>OZ005740.1:323917972-325245863 GCA_963930735.1 Dioctria linearis | reverse complement strand
CTTTTGATGGAATTGTTGATGTTTGCGCAAAGATTATTTTCAATTTAACCAATCATTCGTTAAATTTCAATATCTTCGTTGGTTCGATCATATTTTTGATATTGCCAAAAACTCGATGAAATGTCTGGGCTTCTTGCAAAGATGTAAGAAATATTTTACTCCATTAGACTTGGTGCAAATCTACAAATCTCATATCAGGCCTAGATTAGAATATAAGTCCAATATTTGGGCAGGGGCTGGACGCACTACATTGTCCGCGTGATTTTCTAGAGCATCGCCGTAATCTGGGATGTCTATCTTTCTTTTATCGCTACTTATATGGCTATTGCTCTGATGAAATCTCTAGCCTGATCTCTTGTTGAATTTTTCCTGTGCATACCACACGAGCTGTAACTCCAGCTCAAGTCAGATTCGTTCGTACCGTGAAATTCCGCGAATCCTTCATAAACTGAAAAATACGAATGTGGAACAGTTTGCCATCCTCTGTTTTTCCCCTCAATTATGAGCCGCAAACATTTAAGCATTATGCACACAGGTCCCTCCTTGGCTCAACACAATAATCCTCAATCCTCCACCCCTTCGTCCTTTCTTGCCAAGGCTGTGCTACGACATCATAGGGTATTCTCGAAGCTTTGACAACTTAATAAAAAAAAACAAAATGTGGGTTGCTGGTGTAGAACTGAAATTTCACAAATACCCACACAAAATTAGAAGTAACACGGCGCGGCGTTTATTGAGACAACGTAGCCTGAAAGTTGTTGTCGTAATAAATCTACTCTCACGTACGGTGAAAGATCATGTCATCCAGCTGACACGAAATGTGATGAAGCTCCACACCGACAGAATGAGGTCACTACACAAGAGCTTGGATATTATAATGCAGTAACGAACTGCATTCATGTTTAGTGCATTTTCGAAAAAAATACCATTCAATGAATCCACTTGCCCTAAAAGGAAACTTGCTTCAACTGAGTTTGAGTATTCTTTGCACTCCAAATCGAGCAGATTTGTTTGTTGGATTAGCCACCAAGTTCATCATCATTGAACGTAAATTTATTCGTAAAATCGTTTTCCTCGTCGTCTTGGTTGTCTCAACTGACGAATTTGTTTGGTGCTTGGAATGGTATGCTGGCTTGAGTTCCTACGACAACCTGTACGGATTCAGCTACAGATCATTCATCAGAATTTGCTGCATGAAGTTTCAAGAAATATATAGTGAACAATTTCCTTCTTCTCAGCTACACTTTCATTCACTGCAGTGATATTCTACATTGACCGGATAGGACGAACATTCACACGAGTTCCTTTATAGAAAACTAACACAGTTTCTTAAATATAATTTTTGTCCGATTTGATGCACTTTGTCGACCAAAAATTGTATTGTATTCATCATGTTGGCAATGCGTTTTAACAATAAGAAGGCATCATTGTGTCTTCGGGTAGCGTTCGATGAATAAATCAAATCACTACAGTAGCAGAAATGTACGCTAAGCTAAGATAAGTTTTCTTCGAATTTCCATTTCCTGTTTTCTGGTGTCTGAAGCCCCGTTATTTTTCATTCTGGAGTTAGAGATTATTTTTGGTTATGTACTAAAATTTCAAAGTGCATGTTTTTCTCGCTCAATGCGATATTCTGCAGTGCAATAATAAAATTTTAAGAATTTCCCCACTTAAGTTGCGTGCTAAATCAAAGAGTGGATATCAGTGGCAATAGCAGAATGCTTTGGGTACCAAATGACTAAAATCTTGGGAAAACACTCTGCTGAAAAATATTCCATGAATACATTTCCGAAAAGAAGGTTGCTGACTAGAAATAAAAAAAGCTCACCTCTCTCGAATACAAAATGTCTGGATATCTTGTATCTGATCCTGCATTCATTTTAATTTCTAGCTAGAAACACTTTTTCTTCAGTTTTCGTGATATATTTGGGCAGCTAAAAATTGTTATGATCTTCGCATCGTATGAATACAAACATATGAATAAATTTACATAACAATGCATTCAATATCAACAGGCTGAGGATCGAAAGAGGATTTGATTGCATCGTACAATACTTACTAAGTAGTTTCCATTAATTAATTAATTAATTGATAATAAGGACGTTGTTTCAAACTCGACGTTCTTCAAAATTCGTTGGGCAAACTGATAATTTTGTCGGTAATTTGGGTCTTTTCAATTGCTTCAATTGTCAACCGTGCGATAATCTTCAATGTCTCACGTTTTTCCGACGCAAACATTTTGACTTCAAAGCCAAAAATTGGAGTCCAAAATCTATAAGAATCAACTGGCATCGTTTTGATTTTACCGTGCTTCTTTATGCGTCATTTGAAACTTGCTTTCACATAAATTACTTTTCAACATATCTTTGGACACATTTGTTGCGATCACTTCGCATTTTTATATACGCGCACGTAATCTTCAAACTTAAAAGCATCCTCTAAATAATCTCAAAGTATACAGTTTGAAGAAAAAACTATGCTTAGCTCTGATATAATATTTTTTATAACAAAAAATATTGAATAAATTCCTAAGAATTCATTCATACAAACTTTTACTGGCACATGTGCAGGCACTTGAATCAATCTAGTTAGTTAGGTTAGAAAGGTGCCGCCAAAATAAACTTTGTTCTGCTTTATTTATACGCCCATAGATTCATGTGAATCTAAATCTTATCATTCTAAGAGCATTCCCAGATTCACCTTGATTTTCAGGATGTATCTAAGCTTGGTACGTTGCAGCTCTCCTAGCTTCAAGGAAAAGTGGCCCCCCGACTATTTTGATCTCTAGAGCAGAATAATCGCAGCATAGCACATATCAAAATGATTCGATATCTTCAGGAATTTTACAGCATTAACAGAAATCGTTTAAGCTTTAGACCAAGTCTAGTTTCTTGGAGTCCACTCTGCTTTCGCTAAGTAGTTCTATTGTTTTTATTTTACTGTATAGTGTTTATATTTGCCTAGCCTAGGTATGCCGAGTGATCCACCGATCTTGTTTGGTCTGTTGTCGGTCGTCAAGAGTGCATGAATTCATAAGAAAGAATAAATATTTTCGTTCATTTAGTTTTTTACCGGTCCAGGTAGGGGCGGCCAATCAATCCTATTTCCAATAATATTGTCATATAAGCAGAAGATAGATGTGAGATGAGTGCATTTTTTATTCATTTATTCGATCCCGAGACTTTCCTGTTATATCGACGACAGCTGTGTATTCCTGTAGCTCTAATACCTCCACAGTACCTCACGTTATATAATTTCTCTAACAAAGCTTTATCCTGAAACCACAACATAATGTGGAATTTACTTGACTTGAGTCCAAGCTCCAGATCGATGAAATTTCGTTTCTAATTTCCAGTTGTGCTTAAAAATTCTTTATGCGCAGCTTAATTATTTCATATGGTAATAAGTAGAAATAAACAGTCTAAACAGTCTATTGAACTTTGTGGGATACTTTTATATTTGTATAATATACGTTAATATAGATATTGGCAATTGTGAACATTATAAATTATTTCTGAACTCCTTCCTCCCAATTGTGCTTAAAATGTTCTAATGTTATTTATGTCAAAATTTACATATTTTCTTTTTGTTTAAATACATTTTTTTGCAATTTATTGATGCGTGCATGTGCATATGCATAAAAATCTTTTTTAACACCACAATTTATCTTCTACATTTGTCCAATATAAACTTTATAGCAATCGCGAAAAATAATTCTGAGCAGTTTGTGCTTTTTGTTTCAATTTTTATGCATTTTATATTAAGCTTGTTAATTTTGAAAATAACACTAAAACACACCTTTACCAATAATTAATATTCACTTTTCATTTATATCATGAATATATTTATCAAGATTATTGAAAATTGTGTGTCATTGCGCGTGAACTAATATCGAATCCATTCGATATCGAATGGATTAAAAGAGCGGTATTTAGATAATGTAAAAAGTTTTATGTGCAAAGAAACTGTAGAATCACCAGTTTTTTGCACTGTGATCAAAATATTTAGCTAAGAAGAAATAACTTGCACACTGTTGTACCGAGATTTCTAATCATAAATAAAAAAGTTTTGCGTTGCGATGGTGCATACTTTTACCTGTTGCAATTCCATAACCTGCGCACTGTGATTCTATTTTTCGGATTTGATAATAATTTTGGAAAATACTTTTCGAGCAAGTTTGTAGATTTTGTTGAATATTTTCATTTTCCTAAAGTCTTATAATTTCCGTCTTTTGATGGGTGCTTTATTTTATACAGGTTGTCCTGACCATATGGTATGATATTTCACAGGGTGGTAGCAAAAAGTTGTTTTTCAGGGAGATCCCTTCACCCAGCCTTCGGTGGTATAATGTTTTTTTTTTTGTTGACATTGCCTCCAAAATAAGGAAAACTTTTCCCTTGTAAGTTTTGGGCGTAATCTAATTGCAGTGTAATTTAATTAATAATTCCATTACAGTTTAGTCAAATTACAAAGTAATCTAATTAAATTGTATTCGATTACATATCAATCAGATTACTTATGAGAGAATATGTAATCTATCAAATGTGTAATCTGTTACAATATAATTAGATTATTTTGTAATCTAATTACATTGTAACAGATTACTTTGTAGATTACTTAAAAGTAATTAATAATATAATGAATTGAATTGAAAGAAAATAGTATTGTTCTCGTACTAAATTAGTTTTAGGGAGTTTTATGAAGAATTAGAATACAAATATCTTAAATATCTTAAATGTTTTAAATGTAATCACACTAATTAGATTAACATATAGTGGGATTAACTTGTAATCGATTAATGTGTAATCACATTACACGTTAATCGATTACATTATGTAATTATGGAAATGGATTACATTAGTAATCTGTTACAAAGTAATCTGATTACAGATTACATGGTTAATTGTAATTGTTAATTATTAATCAGATTACATTTTGCCCAACACTGCTTGTAGGTCCTTAACTTCCGAAATATATTTAAATAAATCAATGCGGTTTTTTTAGTCAATCTATAGTCAACTCTTTTCATTTACCTGGAGTTAAGCATTTCCATTTTTCTTTGTAAATTCTGAACGCAGCATCTCAGTTCGAACTTGCGGAATTTTCATTATGGCATGATAGGCAGTCAAAATAGTTACTAGATTTCTTGAAAACTGAAGTGTGAAGTGCGGCCATCACTGATTTAGCAAATGTATTTTCACAGTTATGAACCCAAAAGTGTCTTACCTTTTGGATTGAATTGTGGCAGATTGTATCATAAATATATATTGAACGCTCATAGACAGCATATCGTAATGAATTTACAAATTTGGTTAAGTTTTTATGCTGACCATAATACAGTGGCGACCAACAAATTAAGAATAATCATTTTGTTTACGAATTGTGCTATTATTAAAGCAAAGCACTTTTTAGAAATTGTGTTGCCTTTAATACTGTTGGTTGGTTGGTGTAAAGGAGGAGATGATAAGCTATAAAGCGCTGCGGCCACTGAAAAGGTCTATTGTGCTCAGTCTCTCATCTCCTTAAAACAGGTTTCGTGGAGTAGTTTGTCTACCAACTTACTAGGGACCAGTTTTGGTTTACCAAAAGTTGTCATTCTACATTTAGCTATAGCTATTGTGGCATTCACACAAGACATGTAAAGTAGTCTCATCATCCTCCGCAGACACACTCTGCAGGTAGGATCTGAGCCCTCGCCTATAGTGACAAGGTACTTCCTCAGTTGATGTTGGTCGGTACTCAGGCTAATCTAACGTCTGTCCTAGTGTACCGCAGAAGCTTCGTCGCCCTTTTCATAGACTGAATCGTCATGTAACGCTTGGCTAATTCTGCCCCACGATGTTACTCTAGTACATGCTGTGACCATCTGGTATGCATTTGCAAATGGCCGCCTTTACAGTGCACAGTGGCAGTGGGCAGATCGAGTTTTGGCCGATCACAGAGGTGTGGCTGAGCCTTGTCCAACAAGTTCAGCACCTATCTCGTTGTGAGGAAAGATGCTAAAGATGCCATAGCCAGTTCGGGAATTTCCTAGAGAATTTCTACAATCATAGTGTGCCCTTTATCAAGGCTTTCATCAAGAAGTCCTGTCACACGCATCCTGTACACAGCACTGGCTGCCGCACCCTACCCGTCTAGGTGTAGGGGTGTGAGGTTCATCAGGGTGTTCAATGCCGCAGACTGAGCTGTGCCCATTACAACCGTAATGCTTAGATAAGCCTTTCTTTGTATACTGCTCAATTTGGTCTTAACCATAATGAGCTTGCCTCTATACCACCATGTAATCGCCCCATTAATTAATATGGGTCCTACGACGGCCGTATAGATTCAGAGCATTGTCCTGGGTCTTAAACCCCATGTTGCACCACAAGCTCTACGACAGGCCCAAAATGATCTTCGGGCCTTTTCTGTTATAGTATCTAGGTGTAGATTCCAATATACCGGGGTTGAAATTGAAGTCAATCTCGCCTTACCACGTCGTAGCTATATCCAGTTCCTGCTGAAGGGACTATGATTACCACTTCGTCAGTATAGCCTTGCGCAAAGAGGTTCCTTAGTGTTGAGGCACACCAAAAGCTCTACCACAAAGCACCAAATGAGGGCGGATAGAACCCCTCTCTGACAACGACCTCTGGGGATAATGCCCTCCCCTACCCCTTCTGCCTCTAGGAGGTTTAAACCTATTTCTCAGTTAAAGTAATTAGTTAAAAATTCATGAAAGGAAATAATCAAACTTAGTAAGGTATTGCATTACCATTATTTTTAATAGTTTTGGCACATCTTCTCAGTATACTAGGCGAGAAGTTTGTGGCATTTATTGAAGGAAACTTCTGTTCCATGTTTGTTGATTAATCTTGCCAAAAATTATTGTAATTACTTCGGCATTGTGATGCCAGAGAATAATTTGCCAGAATTTAATTGACTTTTCTAAATTTGTAATTTTTTTTGCCTGGATTTTTGTTGGAAAGTTGGTTGATTTTTTTACAATCCTTAAAAGGATAGTTGATGAACTTCTTCAGCTTTGAATGTTTTCCCAGTGTACATAGGTAGTTGGTGAGTATAGTATTATTTGGACAATAGCCATATAATAATTTGAAATACCAAATTATATGCAATTGTGTCGAATTATAGTGGATGTAAGAATGTTTGTATTCTTGTATGTCCATGTGGTGGAGCTTTTAGCTATATGTGGAGTCCCCATATGATCTACTATCGCTTGGGGTACTACAAGCAGTTCAAGTATTTTGCAATACGTTGATGATAATTTGTTGTAGAACTCCCTGACTATTCCAATGGATGTTTAATGGTCTCTACGTTCCCTAACTGAATAATGTTACATTGGCATTAAAACTTAATTTCTCACCATGAGACTCAATTCTAATTTTCACAGCTCACAGAAATAGCTTACCAGAAGCTTCACTTTTAAACATAATACTCAATAGAAAACCAATTTATTTTCCCAAAAAAAAATAATAAATTCTTCCACAACATCATGCTTAACTATTTATGTATTAGTATCGTTTCTTATACTTAAAACAAAAGCTTTTTTACATGAGAAATTCTCTTGAGTCGATAGGGGATTTTCATAACTTATTAAAACCCCCCTGAGTTGGCAAATAGCTTCTAAAATCGTTTTTTTTTATAGTTGACGGAAAAAGGATGCTTTTATTTCCAGCAATAAGCGTCTTTTGGAAGTACATACATATTTCCAAGATATTGCAGAAATTTTCTTCTTAGTTTTGAATGATATAAGTATAAAGTGAAGTAAAAGGGAAAAGAAAAGGTTTGGTCTACTAAAAGCTTTATGTCTTTTAAAGTCCTCACTTTATGCGACAGTATAGATAGAATGTGTTGGCTATTGGAGTTTTAAATGGAATCAATGAACCCGAATTGACAGTTTCTCGTCTGATATCTATATAATGGGGCATATGTACAAAACTTGCAGTCATGTTGGGTGAACATTTTCAAGAATCCAGTAAAATCAGGCTATCTACAATTTGTTTTTACATTATTTCCAGGTAAAGTTAAGTATTAATAAGCTCTGATACCAGATGTATCGCAATCCTCTTAGACTTATGCTTGTTGTGCACATTTTCTGGACCCACACTAAATTCATAATTGTTTTAGCAAAATGTCTTATTCCGCGTGATGGCTCTGCTACATATGTATTTTCGTATTTAATTAATGATTAAGGAAATAATAGATAATGTGAGGCTTAAAATGCTTGGCTAGTGAGGTTTTTTTATACCTTAGATGAAGTCTATAGGGTATACTATGTCGAGAGAGCATTGACTTAGAGAGCTTAAATTTTGCAACCGGGCTTTTTTTTTTAAACAAAAAGTCTAAAATTTTGCAACCGGACTTTTTTTTTAAAAAAACAACTAAATTTAAGTTCGAAAATAAGACATTTCGTTTTTCACTATATATTTCGGCACTACCTTAGAGCGCGTGGACGTGGATAAAGAGCATAATCCTTCTCAATGTCGTTTTTTTTACGAGTTTCTCACAATTATTCCGAGGGTATATTCTCTTTCCAAAATATAACAAATCATTAAAACTAGCCCCTATAGGAAGCGGCGATATGAATTTTTGAAGTGATGAAAATTGTGTTTTATTTTTAAATTTTCAAAGAGTTTTTAATAAAACTTCAACAATAAGCGAGATTTATGTAATTTGTGCACAAATATTGCATTGCTCAAAAAAATTTCTTGCAAATCAGTGACGTTGTCGCTTCAGAAAGTTGTTCGGGAGATGTTCAACGTATCGTGGAATATCGCAATAACATGAATCGACCCAGTATGAAGGCCAATCATTATACGAGTAATCGGGGAGCGTTCTTTTTGGATGACAGAAGCGCTAGTTATCGACATCCTTTTAACATAAGAATGTCATTAGAAAGCATTCGCGTTTTAAACTCCGAAATGATCAAAAGTGGAGCTCTCGTTTTTGGTTTAGAATTATCATAAAGGGTAGAATCATTTTTAGCTCAGCACGATCATAAATGAAGGTCTCCTTTTTGGCTCAAAATCATCATAATTTGAGATTTTATTTGTAAATGTCCTACTGAAATAAAGTTATTTTTTGAGGCCAGCCATTCCCTTTAACTCGTACACGAATTTGTCTATTTCTTTACTATTTTCGACACTCTCGTAGACCCACTTTTCGTCATCACAGCGAGCTGAAATTTGGCACACAGGTTCATGTCGCGTGACAATTGAATCTATCAAAATTTGAGCCGGAAATTTCCATGGAAAACCCGGAAAATAGGGAATAATCATTTGAAAATTTGGTACAAATTTGATTAGTGATAAATCCGTTTCAGGAAAAATGCAGAGTTTTCCGATTTTTCCGAAAAATTTTCCGGAATTTTCCAACTTTTCCGGAAAATTTTCCGTTAAAAAAGTTTTCTAAATTATGCAGGATCAAGTTCTCTATCCACTGGCATCATTACTTTCTCTCCGACAATGTTGAAAACTTGCAGAAAAGACCGAGGGAAATTCATGTAAAACGCTTTTCCGGAGTTTTTCCGACCAAGGAAGCGTTTGAGCGTTTTGCAACCTAATACAAAGTTGTAGAGCGAAATGAGTTGCATAAAGTTGCTTTTGTGGAAAACTCCATGGAAAACCCGGAAAATCGGAAAAATTTTCATCGATATGATTAGTTATAAATCTGTTTCAGGAAAAATGCAGAATTTTCCAATTTAGTTAACGTGAAAAAGGTAGAAAATAAAATAAGTAAAAAAACGAGTTTTCAAACAAAACTGATGCCAAGCCGCATGAAAAAGTAGCAAATAAACTTTTCTTCACACACAGAGGTGGACTCAGATTTTATTCGCTGACAATCACCGATATATTTCAGTCAGTGTTGGGCAAAATGTAATCTGATTAATGATTAACAATTACAATTAACCATGTAATCTGTAATCAGATTACTTTGTAACAGATTACTAATGTAATCCATTTCCATTATTACATAATGTAATCGATTAACGTGTAATGTGATTACAAGTTAATCTGATTACACATTAATCGATTACAAGTTAATCCCACTGCATGTTAACCTAATTAATGTGATTACATTTAAGACAATTAAGATATTTAAGATATTTGTATTCTAATTCTTCATAAAACTCCCTAAAACTAATTTCGTACGAGAACAATACTATTTTCTTTCAATTCATTTCATTATATTATTAATTACTTTTAAGTAATCTACAAAGTAATCTGTTACAATGTAATTAGATTACAAAATAATCTAATTATATTGTAACAGATTACACATTTGATTGATTACATATTCTCTCATAAGTAATCTGATTGATATGTAATCGAATACAATTTAATTAGATTACTTTGTAATTTGACTAAACTGTCATGGAATTATTAATTAAATTACACTGCAATCAGATTACGCCCAACACTGATTTCAGTATGATCAATCAGAGGTAATAAGTGATTTGATTCATGAAGAGAAAGAATATTCAAGAGAAATGTCCCAATCACCTCTGTGTGTGGCTTGGCCTCAGTTTTGTTTGAAAACTCGTTTTTTTACTTATTTTATTTAAAAATAAGTTTTACAAAGTAAATAATATCAATTCTATTTCACTCCCCTGCCTCTGTTCCAGAATTGTCCTTTTAGAGTTCTCTTAGAGCTTAATACTGAAATCTAACTAAAATTCGGTGCTCCCTTATTACTTCTAGAAGGAACACTCCTAATTTATCCTACTGGGATGGATTTTTGGTATATGTTATGAAAATTTCGTTCTTAGATTTAAATAGAATTTTTATAAAACTATAAAAAAAATTTTTCAATCAATATTTGCTACCTCACAGAAGCATGCACTGTAAGTGAATTTTTGCCAAAATTGATTTACTAACACCAAAGCGAAAAAAATATTCTGCTTCGAAATATTTTACTGTAATTCTTGAATGATATGACCACCTGTATAATGAGGTAACTAACACCTGGATGTTGAAAGCACAACGTTGTAAGGATTTTAAATGCATTTTTAAAATGGTGAATGCCAGAAATACTATTATACAGTGCTATGCTTCTGAGGTAGCTATAGAATCTAATCAATTTCGTTATATCATTTTTATGTGGTACACTCATTGGGGGATAAACCTAATATATATTTACATCCTATGGTTTCATCTAAGATTCTGCAAAAAAAAAATGGCAATGTCCACCTTAAAGTTATCCTTAACTTCCACGTAACCATGGAAGCATTTGATATCTCCTATTAACTGTCGAGCTTCTCTTGTGTTATCAAGCACAAAATAACTCTCTCTTCTGCAGAAAGACTGCAAAGGTAAATAAAGGGTGGCAAGATGTAATGGGTAGAAGGAAAACGATAATGTATTATGTTACCGATGTGGTTGAAAGTCCTTTCCACAGGATACTACTGATACATATTGTAGCTATCTATTTATATATACATATATGCATGCATACATAGTGAAAGATAGAAAGATATTCAAGAAGGTAAATATGTCAGATCTACTACCCACCCAACTACCCAGAATAAATGGTTGGACGATGTAAATTGTCACCTTTTACCTTTTTTTTCCTCATAGATTTTAACATTTATGATAATAAGGTACCAAACTAATTCTATTTTAGAGAAAAGGACACGTAAACGACTTGGGACTTTCTAATGGCCATAATTAAGGATATTAGCAACTGATTTGATCATTTGATAGGGCTATTAATGTCTCGGAAGGTGTCCCTTTTTTTACACGGAATCCTCATTAAATGTCCTTGTTGATTTTTAGAAGCTGTTAAATTGTGTAAAAATGTTTTCCTTATAGGATTCTATCACACTTTGTTTTTTCAAAAGTTCTCAAAAAAGTAATTAACAAAATTTTTATAACCTTTCCAAATGTAATTGCTGACATGAATCTTAATTTTTAGATCATTATTTGATCTATGTATGTATTAAAAACTAAAAATTGAGTTAAATTTGAAACAATTTCAAGTGTCTTAAGTGTTGTTCTTGAATAAAACTTTCAAACTATTCCAGTTGAACTCGTCGGCATCATCATCATCATCATTATACTAAAGTAGAAAATCATATTTTCAATGTATATACATCTTTCAAAAACGTGTCCTTTTCAGACTTTCGCAATCTGTTTTACACTGAAACGCACCAACACGTAAAAACTTTAGAAAATTCAAGTAAACGTCCTTAATGATATCGTTTGAATGCAATTTCTGTGAAAGGATGCAAACAGCAATTATAGTGAAAATTAAATAAAAAAATAAAGAAAAAAAACTCATCAACTTTAAAATCTTAAACTTATATTCATACATCTCTCGACTGTCACACGAGTTTACTCTTGAAACGTATATCTACTATCATCTTCCATTAAGTTTTCCCCGTATATATTCTTCCTCCAGAGCCCTCGAGTTTTCCCTGTCTAAATATATTTTAAAAAATTTATTCTTCGTGAGAAGAAAGATGGGATAGAGAATACTCCACATACTTTAAGCCCCCAAGAAAAACAATTGCATTAACCCAGTTCTGATGAATTATGATGGGTTCTTTTGTAAAACAGGCATTGTAAGGATTAAAATTACTTGTCCCAAAGTGTGTGACTCTATCTTTCTTTCATTGTATTACTTAAATTTGCACATCTTATACCATGTCCTTATAAATGTGAAAAAATTTCACTCATCTTGCTTTGTAATTTCACGGAGAGTTTGTTTGTTTTGTTGTCTTTAAGATAATTGAGATTTTATTTATTTCTGTAAAATCTGTTTATTTGTTGTGTGTATACATACATAAACAGAGATATTAAAATTAAATTTATGAAAATGTTGTTTATTTTTTTCTTAAAGATAAGATTCTTGATGGTACATATGTACATATACAGAATTATACATCTTGGTAGACGAAGAGCAATATGAGTAAAGAAGTATCTAGAATAAGATATGTGATCTTTCATTTATGTATATTTGTCGACTTTTAATTTAGAAAACGTAATATGACTGTGAAACTTGGTTGAAAATCATCATTTACGTGCAAGGTCTTCATCATTCCGGTTGAGCCCTCTCCACAATATTGTGGAAATGGGAAAAAAATTTTCTCATCGGCGTTCGAGATTCATTCCAATCTTATTCCTCTAAATTATACTTATTTGATCTCTGACTTTTAATTTTATCAGTGTGTAAGGTTCTCTTCATCCCGCTTAAGCCACCATATTGTGGAATTTGGAAAAAAAACTATTTGGTGGGATAGAGGCGATCGAGATTCGAACATTTTGGCGGCCTTGTCCGATCACTTTTTTATTCATGAAGAAACCTCTAACGCACAACTTGATCGTCCTGCAAACTTTTCACCCGTCCCTTATATGTCCGTCTTTTACATCTTTCTTACTCATTTTAATTGCTGGTGTGATATTAAACATTGTGTAAAGTCTACTCCATCCCACTTGAGCCACCATATGTAAGATTAAGAAAAAATAAAAAAATAAAAAATAAATTATTTCGGCACTAACATATAAATTCGTGTGTATTGATCATCAGAATGTAACAAAAGCTACGTGAAACAAACTTTTTAATTTTGTGTGAACGTTCTAAGCGAATTCACTCTTTGAATATTGTAGTTTTAATAAGCTCTC
The DNA here is from genome assembly GCA_963930735.1 of Dioctria linearis. Taxonomy (NCBI): domain Eukaryota; kingdom Metazoa; phylum Arthropoda; class Insecta; order Diptera; family Asilidae; genus Dioctria; species Dioctria linearis. The sequence goes on along the minus strand of OZ005740.1, from coordinate 325,232,241 downwards.
CAAATCCGACTAACATGAACGATGTAAGATTAATTCATCAAATGTTGAAGTCTGTAACCATGAAATTAACAATTTGCGTTCCATAGCAGAGTTTAATGCCAGACAAATCGTACTCATGTGGCTTAAGAAGTTTGTAGCTATTTATACGTTTCTATCAAGAATAACAACGAAAAATAGCTGAGAAAATTTTAGCTGTTGTATACATGATCAAATTTCTTAATGTTAAGCTTGATATTTAGTTTTCTGAAACAATGCGACTTAAGCTTGAGGAAAACTGTGATTTTATCCTTTAGGGATTTTATCTTTTAAAAAATCGTCTAACAATACTTACGTATAGCATAAAATGTTGAAGGATCAATGGTGCGACAGGAAAATTCTACACTAAAACTTGATCGGGTTTAGTTTATGCTTATTCTTTAAGAGCTGGGTTGTTTCATATGGATCTAAAAATTAGCCGTAAATTGAAATATAATTCCCATTATGAATGGCAGATGAGGGACGATTATTATAGATTTTATTAATATTGATATCCTACAGCATCGGTACCGCAATGTTGGGTGCTTATCCTATCACTTCTATATTTTTGTTTTTCTTTCATGAATTTTGCTCTGTTGAAATTTCTTGATTGATCCGCAGAAAGAGTACCTCTGCATACAGCTGCCGTTCCTTTACCTTCCAAAATATTTTCGTCTGTACCGGGAAAAGTTTCGTGATACTTTCATATCTGGGAACAAATAGTAAGGATGTGGAATGATTTACCATTTATTGTTTTCACTACTAACTACCTACACATACTGAACGTGTTTACACGGAAAATTTACTGATATTTTCTTTACTATCCTCAGAAGCCTTTACCTATTTCATTTATAACCAATGTTACGCATTACATCATTGGGCATCCTCTGAACTTAAGGGTGGTTTAGATATCCTTGAATTTTACTAGTATAAAATATGGAAAATATGAAAATTATCGGGCCAAGACGGTGGCACCCCAACGGTTGTAATTATTTTCTTTTAAAAATATCCACCGAACATTTAAAAATTCTTTTATTAACAGACTAGCTATATCCGAGAAATGTAAATTATTAGGGAATTACTTAAATATATAGCTTCACAGCGGTTGCATTTAGGTAGGTATAGATACTCTCGTGGTGTCAAATTAAAGATTCAAAGCTTCAAAGAATTCAAAATTCGATTAAATCAGCATTCGCAGATTAAAGACTTGGTAGTTTATTACCAGAATGTTCGTGGTCTACGTTCTAAAACACGTCGGCTCAACTTTAACTCTTTTAATATTTCTCATGATATTATTATTTTAACGGGGAGACATGGCTTAAAAATTCCTTTTCGGATGCTGAATTACTGAACAATGACTTTCCAAGTTTTTCGACGAGATCGTAATCTTGATGATGGTTCTGTGCTCGGAGGAGGTATTCTGATCGCGGTAAGGATTTCATACAGTTGTTCCCTGATCGATATTCCCAATCCATCCCTGTCTGAGCTCCTGGGCATCAGTTTAACAGATGGGGCTATAGTACTGTACATTCTAGTAGTTTACATTCCTCCTGGTAGCCCTTCTGCTTCATATTGTGCTGTTGCTGCTGCTGTGGAATATGTATTCGATCTGGCGCGGGACTCGGATAAGATTGTATTGTTTGGTGATTTTAATCTTCCTGATTGATCTTTCTGATGATGATGTCTCCATGGTCCCCAGTACATCTTCTGGGAATGCTCATATCTTACTGGATGCTATTGCCGCGCTTGGTCTTTCTCTGGTAAATGATGTTAAAAATAATCGTAATAAGAGCTTGGACTTGATCTTAACCTCGGATGCTTCGGAATGTATGGTTCGTCCGTGTGATACATCATTGGTTCCTATTGATGCATACCATCCAACTTTGGACGTGATAGTGGGCATTGACTGCCTGAGTATTGAAATGTCCTCGATTGAAAACTTGCCGACCTTTAACTTTAAGAAAGCTGACTTTAACTTACTTAATTCTAATTTATCGTCCATTTCTCTTAAACAATTATAATGTAGATGAAGTTATAGCACATTTTTATAATGTTATGTTAGATTGTTTGAAAGATTGTGTTCCATTGTCTTGTATAAGGAGGAGACGAAGCCTACTTGGTACGATGCCGAGCTTAAAGGCTTTCGCAACCTGAGTCTTGGCGAAGGTTTCACCGGTCTCTGTCTTATGAAGACCTAAAACAATTTTTTTTATTGAGGAGCGAATTTCGTATTGCTCTTTTGCATGCCTATGATACGTACCTCTTTAAGATGAGAAATGTAATCAGATCGGTTCCTAAACAATTTTGGCGTTTTGTAAATACCAAAAAGAAATCCAATAATTTTCCTCCTGCGTTAGTATTTAAGGATACTAGTCATGATCCGTCTGTGATATCTAATTTCTTTGCTGATTACTTAATTTAATGAATCATTTTTAACTAATGACACTCAAATAGATTTTGCTTATTTTAATTACTTAACGACACTTCCTAAAGTTGATATCCCGTGCTTCACTATTGATCAGAAATCTGTAGAGGATTCCATGTCCAAGCTAAACCCAAGTTATTCCGCTGGGCCAGAAGGGTTACCATCTATTGTCCTAAGGACCTGTAGTGGAACACTTTCTTACCCGTTAACATTGCTGTTTAATAACCTATCACTGCGGCTCGGTAAATTTCCTGAGTTATGGAAAAAGTCGTTTATTATCCCAATTAAGTCCGGTATAAAGGAGCTTGTTACAAACTATCGTCCTATCGTTAAAATGTCTTGTATTCCCAAACTGTTTGAAGATTCTTTATATGAATTTCTGTATTTTCATTGTAGTAGAGCTCTTAATCCTCATCAACATGGTTTTATGAAGGGAAGATCAACAACAACAAATCTGCTTCAGTTTACATCTACATGTATCGAATCGTTTGAGCGTGGTTGCGAAACTCACTGTATTTATACAGGTTTCAGCAAGGCTTTTGACAAGCTTAGACACTCTCTTCTGTTATTTAAACTGAAATCCTTGGATTTCCCAATTTGGTTGTTGAATTGGTTATCATCCTATCTTAAGGATCGTCAGCTTAGGATACAGTTCCTTTCTGCTCTTTCTAAGGAAATAACGGCTTACTCTGGTGTTCCACAGGGTAGCCATGTAGGGCCCCTGCTCTTCATATTATTCATAAATGATGTTTCTCATGTAGTCAACAAATATATAAGGATAGGCCGTCTACTTGCTACCACCGATTTCGTTCGGATTCCACAGTATAGAATTTGAAGAAAAGCTCCAAATTAATTCGGGTAAAATGCCAACAACGTAGATTACCGATTCTGTAAGTGCGATTCCGTGAGTTTTCAGAGATCGCCGATAGATGGCGAAAAGCGGGCATGAACAATTTTTTATAGCTCGTCAATAAAAATAAAAATAAAAATTGGATTATGCGATAGGTCGTAGAACAACATTTCAAAATGAATTTTTGAGCCACAAATTTTGGTTGCCGAAAATTAAATTTCACAACTTAATCGGAACTTACGGGGAGGGAAAATATACTTAAAATATAAAAAAAAAATGGCAAAAAGAATTTTGCAAATCGAATAATATTTAGCCGGGATATGGGTTGGGGGTAAATTTGTAGATATTAATTTATGCGAGACAGTATCGGAGGTGAAGCAAGTTTGTTAATGAAAGTTACTCAACATATGAGTGTGCGTCAGATAGAAAGTAAGTAAGGCAGTTTTTACTTAAGTAGTTTTGGTCAGACATATTTTGAATGGTTATTCGAATTCCAGGATTACTTAAACCAATGTGGTTTATGAAATTGATGATATTTTTCTGTACGATGAAGATACAAAAGGACTTATTTGTCACCTGTTACATCTTATATGAAAATTTGCGAAGATTGCTTCAGAACTAATTTCATTTCCACAAGGAGGTTTTGGTTGATATATTTGATATCATTGTCAGACATTTCTTGGATAATATTTCGATTTGCACTGAGAAATTTTCTATTAAAACAAAATCTGTATCCGCTATTCGCGTTCTTTTCATTTGGGATTTGCTTGTCTAGGGACGCTTGTTCATGTCGATTAGTAAATAATTAAAAATTGTTTGTCCTCAACAAAATACAATTCCGAAATACCCTGAACACGTTTGTAGGGTACTTCTCAATTTATAAACGATATTTGAATGAACTCAAAGTATCTGGTATTTGGTGGTATGCTTTTATCAGGTGAATCTGAAACACCCTGTTGTAAATACATAACAAATTATTCATTAGTCTAAATATGGTTTAAATTTCAAATTTACATTTTAATCACAAATACAATGTGACATAAATACAAAACTATAATTACCATGCTGTAACTAGTTTCCGGGACAATTTGTTCCATTCTTGCCTTCTTACCTTTTGTAGTCTACAGGATCTGTTAGCGACCACTCTAAATGCTACATAAGAACCCATCTAGAAATTTGATCGACCTACTGATTTTAATTAATTTATGTAGGTACACTCATGTGAGAGTGCACATAAGTATTTAATCGATTCACAAACGGCTCAATTAAATAGTTAAAAAGTTTTTGTAGTGTAAACTTCTCCAGGCGCGCACCGCGTACAAAATTTTTACAGGGCACTGAATCAGTTTCGCTAACGTAATGTTTTAAAGTGAAATGCTCATTCATGGTAAACTCAGGAGAGCAGAGATTTTTTCAATAAATATTAAATTGTCTCGAAATTGGATAACAGCAAATTACGATTCTCGAGTTCTTGAATCCCAGATGATATCCTGCGAGTATAAAAAAAAAATAAATTGGTCTGCCTATGCTTGAGAGATATCTTGAAATTAAGTTGACTTTCTATATAAAATTATAAAAGAATTTTAGTTTTGTCGTGCGGTCTTAAACACACATCGACTTTTTTTTTTCTTCTGTAAATCTACACAAAGTATACCTACAATGTACAGATGTCACTAGATCTATAAAAATTATTTGCCAAGGTGTTATATTTCTTCTTCTTGATTGTGCTTTAATCCATATTTATTTAAAATGAAAAATTAACAAAAATTATCGCATCCGTGAGAAAGAAAGATTGCGAATTGTTACAGCTGCAAGAACACTTGAAAACACACACTCTAGGCTTAATGTCAAGCAACATTTAAACAGGTTTTAGCCTAATACTTAATGCTCAGTTTACTTAATGATTTTGGACTTACATTGTTACATACATATCACTGTATTGTTTGTTTTGTGATAAAAATATATTTGACATCTTATAAGGGTCGTCGTTGATTAAAAATTCGGCGGTGACAAATATATTCTCCTACATACATATATCAAAGTATTTTTTTTTCTTATTAAAAATCCAATTTCCTCCCCGGTTGTTTAAGAAATTCAATGTTAATCCAGTTCACTGCCACCGTAATCTACCTGTAGCCAGTTTAATTTGGTTTGAAGGCGACTGCTTTAATGAATGAAGATAACTAGAAAGGCAGATAATGCTTGTGCCATATTTTTATATTTGCATAATTTACTGATGGCTGAATCTTTTGTGTTTCGTATATTTTTCTATGTACATTCATGATTAAAATTATTTTAAGAAAATTTTTACAGTAGAATAATTCTTAGTCAGTTCTTATCATCGAGCTGACCTGTTTTCGTTGTGGTGGGCCTATAACTCTGATAAAAAAAAAAAAAAAATACTGAATATATACAAAATTCTAAAAATACAATATCCTGAAAAATTCGTAGGACGATTAATTTTCAAAAATTTTCAAGTTTTTGTTATGCATATCCACCTTAATTTGGAAAAGGCAAACTTTTAAAGTCTTCCTTCTCAATACACTTTGTAAGCCAAGGTATGAGCCTTCTTATACATACGTCAAAAAAGTGTTTCGCCACCCGTTTGGCTCATTATTTGACAGCACTCCTAGACCTCTTCGTCGGTCGAAAACCTTTTTCTACCCATAAACGACTTCAGAGAAGTGAAAATCTGAGGGTTCCAGATCAGAACTTTGAGTGAGATGGTTCATGATAATGAGTCCAATAGTTGATTTGTTGTGTTTGTCATGCAACAAGCACATTCCATTCGCTTATATTCTCCTTCTCTTGTTCTGTATCGCCCTCTGTATCTCTTTTACGATTTCACAGCAACGTGTAGCATTAATGGTTTTCTCCTGGGTCAAAAATTCAATGAAGAATTCCTGTACGGTCCCAAATAACAGAGGTCATGAATCAAGGAATTGTTCTGCTTCTAGTTCGAAACCCTCGATAAATTTCCGGGAAGATGCTATATTCTGTTGACATTGTGTTGATCTGTGAGCTGTTTTGAGACCTACCTCGCCCACAATCTTCGAAACCAAGTGTTTTATAAATAATTTCATTGAGAAGAGATCTGAAGATATCTGGAAATATTGAGTTCCTCTCGTTCAGGGTCAATCGACGGTTTTCACGAACCATTCCTCTATCTTGATGGTCCTCCTCTCTTTTGTAAATCATGAACATTCGTTCTGTCAACTTAAAATTCATGACACACTACTTACGTGACTCGAAAAACTGTTCACGTATTTTCTCTAAATGTCATATAAGGAATTATTTTAAATAAAAAGAAGGGAATCCACTTTTTGATTTTGAATATATTTTAGGGGAGTAACAAGAATTCATAAATTCGAATATACAAGAACACAATTATGTATTTCAAGAAAAAAAAATAATATAAACTGAAATCCAACAAATGAACAGTTTATGGACTAGTAGATACATTTCAATGTTTAGTATTATAAAAGATTATTTTAAAATGTGGTGTTTCCTGCTTTGGCTTTAATAACTGCTTGTATTCGTTTAGGCATACTGGCCGTTAATTTAGCCAAAGTTTCAAAGCTGATTTCCTCCCACGCCTTTTGAACATTCAGCCAGAGCTCATCAACGGTTTTTGGGACTTCCTTTTGCGTAATTAGTCTTTTTTTAATTATAGCCCAAAGATTCTCGATTGGATTGAGATCAGGTGACTGAGCAGGCCATTTCATCGCTTTTATAGCATTGTTTTCTAGCCACACTTTCGTAACACGAGCCGTATGCTTCGGGTCATTATCTTGCATAAACTCCAAGTCACCTGTCTCACATCCAAACTTCTCAAAACTGGGCAACAACGAGTCTTCAAGTATGCGTACATAATCTTTGGCATACATAATTCCTTGAATACGAAGCAGTTTTCCCAATTTTTCGCCACAGAAATAGCCCCAAACAAGTGGTGAACCTCCGCCGAACTTCAAGGTCTTAAGTATATTTTTTTCTGTTGGTCCAATTCTTTTGTCGTACAAGCTCCAAATGCGTCCGTCAGAGCCTAATCGATTTATTTTTGCCTCATCGGACCATATAACTAATTTCCATTGCTCAGCAGTCCAATTTTTGTGAAGTTTTGCAAACTCTAATCTTGCTTTTCTATTTTTCTCCGATATTTGAGGCTTTTTTATCTTGGTTCTGGCCTTTAAATTTGCATTTTTCAAGCAATTTCGAATGGTGTCATTGCACACATTGATATTTAATGCAACAGAAAGTTCTTTATTGACATCCACAGTGTTGCTTGATGCTCCTGATACGATAAGACGCCGTGCCATTCTTTCTGTTTCAGCGCTTAATATTTTTGGTCGTCCACCTTTATTTTTATTTACTTCAATAGCCATTTATTTTCTAATTTTTGTGGTTACACCGATCGAAACTCCGTATTTTCTAGAGATACTTCTCACAGAGAGTCCTTTTTTTATGTCCTCAGCAACAGCTCCCCTCTTAGCAGTGGAAATTTGTTTGGTCATTTTTATCTATTAGTTTTGATCTGAAAACCTACGAAATATGTATTTCCTTACCGCGATAGATATAATAAAGATACAAAACACCTTATTTGTAAAAAAGAGCAACGCAATTTTACTACTTTTTGAAAAAATTCCAGCCGCTCGAAAACTGTTCACGTTGCGATCTTCACTTCAACAAGGGTTTTATCGTTTTATTTTTTCCATTCAAACGCCCAAGTGAATAATAACAAATTACAGCAAAAGCGCAGTTATTAGAAAAGAAAACAGTGTTGCCGCTTGCTTAGTATTTCCATTTTTTCGAGGAAATTATTTGAGAATGTAATTATGTGAACAGTTTTTTGAGTCACTGTATATACACATTATATAGTGCAGTGACACCATTCTCCATAAACTGTTTTTATTTCGTTAAAAATCTGGAATCTCACTTCGCGGGAAGGCACCAACCAGATTACGCGCCTCACCTCCACAGCTAGCGGTATTGAAAATCGAGTCGCTCATTTCAACACGACCAGAACAACACCAGTTTTCAATCATGGTGAATCCAGCTTTGGTTGAGATGTAGTTCTAGTCTTGCGATTGATGCATCCTCTTTCTTAATGTAAAATTGCACGGGGTGTATGTTAAGGATAACCCCAAGGGTTTGAATACTAGTTGATTTAGGTACGCCACGCCGCTTGCGTTAAGGAAGCACATTCTCTGTACGATGATTGTCGAATTCCATTTTTCTCCACCACACCACAGAGCCATAGGTTATAATAGGTCGAATAACGCTTGTGTGCATATATCAAAATTAAATAATTTACGCGAAAGCCTTAAACCAGTCAGGAGCCTTATTGCAGAACTCGATTTGATACTAGGCACATTCTATTCGTTCGAGTTTGTCGATTTGATTTGATTTTTTTTTTGTTATTCTTAAACTAGATTAAATGCATAAAAATGTGCATACCTATTCAATTTAAGAAATTTAAATTTCGAACTCAACTGTCACCCAGGCAGTACATATGTATACTTGGCAAATATTATTGTCTATATGTCATCAAAAGTGGTTGAGGATTGATTGGATGGATCTGTTACGTTCGTTTCTATCCTTGAAGAAGAAGATGCACGAAAATATTGAGCGTTTTCTTCTGTAGCCCTATACATGCTTAATTGTATTTTCCTCCCAAGGGTGAAAATCACTACTGTTTATTTGGATCGCCACCTGTTCCAATAAGACATTTTCGTTTAACATTTTGGCCTACTTAAGGGGTACCCCTTCGCGAAATCGGTGTGCTTGGTTATAACTTTATACTGCTTTTGTCTAAAATTTCATTACTTAATAATTTTTAAAGATATAAGAAAAATTGTAGATATTTATTTTTAACTGTATTAAGAATAAAACCCAATCTCACTTACATTCCTTTGTCTTTAAAGCACTTAACAGAACCACTTCTATGAACGTCAATCGATCAAATGGATTGGAAAGAGTCGAAATCGAGTTCTGTAATCTAAAATTAACTGTCTAGAACGACAAGCTTCTTTATCGAATCGAGTTCTGGAATATAAGACTCAAGGCATGTTACACATACTCTAATCGATACTGGCAATTAGTTCCAATGTAAAGTTTCATGCGGTTTTGGTCCTTGACAGGATCAGTAACTTAAAGTTGGGTCATTTGAAATTATGCAACTAACAAGATATTTACGGGTGGATAGCTTAAAATCAATAATTTCATTACATTCTCTTCTCTAAGCATATTGCGGTCATTCGATAATCACTTCATTTTGGTTCTGAATCGCATGCATGCATATCCCCTTATGATTCAACTGCACATAAAAGCGCCATTCAATTCTAAATTACCTTTTTCACGTTGCATGATTTTTGGTAATATCACTGTGAGTTGGCTTGCACCAGTCATACATGCATACTGATATATGTATGTAAAAGCTCACAAAAGAATTCGATTTTTTTTCTTCTTTTCATATATGCAATAGAAATTCTCCATATGCAACGTTCACATTTAATTTCATGACTAGCAAGAGTCTCCGACCTCTAGTATGTATGTCTGTATGTGTATATGGTTTCACAGAAATTGACGGTATCCACAGAATTGTTACAGGAAAGAGAAATTTTAATTATACTCCACTCCAGACAATTTTGATAATTATTGCTGAGGTTATTTTGTTAGTGTTGTTGTTGTTGTTTTTTTTTTTATACCCAATTGATACCAATTACCAGCCAACACTGAGTTGAAAGTTTCTTTCCAGAGTGGGTTGAAATTGGAAGCCAATTTATTTCACACTTTTGTGTTTTGTTTTTCGTTTTTAGTTTAATATTGATCCATTCGGCACTGCAGCCTAGTCTTCACATAACGAGGTATATATGTATGTTTTTCGCTGATTAGGAGTAATTCTTATTATGCGAATATAATATATATCGACGACGCATGAAAGGTAAAATGCGATAAGCAACAAAATATAAACTTTTCAGGAGAGCGGCTTAAAATTTAAAATTTCGGAAAAAAAATCATCAAAAATCAGCTAATGCCTGTAAAGGGTTCTGAACTTCATCTGTAATTGATAGTATTGATATTTTTTCAAACTATTAGTTATTATTAGAATTAATATCGCTTACGCAATTTGGTCATGAGAACAGAATGAGTGAAAAGGTCTAACTGATTAAGTGTTCTAAATATGTATAATGGTAAAAAGGAACAACTGTTATATTTGTTGTTTTCTAAATCAGGAAAAAGGATCGAACCTATTTTGTTAACTTTTTAAAGAACAATCAAGTTAACCTACAGTGGAATAATATCTTGCTTAAGATTCAAAGTAAACTGGCATAAGATTTATAATTACGGACAACTGGTTGAAAAAAAAGGAGGGATTTAATAGTTTTAGTTTCAACTAGTGCTAGCAAATAAAAATATTAAATATTAATATATAAAATTAAAGATTTTCTGGAAGTGAAAAACTATCAAATAACATCTTTAAGGGGTTATACCTCCCAACGCTCTAAAAACAAGGTTTTTTTTATTTATTTATTTTTAAGGACATTTGAGATTAATTTCATACAAATAATATAACATTTCATTAAGCAACTCTTGAAGAAGAGAAAAAAAAATTTTATTGTCAATTTTTTACAAAATGGCGGCTTTGCAGTGATTACCGTAAACCGCTATTTCAAAAAGGTCTTCCGCGGCGAGCAGTAGAAGTCTGGTCCAACTGCACCTAGACAAAAAAAAAGTTTTTTTCATTATCTACATGAGTTTTTCCATATGATTATATTTTTAGAATTTCTTTTAGCAAAATGGCGATTTTTTTAAACAAAAAATCGTGTTTTCGACGAAAAAAATCGACTTAAATTGCTTATAAATTTTTTTCTTGTTAATCAATCGCTAAAACCGTGCGTACTTCACTAGACAATCAAACGATGAAGCTACAGTCAAAGTTTCAAGTCAATCGGATGTAAACTTTTTGAGTTCTAGGTATTGCTCACCGATTTTGAAAACATGTTTTCGAGAAGTTTCAAAATGCTATAAATTTTAAGAATTGTAAAAAGCAGAGTTACAGAAGGTTGTCGGTGCTAAGTTTGGGTTTTATTGCGTTGAAAACGTCCTTAATATGCATTGGATTCTTGAGCTCGTACAGTGCAAGGGTACCAACCGCTTTACTGCGCTGCCAAGTACACCAAGAGTCTACTCCGACGGAACACTTCTCGTGCTGTGGATTCTCGTTGGTCGACATTTTATTGATTTAAAATATTGATTTAAAAAAATCTTGAGTTTAGATCGGAACTTGGGCGTTGTAGATTTTGATGTTAGGGTTGTTTTGACATGATTAAGCCAATAAAAAAAATGAAAAAATAAAAAAAATGTGGGAGGTATAACCCCACGAAAATAATTCTTAGTACTTTTAGGTGCCCAAAAGGCTAAGGTAACAAAATAAATATTTTCGACTAAAACTGAAAAATCTCTTTTTAAAGAAGAACAGTCTTCAGACTTATGTTACAAAATTGTTGTTGTTAATTTACAAAAATTAATATAATATCAATAATATTATTAACTTATTCAGAATTATCATCCCTTCTACGTCTGTGTCTGGAAGTGTGTCCCTTAAGTTAGCAGCAGTAGGAATGGCAAAATATTTTTGATGAAAAGCTTCTGGTATATGACTATATCTTTGCAAAGTTTATAAAGGTCGTCATTCTTTGTTTTTGATATATGTAGGTAGCAGTGATTTATAATAAGCTGTGGGTGCAATTTTGGCTTTTGATTGAACATTTATAGGGATAGATTCCACAGATTCGTTCATAGAATATTTTACCACAATTTCTGTGTGAATCATCCTTTTTCTTAAATGTGGCCACCCCAAATTTCTCAAATTTTACCAGTAAGGTTCTCTTTGAAATATTTTTCGCTGTTAACGTTCCATCTCAAAAAGGCACTGTGCATCATCAACTCAACATTGTATTGTAATGAAGCTTGCTTGTTTCGTTTTGCCTTACGATCGCGACGACACGTTGAAGTCGAAGGACGTTTCTGTTCAGTTTGTTGTGAAATCGTAGATTCATCCAACACACTCGGTGATATTCCAGCAGCATCATTATGTGTCTCTGTTGAATGAGACATTAAAGGCTGTTCCATAGATTTACTTAAATTCACATTCGAGGATAGAGCTGAGTCTGATAAAATGGCTGATATGAACATAACTGGTGCAGATAATATAGGAAAGTATGGCTTTAATTCTGGGTAAACAGCTGTTCCTGAAGTTTCGTTGAATAAGTCGTCATGTGGTGGCCGTTCAACGGCTGATATCAAAGGCTGATTCAAAAAATTTCTATTTATCTGATTAAAGGTAAAAAAATAGACACCCAACTGCAATTTTTTGTTTGTTTTTTTTTAGTACATACCATTGATTCATTGAAGCTTAACATTCCACCTGCGCATCTATTGTCCGCTCCAAATTATTGGCTCTTAGGTTTTTATCCATCGTTTATTTTTTCTCTAAAGTCACAATTTACAATTACAACACTGAAAATACGGAATGGTAAAAATTTCTAAACTTATTTGAAAAGAAATATCGGGTAAAAGTGTATCAGCTGTAAGTACTCAGCATTTGTGTTTACGGTGTCGCGGCAACTGGCGTACCTACTACTGGCCCTAGCCCTAGATTCTGATCGTCGTCGTACGATAAGGGATAAACGCCATATTTTTAAAATTTTGCTGCTAGAAAAAACAATATAAGCGACAACAATTCCGAAAATAAAAAATAGGAAAAAGTTCTAAACGCCATATATTTTCTCAAAGGTATCAGGTAAAAAAGGATAAACACAATATTTATAAAATTTTACTGCAAGTAAAAGAATATAACTGAAATCAGTCACATGCATTACATCGAAGTAAAACTATAGATAAGTTGGTTACGAACACAATAAAAAAAGTGGTAAAAAGGCCTAAGTCTCAATTTTCATTTTTGCATTTGTCTTACCGTCATAATTCCCAAAATTGTCCAAATTTCTTTGGGTTAGTAACAAAAAAAAAACACCCTTCGGTCTCCCAACTCGCAGTTGGGATAAGCGACACAAAGGTCATCGTATGGGAATGAAACCTAGTCCTTTCGATACATAAAAATCATGCGATTCTAACGGTATGTATAACTCAATTTCCCAAAAATTTGTCGCTGATTCCATTTTGCCTTTCAAGCGTCAATTCCTACCAATTACTTGGTCCTTGGAGCTCAGTTCGTAGGTATAATGACTACCATTCCAGTAGTCGTGGATTCAAATCCCATCTCGATACGGTTCTGCTGCGCTGTTTGCTCCTACCTAGTTCTCTTTTGACTTTGATAGCTTCTCCTAATTAGCAGGTTAGCACGTTGGGCCCTTTGGTATCCATGCTCTACAGTGGTCGAAAAGTGGAATCTGAGCGAGCGAAATTATTTAGTTATTCCAATGTAATTTATTTCCCTGATATAATAATGAAAAGCCTAATTGATTAATTATAGTTTGATTCGTATGTAATTGTATTTAATTTTAATTGCTGATCATTTTTATTGTCACTAACATTCAATCGGCGTTTTCAACATTTCTAATACCATTTTTGGTGAGTATACAGCTTCTTTTCGGTATTTTTTTTTTCGTTTGCTTATAATTAGGACGTCAGAAGAAATAAAAAGCATTTGTATGATATCTTCCATGGTTTCTTCTCTACTAAATTTTCGGGCGTTATATTCTCTGATCTTTGTGTCGCTATTCCTGCGCCTCTTCTGACATTTGACCAATGGGTAAGATTGACTTGTTAATTATAGTAATGCCCCATGCATCAAAATGTCATGTACGTTTTGCGACATGTAGTACCATTCATATTTTTCTATATACATATGTATAATTCTGCGGTGGCCTTGCAGTAAATACCTGTGTTTATTTCATAACCGCCCGCCAAAACTATCAAAATAATGTTTATTATTGAAATTAAACGTTCGTCGACCCCATAATTTCAGATGTTAGAGCAGCGTTACTTAAAACTCGTCGTGCGGTATTGCCATCGTTAGATGTTCCGATGTTCTTTTTCTCTAGCTGCGCTTTTTCCTTTTTCCGGTTGTCTAATTTGCCACTTTTTAACGTCAAGTCTGTAGGCAATATACGAAATGCATTCCAAAACTTTTATCCAGGCATGAAGGCTGAATATACCAAATAACAAACTGTTTTCATTTATAGGCCTTCGTGACATATCAGATAGGCAAGTTGTTCATTTCTGTCGGCTTTGCTCGACAAATATGGCAACACTGATCAGCTGTATAAGCCATTCAGTTGCAAATCTTTCCATTATCATTCTTAAATATAGCTCGGGAAAGCATGTAATCGTGTTTCCATTTAGTTCTGTTTCATATGGAACAATTTCTGATATTCGAGATTAAATTTTTTTAATCTCGGTTTTCACAAACTCTTGCGTCTCGTTTTTAAAAATAATTTTTATCGGACAATAATATTTTGTTGACGTAGTCGATGTATTTTGACGGATAAATATTAGCTCCATGATCTTTCGCATTATCTCGAATAGCTATATATTGCTGTTTTGTCATCTGGATATCAACATCAAAGCTTCTTCTGCTGTCATTTTTGTGGGTTCTGAGCGTTTCTTAATTTTAGTGGCTCGCTTTGGCGTAAAGCACGTGACTTCCTTTACAATAGTAGCAGCATCTCTTCTTCCTTGCGATCTTAAGCTCATTCTAGCCGCAAAGTTCAGTTCCTTGGAACTTGCCTATTCAATAAGCTGACGTACCTTTCTCCTTTTTACAAACTCGCTACTCTCAGTGAATGCTTTTCTTGATCGTCCGAGTTTCTGAGTTGACGACCATGATGGGAACACCGAAAATGTGGTCCATACCATCTAGCCATGCTTTGTTGTTTTTTTTTTTCAAATATTTTTTCATATCAACACTTCACCCACTTTTGACGTAACTGTCCACAAAAGTTTATCAACGTGTTTTTTTTTATTACACTGCAAGCTCTCAACAAGTCGTTTAAAGTCACTACTTTCTCTAACTACATTCAAAACAGCTTCATTTTTCTTCATAACATTTTGTTCACTCAACTAAATTCGCAACAGTCTATTCCTTGGAATTCCAACGGACAAATGAACAATAAATTTCCTTAGTATTGGCAAGTATTGGTACTCAAATTCATAATGAGTGTACAGTGAAGGGACTATTAGAATTTACAGCATTTAAAACCAGGGACAGAAAAAAACTGGTATTTTGAAAATTTTAAACAAAAAAAAAAAGCTAGGATAAATCATGATCGTGGAATTTAGTGGAATATGTGTACCAAAAGATGTCTCGTGAAACCCGTTTCGATTCCTGTAAAGCTTTTGAAACCTTAACTTTTTTAAAAAAAAACTAAGCTGGAAATGCTTTTTATTTTTTCGAGCTGGAAGTAACAGGTTTTGAAGCCGAAAGTATAAAAAGCCAAGCTGGCTATGAATTTTTATGAAAAAAGCTTAATTTACTTGTTATTTCTGGCCAGTAATAGTTTTGAAGCTAGAAAAGCAAACGCAACGGCTTTATACTTTTTTCGGTAAAAATATAAAAAGCGAGTCCGGCTTTTTATTTTGTGTGTTGGCATTTTATTTTTACCAGATAAAATAAAAAGCCTTTCCAGCTTAATTTTTTTTAGCTTCAAATTATTATCGGTCAGAAATAGCAAATAAAGTTGACTTTTTTGTCGTAAAAAGTCATAACTGATTCGGTCCCTTTTTAGAACCAATCAAGATCATTTAAAATTTTGGCTGTCCAAAAAATATAAGACAAATTACTTAAATCAACAAGAAATTATTAGTTTCTTCTAAAGTGCCAAACACAATTCCGCCGTTCCGATTCAATTCGATGCGTTACGTGCATGAGCACAATTGTTCCGTTCAAACTTACCATCAGTTTTAAATTTCTCATTGAAATTTTTCCAGACTTTGTCTTTTCTTTTTACATCCATGTAAAATTTGTTGCCTTTAAAGCTCTTCATATTTTTTAATTTCTTCAATAAAAACTTCTTCATATATCTTGAGTTATACACAAACATTGTACAGGTAATTTTTCTAGGTTATGTCATCCATAAAAGTTGAAATTTGCTCAACTTCTTCGTTTCGATCCATTTCGGTGTAATGTGTCAAATTTGACATTTGTACGTATCGGATCGAAACGGTGCAATTGTGTTTCCCACTTAATACTAATCTCAAGGGTGTAAAGATTTCAATTTAAGTCATCCAACTTGACGGCCCGTCCGATAGCAATTTACCGCCTATACTTCCAAACTAAGAATGTGCTGCTTCCACCACTCAATACCTTACTTATCCTTAGCTATGCATTTCAAATGCTGTCGCCACCGTTAATTATGTTTACCCTATTGTACTCTATTCTAGCTACACTACAGATAAACCTGGAGCCGGCGTATACAACCTGTCATATAATCTGTCTACCCTTCATGCATTTCTCGAGAATTTCTAATTGTTCTAAACTATCGGTTTATTGCTCGAGCCGTCGAGAAGGTTTCTTGGACCTTGGATTTAATTAACTGTTCACAACGATCTCGCCAGATGGGACTTGTTTGGCGACGATCGTTACAAGCGTGTGCTATATTATCTGAGCTACTCCTGTATTAAAAGTTCATAACCAATAATACTTGAATCCATTGCTAAAAAAAACAATTTTCAAAATTATCAGCCCACTTTAACATCACAAACTTTTAATACCGATTGAGCAAATCGAACTCTTTTGTTGATGCGCCGAAAACGTTGTTACATCGGCCCCTTATTCTACATTCTCACTCATTATGACTGTAAGAGAGAAGTCACTCACTTCGATCTCACTCACCTACCATTTAGGTATTCTAGAAAACAAATGGAATGAGATGTACACTGTTAAATAAAATAATCCACAACATTTCTGGTGAATATTTTGATGTGTCAAACAGTTGTTTCGTGTTTAAGGAAAGTGCCTAGTCTAAACTACTATCCATACAGGAAAATAGTCTGCTAGTAATTTAAAGTTTGGTTGCTTACCTTCACAAGGGCTACATTTAATATATACTTTGCTTAACAAAATAACAAAATAGTTTTGATTACAAAGTAACCTTACCATTTTACGTTCACTAACTCTCAGCTGAGTAATAATTGCATGTATGTATGTGCAGCCGGTGTCCGAATCTGTAGGCAGCTACATTCGATATCATCAGGCCAGGGCTAGTGTTGCCAATTCTAAAAAATCGGTAAACCGAAATTAAATGGATAAATCGCTGGCTAAATTCTTTAAGATTGTTTGCATCAGGTTTTTTCTTAAAATAAAAAGCAGTATCTATCAGGGTGTCCTGTATGTGGTCTTGCCGCGAAGGCTATGTACATATGGATAAGTCATGCTTAGACAAGCAAATACTAACGGATTCCGAGATAACGGAATTTATTTGGGTATGTTTTTATAGATTAGATTATAATAATGATTTAAAATTTGTTAGATTTATAATCGTTGAACCTTTCCAATGGGCTATAAAGTTGTCCCCTCCTCTGCTCCGTTTTGAGGTTATGGTTCAACAAAGCTAAAATTGTGGAATGTTTCTCTTTTTCTTTTATTTAAATACTATTTATATCAAAGAACACACCATCAACACCAATTTTTCATATTCAATTTAACAGACACAAAAGCTTAGCTTTAAAATGACCTATCACAATCTGTTCCCAACATTATCAGATTTTCTTTAAAATATTTATCACATTTTTAAATTTTTTAAAACTAAGTATAAAAAAGAAGATTTTTTTAAGTATGTAATCAAATAATTATGAGTATTGCTCAAGTACACTATTTTTGACATAAAATACAAACAGATTTTTTCGATGGCTCTGGCAGACAAAATAGTGTCACTGTGTTTGTACACGCTAATCTCCGAAACCGCCAAACCGATCTCAATGAAATTTTTTGAATGTGTTTGGTTGGTTCCAGCTTGAGAGATAGGATAGCTTTGGACACGATAGTTGGCGCTGTTGTCGAGAAATAAAAAACTGTCTGACAACGCGTAGATATGGAAAGCTGAAATTTTGTACACGGGCCTTTTTTAAAAAAATCGTAATTAAGTTCAAAAATGGGACAAATCAGGCGACCTATTCGTAGTTTTGCCATACAAAAAATCTGGTACATGGTGTTTTCATAACAATGGTTAATAAAATTTCAAAAATGTACTAAATCAAATCGGGTTACCCTTTCTTGCCCTTGGTGTTGCCATACAAAACTTTTGTTTTTCACTACATACTTAGAAACAGCCTGAGAACGCATCGACGTAAAGAGCTCAAATTTTGTACACAGCGTTTTTTTAAAAAAAAATGTAAATTTATGTTGATAAATAGGACAAATCGGGCAACTCCTTCGTAGGGTTGCCATACAAAAATTTAATTAAGTTTTTAATTATATATTTGTGCACTGCCTTACGCGTCGGCGTAGAGAGCTACACTCTCCCACACATATGATGGTATGCTTAGATATTATTTATCTCTAACCACCCCACCTCACCCCCACCCATCTAGGTATCTATATTATCGCCGGGCAATGCCTAGTATATTTTATATACATATATATTTCGCTTTATTTCGCTTTTCATGTTTCAAGGAAGGAAGGAAGGAATTTTAGCTCCATTTTCTATGCCTTCTACTTATGCTCCTCATTGTGTTGATGAATACACTTCCATAGTTTTGTAACTGTCTCAGATCTTATTTTTGCTGAATGTTCCTAGAGAAGAAATATTTGTTTAAATCAGAAACTCCTGCTAAAGGCAGAAATGTAAAGAAGTTGATCTTAGAATTAAAAATTCGCCTTGTGGGCGAAATTTGTTTGAATCAATCTCTTGACATCCTACTTGCTGTATAAATATGGTTCTGTGAATTCTCGGATCTGTTGGCAACATTTCTGATATAGATTTTTTCCACACAGTAAAACCTCATGAATTTATCTAATTCAGTGGCATTATTGGTTCGAATTGCTGACTGAATTGAGAATTGCTCTCCCTCTTAAGTCAACATAATTTGTTGTTGCCTTTAATGTTGATATAATCTAACTAATGTATCAATTCCTTCATTTGTTGATTTATAAATATCCCAAAGACTTACAAAACTGAAGTACGCTCAGGGTTACAACAAATTCAACAAATTTCTTTTCGTATATCTGGATGACTTTGATTCGCTGGTCTGACTTGAGGATGAAACTCTTGGTAGTAGTATGAGCTTAGGGTAATTTCAAATTGGGGCTGAGGAAAAGTTGAAAACTTTTTCATCAATGAATTAAACTTCGTTTATACTAACACATTGTCTCCACTAAAATCATCTACATACATCACTTCCCTCTACAGTCGCTTTGTCAGAGAATTCACGTTCTGTTATCATTAAAAGGAGCTGCAAGAAAAGAAAATTAGAGGGAAAGAATCATTAATTTTTAATGTTTAATCTTTAAAGGACCTCCATTAGTCTGATTAGGATGACTTTATTCATTCCTTTTCTTATTTTCGTCTGATTTTCTCTTGTAATTCTTTTTTGACTCCTTTAAATTTGTCTTGACATATGAAGAAATTCTTGTTTCTTGTCAAATAAAGTAATTCGACCTACAATTTTTGGTGGTGTCCGTACTACCTAGTGATTATTAAATACCCAAGAATAATTTGATTTAACTAATTATTAAGCTTGAAAGTTCTAACACGAATAACCAGAAAACATTAGGTTTATTCGATGGGACACGTGGTATCTATTTAAGTCCCAATTTTAATGATAGGATTTTTAACGCATTAGGCCTAAAACACAATTGGAGCTATTCAGCCAGCTTGAGATTGCTTGACAATGTAAATTAGTGTAGAAGAACACAATTACAGCTTTAGATTTTTTGCTAACTTCAAGTCAGCTTGAGATTTGATTAAATTGCAAATTTCAAGCCCATTGGCTGCCAAATATCTGATGTGAGTGACTTCTGTTCACATATTTTTTGTGACAGCTGAGAAATAAACAGTTGTGGTGACAAGCTTAATTTTAGCACACAAGATCCAAAGTGTCGACACTTATATAAAGAAAAATTGTAAGCTTTATTTCAGGACTATTTCGCAATGGCACTGTCCAAAAAAAAACAAAGTTCCCATCGTGGTTGGTGATGATAAGTCACCCAGAGAAAAAACAAACGAAAGCCACTCTTCGCACATATCACCCATCTGGGAAGTACTCTACTAAAAAGTCTTCTATGTTTTTTAAATTGTTTAAATTAAACTTAATGGCATTATAAAATCATATCTAAGTTGTACAATAATTTAATTAAAAAGGAATCATAGAAACGGATTGACAATTATTCCACATTTGCTCCAGCAGTAAATAGTCAGGACGAACGACCATAGCAACTAAACACATATCAAAAATATTAAAATGGAGGAATAATATATATATAATATTAAAATGGTGAAAGATAAGTAGCTCTTGTGGGAACCAGCTAAAGTCGCAAATGTCAAATACCTCAGTTATGTTCAATTCGGCTTTTTTAGTCGACTTTGAAAGAAAGCTGGTGATAAAATTGTATAAAAAGCATCAATCGTGTTTCAGGTTTTACTCACGAAAACCAATTTTTTCTTTATATGTATGAAAAGTGAAGTCGTCTTTTGACAGTCTAGTTTACAAATACTCATTCTAGATATCAATTTAACACCCGTGGATGCTAGAGAAATACCCATCGTCGAGAATCTTTTCATAGGATATTGGTCTACAATATTTCTCAATTTTGGTTCACATTTTTCCTTATCTGCTATCTGTGACCCAACGAAATAGTACATGCAAAACGAATTTCACTGTCTCCCTAGCATTTTCTTTATACCCTAGATGAAATCTCTTAGTATATACTAAGTCTGTCATTCCGTTTGTAACGCATCGAAATAATGCTGGTATAGTGCAAAATGGATTGGACACTTACATGCGTCCGTCCGTCTGTTCTCTCGATAACTCGAGAATGCGTTTACTTAGGAGAGCTGACATTTTTCAAACGGCTTTCATAAAAAAAAATTGTAGATTTAAATAAAATGGGAAAAATCAGGAACCTCCCATACAAAAATTTCGTTTTTCACTATATATTTGGACACTAATAGAAAATGCGTGGATGTAGAGACATGAAATTTTGAATGCAGTATTTTCGAAAAATATTAAATACAATTCCAAATGGACTAAATAGGGTAAACCCTTCTTTGTGTTGACATACAAAAATTGGGGTTTTTTACGAACACTTAGAACACTTTTTGAATTGAAAAGTTCTTCAGAATATAAATTCTTATGAAATTGGTTATAATTTTTACTGTCCGATGAACCGCGCTAGAAATAGATGTGAAAAACTCCTTCAACAATCAATCTTGCACGAAATTACATGGACCTGTTCTCTAGATTTGGCCTCTTTAAATTTCTTTCCCTTTCCAAAATTGTTTGATAGAAAGGAAAAAATTAAATGAGGACGTCATTGCCATAGCAATATTTTACAGAATGTGAGAAATCGTATTTTTTGTAAGGCTTCAAACAGACTACGTCATAAAAATAAATTTCAAAGTCATTAACTAATTAAACAACCCTCGTAGACATTCTCGTTACTTAATTAGAATTTTAATGCAAAATTAAACAACTTCACTTCAATTGTGTCATTTTCAAGGTTATTATTGAAAAACAATTAAAAATATGCGCACATTTGTTGGAATATTCTTATTGATCTCTCCCTAACCCAAACATTTTTATCTCAGTAAAGCACTAGAAAATATGGTTTCATACTTATTAAGATCTCGTACAGACAGCGCTAGATAACAACAAAACAAAAGGCTTTGATTCAAGCAGAACAAGTGGCACGAGAGATGTGTGTGAGGCAATTATCACAATTTATTCTAAGCCTGCGCAGATGTTTTAGATAGATTAATCGAGTGCATCTAGTTTTATTAGAAGGAATGAATACAGAAAACAACTTAAGTATGTACCCCGAGACAACATCCCGATGTGCGACATAAAATGAACTACGAACGTTGGAGCAATTAGAATAGCTTAGCCACAGACGCCCAGACAATGATCACTTCTAAGTACGTCGACTATAAAAACTAAATTGGGATTAATAGGGGAAAAAAAATTTGTTCTGAAGGAAATCAGCTACGGCGTAGAGGCTAATCCACGGCTTACAATTTTTTTTTGCGTAGGAGAAAGAAAGTAAACATTTTTTTTTTTTTTTTTTTTAGGATAATGTTTCTGCTTTTGATTGATAATTAGGTTATTTTTAGACTCGAGAATTTTGAGGAGTTATTAACTTTCAAAAAGGTCAATTTGAATTTATATTCTGTTTTGCCGGTTGATTGTCGGCTACTTTTTGTAATAGCAACTTTAAATGAACCACTTAATATGAGTTGACAAAACATTTTAAAATGTGTACTTCCTTAATGGATCTGATAATAGAAAGGTCACAAGCTTATTTCGGGAATTTCGAAGGAAATTTTTCCGGTATATTAATGTGTAAGATATTTTTTTTGTTTTTATTGTTTTTCGAAATATTTGACTTTATGTTGTACAATCACCTGGGGCTGGATTCTGATAAAATTAAAATGACAAATGTCAATGACAAAATGACTTCGAAGGAAGGACAATGTCACTATGCCATAATTTGGAATTGTGATTGTTGGGTGACATGCACTGACATATATAACATGGACTGCCTGATTTGCTATTTCATATGGGTCAACTTTTTTTGGCAGGGTGTGACAATTATCTTAATTTCAAGTTTTACTTTTGCTTTAATATTCATATTAAAAGTTCAACAAATTATAGAAGCACTCGAAATTATTTCTTTTCTTGGAAGCTTATCTCCTACAACATCAAATATTCTTTAAACTTGATTTTTAAAGAAATAAAATTAAGCAATTTTTGTCTACCTGCCCCTAAAAGTAGCTATGGGGGACAGAGAAAGGATTACAAATATTGTATTGCCATCTATTTCTATCCTATATATTCATTTGGTAAACCACTGAACTGAAACTGGACTATGGTGTATTTTGCATAGATCTTATTATTTGTAGTTCAGCGGAATAAAGTAGTTAAACCAAAAAAGGACAACTATAGAAAAGTGATCCCATAATAATGTCAAATAATGTAAGGAATTTCAATAGTATCAGCAGTCCATTTTATATATGTCAGTGGTGACATGACATGAATCTTAAATTATAGTAGTGACAATTTGACAATTGCGCAGTGATTGAATGTGTTCCGAATAACGTAATGGAGCACATTTTATTGCGAATGCGTATGCAAAGAAGGAGGCAGTATTTAAAATAATTGCTGAAATTGTCCTTTTACGGTTTGCTGCTAAAATTGATTTTTTTTTTAATAATACATATAATAAATACAAATATTTATTATTTTTATACTTACTTGACATCTTTGAGTTTACTTGTTGCTATGACAATAATATGACAAAAGTCACAGCAGCAAGGGCTAAGTGACTTCGGTTGGAAAAATTGTCATAAAAAAAAGTTATTTGGTCATGTCACCCAATTTATTGGAATCGGCATTTCGAAAATAAGTCATATTTTAACGCTAAATGTCACTTTTTATGGATGAAGTCATGGTGTAAGAATCGCATTTTCGGAAAAAAGTCACGAAATCATTGTCATTTGTAAATTTTTTCTGATCAGAATCCAGCCCCTGAAAGCATTCAACACACACACCCTTTAGTAGTGACCCATAGAATGAAAAATTTTCGGAAACTCTCACCGCCGCTTAATAGCTGTTAAATGTCAACCTATGCATTTTCTCTTTCACCCTTTTTTATTTATAATTTGTAGAGCTACGAATTTTGAGCTAATGAAATTTGAAGGAAATAGGCACTCTGTTACAACGTTGCAACCCTTCCATGTCTACAGCATTTTCTGAATTAACTTCTCCAGCATACCTTCAATTATGATAAATAAATACTGGTACAACTGTGCATTTTTTGCAAAGCCTTACAACTGTGCTTTTATCGCTAGGTAGGCCTGCAACGGCGTTTTATTTAGTTTCGGCAGCGTCCTCACACAGTATCAGCAACTGATTCAACAACTTATGTAGTTGTGAAGACAATGAGAGTCTAGCAAGGATTTTGTCCATAAGTATTAATTTTATTAACTAGTCCTTGATAAATTTCGTGGGATGTTAACTTATTTTTCAATCGATCCTCTATCTAGACTTAATGGATAATCACATAGCCATCTAGAGACCTTTGGCATAGGCACAAATAGATACTATGTAAAACATATCGACGACATTCGTACAAAACCAAACTCAAATTTTCAAATTTCTACTACAAAATGTCCTAACTAAAGTATGTACCTACCATAATTACCAATTATTATGTAAAAATAACTTGATGGACATTATTTAAAAAAAACTGTACTTTTTATCCTAGACAGTTTTTTTGTTGTCTCCCAAAACTAAGCACAAATAGAGTTAGGACCCTTTGCACGATTTTCGTCAATATTATGAAGCAGCTTTGGTACGGATTGCTAAAATTAAATTTGTTTTGAAGTAACTTTTCACCAACCAAATTTCTCATCGTATATTTGTAATCCGAATTATGGCGTGTTCGTTTTAAATATTGTAAATATTTATATGGTATACGAAAACCCACTAATTATTACTAATTTTATCATTGCATTTATAAAGCATCGAAATGATGATTTTGCGGCAGAATTTATTGGAATTCCACAGATAATATTAAAATATCTGTCTATCCACAATATAACTCGAGGATGCTTAGGCATAGAGAGGTGAGATTTAGTGTACCTATACGGTAGGCGTTTTCGTAAAAATTTAAACTTCAAAAATGATTAAAATTTGGATAGGAATGCCGTACAAAAATTTTTCCTTCATTATAATGTTGGGAAAATTGTTGACAGCGAGCTCGTTGGTTTCGAGAGCTAAAATTTTGTACGTGGCAAGTTTATAAAAATCCTTGTCCTAGCTCTTCATTGAGTAAAATCGGACAACATATCTCAGATTTATCACATATATTTTTCATTTATATTTTTTCTATCTTTTTCACTACCCTTAGAAGCATAGCTACTCCATTGGAATCTGTTTCATTCATTATGGAGCTCATAATCTCTTATCGTTATATCTTCGAGCTTTGAATTTTGTTACAATTGAATTCCTTTTATTCTTGTGACTAAGTTTTTGCATGTTGAACTGTATGTCTCCAGTTAGCAGTATGTAATGGCTATGCATATCTGCTACTTACTCTTTGTCAATTAGAGATTGCCTGCGACTAATGCAAATGTGATCGATTCGGACTCTCACACGGCCGCCCCCTAATCCTGCCATGTGTATACTTATATATTCATGGAGGGTTTCTCTATTCACCATATTTTGTTTCTGGTATATTTTTTGTTTTATAACTTCATATAGCTTTTATATTTACACACAATCTTCTTATTAAGCGTAGATTAAAATTTGTTTCCCTCCCGTAAATTTATAGTACTTAAAAGATTTGTAATCTTGTGTACGGATACTGGCAATAAACTTTTGTATTGTATTGTGTATTTATATGAAATGCTCTACGTTGCTGTTAATATTATCCATTTCATATATTCTCAGTCCCTAATGCGTCCATCATTAGTAAATGAAAAGGTCTGTTCTGTTACAGGCAACTGAGAGTATAATTTACCTTTTTCTTTATCATTTACAACTTCAGTTGGGGTGTAATACACAGCACGATCTAATGAATCATTAGTATTAATTATTCATTAAAATGCCGTGTGTCACTTTGTATACCTCATTATGGCTCGAAAATCAGATAATAATGAAGTGTTTTTTTTCCTTCATTATAGCTATAATGAGGAAAAATGTGCTAGATTTGGCATATAATATAAATCTAGAGCTCCGCTGTGCATATGCAGATAATAATAAATAATAAGAAGAAATGCAAAGAAATTCAAATTAATATGATGTTTTTCTCATTTGTAAATTGTTAAATTCAAAAATAAAATAAATAAAAACACAGTTTATCGCGTTAATTCGATTCATATTGCTTCTTTATGCCCTAGACACAAAACACAAAGCGCTCTTAATGAAGAAATAACTAACGACTAATTAGTCTGTAATTATTCATTATAAACTGCACACACAGCGCCATTTCTTTAATTAAATTTTACTGTCAAACTGGTTTTGAAATACTTATGACATTAAAGAAGCGGTATGGATCGAATTAACGCGTTTGTTTTTATTTATTTTATTTTTCAATTTAATAATTTACACATGAGAAAATCATTATATTAAAAGGAACATTAACAATAGAGCTTGTGATTTGCGATTTCATTGCATTTCTTCTTCTTAGTTTTCAAATCTGCATATGCACAGAGGAGCTCCATATATATATTATATGCCAAATCTAGCACATTTTTCCTCATTATAGGTACAATGAAGGAAAAAAAAAACACTTCATTAGGATGCTTCATTATGATCTCATTTTCAAGCCATAATGGCGTATATTATGTGACACATGGCATTTTAATGAATGGTTAGTACTAATGATTCATTAGAACTTGTTGTGTGGCTAGGGTATTAATGTCATTATAAGTATATTAAAACCAGTTAGACACTAAAATTCAATTAAAGAAATGGCTGTCGTAAGTTATTTCTGCATTAAGAGCGGTGTGTGGCTAGGGCATAACTGTACTTTCGTGTTGTAGGTAATACTCATTAGACTTTTTTGTGAGCATTTCCTTCTGCTACTAATAATTCACCTGTGTAAGGTCAACTCACGTAAGATGGAGGTTTTCTTCAGCGTTTTTATATTCAATTTATTGTCTCATTCGTGTCCTGGTTCGAGCGCCAAATGTCGTTATTGTATTTTACCCGTCCGTATTCGAGACTTTCCTTCAATTTCTTCAATTATATACATATTTTCGCTATGTTATTGGTGTATTAGCCTGCAGTAACCACTCTCATGATGGAGCTTCCTTCTATTGTTTAGTAAGAAAAGTGCACCAGTAGTAGTTTAAAATTTGAAAAGAAAGTAATTTTCTAATTCTCATTTTCCTTCAACTGCAAATTATATGATATTGCATGACATCTCTGCACCAATTTATAAATTCTGTAACAAGCTAACGAGTCCCTGGTGTCTTATACATTATTTATCTATATATACCCGAAATCCTTATACGGACATGCGCTATATATGATTTTAGTTCTTTATCCATAGTTGGGAGTCTGTTGGTTTTTATTCCAGATGATTTTTGGTGTTAACTTAATTTGCGTGATATTGCAAACCTTATAAATGTTTCTCTAACTCCTATACAATTCATAGATAGGGAACTGGAGAATTCTAGAAGTGGGAACAGATAAACGGAGCTTGTAAAACGTGCTAACAGAAGTTATGTAGGTAGGATAAGAGCAGTTTCAAAGTAGATGTGGACTTCGAACCTATGTTTTGTAGAGTTATTATAAATCAATTTTTTTTTATGTATACTTAAAAAGAACTGTCATTGCTGTATGTTTTGAATATTCTTTGAAATGTTATATCGTCGCTGATAATTCAAGACTAGTAATATCCTAGCCCCGTAACTGGATAGAGTAGCAAAATTCCAATTTCACAGTTAATTGGTAACGTAACTAAGAAACTTAAATTTTTTTTTTTTTTTAACTTTCATGTCTAACATTCAAAAGTGTGATATTTCTCGTCCGATCTTAGGGCAGTAACAATATTTTGTCATTATAAATCCAAAAAAAAAAAAACACCCAACTTAAATGTCCACTGAAAATTTTATTTTAAGTTTTACTTACGCGGTAGTGACATTAGTAGTCTCACGGTTATACAGTTTCACCGACGATATGAAACTATTTTTAGCATCCGACGAAACATTCTTAGAATGCAAAAAATAATACTTGTTAAAAATTCACCTTAGTTGCATTAACTAAAACTTTTTCTTATATTTAGTTCCTCTTAAAATTAGGCAACACATAACAATGAATGAATGAAAATAAAAGTTTAGATTCAGATATTGCATAACAGTAGGCGTATAATTTTTATATTGTTTAAATACACTCCACTCTTATTATGAAAGGTCAGCCGGTATTTGCATTCTTTTGCTCACAAATCACTCAATCACTCACAAAATTATTATGTATACTCTCTCAAATTATGTGACAGTTCTGGACAAATTCACGTAATCAAGTCTTTATGAATACTAAATCTTATATGTATATGTACATATGTACATACCTACTTGAGATAAAGAAGAGCGAATGATTTGCTACTATCACACTACTCCACCTTAGAGAATTTACAACTTTTCTCTAAAATTCTCAATTAAAATTAAGAGATCGAAGAGCTTTTATTTAGTAGTAAGTATATGAGACCGACTTGTCTTGTCTTAACATTTCATTTTTTTTTCGATAAGATCCCCCTCTTGCAATCAATTTGAACACTGTGTAACCAAATCATACAAATTAAAGCAGAACCGATAAAGAACTAAATTTATACAGCCAGATCCCTGGGGTAGAATTTATTTTTTAAGAATATTCTGGTTCAGTTTACATGAACAAGTGAACATCTTTGTATATATGTTGTCAAAAGTGCAGTGTATTTGTCCATAATAATCATCTTGATCCTTGGGGAATATTTTGAATACACGTGCTTGTAATAAAAAAATGTGAAACAGAATTTGTACGTGATAAGAATCACTTTGAAAAGGGGGGCTAGATTATATCATATCCAGTTTTTTCTTTCGATCAGATCTGATGCATTTATGTACATACATACAGACATTATATAGTATCGTGTTGTATTGTTAAAAGTTTACATGTTAAGTGTAAAATAAATCAATTATCTCTATATATACCTAAAAATGGATTGTATATTCTTTTCAAGTCCTTATATCAGGTATATAAGTATATCAGTGATTTATGATAATTAGTATTCACACTTTATTTTCTATTCTTACGTTTTACTTCTAATATTATAAAATTAGTCATCTTAAGATCATTTCTACTTGGACGGACACCATACACAACGTACATTTATACAAACATAAATATAATTCTGATAAGAGAAAGAGAAGTAATTAATCTCCTTATATTATATTTAGTTATATAATTATATTGTAAGATGATATTTAAGTATGCCTGGAAAAATACCGTCAATTTATACTTATAACGAGAAGAAGTATATGAACATGAGCTTTCAGCACCACAATTTACTTCTCTTTCTCTACATAAGTATAACAACTTCATTAATTTCGCCTTATGTCTCGCTTAATGCTTTAATTAATATTCTAAAAAAAAAAAAAAAAAAAAAAAACAACTCTTGCCAACACAGAGCACTTTTCTCTCTAAACACACAATAATTTCTGAATGTTTTCACATTTTCTTCACTTTTACTTTTTCAATTAATGTTTTTTCTGTAAATGGTAAAACAAACTATCTTTGCCTGCATGTTTATAGTATTTATTTCAGAGACCGTGACAAAATTGGTAAGACACTGAACACTAAGATGCCATCAGCACCAGCACATACTGCCGAGGAGGCACGTCTACTCGGGTAAGATACAACAAAAAAAATCGTTTTGTTTTTCTTTTTTTTATTTTCTACTTATTTACAATTATTATTTACATTTTTTTTTCAAGTATTTTATTATATTCATTTTTGTTTTATAAATAGAAATTTATTTTTATTTTTGCTGCTGTTTAACTTAGAGTTAGGTAGTTGTTTTGATTTTTGCAATATTGAATTTTGATAATCTTTTGACTCTATCATCTAATCTATGGTATTTATTTATATATATATATATATTTTTTCTTAAAAATATGGTAATTAATAATTCAAGTATAATATTTACTAAAAATTTAAATATGTAAAAAAAAAATGTTGATACATTATGTATATTCTTCCACGTAGAAATAATCAAGTAAAAAAAAACACTATACAATATTGCAATTCCACACACACCATCAGATTTTTTTTTTTGAAAATTTCTTCCAATTTACCTATCCTCTGAACAGAGATTTTGAAGAAATTAGTAAAAAATAGTTATGTACCCACCCGATTAACTCCTATAGTTTTTATCGTAGGTAATTGAAAAATTTTATAGATAATTTTATTTTTTTAAATATTTACAAACGATCCAAATTTGACATAGAAAAGTAGCCTTGATCTCCTTTGCACAAATACGTACCTACCTATAATTTTAGTTTTAGAAAATGTGTGTTAATCAATAACTACCTACGCAAAATGTAAACTATTTAAATATTTTAGGAACTTTTTATAATATATTTCATTTCCGGAGAATGTTATCTTTTACATACCTACATATGCATATGTACAGTATATATTCGACTCTTAAGGGGAGGTTACCGTTCATGACGATGAAAAATTCGATTCTTTTTTTTTCATAATTATCATCCTTAAAATGTTTAGAACACATGGTTAAAAGGATATTTTCATATCTAAAGTATTTTAGAACTCACAGCCTGTTGAGAACGAAACCGATAACAGGTAGCTGAGGCGCTCAGAGCACTCTACATATAAGGTGCCCTCATAAATTTCGAGAAACCGTTAGCCTTCAGATTCAGCGCAATTAGTTCTTGGAGGAAGTGGAAAGGCTTCTGTATAGTGCTTGAATAACTGAAGTAAATTAGTCAAAGATTTTTTTATAACGTTTTACTTTATATGAGTTTTTCTGGGAACAACATTTTTCAGTGCGCGGGGCGCTCTACAGCTTCAACGGCTTCAACGGATGAACCCATTTACATGAATCTCTGCACAATTGAAAGGAAATTCAATTTGCGGGGCCATAAGGAAGCGATTTTTGTCAAAAATTGATATAGAAATAGTTTTTTCGTTCGTTGAAGCAAAAAAAAAAAAGAGCAATAAAATGTTTTTTTTTCTCAAACGGCTGGCATTTTGTTATTCAAATGTGTTTTTTGAAAACGAATACCGGTAAAACCCCTCAAATTTTATCTAGTTTAATCATTTTCAACCCTATTTGTTTCAGATGAACTGGCAGAGCTGTTTAGCGCCCCGTACAGACAAAAACACGCCATCCACTGTTTTGTTTGATGGAAACTGCAGCTGCCATTTTGTTTTGTTTTGTTTTTTATAAATTTGAATTTACTTTCCATTGATAGAAGTATAAAATACGTTAAAGCCCATTTCCAAAAGTATTTATTTTATGTAAAAAAAAAATTCCAAAGTTTGTCGTTTATTTAAACAATGAAATACATAATTATTTTATGTGAAGTATGAACCATCGAAAGCAACGACTTTTTCCCATCTTTCAGGTAGTAAACGGTTTTATCGAAAAAAAAATCCGGTTTTTTTGATTCGATCCATTCATCAAGCCATTTTTCGATAATTTCGTAGGAAGCAAACCGCTCTCAAATAAGGGCTCCGAAGGAGCAATGTCTGGGAAATACGGTGGGTGGGGCAATATTTTCCAATTCACTCCTTTCAAATATTTCTTGACCGGTTCAGCAACGTGTGGCCTAGCGTTGTCATGCAGCGAAATGAGTTTATCATGTCTATTGCCCCATTCCGGGCGTTTTTCCTTCAAAGCTCGATTGAAACATATTGACTGTAGTCTCTAACACTGGGTTTCAGTTGGTTTGAGGAGTTCATAATAAATAACTCCCTTCTGATCCCACCAGACTCACAACATAACCCTGGAGGCATGATATTCCGTTTCGGCGTCGATGGACCGGGTTCACTTGGCATCACCCAACTTTTTCGTCGTCTAGGGCTATAGAAGTATATCCATTTTCCATCGTCAGTGACAATGCGATGCAAAACACTTTTTCATTTCTGTCGTTCAAGAAGCATTTTGCATATGTCACCAAATATCTTTCTCCAAATGCTGCTTTTCTGGGACAAACGTTGACATGTTCGACGCAAAAAAATTATGTTTACGCTTAAGTCAACTACTGCGTTCGAGACCTCACACATACACACCTTCAAATCACAAGTATAGTAATTCATTGAACACAAAAATGGTATCACTAACGATACTTCTCTGAAAAGGACAGAAACTTATTCCCATACCCAATAGAATTGGCCGCAGGGACTTTCTACCTTTCACTCACCTAATTCCATAACCAACGAATTAATCAATCTAAAAGCCTTTAAAAACTAGTCATAAACGCTCACATTTTGATCTGCCGCCTTTCAACACATTTTGCTTATCAAGCCAGACAACTACAGTCATTGGCCTACAGAATGTAATGTCCAAATTAGTAATAACTATTGTGTTGTATGGCAGGTAGGCTAATCAAATAAGAACTGGCGATTTTAATACAAATTTCTTGATCAAACAGAAATAAGTTGTTCAAACAAGCCCAAATATCTTCTTCTTCTATCGATTTTCGATTCGGAACTGTGGATTCGACTTGCGAGCTGGAGTTCTTACACATTGGCCCATATAGGGGCTTAACGTCAAAAAAGTGTGCCGTGTCTGGCGAACTGTAAGTTCGACTGGAAGTTGACTTAAAGTTAAGTGGTTGTTTTATGTTTTGCTATGTATAGGTTAACGGAACACAAGTAAGTTTCATGGGATGATATCAACTGATGAATGAAATTTTGTTTTATGAGCTACGGGAAAACGAACGCTATACAGCGAACACTGATCTGCTATTGTAGGAATGTCATTTGGAATAGTTCAATCAATTTTAACGTGCATTTTCGTCAACAGAAACAGACCAATGACAGCCCAACTTTCATTTCTAGAATAATGATAGGTGATAAGACTTCGGTTTTTCGGTATATGATCTTTGAAACAAAGCAAAAAATAAAAAAAAATTGACCACATCCCTAAATGTTTATTGTTTTCCTTGATGTTGATGGCATTGTGCACCCCCGATTTTGTACTCCCAGAAAGGACATTTAATGCTGATTTCTATTGAGTTTATTTGAGATGTTTGACGAACGTCCTCTTCGTCGAAAAGGGGCAGAGTTGTGGTGCAATTAAAACTGCCTTCTCCACCATGCCAATGCACCAGCGCACTCATCGTCTAAAATTCATCATCCTTTTGCAATTTCGACATCAAAACCGACGACTATCGTTCCATACGGAGGGTTTCACACCGGATGTAGCTCCATCTGACTACTTCATATTCTTAAAAGTTGAAGCTCAATGGGCGACGCAACGTGTTGAGTCGGATAAAGTGGTTGAATTGCAGCCTATTGGCTACATATGACGGTTGTTAGCCATATGATAACCTATGATAACCAAAAAAAACCAACCAAATAAATCCGAGATTCAGTTGCATTTATTTCACATAAAATTGCTTTCGTAGAAGTTGGCTAAAACCCGCTTTATGTATTTTCGTCATCATCCATCATGCAGCTGTCAATTTGTCAGGAAATTTTCGTATAAGTTGCCGATTCTGGATGAACTGTTGCAGAAGACATTTAAGCTTTATCAGCCATATCTCTCAAAGAGACATTTGGAGATCGCTTACATACATTTTTTAGGTAATATTTTTTTGTCCACCGATCTTTTTCCTTCTGGTGTTGAGATTGTTCCGAAAAGAGTACTCGTCAATGAGAGGATTTTGGGTATCTTAGCTTGTTGTTGTTGGAGTAGTGCATCTGTTCTTCCTTCCTAGACTGGTAAAAGCGTTGCCAGATTGGAAGGCTTGATAGTTGGGCGAAGTAATTGTTTATGCAGAATAACAGTTTGGTCAGGACTTAGGGGAAGTAATCAACTTTTATTTTTCTCAACACGAATCAAAGGTGAGGGTTGAATTTGAGGAGGCTGATAAAAGATATCCCGACGTATTTGGCCTTGCTAAAGGATTTTATTTTTAAGTTTTTGACTATGTTTGAATGGGTATTTATAGTCGACCTACGTATGCAAATCATTCAGATTTTGCATCGATTATTTTTTATAACGAATTTTTTACGATATGCTACTCAACTTACTTCAATATTTATATTCATATTTTATTGTCGATGTATTTAAAAAAATTTCAGTTGGTTCTTCTTTTGTACAAATTTTCTTTCTTACCAGATTTTTCGCTTTTAATGTCAATTTGAAATTATTGTATAAAGCTACTCGTTGGCATTCACTTGATTTTTGTACAAAATAAAATTATAATATTGAAAATGTTATTCCTCAATAAACTAATAATACTTATACTCTCAATATTAGATAGCAAATAGACCGTTTTGCTACCTAAAGAGGATAACAAAATGAAAGAAGTACTTATTTCTTTAGGGTCTGCTGAAAATAAAGCGTCCGTCTTATTTGATGCAATGACATCGAATTTTGGATTGTTCGGAAAATAATTTTTGTTTGTTTGCCAAAATGAAAGACGATTTTCTTATAATTTTTGGTTCAATACCATTTGCCATCTTTCTGGCAGTAGCATGATTCCACGCTCCGCTCATAAAACTTCTTATCTTTTCTGACAAAAAACTGTTCCAAATCATTTTTGACGTCCTTATTTGAAGTAAAGGTTTTGCCGTCTAAATAATTTTATATAGGCCTGAACAAGTAGTAATCCGAAAGTGCCAGGCGGGTGGTGGGGAATATGGTGGGTGTGATAATGCATTCCATCCAATCTGTAAAAGCTTTCGGCAAATTAAGAAACTTGTATGAGCTCTCGCTTTCTCTTAGAACATTTGGAACGCATATGTCGAGTTTTGAAATTAAACCAAGGCATTTCACGTGATCAGCGAATTCGATTAATTTAATCTCTCAGAGATGTCACGAGTTTATTTTGTTTATTTATTTTTTAGTTATTTTGTCTTCATCAACTTCAACTAGCCTTCAAGAATGTG
Organism: Dioctria linearis; assembly: GCA_963930735.1. Lineage (NCBI taxonomy): Eukaryota > Metazoa > Arthropoda > Insecta > Diptera > Asilidae > Dioctria > Dioctria linearis. The sequence continues at coordinate 325,197,148 of OZ005740.1, read as the reverse complement.
GTGCATTTTCAAAACTATTTGCAAACCAGATTTCGCACTGGCTTTCTGTCAATGCATCTTCTCTATGCCCATCGAATAATTTTTTTCTTGCTTGAACAGCAATTTTGCTTTTTCGATGCAATAAAAAACAAAATTAAAATATGCCGAAAATGCTGCTTTCGACTTTCCATATTTGATTTTTATACGGTACCAAACAAAGGCGATTTCGCAACATCAATCAAACTTTTTCATAAACAAGCTGTGCTATATCAGCTGTCAAAATATATAGTGACAATGCGGCTTTAGTCTGAATTTGGGAAAAACCGAAATTGCTTTCCGAAGCACCAAATACATAAAATCAGAGATGTGATAATTCGTTTTTAACATGTTAATAATTAGTAGATCCCTGCTGTACAGTGAGAATGTAAAAGTTCGGAAAGCAGATCAATATTTGGGTCACCAAGCAAGAAAATATATGAAGAACGAATTGGATGATGTGTTCTACAACCCCTTACTTTTCCATATAATTTTTTACTTATATCGATCCCAGCTATTAAATCCTTAAATAGTGTGCACGAATTTCCGAACACTCTCTACATATATCAACAAAGCGTTGAATAGACACAGGAAATAGAGAACAATTTGTCACCTAATTTCAAGAAACCTGTACTCAAATCACACTTGCTGTAAAACAGCAACCCTTCACAAAAAGTTAAGATAATTCCTGTCTGCTTTAGGAGATTGAAAATAATCGTGCGAAACACTGTCGTCTCTAACCCGGGGATTACATGAGTCAGTAGAACTGACACTGAAACAGATTCGTGTAAACCCCTACTGACTAGTTAGTACTGTCTAGATATCTGGCGAGTCAGTAAATTGTCAAATGTAAAATTAAAATGGCGAAAACTGAAAATAAAAGGTAAATGCTAGTGGAAATTTGTGTTTATATTTCTAATCTTATCTCTTTTGAATCGGAAATGACTGAAAGGAGGGTATACTTCCGTTTGTAACGCATAGATATTATGCTAGTAGAAAAAAATGGGTTGGACACCACGCAGAATAAAAGTTATTTTGATTTTTGCATGTCGGTCTGTCCGTTCGTTCTCACGATAACTCGAGAGCGCGTTTATTTAGGAAGCTGCAAAAAAGTAAATTTAATTTCGAAAATGCGACAAATCGGGCAACTCCTTTGTAGGGTTGCCATACAAAAATTTCGCTTTTTACTACGACGTAGAAAGCTGAAGTTTTGCACACAGATTTTTAAAAAAAATCCAAATTTACGTTCGAATATGCGACAAATAGAGCAACTCCTGCGTAACGTTGTCATAGAAAAATTTCGTTTTTCAGAAAGCGCATCGAAGTTGACAGCTGACATTTTGTACACGGTGTTTTCATAGTACCCACTGACTTATAATAATGGACTGAGCGATTTGCTATTTCATGTGGCGCAAATATTGTGTTTCTGTATATCACCGTTAGAGCACCCTTTAAAACGTAAAAACATATAAAACTCAACCAATCAGATGAAATTTTACATCCAAAAATCGAATTAAATTAAAAAAATGTATTTTCTTGTGTCCAAGTGATATTGTAATCGCTTATAAGGATTTAAGCACATTTCGACTTTATTTTTCAAACGTTATTCTTACCTGAATCCTGCGTATGGGCAAGAGACGGAGCATGGTAAACACTATCTTTACCTTATTCTTTCTGCGGTGATTGCATCTTTAGCCAACATAAAAACATCAAATAGCCTAAAAAAATGTTCAGTAAGCAATATTTTGTGTTGGTAGCTCCAACTCTGCCATAGGGCAAAAGAGAAAACTATAAAACTTGTGCCATTCTTTCCTATAGGAAAATGACAATACGCTCAGTCCATTGTTATAAGTCTTGGTGTTGCCATATTAAAATTTAGGTTTTTTATGTATACTGAAAAACGATCAATCCTAGTCGTTTTTATTGTACTGAAAAATTCTTCAGAATATGAAATCCTATGAAATTGGTTATAATCATTTTTACTGCCCGACGAACCGTTCTAGAAATATTTGCGAAAAACCCCTTCAAAACTAAAACTTGTACAGATGGGTGACCATACGAAATTACATAACGGGCATTCATCTAAGCTAGGGTATCATAAGAATTGGTCTAAAACCAATTCTAGCTTTTTTACTTGTTTGATATTTAGAATGCTCGGAAAATATAAAGTATATTTTTTGAATTCGTCAAGTTTTCGCATTTGTATGACCAATCTTCAGCAGAAACCTTTAAGGCATTGGTTATGTTAAAGCTGAGTCCTTCATGTCATGTCACGAAAATTATTATATAATGTCTCAGTCTTCTTTCGATTTGTGTGAAAAAGGCCCTATCTATACATTATGTTATTAAAGGTTATGTTCTGTTCTTCAGATTTGTATACTTAAGTGTAACATACAACAATACATGCAAACATAACATATTTTATTTGTAGAGTTAAGATAGGCTTGAAAGTATTTAAAGCGCAATCCATCAACTTTTATGAAGCTTTGTAAATTGCCATTTTTAATTCACTACCTATATCAATGGGTAACGTGATGTCAAATATGATTTTATGTATAAATCAAAGAAGATAAAGACGTGCTTAAAGCTTTAGATATGTAAAATATATCCAACGCCATATATACTAGTATTCATTACCACAATAAAAGTAAATAATGAAAGCAGACATCAAGACAAAACCACAATATTTCTATGCATACTGTGCACTTTTTCAGTCATTACGAAAACGATCGGTCAAGCGAATACGAATATGGGGTTCGAGTCCCACCACTAATCTTTTTGAAATGTCGTATATTACATATGTACGTACTGCGTAGTTTTTCAATTCCAAACGTTTATTATTGAAAATATAAAAATTTTATAACTTTTTATTATCACTTAAAAAATGTGTTTTATATCTTAAGATTTTGTGTGTAATGATCATGAAGATTGATACAAAGTAAGTTCAAATCTGATTTTTTATTTTTTATTTTTAAACTTTATTAAGTATGTACATATGTTTGAACATATATGTAGGTATTATGATTTCTGTGTATAGTATATTGTATAACTCTTGTTGTTATACTTTTAGTACTGTTAAAGACATACTGAAAGAAAAAAATGTTGAGTCTAGTATACAGGTGCCAACCCCAAGAAAATCAATGTTTTTACAATAAGATCAATGACCCGAGCAACACACGCAAACTCAGTTTATATGAAATACTCGGATATGGATATGAATGAAGTACATATGTATGTACATATATGTACTGTATAAACCACCGTATTATTTCATCCGCAATAATTATGTTTTATGTAGCAATTCAGTATACTAATTGGCAGCGGGTGGAATATTATTGACGTAAAAAAAAAAGAAAAAGAATAGAAAAGCAACAGCAACAACAACATAAAAGTTGTCGTAAATTTCTTTATCTTTTTCGAGGTTAGTAGATTCCACCTGGGCTTTTACTCACGTTTTGTATACTTAATAAGAACTGTGAAAATTTTTATCGCCATACAATTCTCGGATCTGAGAAGGTGATTTCCTCTTCTCACTACTGCTATTAATATGTTACCATTTTACTCACAACATAAACAAATGAGAATTTTGTAAATATATAAATGAGAAATTATGTTGTCGAATCATTTTTATTGTTTTGTAAGACTGCATTCAGAGCCCAACATAAGCGCGTAACTAAAGATAATTTTTACGTGATGTAAAATTTAATGTTTACCTTAAACCATCTATTTTGTTTCAAATTTTCTTTGTTTGCAAGTTTTGAATTAGTTTTTTCTTTGCATTATATTGACGGGAAGATGTGGGATAGCCCTGGTAGACATATCATGATGAGCTCATCAATGAGCTCCTCATGAGCAATCAGATGAACGTACTAACGAAATTTATTCGCGTTTGAGTCAAAACCGGGAAAAACTCATTTATTTACATATTCACAGATAGTGAGAATGAGAATTGCATCTCTTTCATTTATTTAGAAATGTATGTTGTGCTTCTCATTTGTGCATTTTACAATATTAGATGAGCACTTCGATGAGTACATAATGAGTGTCGCGATGAGTTTATTAATAAGCATAGAAATGACTGTCACAATGAGAGCTTATTAATGAACATGTCAATGAGTGTCATCATGAGCTTATGAATGAGCATGTCAATGAGTGTCATGATGAGTTCATAAAAGAGAATCCGACTTTACGATTGATTTCTTATATTTTTCCGAATTCCACCTTCGGTTGCAAATCAAACTCTGAGACGCTGAAGCGTAAGGATTTTAGCATAACGTCTTGTTCAGCATATGGGCGATAGTCTTTTTGGGGAAAACAAATCAAAAAATTTATTTAAAATAAATTATTTAAAAACTTAAATAAATAAATCACAAAAATTAATTCAAATTTTCCTAGAAATGTCATCAGATACGGTGATGACAAGAATAAATATTTATTTATTGCTGGTTTAGTATATAGGTAGCAGTTTCATGATATCCAATGAGCCCTTCGATGAGATTTAATGAATGCTCATCAGACGGCCCATCGGGACTTAATTTTCTATATGTTTCTTCATGAATTGCAAACACCTTGAAACTTTTCAGTCACATTAGTATTGGTTTACATAATAACTGCCCCTTGCGGGGCAGGAGACAAGATAAAACTGTGAGCAATTTCTACTAGGGAGTAAGTATATTTAATTAATTTAAGTACGCACATATAGGCAACACTTTGTTCCGCTCCAAATTCGAATTTATTTATTTTGGTAGCATATAAAGAGGATAATTACAATCTTTTATCGATACAAATTTTCCAAGATTACCTCCCGAAGGATAACAAACCACAAAAAGTAAAAAAATCAAAAAGAATTCAAAAATTAACAAAAAATGAATAAAACTACCCAAGGAACTAATTCTTATAAATTATCTTAATTAAAAAACAAATGAATGGTCAAAAATGATTAAGTGAAAAGAGCAAGGAAAATAAAACTGGATAGTCAGTACTGCAAAACATGAGATTGTTTTTTTTTTATTACATCAAGAACATTTCTCCTGTATACCCAATTATGCATTATAAAAAATACTTTTAAAAAAACCTACCAACGCCCATACTTCGTAGAGCGCCTCTGAACGAAAATTGCAATGAGCGACATAAATATGACGAGATCGTTCGAAGATTCGTATCCAGGAATTCCAAGACTTACACCCGTCTATCTAATTGGTAAGTCAAGTGAAAATTGAGATCAGAGAATAGGTAATTACCAGACCAGATGTTAATGACCTTACAAAGGATTATCAAAACTCTTCGAATGTAACGAAATAGTTATCCTTGAGAGAATGCCGGAAAGTGGAGATGTGCAAGCCATAAATAAAGCTGATCTAAAGCATGGAAAATAATATGTCCACTAGTAATAATGTAGATCAAGAGTTGAGTTCATTAGTCTCAAACGTTATTATATGTATATCAGAATATAGCTATTAGTTCGAGAAAATTAATAAAATCAGTGGAAATAATTTGTGTAGTTTTGTAAATTTGTACAGTTATATCTTGCGGTATTCAGATGAACATACTAAAAGTCCTCATGGCAGGGGGATATGCTGAGTGTGTAGGGGGGTTTTAAGGTACCTTTTTTCAGGTTTTTGCTCATATCTCGAATAGCGTATCTCTCTCGAATCTACGTATAGCATTATGTTTACTTTTGACAAAAGTTTCTACATAAAATTTCCTACATATTTGATCATATTTATTTTTTCTCTACGAGCAATACTTTAGGAACTACAGGGTGTATAAGTTTTATGAGAGATAAAAAATAGACGATTTATTTAATTTTTTTTTTAAATAGAAAAAGCAATCTGTTCGTCGTTATTATGTTACTCGTCGCTTTCTACATCGACATCTTCGTCTTCTCCTTCTTCCATAACACCTACAGGTACACCTTTGTACCTGAACCCAAGCAGCCGAAGCATGAAATACCGGCTTTTCGTCATCAGCATTTTCCAGTGCAACCACTTTTGCAGTGACAAAAAATTGAAGTCAGCACGGTGTCAGGAGCTGGAGGATCCGTGGTGGTAATTGGCTCGAGGGTTCCATCAGCTCCTCGCTTCCAATCCCACATTTCAGGAGGCATTTCGTTATCCAGCCACTCTTGTACTTGGTGGAATACTCGTAATGCGTGATATTTTGCTGACCTTTTAGTAGGAGGGAGAGAGGAGAGATCAGCTTTGGACTTGGTGCTAGATTTATACAAAAAGCGAATATCTATGGCTGTTAAGATCAAGCTGAGTAGTGGGTGCACGATATATCGTCAAAAACATCGTTTCTCCTGATTTTGCTATGGCTTCCGATGTTGATGTTGGGTCATAGAAAATGGTTGCTATATCCTTGATTATTAGTTTTATTTCAAACAACTTTACAATTGACAGTTTGCCGCAGCCGCTAAAACTAATGTAGGAAAAGAATAGTAGAACAAAATGAGAGTTTTTGTAGTTCTTGTGACGAAAATATCTTGGTTTCCACTTTCCCTCTTCCTGACTTGACAAGGAATATTTGCTTTTGTGGTGGTGATAGAGCCATTAGAAGAACTACTAAATCCACATCTTCCCCAACAACGGCAACCACGGGATGGTTTGCGGCCTTCTCAATGGCACTTCTTATATTGTACAGTTATTATCACGAGGAGTCACTCGTGTTTCGACTCCTTTAATCTGCATTTTTCTTTTGTAAGAAGGGCAATGAGTCGGGACTTGTTTTTCGCATTTGATAGGAAATGCTCTTGTTGAACAGTGACCTTCATAGCAAGATTAAAATTTATGTCAACAGACGTTTTCGTTGCTTGCCTTATTCTTTGCTCTGATGCTTTTGTACTGTTTTTTGTGTCGTCCTAGCCATCAAACACGATAATACAATTGGGTGCGTATCGATTTTGTATGTACTTTACGGTACTGATCACATATAGTATGTCGGAAAAAGTAGAGCCAAATTCCCACTTGGTTCGGTGCAGAAGAAACCCACCATCGATGATCATGACACTTGTTTTATAACCGATAGTAGTGTCGGTTTTGGGAAGAATGTCATACAAAGCTGCTTTTTTAGTTTTCCTCATGCTGCAGCTTTCATTAAATAGAGACAAAGAATAGAGTGCTAATTCATACTCCAAAAGCGATACCAGATGTTCATCGTCCTTCTTGGCAATCGCAATCCTTTGGAACAAAAGCAATGGATCGACGGCTACAGTCTCGTCATTGATCTTGATGGCACTACTCACGACCCCCAACGATACAACTTTGTCCTTACGATGAAGTTTCATGTCAGCAAAATTGTTTCCCAACATTTTGGCCATTAGCTATCTATCAACCTCTCGACATGGGGTTTTTTTTATGTTGGATCGGCAGATGATTAAGCTTGCTTATTCTAAACTAAAAATTTAAATGATGATGCACAATGACGAAAAAACGACGCCGTTTTCTTAAATCGTCTATTTTTTATCTCTCTTAAAAGTTACACACCCTGTAGCTCCTAAAATATTGCTCGTAGAGAAAAAATAAATATGATCAAATTTGTAGGAAATTTTATGTAGAAATAAACATAATGCTATTCGTACAGATATTCGAGATATGAACAAAAATCTGAAAAAAGGTACCTTAAACCTCCCCTACACCCTCAGCACACCCCCCACCCTTGAGGACTTTTAGTATGTTCATCTGGATACCGCAAGGTATAACTGTACCAATTTACAAAACTACACGAATTATTTCCCCTGATTGCCCATATTCGGCTTATATACAATCTGCGCAACATAACATAACCCTGGATCTTTTCAGATTATCTTGGACTCAGCTCAGAATTATTACAGTAGTTTAACAAGTTTAACACCTGTATCGGATAGGCAAATCACTCACTGATGTGTGTAAATTCAAACCTTCTAAGGCCTGTCGCCTTCGAGGAAATTTCATTCAAAGGATTTTTGTTTTTGTTTTTTTGTAATAGGTTTACTGAATGAATTATATGAGGTGTGCTATAAAATAACGAGACTAATGCTTCCACAGAAAAACTAAGTATGTGCCAAACGCAAACGACCCACAACTATGTAGGGTGAGCCTTATCATTCGAATGCGATGCCTCTCATGTTGGCAAAAAAAAAAAAAATAGTCTGGCCATGGCCTTCGTTTGTATATAAGCTGTTCTTTTGTTTTGCCGGAAAAATGATAAGTGTCATAATAGATAGAACAACGAATCATCGTGAAATTTCACATGAAACTTGGAAAAAGCGCTACTGAAACTTATCTGTTATTAAAAGAAGTGTTTGGCAATGAATGTTTATCACATGCTCGAGTTTTTGAATGGTTTTACGAAAATACGTTGAAGTTGATTCACGCTCTGGTCGCCCTTCCACGTTAAAAACGGATGATAATATTGAAAAAGTCGGTAATCTGATTCGATCTAACCGTCAGTTATCTATTCGTGCGATTGCTGAAACTGTATGAATTAACAACCGAGAGCTAAATAGCTTGAATGAGCAAATCAAAATCCAAAGCGATGATGATTGTAATTGGATTGTGTGCCTTCACTGGATTCCAGAAGGTCCAGCTATTAATCAACATTACTACCTTGAGGTTCTTGCTCAACTCCGTGAAAGAATAGGAAAAAAATTACTTGAATTATGAAAGAACAAGTCATAGGTGCTCCATAAAGACAATGCGCAGACTTCTTCTGCGTTATCTGACAAGACGCTTCTAGCCAAGCACAACATCCCAGTATTAGACAATCCGCCTTATTCGATGGACCTTGCATCATGCGACTTTTGTCTGTTTCACAAGTTCAAATATGAATTAAGAGGAACAAGATTTCAGTCCATTGAAGCTGTTAAAACAAAAGCGGCACGCATCATGAAGGAGTCACAGAAGAAGACTTGGTTTGAATAGTGGAAATTTAGCATGAAGCGTTGTAGGGATAGAGGAAGGATGTATATTGAAGGTGATAACTAAATTTACAATCCTAGTGGATTACTGTAAATTTTAACAAAGTTGGTTCATATACGATTATTCCCAAGCTTCAAATGCATCTAGCAAACATTATAGGAAACCCAGATGTGCATCTGTGGCCCGATTTAATATCATATAATTGATTAAAAAACAAATCGTTCATATGGCGCCACTTAGAGAGACCATCGATCGTTGTAAAAACATGAAACATGTAGGAAATCCCTAAAACCATTATTTATATTTTATTATTAATTAATATCGTAATTTGTAAAGTGAACCAAAAATATTAAGTAGCTTTTTTGCCGTGATGTTCCGCTTCCGGTTACACTTAATGGAGATGAGAGCTTCAACACCACATCCTCTTTGGCTAGATCCCAAATATATGAATTCTCATCGAGCAAAAACTGATGGCGATTTGCTCAAATATTTAACCGATACGTCAGCGTTTCGATTTTTGAAAACTATCAGGGCTAGATAATAGTGAAATGTCTTTTTTCCTTCGATTTTTACAACTCTTTCTCTCTAACGTCATCTTACAGATCAACTTCTTCCTCCTCCTTCTTCCTGCTTTTTTATTTGTTTTTTAGATTTCTTTTTTGGTGTTTCGTCGATATATGAAACTTTTCTGGTTATCGTATTCCCTTGTTTGATTTCCTAGCCATTGTTTTCGGATAGGATCTAATAATTCTTTTCTTCATTTTATTTTCTTCTTTTATTTTTCATTAAGTGGGAGGTCAGTAACATTTGAAAATTTGAACTTTTATTCTCCAGATATACCCTCATTTAGAGGAACCATTCTAGTTACTCCAAAACCGCTAATGATTTTGTTTGGGGTGAAGCTGTGAGGGTATGCTTTACCCAAAATCTCCGCAGCATCGTAAATCGTAAATGGCTTCCCAATATTCCCAGGAGTAATCATCCACTTGTTAATAGCTTTATTATAAAAAGATTTAAAGAATCCAAAAACTGTACCATCTAGGGGCTGCATTTTGTGGCTTGGGTGGATGAATTGTAAAAAAAAATAATACCAACTTCTTTGGCCCTTACTATAACATTAGCAGACACATGGATAACCATGAAAATATCGATTAAAAATATAACTGTATGATCAATAGATGGCTTTGTCTGGTTAATGAAATGTTCCAGAAAACTTAGAACTAGTTCTTCGTTTAACCAATCTGAGGGGTTGACGGCCCCTATTGATCATTTTCATCATAAATTGTTTAAACTGGACTCGAGGAATTATTAGCATAGACGAAATGCTGTTTCCACAACGCGCATTTCTTGTAATTAAAGACCGTAATGTATACGTTAAGCTTGTTTTATGTATTCAACTAACGACAATTCGTTTTGTTGCCAAAAAAAATCCTTATTTACGTCGTTATTTTTGTTATAGGTAAAGCATTCTTTACCAGAGGTCTTAAGTAAATTCACATGGCGCATAAGAGTTATTCTAAAAATCTTATGAACTTTCGCTGCCGCTTTATATGGCATATTCTTTTTGATAACGTCATCCACGGTTGCCTTGATATTTACCGGTGGTTTATTTCTCGTCTACAGCAGACTAAAATTCACTGAAAATAATTTCAATGAATTTCTAAAATGCATTAAGAATGCAGAATGGGTCGAAAAGGACGGTTTTTTCTGCATTCTGGATATTTACCTTCTGACGTCCTGGTTTCTTATTTGCATCTTTGCTGCGTGGCATATTTTCTCTAAACATAATTAAAATAAAAATTAAAATGCGGATCATGTACCTTGGACGCACTGTTTGTGTGACATGTCTATGGTACAAATAAATGGTTATAACTGTGTTCAAGGCACATACCCTTTCCAAAGAAACAAAACTACCTGTGAAATCATCACATTATACACGATTTCTAACAACAAACATAAACAACTGGAATCCAAAGGAAGAATAATATTTTCAATACTTTATCACTGAAAAATATTTACGTTTTTTAACGGCGATTCTGTAAAGCGCAATAACTGCATATTTGTCTGACAAACTAATTCACAGAAAACCTTTAGTGCCATCTGTTGACTAGTAAAATTGTTATAAAAGTGGAGCTAAGTACAGCCCGCGCGAAAAATGAAATGACCAACGTACACACATGGCCAAGGTACAGCATCTTCCCATAATGTTTCTTTAGATTTTATCGTTGCGAATTCTACTTGCACTGCTCCAAATTCATTTCCACCCATTTTTTACTTTGCTTTTTACGTTATGCGTATTTTATTGACCGCGGATCTGGCTATTTCTGTTGAGCTTCCATATAGAAGTCTGAAAAGATAAAGCTTCCTTTCTGCTCATCCATAGCATAGCGATCGTTTTCAGTGGTTCCAATCCAATTATGGTGAGTGCGTTTATGTAGTAATTTATGTAGTAGGTTTGTTCCAGTTTCACATACATATCCAGGCTGTTTTACATAGTTGCCAAAATCCTCAAGAATACTTCCCAAGCTATGAAACAGAAATCTATATGCATGCGTTTGGAGTCCGTTCTCTAACATGTTCTATATTGGTACTTATGGAAAAGTGCCAAACATTGACTTTATATATGGTATAGAGCCTAAACTACTATCCATACAGGAAAACAGTCTTGTAGCAATTTAAAGCTTGGTTTCTTACCTTCCCAAAGGCTACACTTACTCTATACCTTACTTAAAACAAGTAAAAAAGCTAGAATTGGTCTAAGACCAATAGCTGAAGACCTAGACCCTAGATGAATGCCCATATAAAATTTCGTATGGTCACAGATCTATGGAAGTTTGTTTTCTGATGTGGTTTTTCGCATATATTTCTAGAACGGTTCGTCGGACAGAAAAAATGATTATAACTAATTTTATAGGATTTCGCATCCTGAAGAAGTTTTTAGTACAGCAAAAATGTCTAGGACTGATCGTTTTCACAGTATATGTAAAAAACCTACATTTTTATATGGCAACACCAAGCTGGAATTGCCCGCTTTAGATTTTATTTGTTATTACTATATAAACAGCATGTACCAAATTTCAGCTGTCGACGCGTTCTCAGGCAGTCTCCAAATATATAGTGGAAAACGAAATTTTTGTATGGCAACCCCACGAAAGGGTTTCCCGATTTGTCTCATTTGAGCGCGTTCTCGAGTTGTCGTTTACATAGACGGACGGGCATGCAAAAATCAAAATAACTTTTAATATTATGCGTGGGTATGCAATCTATTTTGCTCTACCATCGTTATTTCGAGGTGTTACAAACGGAATGACAAACTAAGTATACCCTTTAGATTTCATCTAGGGTATAAAAATAATAAAATATTTTAGATTACAACATAACCTTACCATGTCACGCTGCTTTAGTGTATGTGCGGCCGGGTCCGATTCTGTAGGTAGACAGATACCGACACTGGCCGCACAGCGTCATATACAATGATTACTCAGCTGAGAGTTTTTGTTTGAGGAATCGTAGTCATTTTGTTAAGAAAATTTTTTTTAATAATTTTGTTAGAAAAGGTATAAAAATGTTATTTCGGTTCGGAAGATAAAAAAACAAGCTTAAGATTATCAGAACAACATTGTTCTGTATGAATAGTAGTTTAGTGCGGAAGAGCTATTCAAATCAAACTTTTCTCACTTTTACATAAGAACACTACAAATATTTTAGAATGTTAGGACTCCGTTGGGGCTCTCATGTGGTAGTGAGGGAGTCTCTTTCATGGCTTGGAAAGTTTTTTCAATGGTTTTGTAGTTGCTCTAAGTGGCTCTGGGCCTGTATTCAGGTTTTCGACATTTTCTCGATTTGTTTCGAAATTCGCGAATTCAATTGAATAAAATTTCCATTTAATAATAATAAAACAACATAACATAACAAAGTTTCCAAATTAACAATGATTGAAGCAAGAAAATTCACACTTTTCTAAGCAGGAGAATACACAATGGCTGGTCTTGACCACGAACACAACTGTATTTTGGATAGGTCCTGACTTACATTATGTGCTTGCTCACTACATGGTACATTTGCCAAAATTTATAAACTGCACTTTAGCTTAAATTTAACCGTATATGTTCGGACTAAACCTCGTAAATCTTTATTTAACTAAAAATCGTTCAAGAATTGCTTCCTGCATGGTACGTCCTGGTAAATCAATCCCTTTTGCCATGCCAAATGAGACCAATTTAAAATCCATCACAACATGAAAAAAAAACATTTTTATGTAAATGTGAAAAAAAAAACTCCGAAAGTTTAGGCAAATTGGTAAACAGAAGCTTTACTCCCAACAAAACTTATGCAAACCTCTGTTGAATCCATACAAGTATGGACAGAAGATATTGAGTGTTGAGATAGTGTTGCTGGTATAGTCACAAACAAATCAAAGCTTGCACAATAACAATGGTGTAAGGAAATATATATTGAGTAAAATCAACAATTACCAGCAGCAATATATACAGCAAGCAGCAGGAATTGAACTTTCTTTTTCATTTACAAGTTTAATTTACACTGGAGATTATTTTTCTACTTTTCCTTTTTCTTTTTTTTTTCTTCATGTTACGAAATTGTTTCAAGGCCCACAGGCCCCCATGAAAGGTTATAGCAGCAGTATTCTGGTATGGGCTTATAGCGTGTAAACTTTTATTATAAAAGTAGGACACAAATTTTTCTGTTTTTTGTTGTTAGTGGTTTTTTTTTTCTGTATTAATTTTAAAATGAATTACGAAATCGCATGACCAAGAATATTAAATGAAATATGGGAAATTCACTTTAAATGTAGACGCGTAACTTTGATAGTGTAGTTCCGTACTAAAGTTTTCTCTTGTAGATGATTAACTTTTCTCCACAATTCAAATCTTGACAAATTCTAGAATTAAGTATAATATAATTAATTTAAATAATGTGAAGGAATTAAAAAATTGTGGCGTTGTAGGCATAATTAAAAATATTTCACTAACAAAATTTTTCAACAGGGGCAATCTCAACAAGAAAGCAGTTATGTAATATAATGTAAATAAAATATTGCTGTTTTCACATTATATGAAAACGGATTTTCCTTTTTCACTAATTAAATACAACTTTAATATACATTAGAGCAAAGGCATATAGACTAGAAACAATTTAAAAAAATTTCAAAATATGTTTTTTTGATTTTTTTTCCTTTTTTGCATCATCGCATTATATTGGTCCCCGGTAACAGTGACGGCATTCTTTCTAACAAATACAAAAAAAAAATGGTCCAAGGGCTCCACCAGTTCAAATGGCACATCGCGCTATAACTCCATGAGGCTGTAGAGGTCTCTCATGGATTCATCTCAAGTTCTCCGTCGCTCAAAACCGAATCTTAACCTTGTTTACATGTGAAACTATGTATAGCATCTTTGCACTCCATTTATGAAAATTGTCCATGATCATTTTTTTGAAATTGTTTTGTGAGTGACTTTTACATATGGAAATAATTGCAAATCTTTTCACACAGAAGTTGCAGAAACACCAACTTCTGTTTACACGAAGTCTAACTGAGGTAATAAATGCAGTAAAACTCATATTATTGGAGATAGTTCAACTCACAAGAAGTAACTAAGAATACTAACAGCAAAACATAAAACAGGAGGTGATAGTACTCACCTAGACGAACAAAAAATTGTATGGCAGTTAAAGCGTTATTACCTCTTAACCTATTCTCAAACCTATTTTCAAAGATAATTCGTTCCCTTAGTGACTGAAAAACGTAATTAAAAAAAAAAACGAAAATAAATTCGGTATGACCTGAATAGGTTATGAGCTAATAATCAGCTACAGTTAGCACATAAGGTGTAATAGGTCAAATTAATGAGACGAGTCCAGTTTTTATAAAAGAAAATTATGTTAACGACCTTTTTAAAAAAAAAAATAGATGTCAAAATAAAAAAAGGTAAGAAAATCCCAAATTTTTAGTTTAAACCACAATAACTCCTGAGGGGTCATAAAGTTCTGCATACAATGTTGATAGCGGCCGTACATCAAGTACTTTTTAAGTGTTTTGTGAAATACTAGTATAATTTCCTAATCACTCTATATCTCCCAAACGGTTGATGTGGACATACAATTTTTTGTTCAGCTAGGTGAGTACTGCCAGCTCCTGCTCAATGGACCACCTAGACGGAAACATCCTGTATAGTTTAATCAACTTTTATAGTTTTGTCTTAAATTAGATAAAACTTGATTTATATTATGTGTAATGCAAACTTTTTGTTTTTTTTTTGTCTATACACATTTTATGTTTAACGGATTTTTTTTTTGTCTCTTTTACTTGATTCTCATTTATTGTTCTGGAGTTAGTGAGAGCCCACACCTCATCTACAATTAAATTGACAAAACTAAAAATTACCTTCATTAAGAGTCTTAAGATAAATTGACTTAACCTCCCAGTATAATCAGTGGCAACACCTTTCCCACGTCTATTTTGGCATCTGCTGAATTCGATTCAAGTCACAGTTACTACGATCATCAAGACATATATTCTTGAACTGTTTTGTTTTCTTTATTAAAATTTATGAAATATTTGATGGAGGATATTCAGCGAAAGTAATTTTACAAATATTTTTCAATTTAATTTGTTTTTTCTGTCACAAATTGTAAAATTTTGAAAGGCAAATAAATAAAAAGAAGATTATGTTAGTATGGAGAGGGTGATTATTTGTGACTATCCTTTTCATTGTCCTCCACAGATTCTGTACAGGTTTTAAATTAGGGGCTATTCCCTGGCCAATCAATGGTCTGAATGTCGATTTCTTTTAAATAATTTTTAACCTGAAACTTGTGGTTAAATTAAGTAGATATTGATATGAAATAAAATAAGTTAAGAAACAGAATCGTCATCCTGAAATATGACCTACGATTCCCTTCCGAGATGCCCTTCCAGTTCCATGTTGTCCTTCAGGATGTTAATGCTCACATTCTACACAGTCTACATAAATATTATCAATTACGAAGCGAAGACAACCCAGCCGATGTAAAGCAAAGCAGCTCCATACCATCTGGCCTGCAGATATCCTCGTCGAATCTGATTTCATCGAACCACAAAACCTGTCGCCAGTCCTTAAAGGTCCAATTCATGTGCTTTTTGGCCCAGTTGAAACAAACCAACTTTTTTGTTTGTTTGTTTTTTATCTTGCTAGTAGCGCGGCCTCATGTAACCTCGATTAATTTTATCCTCACCTCCGCTACTAGTGCTACTTCTGTGGGAAAAGCATTTCTTAAGCTTTGACTAACAATCCTGCGATCTTCCGTGCACAATCAGTCTCTTTTTTCCGCTCCATGTTTCTCAAATCGGGGCTATTTCGCAGTGATCTTACAGTGAACGCTTGAATAGCTATATAAATATATATCCCAATATATCCCAATTTCTGTGCAATTTCCAATCACATAATGCTTCCTCAGATAAAAGATTCATATTTGGTTTTTAACTCGTTGATTAAGCGTACATTTTCCTTAATTTAATATTAATAACCTTTAAAAACACCGCTTTACTGACTGCACTCGGAATGATAGTTTTCAGAACTCAGCTGTATTACTTTTAAAGTATTTGTAATTTTTTCTATGAAATGTAGAGTAATTTCTGGGCTCGCTACTGTATACTTGTAGCGACACTTTCTTTCCGGATTGTACAACCGATAGTTCCCAAAAATCGGTGTAATCACTGTAAACAAATACCTGCGAAGTAATTTGAAATACCTTGCTTATTACAAAAGGGCAATTATCTAGATAGGCTTAGAATATGAAAATAAATAATAAAAACCATTTTGTAGGGAGTCTAATGTCAACATTCTCGCTAAAAACATCTAGAGCGAAAAAATAAAAAGGAGCTGAAAATATATTAAACATAAAACGAAGAAAATAAAACAAGCTGTATAAAAACAACCTGAATAAAAGGAAAATAATCTTATTAGGATCTATACAGCCGATACCCAGATGTTTTGAGTTCCGATAAACTTTAATTTTCAGAGATTGCACTATTTTAAGGTCGATGCACACTTACCGACACAGAACGAACCGGTACAGAAAGGCATCGACCGGCACCGGTATTTTTCGTGCACATTAACGACATAAAACGGAAAAGAAACCTTAAATTACGGCAGATATCGAGAGAAAACTATAGAAAAGTAATCCCATGTTCACTTTGCAATTAGACCAGCAACCGACAAATTCCGGTCTGGTTTCCAGCCATCGCTAGCGACCGGCAATGAAGTTTCCGTTACGTGCCAGTATCTGCCGGTGCCGGTTGATGTGAATTAACTAACTTGGTTTCATATAAAAATATTTTATCTGTCTGTGCCGGTTCGTACTGTGCCGATAAGTATGCATCGACCTTAAGGTCTACAGCAAACCGACCGATATCCAGGCGGTGAAGGATCGAGGTTAGCTGTCTGACTCGGCTCTACGACAACTACTCGAAAATCGTCAAGACGACATAAGGTTGACTTGATACCGACAGTCAGTCTACCTCCAAATTTAACGTCAATGCAGATTGTCATTGGGACCATCTATACTAGCGAGGCACATACAGCACCGGGACAGCTTGTAGCAGTGCAGCAGTCAATTCGGCATAAGGACGGTTCAGCTGTCAGGTCCTTCGAGGTGCTCCTATACCCATTGGGTCAGCTTAATGCCGTCAACTCGTTATAAGGACGACTTGGTTTTTCTCTTGGTATTTCAGGACCCGCCCCAAGCTGTTCAGCCACCATTAGGCTAATTAGGTAGTAACTGATAACCAGGATGAATACATCCCACAGATTCGTCCTTCAAGCATTCATTTGCTCGCGTTAAGCAATTCTCCTACCCTAGCAGAACATTTCTACCACACTCTATTGACAGTCATCAATCAGAAAAAAAAACAGCGAAGTCACTACATCTTAATTAGAAAATAGTAATTGGAAATAGCCAAAGCCCCCAAATACTGAATCCCACAATTATTAAGGATTGTTACCACATTTAGATCCATAATTTCCAAAACGCACAGCTACATATATGTATGTCAGATATAAGTAATAAATCAAGATAAATAATTTTATGCAGGATAATTATTGCAAAAACTTGATTAATATTTTTAGTGGTAAATTTGTCACTAATTATGAGAAAAATATGATTTTCTCTTTAATGTAGACGTTGCTGTGGACATCTTGCATAATTTTCCCCGAATTAATTTATCATGCTAGATGTTCGGTTCGTCTACCTATAATACTTCGAAAATCCTGTAATAAATTAAGTTTGCAATAAAAGGAAATATTCTCTTCCTTCCACTACGACAACACAGAATTATATAATCGAAAATTGAGCTCACGTTCTACCATATTCACTCAACTATGAAATAATGGAAATTTTCACTTCCATTTAACGTGCTACTTCCTTCGTAAGAGCAATTTTTCATTATGAAAAGGAGAATGAAGTGTTTCTCATTAAGTACTTCTCATATACAGGGTTCGTATAAGAAAAGTAATTGATGTCCTTGTTTCATAATAGAAAAGTAGTAGAAAAAAAAACAATAGATCTACTTCATAGTAATTGATTCCAAGGGCTCTCGGAAAATAGCCGGTAAAAGACCATTTACAAAATTATTTCCACTCCACTCTACAATACTTAATTTTCCCTCGGATGTTATGATTGTGCCAATGTAGCAATTTAATATCACCCTGCTCCAGGTTCTCATCTCAGGTTACTACTGATTTTCACCACCTCAATAATTTTATCTGGTATCACCCGGAAGGTATTATAGAATTGAGGTCGTATATATGCTCATCCGGTTTCCATTTACAAATTGTCCTCTGGCATTGAAAGTTTCATAAAGTGGGAAAGCTTAATGTCCTGTGACCAGGAAATCAAGAAAATGGAATGAACTACGACCAACGAAATAATAAAATTTTATGAGAATTAGAGGTATTTTGTCTACATGAAAAATGTGAGTTTAATTTACTGTGTGCATAAATATTTTTGAAAGTTTGTATTTGAAATGAAATAAAGCTGTGCAAGTTTAAATGAAGTCATTTATAATTAATTCCTATGCATAGACAGTTTATTGTTTTAATAATAATTTCCAACACAGATACTTATTGTAAAAATGTTTAAAATAATAAAAGTACATGTTAGGAATGTCGAAACAATGTAAGTTGATTTCTAAAATGAAATTTATAATTTTTCTAAGACCCTGTGAATAAAATAGCCTCTCTGTTTTGAAAATTTGCTAGTAGGATATATAAATAAGTTTTAAGGGATTTTTTTTTATTTTTATTCTTTGAAGCACGCCAACTGAGAGCATAAATAATATTTTTGTTTTATTCCAAGTATGCTCCATCTGAATCTATAATCTTCTGTCAGTAAACATATTCGCTGAAAGGAGAATTATGTTTCCTTTGAAGCGATCCTTTTGTCCATTAGTATTTGACCAGAAAGGGCTGACTGCATCGACTGGAACAAATAGAACAAATAGTGAGGTAGAACTTCCAGGTCTGATCCTTCTTATAATTTTTCGCGGGTGGAGCAATATATGGTCTTGTGTTGTTATGTTGTTGTATATACTCGCCCATTCCGCTCGTTTTTCCGTGAAAGCTCTTTTTAAACGTATTAATTGGGTTCTATAATGATCATAAGTAATAGTTTCTGAAAGTTGCATCAGTTCATAGTAAATCGCACCTTTCTGATCCCACCGGATACACAATATAACCTGTGATCCATGGATATTGCTGTTTTGGGGTTGATGGACCTGGATGACTTCAGCCATGCTTTCGAACGTTTAAGGTTATCGTGAAAAATTTATTTTTCGTCACTAGTTTTTTTTTTTTAGTCTGGAATGAATCCTTGTCTAGTAAAGCTTCCAGTTTTGCATCAGCAATTTTGTTGGGTGTTGCAGAACGTTCATTATCACTGACATTGAAATTTTAAATTTTAAATCGTCTAAAATAAAGTAATGCAGAAACACTTCCCGCAAATGCTGTCTTTTATTTACAAAAATTTCCATTTTCAATCGAGTAAAAAATAGTTCTTTAAGCTTCAATCAAACTTCGTATATGAAGGGTGTTTACTCCATGGTGGTCAATAGAGCAGGAGGTGATGGTACTCTCCTAGGCAAACAAAAAATAGTATGGGGGGGGGCACATATAAACCGTTTCGGAGTTACATTAGGAAAAAAAGCTAGGTTTTCACAAAACACCCTGTATATTAAAAAGTGTAGGATGTATGGTCGAAGGCAAGTACTGCAAACTTCATGGCCTTTCCAACAACTTTTCTTACTTTTTTTTTTTCAAAAAAGTCGTTAACAAATGGTAAGAAAATCCAAAAATTTTACTTTAGACAATCCGAACTCCGAACAGGATAGGAGTATGGGACAAACTGAGTTGTCGTTGGAAAGGCCATGAAGTTCTACATACAATGAACTCTTGACAGCAAACGTACACCCTATACTTTTAAGATACAGGGTGTTTTGTGAAAACTGGCATAATTCTCTAATCACCCTGTATCTCCCAAACGGTTGATATGGACCCCCACACCCTGCCATACAAGTTTTTGTACGTCTACGTGAGTACTATCAAGTCCTGCTCTATGGACTACCTCGACGGAAACATCTAATAATTGTTTTTCGCATTTCTTCCTATATCGGTTTGTCGCTGGTAGATCAAAATTCAGTTGCCTGAGTACCTTCTAAAATAAAGATATCTTTCTGGAATTTCGATTCCTGATAAGAACACTACATCATAAAACAATTGTTAATAATGCGTGTTTTAGTAGAGGAATTAGATATAGAAATATGATTTTAATGAATTTCTGACTATCTGAATCACAACCTTCGTTGAATTTAGCTTTACACCCATGTAAGGTACCAAAGTTCGAAATTGATACATTCAGAACATAAAATAAAGTGTCGATTGAGTTCGTTAAGGAAGTTCTTGACATAAAAACATCTCAGCAAGATATACAACCCTAACTTCTCCAACTTTGATCTTTGCATTTAAGAACTTCAATCCTGTGAACTCTACCTGCTTTTTATAAGACACTTGTTCATGTGGGAGTTGTTAATTGGGCGGTTGTTAGCTTGAATGTACCAGTAATTAGCCAAATCTATGAAGTTTTCTGGCTTTTCAAAACGACTCTGATAAGTGCAAGAGGTTTCTTTCAAGTTTTGGACCGCCGGAGGTAGCTGCCGACAGTTGGTTGTTGAATCGCCGCTGCTTCTGAGCCAGTCTAAAGGTACAGTCTCCTTGAAGCGTCTAGCTACAAAGTCCGGATGTTGTGTTCAGACATGGCGTCCGGACAGTACGTCCAAGTGGTCTGGTTCCGGCGTCTGGTAGCCGAAATTTGATAGAATTACAATTGGGTTCATTTGAGTGAAACGGTTTAATAATATGTGGATAGCATAATTATTTTAAGAGAAGAAGGAATAATTGCTACATTTAATATTAAAATGCAGGCAACTCTCGAGCGGATTATTTCAGATACGTGATAAGTAAGGGCTTTATCACTGACACAATAGTGACATACACATACAGCTGTTGCTTTCGACAGCGCTTTCTAAGGTATATAGAATACAAGGTATTCCCATTACGAACCTTTTTTCCCTATTAGGTGACATAATATTGTGAAATGTATAGGAAAGTACGGTACAGAGGACAATACTCTCTCTCCTCGCTCTGTCTTTCCAATAAAAATGTGTATACATTAGTCACAGAATTACGTCACAGGCTATCAGCTGCAATGTGTCAAAATTTTAATGGGAATACCTTGTCTTCTATATACCTTGGCACTGCCGATAGGAGCTACTGCGGACATCCACAGTCAACAGTTCCACGCAAAAACGTACCTTTAGTCGAAATTAGAGTCCCTCGTTAAAGAAGTTATTCCGTAAAATTCGTTATCTCAACCAACTCTTTATGTGGTAATGATTGATTTCGCTTAATTTCCCCCATAGTAAATTTATACAATTAAAAAGTCTGCTACATATGAATACATATTGAATCTAAGATAATATATTTAATTTATATACAATGGGTGCGTTCACTGACACGATAGCGTCCTGTAGCGTTGTGATAGCGTTGTGTTGTGAACATAATGTTAAAAGTATTACTTTGACAGTTAGTCATTGCAGTGGTGACTCTTGTCTAACCAAATCGCAGTGAACGCAAAAGAGAATAACGGAGCAAATCAAATATTTTTGACGTTTGCAAAAAATAAATAAATTAAAAGTAAACATGAACGTCAAATTATAAATAGCGTTCTCGTTGGGAGATGAACTTTTTTCGACATTACAAGGAAATAAAGTAATGCATTGAAATAGATTTATAATAAAAAAACTTTTTGGCCCATCACACAGGCCATATTGTTCTCATAAACCAAAATTGATATATTTTCTGCTTCCACTTCCATATCAATGTCACTTTGACAACTCAAATTTATTATCTCACAACTTTATTATCAGAATCTTCCTTGCCTCTCTCGTCCTTCTGTTTATCAATACTGGCAGCTCATTATCAGAATCTTCCTTACCTCTCTCTTCCTTCTGTTTATCAAACTGGTAACTCCCAAAATAATAATACCTGTACCATTTATATGTATAAAAAAAACATCAGAGATACATGTGTTCGATAGGAAACTCTTAATCATTTTAACGTACCCAAGTAACATTATAGAATACCTGCTTATCTTTGCACTGATTTCGAACCCTATCTTTGACAGGCAATCCCAATCCTTTTCACGTAAGTTTGGGCTATTTATACTTGTTTGTCCTCCACGCTTGTACACCTACATACATCTTTGTGTCTATCCACCCCCTACACTCGTTTTTGCCTGCCTGCCTATCCATCTACAACTAGTCGTTGCCTGTCAGATAATTCGGATGAAATTAAATA
This sequence comes from Dioctria linearis, assembly GCA_963930735.1. NCBI lineage: Eukaryota > Metazoa > Arthropoda > Insecta > Diptera > Asilidae > Dioctria > Dioctria linearis. The sequence continues at coordinate 325,174,329 of OZ005740.1, read as the reverse complement.
TTTAACGAGTATCATACGACAAATAAAACCACATCTGGAGTTGAAACCACGAAACCCTATAAACTAGCTCTAATTGAAAAAGTTTCCTCTCCAAATTATAGCCCCAGTATCAGATTAATACAGGAAAAAATACATAACAAGTTCGAGTTATGGACGTTTTGTGACAATTCATCTTTTTAATTACTTTTCAACATTTCGATTCTCTTTTCTCATGATTCGGAATTTTAGAGCTGGGCCAATTGCTTTTCTATTGACATTTGATTTTATATGTATTAACGCGCTTTGTTTACTTTCAGCTCTTATAAATAACAATAAAGATTCTAATTTAAGTTTATCGAGCTCTTCTTTAACTCCAAAATGGTCAAATCCAGGTCAAACCGGATTTGTTGAAAAGCTTTTTTTTTTTATATACCAATAAATTCTACCTCCGCGAAATTTGTAAATTTCTTTCCTCGCTTACTAGAGAATTGTATTCTAAATGATTCATCGAAATCATATAACTTTTTAAATACGTTTTATTTCACACCAATTAACTATGTTCAAACCCAATCACTATTTTTACGAACAAATTCAGAAAAAGACTAAAAAACATTTTACTATTTTTTTTTTTAGAGTGTTGCTATCACAGCAACAGGGCAAACTCCTTTCCTATTTATTATTTTTTAATACCCTGAAGGACATTTACATAAATAAAGTCCTTTTTTTAATTACATTTCGCCACCACCAGACCCAATCCAACTTAGTTAATTAGTCGACGCTATTCTGGTAACCGAATGATAAGTCTTCATCCCAGAAGAAGGGATGAGCGTATGAATGCATATACTGTCTCATATGGTATAAAGTTTCGTGTGTGCGAGCATACAGATCATATCAGCATACATGATCTCTTTTTTCGAATATTTTGGATGAATTCCACAGTCGTTAAGGACAGGTTGACGGATTTGGCTCACAGGTTGACGGATTTGGCTCATGTTGAAAAACTGAAAAGCTTGCAATGCTTTGCATTTGTATATTGAGGGAAGCCAATATCTGCGAAACGGAGACATGCTAAATGATCTCCAATTCCCGACTTATCTTAGGTATTACTATGTCAACACATTGATGAGAATTCGGCTCTCCGTAAAAAAAAAATAGAAAACTTATTCTTCTTCCAAGAAGTCTGAACCTGTTATCGTTCAACATGACTCAGCATTTGAAGTTACGTTAGTGTAATAGAGTGATTTATACAATAAGTCCATATGTTTGATAATACAATACAACAATAGTTTTTTGAGTCATAGGAACAATTGAAAAATGAAATCGAAAACTGTCGAACAGCAAATGTGAAGATTACAAGAAATGCTTGAATCTCGGATGCTCGTAACTTATAGAATTTAGCTTGAGCTCTTAACCATAAAAGCTCATAGATTTCTTGTTCCGTTTTCAAGTGTTCCTATAACTATTCATTTAAGTGGATTGTGAACATCTCTTTAACTTCATAGTTTTTATTATGTAGCTCATACCTACATGAAAATCCTTTAGATTACGATTTATTACAAATTTTTATTACGTATAAAGTTATCGTTCTTATAATTTTTGAACGGATTGATATCCAAAAATTTTCTCTCATAGACTAAGAATTTTCCTTTATATATTTGTAACATAAAAATAATTTTATTCAATATTTATATAACAGCACAATGCCAATTGATCCCATGGACGACATCGAATTGCGCTCTGTTCAGCTACAGTTCCCAAATGCAAGGGGGTCAATAGTTGATTCTTGCGATTTAAGACATGTACCAACAGATAAAGGAGACATATTAGTGGCCATCCAAGGAGATGCATCGAAACCAGCTATTATGACTTATCATGACCTTGGATTAAACTGTAAATCTTAAATTTTCATTAATTCTATAATCTTTTCTATTTTGTTTCTTAACTAATTTAAATTTCAGATGCCACGAGTTTTGCTGGATTCTTTAATTTTCCACTAATGCGTGGGCTGTTGGAAAATTTCTGTGTTTATCATGTTACAGCACCTGGACAAGAAGAAGGAGCTCCAACACTTCCAGAAGAGTATATAAGATTTTAAATTTTTACACAATTTTTTTTTTTTTTTTATTATTAAAAATCTTTCATTTTTTTTCTAGCTATGTTTATCCCACCATGGAAGAATTGTCAGCACAACTTTTGTTTGTAATGTCGCATTTCGGTCTTAAAACAGTTATTGGTTTTGGAATTGGCGCTGGCGCCAATATATTGGCACGATTTGCTATTCAAAATCCCGATAAAGTTGGAGCACTCTGCATAATAAACTGTGTTTCAACTGCATCTGGTTGGATTGAATGGGGATATCAGAGTTTTAACGCACGATTCTTACGCACGAAAGGTATGACTCAGAGTGTAGTAGATTACCTGATGTGGCATCATTTCGGACGTAATCCAGAGGAAAGAAATCATGATCTTGTACAAATGTACAAGGCACATTTTGAACGTGGTGTTAACCCAACAAATTTAGCCATGTTCATAAATTCATACATTCATCGAACTGATTTGAACATCGCACGAACTCCACCTGGAACTCCACAAGATACAGCAACACTAAAAATGCCTGTAATTAATATAACAGGTGCTTTATCACCTCATGTTGATGATACAGTAACATTAAATGGACGATTAAACCCAACAAATTCCACATGGATGAAAGTGAGTATTGGGCGAATATAGCTGAAAATTTCTCTTAACTTGACGAGTTATGGGGAAATAATTTTTTTTTTTTTTTTTTTGTAGATTTCTGACTGCGCAATGGTTCTTGAAGAGCAACCTGGAAAACTTGCCGAAGCTTTCAGACTTTTCCTCCAAGGAGAAGGATATGGTAAGTGTTAGAATTCCAAATATAGGATTGTCCCAGGACATATATACATACATACGTCATATTACCTATTTTATTTGGTTCTAAGAAGACTAAAGCATCGTGAACACTCATATATAAAACACACACATTTCATGCTCGCATTGCTATCGCTGCATTCAGTTTGTGACATGACATCAACATTCCCTATAATTTCCAAAAGAAAAAGAACAAAAAATTAATCGTCGTCGCGTAGAAAGTTTACAATTTTTGAAGCATTTATCTGAGACATCACTTAGATATTATTTAACGATTTTAAATTAAGTAACACTTTCGATTTTGGGTTCGTTTTTTTTTTTTTTTAGTATGGGAAATAAGATTGCATTTTTAAAGGCTCAGATACAAAGTATATTATTTCACTGGTAATTCATACTCAAGCAATTGTGACTCCTATATGAACCTAAACACCACTAAAGCACTCGCTCACTTTTTACGCCTTACATTAATTTTGTTTTTGTACTTTTTAATATGAATTAAGTGCTCTTAGAATTCAAAGAAGAATAATTACTAAATGAAATTGTGCAGCAATCGCGGCCTAAAATTTCTTTTGCAGATATCCGTTTTTTTTTTTAATTCGGGCAGATTTTAGTTACAAAGACCAATGCCAGGACCACCTAATGTGTTACTATACTTCGTTACACTGAAACCTTTCTGTTATTTGGTAGTTAAGCAGAAGAACCAATTCTAAAATGTCCATTTTGTACCTGGTGAAAACAAACAAATGGCAGAGTATATTAATCATTGAGGTAGTGTAGAAATTCTATTCTTTTGCCCATCAAGGAAGAGAATTAAGATTCGCCCATAAATACTATTGATATCTCCTATGTATATCGCCATTGATTAAAGACGATTCACTAAAGTGGTAACTAGTGTACTAGGGATTTGGCATTAGCTATATTTCCTTGATGCCAGGGAATTTATATTAAGAGACACTGCAGTTTCGCGGCAAATTACTGGTAATGTCAGGTGCACTATAAGCAATTCCAATGGCCTTGCTATATTTCATGTAGGCCGGAGAATTATGCTGTACCAAACAAAGCATCAAAGATTCATGATGCACTCTAGTCACCATTCCAACATTCCCATGACTGCAACCTACAAAATATGTCTTACGTTTTGCGTTCGCTGAATGACCGTATCTGAAGAGTTCTATCGGCTCGATACTATATTCTTCATTTGTGGTATGTTTGTTTCTATTTTTGGCAACATTATAGAACATTTTTTGTTTGTTTTACTTTTTGCATGAAAAGTAATAGCTTCTCGGTGTGTTCCATCTAATAGAAGAATAGATAGATAGATAAATTGTACATTTTATTTGCGTTTATATAAAACATTGCCTTCTACCCACTACATAAATTACCATCGTCTTTATATTTTAAAAGATGGCACTTTTTACTAAATATTAATGAATGTTTGTTGGATGTTAAACTCACAATGAATTCTATAAATGGGGCATTCGATTCGGTTAAGAAACAACAAGATGAATGATGTACAATTTAAAGTGACAGTTTCCATGTTAAGTCTCTATAACATTTCGAGGAAATATGGATTCTGAAAGACTTACTACAAACAAAACAATTGCGTGTTACGTTAGGCGAAGAGACAGATTGAAGTACTCCTGTCAGGGCGTAAGTGCACTCGTAATTCTACAAGATATAACCGTTTTCATACTTGATTTACGGGAGGAAGTGCTTTTCATAATGGCAAGCCTCAATAGGAATAAGAAGCTGTTCGCCAAGTTTTAATTCCTTTCGTCAACTTCTGTCTACGCTCATGATCGTACCTTGCATAAGCAAATTTGACAGTTTGTGTAAATACTATACAAATGTTAGTGATGCATAAGGAAGCATTCGTGATATTTTCAAGGCTTGCATATGCAAGCTTATGCACATTGTGGTTAGGCCTTTATGCTTATACTATCTCTAAAGTCTCCTGCGCATAGTTTTATGTTGAGGTCCGTATTCACCAAGCAGTCATAATTTGTGGTGGACGGACAGATCACCTGTTTCATATGGCACCAGCTTTGATTTCAGAAAGTATGCTTTTTACAAGGATTTTTACAAGCAATTTCTGGTTCCCAATCGTTACAGTTCAATGGGAAAGTATACTCTCACGGAAAGAGAAAGGAATATGAAAGTGGTGCCATTTGCTTTTATGAATTTTTGGTTCAACGAGCAGTCCATTGTCAGTGGTTACGACGATCACAAAATGAATAAGTTTTGCTTAATTAAATCACAGGAAATGCAAATAAAAAAAAATCGTTTTGTGAATTTTCCAAGTTATGACAGCTTTATGTCATCGTTGTTTCCAATTTGCAAAATATTTGTGGAATACCCTGTTTTACCCTGAAGAGGGCTATCTTCAGTACAATCAGCGAATTTTGCCTTTATCTCCTCTATGGACGCAAAACATTGTTCTTTAAGACCCGGTGCACATATCAGTCTTTTAGACATGCTAAGCCGCAACGTATTGTTGGGTTTGGCGAAAAATTAGTGAGGTATGTACATATGCTATAGTGGCGTAAAATCCAGGAAATGTTTGCCTACAATTCTGATCGTTTTCTTCCGATTTCTTTACGCAAACGACGCAAGATGGTAATCGTACATATATAATTCGTCTCTTTGCAGTAAATTTTTGGCTGGTCTAGAATGTCAGCCATCTTGTCATCTTCAATGTGTGCACCGCACTCTTGGAAACATTTTATACCATTCATAAACCCTTGGCTTTGGCGTCACCTCATCGTTGCATTTTATTCCAATGCTAACGTAAAAATTCAATACAAATTCTTTGTTCCGTTTCAAAATACGTAAATTCGTCGATCGTGTCTGAATGCATCGTCAATACATTACTGTGAGACATAAACAATACGCATCCAATATAAGTCAGTGGTATTAACGTGAGAAAAAAAGATTGGCTGAATCGAAATGGAAATGCAAGCCATCCCCACGAGCAATATCAGCCAATCTAAGACTATTACGCAACATTTTTTCCTGATTCGGTTTACCATATACCATAGTATCTGACAATGGCACTTAGTTCCGCTCCAATAAATTTGTACAATTTCTATATTCTAATGGACTCTATCAAAAGTCTTGCACTCCTTATTATTGCGTTACAAATGTCCGTCCAGACTGATCGTTATGTTATGGCTTATTATCCAACAAATGAGGGAAACGATTTAAATGCGAATCTATCCAGACTGCTTATGCAATACAGGAAGACTTCCAGCACAATCACCGAACTAATGCTAAAAAGATTTTTACGACGCCCACGACATGACTTAGTTAAACTAGATCTGCCAAAAGAATTTATGGAGCGGAAGGACAACTAAGTATGTACGAGAACTTGATATCGGAGATAAGGTTCAAGCCAAATTTTACAATAATAAATGTTGTATGTGGAAGTTTGGGACAATCAACGTCAAAGAGAAAGGCATTACATTATTCTTGCTAATGGAGAGAAATATATTGGGCACACGGACCAAATTAAGGGAATTTCGACGCTACTATAAGTAAATATTCCACGAGCTCTGATAATACAAACCTTACATGATGCAGAACTGTCTAGTAACACTGGCTTGACAAAAAAATTAACTCATACACCAGCAATGGAAAATAGAGATAAGAAACCAGTCGCCGTAGGACCTGAGAGTCAACTCTCGCCAACAGATCCATTCCTTACTGAGCCATCATTGTGACGTCTTCTAGACTCAGGAAGATAGCTGACTTTTAAAGAGCTTCATACCTTCTCCAGTATGCTATAAAGTCATACAATCGAATGAAATTCTCGTTGTTTTTGTTTTTTATCACACCTCATAGGTCTCTTCTACTAAAGAGAGCATAAATCATATGCGAGTGTACCGGACTTGCAGCTTTAAGATTGCCAATCACTGGAGAAGCAATAATCGAACGCGTAAGAGGCTAGACATAGCCTGACCACATTAGGGGTGGACACAATAGATCAACTCTGTTCGCGGTATAGGCAGGATATAACTCTAACCTTAAGCAGTAAAATTCTCACCTTATTGTATCCGGTGCAACTATTTTTTAACAAAAAAGAAAAGAGTCGCCATTGCTTCATTAGCCGTATCCTATGCATCGTTGGGTACAGCATATAAAACAGATAAAACTTTTAATGGCAGCGGTTTTTGGTCTATGTTACAATCAATTTCCTATATTTTCTTCTCTGTTAAGCCTTTGTACGGTGAAGGACTCGAGTCTGCCCTCCAATTTGCGGATGAGCTGGAAAGCTAAGCTCACCTAACCTCGTTAAGTGGACAGGAAGGTTTCAGTAAATGATTTTTTCTCTAGCATAATGTGCCGTCTTGGACTCGGTTCTTAGGACCGTTCTTTTTTAACAATATATAGTACCTATCGAAAAAAATTAATAAATTTACAAAATTGTATGCGGCCTTAATTAAATGAAAGTTAATGAAAAATTCTAAGAGTACTTCAAATCATCGTGCACAATAAATACATTCAATAAAAATCATTTCCGCAAATTGTATATCTCGTAAAAATAATCCCACACAACACTTAATTAAAAATAATCACATCTATACATCTAGACATAAAAGAAACGAACAACAAAACCATAGTCCTAAAATATAATCATTTTGTAAATTATAATGAAAAAATACGAAAAAACGAAAACGAAACACGAGAAAATCAAATGCAAATCAAATTAAGCTTTTTGTAAAATATTTCGCGCTGGGCACATTTCCTGCAGCAGCTTTTTGATTGTATTGTTTTTTTTTCTTTTTTTTAAAGGATGTATCAAGTACTTAGGAAAGCCTCTTGGCTTGGAAACAAATAAATGCGAAATGAGTAATTAATAATGTTCGTATCACAACTAAAAGAGAATATAAAAAATGTACTATGAAATTTGAAACAATGAATTATAATAGTCGACAATTTATTATAGAAGATCTTTGCAATCATAAATGTTTTGTATAAAAAAAAAATGGCAAAAAAAACGAAATATAAAATTTTTTTACAAATTTTATTTTCTGTTTACAAGAGAAAGTAAAATAAAAAAATTAGCGGTAATGTTTGTATACATAAAATCTTTTTACATAATGTTTCATTATTTATGCATAAAAATTATATACAACAGCAAAAGGATATACATATATATATATTTAGCAAAATAAAGTAGCGAATGAATATAATAATTGAAGGATTCTGTTGCGTGTAAAGTGAAAATTATGTTTCTTCTTTGCACAGAGTACCAAAAGAAACTTTCGTTAAAATAGGATGAGAAGACCGTACATTTAAGGAATGTGTTATATAAGTCGAGAGAATTTATTGCTTCTAAATAAATATTATACAAAATGATTGAATATCAAAAGAAAAACAAAATATCGCTTTCAATTATTTTTTGTTCGTTTAAATCATCTTTGCTAATGCCACCAATATCTATTATATCCCAAATCACAGTTTATTCCATTCATTCAATTCAAAACAAGCTTGTTTAGTTCTATTGATTTTAAATGCATTTATTTTTTTGTTATTGTTTCTAACATTCCCATTTAATAATAAATTTAGTTATTAAATTTCACAGTTTGGTTTTTGTAGTAACATTAAGTTTAGTTTGATTTCAATAAGGATTTAGCAATGGATGTATACAGAAGTAAAACAAAGCGAGTTAACTGGATCCACTGATAAATGTAAGGACTGGAACGAAAAGTCTTATCGTCACATAAACTCAAAAAATTTTAATTCAATATTAAATTTCAATCGTTTATACGAATTTGATTATATTTGTTTTTTCGGGAATACGTTCCATCAAGTTCAGAATGGCCTATTTAGTCACAAATTTTAATTGTTTCAGACACTATTTTTTTAAACTATCCATGGTTTATGCTACACTAGGACCCAATACCGTTCGATTGGGCGCAATTTCGAGTACATTTGGTGAGATCACTTCTTTTGGAATAAAATCGATCTTCTTGTTATTGTACCACTCAACGGTGGGGCTTTGCATAATGACAGCTGGCTAAATCAGGCCAAAATAATATATAGCGTAGCGTCTATGTTGTCTTAAAAATGGTAGTAACATATTTTTTAAACAATCGTTGATATAAGTTTTTCCATCGATTATCCCTTTTGTGAAGAACAGCCTGCTCCTGAGGTTACATTGACAAATAGTTTGCCAAACTCTAATTTTTGGTTCAAATTTGTCCAATGCAATTGAGATTTCTGCATCGGGAAGTACCAGCTTTAACGAAAAATCCGTTTTATAATATGACTTGTCATCCAAAACAAGACAGCTGTTTTTTTGTAAATTCCATTGTAAAATTTTCGAGCTCGCAAAATTGCTTTCTCCAATTGTTCCTTACTCTTTTTTTGGTGATTTTTGCTTTTCATATGTCTTCAACTTTTCTTTTCTTCTCGCGTTCAATCGTTGTGTGACTCGTTTTCAATTTTCGAGCGATATTGGGTTCATATCAATCTCCCTCAAGACACTTGACTCCACTTTTTTGTCAATTAGACCTGTTGGTCGACATGATTTTCTCTTATCCTCTAAGGGCTGAAGATCTTTAACACTTTTTAAAACGGGCTGAATCGTTCTAACCGACACTACTATTTCTTTTGCGATACTTAACTTTTATTAATTTATTTGCTTTATAAATTCGCGCAGCCCTTTTCCGCAATTTTTCTTGTGAACTGGCTATCACGGTGATTTTCCAAGACTGAAGCATTTATAATATAACTATTATTGTTCCACGGAATACTTCTGCGAAAATTGTGCTGTTCTTTTAATTTTATACTACATGATGTACCGACAATACTCTTCATTCCAGTTCTTAGTATGTGCGTAGTAGAAAATATATATACGTAATAATAATAATCCTAATATAACCTACAATTTCATTCCTACGAGAGGCGCTTTCCATAGCTCCGTATGCCATTCCAATAACAAAACTACGCTATAATATCGCTTAATCTATATTAATTGCAGTCACCCTGTTCTTTCGAATTGGTAGAAAAAAATTACGAAACTGTTTTTTCAAAGAAGTACTCAAATAAATTCAAATCAATAATTGTTCTTTTGTTCTTTTTGACTCTTTTGATTCACTCACGAACCGAAGCTCTTGAATAAATTTCTCAATGTTCGAAGAAATTTTTGGACTAATACCCATGCCAGTATATTTTTTTCCTTTTCTTATATTTATCTTCCTTAGAAGATTCTGTAATGGCATCGTTTATACTTTTGTTTATACCTTCCCAGGAGTTTTAGTTTTTCAAAGTTTTGTACCTTCCAGATACCTTCTTTGGGAAGACCTGGCCATTTTTTTCCGCTGGCGATATATAAGACATTTTAACTTTTAACCCATAGACAATCCCAGAATAATAATTAATTTGCACTGATTACTGATGCTCAGTAGGAGCTCATAAATTTCGCATAAATGATTTCGTCATTTTACCTCAGCTATTCTATTTTACCCGAATTATTTTTTCGGCACCCTCGTACCAATTTTAGACCAGTTTTTATTTGACAACGAAATACCGTGTCTATAATACTGTAGGGGGTTGTATTTTTCTATTTTAAACAATACAGAATTCACAAATATTTATAACTTGGACAAATTGCCGCTCTATCTTCACTGCTTAACAACCACAACCATTCTAGAATCTTTTTTCTCTGCTTCATCCACTTCATTTGCAGCATTTTTCTTGTCCAATTTCATATATTCCGCCTACGTGGTACTTTTTGACAGATGGTTCAATATCCAACGTGGATAGTTAGAAAGATGTTCCAGCTGGGCCTGGAATTTCTAAGGTCGGGTTCAGATGCGACCAACATATCTCTCATGCCATATTAGTGAATTAATGTTCAATAAAAATATTTGTAATGCTGGTTGTGTGGTCATCCTAATAGGGAAGCTGTAAAGATAAGATATGTATGTCATTATCTTCTCATCTTGCAATTTTATTATCCTGTATTTAAGCCAGAATCAAATTTTCCTGCCCCAGATCCATTAATCTGGCAATTTAAGCAAATTTTGCTTTTCATTCATGTAATCATTAAGGACGTTTCCATCTGCAAGCTTCGATTGCCGATTTAGGGGTACCCCACCTCCTTTTAGGATTTGTGCGTAGGATGTATTTGGATTAATGACACTCTCTTTGAGTTTATTTCTCAGTGTATCTCTTTCTTTTTTATATTCTTGGAATTCCGGACAACCTTTGTAGCTAGAAGGGTGACCACTAGCTTTGCAACTGACACATTTGGTATGAGGCTTTTTTTCTTTTTCTATTGTAATACAGTTAGTGGAGTAGTGTTTGTCCCCAAATAACACAAATCAAAATACATACCCATGGTATACTCCAGTGTGCCCAAACCTGGACACCGGAAGCTTCTGTCCAAACCAGAAGAATTGGAAGCATTTGGTCACAACCATGTAAAACTACCAACCACTTCGGAATGGTTTGCAATTACGCGGAGGAAAAATCACCACTTTGGTATCCGCCTACACGCGCCCTGCCCCTTTGGGTCCATTTGGGATAGACGTTATCGTCGATTCCTGCGATCAGCATTGTAGATTTCCTTGCAACGTGGGCGTAAAAACGAATGCATGGATTGGTGAATTTTTGAACATTTCCACCAACTCTATTCTACATATTCTAAAAAATTTTCACAAATTTTACTTTTAATAATATCTGTTAGTATGTGCTTGTGTGTACTCCAAATACAAAGATATGCGGGCAAAATTTGTGTGTCTTACCTACTCTATTAATATTATTAGTATTATTAATTCTATTATTATGCACACTACCATCTATGTTGTCTGTCTGAGGGTTTGGGGAGATGCTCTCTTCCATATTAACCTCTATAGCAATGAGGTCTTCGGTTAGGACAAATTTACTATAGTTTTTTGGTAGCTGCTTACTTGATTTACTTGCTATTTAGGGTCTCTTCCTTAATATTGTAATGAAGCCATCTACTGCTTGCTGAAGACTTAAATTATTAGTATTTAATTGTTTTTTACACTTTGAGAATTGGAACCACATATATCAATTACTCCCGTTGGAGTATGATTGCTGTTGATCTCGATTATTGACGATTATGTAATCGACGCGACTGTTGTTTGGGAATGGATGTTTTTGCTATCACTTTCTATATTATATGCGTAATTCCTTTTTTTTTATAATCAATTCTGTATGCATCCATTGTTATTATAACAAGATTATATTAGTTCAACAATTTTATACCATTAGCCAATAATAATTATGAACTAAAAATCAAAAAAAGCTGTCCAATTTTTTAAGTTGCTCTATTTATTCTTTCTTCTCCCCCACCGCTTTATCATGTTTCACGTCCTCTTAAATATATAATTTGTAATCATCATCAGAAAACACATGCACACTCAAACACAAAACACACGCACAAAATATATTATTAATATTAGTAATTTACTAATAATTTACGAAGAAAAAAAAAACTTTAAAATAAGCATAGAACTGAATCGAGTAATTTGAGTATTTTTTTTCTTTTCTTTCCTTCCCATTGATATCAAACGTTTGAAAATATCTGGACCACTTTCATTCCTCATGCCCATCATCTTGTAATTATCACGAATCGAACGCACCCATTGACACATCACTTGTTCATTTATCATTTTCATTTAATAAAATGTTCATTGAACGAGCACATGTGGTTTTTTTTTATATTCATAAAATATACACACAAAAAAAAACACACAAATTTGGAATTTTTGAATTACAACGACACTTCGAACCGATAATTCCGATTCCTTGGTAGCAGACAAGAAAGCAATGTAATCTACCCAACCATCACTACAACCACCACCTGTTTTCTAATTTTTCTTTTTTACTATACATATAACTATATGATAATACCGTTACTGTTCCTGTAGTTAATTGACTTTTTGTAGTTGTGAAGCGAAAAAGTTTATTTTAAGCGAATGCAATGCACTTTACGAACGTAATTTTAGTATATTGCGCGCGCGAAAAGTTAATTTGTTTTAAAATTATTACGACGCCGACGCCTTTCATTTTTGGAGAGTTTTACAGCCGGAATATAGTGATAATGGTAAATATTTCTTTCTAGACTTTTTTCAAATAAAAGTTAGTTGAGTGGATCACCCACCACTGATTGTTTTTTTTTAATTATTTTTTTTTTACATGCTTTGAATTTCTGTTCGCTTGTTAAAATTTTTACATTAGATAGAACCCAGTGCTGATTTTAGAATTTTTATTTTTTTTTAGATACCCTCCAATCATAGAATGTGTTTCTTTTTATTTTTTTGTAAATAATTACATATATCGACATTATGTAGCTAGTAATTTTTGCTCTTAAAATTTCTTCAGAAATAATTATTTTTTCATTTCGAATTACTTTTAATGCTTAGGCAGAAACTTATGAACCCGTTGACAATATTTCCGTGATGGAATTGAATACGGCTTTCTTAAAATGGTTTGAAGCTCCGAATAATTCTGTAATTCAATTTTTATGCATTTTTGCATAACATGTATAGTCAAGCACAGTAGTTTACAAAAATTCTAGTCCTTTTTTACCACATCGCCATGTATAATAAAAAAAATGGTAATTTTCTTTTTTAGTTTTTTTTTTATATTAACCGTTTTAGGTATACCTATAGGACTACTAGGGTAAACTATATGTTCCTTGAAGTCCTAGCTCATTTTTGTCCATTTATTTTAATATAATAAACGTTAGATTCTTTAAGCTAATTTACATACAATAGCGGCCAAGAAAATGTAATTATGTAAAAATAAATACAAGTCTATTGGTACTAACTGAAAACGGAAAGAGTAATCTGTAATGAAGAGAGGTGGACAGCAAACTATTCTCAACGATAAGTTGTTCCCTAGCACGTCATTTTAAAAAATATCGTCTAATTTCGTTGTGACCTGAATAGGTTATGAGTTAATAACTGTTTAACGGCTACATTTAATAGGTCAAATCAAAGTGGACAGTCTACTTTTTACAGTTTTTATAAAAAAAAAGTTATGTTAACGACCATTTTACAAAAATAATAGAGGTTAAATTAAAAAAAAAAGGTAAGAAAATCCGAAATTTTTAGTTTAGACAACCATAGTTCTTGAGAGGAGGGGGTACGGGGTTTGTTGAGCAGTCGCTGGAAGTCGCTGGAAAGTCCATGAAGTTCTGCATACAATGAGCTCCTAACTGTGACCGTACGCCTTGTAGTTTTTAAGATACAGGATATTTTGTGAAAAATTAGATTTTTTCTTAATCACCCTGTAACTCCTAAACGGTCGATATTGCCCTCCCCCTGCCATATATTTTTGGTTCGTCTATGTGAGTACTATCACCTCCTGCTCTATTGACCTCTTTCGGGGAAATACCCTGTATACGGAAGGTGGTCTGAAATGAATTAAATTTAGCTTGACTTTGTAAACGACGTATTTGGAGTAGTTGGAAAGTTTTAATCAAAAGATAATCGGAGCAAAATACGGCAAGCTTCATTATACTGCTTTCATTGCTGATTTCTTTTTTTAGCGTGCGGCGGCTCATCTGGTATCAAACATACGGCCTGTAACTAAGGATGACGCTCCTTCGATTCATTTCATCCCTGCAATATTTGCAGGTATTCAGTTGACCATAGTTCTTCCAGAAGTCATGGAAGTGGGTTACCATCTAGATAGCAAATTTTCTTTAAATGGTAAAAGGGAAGGATCCGGAATCGTGTTTATATAGGACCCAATTAAAAAGTGACATGAAGTAAAGGCGATATAGTCATCAACTTTTGTATAGTATAAAAACAGACGAATAGGTAAATTTATATCTTTTGAGTTTTATGTTCTCAACCATTAGACATTTTTAATAATATTGGGTTGGCTTAGTTAACTGCTATGTACTGGAATGGTCAGGAAGATCGAACTTTATTCTCAAAAAGGTCGCTTGTGAGCTGGATTTTTACAATTTGAGAATGTCAAACAGAAGTTACACCATGATGGATGAAATTGTGGATGCTTTTTTTCCATCCATAATTGAATATTTTCGTCGTAAGAGCATTGATAATTAAAAATTCTGTTAAACATCCAGAGGTGAAAGTCTGGTAGAGTTGAGCAGATAGTAATTCTCGATTGGCGTAATCATTAGGATTGGAGCACATAAGAACATGTCTCTATTGTGACATGTTTAATAAATGCTCCACAAAACTCAATCCAGCGAATGTACGCAGTTTTCATTGAATCACCATTTCATTTCGGTGTCAATAGACGAATATATATCGTTCCGTCTACTTATACAAAACGCTGTAAACCATCGCTGCGTCATTAAATATCAGCAAAACCGTGAAACTCAAAGAATAATTGTGACGAATTTATTCCAAGTCATTGAGGAACGGAAACCAGCTCTTCGCGAAAACTTGTTCACACTCTTTTAATCATTTTGAGTTTCTTCTAGACAGCAGATTAGATCTTATTCGATTTAGATTGGGTCGTAAGTTTTCCAAATGATTCAGGTTAGGAGCGAGAAGATGATGATAGCTTTTATAGCAGTCTGATTTTGGCTTGACAGCAATATTTTCGATTTGTTATTTAAATTAGAGACTTAAATCCAATGATAAATCAAAGAACGCTGTTTCTAATGGCACTTATATCCTATTATTGTTCAAATGGAAGTATAACTAAAAGAATGATGTAGCACTAAATGATCATCGACGTACTGATTATATTTTTCAAACCGAGTTTTTGACAAGTGTATGTATAGATTGAAAAGGAGTTAGACTATAACTGAGCCTTGTGGTAATCAGTTTGGTTTTCTTTCAATTCTGTTAATAAAAACTTACAATTTGCTTTATGTAATCACCTTTAATATGAGAGTTTTTGACAAGTGTATGTATAGATTGAAAAGGAGTTAGACTATAACTGAGCCTTGTGGTAATCAGTTTGGTTTTCTTTCAATTCTGTTAATAAAAACTTACAATTTGCTTTATGTAATCACCTTTAATATGAGGGTTGTACCATAAGTTTTGCAATAGAGTAATGATAACACTAGTTAAGGTCTGTAAACAACTTTTTTGTTTTCAAACTATTCGCCATGATGATCTACACACTTTTGCATACGCTTAACCAAATTTTCAAAGCATTTTTCCACTCGGATTGAGGTATCTCAGAAACATGGTTTTTGAACGTTTCAACCGCTTCTTCTGATATCGAAAATAGTTGTCCGCACAGTTCGGTCGTTACGGATGGGAACAAAAAAAAATCATTAGATGCCAAATCAGGACTGTACGACGGATAATCCATTAATTCGACGTTTGGAGTGCTCAAATATGCTGTTGTTATGGTGAAAAGGGATTTTTCGTTTTGGTTGCTTTTTTTCCGTATTTCATCAAAAACTTCTGGCAAACAACAGGTGGTGTACCACTCAAAATTAACCGTTCTACGATTCTCCAAAGCAACGGTAGCTATATGTCAATTTATACCAACTAAATAAGCCACCATTTGCTGCGAAGTATTTCGTGCGCGATTAACTTTTATTGGATTTGCCTCATTTTGAAACACCCATACGGTCGGCTGCAGTTTCGGATTCATACGAATATATCCAAGATTCGCACGTCACCTATGCAGATGTTATACACATATTTTGATGCATTGCGATCGTATTTTCTTAACATTTCTTCCCACCAATCGACACGAGTATTTTTTTAAGCGATTGTCAAGTTATGCAGAATCCACTGCTAATTTTGGACGATCTTCACGAATTTCATCCGCCAGGAAGTACGGGCACGATTGAATTCAATAAACTAGCGATACACAGTGGTTTTATATGAGCCTTCATCACCAAATACAGATCGAATTTTATCAGCATACTTCGAAAATCATAAAAATCATTACACACAATTATTCACGATTTAATTCCATTTTTTTTGCCGAGATGAAATTTTCAAGTCAACAAAAAGTTAACAAGTAGAGTTCATATGACAAAACAATGTCAAACTTATGATGGAAATGCCAGATCGCCTCAAATTACATTAGTATTGCCACATTGCAAAACTTATGGTGCATCCTACATATGTGTATTTTAGTGGCTAAGAATTGACCTGAGCGGTCTGTTCTTTGCTCGATCAAAAAAGCTACACCTACAAACCTACCGTAGTTCTACCTAGCTGGAGCCTGACCTTCAAAAGAAATTTTTTCCAAATCTCTTTATTAAAGTTTCATCTAAGGTAAACCAATTTCACCGTGGGGGGATGGAGGTATGGGCTTATATTATATAGATTTCTAACGCCACAACTTGATGTTAGCTATAAACAATAAATCTGTTAGAATTCCCTCTAGTTACCTATACCTACTAGATAAATTAGGGTTAAAGTCCTTCCGCCAATAACTTACTTAAATGTAAAGGATTTATTTCGTTAAATATCAATATTATATGTTTAAATTGGTCAAGTTTGAAGGTGTGTGAAGGCCTATTAAATTCCCTGCATCGTCGGCATATATTATGCTTGCGATTTTGAAGCCCGTCATCGAAATCACAACCAAGTAGATAGGGCCAATGTCTTACTTCCCTTTGAAGAACCACATTGACATCAATATTAATATATACATATTATATAAGTTTCCAAATTTTCTGTGCTGATGCTGATATCGTCAGCGGTAGAAGCGAATTGAAAGTTCTGCACCTTTAGTGAGCTGGCGCTAAAAGATACGGTTTTTGTTCGCGTCATAATTTCTTGAGTTTTATTCACTGTTTTGTCTTCACTATTATCTACAATAATAGATCGACCATTCACATTATAATATAAACGTTAAATATAGTACTTTTAGCGTGAAAATCCTTTCTACTACTCTTCGCCCCTCGTGATAGATAAGTGTTTGCGGATAAAAAAAAAAACAAATGCTATTTGAGCACAACAAGGTAAGATCGTAGTATACTATTTTCGTGCAGCATATCGTATTGACATTATTTTTTATGTATTTTTTCTAATTCTATTCCAAATTGAATTGTATCTCGACCATTCTGTGGGAATTCTCTGAAATTATTTGGTGGATGAAGATTGCATTAATTGTAAACAACTTTTAGTACCTAATCCGCTTATTGTTGGGAATTTGGTTTTTTCTTTTATTTTTTGTTCGTTGCAGTTTTCTCTTATTACTTAGTAGTATACCTAGTTTTATCCTCCTCTATTTAGAATTTATTATTATTTTTTCCTTTATTTATTATGATTTTTTTTTAATTTCTAGCCGTTGGAGCACTTCAAAGGTTATGTCGACAGAATTTGCTGAAACAGGCAATTTCAATAAATTCATTCGCACCACTGAAAATGGAAAAAATCTAGAATAAAGAGAAAGAAAAAAAAATTACGTTTCATAATTATTATTTTTATCCAAAAAATTTTATATTTCTAAATCCTTCGAACATATTATATTTGTTATGCTCGAAAATAAATATTTACTGTTTTTTCGTTTTTTTTTAAATACATTTAACGCGTAATTCGTAGGCTAGGTGTCTCTTTTAAAGTGCATTTTAGAAATGATTTTAATATTTTGTTTTTAAGAGAAGAAGATAACTAACTTGTAGCTGTCGTAAGTGTACCAACTTTAAAGTTAATTATAGTTAAAAGCCTAATAAAGTAAATAAATGAAGCATGAGTTAAGTATTTTTTTACTACGTATATAATATATACTTTTTATTTACAATTACATATTTGTCATTATATATATACTTACTTATTAGCTTGCAGTTTTATTTTAAGAAATTCGTTCATTTGAAAAGAGATTTTTACTTTATGTATTTTCTGCTGCACTGTTAGCACTTGTTTGGTGTCGATGATATAGTTAATGTTGAACAAA
The DNA here is from genome assembly GCA_963930735.1 of Dioctria linearis. Classification (NCBI taxonomy): domain Eukaryota; kingdom Metazoa; phylum Arthropoda; class Insecta; order Diptera; family Asilidae; genus Dioctria; species Dioctria linearis. The sequence goes on along the minus strand of OZ005740.1, from coordinate 325,155,624 downwards.
CTCCGTATTACATATTATTATACTAGATTGTAGGGAATATCACTTTAATTTATTTTTATATATATATATTTTTTTTTTACTCATAAGTTATGTACTTTTCATATTTTATGCACTGTTTGTAATTATTGTTAATATTACACAGAAATACACCTAAATGTTTAATAGTTTTGTATTTTATCTTTATTTTCATTTATTTTTCTCAAAGGATAATCGGGGAAAAAATTGGGGATGTATGGAATCAATAAAGACTCCACATGTTATTAGATAGCTATTAAAATGTACTACAATAACTATTATAGCAGCTCATTTCAAATCGCTCTATGAAAAAAGTTATGGTGATGTTACATAGGTTAGGTTATATATTACTATTATTATTATTTTTTTTAATTGTATTTCTTAGGAAGTAAAAAGCAAGTAGACTGAGTAAAAAAAACTGTGTAATAATCATTATTATTGCATTTAAAACATTGACTACAGGGCCCCTGAAAGGGCGATGCCTGCTAAAATCCTAAATAACACACTACGAACATTATAGCCAGGGTTAAATAGAGGAGTGTGGGGGGGGGGGCATAAGAGCCCCTAAACTAACTAACTAACTAACTGAAATAAAAGTTTTTTTTTTGTCATAAATTTTAAAGTAACTAAATTTTTGCAGAAAAGTGTTGCATAACATTGTACCATTCTTCTTTTTGCCCTCTACTTTATAGGTATGTACCTATATTACCTTTATACCTATTCCTATAGGTTATATTTATGCGTATTATGTAGGCATATACTATTTTAATAGAAAGAAAAAATTTGAGTCTTTTACACAAGAGAAAATGCTAATTGCATTTTTTCCAGCTGCGAAAACCATACCTTGAGTCTTGTTGGAGTTGATAGTGCCGAAACATCTGAGGAAGGGATATTGTATTTTGGAATAACTCAACAAATATAAAATTTCTTTAGTCCACAGAGATGGGAAATTTTAAAGAGTAATTTATCTGTTTCACTTCATGCCACCTCGAAAACAAGATGGTCTAGAAGACTCGATGCAGTTAACCCCATTGCAAAATATTTAACTAAAATACGAGTTGCTGAAGATGAGGCAGAATTTTACAAACTTCAACCAGATGCTCGTTATTTTTAAAAATTCAGTAAGTACGTGAGAAATGGAGCAAAACTCTTTGAAATTAAAGAGAGATTGCAGAAAATTCAAAAATTCTGCCAGAGTTTCAAATAACACGTACCATTAAAACACAATACGATGCCGAAAAGAATTATAGAACAAACTTTTTCTTTTATATATTATTGATTCAATTATATCTGGATTAACAAGGCGTTTTGAATTCTTGTGTAAAATCGGTAATTTATTTAAAATCCTATGGACTTTCAAAGATTTAAATCACGAAGAAATAAAAACCTCAACGCATTTAATTACAACAGCAATAATCAAATAAAATATGCGACAAATTGATTTTTATGAAGAACATTTACTCAATCAACTTTAATTCAGAATTAACTCCAGTAAATTTCATAGAGAACATACTGGAAACAAGTTTAATTGAATTGTTTCCAAAGAGCTTGAGCTTACCAGCTTCCGTTGCTTCCCCAGAAAGTAGGTTTAACGTTTTAAAAAGAATGAAGAATTTTAATAGATCGATAATTTGTCAAGAAAGGTTAAACGGATTATCAATGCTTCATACTGCGCGATCAATACACTTTTCAATGATTATAAAGGAATCCTCAGAAAATAAAGCTCAACAGGCATTTTTAAAGTAATTTAATTCATGTCAGTGAGGGAGTTAGTCCAGTTAATATGGTTATCGTTATACAGCAATATATTTTTAGAAATTTTATTGCAAATTGAGATTTCATTTAATTAAAATTCATAAATGTTTACAAAAAACTTTCTGTATGTTTTATTATTTATCTGACATATTTTTATAAGTTTAGATAGCGAAAGCTTTCCAGCTCCAGTGAAAAAGATAAGCAGTCGGGAAAAAGATCAGGTGTAAACTCGAACACATATGAGCACTGTCGCATTTTTAAATGCATTATTTGTGTATGTAAAAGCAGGACAGGTAGCTCTATCAAAAATTAAAAGCCTCAGTTTCAGGAAGCATCAGTTTATTATTATTTTTACTTTATGCTATAACCTTTGTGGGATGTATTCGGTACTTTTTAAACAATGAAAAGAAGTACACCATTCAGGCATATTTCAGTAGTTTTGAACCAATGAAGAGAAGACATATTTCAGGAGATAGATTTTTTTTCCAGCTAAAAACATTTCTTTTCTTTTAATATATTTAATAATTTGGCTTTCTAAGTACTGAATCAGCCTTGAAAAGATGCTAAAATAATAAGCGAGAGTGACCATATCTCGATTTTCGTTTTGTTTCATTTTATGCACGGAGCTTTCCGTAGTGATTCAGTAGATTTTTTCGGCCTGAAGTACATGCAGTTTCACCGATAGAATAAAAGAATTATGATTGCCATGGTGACCTCTGATGTAGTGCTATCAGGGGTGTAGGATTACATAGAAGTACATAGAAAAGGTTTTTAAAGTATAGAGAAAATAATCAAATTGCCATGACCTGAATCCTAGCAAAATGTATTTTCGGACCCCTCTAAACAAGAAATATTTTGTTGCGGTTGTATTAGTGTGCGGTACAACAAGTGAATACTGTTTGAATTTTGATGCAAAATTTCTCTCCAAAGTGCAGCACAATTGTAGAGATTTCTATCTGCTTCTTTAACCTATTCCCTAGAAAATCGGTATGCGTACTGCATCAAGAATACTCGTTTGGGATGGCCCAATAGCCATACAGTTTGTGGCATATTATAATGATGTAAGTCGATGAGTGCGTTATCTTGATATACTTCGATAAAGTACAGACCGTCATTTAAATGTTCTCAGCTCATGACAAATGGTTTGGTTTATAGAATGAAATATTGCGACTGCATTTATATTGTCAACAATGTGGACGTGGAAAGCGTTTATTAAAGCACAAGCAATTCTGAAATCCGGGAATAAGTTCCGTTAAGTGATATTAAAATAATTTTGGCGTAACAATTTGTAGTCATAAATAACTCACCCATTAACCACGTCCACGACCCAAACGACGCACGTATAGTTACCCCGCCTAGATTTGTTGGTTCGTTCTGTAGTTAATTGTGTTTTGCCCCTCTTCGTTTTGTGGATGGGATTTGCATCTAATATCGGCATTATTCAAAATCTGGTACAGAATCACGGAAACCAACTGTCAAGAATCACTACGTCATTTTTTTTTTGAAAAACCAGTTAAATACGCCGTCGTCCGCATTATTGACTATACATATGTGACATAATAGTTGCGTCTGACGTGGTAGTAGGGAAATGCCCTAAAACGTCAATGATATATGCATCAATACGCACAATTGAAAGTGGTTTCAATAGATTTTCGTATGGTACTGAAACTTCGTTTTGGACGTCGCTTCTCTGTGGGTTTTCCTGAAAAGTAGTTGTGGGCTGAAGAAAGAGCCCATTCCCGGTTAGTTTTAAAACTTTTCACTAATGACGGAGCCGGTGTTGGTGTTTTCTTTCTTGAACCTGACATTGGATTGGGGTACTCACTTGGAAGGCACATCACTGTCTACCAGGCTGAGGTTTTCGCCATCGTATAGTCCTTGATATGAAAATCAAGGGAAAGGACATTACTATTCTCTCGAATAGTCAGGCAGCTTTGATGAAGCTATAAGTGGCCCTCGAATAACATCTAAGATACTTGGGGACTGCAGGACCTATGTGGATAAGCTGCGTATCCCTAGAGTGGGCTCTCGGGCACTTACTGATCATACGGAATGAGAGCGCTGACTGACTAGCCAGATCCTGCTCTAGGTCTCCCTTTCTTGGCCAGGAACCCGCTGTAGACGTTGCCACCCCGATGATCAGGTCTCTCATCAAAGCGAATGTTCATATGAAATATTAGCAGCGATGGGCGAACCTGAACAATTGCAGGTATACAAATTTTTTTCTTAATGGGCCTAATAGGAATTTCTCTGAATTTCTCTTTGGGCTCGGAAGAAAATAATGTTGAACTGGGGTTGGAATCATCACCGGCCACAACTCACTTCATGCTCATTTAACAAAAGATGTGAGTTGTTGACACCCCTGAGCCCTGTCCTGCCTGGAAGGAGAGCCTTATACAACCAGCAGGTTGGATATGCTTGGATATGCCTTCCTAGGTGTATGTGAGCTGAAAAGCTTACGTCACCTAGACCTGATGTTCTACTTCGGAAGGTTCTGGTGAAAGGTCGTTTGGAATTTTTAGCAGGGTAGCACAATGGGCCACCATTCATTCTGTGCTTGGGAGCTCTCCCCTTGCCTTTACTAAATAAATAAATAGTCCAATTCGCATGGCAATGCGATCTCGGCCTCTCTCCCGCGTCTCCCCGCAGTCCATGCAGTTTTAATTGCCAATTACGAGAGGAAGGCAGCATCGCTATATGATTTGAAATGAGCCATAAAACAGTTTTCTAATGAGATTATGTGGAGCCGTTATTGGTCATGTAGACCATTTTGTTTGGTCCTCCTCGTATATTTTTATTTGTTTACATTGAGGAATATATTCAAACCTGGCATAAATGTATCCACGGACTACGATTCGGGATAAAGCTATAGAAACTTTAAAAAATAATAAATTTTGCATCGGCCATAAGAGTCGTGTAAATAATGGGGAGATATTCAAAAACCAAAGAACAGAGCTTAAGATATTTGTTTTGTGTTATGAAAATATTTTTCTATAACAAAAAATTTTTTTCGCATCAATATCTATAGAAAATCGGTACAAGATTACGAATTCCAATCAAGCCAAGGTCTGAGAACTTGGATGAAACATGCTTAAAACAAAAATTTAAATAATAAATGATAACTGATTATTTTTTGTATACAACAGTTATGTTGCGGGAATGTTAAATTAGTTGTTATTATTTTTATTCTAATTTTAAATAATTTCCGTTGCTTTGCACTTGTCTTGTTTAGAATAATTGTAAATAAGTAGAAAATATTAAGCCCTAAATTTCCTATATAATTCCTTTGGCAATAGAAAACGTGCCTACCCCAGAAAACCGGCAATTTTTATACTCAGAAAATTAAGGAAAAAAAAATTTAACAAAGAAAACATATAAAACTCAAAGAAATCTTTTCTTGTTTTACATTTTTCTTTTTTATTATTATTATTATTATTTTCCTTTTCATCCATTTTTTTCCATAACAGAGAAAATATAAAACCAAACGACCACTTATAATCAACTTAGCTCATTTGCGTATCATCAACTTATCGTCATCAAGGCATTGCTTACGTTCATCTTCATTGCTGTTGTCATCGTCACCGCTGACATCAAAAAAATATCTACAACAACAACAACAACAACGAATGCTATCATCACCACCATTATTAGCATCATTATCATCATCATCATCATCACCAATATCATCATCAACACAAGAAACAGCCATCAGCATGGATTTGATAAAAATCAATTCAAAACCAATACTAGTACTACACGAAAAGCAATCATCCTTAAATACAAAGTTTAGCACAAATATCATCAACAACAATACAACAGCCACAACCACGTTCATCAATCATGATCAGCTAAGCAAAAAGTCAGCTGTTGTTGTTCAACTGCCACCAACAATACCACCACCACCACCACCAATACCAACTCTTCAATCCACCATGAAGATGGTCAATAATAACAATATCCTTGCGTTTGGAAATAAATTAGCACCGACATTGTCATCACCACCAACAACACCGATATTGAGTGGCGCTACTAAGATTTTCACCAATCGTGCTATGATACAGCAGGAGCATAACTATCCACAGCAGCAACAACAACAACAACAACATCATCATCAACGATTGATGAATTCTACAGATTGTGATTTAACCAATGGAAATTTTCCAGCTTTAGAAAATGTCAGCGTATTCACCAACATTAATAAGGATGAGAATCGTAACAGCTCTGGTATTGGTAATAATTCAACAACAACAATTGGTGCAATTCGAATTACAGAAAATCCATTACCAGAGACAGTGAGCTGCTAGAAATGTGTACGTGTGTGTATGCTATATAGAAATGATCAGTTTATTTTTAATTATAGTACAGAGCCAGGGAAATATGTATGTGTATAAAATGTTACGGACGTTAAGTTGGTTATTGGTGAATTTTTCATGTAAAATAAATTACATTAGTTTTGGGCTGTGGATGTGTACCTACATATGTATTTATGTATGGATTATGTATCAATTGCAAGATAATTTTTGTTTTATTGTTGATATATTTTTAATGTTTTTCCATTTGATTCTTTCATCTCTGCCATTTTACAGGTTTTGACTAATCCACTGCCAGTTTTTATTGTGTCCGTTTCAGAAATTCTCAATGGATTTTATAAAATTTGGCGTAATCTCGAATTTCCAACTACGTAGGAAGATATTGACATGGTGACCTTTCATTTTTGACTTAACTCCTCTTGATTAGAACTCATTTTTGATTATATGAAAAACAAAAAATTACTCATCAAATGTCTTGTTGTGCCGATCTACTATTAAGTAATTTGCGGCCTTCTTCAATGTCCTGTCTCTCAAGAAACTTTTCTTAAACTGAGCGATGTGTTTTTTATATTAATTTAAATACGTAAAAGCAGTTTTGAAGAATGGAGGTACATAAAATCGTTTCACCATAGTCGACAGTTCAATATGATTCGTCTGAAGATCATGAACGCATCATCCAGTTACCTTTTTTGAGGATTTCTTTCTGATATCGATCAATATCGATTTATATCTGAGTTTAAAGGCCACCACAAAAGTTCAAACAAATCGTATGACTTGTGTATGTCGAAACTATTGCGAACAAGCAAATCCTACGACATTGCTATAGAATTGAACTAGAATGTTAACTTTTGTACACACCGATTTCATTCATGTTTAGTCTCCACTCAAGCTCAGACTTTTGCTACACACGCTCATGTGAGTCGTACGATTCGCTTGAGCGTTTGTAGTGGCCTTAAGGCATTGGTGAAGTTAAGATGTGCTCACAATTTTGCAATTGTTTTTCCCTGTTTCTTGTGAGTTTGTCTCCTATATGATTTGTGTTACCAATGCCAAAGTCACAATTTTTTGTATTTATTTTTTTTTTGCTCCCGGGAAATCTGGTGCCAAGTCTGAAACGACTCAATCTGTCATGCTTCTTAATGTGTACACACCACTAGAGGCATCCTGTCTATTTGACGAATCGCATACAGAGACAGCGACTGCTCTGTCGTCCTAGGCATTAGGATTATGATGAACGACATTTGTTTTAAAATAAAGTTTATGAACCTGTTCTTCGGTTCATCAATGACAAGTTTTCTGTATCTACAGTATTGTACTGATAACTTTTTGATATTTCCTCAGAGTAATACACTGAGGAGGCGATTACAGAACCACATGTGCCTTGAATGAAAGTCAACTCTCGCATTGCTCATTGATTTTTGGTGTTCAATAAGTACACTGTTTTGTAAGTTTGCAGTTCTTCAGTCATTTAGAGATTAACTGAGCCCACATTCAGCTATAAGAGTGACTTAAATGGCTTAGTAAAAAGAGCTATACTTCTCGTGTATATTCATGGAAATTTTGTTTCGGCCTAACTCCAGGAAAAAATACACATCCTCTTCCTCTCAGACCCCGTTTCTCAATCAGAACTGACCGCGAATTGACCGCCATAACGTAGCTCCGATTTATCATATAGCTGTGCTAATACAACATAATATTTACATTCATCTTCTGGTCGATTTGATGAACTCTAAAGTAGATACCATGATTTGCAAAATGTGGATAATAGCTCCACAACATGTGCAAATAGCATTGAAAAGTCTTTCAAACTTTTGTTCCGGGTAGCGCAGTGCTGGTTTTTGGTTAAAATAATGTTTCGAATGAATGCGTTTTAATAAGAACATAAGAGAAGCGCGCAGGACTACGTTGAATGTTTATTATCCACTCCTTTAACTAAACTTCGTCAGTAATGGAATCGGGTAGATTAATATTGATAATGTATCAGGATCTACTACTGCCGGCTCTGCAGCTAGGGATCTCGGTGGTGAATATAAGACACCTGGCAATTTCCTCAAAAATGTTCTACTCAACTTCTGTAAAATGTTCGTCGATATTTATAGTTTCGCTGTTCATAAGATGTTGACAATATTATAGCATGAGATCCACAGCTAATCCCAATTATTCAGCTCGAATAAAGTCCAAATGAAAGTTCCTAGGTCGTTGAATGTCCGGTAGGTCCAAAGTTTAACAATTAATGTGGTAGAACTGAGCCCTATGATGGAACAATGGACCACCACAGGGCTCAGTTATCTATAGCTTTTTTTTCCTTTTTCATATGCACTCAGCTACTAATGCTTAGGTCAACAAATGCTTCTGATGCTTTGATGTGCCTCTGAAACCAGCTGGTTAGAGCCATAACTTGGTCCATGCATCTTCGATTCGGGCTAAACCCCACTTGCTCATAAGGACCAAGCTGGATTATTACAAAATCAGGCTGTTTGTACATAAAACTAAAAAAAAAACAATACGACGATTTTGTCTCCAGTTGGTTTTGTGCGCTTGAAGTCTTTAAGGTATGTATCCACCGGGAAGTTTCTGGCGCGAAACCTGCATACTAAGTGGCTATACGCTCCAGCATCTTGGTAACTCACGCGCGTTCGTTCGATATTCATTTGAAGTGTATCCATTAAGCATGTTGCTTCTCAGCGCGGTAACTAGGAGGCTATATGCCACCTGCAATCTCGGTACTTGGACGCAGATAAGCTTGGTAGAGACATGAAAAAGTCACCAGAGTACTGGATAAGCGCAGATTTTACGCTTCCCATCTGAAATACGAAAAAAATGCACGTTCCGAATAGATTTCAGACGTTTTTTATATTCTTCTTTCTTATTCATGTAGTCAGGGAACTCGATGAGTATGAGAGATCGAGATCGATTTTAGTTAATGGCGACTGTTTTGTGAATTGTACCGTCAATTAGCCTAATGATATCAACGTTCGAGGGATCAGACTGCATGCAGCAGCGCTCTTGGTCACACAATCCGTAGTGAATCTATTACCAAAATGGTAGCTTGTGAGTTGCGTGAACATTGCATACCAATTTTGTTTTTTCTTCTTCTTTCGGTGGAAACACTCCCCAGCTTCCGAGAAGCTCATCGGCTGAATGCGAAGTGTGTCCGCAGAATTAGAGTGCAGCTCGCACGCTGTGCGCCCTCCTCAGTGGATACATATCTTTAAGGCAATCGTTCGATGAACAGGATGCTAGAAATCAACCTGTGTGAACAGGTAGGGTATATACATACCATTGTAGCTTGCAGCTTTGGTGTTTTTTTTTTTTAACTATGCCAGCATCTAGTCGATTACCCAATTATCTCAACAGACTCTAGAACTTCCGGCTGGAACGCGTGAAATTCATAAACTGAGTGGTTTCAAACAATTTCGTTCAGACTGTGTTCTACATAGCTCACCAACCTCCTCACCTAGCTCCTAGCTCCTAGTAAAGGTGCTCCCTAAACTTGTTCCATTTCAGAATATGTTTTTTTTTTTGCTATCGATAAAGCAATTCCAAGGAAACACGCTTATACTTAGCTTCCTTATCAACGGGGTGGCATCTTAATAAAATTAATGCTATTCTTCTTTGAAGTTTGAAGCTGTTTGTTCTAGTATGATTGTTGCTGACAAAACATGTGATTTCAAAACATGGTAGTGTTTATTACTGAAGATTTCGAAGTAATTAAAAGTAATGAAAGGAATTATATAGTAATGCCAAATTATTTTTTAAATACTTTTGGATATTTCTAAGTATTTTTGTAATGGAACCGCAAATTCAATTACTTTCCGGTATTTTAAAGTATTATTTTCAATTCCGGGAATGGGACTGTAAAATTTTAATTCTAATACAAGAGTATTACTACTGGGAATTATCAATTCTTAAATACTTAGTATTGGTAATGATAATGGTAATGGTACTTGAATTTTACAGCTCTGAAAATCAGCCAAACTAACTATTTACAGGAGAAATTCATACACATTGTCATTATCGCCATCTTTATCTGAATATGAAAAGCATAAACATGGAAACAAATCAACCGAAATCATACAGAAAATTAAATTTTCATTTCCTTTTTGTTTTTTTATATTTTTTACTAAACAGAAATTATCTTGAAACTATTAATGCAGAATTAATTGCTAATAAAAAAAAAAGTGGTTAAACTGGTACCATTGATTATTTATAAATAGATGTGCCCAGAATCATTGACGTCTTAGAAAGCAGATGTCGCTACGTGTCTTTCGTTTGTTATTTCCAGCTTTAAAACTTCTAATAAAAGAATTATTAATGACTTTTAAGGAGTTTTGATTTAGTTTTGAAACATTTTTATATTATATGCTGGAAAAATTGTATTTTTACCATTAAATAAGAGTTTCAATCACATTTTTGGCAAGTAGCGACATCTCGTTTCTAAGCCATCAATGATTCTGTGCACATCTATATATAAATAATCAATGCTGGTACTATGTAAAAGATAAATGCCCTACATACATACATGAGCATGCATTATGCTATTTCTTTACAGAATAAAATGAATAAAATACAAAAAAACACTGCAAGTTCCACACAAAAAAAAAAAGGCAAATTAAGGCTATAAGACGAATATTTTAGTCGTTCCCAATTAATAAGTAAGATTATAAAATATATAAATTAACCCCACTAAAATAAAAGCAAAACAACGATCTCATTTAGACTAAAAACAAACAATGAAATATCAAATTTAGTACTGCCATAGGAATTTATTTTCATCATCAGAAATGAACTTGATTAAAAAAAAAACCATAAAAGTATGCATGCATGGACTTAAGTATTTTTTTTTTTTATTTTTAATAAAATTAATTACAAAAAATTCAGTGTTAAACCGAAAAAATAATGTAGGTACTACCAATTTTTAGAAATTGTTGCTTGGTTGTGGTGTTAAAAAAATTCATACATATATAAGTAAATGTAGTCAAAAGTATGAAAATTTTATTAATTGTAGTTGGAAGCAAAAAAATCATGCAACTTGCAAAAATTGCAAGCATCTCTTTCTCTATCACTTTAAGAAAAAATGTGTTTTCGGTGAGGCCAATAATTACAAAAAAAAAAAATATTTTATAATAATTAATAAAAACATTTACAATTTACGTAATGGTGACAGTTACTGGTATTTTGGTAATTTCTAAATATTCTATTATTATTTGTCGTCGTATTGCGGTTATATATCGCTTCCAGTTTCATCTGTTGTTTGGCATGCTGGGGAAAGTATAAATTCGCATTCTAATTATTTGTGAAAATTGTTAATAATATTAGCCCCGTGCTCTGTATGCACCTTTAGAATCTGAACTGTATCAATTTTAATTAAAAAAAAACGAGTGTATCATGTAATGTTATAGCCCTCAATCAAAAGAACCAGATTTCAATTTCATTTGTCACGTAAAGATGCCTCTTATATAATATTTTTTAATTTGTTTTTAATTTAATGGAAAAATAACAGAATTTTGTATACATATTTATTTAAGTCAGAAATTTAACTGAAAATCAAATAAATTCCAATTATATATAATGTTGGAAAAACTGTTTTTAAATTTGGAAATTTAGAATTTAATGCTCAGTGATAAAATCAGGAGAACTGGACCATTCTTTTTTGAAGTGTAGAACGAAGCTGGCAAGGAGGGCTGGGAGCCAATACTCAAATTCGTAAGAGCGTCCGGTTGGGACCTATGAGCAATTATTTATAAATAAGTCTGAAGGGTGAACAATGGGCCTTCTAAGGCCTACTTTCCAGAGCCCCTGTAAGGGGTCTCAACCTCAATTTTTCAATGAATCAATCAATCAGTGTAGTATAAAGAACTTGTTGTTGCTGTCATCAGTAAAAAAACGGCGTGTATGTATTTGCTTGATTTAGAATATTCATTTATTGTATCATTCTACCGAATAAGAGAAATGTTGTCTATTAGGTATATAATAGAAGAATGCAGAAAAACGGATAAGAGAGAGGAAAGAAATGAACAAAGAGTGTAGTCAGGTATGGATTTTTGTTTTTTATATTTTTCCATCTCCCTCTAAATAGTGGGGAGGGTGTATGCTGTTGTGTAGTAACGTGATTGAATCTCACAGGTAGTAGCTATAATTTAAAAAATATATGTAGAGAATCGGACAAGGAAATCCGACATATCATATAAAGAAACTCCCACTCTTAAGCATACCCACCACTCAGCTCTGATCTCCGTGCATTACCCTGGGCTATAAGCTATAAAAGACGCTCCCGGTCTTCAACATACTCAGCGCTCAGATCTTCGGTCGCTATGGACCGTAGATTCCCTAGAAGTCATAAGACGCTCCCGGTATTTAACATACCCAGCGTTCAGATATGTTCCCCAGGGGGCCTGAAACCATACCTTGCTTACCTATTTTTATACCCTAGATGAAATCTATAGGGTATACCAAGTTTGTCATTCCGTTTGTAACGCACAGAAATAATGATGGTAGAGCAAAACGAATTGGACACCCACAACATAATATTAAAGTTATTTTGATTTTTGCATGTCCGTCTGTCCATGTGTCTGTCTGTGCGCACGATAACTCGAAAACGCTTATTAGAGACCTGACATTTTGTACACGAACTTTAAAAAAAAAAAGTTAAATTAAGTTCGAAAATTAGACAAATCGGCAACTCCTTCGTGGGGTTGCCATACAAAAACTTCGTTTTCCACTATGTAATTGGACACTGCCTGAGAATCAACATAAAAGCTGAAATTTAATACGTGGTGGACTAAATCGAGCAACCCCTTTTTGGTGTTGCCATATAAAAATTTAGGTTTTTTACGTATTCTATGAAAACGATCAGTCCCAGACGTTTTTATTGTACTAAAAACTTCTTCAGAATATGAAATCCTATAAATTTGGTTATAATCATTTTTTCTGTCAGATGAACCGTTCTAGAAATATATGCGAAAAGAAAAAACCACTTCAAAATCAATCTTGCACCATACGAAATTTCATATGGGCATTCATCTAGATTCTAGGGTATCATAAGAATTGCGCTTAGATCAATTCCATCATTTTTACTTGTTACATGGTAGGTTCCCAAAGGGGATTAACCCTTTTTTCCTTGAAAGTAACAGCTATGTTATGTAAAAAACACATTATGAATTTGTAACTCACTTTAGTAATGGACAAGGTGTTGTAAGTGGATATATATGCAAGCATGTTTCTTACATTTGCATTACGTTCTTGTAACGTCTTGCTTAAGGGTTAATCTTCCTCAGCATTAAATATATACGATTGTCCATTATATAATTAATTAGAAATGGACAGATTCAAATTCAGCCTGAAATCATGAAAACCTATTTTTTTACTATTTCGAGAAAAACGGCCTCAAATTCAAATAAGATCAAGTTAATCACAGTGACTGAGAAGCCTTAAAAGGATATCATAAGCTACATTTATACAAAATCAATGGGTTTCTATAATCTTTCTAATTGATTGGGTCGTCTATACTTTTGATAACATAGTCTTGTCTTCAGATATTTTTCTTTTTGGTCAATATTTTGTTTGAATAGCGAAAGACTGCTCAGATCAGATCATCGACCTTGGTAGATTTTTCTTTCTGATAAGCGAAATGTTTTGTCCAATGTATTCTCCAATAAATTTAATATGAAGCTTATAATGCTCATTAAGGTAGGGACAACTTTGTATGTTATAATACATAGCTGGGGTTTTCTATAGGCTTTCGAAAAATGGTGAAATTGAACTCTCACCACCTTTCTGGAATAGGTCAGGAGGCCAAGCACGTTCTGTAGATATTCTTCAAAGCCTAACTAGGTACTATCTTGCGCTTTCTGTAATATCATCTGAATTGAGGTATGGAAAGCCCATTTAGAGACATTATTAACATTTTTTGCATAATTAAATCGATGCCATACCTATTTTTATGGTTCCTATATTTCTGTTTCTGATGATACATGCTGTTTCAAAGCTTTGGTATAGAATTTCTTCTACCTGTTTGACCACATTGTTTTTATCAGTAATGTTTTCAAAGTGTGAATTTCATCCTTGCAGTTTTGATCCCAGAAGTATATTGAAAAACTTACGGTTCATTTTTTTCTTTTTTGTTATTACGAAATTCTAACAGTGGCTCATTATTACATCGATTTATCGATATTCCTCTGTGATCAAATGTTAGAATTGAATTCGTCAGGTTTTCATATTTCAACTTAACACGGTAAACTTAAACTCTAAAAATTTCAAGTTCGAGTCCACCATCTGACAAGATAAAAAATTAAACTCATCGTTGATCAAATGATTTTAATTTTTAACTGTCTAAATTTGAAAGTCACAAATCTTCTCAACTTCAAGCTGTTCAACATAAGAAAACATCAGAAACCAAGCAAACTTTTCTCATAAAAAAAAATTCATGCTGTTTTTTGTAGTTGTCATTATTTAAAAATAGTTTATTGAAAAAAAGAATTTCAAAACAGCTATGTATATCTGATTTGTAGTCGACTCTAGTCAAAATTCGAACACAACTCAATTATTTAAGTATGAAAATTTATTTAATTACACTCAAACTCAATTGTTCAAAAAAAGGACAATCCAATCGCGCATGGCAGTACAGTTCGACATCCATTTGATTTTATCTATGTATATAGTGATTAAGAGATTTCATTATAAAACTCTTAATCTGATCTACACCACTAAAAATCCTGGTGTTTTCCTTAGCTAAACTACAAAAAAAAAAAAGCATAAAAGAAAGTGGCTCTAAATGGCTGCCTTGTGGAACTTCAAAAGATACATGTAAATATAGATGTAGACCCATAGAACGAGAAAAACTGAACTCCTTCAGGGTAGTCTACATCCTGATTTTGCGATAATATTTCCGGTTAGAGGATATCGACTTTTATATATATATATGTATAAATGTAACAATATATGCAACTAACCTTCATAAAGTGTATTACATATGTATATGCAGACAGCACTGCCACTGAAATTCATTTATACAGGAGAATGTAGTGCATAATACATTTTCAAGACCCCAATAATAAAGGATAATCATCAATATATCCCTTTAAGTTAAAAATATAATTCCGCTACGCGTAGCTTCCAAAGTAATTGTCTTAAGTAGGTACTTAGGGTGAATATTAATTATTTGATTTAGTTCTGAATTCAGTCGGACAAGAATTACTACTTATGATTACGGAAACTCTTCTAATTATTTTTAACGTACCTACCGCACCGTATTTTAATAATAATAATAAAGGTAAAGATTTCAAAACCAAAAGTCATAGAAATTGAATAAAATGTTGACGGCTTTTCAGTAAATCAATATCGTCTAAAATTCTGTTGATTAGCAGGCAATCAGTTCTTATCATAAATAAATTTTTAATGAGGTGGCTCATCAAGGTTTATCAAGAAATAAATATATGAAGGAAGTGAAAAATCCTAAGCAGTCAAAATATTTCAATTAAAATCAGTAACACAAGTTCTATCTTACCATAAGCATGCCAAATCGTTCTACGTTGCCGTACATTCAGGTACAAAATGGAAAAATTGAAAATAATTTTTTTTAATTTTTACAATAAAACTTGATTATATAGAAAGAAAGAGGTAAATAAAATTAGTTACAATAATTAGAGCTTTGTAGGTAAAACATACATATAGGTACATAGTTTAAGTAAAAATATACATTTCTTTTGTTCAAGTACAATACTAACAAGAGATATTTTTATTTGTATAAAATATAATTAAAAAAAAATCAATCAATTTCTCTCTGTAATTTGATTTAAACATATCAAAAATGGAATAAAAAAAAACATGCAGCTAAAGTTAATTTCTTAACCTCTATATGTATACTTAGTCATATACCTTTAGTTTTGAGGAAACTATTAAGTAGTACCACATAGAGTGTAGACAAAATGTGTAGATTTTAGTTTGTAGATATATTTAACGATAAAAACCTAGTTTTGACCTAGTTTTGAAAAAAAAAAAACAACAAAATAACCATTCAATGTTCGGCTCAATGTTTCACATTCAATCAATATAAAACAAAAAAGAAATAAACAAACCCCAAAAAACAAATTATTTAGCTGCATAAAAATTTAAGCATATAAAAAAAAATGGATTATCATCTGTAAGCAAATTTATTTTTTAAGCAAAATAAATTATTTTTTTCACACCAAAGAACCAACAAAAAATATGTTTTTTTAAGCTTAAAATGAATTCATTTATGTCACTTTGTGCCTCAAAAGTACCAAAAACCGAAGAAAATTGTTGTTGTTGATTAATTTTAAATATACTCACTGTTCGAAGGTGGATGATGAAACTAATAAGATAAAATAAAAATACAATCCAAAAATAACGAGCAAAAATGAATATTGTTGAAATTTCGTACAATTGTTTATAATTAAGTACACCACATAAATTCACAAAAACAAAACAAACAAAAAACAAAAATTATGTTAAGTTGCAAAGCAAAATCAAAATATTTGTAATAAATAATAAATAAAGATAATAAAAAAATTTCTAATTTATACAGATAAAAACATACATACATATATACATATATATGTATAAGTGGACAGTGTACTATAAAATTGTTTTGTTTTTAAGAAGAAATTAAAATGAAATGGCGCTAAAAATAAAAAAGATTTGTGGAAGATTAGCGGCGGCTCGGAGCAGCTTTAAAAAATATTTGCGCATAATCATAAAAGGTACTCAAATTTGTCGCTGTAGAGGGGGTAGAATGAGAAACGAATAAATATTTTAAAAGTTCTTATATAATTTAAGGTGAGAAATGTGCAGTAAAAATATTAAGTTTTGCTTTTTGTAACAAAAATATAAAATTTAAATAAAACATAGGGTTGCAGCCCGTATTTTATTGTGGTTGTTTAATTTATTTTATTTTATTTATTGAATATTTTTTTATTTTAATGATATGGTCATTGACGTAACTAGCTAGGGGCCAGGGTGGTCCTGCCTTCCCCCCTGCCCCAGGAATATTCCTAACAAACATTCGTCTATTCGTACAATCATAGGCCTAATTAAATTGAATCCGTTCGAATCGGAATCGAAAAGGCTTAAAGGATTTTTTTCATTAAGAAGATCTATTCAAATCTTTTTAAAAATTTTAAAAACTGTTCTGAGACTGCTCTGATTCTACTAAATTTTGACAAAGGCGAGTGAAGATGTATTCCGTAGGAAAAATCCTTTGACAGAAAGTAAGTAAGTAATGTTTATTCATTTCCAAATTATAGCTAACATAATTCCTTATATTCCCTTCAATTAAATTAAATATAGTTCATACAGAAAATAAAACTATAAAGGATAAAAATAACAATATATGTATATGTATATACACTATGCTTAAGAGAAATTTAAAAATAAATATAAAAACTATTTTTTAGAAGTAAATAATAGAATATACAGAAATTTAAATAATAAATAAATAAACTGCGACAATGGCAATCAAGGCCGTCTGTCGAGATTAGCAACCTAACTAAGTATATTTTTATTATTAATAGCTTTTTACTCATTATCTGTTAAAAAAAAAGTATTAATTGGTTAACCATTAAAATCTTTCACCAAAAAGGAACGATATCTCCAAGCTGTTGTTGCATATAAAAACAAACCATTAAAGTTGTCCTTTCCATTTAAAATGTCTATAATTTCAGCTTCAGCAAGTTTGTTTTTCCCAAAGGCTCTAATGCGGAATTCTGAAAGAACAGGACAAACTCCGAGAAAATGTAACAAGTTCTCGTCCTCCTCTAAGTTACAAAGCGAGCAAAGTGTTCCACCGGAATTTTTAAACGAACTGGCGTTCAAATTTATAAACCCTCCTCTATACCTGGTAATAAAATTGATTTTTTTTGGCTGAGAATTCGTCACGAAGGTAGCTGTTCATATTACAATAATGCAGTTTATCATAAAGCTCATGCCATACTGAACTCCTAGCTTTGTCAGTAGTTCTTTGAATAAGTAGTGCTTCCTCTCTGCAGACGAGATTACTTAGAATTGCTTTTAAATGGTTATAGAACCGACCTGATATATTCACATCTAAACTATGGCAGCTAGCTAATTCCTGCCACTCACTATACCAGAATACGTTCCTACTAACCACTTTTAAGGCTAGCTGATGAGGGAGATTATTGGGAGAAAGACGAAACAGAAGTTTCAACATGTAGTCAAAATGGCACTTCAATGTGTAAATGTACATATATATTAGAGAGACCAAACTCTAAATTTATCATATAGTTGAGGGTAGTTGTCGGCAAACGAATCATTCTTTTAACGAAGTATCGTTGTAGCCTTACAACAGAGTCATATTGCTGAAAACCCCACAACTGTGCTCCGTAACAAAGAACTGACCTTGAGACAGCGTTGTACAGAACAAATTTGTCAGAATGCTTAATTCCTTCTTTTCCCAGAAAACTTTTCCAAGTTACATTAATAGCCGTTTTTGCAGATTGTAGACGGTTTTTAAGGTGGGCGTTAAATGATAACTTCGGTGTTAAGGTATTCCTTTACAACTTCTACTTGCACATTATTATATTGCCAATTTTCATTACTCTTCCTGGGTCCTGGCCCACGCTAGAAAATCATAATTTTGGATTTCTCCAAGTTGACAACCAGATTCCACAAGTGGCAGTATTCCTGAAGATTCTTGATCATACGCTGGAGTTTGTGTGGATCATCAGATAAAATAACGACTTCATCAGCAAATTTTAAGACTTTTAAATTAATGTCCTCAAGTGTCAGGCCTACCTCCATAGAATCCTTTAAGTCGTTAATAAAAATTGCAAACAATAGCGGGCTCAAAATGCATCCTTGATTTACCCCAGATGTTGTCACAAAACTATCTGAGAGATGTTCCCCATTCCAAACTTGAGCGCTAGTAACTTCGTAAATTTTTATCAGAATGCCCACAAACTTACTAGACATTCCGATGTTGTACAATTTATAAAAAAGTGCTCCCCTTTCAATTGTATCAAATGCTACTTTAAAATCTACAAAGAAGGCATACACCTTTTTTATATTGAATGAATGGGAGAGTTTGATAGCATTTATTAGGTTGAAAATGTTATCTATCGTGGAGTAACCGCTGCAAAAGCCTGCCTGATTTTCATTCAAAATATTGTGGGCCTCCTCCCAACATACCGCTCTATTGTGTAACATACCGACAAAAAGCTTGAGAGATGTGTTCATAAAGGAAAGACCACGGTAGCTTTCTACTCTATTTACATCACCTTTTTTATAAAGAGGGAAGATTATCGACCTCGTGAAAGATTCAGGGACTTCACATCTATTGTAAATGTAATTAAAATAATTTAGCAATTCTTTTAAAAAGCTCACTGGGGCATCCCATAAAATTCATAAGGTATTCCATCTATATCTGGCGCTTTGTTGTCTTTGGCTTTATTTAGGACAAAATCAATTTCATTTAAGTTAAATTCGCTATCTAAAAAAAAGTCATTAATAAATGGAGAAGCATAAAGTATAGGCTTGTACTCGAGTCTTGGATTCAGTAATGTTTCAAAGTGGTTTTTTAAAGTACTGATTTGAATGTTAGGGCCGATTATAAATGTCTTGCCACATATTTCTTTTCCTAAACCCCACCAAGTCTTGTAATTTTTAACATGAATCAATTTCACCTTAAGGTTTTCGTAATAAGACTTCTTTTTGATTTTACATAACTCTTTGAACTGCATATTGGCTTCTACGTAATACTGTTTTGCTAATGCAGTATTAGTTTTCCGGTACACATTGAGCCATCTAAAGGAGACTTTTCTCGCTCGTAAACAATCGTTGTCAAACAACCATTTTTGTTTGATTGTAGTTTTGGTTGTATCATTTACAACAGCTGCGTTTCTAACAATAGTAACTAAGTCATTGATTGTATCAGCATTGATATTCGTGTCCATATTATTACACATTTCGATTACATTGCTTTTGTAAGTATCCAAATTTTGCAGTCCCCAATTTAATTTAGGGAGCAGAGTTAATGGCTTTGGGGTATCTACATTTGGACAACACATATCAGTTTGTTTGGAAATGTTAATTGAACGGACTCAATAATAAAGCTGATCATCGTTATAAGGAAGAAATAATTAGTTCGAAAAAATTGTGTTATCATTAAATTTGGTAAGTCTTTGAACTTCGACCCAAGTGTCTTCTTAAATTATATGTTTTTTGTTATTTGAATTAATAAACTAATCATCAAATACAAATTTATTGCATTATTTTTTACCAATTTAATTTATAAATAGTCGTTTCGGGAAAGTTGACGAATTCAACAGGCGGGGGCGCGATGACGAACACGTTATCTCACCCAAATCGCTCACAAATTTTGCTGTGACCTTATGTATTGAAATTGTATTGAAATTATATGAAAGAAGACGAAAACAATAATTTTGTGGCGGCAGAACTTTGACTGATCTGAATGACACTGGTAAAAATGAGACGTGGTATTACTGTTCAATATGTCGTAAATGGGACCCATGCCATGTGTACCCAAGAAACCATTTTTCTTTATATAGTAGTAACCGTAAGGTTTCCATGACCAAATTATATAACTTGAGTTACATAGACTAGTACTCGAAACCTCTTTGTTACCACTATAAACCCCTTATAGAGCTTAAATGGAGGATTATGAAAAGATTACCGTGACTTGATTTAGGTAAGGTTATATAACTAAAAGTTTTATAAAATGAGCAACACAAATATTCTGGTTAACTTAATATAACTTCTTATATAACCCTTATATAACCCATGGTGCTCTCGATTAAATTATTTTGGTCATAGCATTGGTTGCAGTAATGTTTCGGTTACCTTTATAAACTTTGTTTATAATGGTGATGGTAATGTTTCCACAAAGCTTGGAATTTTCTCATATTGATTACTTTTAGTGATTGAAATGTTAGAGAAATTACTTTTCGTTACCTTTATAAAGTAATATAATGCAAATATTTACGAAACCTATATTGACATAGAATTTCGATATTTTTTTTGTATTGCATTTTTATAATGTAAAGGTTTAATATTTTTACATTTTATAATTTGAATTTTTCTGCATGTACGTGGGGAAATTCAGCTGCTTCTAAAAAATACAGATCGCTCCAAAAATTAGCAATATTTAATACTTACATAATTTTAATTAAATATTTCAAAATTTAAAATTTTCACTTAGGTGGTATTAATTCATAAAAATTACATAACGTAATTTATAAATGTTATGTACCTGAAATGAAATATTTTCTTCATATAAACATAAAACGGAAGCCATATATCAGCAATTGAAAAAATTGGCTTAACCGACATTTTCTTTTTTATCTGCAATGAACAGATGAAAAAATGGCGGCTTGTACTTAAATGAACAAATTACCATGATAAAACTTCAAGTAGTTTTATATAAACTGAGTGACCCTTATAAAGCTTCTAGAAATATAATATAAACTAAAGAAACTACCATGCTTCGAAAATGATCCTTATACAGGGTATTTCACAAGTGGTGCATAATAATGAAGGAGGCGATAGGTCATGTCGAGAAATGAAAAAAATTGTATGGCAGAGGGGGGTTCATTCTCAACCCTTTCCGAGATAATCGGGGTTAAAGGACTAAGGGTACGTGAAGCGTAGGTTTGTACTAAAACAGTTATATCTCCTAAACGACAAACAGTAGAAAGATGGTCGGGGTGCTAATTTATAGAGAACCTCCTGCCCTTTGGTTCAATGTGCTTCTTCTACAGTATGTAGTTTAGAAGAAACGGTCTGCCAAACTTCAAGTTTCAGCTTTTGTACCTCATTTTTTTGGGTTTGAAGCAAAAAAAAACTAAAATAAAAACCTTATAATTTTTTTTTTCTGTCTTACTCCTGTTAGAAGCTAAGATTGTTTTCTTTAAAACGAACTTTGTTTTCATTTTGTACCTTTCACCGTTTATGAGTTATGACACAAAAATTCTTCCACTACATGTAGAAGAAAATCGGGATAAGTATTATAAAATCATAAAATACACGCCTCTCATTTTGAATACAAAGTAGAAAGTATGACGAATCGTCATTTTCTACCTGCTGGCATCTCTTTTAGTTGGAAATCTGCGTAAATTTGTATTAAGAATGGCTTACCTGACATCCTTTTAAAGAAACAAGCAATTTATTACCTGCAACTCATCTTATAACGGAGTTAATTTCTTATTGTAAGCCTTCCGAGATACGTATGGATTCTCTGTAGCCCAGTGCTGTAAATTGTGTAAATTTGTTATCCCAGTTTCTGTAAATTGGGATTCATCGGTCCACAGGACTTCCAATGACGATTACGAGGACATAGTGTACTGTTACGGTTACAGCGACGGAAATTTCCTTGAGGCTCAACGCGAATATCATCGAAGATTTCCGGCGAGAAGGCTTCCATCCGTACGTGTCTTTCAAAGAACCTACCAAATAATTGAAGAAACTGGCAACTTTGGAAATGTGTCGACAGAAACCTTCAATCCTTTAACGACTACAGTTGAAGCAGAGGAGAGGGTCTTAGAAATTGCAAGGAATGATCCTGCTATAGGAACTAGGCGTTTAGCTTTTCACTTAGGAATGTCTGTGTCAACTGTTTCGAGAATTCTAAAAAAGGAAGGCATGTATCCATACCACGTTACTCCTGTGCAGGAGCTACTACCAGGAGATCAGCCGCTACGCACCGAATTTTGCAGTTGGCTCTTAGAGATAGATTTTGACGACTACACGTTTTTGGACAATATCCTGTGGACCGATGAATTCCAATTTACAAAAACTGGGATAACAAATTTACAGCTTATTATTTACAGGTTATATTGTGTTAAATAAATAAAAACAGTTTTCTAATGGCTCCATTCTACACTAAAAGTAATTTTTTTTTATAACGATCACCGTAGTTACTAAAGGGACACCAAAAATGTTACGATATTTTATAGTGGGTATATGTATTACCGAAAGTTCCCAATTTTTATTAAAGTCACCTTAATTACTGAATGTTGTCGAGTTATAACCACGAATACAGCAATAATTATTTATTACCAATAAGTTATATAACGTGGTGACGAATACAGTTATAAAACTTTCTTATATACCTTCTAGTAATGGTTGCTCTAAGTTATATAGACCAGTGATGTAAACATTTCCATCACCAACTTATAACACCTTTAGTAACTTACTTTCACGATAACCACTAATAACCTTGAAAAACCCTATTATAACTACGTCACCAATTGGTAATATTATAAAACACTTATATAACCACTCAAATTCTTATATAACCGAGTAACCATTATATACCCCTTATAAAACTACTCATCACCTTCAGTCACAAAAAATTGGAAAAATTGTTACTTGTGTAGTTAGGTCACTCCGGCAGAAGCCAAGGTCAAAGCCTATGTATGCGACATTTGTATATAAAAATAAATATGTGAATTGATTTTGTTTTTCATTTCTCTTGTTCTGCGTCATCTTACCCGCAAGCGGGTTTGACAGCAGTCAAACAAGCAAAAAGCGATGCTAAGTTTTTAATTTATGAAAATCAGAACATTAGCAGTTGACTTTCAGCAAAAGCTACGAGGATATAAAAATTATTAAAGCTTACTATCGTCAACTTCCCTTACCACTTTCTTTTTCTTTTTTCTTTTAAATCATGCAATTTGGTTTGATTTTTCAAATAAACACCCTACTTCCAATGATTTGAAAAACTAGAAATCGCATCGGATGTTTGGAGTGGAATGTCCGGAATATATGAGTGTCGCTTGGGTTGATTGAGATTGAAGAAAAGCATGCAGTTTCACTCAATTAGCCAATTATATTATGTACTAATCTAATTGCACAATAATTTAAATGTCCGACTAAACTGAAATTAAGAAATTGAAAAGGAATCAAGTATAATTTCGTAAGTACTCGCTGGGTTTCGATTTTTTTGCTTATCGCACAATGGCGGAATGTTGACTGAGGAGATATCCAAAAATTGATTGAGTGCTGGGAACTTATACCAATTGATAAGCGATGTACAATGCTTTTCTATCTCCGGGTGGTCAATAA
Organism: Dioctria linearis; assembly: GCA_963930735.1. Lineage (NCBI taxonomy): Eukaryota > Metazoa > Arthropoda > Insecta > Diptera > Asilidae > Dioctria > Dioctria linearis. The sequence continues at coordinate 325,131,487 of OZ005740.1, read as the reverse complement.
CATTCAACGTGAATTTAGAATAGAAAATAATTGAAAACTGTTCATTCCTCCTCTGACCTCTAACATCGGAACGTCGACAATATGTATTGCCCTATCTCAAAAGCTTTCCTTATTAAAATCGCTCCGAATACACACACGTGCCTGCATTTTCAGTGATTTAAAAGTGCTGATCTAGTCTTTTTGCTCTCTTGGAAACGGACTGAAGGTTTCACGTAGAAAGACTATATATTAACAAGTAAAAAGCTAGAATTGGTCTAATTCCTTATGATACCCTAGATGAATGTCCGTATGTAATTTCGTATGGTCACCTCTTTGTGCAAGCTTGATTGTTGACGTGTTTTTTCACATAATATTTCTAGAACGGTTCATCGGAAAGTAAAAATAATTTTAACCAATTTCATTGGATATCATATTCTGAACAGCTTTTCAGACTGATCGGTTTTAATCTTCATATCCACGGCAAAAAAATTCTTCAAATCCCTCAAGCATTTCCAACAATTTCTAAGAATAATTGTTAATTATGTTAGTTCTTTTCGGGATTATTATGACGTAACCTTTTGTAAAGGCAATTCAAAAGGTTTTGTGAAAGTTAACACCAGTTACCATAAACTTGGGTGACTTTGGTCCACTTTTGAACTTTGAGGTCCTGTAACTAATTACTTGTTCTTGGTGTCATTTTAGAGGTCTAACGACTATACTATTAACATAGTATACTTTACGTATACACCAAATCTTAAAATTTTGCAACACAGTTTTTTTAATAAAAATATGAGTGGCCAAAGTCAGAAGACAAAATTAGAGCACTTTTTCCACCCTTGTTTTTTCAATGAAAATGCAAAGATAACCAAGTAAACAGCCGACTTTGGCCACTAATATATTTTTGTAAATATTAGCCACACAATAATTAAAAACGTTGGAAATTCGACAAAAACTACTACAATACTTATATTAGTCTCTTTATTGATAAAAAATATGTTTTACAAAATAAACTTTCTTTATTATAAAATAAACCAAAAAATAACGCCATATCACAAAAAAGGAACGAAACGTAATAGGAACAATAGAATCGGTCAAACCAAAAAGTGACCAAGTGACATTTTTTGTGAAATTGAGTTATTACCGCCATTTTCTTTATTTCCCTGAAAGGCATCAAATAAGCCAAGAACAGACCAAATATAACCTCTGGTGGGTGTTTTATATGGAATTGAATTTCAGGTTCAAGGCAAGTACCGCCCAAGTATACGCAACTTGATCAGTTCTTGAGTTGGTATTGGCAACTCTGTACAGTTCTTTCATTTTCTCACTAGATTATCATGCGTACACGTTCTGCTTTTTAGTTAACATCTTGAGTGCAAAGCGTATAGTAAGAGAGTGTATTTTATTGTTCCTTTTTAGTGATTGCCTTTATTATTTAAAAAATGAGTGATATGAATGTAGGGAGAAATAAAAGAAGGAAGTCAAATGTTGAGTCTTGCAAACGGAATAAAGTGCCCAAAAAAAAGCAGCAGGACTGGAACATGAAGATTGGAAAGGAAAAGTTGTTCCTGTAAGAACTCAAGGGCCACCATGAAAGTACGAACTTACGTAACATTATTCTCAATTTATAATCATGGAATGTATAATAGCGGAGGTACATACATATTTGTTACTATCGTTTCCTTTCAGTCGCAAGAAAAAATGTTACGAGAGTTTTTCAGAAGGTGAGAAGAAAAATTTACTTCTTAAATTCAATGGTATGGCCAATAAAACAGAGCAGGATATTTATCTGCAAGGTGGAATAAAACTTGCTGCTATTAAAAGAAGAAAACGTAATGCTGTAGGTTCCAAAGTCTGTCTCTTATTATTATTCTATCAAAAAAGAAGTTTGTGAAATTCCTGTGTGTCGATCAGCTTACTGCGGACTGTTTGGAGAAAAGGCAGGTCGTGTTAAGAGATTATGCTCTTTAGCAGCCCAGGGAATAATACCGTGTGAAGGACGCGGCAGACATCACAATCGCCCAAACAGGTATGATCCGGATGTATTAAAGAGTATTGATGAGCATATTAGATCATTCCATCCTCGCCAAAGCCATTATAAGTCTAAAGTAAAGTATTACCTGTCTTCAGAACTAAACGTGGCGAAGATGCACAGGATGTATTTGGAAAAATATTACCCATGCTGCTATGAATTTATCAAGAAAGGAGGCGACCAGGAAGTAGTATGCTGCGTAGTTAAATTACACATATACCGGAACTATTACAATGAAAACTTTAACTAAAGTTTTGGAAGGCCAAAGACTGATGTTTGCAATATTTGTGAAGAAATTAAAGCTAAAAAATTGAATAACCCATCACCCGTGCTACTAAAATCCCTCGACAATCAACTAAAAGTTCATAAGACTGTTGACTGTTGAAGTTATGTTAATATGTTGCTATTTTTATTAATGCCAATCCAATTTATCAAGCATGATGATTATAAAAAGCTGAAAAGAATTCCCCTCAAGTCAAAAAGTGACCATTTTCACAAAATTCAAAAAATATTTGGGGGTGTAGAGAAGTTTAGAGAAACAAATATTGCATTGCATATGGTAGCAGGCCGTTAATCTTATATAATAGAATTTTTTGGAATTTCTACAACAAAAAATTCAAGAACTGTATAGTGTTTGTTCATTTGCCAGTAATTAAGCTCAACGCACTTGGTCACTTTTTGACTTGACCGATTCTAGTAAGTAGGTAATTGTAGATAGGTACCTATCCTTAAAAATATTATTGTTTATTTCTTTTATTTAAAAAATAGCCTCTTTTTGACGATTCTGGTGCATTTATAGTCTGTAAAATGTCCTCTCGGTCATACCATAAAATGTCATCATTTTTTGGACACTTTACTAGGACTGCTTGGTGGTACACCATTGTCTTCTTCAGTTTCTTTTTCAGCAAATTCACAATCATAAAAAATCTGCTGGCTATGAATTACAAGTGGCCAAAGTCACCCAACAGAGGTAAGTAAATTTTATTTTACGATTTAATAGTGGTCGGACCAAAAATTTAATTTTACAAGGAATTACTCCAAATTAACCAAAGAATACAATAATTAAGACTAGAAATCATAGAGGTAATAATATTAAAATTTTAAAAGCAAATCTGGACAGTATAAACAAATACTGACAAAATTCCAAAGTCACCCAGGGGGGGGGGGGGGGGGCTAAAGGCACCCAAGTTAACTAAGATAGTGAAATTGATCTTTTTGCTAAAAATTTTAGTTCTGTGAAAAAAATTTTAATTTACAATTGTGTCGGTTATTTCTGATAAAGATTTGCGGATAGTAATCATTCGGTACTTCTCTAAAAACTGGGTACCAAATACATACCCAAATAATTATTCGCGTTACTTGTACCTTACTTCAGTTGATTCAAAGTTTTCATTTCATGGTAAATTCGGTATTCTATTACCTGTTCGAATACACTACAATTTGTTACGTAGGTACCCGGTTAAAGTTTTCGATAAAATTTCATGCCATTGAGTGTTGTTGTAACGGCCAGGCTCCTTTCTCACGAATAAGTTATTACTCTTCAATCCTCCTATTAAGGTAGATTTCCTTTAAGGCCTGTGTGCATATATGTATACCTACACCTGTAATACTTATCGGTTTTTTTTCCTGCACAATTGGTACATAAATAAATCATATACCTATGGCATTCTCTCGAACGGTATCATGTTTTGAGTCACAACTCCCGGAAAGTAAAAAAAAAAATAGTTGTTGCAACATTCCGATAATCCCAAATGCACACTCATTGCTCCCACGTAACGGGTTAGTCTTGCGGCATAGCCCAACAATACAAAGGTTACAATTACAATTATTTATTTCAAAATCAGTACAATAAGACAAAAGTCTTTACTTAAGTACATTAAACAAGACAAGCTATAATTCTATAAATGGAGAGTTGGAGAACCAATAGGAAAAACATAAAATTACTACAAAGAAGGAAAAATAAAAAAAAAATTCAATGAAATAAGAAAAATAATAAGAAAAAAAAGACAATCAGAGATTATTAAAAAGAAAGCTCAAAATTAATCTATTTAATCAAAAACTAAAGCTAAACAAAGAAGAAAAGAAAAATATCCCAAGTCCGTGAGTGTGCAGAAAGGTGGACGCAGAAAATCACTGATCAAACGCCTAAAAGATGCTACCGATCTTGTACGCTGAATCTCAGGTGGAAGTGTATTCCAAAGTGTTTAAAGCGAGGTAAAACTAGATTCAAATGTCTTTCACTATGCATAAAATTAATAAAGCCGAACAGGTATGAAGGTACGCCACTGTACAGAATTTTATGGAGTCATAGTAATGCTGTACGCAGTAAGTAAATGTCCAGAGAGCAATCAATGATTTTATTCCTAAATGGCGTAATGTGGTCAAATCGCCGCAAACCAAATGCAAATCTAGTGCAATCTTTGAAAGCTACTTCCAGTTTCCGCTTGCAGGCGGCATCTAGTCTAGGGAATATCAAAGATCCAAATGAAAAATGTAGTAATAACTTAGACTTCACCAGATTTATGGATGTGGTAGTTGAGAGAATATTGGCGTACAACCACAGCCGTCTAAGGGCTCCGTACACTTTGCTAATTATGGCTTTTACATGGTCACAACAAGTCATTCTAGAATTTAAGAATAAGCCTAAATTTTTTGCCCGACAAACGAAGGAAATTTGAGAGCCTTCCAGAAAAATATGGGGTAGGTGTGAGGGGTCGATAGTGTGTCTGTACAAGGGTAAGGCCACCGACTTGGTGGGGTTCAATGAGAGGCCATTGACGACAGACCACTCGTGAATTCGTTCCAAATCCTCATTCACCCTGCTAACGCAATCTTCAACCAAGCTAATGGGACGACTCAGATATAGTTGGACATCATCAGCATACATATGAACTTTGCTGTGTAAAACAATAGTTAGTAAATCGTTGATGAACATACTAAACATGAGCGGACCCAAAATAGATCCCTGAGGAACGCTACATGTCACACTAATTCTCGAGGAGACGTGATTAGCAACCTTGACCCGCTGGCCACGGTTAGTTAAGAAGCTATCAATAAGTTTGGCAGCAGGAGAACTAAAATCAAAAAGTACAAGAATTTTAGCAAGAAGCTTAGAATGGTCCACGGTGTCGAATGCTTTGGAAAAATCTAAAAGAACTAAGAACACGAGATGATCATTGTCAAGGGCTGTTCTAATATCAGTCGTTATTTTCAATAGACCTGTCTCACAGCTATGACCAGCGCGGAAGCTAGACTGCCATTGACTGAGAAGGTTATGTTGGAATAGATACTGTTGTATTTGTTTAAACATGATTTTTTCCAGCACCTTAGCAAGGAAGCATAATATGCTAATTGGTCTGAAGTCACCTGGCTCCTTTGCAGAAGAGTTTTTAGCAATGGGAACCACTACAGCTTCCTTCCAAAGTGAGGGAAATACACTGTAAGTTAGACAGGCATTCAAAATGTGTAGTGTAGGTGTAATTATGAAGGGTAACAGCAGCTTAACAAAGCGGGGTGGTAAGTTATCCGAACCAATTGCCTCTGAACGAATAGAGTTAATGGTGTCGATTGCTTCATTCGCATCAATACAACAGAAGCTAAATCCAGAGTCAGCGAGGCGTGTCAAAGGGCGCACCATATCCGCGCACGAAGATATGATATTAACGTTGCTACTATGCGATACAAAGTATTTATTAAGGTCATCAGGATTTAGCTCGCAGTCCAAATTTTTATTGCTGGTTACTCCAAGACTACGAAGTCAGTCAGCATAGAACGCTCGCTTAGCATCTCGAACTTTGCTATTAACTAGATTTCGAATCCGTTTGAATGCCAGTAAGCTGCTCTGTGTTTTAGTCATTTTGTACCAGTGATGCAGGACATCATGCTCTATAATTAAATTTCTTATCGCGGAGGAAAATCATGGGCAACGATTTGTAGCAAGTCTTCTCGACTGAACAGGAACATACATACAGAATTGTTGCGTTGAGGACATTGACAAATCCAGCGGAGAAAGCGAGGAGGACTGATTACTGTTCTGTGCGGTACCCGTATCACGCTCAAGACTGATTTTCCACTCAATACTTCTACACTCCTCATACAAAAGTTCGAGGTTTACTCTTTTATAATCACGAAAGCTAATGTCATTGTTGAGAGATGTAGGTCTAACGATGGGAATGTCATACCGTCATACTTTAAATATAAAAAATCATGATCAAAAATTGATGGAGGAGTAAGGTGGCCATGACGCAATACAGACTTAGGATCAGTTACAAGTATAAGGTCCAACAGAGAGGCGGATTGAAGTAGTGAAAGGAAATTGTCAGTTAATATGATATTATCAAGAATATTAACATTAAAATCGCCAGTAACAATCAAATGCGCATATTTATGTGATAAATTGAAGATGCATTGCTCAAATTCAACAGCCATTTCCACGTTAAATTGTCTGGGCGGGCAATAGGCCGATACTAAGTCGCATTCATTAAGTATTTATCTCCACACAAAGGAACTCCAATGTAGAAGAGGATGAGTGATATAAGATCTTGGACGATATTTTCTGCAGAACACAGAAAAATTGATAAAGTCGTACCAAAATTTTATAAAAGACTCCAAGTCGGCAACAAATTTTATTCGAACAGCTGTACCGCTGCTTGATGCTGACGAAAGTCATCACTTTGGGAATCCAAATCAGTTCTCGCCGGATTATAGAGAGTTACAGCGAGAAATCGTAGGAAAAATTTCGCAGTACAAGTGCTAGAGATTTTGTGTTTTTTGTGCAAAAGTGCAGCCAACAAACAATTACCTATAAGGTTCACTTATTGTAGGAAGGTAAACCCTACTATAATTTTTTTTAGAAATTCGGAGGGATAGCGCACTTGGTGATCATTTGAGTTTATATGATTGTTGGTTGGATATCGCCTAAAGCGAAAGTTCTGTGTGACCAGCAATGATAACGCGAGGAATTTAATATTCACCATCTAACGTTGGTTCCCGAATATAATAACAATAGTTGCCTAATGGATCTCTGATCGAGTCCGATAATGATAATTAAGTGCACTGTCCATCTAGGATGATACGCAAAGGGATACAGAGAGGTGGGACCCACTTTTGCATTCGGTGATTCCAGTAATCAAGAGGCAGAAAAGCGAAAGCCCTCAGCACAATTGAAAAACAATTTTTTTTTTCATATTTAGCTCTTGCGGTGCTGTGCTTTGACCAGGAGCTGGTCTAGTAAGTAATTATATGTGAATTAGGTGGATGCTTGGCAAAACGGTTCTAAGTTTGCGTTGAATTCTCCAAACACTGACAATTCTTGTGTTCAGATAGACATCTACGCGGGTTGTACCTGTTCGCTGTGCTTCTCGGATTATTGGAATCGCTGAGTGATGGAGGAGAGCTGTGTTTGTTGGACACTTTTTTTTGATTATCACAAAGTAATTAGAATGCATTGAAGTAAGCCCATGCTTATGAAGGGTTCTTCAGGCGAGAGCTTTTATTTTCCGTGCGCTACATTACACATTGGATTCTGGTAACCTACGGGAGAAAAGGTGAGACGGAGATTGGGATCATTCCAGTGCTCGCACAAGCTAACAAAATTTAAGGTGAGGACATATAGTCTGCAAGCGCGTCATAAATCATAAGTCATTTTATTTAAGGTGCAGTGCTCCTTTCTTCACTGGCGAAGGAACTTATTTCGACAAAAGGGCGGACTTCGTCGTATCGATTCCCCACCTGTTCGTTGAAGCAAGTCCACGTCAAAATAGCATCCAACTAGTCGGATACATACCCATTTGGATTATCAATATGAAAGCACAGCCAATTCCAGTATAGTTTCAGATTAAATTTCGAGTTTGGCATTCGGGCTAAAAGAGAAAAGAAACGTCATTGCTTACAGACTAATCGTTCCTTTACGTGAATCATTCACGTGCGCTCCTGGATTTTTTTTTTTTTTTAATACATAATACTAATTTTTACAGAAGAAAGGCATATATACAGGGTGTTCCGTAAATGTCTTTAATCCTTTAAGGGGACGAAAGTAGAGGTCATTTGGGGTGGAAGTTCAAAGCTTCAACTTTAAGCGGCTATATTGGAATAAAAACCACCAAAAATGTCTTTTCCATTTATGAATTTACGACTTATTTGCTAGAACAATGCTTGGTTGAGAAAATATAGCCGCTTAAAGTTGAAACTTTGAACTCCCGCCCCTCCCAGAGCTTGCCCCTCCTGCAAAAATGAAGATGCGGAATAACGAAATCTACGTAAATATCAAGTTTGGTAAAAAATTGTTTTTTCGAAATTACCCCCCTCCATTTTTGAAATTCGAAATCGAAAAGAACCCTGTCTAATAGCCAGCTCAGATTCCCGTACAATGACATATAAATGGTTGTCGTAGGTTAAAAACTGTAGGAGGAGATAGAATCCTACGAAAAAACTGAAGATTACCTCGAGGGGCACATCTTCCAAATTTTGCTTATAACTTTTGATTGTTATTGTTGATAGCACTTATGGAGGTCATTTTGGAAAGGGGACATAATGCGCAAATTTTTTCATAGTTTTGCCAAGTTCATGCAATGGTGATATTTCGAATAAATGTACACTGAAGCGCGACAAAAATTTTGGTGAAATAAAAAACTGTTTTTTTTTAATAATTGAAGGCACAATTATAACTAATTATGCATTCTTAGAAAGGCCAATATGTGTTCTTTTAAATAAAGGTTTGAACGTCACAATCCATTAATTACAATAGAACTTATAATGAAATTACTCTGAAGAGGTATGCAAAATCTCGAAAATCGATATTATCGATTTACTTGAAAACCAAGCGGAGTTCGATATAAAAGTATCTAGACTTTTTTGACCCAAATGACCTCTACTTTCATCCCCTTAAAGGATTAAAGACATTTACGGAACACCCTGTATACATGCTTATATATATTTTTTTTGTTATATATAGAGAAAAAATATATTGTGTTTACTTCCGATAGCAGAGTTTCCATAGTGACAGAAGATCTTCTTCACCAGAGGAAAAGACTCACTCCTTTTCCTCTGGTGAAGAAGATCTTCTGTTTCATGTTGTGTTAGTGTCCAACTCTAATATGGGTATTTAAAAGTACATATCGATACATATCGATATATATATATATATATATATATATATATATATATACAAAAACATATAAAAAAAACACAAGAAATAAATAAATAAATAAGAAAATAAATAAAGAAATAGACGAGAAAAAAAATAAAAATAGGTAAATAAAGAAATAGTCATTTGATGGTCGTTGCATATATTTGTGAGCGCAGGTGAACGGTTCCTGATTCAGAGTTTAAGTTTTCAATTTTGGGTAATTTCCGTTTTCAAGTATTGAATTTTCTTTCCTTTTTATTGCCACCGGCCTGGATCTGAGCAACTTGGTTAGTTTTAAGTAAGAAATTAATTTTCCTAGAATGTAAGATCCCGGAAGACTTTTGTACTACAATTTAGTTGTAGGGTATAAAATTAAGTTTGGATTTTGTTTGGATTAAAAGATGAATTCAGAGAAAAAAAAAAGGATTAATCACAATTTTTTTCCAGTTGTTCACATAAATAGGTACCGAATATTTATTTTTCTTCATCACAGTGGACGTAAGAAGTGAACAATAAAGTAAAAGTTAAGTTATCTTAGTATCGAGTTTGGGCAAAGTAAAATTTAACGCGGTCTCCAAATATTTCACATTAAAATCGCTAGTAAAATTTTGATGTGTGTTAATTTGGAGAAACCAGAGTAATTCATTTTTGGAGTTTGAAAAAACAATTTTAACTCTTCAATCAGTAAAAAAACTGCGAATTGCCATAGAAATAGGAAATGCCAACATTTACCCAGTCACTTAATACCTTGAGCCTAGTATCGAATTCGAGTAAAATGTGACATTTCCATACAAATTCTAGAGCAGCTGATAAAATCGGAAGCACAAATTTTACTGAAGATTTTACTAGTGCAATACGGAGTTTACCGGTAAAAACTGAAGGTTTCCTTTTTATAAAATAGATGGCATTATATATACTCCACTCATAATTTTACTAGGCATTTTAATGCGTGAAGCATTAAATGACTGGTAAAATTTTGACATTTTCTATTTCTAAAAGTTAAAATTGTTTTATCAAAATGTAAAAATGAATTATTTTGTTTTCTCCAAATTAACATTTACTAGCGATTTTAGTGTGAAATATTTGAAGAACCCGTTAAATTTTATTTTGCCTGAACTCGATAAGGCATTAAAATGATTGGTAAAATGTGTGGAGAATTTATAGTGCCGTCTATTTTATTTTACATAGAGGGAACCTTACCTGAGAATTCTGTACTGCACTAGTAAAATCATCAGTAAGACTTTCGCTTGTGATTTTACTGGTGCTAAAATATGTATGGAAATTTCACATTTTACTCGAACTATACTACACCTACTAGACTTTAGGAAACAGCCACACAAAACTGGAAAAACTCCTCGTTTGGAACAAACAAAAATATATATGTAGGTATTTTTGCATGAATGAAAGAACTTATAACTATGTATTGCCCTAGTGCAGGGGTCGGCAACCTTTTGAGTCGAAAGAGTCAAAAATTACAATTTACAAAATTTTTTAAAGAACCACACAATTTTTTCTTGCCAACAATAAATAGTACTCGCATAAATAAAGTTTTTTCATAAAACAAAACTAATCTATTTATTCATATGAAAAAATATCTATTTATTCATATATAAGTGGTGTTTTTCAAAACAAATTAGATAATATAAATGGCATTATTAGATAATTACTTATTTTTTAAGTAAAAAGGTAGAACAATTAAACATTTACTTACAACACTAACTTGTATTTCAATAACAAACAATTGAGCAAACAAATTCAATGGGAGTGTTGGCTTTGCATGGTTTTAGAAAGTTTGGATAAATTTGGCTCATAACTTGTTGTTTTAAGTTTCAATCACGACTCTAAATTTTCATTTGTTAGTTGGCTTCTTACTTTACTTTTAATTATATTCATGCAAGAGAACGCTTGCTCGCACGAATATGTCGATCCGAAGATATAGTCAGCACCCCAAATGCCAACTTCTTCACCTCACTCTAGCAATCTGGAAGACTATTCCATGCGTCGAACTCGCCTCAACTCCCGGCATTTCTTTTAAAGCTGTCCACTTTTGTTGCGTTAAGCAGGATTTACATTATGATGACATCCAATTTTTACAGAAATTGTGAGGGAGACTATTGAAATTTAAATGCTGCGGAAGCAATCATCACAATACCTCACACGTACAGTCCCCTCTACTTTTTATGGCAAAACTCTTAAATTGTCAAACTGTCTACTTGGAAATTGTCAAGTTTTTAATCGTTTTTTCGTAGATATTCAAAGACGGATCATGAAAAGAAGTATAATTTTACAATTTCTAAAATATTGCATGAAAGCACGAAGGAGTTCGAAGCAAAGGATAAGATTATATCGAAAAAATTTCTCGCAAAATATCAGGTGGTACTGTAATTCAGTTCTGCAATCATCATTTTGTACGATAACGAAATTTTTATTTAATATTTATTTCATATAATAAACAAAAAGTTCACTCAAGTGCTCACATGAAAATAATTCCACTCCACTACCGAACTAACGCCAGTGAAGATAATTCCAGCCCGGTTCGTGTTCAAATGACGGATTATCTCAAAGGCGGAATAATTCTATCAAATTATAAAGGAAAATAACCACTGCAGTCCTTCTCTGAACGCTCTACTCTCTGCTTGTGGACAGAAAACTACCTCAGAAATAACTTCAATATTTTCTACAAAGAAATATTTAATTACTTTCTATTTCGCAATATTTAATTACAAACTCAAACCTTACTTTCGACAAATAATTTTACCTTACAGATATGTATATGCCATAAAATTATAGTAACAAAACAGCAATATGGCAGCTCCAGTAGTCGAAATTGATAAATTAGGGATTTAGTTTCAGTAACTATAAAAACTCCCTATGCTTGAGGTCTTTTTATGGTTCCGGACACGCACACAGTCATAAATCAACGTCCGGAAAAAATTCCGGACTCGTTTGCTTCTCTCGTCACTCATAAATAAATTTCCGTATACGATGTACTATCTCCCTGACAATTTCTGTAAAAATTGGATGTCATCATAATGTAAATCCTGCTTTACGTAGATACATTTTTGGACCTCCACCCCTTCCAGCTTGCTTTTCAACTCTGTAAATTTTCCACTCCACAAAGCTTAACTTTTTAAATAGAGCAATTGCATTTCTACAGATCCAGTATCAATTCAAATGGCTCAATGTGGATTATGTTGGTTTTGAATTGCTCAAATCTGTCAGCAAATTCCTCTTTAATTTTTTTTATAACTGTAATTCGTGTCAACAGTTGCACTGGTTTTATCGCGATATTGTTTTAGAAATTGAAAATGAAGTAATTTACCGCTCTGAATATCTTCAGCAAAAAGAATTAATTTTTCTTCAAAACAAACCAATTCTTCTCCCAAAACATAGGCTGGGTTTACCTTTCCTTGCAGTTTTAGATTCAGCTCATTTTAGATTCAGCTATTTGAGTTACGGTATGGAATTTTACAATCATTATAAGTTTTTAAAATACCAAATAAATAAACATAACCTTTTTCTGGGTATACTAACAGATAACTAATAAAAAACTAAAAAACTCTTTTCCAGTTGAGCAAAATATTCTGATTCAAGTTCTTCGCTAAGATTTTCGAATCAATGGTCAACGTAAAGTATTAGACATTTTTTATTAGGTTGATCTGAGCTGAACTATGCGGCAAACTTCAAATACTCAGAACAAAATTACATAAATCTTCAAGCCCCGATTGTTCATATGTTTTCTGAATGCTTAAATTTGGCAAAAAAAATTCAATATCGTCGTTAAAATTTAAATATTTTTGAAAAGAAAGCAAACGCCATTCATTAAAAATTGCTTTCCGATTTATAGTAATGTTTGGGAAAGTATCAATTAAAGGAAGAATCGTTTTTTTGCTGTACGCAAAGTGTGTCAGGTACAAAAAATTCAAGTTAAATGAACATTTAATAAATATTGAATTGAGAATATAATAATATGCTTAAAAATTATTTTAAAATAAAAAAATGTATCCATCTCTAAAAAAGGTATCAAATTATCCATTTCAAGAATTTCAAGTAAAATGTATCCAAAATGATACAATTGTATCCAAGTGGCATCACTGAATACAAGTGGCTGAGAGATAGAATTGGTCCCTAGTCCTCATTAATCGATTCACAACGATTTTTAAATGTTCTGTTTTTTTTTTGTTTTTTGATAAAATAAATAATATTTTCGTATGGAACTAAAAGCCGCAGCTTCACATCCAAAGAGCCGCAGGTTGCCGACCACTGCCCTAGTGCGACTGAAAAAACGAATTAAAAATAAAAATTGAGAGAGCAAATCATTACCCGAATGGTAAATTTCAAATTATTCTTAATACTGAATTTTTCGTACAACGGGTCACCGTACCTCAATTTCTTAAGAAAAACTAAAATTTCGCTTTGGCCAACGTCCTGAAAGGAGTACTTACCTATATAATTTCTATAAAATAAAATTCTCACTTTTCCCAAAACTATCAGAGAATCCAGCATGAGTTACACCCATTTAATATCTTTAGAGTAAAGTGCAATTGCAACAAAATATATGGGATCAGTTGCAAATTCTCTTTCCTGAAAATGTTGAGAAATTAATCTTCCTTCATGCTAATCAAAATATTTCTTAAAAACTATTAATTTATTTCTGAAAAATGTTATTTTTTTCTTCTGAAATGTTTTGTTTTTTATTTTTCAATTCTTGAACTCTAATTGGGTACTTTTGTTTTCATATTTAATTAAATACTCCTTTTCACAAAAAGATTGTTTGTTTAATTAATAAGTACGAGTGTACTGCTTAAAGAGTATTTAAGTAAAGTACCGAATTAGAAAGTAACGAATATTGAGTACCGGGTAACAAAAGTAACGAGATTGCACCTGACTATTATGAAAGGAACAAATAGAAACGCAAATAGTAGGTATATATTCTAAATGGAATTTCGAAAATCCTGGAAAACTCAAAGTGTGGAAACCACTAACTCAAGAGGAGTTTGAAGGATTTTTAGGAATACTCCTATCGGCTAGCGTTCGACATTCCAGTTCAGAACATGTGAAAGAAATGTGAAAATTAAATTCTTATCCTTTCAATCGTGCAATAATGCCTATCAACCGGTATTGATATTGTTTTTTTAAATCAGAATAGATATTATTTTTACCTATATATACGTTTCTTCCGAGCCATACAGCCAATGTCAATAACCTCCCATCGCTGGGTGACAAGCTCAATCTTACTCTAAATAATATCTCTGGCTGGTGCCTTACCAATTCCCTGACCATTCCCATGTCTAGTCATATCAAGAATATTGGCATACTTATGGACCCCCAACTTACATGGCGATCTCAGGTGAGCAAAATTTGCTCAAGAATCGACTACTGCCTCCGGTCTCTATACGCGGTCTCACACCACCTGTCACAAAACATTATCTAAGCTTAATAGAGCACTCACATCCTGCGCACGATATATGTTCCGTCTCAAGAGGTATTCTGATGTATCTTAGCTACTACAGCTTTTCATGCCTGGTCCTCTTACCAAACTTTTTGAGCTTAGAGTTTTGTGTTTGATTCACGAAGGAAGATGGAACCTGGTTCCAAGATACATCTATGAGTTGTTCTCATGGAGTAATCTCAATACTTCCAGGCTGGTATCGCAACGCACGCTTACTAGGTTTGGATCCAATGATCAAATTGGTCATGGAAACTCCCTTTGGAACTTTTTGCCTGAATCTATTAGAAATGCGCGCTCCGTAAAACAGTTCAAGGAATTGGTGTTAATGCATCTTCTAGACAGCACCCAAGAACAGTTCCTATGCTATCAAAAAAAAATATAGAACTCACCTATTTTAGTTATTTTAGTCTAATCTATTTTATTCTTGTCACTACATTATTTTATTTAACTTCTTATTTATTTATCTTTTTGTATTTTATTTCATGGTATGCAATATTATTTTAGTCTATCTTACTCATATGGGTCTCTACTCGTCATCACCGATTTCATACAAATTCACAGTATTAGTAGGGCTTGACTAGAAATGAAAGTGATGCAAGTGGGAACTCTAGATGACCAAACGAAACCGAAATAATGCATAATGTAGGGGAGCCCGGGGTTTTGTAGGCCCCTTGGAAAATTCTCCAATTTGCAAATTTTCGCGGGAGTTGTCGCAGGAGGATATATATTGATTTTCGATTTTGTAAGTGGTATTTCCGTGCGTTTTCAAACATCGCCGGTAGATGGCGAAAAGTGGGTATGCAAAATTTGTATAGATTTAATTTTTTTTAAATAGGTAAATGACATCTGATCTTCTTGAAATTTTGTTCAAATAATCACTTAGTAAAAGTGCATCCATAAAAAATTTGGATTAATTGATAAGTTGTAAAAAACATTTCGAAATGAATTTTTCAGACAGAATTTTGGCCGTCGAAAATTACATTTTGCAACTTAATCAGAAGGGGAGGAAAAATATGTCCAAAAAATCACAAAATGCAAAGAAATGCAAAAGAAATTTTGTAAATCGGATAATATTTACCCCACCTCCCTCAGAACACCCGAATTCGGGAAGTGAGAAACTTTTCCCCATTGGTGTAGGTATATGAGTGACCTTTTGACATTGAATTTTTTATCCGATTTTGATGAGATTGTGTACGAATATCCTACGCAGATGGTAGAATATATGGAAAAATATTTTTTTTATTTTTATTTTTTTTTTTATTATAATAATATATAAGTAACCCACCACGAGTTACCACTCTGTAACCCGCTGCCGTAAAAGCCTCACAATGATCTTAGGAAAAAGAACTTTGAAAATCGGTTGAAATTTGGCCGAGAGATAAAGGTAGCAGCCCCACAGTAATGTTGCTAATTAATGTAAGTTGAAAGTAATTTAGTAAACCTCACAATCTTTTTTTGGAAAATGCTACTAAACTAATTGCGGTTCTGGTTTTCTGTATATTAAAGATAACAGATAATAGATAATTGTAACGAAATTAAAGTGGCTTAACTGTTGCGAATATACCCGCAAGATGGTAATTATCAAAGTTTTCCGAAAGTGTAAATTTTAACCCCGGGTTCACCTATATTATCCATTATTTCGATTTTGTTTGGCCATCTGGAGTTTCCACTTGCGTCACTTTCACTTTCTAGTCAAGCCCAACATATGCTGTTAATTTGGACGAAATCGGTGATGACGAATAGGGGACCCTCTCCTTGTTAGTCAAATTTAAAGTAATGCATTAATCGCTTATTCCGCGCAGATATCGGCTCATGCATACCGTAATTAGTGCTGTGAAGAGGAATTTGGAAAAAGTCATGAGACCTAACAGAGCGAGGAAGTGTTGAAATGCTAAAGGCCGCCAGAAGTTGAGGGGAGTTAATAACGCCCTGTAAAATTGCAAAAGCAAAAGCGACTCTAGAACAGTTACGTATTTTATCTAGGATGTCTATAGAAAGCAAATTAAGGCTTTGCTAGTATTTTTTTTTTTTTTTTTTTTTTTTTTTATATTATTAAGCCAAGCTCAGGGGATACCCTATGATGCAAAGCACAGCATGGCAGGAAGGAGATAGGGAAAGGATTAGGGGATATGAGGAAAGTGGCGGAGGTGCCGATGTATGTCGCCCTTAAACTTCCGCAGATTGTATGCCGGAGGAAAAACAGAAGATGGTAAGCTGTTCCACATTCGCACTGTTCGGGATAAAAAAGCATCTCTGAATTTTACTGTACGGCCGAAAGTAATTTGAAGGGTTAAAGGATGTGCGCGGTTTGCAGCGCGAGTATTGCGTGCAGGAATCATTCTACAAGGGATTAGACTAGATATTTCATCAGAACATTGACCATGCATATAGCGATAAAGGAGCGAAAGGCATCCAACATTGCGGCGGTGCTCGAGTGAGTCGATATGACAAGTTATTGCCAAATCGCCAATGAGCTTGAAGGCTCTCTTTTGGACAATATCCAATGAAGCTAAGGCTGTGCGACCAGCCCCGGCCCATATATGGGAGTTGTATTCCATTCTAGGTCTAATGTAGGACTTGTAGAGGAGCGCTAGATTTGACGGGCTGAAATATTTCTTACACCTTTTCAGAAATCCAAGACATTTCGATGCTTCTTTGGCAACAGAGAAGATGTGATCTGTCCAGTTTAACTTACTGGAAATATTAATGCCAAGAATGCTTAGTGACGGTGAATCAGAAATGAATGCTCCATCAAAAGAAACGGGTGTGGTTAAGTTATGATCTTGTTTTAATGAGATAAGACAGCTTTGGGACTTTGATGCATTGAATTCGACGCGATTCGCTTTGCCCCAAGCGAGGATATTGGCAAGATCGTTATTCAATGATCTAGTCATGCAATCTCGTTTAACACATGCAGCATTCCCCCTGGATTCTGCAAGAGTGTCAAAGGAGTAAGCGAAATCAAGAGTACTGTCATCTGCGAAACTATGGATGGGATTGAAAGTAAGGGAAAGCAGATCATTAATGAAAATTAAAAAGAGAGTTGGAGAGATAACAGAGCCTTGAGGTACACCGGCATTTATGGGATGCGGTTCAGACGTAACGCCATCTAATACAACACGTATTTGGCGACTAGATAGGAAACTTTCAATCCATAATACAAGAGGAGGGGAGAGACCAAGTGCTTTGAGTTTGGCTAAAAGGGCTGGATGCCAGACTCTATCAAAGGCTTTTGAAATATCTAGGGCAACGATTTTAGACTCACCAAAATTGTGAAGACTACGATTCCAACGTTCCGTAAGAAAGGTCAGCAAGTCTCCAGATGAGCGTCCAGCTCGGAAGCCATATTGGCGATCGTTGATGAGATGATTAGTTTCTAGATACTTCATTAATTTTGAGTTAATGATAGATTCAAAAACCTTTGAAAGAATCGAAGTGATGGCAATTGGTCGATAATTTGAGGGATCGCTACCCTCTCCTTTCTTAGGAATAGGCTGAACGTGAGCTAGCTTCCAAGCAGTTGGAAATTTTCCTGTCGAATAAGACAAGTAGAAGAGTTTGCGCAGAGGTTTAGCCAAGGATGAGGCGCAGCTTTTAATTAACAGGGGCGAAAAACCATCAGGACCTGCGGCTTTGGAGACGTTGATCCCCTTAAGGACCCTGACCACATCCCTCGTACGAAGGTGTATTGGCTCTTGTACACATTCACACGGGCGATGCAAAACAGGTGTTTGTGAAGTTGGTGGAAGACGAGAATTTGAAGCGAATCTAGCAGCTAAAATATTAGCTTTATCCAGGGAGTCAACAATCACTTCACCATTATTAAGTAGTGAAGGTATAGAGGAACTGGTGAAATTGTTCCTGATGGTTTTGACCAGGGACCAGAAACCTTTGCTACCTTTGCGGCTTGTCAAGATTCTTTGTCTAATATTCTGGTCAAAAAGAAATTTTTCTCTCTGGATAATGGACTTGCAGGTGTTCCGTGCAGTCTTGTAGACTTGTTTCATTTCCGGACATGGATGCAATTGATAGGCGCGAAAAGCAGACTCTTTCGCTTTTATAGCTTGGTTGCACTTATCGTTAAACCAGGAGCGATCATGCTGTTGTTGAGACCTGCTGTAAGAATACGGAATGTATTCACGCATGCCAAGATTTAGTATGTTACTAAATTGTAATGTGCATTCATCAACATCCCTCGAAGCAAAACAGACCGACCAATCAATTTCTTTAAGATACTTATTGAGACTTTCCCAATCAGCATTCTTATAGTGCCAAAGAAGCCTACTTGTAGGTGGAGCAGTTGGTCGGCACAGGTTTGAGGTGGTAAATTGAGCCGTGATTAAACAATGGTCTGAATTTCCAAGAGGGGAACCGACTGAAATGGAATATTTGTCAGGATGAGATGTTAGAAACAAGTCGAGTAAATTAGCTTTATCTCCAGCTGCATCAGGAATTCGCGTTGGTGCATCCACTAGCTGTTGCAAATTAAATGATTCACAGAAGAGTTCAACGAAACGGCCCGCAGGACTTGTGGTAGAAGAATGTCTGAGCCACGGTATATTATGAACATTAAAATCGCCTGCCAGGACGATTTCGGAAGAGGGGGAAACAGAAAGCAAATGATCAATATTGTTGGAGATATTGTCAAATACGAATACCGTGTCGTCATCAGACATATTTGGGCTGCGATAAAGGAAACAGAAGTATATGATGTGCTTGTGAAGTTTGAACCTAATCCAGATATAATTAAACTCTGGATTAGCAGAAGGAAAATCTTGAAGAATAGTAAAGGCCACATCATTCCGAATATATACTGCGATCCCTCTATGCTGAGAAAAAAGAGGCACGAAGCTGTAACCAGGGACGTGATACTGATTAATATCAGCATCAGAAACGACCTTGGTTTCACTTAGCGCAAAAATTGCCGGATTTTTTGAGTTAAGGTGGCAGTACACCGAAAACCGATTTGCTCTTAATCCGCGAATGTTGCAGAAATCTAAAATGAAATTTTGCATGCTGAAGGCAAAAACAAAAAAGCAAAAAAGAAAAAAAGCGACACACAACAACACAAATATTTGGGCGCCACCAGCAGCAGTCAACGACACAGCGAGGTAAAAAAAAACAACAATAGTGTTATGCCTATTGCTGCTTTCAATACCTCAGACCGTGCAGTTCAATGACCACAGCTGAGTGCACCCGGATTGCTGATCAGTGACAAGTGCTAATGCATTTGCACTGATCACAGATGAAGCGAAGGAAAGGAAACGTTACCGTGCTGCTGGCTTATAGAATGTTGATAGGGCATGCATAGAAGAGCCCTTCACTTGGCGGATAAAATTTAATTTTGATAATTTATTTATTGAACGATCGCGTCGAATTTTAAAAAATTATAGTTAACGATTTATATGGAAATTGTTTAACACAACACTACAACTTGTTTTAAATTAATTCATTAGCTATGTTTAGATTAATCGATTAGATCAACAACACGAGGCAACATCCGATCGGATTGACTCCACGCACTCGACTCTGGATGCAGAGCAATAGGATCGCTTCGAGGAAGGTTACGAAGAGCAAATCTAAGGAATCTTCGTTGAATGGCATCAATCCAAGTAGTATGCTCCGCGTTAAAAGGAGCTCAGACAGGGCAAGTTTATTCCAAGATAGGTATAACAAAGGCACAGCAGAGATATTTGGCGACATAAGGATCGTCGTATTCCTTACACCATCTTCTCACAAAACATAAAATAGCGTTAGCTTTGCTCACGACGGAGTTGATATGATCATCGATAGAGGAACGAGAGTTTAAAACGACTCCGAAATCTTTTGTTTTGTCAAATCTAATCAATAAATTTCCACCTACAGAATAATCGAAATACAGGGGACATTTTTTATTCTAGAAAAGGATAGTAGTACACTTACTAATATTTAAAGGTATACAAAATTAATAGAACACCAATCGTGAAAAATGGCTAAAATGAAATTTAGAAGACAAGTCATTTTCATCCGAAATTATACAAAAAATACATGTATCAATGTAGTCAATAGTCAATTGTATATAGTCTGCATATGCATTATATTCTCCAATACCTTAGCAAAGAAGACAAATTGGGCGGTAATCGCTTGGAGCAGAAGCAGAAGACTTTTTTTGGGATAGGTATTACAAGCGCTTACTTCCACTTGGTGGGAAACTTAGATGTCGTTATTCAGTGGTTATTTCATGTTGAGTTCTTTCAGATCGATGTCGATAATATTTCTAGTGGAACAAACTACTCTGACAGAACGTAAGTTTTTCCATAAATATTTTGAGGATAGTTCCGTATTAAGCAATGAAAAAAATACCTCTTTTTGGCCATTTTGATTCCGATTGTTGTTCTATTACGAAGAACTGGATCCCGGAGTGTAATAGCTCTATATCGTTTCCACAGGTCATATGCTCTATTCCCGCGAGTTCTAGCTCTAGGGGAAAACCATGGATAGTTTTAGTAATAAATGGATCACACTTCCCATGAAGATAATGGATTACTTCAGTTAAGAAATCAGTTTGATCTTCAACGTCACACATAATATGAACATTAATCCAAGGAAGAGACTGAGCTTCATTATGGAGATTCTCTAAATTGACTCCAGTATAATTATAAAATGAAAAAGTATTATTCTATTCTATAAAAAAAGGTATAATAACGGGTAGTAGAATACTTATAGACTACCTTAAAATATACATCTAAACTAAGAGAAAAAATATGTAATAAAAATTGCAAATTTAAATTCAAAAACATTAAGAAAAGTTAAAAAAATAAAAAGAACAAAGAAAACCTACAAAAAAAGAAACGGAGATTGAAACAAATATATGATTTATATAGAAAGAAAGAAAAATTAAGAAAAATTACATGCAATTGAATGAATACAGATCTCGGGCTTAACTGGAGAGCAGCTACATGTCACAATTGAGGAGAAGTCGTCTGAAAGTGCCGAGTGAGCCCGCGCATTCAATCCGGGAAGGCAACTATTCCAGAGGCGAATAACCTGAACAAAATAAGAACCACTGACATTAGAAGTACGACATCGCGGTAGCAGCAGGTTGCGACCCCTGGTGGAATGCAACGGTTGCAGAAAATCAGCTGATAATGAGGCTGTAATACCCTATAAAGAAAAATCAGATTCCTGCGTTTCAAATACGTCTCTAGAGAACAGCGCAGCAATGAGAGACTGTAATAAGAAACGTGATCATATGCGCAGCCCGTAAATAAAGCAAATACAATAATTTCTACAGCACATGGAATCTAAGACTGGGAAAATAAGGCATCCATTAGAGAAATGAGGGAGCAAGAGTAATTTGACGAGAGTCATACGTCAGCTTAGTGGCAGGATACTAGCATATAGCCAAAGGCGACGCAAATGAGGTGCTAAATATGTATGACACACCAAAAAGATGGTCGAAGGCCTGCATAGATTTTAGACAACCGGTAATTAAGGTACACTCCAAGATTTCGAGACCTACTAACATATGGGATATTGATGCTATTAAATAGAATTTCTGGCAATGCAAACAGATCAATTTGTTGTAGATGAATGCAATGCACAGGGATTTACTAGGGTTAAGACTAAAAACATTGTCAATTAACCAACAGTAAATTTTTTGGAGGTCACAGTTAATGCGACTTACACAATCTTCGATAAGACCTAGGGGACGCCTCAAAGAAAGCTGGACATCATCTACATATAGGTGGACTATCACGTCATGTGTTACCTTTGGAAGGTCATTTATGTATAAACTGAGTAATAAAGGGCCAAGAATAGATCCCTGGGGCACACCCTAAGAAAGGGTCAAAAGATCTGAGGAATGACCATTGTTCAAGATGACACGTTGAGATCTTCCGAACAGAAAATGTTTACTTAAAACAATGGGAGCAACCAAATCGCGAAGACAGTTTCATGAAGAGCCTCTCGTGACAAACACTATCAAATGCCTTAGAGAAATTTAACAAAAGCAAGTTGGATATCATATCATTATCAACAGAGGTGCGAATGTCAGTAGTTACTTTGAGTAAAGCGTTCCGCAGCTGTGATGCGAGCGAAAGCCTGATTGACACGAGCTGATTAGATTGTTTACACAAAAGTATTTCTGAATTTGTCAGTACATTAATTTCTTCAGGATCTATGAGAGGAAGCATAATAGACTAATCGGTCTAAAGTTTGGGGGTAGCAGGTGGGGTGCATTTAGAAGTAGGTAAAATTTTGGCTATTTTCCAAGTCGTTGGAAAAGAGGACGGTGCTAGACACGCATTAAGAACATGCTGAAGGGGCATTATAATTATTGGCAAGATTAATTTGGGAAATTTCGACGACACTTGATCATGACCAGATGCATTAGATTTGTCAGAATAAACCGCCTTTATAACCTCTTCGCCATCCACACAACGAAAACTAAAACAATCAGAGTTCTCAGAATCAATCAAATGACGAGGCGATCATGATTGAAGATTATCACTACCAGGTGCATGATGAACTACAAAGTAGTCTCCTACACAAGAACTACATTCGCACCACAATCAAGAAAAATTTCACGTTTCTCATCAATGTAACACGGCGCTTACACGCGTCAGTAAAGCTGACGGTAAGTATAGACTTCGTTTGTAAATTTTACAACTGACTATAGTAAGTTCATTTTAAAAATCTCGTCAAACGGTGTAGACATTCCTTTGCGCCACTTTTACAAAGTATAATAAACTTTTCTCAGTCATTTTCCACTCAAAAGAGAGAAGATCAGAAATATAAACACAAATTTACACTAACATCGTAACATTTATTTTCAGTTTCCACCATATTAATTTTACTTTTAACAGAACCTATGTAGTCAGTAAAAAAAACTCGTTAGTATGGGTTTACACCAGTCAGTAATGTCAGTTCAACTGACACTCGTAATCCTCTAGTAAGTGACTATGACAGATCTGCAGATTTTTACCATCTACAGAAACCCGAAAAATTGCAGGATCCTTAAAACCTTTTTGCTTTCTTTCTATAAGCCTATGAACGTCGTCGTCAATCAATATTATAAATGCTACGATTATTTTTTTATAAACATTTTCTACCAAATAAATATTATGAAAATAGAGAACATATACCTAGTGAGTTTCAGAATTTCAATCCACCTGCAGTTTCAGGTCTTTCAGATCGATAATATATTCTGCAAATTTGTACTAATGGATTTTCTGAAAATTGGACAATCAGGACAATGCAGTACTGTTTATCTGTAATTCTGGGATATCAAACGTAATTCAGGTGTACCTACGTCTTGCACTCCGCAGTCTATTTATTCATAAGCATTTTTCTCGCCCAACTGATAACTGAGATTTTAAATTAATTGTTTCATACATTCAAACTAATAACCGAAAATATCATTAGTAAATTCCTAAAACAGCTTTTTAGGCGCTTATCACCCCATAAGATGCGTTTCCATTTTTTTTTATGGGATAATTGAAACATTTGTTTGGTGAATCTATAGATGGCAACACAAGTAAAATATAATAAAATTTTTAAATGCTTTGGCACTGTTATCTGCACCTAATTATTTTAAGAAATTACTATTTCATTGGTTATTGACAAGCAAATTGGTACTTAAAAAATTATCAGCAAAATGCTTTTTAAATTTATAAAATTCCTGGTATAACAGTTTTGGAACTCCTAAATATATGCACATCTATAGACCTAAATGATTTGCTGAACTATTGAATAGTTTTAAATGGATTTAATCTCTTAAGTCTAGAATGAGCACACCTTCAAAAATAATTATTAATTTTTTCAATTATTTTTATAAACTTTATAAACCTCACACATCCAGTTTGTTATATTGTGATACATTTGTACGAATTTTAAAAACATTCCAAATGTTTATCTGATCTCACTACCGTATTCTCAAACCAACGCAAATATCTCGTTATCCAACCTACCTCCTCTCATACTTCAATCAACAGATTTTCTTTAAAGTTCCATTACACATAACCTGCATGAGTATGAGTATAATAAGTTTCTCAACTGCCATCAAACATTGGCATCAGACTGCACAGTTTCATACATGACGAGGAGGCGACGCCATTTGTTTACGGACAGTAGTTGAGAACGGATGTGGGTACTTCGCGTTTCTGTTGTTCGAATTTCGTTTTTTGAATTTTAACTTCAGTCAGGCCTTCACAGCCACAACGAAAGTGTTCTTTTGGATCTCGGAACTGTTTTGCAAGAACGAACTGGCGGTGTTTATGACGTCTAATTAACGGCCACCGGGGCCAGTAGATTCAGTGAAGTATCAAAAATCAGCAAAATTTGCATAAAAAACTCGTTTCTGGTGGTGGCATAACAGTGAGAAAAGTTTCGAAAAGACTCCGTGCGCGCCGCCGTACTGACTGAGAAGTGGCTAAATAAATTAATTTCTTTTAGTCTGCAATTGCAGCAGGTGAACAGCAGCGCCCATGTATAACAAGCGAGCGATCTATTGAAGTGAATCAAGTGCGGTGAGAATTGGTGGTGGTTTTCTAATAGGCTTTTGCCCAGGGCAGCACCTTGTTTATAGAATTTGCTCGGATCACTTAGGAAAATCTTCCAAGTCATCTAGGCTTTTCTTCATAATACCCAGTGAGGAAGAAATTATCTGATCGGACAAGAGGTGAACGCATAAAGTGATAGTGTTAAAGGTGGACAACAGCAAGGCATAGCGGTTAAACCTCTGTATACTGGCGGCGCAGTGATAAAATCGCGTTTCCATTCATAAGAAATTCGCGTGCGCGCGCGCGCGAGGAAAAGACTCTCATCAGATTTGCATGTGGGAGTGGTTCAGGTGTCCGCGACGAGTTGTATATATTTCGATTAACGATCATCCATGGATCTTGTTGCAAAAGATGGAAGATTTCCTCGGCCATCGATCTGTGGATCTTGAAGATTTGTGAAGAAATATTTTTGCGTTTTTGTTGTTGTTTTTTGTTTTTTTTTTGTTTTTTTTTTGGTCTTATAATTTAGTGATATCCGTTAACAGCAAAACTCGATCGTTAAATTTTTTTGTGGAATTCTTCTAATGATTCTCAGTTTTATAATTGAGCAAAACAAAATTTGTTCCATTCAGTGCAAGTGTGTTTGTGTGAATTCAGCCAATTAAATTATTCACAAAAAAAAAAAAAAAAATGGATTACTGGACTTTCTGGATTTTTATATGCTTGGGAAGCATGTTGCCAGCCCTGTCGAATGGAATAAACTCTGGTAGTTCTGGATACGCGGAAACTGGCGATATGAAAGGTGAGTTTGTTGCTCTTTTTCTATTCTTTGTTTATTTTCAACATATATATTTTGGGAAATTGCAAAAATTTTACAAAACTTGTTATACCTACCTAGGTTGGTTATGAAGTTATCGGAGATTTTTCTGTTTGGCGTCGGAGTTTCGAATGAAAGAGGAAGGAAAGAATCAAATTCAAATGCTAAGTAGAAAGTTTCTCTGCTTTTATTAGCTTTTATCTATGTGGGACTGTGTACCTGTATATGAAGGTGATTAAAGAAATTCGTTTTTTTTTTATTTCCTGTTATCATAAATTTTTGCAAGTTTCTTGCTTTGAAGTTGATTGAAACCACTTAAGTTTTGTTTTTAATCTACTTTTCTTGTAAAAGATATGTAGTCGCTATGTCAACAACTTTTAGAAGCATATATTTTCTTAATGTTTCAACAAGTGTTTTGATTAAAACAAAAATTATTTTAGTAGTCTTCATTACATCACTATCTATAAATGCCTCTGCTAGATCGTAGCTGAAGCTGCCTTCTACTACAGCGTCTTTTTATATACCGATCATCCGTTTCGGGAGCTTCCTGTTATGTAACTTCAGGAGTTCCATTTGTAGATCAAACTATATAATCATATCAAGAGGAATAAAATAAATACGCTTAGCTTTCCGCTGGACTCAGTTTTTTTTTTTTTTGTGATATCCATTATCTGCCCAATTGATGTGGTATCTGAAAAAATTGGTTTCATAGATGTGGTGATCTTGAGTTTTCTTATGGAAAGATTAAATTCAGGGCCTATTTTGGAATTTCGATATTTCTACGTAATTTGGTATCATTTGTTTGACTCTATTCCAATTTATTTTTTAATATTTATACGGCGATCCTTCTGTTTTGGGTATATTGTCTCCAAGATTTTTCATTTGAAACTTCATCACTCTTAGGAAATATTAAAATTTGGCGTAAGCTCCTATTTATAAAGGTTTGTAGTTGATGGGAGATAAATTTTAGTGTGAGCATTACACGTTCCGCAATCATGAAGGAAAATACAGGTGCTACACTAGTATTTTTCTTCGTAATTGCGAGGTGTACTATGTTTGCACCCACTTTCAGCAACTCATAGTTTTGTTTATTCTTCCAAATTTACAATTCTCCAGTGATTAGCGCTCGTAATAGAAATTCATTAATCGATTTTGTCCATTCTTGCCGACTCCATTTCTAGTATCTTATTCTCTTGTTACATTTCGTTTTAAGCTTATATGGACAGTTTTTGTAATATGTAGCTTTACTGCATTTGAATCTTGAAACGAAGGCCGCATTAGTTTGTAAGATTAATTCTATTATACTATGGAATCTCGAATCGAATTCATATTAAATTACTCTATATTTTTCTGAAGTGCCTCGCAATCACTGTATCCATATCGAACTTTTGTGAATCTCCGTTTACTTCAATTTCATATCATAATTAGCTTCCAGACGAAACTCAAAATTTTCTTGAAACCAGTATACCAAACACCGTTAGGCGATGGGTAAAATTAACTCTGGATAGGTATATGCGTCTTGCCGCTACTACGTACTGACAGAGTACAGATGGTAGACGGTCGCTGTAGATTTTAAGCAAAAACTACAATAAGTGTCTTAGCCTTGATAATTTTTCCTAAAACCAAAATATTGTAGTAGATATTTATTTTGAATGATTAGTTGGTAAATGACAAAGTTTCAGTTTCCTTGTGACTCTGTTACTGTACCTACAAAGATTCTAAAATATTTTACAGAATTCAGGCAGGTCATCGAGGCAGGGGCCCCCCTACTCCCTGTAAAACACGAAAAATTGAATGATCTATATCCAGTGAAGGGACCCCAGGCTAGAATTAGCGGAGTAGGCTGCCTCATAAATCGGAGTAGATTTGAAAAAAATGGAGT
Organism: Dioctria linearis; assembly: GCA_963930735.1. Classification (NCBI taxonomy): domain Eukaryota; kingdom Metazoa; phylum Arthropoda; class Insecta; order Diptera; family Asilidae; genus Dioctria; species Dioctria linearis. Next base: position 325,103,721 of record OZ005740.1, on the reverse strand, counting down.
AGAATTAAAAATAACACTTTCCAACGAATTATTTTATTTAAAAAAACGAAAAAGTATAAAAATGTAATGAAATACCCACAACTACAAGAAAAAATCAAAAATCATTCAAACATTTTGCCGCCCCCTAAATCTGCCGCCCTAGGCCCGGGCCTACTCGGCCTATAGGGAAATCCGCCCCTGCATCGAGGCCTCACTCAAATTTAGTTTGATTTCGGTACTCATATACATATAGCTGAAATCAGTACGAACTTAATAGCTGTGTTCTTTTCTGTCTGCAGAACAGAGCAAAACAGAAGATACACAAAAGAACGCCTCATACATTTTCATAGATGATTTATAAATGAAGCGAACAGTACAAATAGTTCGCTTCAATTGACAGAACAATTTGTTCTCTCCAGTATATGGGAATTCTGGAACAAGATACACAAAAGAATACAGCTAATATTTTCTGTAGTTGGATCTTCAACTTTTGGTGGACCTCGAACTAGGTACACTTAGTGCAGTGAAGGGGACGCAGGTGTTAAATATTTCGTTTGAAAGGTAGAATGGTTTAAAAAGCTTTTTTTTTTTACATTTTATGGATCACCCTATATAACTTTTGAACTATACACCCAATCCTGATGATTTTAAAATTATTATAGATAGATATTATTTCTTTAGAGCTTTTTCATGGTCCACCATTCTTTTGCGTATTGATGCTGTTAATGCACAACAAAGTGAAAACTTTGTAACTCAGTGTTTTCATTAAAGTATTGTTTTTATCACCAAATCAGTGGCGTAACTATGCCAATGCAACCAATACGATCGAGTGGGTGCCCTGATTCAAAGGGGCCCCAGCGAGCCACAAGCGATTCTTTTATTTCGGAACTTTTTTTCGAATAGCCAAACTGTTTTCGTTCGTAACACTCGCTAGATTACTACCCGCGACCGACACACAAATGAACAGACATATTCTAAGGATGCAAGCACAATATCCAATCGACATATCGGAAGCGTAGCCACTTCAGGTTCTGCTGTGTGTTAAGACACTACGGCCGGAAATTAGGAAGATATACATGATCAAAGAATTGGGTGAACTTATAATCATTAAATTAAATGATATGAGTTCGAATTTCTCCGAAGTCTACTCCTTGTTGCTTCTTTTTGACGATTCTCGTCATCGTTGCATCCACGGAACGGTCGTTCTCAAAACTCAAAATAATAAAAAATTATATTCGAAATTCTTTGGACCAAAAGCGCCTATCGCACTTAGCATTACTGATCATAGAGGAAGGAAAAGAAACCAGAAAGGATGGATGTTTCGAAACTCATCGATGACTTTGCGAGCGCTAAATCTCGAAAGAAGACCTTCTAAAAGTGCCGCCCAATTGTATGCAATGTAGTAAGCTATGTTACTGTTTAAAATTAACTTAATGATTTTCTATCGCAGACTCTAGGTATATTGTTTTCTATATAAACTGTGACTTGAGATTAAACAAGTAAAAAAGCTAATATTGGTCTAAGACCAATTCTTATGATACCCTAGATGAATGTCCGTATGAAATTCGTATGGTCACCGATCTATGCAAGTTTGATTTTTGAAGTTGTTTTTCGCATATATTTCTAGAACGGTTTGTCAGACAGAAAAAATGATTAAAACCAATTTTATAGGATTTCATATTCTGAAGAAGTTTTTGGTACAACAAAAATGTCTTGGACTGATCGTTTTCACAGTATAAGTAAAAAAACATAAATTTTTATATGGCAACACCAAGAACGAGTTGCCCGATTTAGTCTATTTTATTTGCTAGTACAATGAAAACACCATGTACCAAATTACAGCGCTCTACGTCGACGTGTTATCAGGCAGTGTCCAAATATATTGTGAAAAACGAAAGTTTTGTATGGCAACCCCACGAAGGAGTTACCCGATTTGTCTCATTTTCGAACTTAATTTTACTTTTTTTTTTTTTAAGTCCGTGTACAAAATTTCAGCTCTCTAAGTATACGCGTTCTCGAGTTATCTTGCGTACAGACAGACGGACGGACGGACGGACGGACATGCAAAAATCAAAATAACTTTTAATATTTTGCATGGGTGTCCAATCCATTTTGCTCCACCATCATTATTTCGAGGTGTTACAAACGGAATGACAAACTTAGTATACCCTATAGATTTCATCTAGGGTATAAAAAAGAATTGCAATTTCGGTTTTAATTCATTTATAGTAAAACTCTCCCAGCTTTCATGTGTATACTCGTCTACTCCCAACTAGCCCACTTCTAGTGCAATGCTCGGTGGTCTACGTTCGTTTTCTTAGGCAAGGGGGGGGGGGGGGCTTCCATTATTTGCAATGAGGCCCGTAAAGCCTAGTTACGCAATACGTCATCAATACAATTTTTTATGTTTTTTTTTTGCACTTTTTCTTAAACGTCTAAACTGACTTAAAAATCTCATTCCTAGAAGAAAATTCCCAAATGGACGGAAGGAGACGCTCCAAGAATTATCTATCGACATAACACATTTAAAATACTTTTCATTATACCTAATAAGGTTTATCGTTCTGGCGTGTTATTAATATTAAAAAATCTTGTTGCTCAGGTTTATACCTACCAAACATCTGTTAATGGAAAAGAAAAAACCCTCCTTCCCGGATGGATAAAAAAAACATAATTTCCAATGTATCTACATGAAAACTTCTGAATCAGTTTTAACTTTTTCTATGTTTTGTCATTTTATGGAATAGTACGGGCAACAAAATTTAACTTATAAAAAAATCAAGTTTTTAAGTATAGTTGGCCGCAGTATATGCATATAAAATATAAACATATTTACCATAACGTTAAAGGTGCTGTCATCTATCCGCGAACTAGTTTTTGATCTAGTTCTAGCAATTGAGCCAGTTTTAAATTAATTTAGTGTCATTAGTGTCGCTTGTATACTAAGCATTATAGGTAATGCGTTAAAATTAACTTAATTTACATACCTGCAGCTCGAAATGTTACATTTAAACTGGAGTGATATAAATTAAATAGTAGCAGTAGACTAATTACTAAACTTAAATCATCCATGGACCAAGGAACTTAGGTTTGACAACAAAATAATACGTAAGGAATTAATTAAAAGGTTGCCGTTTGTCTGCAATTAAAGAATGATTATAAGGTACCTACCTACCCAATGAATTTGTTACCAATTTGACATTTTCGACCTCTTAAATAAAATTTCCGCCAAAAAAAAGGTAAGTCTCTGTTATATTGGTGAGTTGTACCTATTCATTTCGGAAATAACCCCATCTATGATTTTCTCATTATGACCTATTTCCCACAACTGAATCAATTTATTTATGCTAAACAACCCGCATAAGGCTCAAACTCATTTTTTTCACTCTATTCAAGGATAGATTATTAAAATCCCTAAAAATTCTCAAAACTATCTGTTTTCTCTATATACCTAATTGCCTTGCAAAATTTTACAAATTTCCCACACCATCAAATTTTCTTTGTTCAATTACGGATGCTCGAATGAATGGGAAAAACTTCTTCTTTAGATATTCATTTTTTCATAGATCTACCTACTGCCCCTGGATGATCTGCCTTTAAGATGTTGTCCAAACTGTTTACGACTATTGATAGCCGTTGTGATGCAACCTTTTGTCAAAAAAAATGCATAATATCTGTGATTGTACTCACAGCGATCAATTCATTTCCAAAAAAAAAAAAAAAAAAAAAAAACACCGACATAAATTGATCATGTCAGTCAGACAGATAACCTAAATCCATATCTGAATATATTCACAAATACATCTACACAAAAATATCTACATCCATATAAATATGAAAGGACCTAAACGCTCATCGAATGTTTTTTTTTTATACATTATAACAGGACAGGTATGCAGTGCAGGTAAAATCAATTCTTCAATCAACTTCCAACTTATACCTGCTTCTGCTTATTCTGATGCTGTCTGTACCTGAACACATCCATTCGAAATGGTAGAGCAGATGCAATACTACCAGTATACAATCAGAGCTCAGTGTAATGTGGATGGCTTCCATTGAAGGATTTCCTCCCCAAATCATGGACACAAAAGACGGTCATTCATCGTTGTTAGGGTCCATTCTTTATCGTGTACGAGACCAATATTATTTCGAATAGGTTTTTCCTGCTCTCTAGTTTTGTTTTTTTTTTATTTTTTTCTTTTCATACATACTAAAATGTAATTCAAGTTCTACCATGGCCTGAACGCATCTTTTGAAATTCATAAATACTCGCGGCGTATAATAAGAGTCGACAGAAGTTATATTTACATCTCTGGAATCTAGTCGACTAAGCAAACCGGGAACCGCTTTATAATTTGTTATTGTTTATCTTTTATCCCGTAACAAGAAGAGACAATGCTTAATGCTAGTGTAGTTATGAGCCATTATCCATCCGCCAAATGGGCTCATACCGTTTCATGTTTATCTCGTGCCAGACTTGCTTTGCTTTGCTATTTTTATCTAGCCGCAGTTGGAGCCACCCTTTGACTAAATCTTTTGAAGTGTCTTAAAATTTATTGGAAAACAACAAGCACAGCAAGCTAACAAGGGTTGGTGTGGACTTAAATGTACATAGAAACAATTTCCACTCGAAAATTGAGACAGGTTTAAGTCGTGATTCTTGGAACGATTGTAATGAAATTGTATCCCCGCGTCTATGCTTAGCACTTTTCCTTAATGACGGAAACGTCTAAGTATCATTTGCAAGTGTGAAAAGGATTTTATTGTTTTTAGAAGTGGTGCAGTGATAGCCTTTTTATTGTTTTACAATTCCCTCTTCAAAGTGAGAGCATCATTTCCTTTTACGATGAGAATATCCATTTTATTAGGGGTGAATGTATTTTCATTTTTTTTTTTCAAGAAAAATCAATTTAGTCATATTGCGAGGACTGTTAAGTCATGTCGAAGTTTTTTTTAATTACTATTACGCGCTTTCAACCCTCCAAAGAAATTGATGATAGTTTTTGAGTCATTTAACAGGACAACAAGGGTTAAATCTAATTAGGAATCATTTATTGATTAGAAATTGCATGACTCACATATGTCAGAAGTATAAGTTAGATTGGTAGCAGGAGTAAATAAAACTGACGTGTGCCTGAGTAACTGCCTTCCGCATAAAATGTGAGCTTTCAAATGTCTAATAAAGGCCGGGTGAATCATTATTGTCTGGCCTCCCTTAAGTCCAGATGGATTTCTTTATTGCATTTTTTTATCTATAAAACTTTTATAGGTAACCCAGGTTATATAAAGTTGTGATTAGGAGGGAGTCCATGGGGTCCTATACATGTTAGAAAATAAATATGATTCATGAAATGGTGGGATGATTTTCTTAGGTGGCTCCACTTGCCTACTTAAGCAAATCATCACGGAATATGCCAAAATCGTCTTCAAATATTCAAAATTTATTAAAACTCAATTAAATGCTAAAACAAAGAAGTTATTTAAAATCTTGCTTTATAGGAAGGTAGACACTGAATGGATGACATTTCACCTATGCCAGTGATGTACCTACCTGTGTCAATTGATAAAAGAAATGACTTAAACCGAACTCATAATTGTAATCATAGTTACGTATATATCTGTGGAATTGTCTAATTATCCTGATTTATATATATGTATAAAGTAAATATAGTCACACAATTCCTGCGAATTTACTTACATGATTGAGTCTATTCCGAAAGGTGAGTGTGCTGCCTGTGCCTTACAAAACTTGTAGGTAGGATAATTGTTGATGGACGGAATTAAGTTTTTTGCGGATATCAGACTGAATATTGTTTATGAATTTGTATTAAGTATACATTTTCATACTTGAAGCCGGTTTTTATTTTAACCACTGTCTGGCAAGGGTAGTAAAAGGTTTGATTTGATTCTAGTCAAAAAACAAATAAGGGTCTCATCTATATCCACATCAAGTGAACCAGCAGCTGGGTCAAACAGGCACGCTAAAAGCACAAATAAGTAAATATACAGATAACGAATCGAATAGGAAAATGGAAAACCAGAAGTCAGATACATGTTGCAAGTCAATTAAAAAAAATTGCAACGTCTCGCTCGAATATAAAATCGATGACGCGTCGACTCGACCTGATGTAGGAAGGCCTCAATTCTTTCTTAGAAATTCACTGGAATTTTTTTTTTGGAAATTTACTGGAAAATTGTAGTGACTTTATGCATTATTGGAGGCTGACAACGGCAGAAGAAATGAATGCTTATTGCCAATTGGAGGCCACAAAGACACAAATGAAAGTATCGTATCTGGAAAATAATTCCAATCGGTCACCAAAGTGAGTAAAAAATCTACCGAAACATTTTTACAAATTTTCTTATTGCATATTTACACGTCAACACTTATAAAAATGCGTATAAATTCTAAGAAAAAATTTACGGCTTCCCTACATCAGGTCGAGGCATCGTTGATTTTATATTAGAGCGAGGTATTGCATTGCTCTGGTTTCTGGTGTGTGCCTGAACATTAGGAACATTTCTTAGCTACAATTTTCGTCGTAACTAACTAATTTGGTTACCAGAATTGTAGATATGTGTTTTTCATCTCTATATTTATTTATTTGTGGTAAAAGTTAACTGTGATATTTGCAAAGAGGAAAGTAACCTGCAACCCACGTGAAAATGTTGCACAACTTGCGCTAAACCTGAATGTGCACAGCATTCTAGAGATGTAATAAATGCTGGTTATATAAATTCTATAACAAATTTTAGGGATTAACTCTATTTTATTTGACTGTAAACCGTTATTCTTATTCCCAGAAAAATGTATTACATACCTGGGTATGCTTTCAGTTTGGTAACGTATATTTATAATTTAGGTTTATTTTCTGAGGAAACAAATAATTGTTTTCAAAATTTTAAAGCAATATTAGAATACAAATAGAGCATTTAAGGATACCTAATGTGATTGATGATAAGTATGAAAAATAGAGTTTTTTCATTTCCAAAATTACAAACATGCCCAGGTATGTGGGCATTGACACAACTCTTAACCAAGTCTTCAATATACTCCATCGTGTTGTCCTTTAATGTTGTATAAAAAAATTCATAATCATAGACCTCTCTCCTAGGCAAGGTTAGGCCAAAGGTTAGAAAAATCTTATTCGGATTACTAAAGAATCCCGCAGAATAAGACTGACATCACTCCTAGCTATCGTTTACCCATCGGAATTGAATCTTGACATATAAGTAGGTACTCTGCGTATAAGTAATAAAATGAATGTAGTCCTAACCGAAATGAATTGATAAAACATCACTGCTTTGAAATTTTTCGAATTTATAGATGCAAGTATGGTTTCATGTATACTTTTAAATAGATCATAAGAATGGTGCCAGCATAACACCCATTAAAAAAGTGTGAGAGCTAATGAGACTGACTAAAAATTAGTTGATCACCAGTTTTCGAAAGAATTTTTATTACCCGCCTAGGAAGCATACTACAAAAAAACACAACTATCATGCAATACTATGCTCTCTCCCCTTAAGGAATTTGAAAAATATATATACTTAGGACAATACATACAACTAAATAAGGTGTTTAATTCTTTCCGAAATAAGATATTTGATTTCTTTTTAATTAGTGACTTAAATTATTAATTCTGACCCGGTAACACCGGTCTTCCAGACCTTATTGGAAGGCAAGGCATGAGCTGAGTCATTAAAAGCATTCGGTTACATCTTTATCAACTTTTGCAGTATACGTCGGAATACTGTAGATATGACTCACTTCAATCATAAAATGATACTGGAATGATCACTGAATGTAAGAACCTCCAGCTAGATTAAACATATAATGGCTATTAGCCGCAGGTGGAGAATTACATATAATCGAAGATGTTTGAAATTTTAGAAGAGCTGATATTGGTCGTGATCATAATCTTGTCATAAATAACTGCTTTTAAGATCGACTGAATAAGTTCGTATTCAAAGAAAAATGCTTCCGCAATACCACTGAGTTGAGTGTTCCAAACGACCGATACACACACTAATCTATCAGTAGGTACAGTAAAATTTTCTCGCCCTCATAACAGCAGTTCATGATGGTTCCAGTTATGTTTTAAGGAACCTTTTGTCAGAGGTATGAAATACGGACATAATCTAGTAAAAAATTGTAGAGAGCGTAACATCAATTCCACTAGCAATTCGCATCATTAGTGAAAGCTATAAAATGAATACCATTCTCTCTATCTAATCTTGGTGGATTGCGAAAAGGTTCTCGGTTCATTTTAAGGAGATAAGCATTTTTTCGAAATTCTAGGAGAACGCGGTACTCTACAATAAATTATAAAGCGTTTTTACAAAAAAAAAAAAAAAAAAACAAGTACAAAAGCTAGAATTGATCTAAGACTAAGAACATGATGAAAGTTTGAGCAATTTTTGATTTTTGCAGTGGTTTTTCACATATATTTCTCGTCGGACAGAAAAAATGATTATAACCGATTTTATAGGATTTAATATGCTGAAGAAGTTTTTGGTAGAATGAAAATGTATAGAACTGATTGTTTTTACATTATCCATAAAAAACCGACATTTGTATATGGCAACACCAAGAAAAGATTGACCGATTTATTCCTTTTTTGAAATATTCTTTTCTATTACTATGAAAATACCACGTACCAAATTTCAGCTCTCTATGTCAACACGTTCTCAGGCAGTATTCCAATAAATAGTGGAAAACGAAATTTTTGTATAGCAACACCACGAAGGAGTTGCCCGATTTGTCTCATTTTCGAACTTAATTTTACTTTTTTTTTTAAAGTCCGCGTACAAACTTGCAGCTCTCTAAGTACATGCGTTCTCGAGTTATCGTGCGCACGGACGCACGGACAGACGGATATGAAAAAATCAAAATAACTTTTAATATTATGCGTGGGTGTCCAGTCCATTTTGCTTTCCCATCATTATTTCTGTGCGTTACAAATGGAATGACAATCTTAGTATACCCCATAGATCTCATCTAGGGTATAAAAATCCAAATGTAAAGTTCTTCCAACAACTTGTCATATCGACTAGGTCGTATACTGCCAAAATGTCTGATGCTTTTTGATCCCTTATTGCTATATACATGATCAATGCTCTAATGAAATATCTAGTCTGATCCCTTATAGATTAGTTCGTACACGCAATATTCGAGATATACGCAGCGCACATTCTTTTACTTTTCAAAATACTTTGATCCTTTTTTATCCCAAACTGTGCGAATGCGGAACAGTCTACTAACTTTTATCTTCCGTTGTGATAATAATCGGCGAATGTTCAGGAGGTATGCCTAATTTACAATGTATGGTAAAGCGACGTGATCTAAGCGATATCGTTTGCCGAAGAATGCATATAAATATACGAAATATGTACATAAGTAGTGGTAAGCTGTCAAATTAAACAGCTGTTGACCTGTCAATTACCATAAATGTAATTGCTTTTTCGAATTCATTGCAGAATGACATCAAAGGAAGTATTTGATAGTGAAACAAGACAAATTATATAAAACTTTGTTTTCAAGACTAAAAGTACAAGTTCCAGTTTACAGCTGTTTTGTTCTAAATTCCTCTACATGGTTCTAAATTATGCTGAACACACTTGAGGTGCTCATGTCGTCTAGTGAATGTAAGAGAATAGACATTTTTGTAAGCAGGAATTTTCGAATGCAATAGTGGTGGTGATGACGTGGGTTTACCATGCTTTGTAGAATAGGCATTACATACGTCAGCACCTCCGCCAATCTCATGCCATACTGTGCTTTGCATAATAGGGTATCCTCTGAGCTTGGCCTAATAATATAAAAAATAATAATTATAATAGATTGTTTGACTTATTTCTTCGTCTTTGTCAGACAGAATATATGTAATAGCGAATTTTAGAGTATCTTACAAATCTGGATTATGTTAACTGATAACTTGCCCATCAATACCATAAATCTAATAATTGCTTGTAGCAGAAAGTAGTTGAGCTTACCTAAAATAATTAATTTGACAAAAAGTAATAAAATGCCGATTAACCTGAACATTACTTCTCGAACTGTCATCATCGAGTACAACAACGTAGAGAATAGCTAGAATTTCTTTTATTTTAGTAACATTATTACTGAAACTGATAATTCTAGGTACCTGTAGAAGAACGTAGTGTTCTGTATAAACAAATAGAGAAGCGGGCTTTCTTAATTAGTCCGGATATGAAGCTCAATACTACGGCTGCTACACGGTTAGAAATTTTGGTATAAATCTTATATCAAAGGGGTATGTATATAAATCCATAAAAACTTGATGACTGTGAACTTGATAAATTGCCAATGTATAAAATTCCGTAAAACTTCGAATAACTTTCATCCTCCAATATATGAATGAGTTAATAAGGATTCATATAAATTTAATATTCTGTAGGCATTATAAATAGTATAATAAGACAATTTATAAATTTTATAAAGTTTTTTATTGAAAAAATTTGTAAAATATTCGTACAGTTTTTATAGAATTTTTCAAATAAACTTGCTTAAATATTTGGATTGAATTTATACGTAAACATATGAAGTAGTTTAATAAGGTTTGATATAAATTTTTTTATCGTATAAATATTAAAATTCAAATGGTTTTGATGTAGGCAAATTTTAAGTAAATAAGATTAATTATTAGCAATATATCATGTACGTTTTTGGCGTAATGGTCCTTTTCAGGAAAGATACGTAGTTTCGGCAATTGAAGCTTTGGTTATACCTGTAGCGATTACATAAGTTGGCCTCTCTTCTGAATTTGTAGTATATTTCTTTTCCGTAAGTCCGCACTATACAAAAATTCTCAATGTTTATACGAAGAGAAGTTTGATATACAGCATTACCTTGTGAAAAGTTTTAAGTCTCTGAATTGCTTGTTCATCAGTCAAACGCTTTATTTTTTCTTTCCATTAGGAGGGGGAGGCTGTAACCTTAGAACATTAATTACTGATAGAGTGCATGTATCCCAGTCTAAAGAAAATTCATCAGATATTTCGAGTGCATGCTTACCTTTTTCTCTTTCGGATTCCGTATATAAAATCGGCTTACCACTATTTTTAACAATACTAAACATGTATGTAGGTTTGAAATTTCGACCATTTCAAAATCAATGATTTATTACAGCTGTGCGATAATTGAAAATCAAACGTTATCTGTAAAAAAATATTCTCAGAATAGTTATGAAAAAATTTCAGTTTTATTGTTTACCAAATCAGGACATATAAATATGTATCGACAATTATCGTATATATATTGAATTTTTCTTCTTATATCGCTTTCTCGTGGCAACTAAAGTTTTTTTCAATTTTAATCGTACAAGGTCTTTTTCTTCGGGCAAAGAATCATTTTTCATATCCTCCAATTCCTTAGCAATATGCATGTCACTTAAGCTTCCATAATCATTCTCTTCAGTACATGTATTAGGTACATTTTTTCTGAAAATGAAAACTCCTTCTCTATTTTTCATTTTCTTACGCGATCATTCTTCAGATTGAAAGTGCATACAAAAATAATTCAAACTCTTGAAAAATAACAGAGAATTTATCAACTCAGTAGGTCTGTCAGAGTTGAGGCAATGAAAAAGATTTACGCAAGCTCGTGCAGCATCTATTTGTTCCATACGGGTCGGCTTAAAACCAAATGCTTCTTGAATGTACGCTGATAAAAACGATATAACTTTTCTTCTTGGACTATCTGTTAGTGATCCCTTTTGTTCGTATTGTTGTAGTAAATTATTTCCTCCAGATTTTCTTGCAATATACTCTTTAATGGACTATTCCAAAGAAATAAAAGTTAACTCTTGATTTCATATAAATAATTTCTTGTGAGGTCACTTCAGACGTTACGACTAGATCTGAACCAATTTCTGCATTTATACGCCTTAAAGTACCTGGTGTTTTAAAAGGATGCTCTAATTGAATTGAGGGTGACGAGTTTTTGGTATTGACTACTTCTAAAAATCAATGCATCTACTGAATGTATTTGCTAAAAAATCAAATCAAAATATGTAAATACCATCTAAATCGAGAAATATCATAGCCATAATTTTGACATACAAATTTGGCAGCAAGTAATATTGCCTGATATAATCTGTGAAGATCTCAGGTTCTATAATAGCGTCAACGCAGTTGGTAAAGCATTCGAAATCATCGAATATAATATCCGTAGTTTGAATAGCTGCAATTACGTAAAAATATTGGCAATTAAGATTTTAGGCAATACTGGAGGATAAATCTGGGCTAATTTCTTTAAAATCAATAAATTCATATCTTACAGTTAAATATAGAGTAAATACAATACGTTTATCGTATGAATAAAAATCTTTAATACACATTCAAATACTTATATATTACACATGACACATAATTCACCTGAATATACGAAATCCAAATATTCAAGCTCCGCTCTACTTCAAGTGAACTTTGAAACTTTTACGACCCGCTTTTCGTTCATATACTCTCACGTTTGAAAGAATTCCGGTTGCATTTTTATTTTTACCTATTGTCAAACACACATCCGTTAATATTACTGGATCCAAACTGATACAAATTACGTTAGTAGGTACTGAAATTATTGGAATCGTAATTAACTAACGGTAGTCTGTAGAGCTCATATCATTTTCGTATTAAATTTATACGAATATGTAATAAACTAGGATTATAAGATCTCATTTTATTATTTTAATATGTTTGCGTTTAAAAGCTATTACAGTTTTTATAAAGACATAAAAGTTTCATCTGATCACTTGAACTGATATAATTCTCGTATAGAATTTGTATTGAAATTTTATAAAGTTTATTAATATTTCTTAGATTTATTATTTCAATAGAAAAAATCGAATGTATAACTTTTATAAGTTAAAATGTATAAATACGTTTATACTTTATACCCAAATTGCTAACCGTGTACAATTTACCTCAACTATCTTAATAAAATAAAATGAAAAAATTAGCGAATATCATAGAATCCTCTCTAATGTCGAAACTACGCATCTTACTAATCCTTTAAACATAGTTGTTTTTTTGTTTTATTGCAAATTAGTCATAAAAGCAATAATTAGAGTGAAAGACTTTCCGAATACTTCGTGTCTGTATCTAATTATCATGGACCGCTGACACTACTGAAATCGCTTACATTATCATGGGATCACTTTTCTATAGTTGTCTCTTTTTGATTTAACGACTGGATTTCACTGAACTTAAAATAATAAGTTCTATATGAAATCCACCATAGTTCAGTTTCAGTTTAGTGGATTTTCCAAATGAATAGAAATAGATGGCAATACGACATTTGTAATCCTTTCTCTGTCCCCCATAGCTACTTTTAGGGATAGGCAGACAAAAATTGCTTAATTTTATTTCCTTAAATTTCGAGTTTAAGGAATATTTGATTTTAGATAAGATAAGCTTCCAAAAAAATTAATAATTTTGAATATATATTTGGAATTTGTTGAACTTGTAATATGACTGTTAAAGCAATAATGAAACTTGAACTTAAGATAGTTTTCACACCCCTGCCAATAAAAGTGGACCCGTATGAAATAAAAGATCAAGCAGTCTATGTTATATACATGTCAGTGGGATTAATGCAATAAAACTAATTTTCAACCCTGAGTTTCGCCAATTTTTAACGACTCTTCATAATTGGTTTTATTTAGTCTATTGCTGTCAGAATTAGTATAATATCTGAATGTGTTGGTATGCCTATTGCCTGTTTTTTTCTTGTACATTATAACTACGCTAATGGATGAATTCCAAACATTACATATATCTCCTCCCAATCATACAATTATTTTAGGTTTGTACCCAATTGGTGATCGTTTCCAGCAAAAACCAAACCCACTTGCGCCTACATATGTATTAGTTTGTCCGTAAATCATTTCTTTGAATCTAAATTTATTATACTCCTCAACCTCATGATGTTGTTCTTTTCATTATAAAGCAGCAGCGCCATGAACAAGATGAACGCTTGACAATCAAAATTGGCGACGAATCCAATCAGGCAATTCAATTGAAGGGGCCGCAAAAGGAGCAGCCAATGGCTCAGTCAGAAGAATTCAAGAATTTATGAATACATTGAGCGTCTTTTGGGTCGTCAAATTAAAGTTTCTTGTGCACAGCACAATCAAGCGGTGCGACTACTACATGTACTACGATATTTCAATACCAAATTGAAATAACTCGTAAGTTGTATATGTGTTTTTTGGTTTTTTTTTGTACTCCCTACTTTCAACCATTGCACTTGTTCTAATCTGAGGAAATACTGGAAATGCTTGAAGAGATTGTCGGAACCATTTTAAAATTCCATTGCAATCAATTGTTTTATGGTACTAGTCCATGTCCTTATCCTAAGGACATCTTCAATACCTTTATGTTTTTCTATGTAGTTTTGTTGTGACAAAAAAAAAAGATAATTCCTGAAGAATTTACTCTAGTGATTGCCGCCACTTGAAATCTTCAAGTCCTTTTTCTGTTGTCCTTTTACTTTGGGTATTTATATCCTTGGCGAAAATTTTAACATTCTCGGAAAATATCTTTTGTGTGATTATTTCGGAAGGTAATTTTAGTTTTCTTATCATTTTTTTATTTATGTCGCAGTTAGCTATACGAGACAAGTTACTGCACGGGGCAATTCAATTTCATTCTATGTCTAATGGCGGTTTGTAGAAGTTAAAAAGTAGTGGCACCATTCATTTATGTGTACCTGGATTGCGTTCAAGATTTAAGATCTCTTAGCTAATAGCTGCTAGCTCTCTGCTGTTCAAGATTTCTGAAATAATCTATTTTCTGCAAAGTCAGAGTTATTTTTTGGCAGTTCTCGAGAGCATAATTTAAGCTATGGTCGGGAACTAGTGCTAAAAAGTAGTTTTAGGAAAATTTGTGTATTATTTTTCTTGCAAACAAGTAACTTACGGCCTACACAAGATAGCTTAAATAAATTCAGATTATAGGTAAATCTTGAACGTGGCCGCGGATGGATATGATAATTTATACAGAATGCATTTAATTTTGATATTAGAAGAATATATTTTTATGGATATGTTTAACTACAGTTTTGTAAAGAGTTTACATCCTTTTTTAAACGGTATAGGGTTGAAAATTATTACAAAGAAAGCCTTTTAGACACAGAATAGCACCTATTAAAAATCAAAGGGGAATGCCCATTTTAGTCCCAAGAACTCCAGATAAGAGAGATGCCTTAAACGTATGATACTCTGAACATATTTTATTAAGATTGTTTATTTAAATTAAGTGGGGAAATCCTGGGGAGGAGGGGAGTAAAATTTGTTCTATTACATTTTGGAAAATCCAGTACAGAATAGAATTCCGTAGGTATTGAGAAGAAGTTTGAGTACCCACACTCCTATACTCGGTGACTTAAGGCTGAACCACAATAGAAGTGAATAACTTTACGAAATTAAACGAGACTGAGGTTTACTTACAAAAAATTAATACCTTTATGTCTTAGACACACAGCACTCTTAATGAAGAAATAACTAACGATTCATTAGTCTATAATGATTCATTATAAACTGCGGACACACAGCCATTTCTTTAATTAAGTTGTGCTGTCAAACTGGTTTTGATGAACTTATTACCTTAAAGAAGCAATATGGATCGAATTAACGCGATAAACTTTGTTTTCATTTATTTTATTTTCAATTTAACAATTTCCAAATGAGAAACACATTTTATTTAAAAAAATATTAAATAATATAATTTGTGATTTGCATTTCTTTGCATTTCTTCTTCTTATTTTTCAAATCTGCAGATGCACAGCGGAGCTCCAGATTAACATTATATGCCAAATCTAGTACATTTTTCCTCATTATAGCTATAATGAAGGAGGAAAACACTTCATTAGTGTACTTCATTATCATCTGATTTTCGAGCTATAATGACATATACTATTTGACACACGGCATTTTAATGAATAGTTAGTACAAATGATTCATTAGTTCGTGCTGTGTGTCTAGGGTATTAGCCTAAATATATATCTCATTACGTAAGAGTTATTATCTTGGTATTTAATGTTTTCAATTATGAAAAGTGGTAAAACGTGAAAAAATTAACAAATGGAAGTTGATTTAATTGAAGATTTATGCTTTCTATTAATTCACAGTACCATTTTTATTCCATTTTAAGTTTTACATTGCACTTTTAATCATTTAATAATAATTTAACTGTTTGACACATCGCGTTCTTACAGAATGTGCGATTCTTACCGCACTATACTTACTGAAAATTGGATATTTAAACTTAACGAAAGTTCCCCTCACACGAGTTAAAGTTAATTTGTGTACGCCTGTTAAATTGAAGGGCGCGTTCGACTTACGTAAGTAAATATACTTACGTATATTTCTATTGTGGTTCCGCCTTTAAATAGCTATTTATAGTCATCCTCATACTGCTTTTATAGTTTTTCCCTCTTTTTATTCGAGCTTGGGGCAGGAGCCTCCGGCAAGGGGTGGGGGGAGGGGGCGTTGTTGGAAGCACAACTGTTCGTTGCATATCAAATTAAAGGTCTGGCCGAGAACTATCGGATGGTGTACTTTCTGGGTACATTTTTGCCATCGGAAAACTCATTTTCATGAACGTGGGTCACATACACCCCACCTACTACATTTCGCATATATTTTCGCAGTTCTTTCTTCCAATTAGTACTCTGTTGTGAACATTTTGCTTAGTCATTCAATGAATGTAAATCAAAGATGCAAAAGAATTCTAATATAAGCGGTAGCTGATCGGCTGGTAATATAGAATTTCTAATGCGTTTTTTGTTTAAATAGTTTTCAAAGTGATATCAATTGGAAGCATACATATATGCCCCATGTGTTTCAAGTTTTTTTAAATCTCACGTCGCCACCACTGGCCAAGCAAATGTTAGGAATATGTTCCGATAGAAGTACGGATACAAAGATAAGTGTAAACGTACCCTACACATTATACAAGTTCCATTTTTCGGATCAATCGACGTCGGACATTATAATTGACATTTTCATATTGCACAAATTTTGTTATTCTGTAGATCATGGATGGATTCTGCACAGATTTTATGTGCCGTTATAGTTTTATATGTGTGATGTATGATCTAACAGTAACATGGTTGTTTAGGCTGTCCAAAAAGGCATGTGCATAAACACCGAGTGCAACTTTTACCTCTACAAAAGGTAAAAAAAAAAAAAAGATTTTCAAAGCGAAAAATTATAACAGACAAAATCTATTAAATACCTACTAATTGACTATTTTCTTTAGATGAGGTAAATTATCTTTTTAGGGCCTCATACTGAATTCGATAAAAGTTCTGATTGTGGGCATTATAAGGAACTGGTTCTAACATTTAGATCGCCTATTCAGTTATGAATTTAGTATAATGAAATTGAGCATTCAACCATTTTTTTCCCTAAAATCGTCCTTTGTTTTGTGAAAACAATTCTACCAATCCAATTTTTATCATAATTGTTTTATCCATTTACCTTATGACTTTAATTCTAACAACTAGTAACCATGTATAGATATATGAGACGTGTCGTGTTAAAATACATGCATGGAATTTTTATCTCCTCCAATGCAAATTACAAACTAAACCACAAAAATAAGCAAACTCTTATGAAATTCACAAGAGCTGACCCACAAACAACAAACACTAAATATTCGCAAGACAGGTGATTTTCGAGCAAAAAACCCCGATAATAATTATGTTAATGATTTCAACTCAAGTCCACCCACACACATCAGGGCAGCAGCCAAATAGTTATGTTTTACCACAAGGCTCTACTATAACGACGCGTAATAGTTTTTTCATGAAGCTTTTATTTGTGCACCACACAAGTACTTGTCTAACGCCACACTTATAAATAATATTCTTAAGCCTGTTCTGTATGGCGCAATAACTATGGTTTAAATATACTCAAAAGGTGAAATTACGTACATTAGCTACTTGCAAAAAAAAACGAACATGTGTGCTTATGATAAAACCCCAAACCACCTTCGTTTTCATTTGTTTTTTTTTGTTTTGTTAATTATTTTATTACTTTGAATTATATAAGTAAGACAATAAACGACTTTTCTTTATTGAATTGTAAAATTGTGCTCTTCTCATGCAACGCCAGAGCTGTTTCCAATTTTTAATCCGGAGAAGATAATTTGAGGAAGGCTCAATAATTGGAACTTTGCTTATGACTTTGAAAATGAAAAGCTCTCAAAAACTGACAACGAATTTTACATCTGAATTTCGGAGAATTCAAGTGAAATCACCACGAAAATAGATGACTGATCATGAATAGTTGATACAGCTGCTGCTTGGATGCTGTTGCCGTCATTTACGTACGATCGATGCTCGTTAAATCTAGAATTGAATAGGGGAAATGATTGGAATTTATTAACTTGTTGTTGTATGTAATAAATTTATGCTTTGTAGATATGCATATAAATTTTTAATTAATCTTGTAATTATGATGTGTGTCGTAATGTGCATAATTGTGATCATCGAGACGGTGAAAGTTGCCTGCAATTGTAGTTTTCAATAAGAGTAATTCAGTATTTTACTGAAATCTTAGTATTAACATACTTCGGCAGACCGAACTAGGGTGTCGATTCTGATTTTGTTGTTGTGTATTTTATCGTATATTTTTGTAACATTTTTGCAACAATTTCCATAGCATTCATTTTCATTTATCATTTTTGTTTACCACAAAAGGTATTTGAATTGAATAAATGTGAAAATATAATGACAGTGGGACAAAAGTTTTGAACTATGGTAGGTAAGTGAATATTTTACATGTATTACCAACATCGCAGAGCACAAAAGAAGCTGAAAAAAACTTCATTAAATTTTCTGTCGTATATTTTGACATTTACTTGCCCAGGTCCAAAAGTGTTCGTCCACCTTCAATTTAACATGAGTCTTCTTAGGTCGCTTTCATATTGGCGAGCGGTGAGCGATGAGCTGTGAGCGGTAAAACACCGCTTAGCTAGGCCATCGCTACAAAAGTTTTCACATTGAAGAGCGTTGAGTTGTGTCGCTGAGCGGTGTTTACACAGCTTAGCATAAACTAAGCGGTGAGCGGTAGCTGTACCTGTGCGCGTTGCTCATTAGTTGAAGTGAAATTTAGTGTTATATAAAGTCTTCCCTCTGGACTTATTATTGGCTTTTTGATATTTGTCTCTTTTTTCCTGCAGGTTATTTGTAAGTTTTATTAAAATATAATCGAAAGTTTTAATTAACATTCGTAGAAATTAAAAAAGTTGGTCAGAATTTCTGGGAAGATCTTCATATAATATGTTAAATTCACGAGTCCAACCGGTTTTTATTTATTTTAAAAATTGCTAGGTTTTTCCGTTTTCTTGCTAAAATCACGCTGTTTAACCGTAAATTATCGAGTAATACCATTTTTCTCATAAGCCTAATAATAATAAGCATAATGGTGTCATGCTTAAAAAAGTACGATGCAACTTAAATCTACAGCGGATCAATGTGAAAACTTTGCCGCTTGTCGCGGTTTTAGGCTTTACCATTTAAAAATAAGCTTAAGCGCTACTTAAATACAAAATTTTATATATTTCTGAAAATCAAATTTTTTTATGAACTTATTAAGGTACCGTACCTTTTACAATGAGATTCATATACCTACCTATAGAATTTTTATACCCTAGATGAAATCTATAAGTTTGTAAATTCGTTCGTAACGCACAGGAGATGGTAGAGCAAAACGGATTGGACATCTACGCATAATATTAAAAGTTATTTTGATTTTTGCATGTCCGTCCGTTCGTCTGTCCGTCGGTCTGTCCGTCTGTGTGCACGGTAACTCGAGAACGCGTTGACTTAGAAAGCTGAAATTTTGTACGCGGACTTTAAATGAAGTAAAATTAAGTTCGAAAATAAGACAAGTCCTTCTTGGTGTTGCCATACAAAAATTGCTCAAATGCATCCGAAATTTCATACGGGCATTCATCTAGGGTATCATAAGAATTGGTCTTAGACCAATTTCTAGCTTTTTTACTTGTTTTTTTTTTTAATGTGTTCAGGCCTCTCTATTTTAATGAGTAAAAGTAGATACACTTGGATTAGAGTTTAGAACTAAAAATATCGAAAATTTACCGTGATCAATTTACTGAAGTTACTTAGATAAACAACGATTAAATTCAGTAGTTCAGTACAGTTCGGAATTTTAATCAATCAGTATGGTCGCGGGAATTCGGTCTTAAGTATATTGTATATATGTATATGCGAATTTACATAACTAAACAGAAAAATAGTGGGTTATCACATTGTGAAATTCCTCGAATCTCATTGGAAGGTCTACTGTTCAAGAAATTATTTTAGTATTAAAAAAAAAACCTTTATGTGTCTCAGAAAACAAGAAGGTTACATGTAACGACATCCAAAGATAACAGGATCTTGTGCAGACAGGGGAGAAAAAACAGCAGAGAAACGTTATCAGTTATCAAATTAGGATCTGTTATTAGAAAAATGTGTTGAGGAGCACCTGTCCAAGGATATTGAGAAAATCCGGATGTAAATTTTATAAGGTAAAAATTAATTTGTAATTTTTTTAGGCGAAACAAAAACCATTAATTAGTCAAGCCCAGGAACAGACGGAGTACATGGTTCAAGGAAAACATTAATCAAACTCAACGCCAATGGAGTTTCATAATCTGAAGTGATGAATTAGGGATACCAAGAGCAGAGTCCTTAAAGTACGATCGGTGGCATTTAATCCTGACTGTTTAAGGCGTATTGTAAAGTTTCCAGAACCTGTAATGGTATGGGGATGTATGTCAGAAAAAGGCTTAGCAAGATGGTGCAACATGCCACATAGCTTAGTCAACAAAAGATTGGCTTGAGAACCACAATGTCACTCTCCTTGACTGACCTCACATCCCAGCAGTCTCGATATCTCCCTCCCTTAGAAACTTGATGTGGTAAGATGACTGGATACCTGGAGAGAGTCACTCCGCCATAAATCACCCAGGACAAAAGATGCCTTAAAAACACAATAATTGGCTACGTGAAAATGTGACGCATCGCAATCGTAAAATCGTAAAATGGTAATCGCTGATAAGAATATTTTCTAAGTGTTTTCCGGTAGAAATATTTAACAAATTCGTTGTCAGTAATTGGTGGACAAAAAGTGTGTTTTAATTGATAGTTTACTTAAACCAATTTTATTTGAGGTGGTAAGTGTTTGGAGCTGGGTCGTATAAAAAATCAAAA
Source organism: Dioctria linearis (assembly GCA_963930735.1). NCBI lineage: Eukaryota > Metazoa > Arthropoda > Insecta > Diptera > Asilidae > Dioctria > Dioctria linearis. The sequence continues at coordinate 325,082,495 of OZ005740.1, read as the reverse complement.
CCTCCACCTGGTTTTTATTTGAAAAAATTGTGTTTTATGATTTATTTTGGGAACATTTAAATATAACAGTAATTTAGGACCACATAATTGAATTTTTTTCTGAGTAAAGTTAAAAGTTCATTTAAACTTTTAAGTTAGGTGAAACTTATGTAAAATAGGTTTTTATTTATTTTTTTCTTGCGGATGACTGCTATACGGTTTCGATTTTTAGAAAACTCTGAAGTATAAACTTGTGAAGAATAATGAGTCGTGTTCCTACATTCCTTCATGCATTGAATCGTTTGAAAGGTACCACTGGGTTTCCAAATCTGCATTTTCGTTAAAAAAAAATAGTTAAAATTGTAAAAAAAGAAAACATATGGAAATTAGCTTTCAAATTTCTTGACTTCTATGTCCGTAATTTAGTTGTTGGATATTATTCTGTAAGACGACTAAAGTGCTTAAATATATTATTAGTAGTACCCAGAATGACAAAATCTGCAGAAACGATGCATAATCCTGTATCCTGATTGAATGTGGGAATCGGAAAAAATATTTTGTGGCCGACAATTTTGTGATTTTTATTTCTCTGCATTACCCACTAGCTCACAAGCATCTCTTTAATTCTTCTTTTTAATTCACTTGAATAAGCCTCGATAAGCTATCCTATTTGTAAATCAGAAAAAATGTCCTAATCCACTGGGCACATATGTAAGTGCAAATCATTGTATTCAAGGTTCGAGTCTCGACCGATGCTGACCAAATATTTTGTCGTACCCACATATATTTTTGTGGTGTGATATACTAACACTGATCTCAATATTTTCCAATGAGAGTCATAGAGGTTCTCAAAACGAAATGAGGAATTTTGATAATATTCAATCTTCCTCTAGATTATATTGGGGATGATAAAGGTAATTTTGAAATATATTGAAATAATCGAATACTGAGTGGGGAGTTGAGACAAGTACTAAGAAATATAACATAGCTTTAGTTGGGAAATCTTTCCAACTAATTATTCTAAGACCAATTTCAGCGATAGCCACTCTCCTGTTTTGAAAATATGCAAATCAGATGTTAAGTTGGTTTTTTCTATTATACGAGGAAGCTGCCCAATTTCGTCTCATTAACTATTACTAGAATACTGTACACAAATTTTCAGTTCTATAGCTCACCGCCATCTCAGGTACTGTTGACATATAGTGAAAATTAAAGTTTTTATATGACAACCTATAAAGAAGTTGCTAGAACTCCTCAGCTATCTACAAAAATAACCTTCCCTAATTTCATAAAATTATTCTGTACAAAATTTCACTACTTTTTTCATAAGATTCCTGTGTACACAATTTTATCTTGGTGTTTTAACGTGCTCTCACGTTATCGTGCGGACAGACGGATGGACAATGAACAAATTTCATTTCATCAGCTAGAGTACCTACCTACCTACTCGTATCACAATGAAATACTAAAAAAACGGGTTTGGCCAGGGAGATGAGACAAGACTGTGGCATATTTTCTCTTTACCACGCCACCAGCGTGGACCCACATTAAAAAAGTCAACGCGCTTCATTTCCGTTGTCGCCCATACAACAATACAGATAAGCAAATTTTAGGTCAATCAGTTGTATCAATTCCTTTTTTTAAATCAGTCCTTTGTCAGGTCAGTAAAAACCAAAATTGCAAGTACGAAGATCTTGGTTGTGGAGATATCAAGAGAATTTGCGATCCAGGAGGTCTAAATGGTTTCATCAGTTGAAAATTCTTTTGCAAGAATGTGGGTCGAGCATAGCGAGATAAACCTCATTATTTGAATAGTCATATGCAACCTTATCTCTATATAACACCTATATCTAAAACATGTGAGATGTTTCATTGTTGCATCAAGTTAAAATTCAGGGTTATATACGAATGTTTATTTGGTTCCTTATGTGAATTCCTGTTTTTCTGAAGAAAAGCCGAAATTGGCGAACGCATTTTCCTGATTTAATGTCCATTAATATCTATAATAATGGACGCATGTCTGCGCAGTTAAACTTTGCCAGGAACCGACAAGTGTGAGTCGGACTCGCGCACGAAGGGTTCTGTACCATCGTACAAAATTTAACACTACGTTCTTTTTACTTATTTTTTCAAATGAGAGTAGGCGTCATTTGAAAAAAAAATGACTACTAACTTATGATAATAAAAATGAAAGAGAATAAAACGAGGAAAAAACACTGAAAAAATCACGTTTCTTGTATGGGGGCCACCTTTAATTTTTAATTTAATTTAATTTTTATTATTTGTTGTTACAGGGGCAATAGAAATACACAGTCTGTGAAAATTTCAACTGTCTACCTATTATGGTTCATGAGATACAAGCTGGTGACGGACGGATGGTCGGACAGCGAAGGTTGTTACCCTTTGGGTACGGAACCCTAAAAACGCCATTTTCAAAAAGTCATATCACGAGAACGGAGCACCCGATCTTTTTGATACAAATTCCAAATGAAGCTTAATATTTTTCACAAAAAAAAAAAAACAAAAAATGTATAACAGGACCGAACGAAAAAAACATTTTTGTAAATAATAGTGTTGTTTTTTTCAAAAAATATTATTTAGTACTTTCTAGTACCTTTTTTTTGCGTTTTTATTTTGAAGCTAATAAGCCTTATCAACATCTCTAAAAAAAAAATTCGATAGTGTTCGGCTTCGTTTTTGAGATATGAATTTTTACAATCACCATATACGCAAGGTACGGCAGCATGAGAGCACACTGCACTTAGGGGAATGAATTGTTTTTTTTTCCAACTGGGGACCTCAAGCAGTTTTTCTATGTATGTGCAAAAAATTGAGATGGTATTCGGTATCCTTTTGTAGATATAATTTTTTAAAGTTATTATATACCCAAAGTAACGTATAGTTTTGGCGTACTGCACTTAAGGGAACGCAGTGCTATTTTTTCAACTGGGGAGCTGTAGCATTTGTTTTTTTACTCTTTTTAAGCTATTCTGAAGGCCAAAACACAATGAGAGCGACACAACAAAGTCGCCGTAAATTGGTTGCTGTCAAAGATTCGAATATATGGAACTTCCATATACTTAACACAAGGGGAGCGACTCGACAAGATGCCAACAAAAAGTTTGGGAAAATCTCTAAATTAGTCGCCAACATAATTGACATTTCTGTGTGGACAGTGAATAATTGACATTCATGTTATGTGGATTTGGTTATTTTTTAAGGAATAGCAAATTAAAAGATTGTAGTAAACAAACTAGTTATTAAAAACTTTAATAAAATTAATTTCTTTAATTAGTTTGAGAAATTATAAGTTTTGAGGAGGAATTTATAGATGAAATGGGCGAAAAAGTTATGCTGTACGATGATAAACGTCATCTCTTGTATGGCAATCTCATCTTCTTTTTTTAGTTTTTCCTTTATGCTTTTACAATTTTAAGAAAGCCGCATAAGCTGCACTAAAGATTTTTCTTAGTTCTTTCCTTGTTTCCATTTCTTTTACAATAAATAAAACAGTGACTGCTGTCAAAAACATTTATCGAGTCGCGTTCACTGTGTTTTAAATGCGATATTGTTGCCAAATAAGTTGCCAACATTGTTGTGTCGCTCTCACTGTGTTTTGGCCTTAAGTCAGGCTGAACAAATTCCTCGGAATTTCCGGGATTCCTATAAAATCAAATTTCAACTATTCTTTCGTAGGCATAATATGTGCTTCGTGATTCTATAAAATTCATATCGTAAGGTTGTAATGCATAAAATGTGAACACGCTGACTTTTAAAATTAGGCTTTCAGAATGCTCGATGTTTCCATTTTGTCAAAAAAAAATCTTTTATGGAGAAAAATTATAAATTTATCGCTCCAATTTAAAATGTTCGATATCTCGACTTGATAGCATATTAAAAGCGTAAACCAGCAGAGTATTAGTCGAACAGAAAATCGAATATGCCTTATTGATGGCGGGCTGACAGCAGTCCGAAAACAGTTTAGAGAAGCATGGATTTTCACTTAAGATTTTACTAGAAATTTTTTCTGCAGGATGGCGAAAAGGGTTCAAATAAATGAATATTCCTATTCAATGGTCTCTGCTTATTAAAATTGTTAGCTGCCCATTCAACTATTTGAGACCATTGTTGTTGTCATTCTTCAATATATATACATATACCTAATAAAAAAAAAAATTCAAGTAAATTTCTAAGAAAAATTTTTGTGTGATATCAAGTCGGTCATTGTCAATTTTACAGACTATACTCGTATACCGAAACTCCAGTGAGACAGGGTATAAAACGATATTTAACCTAAATTTCAATCTTAAGCACTGTTAGCATTCCTACTCTGCAAGAACGGATCTATGATGGATGAATTAAGGGAAAATGTTTGACTGAAAGTTCATTACGATAAGCTAAATCTAAAATTTTATGATATAGAGATACAAGTTTGATGAATATCACCCTAATCCCAAGCATTTTCTTAAACTCCCTACTTTAGCTCGATTTTTATATAAAAATGTTTCTCTGGGTAAAATGTTATTGTAATTCAAACAAAACACGATTTTTAAACCTTCTTAGCTATACATTTAGAAAATAGCAGATAATTCACAGCGCGAAATGATATCACAATAGAACTCAGAGCAACTGGAAGATGTACACGAAATTATACACAAAGGATATCCTTCCGTCTTATAGAAAAAAATCATACATCTAAAATTTATTTATTCAGTTCAACCCTTCCATCCTGTGTGTACCTCTATACGTTGGCGACGCCCTACGCGAACAATCCAATGATGCGCAAACGGATCCCACTTTGAAAAGGTCATCAGCCCTCGAGTATTTTTCTCTTTCCGGTTTTGATTGCTTTTCCGGATCTGGAAAATCAACAGTTTTTTTTTACTTCTTCTATGGGATAATATACACGATTTTATTTTTTTTTTCTCCTTAACGTCTTTTCTGTCGCCCTAATTGCATCACGTGAGAAATGCATTTCCTCAGCTCTAGAAATTAAATGATAGTCCACTTCCACTGCAATTGCCACCAAGAGATTATGATTAGATATCGTCGCATGGTAAAACAACTATGCGATGTTGAGGATTTTAGAAGTGTTAACCTTTCGGTGCTTTAGGTCTACTTTTTTTGCTGTTTTCTGATGTAAGAGAAATGTGGGAATATCTTAAATCGCTCGCGCTACTTAAAACGAAGATGGTTATCATCAGAGATTCAGAAGAGACCTGAGAAGTTTGTGTACTTTTGTTTTTTATCTTACAGATACACTCGCAAATCCCGAGATGCAATGGGATTTTATACCGGTGTGTGGTGACATGATAACATGGACAGACGGACGGACGTGATACGACGGTGTAAATTTTTCATGGGTGCTGAAAATTTGAAAAGTTGTGAGAAGCGAAGAGGCCAAGAAAATCTCTTTTCACTTCAAAACTTTGATGGCTTTTGTTTGTGGAAATCGTTTCTCTTCTCTAATAATGTTGTTGTCCAAGAATAATTGATAATTAAATGAAATTAAGCAAAATTATATGGTTTTCTTTTGTGGGTACAATCAAATTGTATTATTAGTTTTAAATTGAAAATTCCTGGGAACGCGTGAAACATTATTTATTATAACTGAGGCCGAAATGAATAAATCTCATTGCCTGCAAAGATGATGCGTCAAGTGTGAATGTTGTAAGAAGCTGGTAAATAATTTTGCAATTTATTGCAGAAATCGGTTAACTTTTAATGTAATTGGTCAATTATATAGAGATTTTTCTACCTTCACAAAATTGGCAATTATTGACTTCGTGTAAAAATTCGATGTTTGAATCGAAGGATGAAATCGTCACTTGTGTGAGAGGTATTCGCATAAATTTCTTGGCTCATTTGAACTTTCTGATCTATCCGTAAAATCTTAGTAATTTTTTTTTTTTAATTTATGTCGTCGTACTGTAGTCAGCAGATCTTCGCGATCAATGGATTTAATATCTGGGTTCTTCGTAATAAACATCAAGGCTATACATAAGCTGATGGAAAAGCAGTCTATCTTTAAGATCAACAAGTTTTTCAGTATTGTGAAATATTTATGTGCCAATAATTGATAACTGGCCAATTATTGATAGGCCTTCATGATATAAGCACCTCATTATGACCGACCCTATAATTTGGTATCTTGAAGATGTTTCTAGGATCAATATTTCGGGTACATCCATCAACGAATATAGGGCTCAAATATGATGGCTAGAAAGCTTGTTTTGTATGTTCGAAATTACTAATTTGCGAGAATGAGGTCGAGATTTTCCCGATAGGAACCAATAGTTATATGTACTAGAAACGTGGAAAACTAGATGTGGCTCTACTAAGAAAACAGTCAAGAGAAATCTGGATTTAATTGAACCGCTTAGATGATTGAGTCCTTATTTTCGTATCATATACTCACGTTTCGTTAACTGCTTTGATCCATTTGAGTAATTCTGGGAGTCATTGAAGCTTTCAGCCAACATTTACTTAGCGAAATTTTTCCGACGCTGCTTTTGTTATAAATTCACCAATGCCTTTCTTTTCATACTTAAAGCATTAATAACAATTTCTTTGCACGAGCTGTATAAGACTGCATGCATTTTCCTTAGCAACTTGCCTTACATTGATTTCGCGATTAATAAGTAAATAAATATTTTTAATTTGCTCAAAATTTTTGAAATTATATAACATTTAGCTCTGTTGTGATCTCAGCTTTTTGAAGGCCATCATGGAAATGTTTCTACCATTTATAAACCCTTGGTTTTGACAAACCATCTTCGGGTAAAACCTTCTCCAACATTTACACTACTTTAATACTTTTACTTCTAGTTTTAACACAAAATTCAATAAAATTTCTTTGTTTCTTAATTTTCAAAATACAAAAATGTCGGTCATGCCTAAATGCTAAGAAACACAAACTACGTGTCCAATATTGTCGAAATGCTTTGAGAGTAAAAAATAGACTTCGAAGACTGTGTATCTGGATATTTAGAAGCCTCTAGTCTCATATTATTTACAGATAATAACTAGTTCCAAGATTTTTAAGTTATGGAAAATTGAAATTGCAAAATAAGAAAAATTCAATTAAACTTTTTACTCTCACCTATATCATAGCTACGAAGAGCATTGCTACTGTATTACTTATCCTGTTAAAAGACTTAATTAATTTGGTTTCAGATTTTCGTTATATCAACGTTCTCTGTAATTCAGGTAAAGCTATTAAGAAGTTAATGTGCAAGTAGATTATTACGTTCGTACTGAACGACACTTTGGATATCTGGGTTGCACTTTATAATTTAAATGTGTAACCTTCTTATCTTTTACCTGAGAGATATTCTGAATAATGATGAGGCTCATATTTTCGTATTACTTAACTTCCTCAAGACTCATGGTACTCAATCATACCATTATAAATACAACCCAACCAGAGAGAGGTGTGATATAGCCTACTGTCTCTTTTATGTGGAGTTCCGCAAGGATAAATATTAGGTCCGCTATTATTTAGATTGTTTATAAATGATTTACTTGCTACACCACAAGATGATCGTATTGGCCTGTATGAGGGCAAATTTTAGTTAATAAATGAAGGCTTAGCTAGAATGGCCAGGACATTATGCAACCAGCTTACATTTATTCCTGGTAAATCTCAGTGTATTATAATTTATCATGTTTAAATCAAATTCTTATTTCACATGTAGATGTACTTCTTGACAGTCAGATAGTGCTAGTTTTTTAGTTTTTACCACTAGCCTCACCAATATGCGAGCACGGTTAAACTTCTGTCAGTGATAGCAGAATTTTCGTGACATTATAGATTTGGAGCGTGAGCGCAAAGTATGTATGTACTGTGCACTAAGTGGTTTGGAATTGCAAAAAATGCTTTTTTTAGCAGTAGTGAATGCAGTCAGAAAGTTAGCAGTATAGTGCAATCATCAAGGTGGGGCATGTGGTTCAAGCTTGAAAACAAATCAAGGGCAAAATGCAGTCCTGTAACATAGTTGGTTGTGGTGTGACGCGATGTAGCAATGCTGCTTGTCGACAGGGTTCGCCACTTTCTGTCAGGGTTGGTCCACTGTGATTGTGTGCTTCGTAGACGCCCAAAAACGTCCAATTCCAATGAAGTACGCCAACCGAACACCACTTAAAAGAAGGTACCCACCCAAAAAAACGCAGAAAAAGCCCTCTTCAGACAATGCAAGAGAGAATAATGACGACCTATTCATATTTTACTAAAAAATATAAAAATTAAACAAATTCGGCTTTTTATTTCATTCAATTCATTTTGAATAATTTGAGCATATATTTCGTCGATTGGCCAACCTTGACAGCATTTCACCCAATTAACTAGCGATGTTTGGCACAAGTGATCCGCTTTCCTAGACCTGTCCAAAGATGTACTTGGATTGACCAAATTTTTCTTTAAACAGAGGTTATAGGCAAAAGTCAAAAGAGTGACCAACCTTTACGACAATCCCCTACATACATACAAAATTTTCCCAAAATTAGATAATGTTTGTCTTAGTAAAACTAATGTGGCCAATGACTGCATAAGATTCTTCTAAGATTTACAGAGATTTAACAATTTAGCTTCAATTTAGCTTCAATTTTTTAGATTCATCTTCGAGCTGTAGTTTTCTCTTCAATTTTGATAACGGCCTGTACGCTCATTTTATATCATTGATCACATATGAACTAGTTGCAGTCTTTGTGACATTGTAACCTTTAACATAATTCCGATGATCTTACTTTTTTCAAATTTCCAGTATCTTTGAATCATTCTACCCTCTACAGATCAGAGTTTGGCTTCCGTAGGCGTTTTTTTTTTATAAATTCTTTCAAACATTATATTTATATATACAGGGTGATTCTGATCAAGATACCTTCCGGTATACCACGCGATTCCTTGAGGTAAGTTGATCATATACCTGCATAGAATTTATTCTCAAATATTTCCAAAACATTGATTTTTTTTACACGCAAATTTCATAAATACCGTTATTTATTTCAAAAACTTTTGTGTGTAAAAAAATCAAAATTTTGGAAATATTTGAGTATAATTTAAAGATGCTTAATTAGAAAATACAGAGTAATACACTTTTCGACAGCTACTATTCTTGGCTATGTAATAAGCCAACAATTACTAAAATCTATATCGTGGTTCAAAAGTTAAACTCATTTATTCCCATCAGGGTTCACGAATATCTTCAACTGGCCACCAATCCTAAAGGAAGGTTTCTAGGGGAGGGGGGGGGGGAGAGGGGGGTGTATGTGGAACAATTTTTTGATCAGCTTACCTCAAGGAATCGCGTGGTATACCGGAAGGTATCTTCATCAGAATCACCCTGTATGTTGTATAATTATTGCTTATATTGACGTAATCATCTATTATGAGTGAATTTCTTAAAATTATTTTCTATTTATTATTTATATAAAAGGCTTTTATGACATTTACCTCATAGCGCCGTTCTTTTAACCTATTACTTCAATTCCCTGTTGCTTTTCTTATTATTTTTATCTTTTGAATTATATTTTATTATAGTTTGTAAATTATTTAGGTGCATACATACATCATTCAGCTAAAAAGATAAAGCAATTCATTTGCTTCTTTGTTAAAGCCATTTCAAATAACAAAGGTAGACAATTACAATTGAGTTAAGTCTATAGTGAAATTGCGCAAAATGTTGAAATTTTCTCTATACTACAAAGGTTCCTAGGTATGTCGAAAAAAAATCGTTATCTTATCTTATCATAAAAAAAAAATAAAATAAAATTGTTTCTGTTTACTGCACCCATATTAGAAATCGGTTTAATTCTGTTTTATCGAGATAATTCTTGAATGTGACGTCATTAATTGACAACAGCACCGTCAAGTATAGTTAGGAGAAAATCATGAATCATCCTCGAACCAATCAATTTTTTATCAATTAATTAGAGCCAATTGAATTCGGTGAGCGTGAGGAATCTGAAAAGCATCACCCGCTGCGGCAATAGCTAAAGGCATATAGAAGCGCGCGCGTTAGCTTTTATGTTTCATTGTTATACTTTTACATACATTCGCCCGTATATATCTATATATATATATATATATATATATCTCCCTTATTTCTACTTAACTACATACAATAATTGCCAGAAATTGTTAAATTGGAAGTACATACATATATACTTACTTACATACGATTACTTGGCCGATCTTTTCAGAAGATAATAAACTCGGAATTCTTAAATTGAAAACCTAACCTCAATATATTTCTCTCCCATTATCGTCATCGTCATCATCATCAACATCATCAACATCATCGCCATCATGAGAATCCGGCAACTGGGGCTTCTTCTGTGGTCACAATTAGAGGCCAAGACGCTTGGGGTCAAAATGTTGCTTGGCCAAGAATTTCAGCTGTGCGAATGTGTCTCCTAAGCCTCTGAGGCGAACGCTTGCTTACATGGAACTCGAGAATCGACTTTAATTGCTGTTAATTGAGATTAACGCGCACAAATACACCTAATATAACAGAAACGTTGCGCAAACTGTAGAAAAAGTGCAGAGTGCAACGGCGCATGCTTACTTTACTTAGTGAAAAATCGATTTTTATTTGACTTTGGTTGGTTTAGGGGTAACGATGTCGTTGTTCTCTATATTCGGGTAAAAATTTTGCGTCGATTGCATATAAATTCGATATTTGGCATGGTGGTGCGTCAAATTTTATAGCGATTTTTGCATATTTTTTTTCTGCAACAGCACGTTCTTTTCTTAGTATGTTACCTTCGATTGCGGGCAAACGTATGCAACAACCGCAAATAGTATGCGTGAGCACTTTTCTGAGCCGGTTCGGTTTCCTGTTGTTAAAAGTCCACACACAGGGTATAAACGAAAAAGTAAATGAATAAAAAAAAAGAAAAAAGTTAAGGAAAACTGGTCATCGTACTGTGCACCTTTATTAGAGTTACCATCAGAAGCAGCGTGGTTTTCTACATACAACTTCTGCAAATCTCGCCTGCTGTGGTTTTATAACCTTACCACTGGCAGGCCAGCAGTTATATCAACTTGATTGCTTCATACTATGGCCAACATTAGTATTACTATAAATATAGTATCTCCTGGGATATATCTTTTGCTGATGGTGATTGCATCCTTCGGTGCATGTATGTATGTATGTGATGCTGTTGAGTTATAAGATGTGAAGAAAATATTTTCCGTTTTATTTGCGCTATCAGGGAACAAGTGGATTCCATTAATTGCTGTCAATTGAGTGGGTTAATTGTGTGAAACAATGAAAAGATTGTCCTCTTGTTTGTTGAAATCTCATGCATTCCTTACTGGTGATGATCTTTGGACCTTTATGGGAAAACTATTTAAAACAACTTTTCTAAGGTATTCATGGTGAAGGATTTTATATGGAAGCGACGTTTTGTATGGTGTGTGTGTAAAAGTTAAATGGAAATTTCTTAGTAATTTCAAACAAATTTTCTAGTAATTATCGAATTATTGCAGCGAATTCTCTGTCGGATATATCGTGCACCTGCGTAGTCACATTTTTTGTCCTAATAAGACTTTATCTAGCAATAATGCTTTTTTATCGCGAATTGTGCGAAGTCTACCATTTTCTGTCTTCCCTTCGGCTTACATTCTGCGAACGTTCAAGAGTGACATACATCAGCTCCTGCAGAACTCTCCTCATATCCCATGATCCTTTCCCTATATCCTTCATACCATGCTGTGCTTTGCATCATAGTCTATCCCCTGAGCTTGGTTTAATATACAAATAAACAAAAAATAGAGCTAATAGTTGCAATGATTTATTTATTGGTAATGTATATAACACTATCCACTGGGAAAAAGATCGCTCTATAAGGCCCTCCTGAAGCGGTTCCCTGGAAGCTCATAGCGCTTCTTTTCCCTATCACAGTTCTTTGATTTTTAACATACGCATGTCCACAGAGGCAATTAGTCATCGCAGTTCTTCTTCGTTAATCTCTTAAGAGGCCTTCAAGAGTGCTTCCTCAGAACAGCATTGAAGCGCTTGCGCATGCTTGTGATTATTTGTGGTATTAATTTTATGAAGTTACATATATATTTATTATGTACATATATTATAAGGCAATATTCTACTGAATTGAAATTATTGTAGATTTTGGCTACAAAAACAGTAACAACAACGCTTCACTCGACACTCAAAATGAGAAATGCGTTTCTTCGCACGATATTGGAAAAATTCACAGTTTAAATTCGTGGAAAATAAGATGAAATCAGCCCTTGTTGCTTGTTGTTCGGCTGGAGCTCATCAAATAATCTTCTATAGAGCTTCCAAGCGATGGCACTAGTATACAAAATTTATATGGCTGGGTGGTCCATCCCGGTATAGACCACAATATTTGAAATGATGTATATAGGTACGTCGAGTGATTCATATTTTTTCGTATCTGAAGTGTTGAGGAAGTCGATCAAATGTATACAAAACTGCTATTATAGAAACATGTTATGGTCCATTCCAGAATGCACTACCCATTTCACAATCTGTATACTCTACTCTAGTATACCATGCGACATTTAGTTCTTGTGCCATTCTATAATATGGTATATATACCTACTCGCGCATTTGCTTATTTTTCTGGGTAGATCAGTGAATATGCTTCTAAAGAGCTGCCAAATGATGGCTAGAGAAGCGCTTAATTTGTGCTCCTTTCAGAAGCGCTGTGTTTTCGGTCCATTCGTAAATTGCACTGATGTATTTTGTAACATCAACTGGAGTATTTCCGTAGATTGAAAGTCATAACATCAAGTGTTTCCCGGTCAACGATTTTTTTTGATACCATCAGAAAATTGAAGTCAAAAATTTGCTATTGCGGACAGGTAGGTACATATGAGCCGGTGAGAATCAGAGTGGCGTAAGTAAAGTTTACATAGTTTAGAGTAAATTGATGTTTCGCACCGCGGTCGTCCATAAAAAGCATAGACATTTTTTGTTGAAAATGACAATGATTCACTGCCATGAGTAGTTGTATCTGTAACTTTTGACTAACCTACTTCCCAATGGTGCTTAGCAAGGTAATGGTTAAGAAGTAAAAATTTGCTCTTGGAAATTATTAACTTACGTCACTACGGCTTTCATTGGCTCATATGTACATATATGCTATTACTATGCTTTATTCTAACCAAATGAAACGGATTCTCAATATGTTCAAAAATTACACCATCTGCCTGCTTACTAGGTTCATATTTCGTCATCTACAATGCAGTATACTTTCATCACCAGTCCCTAATCTTAAAGCACATTTTTAAAACAAACAATGCATGAGCCCCGAGGTTTAAGTGATCAAAACGAATGACTCACCTCTAAACTCCGAATGAATTAAAGTCATTCTACAGTCATTATATATATAAGACTGCTCATAATACGGGGTAAATCAGCAAAGCTGATTTACATTATGAGGTAATCTAAAAAAAATATGGGTTTGTAAGAATAATGTTTCTCAATGTCCCTTTCATTCTAATGGTTTGAATGAATTATTCTCACCTAACGTGGCCTTCATCGAGGATGTACGCTTTAATAGCTTAGAACATATTGGAAGCAACGACTGGAATCTCTTCTTATTCTACGAATAGTTGACAATCACCACTTTTGGATAGATCTAGGTGTGAGCAGTCAAAATATTGTAAGACTTTGATTTTTTATGTGTCACTAAATTTCTGAACGATACAACCCTGCTGAAGATTTTCCATGCTCTTATTACATATTTCGCTTCACTTCTCCGTTTCGAACAGAGTGCTCGAAAAAGTCGAAATTTCAATTCATTTTTTTCATTCGACTATTTATTTTTAAATAGGTATTCAACACTAGTTTCTCACATCGATCTTAAGAGGTCCAATGTTGTGTTTAGCTCCTTAAAATTAGTGATCGCTTAGATCCTCTGCCGCCGTCTAGTGGAATATCTCAAGGATCTATTCTTGGCTCCTTCATGTTAAGTCTGTATGTCAATGATCTTACAATTTTTATTCGTGATGTTAAATTACATGGAGAATTGTATCCTAAGAATTGATTATGAATTATCTGTGATTTTTCTTAACAATTTCGCTCTGTAATTTTGTAGACCAACTTGAATGCTGAATTAAATGGCATTTTGTCCTATTGTGATCACATTAGAGCTATTTTTCAAACAGGTGTGCAGTGAGAAGGCTGTGTTATCTGGCAATATGTGTGACATTTTAAGGCCCTGCTGTTTCTACATTTTAATCATATATACATATTCGGTAGCCCTATGTGTCCCAAACCTCATCCCCAACTTGTATAGGCAACGAAAACACCCCCCCACGATTGTAGGCTGCATTTATCATTTGTATGTGATTTTTCTATTTACGGAAAAGGTTTGATAATGTTTCGGCTTAGTAGTATTTTTCAGTTTGGATTGTTCATAATTGATTTTAAAAATTATTGGGAAGTAAAGAAATGGAAAAACGGCAATCAAGCAATAAAATTTACTTCCAGTTTCAATTCCAAATTCAAGATATTCAACATCCATACGTAGGTATATTATCTTTCATGTCTATGCTGCTTACACAAAACTGCGAAATTTTGATCCGAAAACAGTGTCCTGATCCCTTTATGAGCAAAATATAAATCTACATTATGCAATTTTTAAAAAAGTGTGCATAGTAAATAGATCCCCCTCGATATATACCTGTTGGACGTTTGTACAAAAGTGGTTTCAAAATCACTACAAATAGCTGTTTGTTAGTAAGGACCTGTAAAATAACAATATAATTTATAAATTTTTTTTTCAAATAACTAATTACTGCAATCTGATTGCTTTGGTACCCGACCATCTCCGATTTGGATGAAATTTGCATAGTTTTTCACAGTTTGTATAGGATATCAAAATAGCTCAGTCATATTTTTCATAAAATTGCGACATTTTCATGTGTTTATATTTTTATATTGATCTATTTAAATATTACAGTAAATTTCGACATTACTGCGGAACTGTAGCACCCTAGTACAAATGTAAACAAACATAAATGTTGAGGTTAAGGTGAAAATCGCACCAAACTAAGAGCATTACTGCGATAAATTTTTATATCGCATGAAACATAGAAAGAGTAAGCATGTTCACCGACAACCACATTGCTGCAGCTAATCACAGCTCTGTCGCATACGATAAATCGCGCTCGTTAACAAATCCTTATCTATCTATGATACAAAACCTTGAGATGTTGCTCGTCTTCATTTTTGAGACATGAATTTTTAAAGTCACCGTATACCCAAAGCAACCTGTATGGAAGCTGTGCAAAAATTAAATTATATTAAAATCAGATCAAGGAACACCCAATTCTATAAGATCTGAGTTTAAAACATTATAAAAATATTAGAAAAAGGACAAAGTGGGAGATGATATTGCGATGGAATTAAATACAGGTTAGGTTAAATTAAGAGCTGATTTATTGTGTCCTCCATTTTGCACGTAAATTCCGAACGCGTTTTCAATTATCTACTTGTCAGGCTGCGCAAATTTAAGTATTGAACTGATTATGCCGAGGATCTTGTCGAGCATACCATGCTGCGAAAGGATACATCAAGTAAAACTTTAAAGGGAATCCTTAATCGACAATCGATGTATGAGGTGTTCTTTGATTTTGATTACGCAGACATTTCTTGGTTGGTGTACTTTGAACAAGCCGCATCCAAATTTCATCTCTATAGCCGAAGCACTTAAAACTCTGCTTTTTATAAAAAAAAAACTGTAGGTCTGTCTGTTGTCTTACTATTGTAAATTTTTTTCAAATTTGAAATAGAGCTGAAAATTGGATCCGGATTTGCTAATATCCGGATACCCGGATCTGCGAACTATCCGATTCCTGAGATCCGGATCCGAACTATCCGGATTCAGATCCGAACTACTAACGGACTAAGCAAAAAAGCTTCAAAATTGAGTTGTTTCATTGAGAAAATGAGAATATCATGAAATTTTAATTTTCCCAATAAACAATGCAATCTGAGGGAAATTTTGACCTTTTTTTGCTTAGTCTGGATCCGGATAGTTAGGATCCGAATACTAGGATCCGGATTATCCGGATACCCGGATTTGAGAAATCGGATCCTAATTATCTCGGATAATCCGGATAGTAAATTATCCGGATACTTTCAGCTCTAATTTGAAAGCAAGTCTGTATTGAATGGACATGTAATGGTAACATGTTTGCCATCAATGCCACCCAACACAGGTATGAAACTGTAATTTGTCCCGATATCCGTGTTTAGATTTTTTCCAAATACCTTTATTTGATTCAGGTTCAAGTTATTTTGGTATGAAAAGAACTGTGTCGCTAGTCTATCGCCATAATTATCGTGACTTGCATCTATAGATGCCTAAACCACATAAAGAGATTTGGTAAAAATATTAACAAGAATATCGGGAAAACTTGTAGTTTCCCAATTGTATTGGGAGTAGCATTAATGGTAAATATTTTACCATCATATATCCATTCAATGCATACTGGCTAAAGCTATTTTTACAATTTGAAAAAATTTGCAATTGTCTTACTGGTTATCGTAGATCTGGAATATAAATTTTTATATATCGATGTTTGAAGATATGGAAACTAAGTAGTAAATCAAGTGTTTTTTTTTAAGTGTTTCCGGCTATAGAGATGAAATTTGAATGCGGTTCGTTCGAAGTATACCAGTTTGTCTGATTGAAAACAAAGAACACCTCATACCACCATTGGCGATGAAGAATTACCTTTAAACTATTACTTGATACAATCTTTTACAGTACCTATGGTTGTCCAACAAGATCCTTAGAATGATAAGTGCAATACTTACTTTTGGTGCAAAACGTTGTTCATTTTTAGGGTTCCCAAAGGGTAAAAACTGGAACCCTATTACTAAGCTTCCGATGGCCGTCCGCCCATCACCGGAACCGGACTGTATCTCATGAACCGTAATAGGTAGACAGTTGACATTTTTACAGACTGTGTATTTCTATTGGCGATATAACAACAAATAATAAAAATAAAATTAAAAGGGGCTCCATACAAGAAATGTGATTTTCTGGCGTATACATAGTGTTAAATTTTGTACGATGGTACGCTTCTTGTGCGAGTCCGACTCGGACTTGGCCGTTTTTTTTTCTAATATTTTTATAATCTTTTAAAATCAGATCATAAACAATTAATTGGCTATTTCTTTATGGTTTGTTGAATTTGCATTAACCATTTTTTTTCACAGAGTTCGCTATTGACGACTGAAATTGTGCATGCTGCGATAGAAGACATTTCAATCGCTGCTGGTCAAACAACGCTACAGATATTCTTTATATCACTGTGATCTACCCCGTTGGTTTTATGCTTATTTTGGTATTTGAATCAGAAAAATCGGTTTCCTAGATACCTAGAAGGGTGGGGTGGGGTAGGGTTGGAGATAAATAATATCTAAGCTATTCCGCAATTCCGTCCTCTATGTTTTCACTTTGTGTCGTGTCTGCATGTGTGTGACTGTCTGCGTGGATAAGTGTCCATGCATATACATATTCATATGCGTGGAAGAGTGTAGCCCTCTACGTCGACGCATTCTCATGCAGTGCCCAAATATACATTAAAATACGAAATTTTGGTATGGCAACCCACCCAACTAACAATTTTGATCTCATAAAGGTCTACAAGGGTCTTATGAGAAGATATACGTACTTGAGTATCCTTGTTATTTCTGTCTTGTAGAGTACTACGAGTGCTGTATGAATGTGTTATCAGAATTAAATTTAATTTAATTTCCTCTTATTAAAACACGTTATGTAAGAGTTAAGTAAGTTTCATAAGAAAACTATTTGAATTTTTATTAGAGTTTTTACATACTATTATAACGGTGTCATTATAATTATTTTAATTTTATTATAAGAGCTACACTTTTCTTATCAGTACTCTTAGAAAGAGAGTTGTACATATAGAGAATACCTCTCGGCGATCTTATTTTTGTAGAGTAAAGGAAACTTCATGAGAGTTAATTTATTAGCAAATGTATATTACATTTTCGATTATATATGTAGATAAAAGTGGAATAGAATTTAATACGAATATGTATTGAAGCGCCTCATAATTAATCAAAATCTAAAATTTTATATGAATCGTTTTATAATACGTAAAAGAATAAAAACTTCTATATCTGCTCCATAATTTAGTCCAACTTCATGTAAAAGCACTTATTTTCTTCAAGACGTAATTTTTTATATTTTATAAATACTAAATTGCGTGAATTAGCTTCATTTGTAGAAATCTCTTTTATTATAAATTCTCCATATTAAGAGAAAATATGACCGCTTTTGACTTAGTTTTCTTATAAGAATAAAAATCTTGTTATAAGAAGTTTAGCTTTACTTACAAGAGTTGTATAATTTTTTTGCCATATGAGAGTGTTATTTTATTTAAGAGAACCAAAGTCTGCGTATGAAACGTCAATTCATTTTATGAGAGTTAAACTCTTCATAATTCTTCTTATGAGAACTAAAGTTTGCATATGAGACATTTTAACTCTTGCAATGAGATTATAGCTTTCACAATGAATATGAAACATTTTTTATGAGCATTTAACACCTTTTTTGACATTAGGCTTTCATTTAGAATGATCGAAGGGAATACAAATATTATTTCATTACTTTTCGTGTTAATTTAAATTAAACTTACTTCTGATGCTATTATAATGATGTCAACAGAAACAGCAACATCTTGACATTCATCGTAGATGCTTCGAATAACATTGTTGCTGTTATATTCGGGATTATTACATATTTTTACTGTACATCATCATATGAAAGAGCTAATAAATTTATCTTTTGGTATTAAAATTATTAATTTATTGGAACATTCCTGGGCGTATTTAATTCAAGGTACAATTTTCTTATTTTCCTTCGAGGATTAGTAGAAGTTTTAACTTTCTTCCAATCCATTTTGACATATAAACACCAAGTGACGTCTATGAATTTTAATGAGAATAATTATCTTTGTGTACTAGTAACAACGTCCTTATAAGTGTTTTAATATTTTATCACTCATAAAAACATCTTTATGAGTTGTCTTATACTTGAACTCTTACAATAACTTTCATATAAGTACAATAACACCTTTATACTCATAAGGACATTTTCTTGAGAGTACATCGCTTTGAGAGTTAACATTTCATAAAAAAGACTCAATAAGAATAAAAGGTTTCTGGCACTCAAAATAAGAATACAAGATGATCTTAATATGAGTGTAAAAGGATTAGAAGCTCTAGTAGTATTAATCTCTCTTAATAATAGTACTATGAGATATACTTAAGTCTTATTACAAGAATTATGTTATGAGACAATACAAGAGTGTTAAGAGATTCTTATGAGATACTTTTGCGATTTACAATAGTTGTTCTCTGGAGAGTTTTTTAGTTGGGCTACGAAGGAGTTGACCGATTGGTCCCATTTTCGAACTGTATTTGCAATTTTTATGAAAACGCCGTGTGCAAAATATGAGCACTACACCTCGAAGCCTTCTTTCTCTTTTAAGAAAGTCCCGCGTGGAAAATTTCAGCTCTCTACGTCGATGCGTGAGGCATTGTCCAAATATATAGTGAAAACCTAAATTATTATATGTCAACACCAAAAAGTAGTAACCCGATTTGGTCCATTTTTGACCATGTATTTGCAATTTTCTTGAAAACGACGTGTACAAAATTTGAGCTTTCCACGTCAACGTGTTCTCGGACAGTTTCCAAATATATAGTGAAAAACTAAAGTGTTGTATGACAACATCAAAAAGAGGTTTCTTGACCATTTTTGTAATTTTATATGCTATTGCTATGAAAACACCACGTACCAAATTTCAGCTCTCTACGTGTACTCGTTGTCAGGCAGTGTCCAAATATATACTAAAAAACAAGATATTTGTAAGGCAATCCTACGAAGGAATTGCCCGCTTTAAACCATCTTTGAACTTGTATTTGCAATTTTTATGAAAACGCCGTGTTCAAAGTTTCAGCTTTACGGGTCGGAGCGTTTTTAGGCAGCTTTCTAGACCTCGACAGCAGCACCATCTGTTGTGTCCAAAACTATCCTATCATTCAAGCTGGAATCATCCAAACACATTCACATAATTTCATTGAAATCGGTTGGGCGGAGATTAGCGTGTACAAATACAGTGACACGGGATTTTTATACATTAAGATATACATATATGAGAAATTGAATAGTAATGTAGGATGACAAAATTTTTAATATTGCTTACTTGATAAACCTCTCCATTGTAGGTAAAAGTGTAATATATGAACATATACCTATTCACCGGATAGAATGTAAGATATAATACGAAACGATTAACATATGATCAAATTACTTAAATGAATCTGGTATAGTTATCTTTCTAAGCTCAATTGATGCAATAATTTTCAATTAAAACTTCTCAATTTTCGATTTTCGATAACAAATAATATCCACCTACACCTAAAAGCATTTACTATACTAATAACAATGTTTGCCATTCATTTCTCGCCTTCTTGGATATCATAATTTCTTGCTCGGCTTATGAATTACCAGTTCGACCTTTACTTCCGCTTTAGATCTGACTTTATTACGGAAATATAAATATGTGTACTTGGTATACAGACACGCTCACTTATTCTGCGTGCATGAGTTCAGTTTTTTGACGAAAAATTTCCATTTTTAATTTCATAAAAAAAAATTCTATCCCGAACCATATAAAGGAAGCAGCCATAAATCAAAACTAACGAAATTTCCTATGTGTGTATGTAAGTATGGATGTATGTATATATGTGAAATACGACATCTGCTTCCTTGAGTCCTAAAATTTAAGCGATCTTCGAATTATTGACGCCAGACCGATCTGGCTCCAATTTCATTCAATTTTTTTTTGCTGATTTCTCCATTGCATGAACTTAAAAAACTCACTTCCATGAGTTTCCCATATTACAGATACTATCTATGGCAGTACTGCGCTGCGGCGATTGCGACCATGGACTTTTCTTTTCTATTATAACTCACGTTGTTGTGGGTGAGAGGGCCAACAACAAGCATCTACAATATATTTTCCAACGGGACTTGAGACTAGGTACTTGAATCGGCTAAGCAGGCGCAAAGAGCTACGCGATTGTTCTGTTGTTGGCCGGTTCAGTTTGGTTTATACCTTTTTTGGGGCATTCTCCTCTGTGTCAAATGCTTCAAACGAGGCGAACGCAACACAATCGGTCATGCATGCGTCGTATATTTACGTTTTACCTAGAGAGCGACGTTATGTTCGCATGGTTATTTTCATTCCCCGCGAAAATTCATTTTATTGTCGCTGTGTAAACTACTGTAGACTGTTGGTTGTTGGGGCGCTTTGTTTCGGTCCGATGGTCTTATGTACAAGAAATACTGCGGCTTGTGGTGTTCTCTACTTTACGAGGGGACAAAGAACGGTTCAGATGAGTGGACAGAATTTAAAGTGATTTAGAAGAATTCCCTAGAAATTGGTTACTTGCAATGAATGCAATGAATTCCCATGCAATACTAAATGGACAAATATAAAATAATAAAATTGTATCAAAATGAAAGGGTTTTTTGTGGTGCCTATAGTGTAAAATCCATAAACTGAACAAATTATTCTTTGTATGAATTTACAAAATTCGGAGAAAATTCTCTCTTTTTCAGTCTATACTTGACTGAATTTGTGTCTTGGATATCTCATCTCGGGCTAATCGATCAAAGTATCAAATTTCATTCTATAGCACATTTCTGATTAAGCTGCACCAACTGTGTGCACATTCCCAGCCCCATTTATCTTCTCTTCTTACTTACATCTTTCAGACTATGTATGTAAGCAAAAAAGAAAAAGGAAAAAAAGAAAAAACAAAACAGTCAGAAAAAGATCAATGCAGCACCACTGATCACAAGCTGTTGCTAGTGTCAGGTCAGGTATCTTTTTGGTACATACACTTACATTTATGCATAATAAACATAATATTCTTTTTCATCTATACACATGTGTACACAGGTTGGACAACTGTCCCAAACTGCGCTTCCTCAATCCGACCCAGTTGTAGCTGCACTGATGCGATCATGTGAAATCTGAACCATTTTATGGATGAGATCTCAGCAGATATATATGGGAACACCACCACCATGAAATTTAAGTTCTTTTCAGAGTCTCAAATGTCCTTATGAGAAATATAAGTGAAGAAAAGAATCTTTGTGCGGTAGGGCCCCAACAGATAGAATACAGAGCAAAAGAATGTACAAAGGAGTGTTAATGTATGTTAGTTGCACTTCAACAAGTTGCTTACATTAAAATGGAAAAATTTAATTTAGTGCATTTATTTTGTTCTTATAATCAAATAAAGAGTATTTTATAGGAAAATTGGTTTGAAACGTTAATTTTATTTCAATTGCGTTTGAAGTATTTTATTGATGGACAAATTTGATTGTAAGAGCTCATATTATTGCATTATTTCAAGGAAATAATTTTTAACTGTAATTCTATGAGATAACTATCATACAAGATATAGGTGAAGAAATATATTTACAGAGTAAAAAAGCACCAGTCCTCACGATAACTTGAGAAGGTGTTCTCTTAGAGAGCTGAAATTTAGCATACGGACTTTCTTTAAAAAAAAAAAAAACGTAAATTTAAGTTCGAAAAAGGGACAAATCGGGTAACTCTTTCGTAGGGTTGCCATACAAATATTTCGAGTTTTACTATATATTTGGACACTGCCTGAGAACGCATGGACCTAGCAAGCTCAAATTTGGTACACGATGTTTTCATAGCAGTAGTAAATAAGGTTTCAAAAATGGACTAAATCGGGCAACCCTAACTTGGTGTTTCTATATAAAAATTTAGGTTTTTTACATAATAGTGGAGAACGATCAAACCTAGACGTGTTTATTATTGTACTGAAAAGCTCTTCAGAATATGAAATCGTATATGAAATTTGTTATAATCATTTTTGTTGTCCGACGAGCCGTTCTAGAAATATAAGCAAAAATCTACTTCAAATATCAAATGTTCACATATAGATCACCATACGAAATTAATACGGGCATGTCAAATCTGATGCTGTGGGGCCTGATGGTATTCCACCTAGGTTTATCAGGATTCTTCTGCCTTGGATAATACAGCCGATTCTAAATATTTTTAACACCTGCCTTACCATGTCGATATTTCCTTCCGGTTGGAAAATTGCTACAATTGTGCCGGTGGCTAAGATCAGTGCCGCTAAGGTTCCCGGTGATTTTCGACCGATTAGCCTGTTGGGATTTCTTGCTAAGGTTCTGGAAAAATTGATGGTAGAGCAAATAATTGATCATTTGGAATACTTTAATTTATTTAGTCCTTTCCAGTCTGGTTTTCGTAAGTCTCGCAGTTGCAAGACAGCCCTTATTAATGATACGAATGATATACGTCGCTCGCTTGACATGGTCCATCTGTGTGTTCTTGCCCTGCTTGATTTCTCCAAAGCATTTGACATGGTCTATCATTCCAATCTGCTTAAAAAGTTGACCTCAAACTTCCTTTTTCATCTCTCTGCCGTGTTCTTAAGTCGCAGCTTTCTCTCCAAAAGATTGCAGCGGGTTAAGGTAAAGGATTGTGTGTCCGGTGTTTTGCCTCTAAATTGTGGTGTCCCTCAAGGCTCTATTCTCGGCCCTTTGCTCTTCAGCCTATATATAAATGACCCCCCAAATGTTGTTGTGGACTGTAAAATTCACTTGTATGCCGATGATCTGCAAGTGTATCTCAGTCAACCAATAGGACTGACGGAGGATTGCATTGATAGACTGAATTCCGACTTGCGCAGTATTGCGCACTGGGCTGATAACAATCTTTTATTGCTTAATGCTGAAAAGTCGCAGTGCATTGCCTTCTATCGCAGAGCAGTTGAGGTATCTGATCTTCCACCTGTATTTTTAAATAACACAGTTTTACCATTTTCGAGTCGTGTAAAAAATCTTGGAATCTTCCTCAATTCCAGAATGCAATGCTGTGATCATGTCAATATTATGACTGGTATGAAGTATAGTGGGCTTTGTCGGCTGTGGTTATCGTCGGGAACCTTGTCTACGATGCTAATCAAATCTTTGATTCTCCCGTACTTTTCCTATGGCAGTCTCCTTTTCCCTCACTTGTGTTCATCATGTTCCACTAAGCTAAATGTTGCGTTCAACGACTGCACAAGATTCGTCTTCTGTTTAAGGAGATTCGATCATATCTCGCAACATCGTATTCATCTACTTGGTTTCTCCTTAAATCTATATCTTTTACGTAGGCTTCTGGCATCTCTTCATAAGCTCATCTACTCTAAAGAGCCAAGCTATTTGTTTAATAATTTTGGATTCTTGAACTCCTCAAGGTGGTTCGACTTGCTGATACCAAATTTTCAATATTCAGTAATGGAGAATTCTTACTTTGTTCGTGCTGTTCAAGCTTGGAATAATTTACCATCCGAAATTCAGCGTACGAGCTTGACTCGAGGGTTTATGGAGCGAATAATGGGATAGACTTTTGGGTGTGTTTTAGGTGGTCTTGGCTCTGTGTTTTCTAGTAATTAGTTGTTACATATTTGTATTTATAACCTGATATTTTAGAGTAATATTTTACGTTGATAGTAGCATATATTTTTTCGAATTTATATTTAATTTTAATTTTTTTAATTTCCAATTTATTTAAACTTTGTTTTTTATATTATAATTTCACTTCTCGTACTTTTATATTAATATTTACTTGGTTTTATTTATTTATTTTTGCTGCTTTGTTTTTGTACTAAAAAAAGAAATTTGTATTCTTATAGTACTTTACCACGAATAAACTTATTCTATTCTATTCTATTCATTCATCTAGGCTAGGTATCATAAGAATTGGATCTTAGACCAATTCTAGCTTTCTCACTTGTTTGCTTTTTATTTGACTCTTTTCTTAATTTAGTACTTTTTCTATCTGTTTTTGTTTTTTATTATTTTACTTTGTTTTTGTTCTTTTTTTATTTTATTTATTTTTATTTTACAACTATTTTACAACAAGTAATTTTCAAATGTAAATAATTATTTGTAGAATTTAATGAGCTTTAATTTTGATAGTAAGTTTCATCGCGATCAGATCAACGATTACCGAGATATGATTAAAAAACTTTTTTTTTAAATGGCGGATCGTGCCCTGGAGTTAGTAGTCAGGGCGGCTCCAGCGGGTAGGCCGGGTAGGCCCAGGCCTACGCAACTGTTTTATGTTTATATGTTAAAATCCTTGTTCATTGTGTATTTACATACGTTCAACATATTCATGTGCGTTATAGTGATACGAGTGATTAGTTGAAACCATGTGAAGTTGCACACACTATCAGATAAAAGAAAGGCGTTTTGGGTTTGTTGAATTGCAAGAACTCATTTCCTTATCTTTAGCTATCTTGGAATCAATTGGTCTAGAAATTAAGAATTGTGTAAGCGAGTCGTTTGATGTTGCGTCTGTAACGTCGAGAATATTTTATGAGTTTCAGTCATTAATCAGAGAAATGGCTACTAATAATCGTTTCCCGTACGTGCATTGACATGCACATAGACTAAACTTGGTCTTGGTTGACGTAGCTAAGAATGTACAAATAGTTGGGGAAACTATGGGTCTTTTAGAAGCAATTTTTATGCTTTCCAATCTAGCTCTACGTTTCGCCATGAACTGTTCATTTTTTCCAAAGAGACTAAAACGGAGAGAAAAGTCATCACAGTACCTCAACACAGCAGTACTAGATCGGTAGCAAAGTATAAAGGAGTACAGTTCTTTAACAACGAACTTGCCTCTGTATTAAATGCTTGGCAAAAATGTGCGCAAAGTTCAAAGCCAAGTGAGGTTAGAGGCCTTTCAACACAAATAAAATCTTTTTACGTGGCTTTCACTCTAGTAAGACTAGAGGTTATGCTACAGATTGTTAATATCCTTTCAAAACAACTGCAGTCCTCGACCATATATGTAGGCAAATGTCTTAAGCTCGTAAGAGCAACAATAGATAAATTAGGTCAGTTACGAACCGATACAAAGTTTTAAGAATTTATCCAAGAAACAGTACAATTATGCAAAAACTGTGAGATTAATTATGAAAGAGGCACTAGCCGCCGGAAACAAAAGTCAACGGCAAACCTTGATAATTATTTCGTCATGGAGACTACTGGCAAGGGAAGATCTGATTGAAAGAGTGAAAGTGATCACCAGATAAAATTGAAATCAGGTTAGTTTAATATTCTTGATAACATATTATGTGAAATAGACAAAAGGTTTGACATCCAAATGGCTTTTATCTCAGCCTGTGACCCAAAATCAAAAAATTTCTTAAATCTACAAGTTTTGTGTCATTTTGCAGAGCTTCATGGCAAGGATAGTGAGTTTACATCTACCTTAAAAGTGCAGTATGGTTTAGGTATACCAATGTTTAGAGATTCTAAAAGTAGTAGGTATAGATAAGAAAAAAACTCTTGCAATCCAAAAATGATTTGAATGATTTTCGATTGCAAGAGTTTTTTTTTCCAGTAAACTCAGTCAATTTCATATTGACTAAATTCGCTATGAATTTATTTCATGGCAAAACTATCTAGTATGGATATGTTGAAAGATTTAGCCGATTTCCCATCATTTGAAGAATTGCTATATCAATGCCCGTCTCTATAGCGATTGCTGAAACTACATTCTCTACAATGAGGAGGATAAAATCAAACTTGAGGACTACAATCACTGGGAAGAGACTGAATAGTTTGGGAGTATTATCCATTGAAATGGAAGTAAGCTATGAACTTCTCAACCACCCTGATTATGTCGGTGGTGAATTCGCTTCCCAGAAGAGTAGAATATTGCAGTTTGTCATGAAATAACTACTATCATACGTGTACATAATATTACTGAATTAAGTTGTATTTCTTAACAACTAGTTTTGTGACACTTATGGGCAATAAAATGTATTCTTTTGAAATCAAAAAAGATTTCTTAATTTTCATAGGATATGTAAGCCTGGCCCCAAACTTTTAAAACTAACAGTGTGATATGCTGTGTTATGTTAAATGTTGCATATCTAAAATGAAATTAAATGTTCATATGCTCGTAATATTATAACGAATTCGAGAATGCATCAAGCAACAATAAAATATCAAATTATTACTCTTTTGTTTAGCTTATTATACCTATTTGCCTTGAGAGTAAAACTGCCCTCAAAAAGCCTTAAAACTCACCATTTTGGATTTCCTTTTTAAAAAATTTCCGGGGCTTCCTTTTTACTGGAGGTATTCTATACAGCCCCCCCCCCCCCCCGGTAGTCACGACTCCACTAAACTGTGCCCACCCAAAAAATAAATCTTGGAGCCGCCCCTGGTCAGGACTATTAACTGTCTTCAAAAGTATGCAAAATAAAGGTCTCCACCAATTTGTATCTTTTTATCCAGTTATTTTGTCTATTTTTTCTAATTTGACTGGGCTATAAGTATAAAAAAAATTATTAAATAAGATCGATCTCAACCATGTCTCAGATAAACCAATGGCATCCATAAAAGACCAACTATTAATATAGAGATGAACTCATTAAGTTTGGTATAAACGCTATGAGCATTTAGTAACATATTCTTATTCCATCGGCCAATCCACACTAGCCATTTAAAATATATATACATGCATACAAACATATATACCGATTTTAAAAAAATCTTCCAGTCTATAATGAAATATTTGTAATTTTATCCAAAGAAAACTATTGCGGTGCAAACCAAATTTTTGCATCTGTTCCATCTGAAGAATAGTTTTGTTTGATTATAAACAAATCAAAACCGAATTCTAAAGTAAACATAAGTTTTAATAATCTATGAGAGTACCCATCGGTTTTAATTAATAGTACCAAGAACAGCTTGCATCCATAATTTTATGATAACGTCATCATCATCATCATCATCATAGCAGACAAAAGAAATCATACTAAAAAAAAAACATCTCTCGTGAGAATAAATGAAAAATTTTTGATAGAAACACATCAGGCAACATATGGCTAGTAGAGGCTAAAACTTTGATAGTATCAACATCCTCCATCCAGGGGCTCTATCCCATCCAGCCAGGGTCTAACTCTCTGGAAGCCTTCGGAACCTTTATAAATACAAGTTCAAGTCCACTTCAGCGTATAAGAAGCGCGTAAAATGTGTGCGCGCATGTGCAAGTGGTTCTATTTTTTTTTCTCCTTGCTTCTTTCTTTCTTTCTTGAAAGAACACGGTAAAAAACTTGCGGCATTTAAGGAAAGCGATTTTTTGTTTTTGTTTTTTTTTCAAGAACTGTCGACGGAGTGATTTGTTATGGATTCTCCTTTTTGGGATATCTTGAAAGTGTGGGAAATGGAAAGTACAGTGCAGATATGTAGGTTTTAAAAGCATGTTGTTTATCGAATGCCGACAGATTTCCTTGCGATAAACTTCGGTTCTGGAATTAACATAAAATATTTGCTGATAATGTCATGTTGAGAACTTTATCAAACATTTTTATGCTTCCAGCTTTCAAAAAATTCAAATCGTAATACATACATAATTGTAAACGGAATAAATCATCAAAATATTTTTTATATTGCAGCCGATGCAACTTTTCAAGTACTGACTGACCCGCTCCACATTTTGGACGTCTTCAATTAAAAACTTTTATGCCATCTTACATTAGTTGAATCGGACTAATTTATTGCGCTGGTATTCAATTAGTGAATATAAATCAATTCAATTGATTCAGATGCATTTCTTTAAGTGGTTCGGAATTTCATCTCTCGACTATGTTTGGACTTTAATCTGTAAAAAGTCAAAAGTTTTATTGTTAAGAACGAAGCAGTTTAATGCTCTCACATTTTTACAATTAATTTTACATATAACAAACAACAGCTGGCCGGAGCTATGGTATTACAGACTCTTCCGGTTTCCCATTGAATGTCTCACGGTTAAGGTAACTCTCCATCCGTAAACTTGGCTGCTGAACATTTGAAAACATTCGTACGTTGCAGTTAATTGCCTTATATCCACTGTCCACTTTTAAAATGCAAATTTTTCTTAACACTTTTAATTTACATATATACGTATGGGTATATGTAGTCTCTATAGGCATCCATAGTTAAGAAAGTATCGGAAATCCGCGACAGACAAAAAAGATCGCTTGTCTATATACAAAGCTGCGTTCTTTTTGAAGCAAGAGCCTTTAGTAGACATTCACTAAGGATTAAGATATGCTCTGAAAGTACCTCCGCCCTATTCAAATTGAAATTCAAGTCCATTGTCGAATAAGATTTTATTCACCTTGATATGAATGTGAACGATGGCTGCTGATCCTTCTGTCTCCCGACTGGGCAGTCGTCTTTAGGGGAATAAAATTTTTGAAATGTCTGATAATCTAATAATGTCGACGACCTTCTTAGACTGTGATCATCATCCATTTAGCCTGATGAAATATAGGCGACCGTGATCATGTTAATCAACTTCAAACGTGAAGACAAATAGGCAAACCGTCAGGCCGCCGCGCGAATGAAAATAGTAATTACCTCTTCTTTAGTTCCCATCATGGGTGTGAGGATTGGCGCGTTGGATGGACGGAATCATGAAAGATATTCACTATAAGCTCTAGGTTGAAATTGAAAATTCGCTACAGCTTAACCCTATAACTAGTCATAGGTCGTTGGTCGTATATAGTTATAGGTATATAGATGTATAGGAGCATATAAATCTCCCCCGACATCCAAAAGTCCATTAAAAGATTCAAAAGTCTTGGCATGTACATCAGGGTCTATGAGAGTAAATTTTCGACGTTTGATTACGATTTCGTGCTTACCTTTTGGAATTTACTTGTTTTTTTTTGTTAACTTTTTTTTTTCAAGGAGGAACGATCAAGTGGAAAAAATTGAAAATGTTGCGTTAAAGATTCGATCGCGTTCTACACGCCATCATCGCTATTGGCCATTTCTTTGCATTAAAGGTGCCTTGTTTCTGGGAGTCTTAAGAAAAAAAAAGAAACCCAACATATAGCGGAGCACAAAAAAAAGACAATTTGGAGATTCCATGTTGGATCTCACTCAGAGGGGCTCCTTAATGAATCTAAAACTAAATAAAAGTTAGGCCAGGTGAAGTAGAGGTGTTTGAACGTGACATGAATTTGATGGGCACAAGTACAGCGATGTGATGCTTGTTGAAAAGATTTTAAGACTCTGCGGGGTTCTTAATGAGAAACTATTTCCATTCTAAAGTGATCTCTTGTATTACTTCTCAAGTAGAGTTTGCAAATTTTTTTTATCTATTTTTACTTGTTATGTCTTAGGAAAAGTAGATGCTTGTGGAGTGATAAAGAGCTACGATTATGCATGAAAAGATTTATCCGGTGGGAATTTTTATTGCCTTCATTAGTATCATTGAAAATAATCGAAATGCATAACTCACATAGGGAAAGTATTAGCGCAATAAGTATCTTCACAGAAGGTAACATTTCGAATACACCGTCCTCTTTTTCGTACTCCATAGGCTGAAACTTTTTTAATGTTTTCTGGTCCTTAAGAGATTTTTTCTTAAAACACACAAATATACACTTTTAGTAAGAATAAGCTTTTGTTGACTCGATATCATGACCTAGCGAGTGCCTAATGTTCCAGTGAAGAATATTTTTGTAGTTGTGTGTTTTTTATATGGGGTCAAAATAAGACTTCTGAAGTCGATTCAATTACCATCCTGCAGAGTGGAAAAATTTGAATTATCCATTTGTGCCGACGGTGAAAATGTTCCCAATATGATCTAAAATGTCCAATTAAAATGACTTTTATCATCAGAGCTTGTGTCTTATTGGTATATGACCCCGTTCTGTGCAAAATTTATTTACATTTACTTAAATCCCAATGTTATCAAGGCATTCGACATTTACTCGAAAATTGTCAAAACCATAAGTCTGGGACTATTCTTCTTAAAATGGGTTGTAGAAGACCATATAAAGAGACTTGCTTTAAAAGCTTCTGTCTATATCTTTTCGTAGTGTAAATTCCGTGCGGTAGAAGTGTGCGTAAATGAAAAGTACTCTCAAATTCAGGATTTATTATGCCAAATCTGGAATCTTGACACCGATTTCTTGTATTCCAGCAATCTTGTTTTCGAATGTACCTCTTCAGTTTAAGAAGGCGTCATTGAAATCTGCTTGGGTTTGCTGAGTTTCTGATCTTTTAGATCTTGTTATTGCTGCTTGAGCTACAGCGTCACGTCATCCTCGGTTCATCAGTGACAGTGGTCATAATCGATATATGCTGATAAGTAGTAGTCTTTCTTGCCGATTTGCAATCAATTTATGACTGGATTGATGATAAGTTTCTACGACCCTGAGAACCATCGTTTTCATTCTTATTGGACACTGATTTCTACATAGGATGAGACTTGTTAACAACCGAGTATACAGAGGTTGCGGAGAGGAAACGATGATTCACTTTCTCTGTCACTGCATGCTATCATCGGTAAGCAATGCAGCGGGAATGGAGAGTTAAGGAGAACAAATTATAAACTTTGCCAGCGCGTCCGGCTAGAGCTATGAGCATTGACTTAAAAATCTTCAGGGTAAACAATAAGCCTTGTAGTGGCCAAAGGTTTAGAGTGCTTTAGGGATCTCAACCTATTTCCAAGCCAGTCATCCTACATCCGAGTTTTGTCTTAATTTTTTCTATTTTCGATAACATTCTCTATCCGTTTTCGTGTGGAGGTAACTTAGAACTCTGTACAGCATCTTGGTAGCTCGCATATTTTTAAAAATGTTATTTTTCATGTTTTATATTGAATTTCGTTTTTATTTTGAGCATATGATTCTTTTGACCCCTGTTGTTGTACGGGGATGAAGCCGATATTGTTGATCTAATAATATATTCAAAAACAATTTCTGGTATGGACCGGTTACTTTACCATATGCTCTTGACTACTTTTATAGTAAATTTTGGTTTGATGCTGCTGGTGTGATTAAATTCCTAATGAAATTTTTTGAAGGATGTTTTTGTATCTGTTCCAACAAGTTAAGGATTCCTGTCATTAATAAAAAAATTTGTTAATGTTATAAAGTAGATCCTTTTACAATTTCCTTAAGTAAGTTTGAAGACGTCAAGTTCGACTCACTGAAAGGGTGCCTAAGCCTAGTAATTGTAATATCGAAATTTTTTGACGGACACTATTAGTTAAATATTGCGCTCTGCACCTTTTACTGTTATGAAAATATAGTTGGCCGCAAAACTACAATGAATTTCATGATACATGCTTTCATACCCTGGTGATTGTAGTTAAATATTGTTGATAGCACACTTTTAGTGATAATAATTCTATCTCGTTTCAAATCGATCATATTTGCATCCGTTATCCGACCATTCCCAATGATGTGAATTACTTTCTGTAATACTGGATCCTTCTATGTTTCTTATTTTTACGTCTACGATGAGTTACTCTGTAATTCGTAGATTATAAAAACTTATATATTCAATTGTCTGGAAACTTTCACATTTTCGGTTTCTATTTTAGAAATTACTTTGTAGTGGCTCTTTACCACAATATTCACTTGAGTAATTAGCACCATGCTATGAACATTCTCCAAAATTTTGTTGTTGTTGTTGTATAGGGTGCTCTTCAATAGAATAGTCACCCTTGACAAAATGTAAGATATGGTCCAAAAATGCTCCTACTCCAGTTTAGTTAAAATAAAAAAAAAACAAATTATTCGCCATTTCTAATACGACTCCAATAATAAAAGTAGTTTTAGTTAAAATGTACTTGAGCGCAATTTAACGATGGTATAAATGGCAGTCTTTGTTCTTAAAGTTTTTAAAATATTTACTTAAATTTGGACGAAGAAGATAAATATCATCCAATTATAAAAGAATCAGTTCTTAAGAGCCTGCCTGTTTCACAGACTTGAGGTGTGTACTCATACATTAGTGTCTGATAGAAATTTGTCTAAATTAACTAGAAAAAAAAGTTATTATTAGTCTAAGACTGAATTTGGTGATATGGATGAATTTTCCTAAATATAAATCCAACCCTTTTTTATATATGTATATATATGTGTATATACATATATATTCAAGTTACATAGATCGTTAAAGTAGGTTTGCATTTCTATTTAGAACAGTTTGTAGGACAGTAGAATTGGTTGTAGCCAATTTCATGACATTTTATATTTTGACGAATGCTTCAGTATAATAATTAAAAACGTTTAGAACTAACCTTTTTCCTAATATATGTATGTGAGAAATCTGCGATTTTTTAAAACTAAACAAAGCCGAACTCTGCCTCATTAAAATATATCTGTATAGCTCTTTTAGTCTCGTGTAACTAGTTTCACTTTTGGGAAGATTCAAAAGATTACTGTCCTCCTGAAAATGAATATCAATTACTAAATAATTTTGCACCAATAATTTTATTTCCAACTGAAATAATCTCCTTCCATCTTATGAATGAGTATACCATTTTAACTTTTTATACCCATTTAAATTCAAAATGCACAAACATTTGATAAAAAACTCGAATTTCGTAGTTTGTGAAGTTTCCAATTAGGCCATTATTCGAAAAATTAACTTCTGTTTACATAAATTTCAAGATGGATAATAAAATTTTATGATCGACATTAATGCATTCTCAACAAAGTTCTTCCAGTTTAGCAATTATATATTTAGTATCAAAATAAAAGGTATACGGAGTCGAGATATCCATGGCATACAATACAAACATACATCATATACACAACGTATACACACACATAACCATTTGAAATAAGAGTCGCAGTGTGACGTGGGAACTCCATTCCGCGACCTGAAAATTTTTCATCTTTCTTTTAACAAAAACACTAAAGAAAATGAGATAAAACAAAAGTAAAAATAAAACGATCTCTCAGATTAGCCTCAAAGACACAGCAACAAAATGGAACAAGTGCTTCTTGGTAGCACTTCAGTCAGTCCAAAGAGAATGAAACCTTTCAGACGCTTAAGACTATTGAACTTAATCTTGGGCTCAAGTGATGGCGATCTTACATCTTATAGTGCAATCGGATGAGGCAAAGTTCAACAATAATTCACTTATTCTTACTTGGTTAAATAAAAATTTTCGTTGGTTATTTAAAAAAGAAAAATTCTTTTGGAATTATTGCTGGTTTTTATCGACTGCGTAGTCATCCGTTAAACATCAGTGATCGAAATGATCAGTGATCATGATGATGATGATGATCGCGACTTGATAAACTACGTTTCTTGTACTTGTAACTGATTTCCTTTTAGAGGCCGATCGAAGCTTCACAAAAGGATAGAAAGCTACCCTGAAGTGGTATTCTTGATCTAACCAAATTTGAAAAGTGCACATATATCAAGGATGGCCAGGGGAATAATGACCACATGTTGCAGCAGTGATCGCACCAAAAGATAAAGCCGGATAGGTCCATATTTGTGCAACATGCATCGAAATGGCTTCCATAAATGGTAGTAAAACGAAAGAGTTATGCCATGGGAGCAGTTCAACAGAATTCACTGTACGCAAAGGTAGTAGCTGAGCTGTGTAGCATCGTCATCAACATCAGCAGCTTCATCACCTTCATCATCTTATCCAATCTCAAGTCTGAACTTATTTTGCTGCTGCTGCTGTTGGTGCTACTGTTTTGACCGCAAAAAATCTTATATAAACACATATATGTATATGTAGAAGCTAGGCTGAACGGAGGCTCCGACAGATTGCCTCATTGAAGGAGATTGATCTATTCTTTCTCCTCTGTGATGTAGAAATTCTTTGTTTCCAAAGGGAAGCCTTCTTAACTTGTCTTCGATCAAAATATTTAGCGATATGATGGCGCATTATTTGTTGATTTATGGCCGCGCGATGATATTCTTTGGCAGTTGTTTACGTTTTCATTATACATGGCGGCGGCGGTGTGTAAAAAGCATTGCTGGCAGGGTAGACTGGACTTATGATAAGAACATGCTGGCTAAGCACATTTTTTAAATAATCTAACTAAGTACTTAAGTTGCTGCGAAATTAGAGCTTGGAGATTTTTGAAAATTATGCGCAATATTAAATATTTTAATGTTGCGTCAGAAAGATTAAGATTAAAATCGTGAAGAATTTTCTAAATTCTCGTAGCTTTCCTTGAATTTTATATTGCTAGTGTTCTTGTATTAATTGATGTACAGATCTTATGTTAGAAGTTTTATAAATCACTTGATCTCGTGGAAAATGCATGCCATCACTATTTCAAATATAACGCGACCATATGTTGGGCTGATGATGTTTTTGAGTTCGTCTAAAATTTCATTTAATACCTCTGATTCTGGAAACGTGTTTGTGCCGTATTTCTTACTCTACTTCGCACAATTTTATGATATTATATTATTATATCTATTGGACTGTGTCTTGTGCGACAGTTTTTAGTACATTAAAGAAAAAACAAAGGAAGTAAAGTGGATGACAATTTTGTATAATTTATTGCTAATTCAAATAATGTTTTTTTTTATTCATGTCCACGTAAATCATTAATTGGTTTTTCGTTCAAGACGCAATTACAAATTTATAGAGGGTTACAGTCAGTGATTTTTTTTGTAATAGAACGCACTGGAACCGCGTTCCACTACCTTTTTTCAACAGATTCTAAAAGTTTTAAACAATGTTTCTTTTAAATTTGATATTTAGTTTGTTTTAAAAATGAATTTGAATTCATTTTAGTTCATGTTTACAGAGGGAGGTAAACATGCGTACAAAACGATCGCAAGCTTAATTCGAAATCAGTTGAAGCCTTCAACTTACTCATACATATATGATTTCAACTAGATTAAAGGTTGAGCCAAAGATATCCTAATAAGAAGAATAGAAGCAGCCGATCAAAATTGGAAGTTTTTCGTGTTTTTTAGAAGAAAAAAACAATTAATGTCATATACTTTCGCCAAAAACATCAGAGAATCCAGTATGAGTTTCTCCCACTTAATCTCTTCGGAGCAAAATGAATGAAAACAGAAACACGTGCGTTCAAATATCATAGGATTGCAGCAGCAACTTTGGCACCACTACATAGGATTACAGCAACAACTTTGGAACCAACTCTCTCAATATTTCAGAAAAACCGGTTTTCATAAAAGCGCGGGAACATTTTATGAGAGTAAAATCTTAAAACTTAGGCCCTTCTCATTTATTTATGAAAATGAATAATTTGGCATTCTGTTTCGTTACATGTAATCTGCACTTTCAGATTTGTTGTCTTTATTCGTGGATGTTTTAAAGGGAGTTTGAGCTTTTGTTATTTTTTTTTTGCTTCTTTATTTCTTTTTCTAACCGTAAAAATCAGCTGACATTCGTAAAAGTGGAAATTAGAAACTTGTCAATCAGACTGCAACTAAATGAAAGGGAAATTATTCGTGGATTCCGTGAATACATTCTCGAACATATATATCCAGAAAAACTGATGCATTTGATGCGTGCTTTGAGTACCATTCCAATATCTTCAAATGAATGTGATGAAATGCAAATTAACCAAATTGCAACCTCAACTAAAGCTTCGTGAAGACTAAGACAATTTCAGCTCTTTTGTTCATCAAAATTGTTAGACGAGAATTGGACCAATCTTTGGAATATTCTGTGAACATTTGCTTTAAATTCGACTAATAGCTGTAGTTTATGTACATATATTATATTATTTATTTTTAGTAATGAGATGAGCGTTCCATCACCATTTTTCTTCAAAATATTGAGTAAGGGCGGTAATCGTATACCTTCGAGACAGCTTTCAAATCGCCAGCTGTTAGCTGATAGACTCTAATCAATTCACAAGAAATGTCCTAGATTAAAAGCTTAGAAATCGGACGCTTCCTATTGCAGTAAATTAAAGATTATTTATCTCTTCGAACATAATCGTTCATAGTTTTCTACAGTATTTAGATTAATGTGATAAGCTATTCCAGCTATCGTCCCAAATGAAACGAACGAAAAGAGAAATTCATTGGTTTTTTTTATACCATTTCAAAATATTTAAATGATCTAATTTATTTTATTTATTTATTTATTTATTCCAGTATATTATATATACAATGTACAGCGATATTATACCTGTTCCATGCACTTGGGTAGAATACCCATATGGGCGTTTTGCTTACTTTGGCAATAGTTTTCATTTTCTTGGTTATTTCTTAGTATTTATTATAAATATATTCATTTTAATCTTATTATTTATTTTATTTTACTTTTTAAATATGGTATTTCTTTATCATTATTATATTTTATTCTTAATGTGTTCTAATGCTAATAGATTTACTCTTTATTAGACTACTTATTTATTTATTATTTAATAGTCCAATTTCCTAATTATTTACACTTGTTTATAATATTTTACTTAAGTTTATTCTCATCTTAACTAATCTTAACTATGACTATTGTTGATGGCTAATTTTTTTTTTATCTTTTCATTCATATACATATATTATTTTTTATTACTTATTATATATTACCTACGTATTTCTAGGACTTCTACCAGTATCGATCACCAATTTCTTCTTGTTTCCTTGCGATCTTTGAGGTGAACTGAACACGAATAACACGATGCATAATAATACGGACGAAAAAGTGATTAAAAACTGTAGGAGGATGTAGGAGACTTCGACTTTGTTTTCTTTATATATTAACTTTATTGTTGTAGCTTCATAAGGAGTTTGAGTTTGAAAGTTGCCATCTGGGGTGATCGAGCTTGTGTTGTTGTGAGACTATCTGCTTCTAATGCTTTGCCACAAATGTTGCTTATATCTCCACCTTCGCATAATCATGATGGCATTATTGGTTCGTCTTGTTGGTGTGGCAGCTCTTTGAATCTTCTCGCGACAACACCCTCACTGTAAGGGATACTGGCATGTCCCGGCTTCCAAGATATTTTGATTTGAGCATTGGCTATTTCCAGCAATCATTTTAAATCTTTCTTCCCTTTTTTTCCTGGACAGATTTACTGCTATTTGAATCGTCTTTATCTTTGCCTGTTTGAATAATTAGTACTGTCATTGCTTTCGCTCGGGCAAGATCTACAGAATAAATAGATTTGATGGCAAACAAATGAATTGTGAAGGGTAGGTAGTTCTTGTTGAAAAATTTGTGTCGTAGAGTTTATAGTGTAAAATTTACAAAAATTCTGATTGGCTGCAACTGATAAGCAAGATATTCAGAGTGGTTTTTTTCCGGAAACATCGGTTTTAGTAAGTCTGGTAGAAAATCTAGAAAGCGAAATGCCGAAAGATAAGATCTTGATAAATCAAAAAATGCGATATTTCTTACATATTTGGTAATAATCATTATTCTCAGAATTTCTTAAAAAAAATTTTTTTTCTTTGAAATGAAGGACATGAAGGAAACTTTTAGCCACATCTTATCATCAGTCGAGATTTTAAAAATCTGTAAGGAATTTGTCCCACACTTGAAAAATTGTGCAAGAAGCCTGTAATTTTTTAGCTAATTCGGATATCTTTTTTTTTATTTTCGAGCCTTTTTTCTTACTTTTTCTTCGAAGTTTTTTTGTTTGAGGATCCTTCTTGAGAGTTATAGGTATATATCGTTTTAATGAATTTTTCTTGGGAATTATGATTTCAATATGTTGGCATAATCCTAGTATTTCTATCTAATAATAATAGTAATTAATGTTTCGGGACCTACATACTCCAACCTATCCTAAACTAACCTAATATAAAGCAAACTACACCTCTTTCTATCTTTCACTTAATATCTAAAGAAGACAGAGTACCCTCTCAACCTGAATACTCCTGCTATGCCGATTGGATAATTTTCCATTCAATTTGTGTTCTAACTTATCACAATGCAGATTCCCCACAGGTTCTTATACTAACTCGGTTGAAGCAAATTAAATTTATGAGTGTACTACTACTGTTGTGTAATTTGACTAGTATTCTACTCAATATTAGCTCGGAAGTGGGCAAATTCCAGTCAAAACCTGCACAAGATTTATTTGCCGTCCAAGCCAGTACAATAAAATTCTATAAAATTCTGGAATTGTGGAGCCAGATCCAATTTCAGATGATATTATGAGGGTATGTCAGGTCTGTTTCAGGTATTAAAGTGACAAATGATAATAAGTACACTGTACGAGTCGAAGTGGTGATAGCTTCATCCGAAACAATTTTTGTGACTCTATAATAAGTTCTTACTTGCAGTAAATTTTAGTTGTCCACCTATTAGTATGCTCATTACATAACATTTTTTAACTTAACGCGCCCATGACTTGTTAAATCTTTAATACGACAACAGAATTATTTGCTGACTAGAAAAATTCACCAAAAGCTGGCTATTAGGTTGTTTAAATTCTGTTTTCGATCTGATCTAAGTTGTTTTCTGCGATCCAATTTATAAATTTATTTCGTAGTAAGACGTATATGTAGTACTTCACCAGCGTGGAGCGTCTTTGTACATGTGATTTTTTCACTTTTTAGGCAACGTCGTTAAAAAATCAGCCAAGCATGAAACAAGCACCCAGCATACTTGAATGACTCAAGAATCGAATAATGTGAATGCCTTGCCTTATATATACATAGACTTGAGCCGGTATCAAATAAAATTAAGGTAAAATTTCTGGTAAATATAATGAATCTGAAGGCTGGGGAGGAAATCATGTTTATTTTTATTTTTTTATATAGAATTATGTACTTGTATACTAAAAAAAATTTACTATGTATATACTTGTTCTCGTGGAAGATTTATTTCATATTAATTCACCTAAGAACTAGGAAGTTGCATATATATCAATCCTAATGAGTCAGTTTTTACGAAATTTTTTTTCAATTCATTAATAATGGTATTCTCTAATAATTTATCTCTGTCTCACCTTTTTATGCCTATTTGGCTGTGTCCATCCTGCCGTTTATAATTTATAGATTGATTTTAGAAGATATGGTTTTTCAACTTTTGTAAAAATTACCCTATAACTTTTGGATGATACATACCTACATTTATCCACATAAATAACAATAATTTAAGAGCCCTCACTGGATGAAATTTCAGTTAAGTTCAAAAAGTATATAATTCATTTCTTATAATTCCTGACACAATTGAAACATCAATTCAAATACTCTATTCACGCAGGGATTTATCATTTCCACAAATATTAGTAACATTAACAGCTACTTGCCTCGGAAACGATAAGAAATAAGTTATACATCTCAAACGAAAGGTGTTCTTTTGGGTATTTTAAATATATTTAAATGTAATCCAAATTTTCCTGTGATTACTGAAAAATATGTACTGTAACATTAGTACATATATATGGAGCATTAGTCATACATTATTCTTTAGTTAGGTGAATATTTCATATCCATCAGTGTCGAGGCATGCTGATCAAAGCCGGGTGTTCAGGATCGAACAATAATGCGAAATTAATATCTGTGGTTTTTTTTTCAAATACATAACTCGATATCTGAAAAATTTACGATTTTAAACTAAATATACCATTCGACATAAAATTTTATATTTTATAATCCTGCGTACTCTGTTATAGAAATTATGCGATTTATAACAAAAGAATAACCACTGAAGTACCCGAAAATCTCAAATTATTTTTTCAAGAAACAGCACATATAGACATGCTAGCTAAAGGCGGATCTAGACATTTGCTCTAAGGGGGGCGATCGCCCCATCACCCCCTATAACCGCACTTGCCATCAGTTGTGGACCGCTCTGTATAGCTTTCTCGTTTCGTTTCAGCATGAAAATTTCATTAGCATTCAGATATCGCCGGAGTTCTTTTATTTATATAATATTTGTTAAGGAATAAAATTCGTAATTCATTTCCTTCCAGTAACTATACATCCTAATAGTAATTCTAATCTAATAATAATCTTATAATAATCTAATACTGTATAAACGTAAGGGCAATGTGCGACATCTATCGGAATCGGCACAGTGGAGAATGTTACCAACTTCATAATTCTGAAGTCAACCATCTTGGAGTTGGGACAGAAGCTTCCTTCTTGTTCAGCGCGTCATAGAAGGCACACGTACCACGAACCACGACATGAGTAATTAGTAAATTAGTTAGGTAACTTAAAATATATAGTTGAAGTAGTCAAAATTAGTTGTAAAGATAGTAGAAAGGAACTTGTGAAATAAAGTAGTAATTATAATAGTAAAAACAAAAAAGCTTGTTTTTTCTCAAACAATATTAGTTTTTGATCCCGTAAGCATAGTAAAATTTAGTCTCACATAAAATAGACATTATACACTTCTTGCTTGTCTTACTGATGGTGTTTTTCATACAAAGGTCGTTCAAACATCATAATTTCCTAGGCTGGACAGCAATTTCTTGCAAATTAAATGGTTAAAGAAATTTTCGGGGAATGCTAATTAGGTAGGGTTCATATATGTATAAAATTAAATTAAATATTTGCAGGAAAACTGAACCTGTTACTATTTACCCCGACTATGATAATTTTCCCAACATACTACTCGCTAACTCCAGTCCGTGTTCTGGTGATCTTTTGGGAAACACGTACAGATAGGTTAAGGTGGCGTTTTAAAAACACTTGATACCAGTGCCTCCCAGGCTTTCCTTATGTACAAGGATTCGATCTTTGAAGCCATTTTAGTAATATTTGCACACTTTCTAATAGTACATACTTAAGGGGAATCCAATGTCTCCTAAATGTAAAATTCATTTAGCTTAGTGTGCTTCTTGAACTGAACTTGGGTTAGTATAGATGGCCCCATTTTTCTGATGATTGGTGTTTTTTTTTTTTTGCATTTATCAGAAAGTGTCATCCGAGGAACATTAAATGTTTTTGCTGCTGAGTTAATACTCATTCGATTTTTAACAGCATTTATCGCACTTAACATTTCGCTTTCTGCATACTGAAACCGAGTTATCTGCGTAAAAAGAAATTTTCTAGTTATCGTCCAGTGTTCGGCAGGGAGAAAGGGAGACCAATATCTTAGATTGAATTATCAAAAGATGATGACGGTTTCTGGTCAATTAATTTAAAAATTTATATTTATATTATTATAATCTGACAAGACACAGCCTTATAACTCTGTGAATACAAGAGAAAATAGAAAATTTTAACATGATAGCTATGGACCAGTATTCGTCAAACATGACGAAAACTGGTACCTGCTACTGTTTGTTGTATACCAGTATTCGTCAATGCCAACATTTTAAGAAATTATGTTAATATAATAATTTTTACAATTTGTTACTACTATTGAACCTATTACGAGATAAAGATAGTAAGCAATATACTTTATTTACGAAGAACACCTATGCCTCTTAGTTTAAGAAAAACTGCACTTGTCGCACTTTGATTATACCACAACTGTTGGAAGCTCGTTTCATGTGCTTACAACGGGTGTGCTTCTGAACTAATTCTATGACATTGTAATCTATCTTTTGTTATAATTGCGTATTCATCTTCTAGATGTAAACTTTTAATATGTTGTGTATTGTGATACTAATGACGAATTCTGGGTCAATGACGAACATTGGTACATTTACTTTAAGTAGAGAAGTCTATGCAATTCCTAATGATTTTTTTCAGTACCTACCTTGGTGTATCAATTTATTGGAACAGTGAAGGAAAGAATATATATTGAAAATATTCTTCTTCATTAAGAGGAATCATAATATTAATTGAACTATTCAACTATCTACAAATAAAATAATTTTGTTTGTAGTTTTCTATCACTACCTCTTTTTGAAAAATCCTGCGCACGGGCCTGCATCGTTAGCCAACAAATATTTATAATACTATTACGAGTATTTTGAAAACTCCTACTACTATTTGTAATTTTAATTAATCGTTTGATTCACATAATTCTTTTAAACTTTTCTCTTCACTATGGTCTTTCAATTTGATTTCCGACGACAACGATAAGGAAAAC
Organism: Dioctria linearis; assembly: GCA_963930735.1. NCBI lineage: Eukaryota > Metazoa > Arthropoda > Insecta > Diptera > Asilidae > Dioctria > Dioctria linearis. The sequence continues at coordinate 325,039,639 of OZ005740.1, read as the reverse complement.
CTGCTTGCAACTGCGGCCTTCTCCTCTCTTTTAATAGATTTCCGTTCCTATCTTTGGATGTGTATGAGCATTGGTGCCCTAAGGTGCAACAAAGAGCATTTAGCTTCCCTCGTAGAATTAAAAAAAAAATTCAAAATAGAAAATATGATATATTTATGTATAAAGAAATAAACCACCCAAACAAGTACTGCCATTTACTAAGAAGTTAAATTCGTATTTTCATGGAGTATTACGCTCTTCAAGGGAGTATTAACGAAGCTCATATTTAACTGTTAATTATATTAAACGGAGTTAAGTATTGTTACCTCCTTTGAAGCCATTGAGAATGCAGCTACCAAAAAAGGAATTGAAACTTCCTTGATAAAATGGATAAAAGCTATGCTTGAAAGCCGGAGAATCACAGCTACCTGTGGGAGGACTCTATTACATTAGTGGCTGCCAAGGGATGTCCCCAAGGTGGGGTTCTGTCCCCTCTACTATGGTCGCTGGTTGTGGATGATCTCCTACAGAAGCTAAACAACTCCGGCTATGACAATCAGGGATATGCGGATGACCTGGTCATTACAATTAGGGGCAAAATTGATCAGATAATCTCTGCTTTATTGCAAAATGCCTTAAACATAGTTTGCATAATGGGACTTCGAGCCAATCATGGTAAGACAATAGTTGTTTCCTTCACGAGAAAAAGGAAGCTTTACCTACAAGCACCATCTGTTGAGGGAACAGTAGTGGAATTCTAAAAGGAGGTCAAATATCTAGGTATTACCCTGTTTAACAGATTTACCTGGAACTCTCACTTAAAAGAGTAGTACTGGATAAAGCTACATGGACTTTTTGGCAAAACTTGGGGTCTTAAACCAAAAATGACTCTGTGGTCATACACATCTATTATAAGACCCATGGTCACATACGCTTCACTCGTTTGGTGGCCAAAAACAAAACAAAAGACAGCTCAAGCTAGTTTGCAAAAAATTAACACGACTCGCATGTCTAGGAGTAACCGGTGCCATGCGTACCTGCCCAACTGTGGCCCTAGAGGCTATGTTGGGCCTGCTACCCTTACATTTGTATGTTAGGGAGCAGGCCATACTTAGTGCAAATAGGCTGCAAAGGGCAAACCTCCTAAGTACAAATAATTTGGTTGGCCGCCTGAAAGGATTTCATAGAGGACCCGATGGCTAACTCAATTTCAGACGTTATTCCGATACGCCATAACTTTGAAACATCATTTAAGGTGATCTTGGGGGACCGTCAACAGTGGCACACTGGGGACCTACCCTTTGAAAAAGGATCTCTTAAATGGTACACGGATGGATCCAAAATGGAAGATAAAGCAGGCGTGGGTATATATGAGCCAAGGTGCCATATCGCAAAGACACTGGGGGCCTCACCAACCCTGTTTCAAAAATATGCGTGGAGCAAAAATATACGTACATAATATCAGACAGCCAAGCAGCACTTAAAGCGTTAAACTCGTTTGCCTTTGAGTCAATGCTGGTTTGGGACTGTCTTACTGTCTTCAAGCTGATCTGGGTACCAGGACATGAAGGCATTATGGGAAACGAGATTGCGGACCGCCATGCAAAGGAAGGAGCCAAATCTCCGTTTATTGGCCCTGAGTCTGTCTTTGGACACCCAAAATGTCACCTCTCAACTCAGATCAGGCTTTGGGAGGACAGAACTAAGAAGGAATACTTGGAAAATACCCCGGGGCTGAGACAAGCGAAGAAGTTTATAAAGTATTCGCAACAGATGACAAAAGAATTCCTCACACTCAGCAGGAAGGAACTAAGGCTCATAACGGGCCTACTTACTGGGCATTGCCCACTTACATACCATCTTAAGAAGATGGATAAGGTCAATGATGAGATTTGTCGATTTTGTATGGAAGACGATGAATCCACTGAGCATGTCCTATGTGACTGTGAAGCTCTGCGCCGCATAAGGCTAAGACATCATAAGACATCATAAGACATAAGGAAAGGCATTTCCACTGCCAAAGGATGTCGAAAAAATGGCACTCAAGAATATTATAAGCTTCATCAAAGACCTTAAGTTCGAATGGGCGCTCTAGGGCATCCAGGAGTAATGTCAAAATAGATCTTATAGGTCGCGGTGACAAGATGAGAGGCAGGAATCCTCTCTGCATCCTACGTAACTAATAATAATAATAATAAATAATAATAATCGTTAGGAGCGCGCACACCTTACCATGTTTTTCGTTTTTCTTTATTTTTCTGAATGGATGTTCTGATGTTCTCATGGCCGTTTTTTGTCATTAAGCTAAATTTGGTCATAAGTGGATCCTTATATGCTCTCAACAGTCAAACATTAAATAAATAAAATTTATTTTGGGAGGGAGTCCACTTCGTGGAAAGCAGATTTGCTATTTACCCGGTATTTTATGAAACTAGACGGTCCTCAAATTATAAAGCTGTCAGATTTTTTCCCAAAATAATTTTTGTAGATATCATTTAGGTTATCCAAAATATTTTTAACAATCCAAATTCTAACACAAAACATCGAATTCAGTTTTTATTTTGGGCAATGCATATAATGCAAAAAAAAAAATCGGTGCTATTTTAAGGTCTGTCACAAATTCGCTCCAAGCAGAAAAATGTAAGCTCCTTAAGTTTAGAGAATATGTCACAAATCTAGTGGAACTTTTCGAAAAGCAATGAAAACGATCTGATGCAACAATAGAATATCGAAAATCAATGGACAATCAGGGTGAACTACAGATTTTAACCTATTTAGGACTACAGAGGACAGAGTTTCACTATACATTCCTTACATGGACTTGATAAAAACTTGGAATCATGCTGTTTATCAGAATATTGCTAGACAGTATTGAAGTCATTATCATCTCTGTTCCTTTATTGAGAAACCCAGGAAGACCATTTGTATTCCTTAATATTCCCATACATCAAACAAAATAGATAGATTTATAATCAACGCTGAGCTGTGGTATGATATGTGGAAAAATAAGGATTTTGAGCTTGATTGACCTTTTAAAACTGAGTATAGCTTTAAAAATTTTCTTCAACCTGCCAGCCAATACGTTATGCAGACAAGAGCAACCTAAGACGAAGGGATATTAAGGAAATTGTTTTTGTTTTTTTTTTCACGAAACTAAATTATTCGGGAGTAAGTATCATTAAAAGTCTTGGCAAAAAATATTTGAGCCTTAGATTATATAGCAAAATGGATAGGCTATAAGGAAGAAAACACTTAAGCATTTCTCTTTACGCAGTAGAACCGCGCCGATGTGTTCGTTTTAGTCATAGAAGTAGTAAAACTACGATATTTTCACATAATTTAGTAGTTGTCTTTGTATGCCTGACATAATTTAATGGGAAGTATACAAACAATGACAAGTTAATTTTAAGAAAATTGCAAAATGATAAATTTGTTTGCCCTAGATGTTTACTTTTATAACTCTTTCAATCGTATTTTATTTAAAATACCGTGATGCTTTCTTATCCCGAACTGTGCGAATGTGGAACAGTCTACCAGTCTTTCCTCCGGCATACAACCTGCGAAAGTTTAAGGGCGACATACATCGGCACCTCCGCCGCTCTCCTCATATCCCTTAATCCTTTCCCTATCTCCTTCCTGCCACGCTGTGCTTTGCATCATAGGGTATCCCCTGAGCTTGGCTTAATAATATAAAAAAAAAAAAATATATTATTGAAACAATTAAACTTGCTGACAAGTATAAATACTTACCACCCTTACACGAATTTTTATAGCCTAAACTGATTTGATATATAAACTAAGGTTTAAGCACCTGGAATGATGCTCTAAGTAGGTGTTAATATTTACTTACCATAGTTCAAAACTAAGGTCATTACCTCGGAAGGAGTTGAAAAATTTGTTGCAGTTTTTGTCGTATATTCTAACTTTTATGGTCTCTAAACTCATTTTAATTAATTGTGGTAAATGAATATGAAATTACAATGAACTATCGTGAAATCCAAAATACGACAAAGTAATGGTGGAGAATGTCAAAATAATATCATACAAACATATGACACAAGATCAGAATCACTACACAGGTGACTTTTATCTACAAAATATAGAGCAATATACTCATACTCATATACTCATACTCATACTCATATGTATATCTGTCAAAAATTTTTACTTTTAAGGAACTTGTCAATTACCTACCACTACTTACCATTGATTTTCAATCAGTACACACATTTTTCACTAGAGATATCTGCCTAATTTTTTTTTTAAATTAATTCTTTCTCATATGTTTATTACTTTCTCGTTCATCTTAAAAACAGGCTAAAATTCATAAAGAAGATTATAATATGCATATCAATTGTGTAGATTTGCGCTTAAGTATCAACATCAATTTGTATTTACAAGAAAACTTGCTCAAACCAGGGACGCTCTTCCTGATAATAGGCTACGACTTCACAAAGTGATCGTATCGTAAATTCTCTTTCATTTTGCTAAACTTTGAAATTCTGAGGACAGTTTGAACTAATCGTTCTTAATTAATTCATGAATTAATGGAAATTTACGTAATTTATGGTTTCCACAAAACAAGTTCAGTATTCATAAGACATGTCTTTCAAGTCTGCCTTTCTCGATTCTTTCTAATGTTTTATGAGTAAATTATTCTAGGATTTTAGAAATTTTTATCTTCGTGAGAAATATCAAATTTCACACAAGAACTTATTAAAATCGAATGCTTCACCATCAGGTCATATTTTCAGTATTTGACCGCGTTTTGGTGAATTAATTTGATTCTTGGGTTCGAGCTAAAAAGCATAGACGATACGATAAAGACCATCATTACCTACCTACGTTGGGTTTTTTTTTTCATTTTCGATTACTGTCGTGATATATTATAGACCTGCACACCTGAAATTTAAATTTAATTTTATTGTACTCAATACAAAAGAGTCGACGACTTATGTTACTTAATTATGTTCTCCTCCATGAAATGTCTACTAAAAAATCATCACTATTTTACGAAAATATTTCTAAGGAAATGTATCAAAATTGAGGACAGAAATTTTCAGATTACAAAATTTGCAAACTGCGGCTCTCTATATTATAAAATGGTCAAGGGACGGCGGCGGGCGTAAGCTGCTTAGAAATTCAACAAAAGCGTTCAGTTCGCTTTCAATAAAATTATTGCTGACATCGCAGTGGTCAACAATAAAATATCTGTTAACACTAAAACGTGATATGAATAAATATAAACAGATCCAGGAAAAATAGTGTCAATAAACAAAGCATGCAGAGGTATATGCCCCATGTTGTGAGAAAACTTTTTGTGTTGATGTTGACTAATCGACGATACTAATACTGAGCGATTTAAAAGTGATAAAGGACATTGCTACTTTGGAATTTTTATCAAATTGTTTGATTAAAGTCAATTTGAAGTGGTTGCATTTTTATCGCAAGTCCAATACTTCAATAGTGTTAGCGTAATCTTTAGAATTGCGCAGTATACTTGTTTGTTAGCACGTAATAACTTTGGGCAGTAAACAAAGAAAAATTTTGATATGTGTAGCGATAAGAATAGTTTTTATGGCAATTTTTTATACAGTGAAACCCCGTAGCTCCATGAATTTTTTTTGCATAATTTACAAATGTAAAGTATTAAGGTATTTTGTTTTTTGCAAAAGACTTTCTCTTGCGGAAACTGAAAAGGGGGATTGATACCCTCTCATCTGTCCGCCAGATCTCCTTTTCTGCTTCTATCGCATCTTTTCATTCCATCTTCACTACATCTCTCCCCACCTCAATTTTCTCTCCTCATCTCTTCTTTTTTTTTTATTTCCATCCTATCTTCGTTCTTCCGCCCCCTCTTCCCAAATATAGATTCCTCTCCTGACCCTTTCCACAGACTCCTCCCCTAATCATGTAATTTAAAAAGAACAAGATTGGTAAACGTCAGTTTTGTTACTTTTAGGTTGCATACAAGTATATAGAAATTTAAATATCAATGATCTTCCGGGTAACTTGTAACCTTTCAGTTACATTTGAGTTTAATGGTTGCCGTACTTCTGAGAAATAATGTACGCTTTACAATATGTGAATATTAAATAAAAAGTTTAAGTTGAGAAATAAAACTCAAATAATACCGGTAGATAGTAATAATAACTAAATGGTTGCGTAGTTGTTGTACGAGTATCTAGGTTCAAATATAGGTTGACAAAGAGATCTGAATAATAAATGTTTTAGACCCAGTTAAAAAGGACTTATAAAACAGAACCAAAAACTTGTTTGATTTTATTTTACAGTAATGTTAGTAACTTTTACTTGACATGTAATTATCATTTAATTAATTATCAATTATTAGGTTGCAATTTAGTTTATAAAAGGTTGATTTCCTCACTATTAAGTTGAAATTTAATTGATTTTAAGTAGAATATATTAAAAATGTAGTTTATTGTAGCCAGTACATTATACCAAAAAATGTCAGCGATGCTGAAAATTTATAATTCCTAAATTAAATCGAAGCAAGACGTTACCTGGGTGGCTTTCATAATCCGATCATCCGTAAGCTTCAGTCCTAGTCCCTTGAAGGTTTTAGTAATTTGTTTTTTTTTTTTTTTATTAACCACCATATGCTTGGGACTCTTCCAACATTTTACCAGTAATAATATTGCCTCTCAACATTTGAATATCATTTATGTGTCAGAAAAAACTGTATGTTCGAATTATATCGGAATCATATTGATGGGCTAAAAGGAATTTTTGGAATTTTCATCGGATGTGTATCGGAATTGTAAAATTTTACTTATACATATAACGAAAAATTTCCTATCTTTATAGTTTACACTATATTCGAAAGCTCTCAATTTTTCTGCACTTTAGAATAATTCCAAATGGAAATGGGATCCCATGATAAATTTCGGAGAGTAGAAAGTAAAGAGTACTAAATTTTTGATCCAACTGGCCTGATTTTAACATTAGCATGTCCGCACAATAAAGCTCCCAAGAAAAGATATTTTCTTCGTCATCTGATTCATCTTTATTTGTTCCCAATTGTGTGAATTTTTATCTAAACAGACAAGTTTGATTCACTCACAGAGCTTCAATCTAAGTATATTTAAAAAAGTCATAAAAGTTTTACAATAATTTATATGCAAACTTGAATATTCGGCTTTTTTTCTGACAAGATATTTCACCAACAAAAGAAAAACTCAACGGTATTAGTCCTTGGTCAAATAGAATATTCTTCATATCGAGAGAGGAAGAAAGATGCTAGTTTTTTCAAGTGCCAGTCTTGGAAAAGATGGTTCTAAAAAAGTCAGCAAAAATATTGAAAATCAAGAAGAGATCATTTTTCTGCACATCCCCGAAACTCATAGCAAGTTGATATCCATCAAACTTCAGCTTAGAATTTTCATAATTCTGGAATCGTTTAGACTCAGAGGACAAATATAGCTCGATTTTGTTAACATATTCAGAAGAATTATGCTTGGAGCTTGAAATAGACTAATTACGATAATTAGTATATATTTAGTCTTTTTCATCACTCTCAGAGATGCAGAATCTTTTCCAAGGATTATTTTTTTTTTACATGTTTCATATAGTTAGTAAAGTAATGTTACAAGAATAAATGCATTTTTATAGACGTAGAAATTGGAATGCAGCTAGCAAAGCACTGAAATGTGGTATTATAGAAAAACAGTAAAACCTTCACAATATCTCACACATTTTAAACGTTCGATCAATCATCACACAGAATTGACTTTTTTAATTATAATTTTTTTTTTTAATTTTTAAATATCTATTTACAAACCACACTGGTACAGACTACATATTTTTTGACATTTTATTTTTTATACTAAATTCGTCTTAAATACCTTGTTCTTCATTTTTTTTATCCACCCCAACTTTTTATCTTAAAGGGAAACACTCATAGTGCCCATATTTCCCTTCTACCACTTAAGGTGAGGATGTGCTGAGACTTTTTTTGTCTCTGTTAATATTTCATGAATCTTTAAGGACTGTGATCAAATTACAGGATGTGCCTCGAAATTCATTTTTCCTGCATGATTGCACTCAGTGTTGAGGTTCAAGGAATTCCTAAAGTATTTAGCCTAATATATGTATGTAGGTACTATGCATATGTATCACAGAAATTTAATGAAGTTTTGTTTTTTTTTCTTGCATTTCGATATTAAGGCATTTTTACAACACAAAGTTAAAAGTTGAAAATTCAATTATAGGACAGGATGATCGAAGAATAATCGTTTAGGTTGTAAGCATGTATGTGTATGTGTATACAGCAAGTGGCAATGAAAAATTTTGCGATTGATCCTCAAGAAAGTTCAGCTCATAATTATTTAACAAGTGAAGTAGAAAGAGAGTATTGTGCAAATATATATAAGTAAAACAGAGTGTTATGCTTTCGTAAGCCAGAAGAGCATGTATATGTATAGACACAGATATCGTACAATTGAATTGAAAGTAGTACGCTTTTACTTATAATCTTTACTTAGAATCATCCAACGTTTCTTTCAAACGCAATGTTATAAGTATTGACGAATTTACTAACTATCTATGTTTTTCGATATCAAAATGATCGTGAACTCTCAAATTGATACAATTCTCAGTTGCCAACTTATAAATTATTTGGACACTTATAAATTATATGTATAGAGATAGACCTCAAGAAATTCTCCCAATACAGTATTTTTTGTAGGATCTTTATGCATATTGCTGACATTGCATAAAGATGAATTATTTAAAATTTTACAATATACATCAATCCCGCCATGGTAGTCCATCGCGCAGGAGGTTATACTACTAACCTAGATAAATAAAACATTGTATGGCAGAACTCCCCCATCTTAACAGTTTCGAAGTTACAGGGTGATTAACAAAATATGGTAACTTTTCACAAAACACTCTGTATCTTAAAAAGTGCAGAGTGTACGGTCATCGTTAAAAACTAATTGGCCTTTCCAACTACCAGCCTCGTACTCCTCTTTTCTCCGGAGTTATGGCGGTCTAAAATAATAAATTCCGTAGAGTTCACAGTTTACAGTTTTTATATAAAAAAAATACGTTAATCAGCTTTTTGTAAAAAAAAAACCGGATCAAAATGAGAAAAAAAGGTAATAAAATCGGAAACTTTCAAATTTAAACCGCAATAACTCCGGAGAGAAGAGCAGCTTGAGGCTCGTTGAGTACTCGTTGGCAAGATTATTCTACAAGTTCTTAACGGTAACCGTACACCCTACACCTTTTAAGATACTGGATATTTTGTGAAAAGCAAGCATATTTCCTTAATTACTCTGTAACTCCGAAAAATCGGGGGGGGGGGGGGGGGTCCAAAAAGTGTTGGCACTCCCCCCGCAGTGGCATACAATATTTTGTTTGACTAGGTGCGTACTATTATCTTCTGCCCTATGGTCTATCAGACGGAAACACCCTGTATAGCATATCACTTATGAATATTGAAAACAAAAACGGTTCACGCATAGAGCCTTGTGGTACTCGAAGAGATATTTACACATATTATGATGTTATAGTGATATGGTTCAAATACACTAAAATTTGAAAGAAGTTGCAAATGCCCATATAGTATGTGGGGCGCGCACAAATTTTCCACTTAAAATAGAAGTCATCTCTGCAAGATTTTTCTACTATAATATGATTTTTGGGAGTTACTTTTTAATACTTCTGAGGGAATATCTACATAGCATATGTTCTATTCTTATTCCTGTCTCTTATATCCTGGGAACTTGTTTTAGCAAAATGTCGTGCTGGACGCTTAGCTGAAAAGTATAAAGTATATAAAGTAAAGAAAATGCTTTTATGGCCCAAAATTGAACCTGCAGAGCAAATACCAAATACAGCATTTAAAGCAAATGTAATATTTTTCTAGATCAACTAACATCACTTACCCAAGATTTGAATAGAACTATTGTGGTAATAAGTCCTACCAAATAGTTGTCTCTACATTTACTTTTACATATGAAAACTTCATATCCCAATCACTTTAACAGGTACAGGATAGATAGCTGTGTTGGTATCTCTTCTCAACAGGCACATTTGTTTACAATATTTCTCTTTCACTTTCTGTCTTTTTTTTTCCTTTTCCATTTACACATGTTCACAATTTCATTTATTATTTCACACATATACAGCTCTGCATATTTGAACCGCTGCTGTTTACAGATCTTTCTGGATCGTATAGTTATCAAATGTATCACTACTAAATGGTTCACTGTGATTTTTACTGAATGTTTCAACTACTTTATTTTACGCTTTTTTTTTACAGAGTTACTAAAAACTTAAAATATATACAGGCTTCTCTACATGTAATCCTTTGAATGCCAAGGTATTGTGAGAAATAATCATGTTCGATCATTGTCTAAGCTAAATTTTGGCATGTTTAAATTCCGGCAACTACTAATTGGTGGAAAAATTAGATAATTCTGGACTTGTTTTGTTCTTGCGTCAATTTGTCACTGGATAAAAAAAATAAAACATTTTGGCATCAATATATGGCAATTAATATCAGGCCTGGAAAAAGTTTCATTTTGATATAAAAAATGACATCAAAGTTTTTGCAGAATGTTACTCAATTGTAAATTTAAACCTATTTCTTTGTTTATTGTCAATGCGTAAATTACAGTTTTGCTTACATATATCTTATGCTTTTATTTTTTATTATTTTACATTATTTTCGTAAGAGTACAAAGAACCATGCCAAAGTCATAAAATTACAAAAAATCCAAAATTTAAAAAATTCAAAATAATAAATTTGCAAAATACTGTTCTTGGTCCATCAGCAACAAGCTTCGAATGTGCACAGAATGCAGATTCAGACATTGTATAAAAGTATGAAAATTTGCAATAATTTACTTTTTTAAATATTATTGCATAATTGTTGAAATTATTTTTAAAATAAATTTTCTAAATATTCTCCTCTTTTTGCTTACAGGTAAACCAAAGTTTTGAACATAAATCAGATTTTTTAAGGTAAGTTTTTTTTGTAATTTGTACTCTCATAAAGTCATGGCAAATATGAGATACCCCAAGTGAATTGTTAGTTTTTTAAACGGATCGGGTTCGAAACACCACTAGCGTTCCTGATTTATATTAATGAAACTATGACGGTAATCCTTTATCTCACCAGCAACAGAAATAATTTTAATTGAGGTGTTGGACGAAATTTCAATTATCGCGTGTGAAATTACGCTATAAGAAATTTTTTTATATATCTTTAATGGTCTCGATTGTGAAAGTCATAACTCAATGCGAGAAATAAATTAAAAATTTACATTATTATAAAATACAAGTAGCTTTTGCTGTGCTTTTGATCAGGTGTTTAGAACAGATTTTTATGCGACTTTCAGTTTTTTAAGCCCTGTTTTTGGGGCTTAAAGTTATAATGAATTAGATTACAAATAATAAATATTTAAAAACAACAAAGAACAAGTAATATTGTACTAAAAAAACTGAGAGTCGAAACGTTTGGAAAACATAATTAAAAAAGAAAAACCAATAAAAGATGTTCTAAACAAATCCTTTATATTTTAATTAAACCTAGATCGGAGATTTTCCCAAAAAATTCGCATAAAAATCTGTTATTATAAAAAAGAAAATGTTGGCAATTATAGATAAGGTATAAAAGTAGTTGAGGACTTAGGACCCGAATCCAAGTCTTCATCTTCGTCTTCATTTTTGTCTTGTTGTAACAGTTAGTGACGCAACACCGAGTCAAATCTGTCCGAATTCACTGAGCTTTTCTACTTTGTATAACAGTTTAGACACCTGGTTAGCTTGTTCGGCGAATCAAGAATCGAGTTGACTTATTCCAACTTGATAACATATTAGCTGTGTTCTTTTGTGTACCTTGTTCTAGAACTCCCATATACCGGAGAGAACAAATTGTTCTGTCGATTGAGGTGAACTATTTGTGCTGTTCGCTTCATTTATAAATCTTCTATGAAAATGAATCAGGCGTTCTTTTGTGTGTCTTTTGTTTTGCCATGTTCTGCAGACTCAAAAGATCACAAATATTGTGAGGTTATGTTTGTTTGCTGTCTACAAAATCAAGCTAAGCAAACATATTCGAACGGGTTAGCTTCGCTTTGAGCTTAATGGAAAATGGGGAACGCTGACTAAATGAAACATAAATATTGCATAATCTTTTTATTGTTTGAACTAGGCTCAGATTGATAAAGCAAATTATGATTTGTGGCTGAAGTAAAATTAGTCCTTATGCTTTGCATTATAGCTTAAGCTTACTTAGTAAAAAGTAAGAGAAAATTTATCATGTTTTGATGAATTTAACTGCATTTATGATGGTCAAGATTTATATGACTTTTTTGTGAATATCAGCCTTTACACATTTAGCATTTCAGAAACAAGAGAGCTTGTTTTCAAGTTAGCTTCGTCTTCGTCTAATTCTTATAATAGCTCAACTTGCTGTATTGGTTTCAAACAGTCAGTCCACAAAATAAAACAGCATCATGTTTGCTAAATTTATCGTGTGAAATATATTATAATTTCCTTTTAAAAAAAAATGTCATTGTTGGGTGTGTTCAAGATCTTTGATATAGTTGCTTCGATAGTACAATATATAACAAAAGCACATCACAGTGACTACAAAGTATGTCGTTAAAGAAATAAACAGCTTCAACACAAGAAAATAACTACTGTTTTGTTTTGCTTTGGTATGTTCTTTTAATTTTGTGTGAATAGATCCATAAGGTAAAAATATATTTACCTATCGCTCCCTGTGCCAACTGCCAATATTTACAGTTAGAAATTTTATTTTATTAAAAATCTTTTTGAATATGTAATAATTATTTGCAACTCTTTTTCAACATAACGTTTACTACAAAACCGATTGGAGTGTCGATAGTCTAGTTTAAGGTTGTATGCAATACCTCCATAATCTCTCATACGCATTCACTTATACCTGCTATAAATTTGCATAATTGTCACCAAAACACCTGGGAATGTGCCTTTTAGTATAGATAAAGTTACTAAGATTACAAACACACAAATACGTGGATTTTTTCATTTATCTATAGCTGCATTCTTGCACATGGTCCGTCGTCCGAGTAATTCAATTGGCAATTTTAAAATCTTGAAAAAACAGAAATTACAAGTTTTTTATTACTTTGGACCAGTGTTGCCACTCGAAATCTTTCTAGCGTATAGGTTTTTAGCGTAGCCCGAAAATGGTGAAAAAATTAAAATCTCACATAAATATAATCCTATTGACTAAATTAACCGAATCTTTGCCTTATTTTTCACAATTTAACTGTGTAAAGATTTGTTATGATTATAGACAAAGTGGCAGAACTGTTTTGTACTCGCAAGGAAGAAAGCATGAAGGTAGCAGTTATAGTAGAAATTTTGGACGCTCCTATTTATAGTTTAACTTTTGACGACAATATAATAATTTTCCTTCTTGCGAAATTGTTTCAAAATGGGCAATTTTTTCATACATAGTTTTATTTCATATTCTATGGTCAGGCAATGATAGTTATGTGCGGTTACCTTATATACCGATCTTAGTACGACATTATCAGATTTTGTTAACCCAAAAAAACATAGTATAATACTCTCGATATTACTTGTACCTACCATCCAATATCTACATTTTTATAAAAATGCGGCCAAGTGCGAGTCGGATTCGCGCTCGAAGGGTTAGTACCATCGTAGAAAATTTAACAGTATGTACTTTTTATTTATTTTTTCAAATGAGAGTAGGCGTTATTTGAAAAACTAATAATAATGCTGTCATTTTAAAAATTATGCCTACTTATGATAATAATAATGAATGAAGATAAAACGAAAGAAAACCCGAAAAAAACACATTTCTTGTATGGGGCTCCTTTAATTTTAAATTTTATTTTATTTTTATTATTTGTTGTTATAGCGACATTAGAAATACACACTCCTTGGTAAATTTCAATGGCCTACTTATTATGGTTCATGAGATACAGCCCGATGACAGTCAGAACTCAGACAGACGGACGGACATATAGAGGTCCCGTTTTTATCCTTTGGGTACGGAATTTTAAAAACTGTCATAGCATATTTAAATGGTTTAATCTCTCACAGGGTAATCGTGTACATCAATCCAAGCAAGTTTTGAAAGGTAGGGGTAGAACCAGGCCTTAATAACGGAGATATAAAATTTGTTTTTTAATAAGATATTTTTTTATATTTATCACTCCAAAAAAATAGAAGACTTCTGCTTAAGGATCCATAACTCTAGAGATACCTTAGCTATATCAGTATGTGTTATTTTATTTGATAGTTGACACTCTACACTTTCCACAATAATTAACTTATCATTCCACTTTTTAGCTTACTACATCCCCATTAATTCAATCATTAAAAGAAAATGCTTGAAACACAGTGTTCAGAATTTATAACGAGAAACAAACGTACATGCTTCACCAACTAAAAACTGATTTCGTGTTTTTTTTTTGTATGACCATATCTTCTTCGAGCTTCTCTGTCCTCCTTTATTGTATAGACATTTATGATGGCTCATCAGATAGTTGCTCGATCAGGGTACTAAGTAAATATAAAATTAAATCCATGTCGAAATTTGAAAATTGGTTTTTCTTTTACGTTTTCCACTCCCAAATTATATCACATTTGTATATGGGTGTATATCTACTTTTCAACAAATACTCACTTAACTAGCGCTGTCTGTTGATATTTATCACATGGAAAGGCTAAAAGGGGTGTATACATCCAACAAAACGACTAAAATACTCATATATCTGGTATTTTGGATCCGATTTTGATGAAATTTGAATAAATTTGTTTTTATTCTAGGAACTTCGAATTTCGGATTTTTTTTTTAACAAAACTTATGATTTTCTAAAAGAATTAGTTCCTTCGGGTTTGTAAATAGAAAAAACAATGCGAAAAAAAATTATCTCTCTTCACTAGATACCTAATATATATTTGCTTGTGCCCTCCTCCTCCCGCTCGGGGGTAGTTCCCTCTGTAAAATTCAAGTACCATTACCATCATCATTACCAATACCAAATATTTAAGAATTTGATAATTCCCAGTACTATTATAATACTTTTGTATTGGGTTTAAAATTTTACAGTCTCATTCCTGGAGTTGCAAATAATACTTTAAAATACCGGAAAGTAATTGAATTTGCGGTTCCATTACAAAAATACTTAGAAATATCCAAAAGTATTTAAAAAATAATTTGGCATTACTATTTCCTTTCAATTGTTTTCAAATACTTTCAATTACTTTTGATTACTTCGAAATCTTCAGTAATAAACATGATATTTTACTATGTGGTGTGCTATTTCTACTAAAATAAGGTCCATTTAACTAAGTTTAACTATTGTTTTTTTTTTTTAATTGCAAATTGAAATATGAAAACATAGCAAATAATAAATATTTTCCTAGCGTGTGACTTTGTATATTTAACCTCATGGCCTATGATTTTTTTGAAAGCAAGAGTACGTGTCTAGACTACTTAATTTTATTGCATCTCGAAAACAGGAAAAAAAATTTTACAATAAAATTAAAAAGTCAATCGATCATCGATTCATTTCATAATTAAATACAATATTATGTTTAGTACTGAAGTTTTTGAAGTAATGAAAACTAATTGAAACTATTTGAAAATAATCGAAAGGAATTATATAGGTACTTAGTAATGCCCAAATACTTTTTAAATACTCTATAATTCTAAGTATTTTTGTAATGGAACCGCAAATTCAATTACTTTCCGGTATTTTAAAGTATTATTTGCTATTCCGGGAATGGAACTGTAAAATTTTAATTTCAATACAGGAGTATTAGTACTGAGAATTATCAATTCTTAAATACTTGGTATTGGTAATTAACAGGTATTAAATCCATTAAATACTGATTATTTTATAGCTCTGGTTCCCGGAATGTTTCTCGCACAATTTTCTTTTCTCTTGTTACATATTTCAGTTTTATATCTGTATGAATTCTGAACGTGGTATATAAGGAATTTCTTTCAGTAACGGGCTAATATAAGGAAACGAATACATTTTTCGAAATGGCAAATTTCTTTGAAATCCACGTTAATGTATGATACCAAAATTATGTAAATGATGCGTATTTCATTGAATAGTGTGGAAGCGTGGACTATATAAAATCGCTATTGATTTGGTTAATGCATTTCTGGAGTCATGCACCCGTAACCAAAAGTTTTATCTTTTCGAGGTTATGTAAAAAACAACTATATCTTCTTATATGGATCCCCCACTCAACTCTCTCTCTCTAGAGCAACTGTTTACTGGTATTTATTTACTCTGCTACCCTGGGTGAATTGTATCAAAAGTTTTCTTCAGGAATGCTGAAAGAGAAATTTCCATGCTTGAATCATCTACAGTTGAATCCCAAATTTGCTGCCCATGTGGTATTAATGTGCTACACTCTCCACAATGAAAATGAAACATTAAAAACGTCGAACTTGATGATGAAGATTCGGAGGGTGATATTGAAAATATTCCAGAAGTATCAATTAAATGAAAATTTTATTCAACATTTCATTAATTTTTTTAATTGGGATAAATAATAAAATTTAACAATAATTATAATAAATAAAATAATACAAAAAATAAAAACATTTTCAAACAAATTAACAATAACTCAAAAATATTAAAAACATTCAAAATTTGGTAAGACTTCGAATTCTTGTTTCTTCAACATCAAATTCTGTAGCGTTCAAATTTTGTTCTCCACTTCTACACTATTCAAATAGGAATCTTCAGTAAAGTTGGAAGGTGATAGTCCCAACTCTCTTTTCAGCTGGAGAATTTCTATTTTTTGTATAGCTCTGACTCCAATACTTGATTTTTTTTTTTTAACCATTTTGATGGAATCAGTACTATCCAATTTTATTTTGATGGCATTTCTACTTTTACGCCTTATTGGCTGTTGTTCCATCGAAGTTGGATTCTGTAATGATGATAGCAATACCATCTGCTTCTGGGAATCCTAAGACTTCTACGACTGGGAAGTCGGTTCCTAGAAAGTCTAGAATTGCTTCATCCATTTCATCTAATATTACTGGCTTTCTAACACCAATACCTGGTTTTTTAATATTATCTCTCTTTGTCTCTTAAGTAAATCCAAAGGAACTTAATTTTAACATTGGCAGTTTGAACATTCATTTGACCTTAGAACAAATAACTGACAGGAATAGTCACAAGCAAGAAAAATGCCAGCATATTTTCCATGTGGTAGGTGTAAAATTTTGTATTTGGTTTCGCCAGGGCAGTTGCCGTAGCTACTTCTTAGGAAAGAGATTACGATATGAAAAAAAAATCTTATAAGATTTGCAAAGGCAATCTCATCACCTTGGTTCCCGTGGTCTAATAATTAAAAATGTAAAAATGAATGTACATGAATTTTACACAGTCTGCCCATTCCTTTAGTTGTTTGTGCTAAGATATGTTAAATATTTTTGTTTTTTACAAGAAGCTGAGTTTAGGAGTACCCGACAGTAGATTTATTTTTATCCAATTTATATCGAAACTTACCAAAGTTAGACTTTTCTACAGCCCAAAAAATATGGTCACGAGCATAAGTCCACTCTCGAGACCATCCCAAGAGATTCTGACTTTTTCAAGACCTCTTTCCAAGCTTCTTCCGTCTCCACTTTGCTAACAGCATTATTTTGGAAAGAGCCAAATAACATATTCTAGAAAAAAAAAATAATTTAAAAGATTACAAAACAAATTTATCTCACATTTTTTCCTACACCAATTGAAAAACAGCTAATTTTTTCAGCTAACTACTCACTATCATCAACTCGTAAAGATAATACACTAATTATCGAATTTTTAGGAAACGCTTTATTCCTGTTATTACCAACATTTATATATCATGTAGGTATTTATCAATTCATAAAACTTGTCATTTTGTGATAATTAATTTTAAATTTTGGTGCAACACTTATTATCTTTACTTGGCAAAAATTTATCAGTTTTCTCGATTGATAAGTGAGTGAAATTCAAAATGTTTTTCATGCAACTCTTATTATATTTATACTTATCAAAGAACAAATAAAATGATAAATCGCTAAGTAGTAAGTGATAAATGGTTGGTAACTTACTATACTAGATTTGCTATCAATCTTGGCAGGTATTAGATGAGATGCGGATTTAAAAATAAATTACGCAGTATACTGGTTACTGTCCAGTTATGCGTTCTGACTCGTGATAACTGCTGATTTCTGTACCGAAAACTAGAATCTGTGAAGCATATGTACAATGAATGGAAAGAACTTGACCGATAAAGGCCCAATTATAATCATTCATATAAAACGAACTAAATTAAACGGAAATTTGATTACGAAAACACTCAGGTCTTTTTAAGTAACTCAGCATTGCCACTCTTCCACAAATTTTCAAATATTTCGATTCTTCCACATCTTCCATGCAATGGGCAAAATCTACCACAATTTTTGTCTTTAATTTATTACATGAATGTTTGTGGATTGCCTCTGTCCGTGATTCATTTACTATATTCTTCAATTATACACACGTTCTTGAATATTTTGCAAAATATGATTCAATGTGAAAAAGTCAATCTTTCTGTTAATTACAAAGATTCAAATCTTCATCTACCATTTTCAAACAGGTTTTTTTTTATTAGAGTTTGAGGAACATATTAAAAAATACCCTGATGAATTAGATGTTGGTAAAATCTTTTTCAGTACTATATTAAACTGTGTGACGAATTAAAGTGATGATTTGATTTTGCAGATAGCCAGGCTACGTCTGCTAGAGTACATAGATCCTAAAAAAATTCAAAAAGGAGAACTTCCTACTTTTCCTCCTCTTTTGGAAGCATGTCCATTTAATGAAGCCACCTCAGATATATTGAACGATCAATGGAGGGCTTTACAAATTTTTTCAAAAGATTAAGAATATTTTGAAAGAAATTTAGTAAACGGCTGAAGAAAGTTGACTATAGAAATTAATATGTTCGATGAAATCATGCTCAAAGAACTCAGCGAATATGTGTGTATTTTGGCATCCTTACTACATAGTAGTGCTACTGCTGAAAGGATATGTTCTTCCTTAAACGAAATTAAAAACAAAAAAAGAAATCGTTTGGAAATAAAAACCGTAGAAAGTATAATATTTTGTAAGGAAATGCAGGAAGGAACAACTATTTTTGAGCCATTCTTAGAATTAATTAAGTTTGTAGACGGTAAATATGTTCCTATTTTGTAAGACAAGTTTAGTTACTACTGTTCTATTTTTTTATTTTTATATAATTGGAAATTTTGCTAATTTTGTGACTATAAATATTTTTTGGTTTCTGTTTTGTTTTCTCTTTTTGGAATAAGCGTTTTATTACTGTTCTTATTAGAATTAGAAATAAAATCTCTAATATGTGATACAGTTCGCTTTTACCTTTTCTACCAACATTTTCCGCTTTCGTCCACACTTTTTCAATCCAATCTAGCAGTACCGGTTTATCAAAGGAAGTGGTAAAATAAATATTCGCTAACTTTCGTTGGATTTAGCGTGGTGTGAAGGTTCTGGAAGCTATCTTCACTGAATTTTGACTTTTTTTTTCTATAAGTCACCTAATTTCGTTTTACTCACAATTGAATTTGACAGTCAATATTGCTCATTTTAGTCATATATATTTTCTCAAAGTCACGTGATCAATTGAATCTTAAATACTGCAATGTCTGTAAAAGGAATATTAGCCCCATCAGAAGTCGTAGCCTTCTTAAAAAAACCATCTTAATTCGTAAAAGTTATTGCTCGCAACTCTCAGCGGGCATCCACTGAAAAACACAACAACAAGCCACAAGACCATTTCTAAATTCATACTTGGTACTAAGAATTTGATGGTTATACTATAGGTAAACATCAAAAACATGACTAAAAAATGGACACTAAAAAAAAAATCCGAACCGGTTTTATCACTTTAATTACCTCTACGAACATGTCAATCATGCAAAGTAACGCTGGAAGTTGCGATTAATATAAGGAAATTCGCGCCCACTTCCAACTAGACGGATAGTAGATATAATATGGCTATTTCCTTCGTAGTTAGGATGTTCTCAAGAAGCATAATAATCGAATTCAGCTTCTTATATAGCGATTAATTAGAACTTCTTGAGGTAAAACGTTAATTCCGCTTTTATAATAGATCGCCTCCTTAGATTTGTCGCATCTGATCTAAAAATTCGCTCATATTTCGCTTCAGGGAGCGTCTCATCGCCAATTAGAAACGATTATCCTGTGCCATGATCGATTATGCAAATTGCAAAATAACAACAAGATGCACGCAATAGCTGCTGTATAACTAGCAGGTTTGCCCCAGTGATGATGATGATGCTGCTGCTGCTACTGCTGCTGATACTGCTATACAGCTTGCATGTTCTTTTGAAAAATATCGACAAATATTTTCCCGTTTCCCATGCAATCAGATTTCAAGACCCGCAGAACCAGTTTCACGTAAGAAGCTATATCATTCACCTGAGCCCAAGTATAGGTATATGGACTCCAACAGTCTAACCCCACTGTGAATTGTCATATTATGTGAACGTTCGAATGGGGCTCATATTGTTACTTACTTGACGGCCTTCTCTGCATTCAGATATACAAACGCAACGCACCTTTAACTTGGCGGCATGGTGCAGTAGAGTGCGGGGATCTTAGACTCTAAGAGTACAATCACAAGATTAAGTATGCGATCCGAGTTCATTATTATTCCGCGCAGATACCTTAACTTTACCACGGTAAAAAAGAAAACTGCATCTCTTATACGTTTACAACTTAAAAAGAATCAGTCGTCGTCGATGGAGCATTTTTACGTTTTCCTCGAAGTTTTATGGATATTGCGATAGACGACCGCCCGACATCATTAGGCCTCCGAACTCGCAGGACAGGTAATTCGATCGTATGTCATCGAGCAGATCGCTTCAATGATTACGAAAATTTTACGCGATGATCAAACTAGAAACGATTAGTATTCCACAGAGGAATATTGCTGCACCGTTTGTGCAGTGTTTGTTATGGTGCAGGTGGAGATCGTATATATACAACATATGAAGTTTTCTTGAACATTTCTATTTTTTTCCAGATTTATTGCAAGATTTCTAGTATGCAAATTATATGGGACCGGCTCTGATTTCTAAGTTACATATACATATGCTTGGGATATAGGCTTGGCGAAGATTGGTGAGAATTTTTATATAAATATTTAGTTGAGTTAATGTCAAATCGCACAGCTTGAATTTCATAAAGCGATAACTAATTTTACTAAATGTTTTTCAGACAGACATTCCATTTTTAGCATCGATTATAATTCAATAATGATGATAAAGATCCAAAACAGCAGGTGTATTTTTAGGATGTGTACAGCAAAAATCTATTGCAAAATGCTATGAATTCTTTACCCACAACGTCTCAAAATCATTCATCAAAATATAGAGAAAGTAGTGAGAAGATACTGAAATGAATATCGCGTTAGAAAAATTAGTTTTCGTATATGAGTAATGATTAATGAGGAAGGGCGGATTACTGAAATATATTTTCAACAAAAATCATAAATATTAATGGCACAGTAGTTACAGGTTGTTATTCTCATACCTGATCCAGAAATATCTGTCTAATATCTGCAATAGTGTCATATCCGTATGGGCAAATGAGGAGCCTGATGTATATTCTAAGCATGTTTTAAATACGAATTCTTCTGAAGCCTCTGACCGATCCGAATGAACGCCTCTAGAATAAAGCAGAAATACACTAATGTAATAGTTACTCAGCTCGTCAACTATAAAAAAGTCACTTTAATAACCCTCGTAATACATACATATAAAGGTAGTAATAGCGGGCAGTAAATATATGTATGTTAAGGCATCGATTTTTTAGGTTACTTTTGTAGAAAAACTACCCTCTTTGGATTTGGTAAATTTCCAGAGCAAACTCGCTACACGTTTTGAACTTACTTCTATATTTTGATTCTTAACAAACAAATAATTGAACTGCATTTTTTCATAAAATTTCTCCAAAGTCGAAATTAAGTTTCGAATTCCGAAAATATGTAGAATTCAAAATTCTCAAAATCTTATCTCCATAATCCACGAATTACTTTAATTTACAAGAGACACACAAAACAGATAAATGAAACATATTCTCCTCTAACTTCTTGTTTTACCTGAAAAAAATTCCTTTAAATTAAGACCCATACCTAAAAACATGTACCGTTCAATTTCGAATAAATAGACATTTCCGAAAATTAAGTAAAAAAAAATCTATGTTCGAATTCGAATATCGAACTAAGCAAAACTGCATTTGAAAGAACTAGGGTTAAAGGGTTACATGGGTTTCGAAGTTTAAAAAACCATTTTTTTTTTATTTTTTATCTAATTGTCCTAGAATATTTTCCAAAAGCTTCAAGTCAATCGGGGTGAAAGTCTAGGGGAGAGAGAGGGACTTTGGAAATTATCCTCAGTGACGCAAATATATTGAGACAGCTGCTTAGCTATTGTTTGTTTGTCTCTTTCGCTTATTTTTTTCCAATTTCTAAGGGTCACTTATTTTAATATGCCCTGGTCATTACCACTGTTTTATGTATCTGGAATCGACGATTCTAACTATGTATTTTTTTTCTTTCCTTTTATTCTTACTTTAAACTTTAATCGGTTTTTTCTAAAAACACACTATTTTTCAACTCGGTGAACACGATATCTGAAAAACTAATGCACCTATCTTATCGAAATTTTGCACACATCTTCAAAATAGGTTTGACTAGTGACTGAATGAAGGCTTTCTTTTTCTTTCGATTACAACTAATTTTACAAGAATATACGAATAGTGTAAATTGTACTTTTTTGCATACAACTCCGCCGAAAATTCAAATTTCAATTAATTTTTTTAAATCCTTCGATCAGTTACGACCTATGCTTATCTACTTACAGAAAAAAATGTTCTTTTTAATTTCTGATAAAGCTGTCATAAATTATCCTGACCACCGCGAGGACAATTTTTTTAGGGGCTCTGGAAACCAGGTCCCATCGACTGAATTTTCGAAATTTTTGAATGAAAATTTTATAAAATAGTCATTAAATGTTGCTCTTTTATATGCCTAAAATGTTGAATATTTTGAATAAAATAATTTATTCATTATACAAAAAAAAAATTTAGCTTTCGAAACCCATGTAACTTATTAAGAAAGTGTTTTTTTTTATTTTTCTAACACGCACATAAGATGTTTACTTTAACAGCTGTTTTCTAAAAAATTATTTTCGAAAATATTTTGAAGGTCACAGTCTTTCTAAAACAAACATCATTTTGCTATTATTATAGGACATCCATTAACTCATTATTAAGCATAATAACTGCCACCTAAAATAGTTTATCTAGAATCCTATATGAAAGTTTGAAGAACAAGTGAAGCAGAGTTCCAAAAACTATGACTTAGCCATCCGAATGTATAATCTGGAGACGTCCTTAGATATTGATGAACTTCAGTATGTTCTGGTTAGATGTATGTGTGGTGGAGTCAAGGGAAAACGCAGAGGTAGTGTGGTCTCTTCGTTTCTACCAATTCTTCTAGATAGGAAAAAATGTATGTGCTTCAAACAACACTCAAGTTTAGAACACACATTATTAGCTAAGCTGTGATAAGCTATAAGACCAAAATAAATTATTTGAACCTCTTCCTCCATTCTTATGAGAAATATTCATTTCCCATAATTTCTTACTTGTGACATACCCATTGCAGTAGGTACATATACAAGGGAAGTCTTAGGAGTTATTCTGTGAATCTACATTTATTTTTTTAGGAACTCTCACCGAAAATTTCAGAGCATATTTTAACTCTAAAAATTGCAGTTTCGAAAACATTTACTATCGAATTTCTTCCCTCCTTCTATCAATTCACCTTCCATTTTGATTTCGTCTATACTAGCGTTTAGGTATGGGACCAGGCCAGTAGCTAGAACCAAATTAAAGGTAGGGCATTGGAAATTTGAATTAGGGCGCACATTTTCGGTGCATTTTGGATACATTTGGGATACATCTGTTCAGGGGCAGGGACATTTTTTTTGCAGTCTGTGATTTACCATATTGTGGAATTTTCGTAGCACTTCGTCAATATCCATTTGGTCTGTTTTTTTTTCGTTCAAATGTAAGAAACACTAAACTTGGCATCATCTTGTCAGCCATTGACATTCTTTCAGGCTAATAATAATAATAAAAATAAAAAATAGCAATTAGTGGCAAAAAGGTAGATTCACACGAAGCAGTTCTACATCCGGCTGTTGTGAATAGTTCATACGATCTCTGCAGGATTCTCTCAGTCCGTATAGAACTTCTTATATGTTTTCGCTCTGATCTCCTCGACCATTAAACTCATTCAAGTACCTTTTCACAATAGTAGCCTCTACTTTGGAAGGAATTTTAATACGTGAAAAATTGCAAATACGGATTTGTTTTTTCTCATTAATTTCCTCACAATATTTAAATGTTGAACAGACTTAAACTTTGTCCAACTCATCAAGACACAAAACTGAATCTAGTAGATCCTCATTGCCATCAGTCTTCTATTCATCTCAGCTGTTATTATGTCTACAGTTTCATAATATTCCGCTTTAAATGGCGGAGCTTAAATTATGCCTGCAGAGTTTTCACAAGAAGGTGATGCATTTAATCCTCCAGATGTCTTCTCTTTACTTGTCTCTTTTGTTCTGGGAACTATTTTGAGATTCTTTTCTATAATATGGTACCTTCAGCTTCTTCCAAATTTTCTCATAGATCTTTTCTGCCCTCAATTTCTTCCTGGACACATATTATTAGGAATCCTTTAATCCCTTGCTTCGATCCTGTAAAGCCGCATTAGTCGGTTGCAGAACACATAATATTTTGTTTCTACTATCTTTGCCAGTCGAATTTCCTTGATGTCAATACTTTTTGCAATATCGTCACCATTGAATTTTCCATTTTTCATTTGATCTGGAGTCTTCAAAATCAGAGAATAATTTTCATATACGACTCTTGTAACAGCCAAATGTCCTGACCAAAGCTGTTCAAGTAGTCAACCAATCGTCTTACCTTCATACATAGCAGGAAGAGGTGGGAGGTAAGCAACGCAAACATGGCTGACTAGTAGCTGACTAGTCAGTGTTGCCGTTTATACAGACTCGTCGCGATGACTTTTATGAAGTCGCCGCAGAATATGGAATAAGTTGGCAATTTGTGAGGTAGGGCATTGTTATTTCCCTCCCCTAGCTACGTCCCTATATGGGACAAGTATATCTACTGACAAAATTCAATCAGTCAGTAATTTGTTGAGCAGGATGCTTGTATAGATTCACCACTCAACTGTAACTTTCTTCTTCCAATTTGAACTTTGGGACTAAAGTTAACAACGTTTTTCATAGCCTGCCTATTTGAACTACCGGGTTTAGTTAGAATGAAAGTTCAACAAGCTTAGCCGCATGTTTATATTTCAGCTTAACTAGTTCGCGATATCCATCAAATTTGTCACAGAAATTCACATAGTATTAACTCCTGCCTTTTACATCGTTCGTTACGGCATATGTGGGCAATTCGAATACTTAAAAGTACCTTTTGAGCTTAGTAATGCTCCCGCGGTCTTCCAACGATACCTTAATGAAGTTTTTTCAGACTTGCTAGGAAAGTGTGAGATTTTAATTTATCTCGACGATATTTTAGTGGCGTCCAAAGATCTGAATGGACGTTTTTCTATATTATGTGAGGTTTTCGATATTATGAATAAAAACTACTTAGAATAGAACTTATGCAAATTTTATTGTCTTATGACTGAAATTACTTACTTAGAATATCGTATTAAGAGCGACGGTATTAGTCCAAGCAATAGCCATATTGAAGCAATTAAAACATATCCGATACCGAAGAATGTTCATGGACTTGTCAGTTTTTTCCGACCTTGGGATCCTCGCCAAGCTTTTATATGACTTATTAAAAGAAAAAATCTGAATTCCAAGAGCAACACCTTCGGACATTTGAAACTCTAAAACAGAAACTTATTACATTAGCAGTGCTAAGTATTTACTCACCATTAGCAGAGACAGAACTCCATTGAGATGATTCAAGTATAGGTTTTTTGTGGTATCTTGCTTGAAAAATAAAAGGATGCTTGTTTTTATCCAGAAATGTTTTTTAGTGAACGGACTATTGAAATTGAATCTGGTTACCACAGTTTTGAGTTGAAAACTCTCGCAATAATTTAAGGCATTCAATTTAGAATAGCGACAGACTGTAATTAACTAAAATTAACACTTAATAAAAAAAGATATCAGTTCACGAATTAGCCGCCGCTGGGCATTAATGTAACATGCAACATGTGGATGCATTATCAAGAAGTTTAGTACTACAAATCGTCAAAAATTCTTTCAATGATACCCTAGCAATTATTCAATCTAAAGATGAAACTCTACGTAAAATAAAATAGGATTTCGAGAATAAAGAAAGTTCATTCTTGGAATGTCGGAATTATATGTTATACCGGAAAGATGGCAGTAAGTTATGATATTATGTACCTGTCGGAATATGACAAAATATAGCCAGATCATGCCATGATGATGTTGGACATGTTGGTCTGGATAAAACTGTCGAGCTTATCAAACAAACATAATGCTTTCCAAAACTGAAAGAGTACGTAAGGGACTACATTAATAATTGCATTAAGTGTATTACCTTTAAACGAAACCTGTTCAAGCATTGTGATAACCTGCAAAGCATTGGCACTGGTAGATATTAGACCATTTGAGATAATACATATCAATCACTATGGACAATTGAATGAAACTAGGTCTAGATTTATCCAACAAAGAGCACAAACGCTCAGGAAGCAATTAAGTATTTGCAAACTTACTTTATGAATTATTTTTCGACCAAGCGATCATAGAGGTCTCATTAGTGTGGTTCTCTGTGATCGCCTACCACAGAAGTTCGATGATAGAGGTCAGAGATAACCACACTGATAAGACTTCTCTGATCGCTGGGTCGAAAAGTTCGATATTTTTTCTGCATCTCAATGAATTTTGTAAATTTATTGGGAAAAAAACATATTTGGCATCAGGCAGAGGAGTCCTCTAGAGTCAGAATTTTTCCGATATTTTAAAGATACATAATACCGTTTCGGAGATCTGTATCGAAACAATTAGAAAACGTGCGACTAAAACAAATAATGAAGTTCAAGCTTATAATAAAGAATATTACGATAGATCATTTAAACTAAAAACTATAGATTTTAGGACAGGAGATTTAGTCGTTATTAGAATTGTAAGTACAAGTGGGAGTAAAACCAAATTTAAAGGGCCACCATATGACATTAGAAAACTTCTACTCCACCGCAGATATGTAGTGGGAGATATTGACGGTTTCCAAATTAGTCAAATCCCATTTGGAGCAGATTTTGATTCTACAAATATGAAGTTGTGTTTACCTGATCTTCTAAAACACTCAGAAGAACTAAGTGACATGATACAAATACGAACCATCATGGGTATGACTCGGACTTAGCAGGTAACAAGACGCAGATGGAGAACAGACACATTGAATTGAACTAAGATTGGGATTAGTTTAGATATGCTACGACGAGGGTGTCGCAGTGTCAGGTTTGCCGAATGTAGTAACCTGAATTTGAATTAGTTAAGAAATGGAATAAGAAATTTTTATAAAAAAAATTGTTATCAACTTCACTTAAGTTAAGATCTTGTCGAGTAGTGTACCTACTTTAAAACCTTTATTTTGTACTGTACTGAACTAAGCAATTGTCAATAAAAACTTCCGTTATTCATGCTCACTTGGAATTACAGAGAACAAACTCGCTTCCCTGATTTTACTGTGCCACACCATCAAGATATAGCGGCGACTACAGGGTAAGTATTTGATAGTTCTTCCGTGTCTTGTAGAACATTGAAACTTATTAAATAATCTCGTAGAAGTCCGCTGAAATACTGTTGTTACCGGGATAGACTTTTTTTTACGGTAATGAGACACGAATCTTCAAATAAACCTATTACTATAGAATAGACTGTAGAGTTTCTACAGCATACTTTCATATCAAAAATTACTCATTGCCAAACTAGTGAACACTTTTGGTTTTGGTTCCACTGCTGGTAGGCCCATTAACAGTTATCTGACTTGCAGGACACTAATCGTCAATAGTGATGATCGATTTCCCTCATCCAGGGCTATCACTTATGGTGTCCGGCAAGGGGCGGCTCTAGTTGCACTCCTGTTCACTATCTATATCAACGATATCACGGAAGTGCTGTGTGGCCATAAATTCCACCTCTATGAGGATGATTTCCAAATATATGGTGCTGCTAGTGTTGATGATCTTTCATCCCTGATCGAGGCCCTCAGTATAACACTCGGTGACATCTCAAACTGGTGTCAATCTAATGGTCTGACCCTCAACCCTGCGAAAACGCAAGCCATAAGATACACCATTTGTGATAACTCGTCTAGCACAAATGACATGCTCCCTAACCTGCTTCTTCAAAACCTGATCATCCCTCTCTCAAAGAGATATGTCAAAAATCTGGGTCTCCACATGGACCCCCATCTTACATGGCGATCACAGATCAGTAGGGTTTGCCCTTGAACCTGCTTTGGCCTCCGCTCTTTATACGCGGTGTCACATCATCTCGACCAGTCCTTCAGATAATCCCTGATTATCTCTCTCATCATGCCGCATTTCTATAATGCTGATGTTGTCATGTACCCCCTGCATATCGCGGAAATCGCAAAATTGAACAGGGCACTGAAGGCATGCGCAAGGTACATTTTTCATCTTAGATGGTACTCCCACATCTCCGCGTTGAGCTTGCTTTACGTCATCTTATGGGCGCTTAGAGTACGGCAAACTATTCCCCCTCACCACAACGGTGGTGGTGATGGTGTACCAGGGCTTTCCTATCATACTAGTGTCAAAATTTAGTTTATTATTTGTATTTTTGTATTTTTTATTTGTTCTTAAGTTTTTAAGTTTGAAACCTTGTTATCTACTCTCAGCTGTTACTGTTACTTTTTTACTTTTTCATTTGTTAATTGCCACTCCACTTTAAGTGTTTTAGGCTCTCTATTGTTTGACTTTAACTATAGTACTGAAATTGCTTTCTGCCGCAATGAGTTTGTTCATTGCTCCATTTTTGGTTTGCTAAACAAGTTTGCATCTTATCGATTATGCCACTCGATGTACCTAACGTTGTAATATATCGTAAGCTAAGGTTCTTTAATAAATGATTTTCTATTCTATTCTATTCAAATCTCTTCTAATTCAACTGGACGTAATTAATGTGTGAACCATTCTGAATCTAAATCGGTCACACATCACAGATCTTATATTGCGGTGATCAGTCAGATACTTTCCATCTAGTGAAAAGATGTAAAACAGCATGGGACACATCTCTTACGCCAATGAAGTAATGAGCTCCAACATGTCGACGGTTGACGTCCAAACAGGCCCAGACTTTTATCGGCATTATCCTCTAGTTAGATCCATAAAAACTTCCACTTCGCCTTAACTTCATCATCAAAACAACTTTTTCCATTTTGTGAGTTTTTTTTCCTAGAAGCTTATATCCGAAATAATAAGAAATTCAGATTTTATTTTTAAAAATTCCCGTAAATCTAAGAAAATTCATTTTCCAATAATTGAAAGTGTATAGTCGTCGTTGTTGCCAGCCGTCCTTGTTCCCATTGCATACTGCGACGAATAATTACTCATATTTTCTTCATTGAATCAATTGTCTACGAAGCAATTGTTCGATCGAGGTTTTCTCAAAGATCAGTTCACATGGCACCTCCTCACTCTTACAGAATTAACATCTTCAGTAATTATAATGTCAGAATCTATCTAGCCTCTCCCAGGGCACACAAATACCAAGCTTATGACTAGGCCTCCTCTACGACTGACTGAACTGACTAAACGTGCAATTAAAAGAGATTAAACGTTCTCCAAACTTACACAGAACTTGCTTGCATTCATTCATTCAATCATTCATTTAGCTTCCTCCAAGCTCAGAGGAACACCCATCGTTTTCGAATCTATCTATGTACATCAAGCGTATCGCCGTTTAGCGCGTGTCTGCGACTATATAGTTGCATAATTGTCACGCGCTTGCATTCAATACACTTTCTAAAAGTTGACCACAACAATAACAGCAACAACAACAAAAACTCCAGGAAACAGAGAACACTATCGATTCTCACCTTTGGTTTTACATTGATGCTGCATTTTACGCGAAATTCCTGCGACCATCAAAAGCTAAAAATAGCGACATCTATATGCAGAGATCGGTTGCTGTCATATAATTAGCGATCCGTAAATTATTATCGGGGACAGACGACGGCAATTATTGTTCAAAAGACGACAAGCTCTTGATTTCGTGTAGGAATCAAGCTCGCCGTTCGTCAACCTATTTTCGCGCTAAAAATAGGCCGCAAACACTCACTCGGTGGTGGTGGCGCCTCAGGTCACCTGTTGACGATATTCATGCGCACTGTACTTGTGTTAATGACTTGTCGTTAGCTGGGGCATTGTTTATTTATCTATGGACGATTTTATGGTGAGTATTATCGCTCCCAAAGAGTTTTACGCCAATATTGCGTATTTTATGAGGTTTTTCTGAATGCTTTGCAAGTAATGCATCCACACACATGCTGCACTCCGCAAACCCCCTTGGGTAGAAAATCATCACAACATTCCGCCACGATGAAGTATGTTCACACATGGGAGGCAATTTTGTTTCGAAATTTTTGTGTTCAATTAATTATGGTGGGTGCGTGCTAAAATGTGATTAACCTCCGCCCGGCGCGGTAATGTCGGAAAATTAAGCGTTCCGTGCTCGGTTCACTTTTCTTGTGAAAGATGAGAATTGATCATGGTGGAGGAGTCGTCCAAATTAATAAGTGCGTCGCTTTCGGCTATTATAACAAGGAAAACTCGCGTCGCGCCAACGGGTGTCATTAATTTGTTAGCGATTGTTCCATAGCTCGGATTTTTTGGGATTATTCATGTGATCCCCCAGTGCCTATCGAGGGTTCGTCTTCTAATTCTTTTTTAATTTAATTTCACTTTAATTAGTTGTAATTGCATTGCTTATAGCTGCGTACCAGGCTTCAGTCACTTCGGCCGATGGGGATATCTGGAATGCGTAAATTACTAAAGGTGAATTGTATTTGTGTGTAAGAGCGAGTGCGGAGGGTTACACTTACATATATCTAAAAGAATCGTTCGTTAATTCATCTGACTTAATTTGAGTCATGGTATCGACTTAAATTCGGCCAAGAGGGAACGTCACTGATCGTGTGCATACATTCCCGTAGTAAACGGTATTTGAGGATCAGTCGGCTGATGGATTGATTGAATGTAGCTTTGCCTTTGATTAAGGAAGGTTTTCATAATTCACATCCTTGGATGTATGTAATTAATATAATTAGAATAATGGATACCTAAAAGACTAAGGCTAAAAAGAGAGAGCTCTGGAAGAGACCACCGAGAGCTTAGTAGAGTTGATTGGCTTGTTATAAAATCTTCTTAGAGGTGCGTGCAAAGGTGATGTTACCACAAGATTGCTTCAGGGTGTGGTATTATAAAGGGTTTTCGAATAAGAGGTGTTATTTTGATATTCAAAGAAAAATGCCATTTTTTGAGATAAATGATCGGATCTTTATTTCATTATAAAGAGGAAGGTATGCCGTTAATAATGGAAAATAACATCAGCCAAATAACCACCACGACCACGCCTACAGGACCATATCCTTTTCATGAAATTTTCCATAACCAAATCGCAAAGTGGCTGCCCTATGTCCTCGATAGCCTCACGAATTCCATCTTTGAGGTCTTGAATCGACGCTGGGCTGTTGACGTAGACCTTCTCTTTCACGTGGCCCCAAAGGAAGAAGTCGCAAGGTTTTAAGTCACAAGATCTCGGTGGCCAATTGTGATCACCTCTTCGAGAAATAACACGGTCCGGAAACTTTTCCCGTAAAAGATCAATGGTTTCGTTGCTTGTATGGCACGTAGCGCCGTCTTGTTGAAAGTAAACGTTGTCCAGATCAATACCATCCAATTCCGGCCATAAAAAATCATTAATCATCTGTCGATAGCGCAATCCATTCACCGTAACTGTTGCTCCAGCCTCATTTTCGAAAAAGTAAGGTCCAATGACCCCGCGGGACCATAAACCGCACTAAACAGTCTTACGTTGAGGATAGAGAGGCTTTTCAACAATAACTCTTGGGTTTTCCGAGCCCCAGATGCGACAATTTTGCTTGTTGACGATGCCATCGAGGTGGAAATGGGCCTCATCACTGAAGATGAGTTTTCGATGGAATTCCGGATCATTTTCATGCATTTCAAGGACCCAATCAGCATCGACGTTGTTGATGATCGGCCGGCTTGAGTTCTTGTGTTAACTGAACTTTATAAGCCTTAAGACCCAAATCTTTATGCAAAATACGGTCTAATGACGTTTGTGGAATGCCTAATTCCAAAGAACGACGAGGAATGGACAAACCTGGGTTTTCTTCAACACTTTCGGCTACAGCAGCAATATTCTCGGCTGTTTTGAGCGACGTGCACATCACTAACTTGTCCCGACAGCTCAAATTTTTCTACCAATTTCTGTATTGCGGTCCGACAAGGTGCTTCACGACGACCCAAAAATGTTCGAGTTTTACGAACCGTCTCTGCCTCATTTTCACCATTTTTATAGTGAATTTTAATAATTTCAATGCGTTGTTGAATCGTGTATCGTTCCATTTATATTAATGGTGTAGTTTCTACTTGTCAAATGTCAAAAAATGACAGCTCCAAAAGTGACATCTACCGAAATAGCGGGCTAATTAAAATAACACCTCTTATTGGAAAACCCGTTAGTTTTGGTGCCTTTTGTTCAACGAAATCCTAATGTGCGCCTCAAAACGGAGATCTCCTTAGCACAAACCTAACCTCATGATGTTTCCTACATAACCATTGTCGGCTTGGTTACAGTATTTTCAAGACTTCTTGCGAAAGGTACGGATGTGATAGCGAGTTGGTATGATATGGTTAATAATTAATAGTTAACCCTAATAAACTCTTTCGGGAAAGGGAAAAACAGCTGGATTAATAAAATCTAATCTTCTAGGATCAAAAATGTCTTAGAATAATGTTAGAATTTATAACTGATTAGCAACACGAAGACGATAAGCTTCGAAATCCCTTTTTTTGGTTTGTCGTAGAGTGAGCGAAATATCCATAATGAGAGAAAAATTCTCTTTTGGGTGACGTGGATCTTTATCCTGCTCAGAGCACTCCGAGCCCTCTGAACACCGATTTCTTGTAACTTTATTTTCTTTCAGAGTACTCTGAGCGCTCTTGACGTGTATCTTTATTATGGCTCACAGGACTAAAGCAAATCGTAGGTACATCTCTGAACATTTAGAGCAATCCGTCAGTATTACAAATAGAACGGGAAAAAATCCTGTCGAAAATGTTTTTTAAACACCATAGTTCCTTTTTTTCCTTTTTAATTATTAATTTTTATAACTTTATTATTATTATTTATTTATATTTGTAAAGAATCTTGCATTATCAATAGATACTTCACAAATTGCAAGTGTTGCCAATATAAAAAAAAACAAGAGAATGCACGAAGCACTCTTTTTTGCAGAGTGAACGTTCTGAAAAATCTCGAAAAAAAGATACACGCCAATCACAGAAATATTTTTTGTAGTGCCGATCTACTACCTTTCAGAAAAGTAACTTAGGGTTTATTGCAAAGTCACTTAAAGGTATTAAAGTGCCCTGTCACACCTAGCTATAGTATAGATACCACGTGTGTATCCTTGCATACCAGTATATTACAAACTAAGCAAACTAGTACGAGGTTAATATAATTACTTGGTTTTTTTTTCATGGTATACGGAACTTTTTAATTATTTCAGCGCCACTTTCAAGTAGTGACAGAATTATCAATTTTTGTGTACATATAAGCCTTTTTGGGAAATTATAAAATTATAATTATTAGTTGAATGAAACTATTATGCGATCTGTCACCTAGCATAGTAAAGAAAATACAATGGTATCCGTATCATGGTACCCATACTAGCTGTGTGTCAACGGTATTATGATAAACATCTCCTTGATATTCATATTAAGAGCCAATTTTGCTGCCAATATAATAGTAAAAACCGTACCCTGCAAAACAAACATGCATTGCAAGTGGATACATAGCTTAGTTTTCCTCAATCAATTTCAGACATGAAATATTCGCAAGAACCCCTTTATCTATGAGGCTGATCGAGGCCCGGGGGTTATATTTACAGGACGCCCTCAGTCTACGTTATTCTACTTGGAAACTAAGCCGATAGAAGATGACCGAAGCGCATTTTCGTATGGTATGCAGACCAGAAGAATGTCCTACTCCAAACTAAACGCCAACCTAATCCCAAATTCATGTAGCAGCCAGACCAACTCTTGCTCCCCTTTCCAATATACCCGTTAACGCATCCTTGATATGAAAGACTAGATCCAAAGTTGGCAGGTTAAGTAAAACCTCAAAGATAGCGTAGACGTTGAGGTCATATAGTAGATCCCGTAATATCTTGCAAGCCCGCATTTAGAATGAATTGAGTTTAATATGAGCCATCCTGGCAGCAATGGAACAATTCGCTGGTATGAAATGTGCGAATTGTGATATCAGTTCACTCAAATCCGTGAGCCTGTAGCAGGGGCGGATCTAACATTGAATTAAGGGGCGGTCATCTTACAAATCAAATTGAGCAAAAAATAACAAAAACATCCGCCGTAAGTAGCTTAGTTTTTAGCCACCGCAGTACTGCAGTACTAAGAAGGTTTCCGCATTAAGCGGTATGGATGAGGTGTCATTTTTTAGTGTGTCAAAAATAGTTCTTACATACGTCGGTGCCAATATTAAAAAAAACCATTAGCGGGATGATGAAAGGTGATTTTAATAAAACCTTTGCAAAAACACTTTTTTTTTACTAATTAACCCAAATAATTAATTTAAAAACATTAATTTCGACGAACCCACTTATTTATTTGTTGTTTACAGTTCTCTCTCAGTTGGTGCTTAGACCGAAAGAGTATGCTATTTAGAGGTGAGCCCACTTTCTGCAATGTATTTCTATGGACATGTCAGTGGTTTTTACATAAGAAGCTGCAAATATTTTAGAATGTTAGTAGCTAGGACTATGTTAGTGCTGTGATGCGGTAGTGAGGAAGTCTGTTTCGTGGCCTGGGAAGTGTTTCTCGACGGTTTTGGATCACCCAAAGTTGGGGTCACAAACTCAAATTCTGAGAAAAACCTATAGACATACATCACATGCATACACTAATATTCATTGAAATAAATTTTGAAAGTTTTGGAATAAAAACTTTTTTTGAAGTTGACCTGCAGCATAGATGGCACAAGAACTAGATGTGGCATGCAGTGCCAAAAAAGTATACAAAATTTATATGGCTGGAATAGGAATAGACCACAACATTGGAAACGATGTATACGTCGAGTGATTCATATTTTTTCGTACCTAGTCGATCAAATGTACAAAAATCTGCTATTATAAAAACTCTTTCTTTCTGCACCCTCTAAAACATGTTATGGTCCATTCCAGAATGCACTACCCATTTCACAATCTGTATACTCTGCTCTAGTATGCCATGCGAGATCTAGATCTTGTGCCATCTATGCCTACAGTCAGACTGGCATGGCAGTCCTCTTCCCCCTTAACTCCAAGATGTGCAGTTGAATCACTTTTGGTGCTCAAGCAGTCAGTTTGCGATGACCATTATGAATCCTTTATGGAATCATCTACACTACATTGAATCAACATACAGAACATTTTGTAGTATTGATTTTGGAGCAACTCTTTTTACGATATCTTACATGATATAATAAGGATCCAATGTTACTCCCATGACCTCCTGCCTTCTAATAGGGAAAAAAATATTGTTGGCTACCCTGATTCAATTGGATCGGCTGTTTTTAACTAGGAAACTTAAACAGTTGCTCTGCATGCACCTGTTTGGTTGATCATCGAGATTCCCCGAATCGAATGGCGATTTGGCATCATATCCAAGCAAAATACTAAGTCGGTTGCCCCATTTTTCGAAACTCCATCGCTTCACCCTCCTGATTTTTAAAAGAGTGGGTTAATTGTAATAGAATTAGACTCTACCAAAAGACTCCTCCTGCAGCAAGATAAGACTACTAAAGATATCCCCAGTGGCAAACTGTCCAACAACACAAGAATTTCAGTTCCTCTCACAACATAAAATCTAACGGAAAAGTTTTCTTATTTACTTTTCTTCCTTATCTCTCTTTTCTTTTCTAATACTCATTTCGAATGGGACAAGGAAATTAAAAATTTGCATAAGCACCCGAATAAGATTTCCAATAAAACCGCGTGCCTGCGCGCAGCTGCCAGCACCCGGATGGGGTAGGCAAAAAATATTTTTCGACACAAAAACAATCATGCACAGCC
The DNA here is from genome assembly GCA_963930735.1 of Dioctria linearis. Taxonomy (NCBI): domain Eukaryota; kingdom Metazoa; phylum Arthropoda; class Insecta; order Diptera; family Asilidae; genus Dioctria; species Dioctria linearis. The sequence goes on along the minus strand of OZ005740.1, from coordinate 325,003,139 downwards.
CTGTAAGTCAGCTTTTTTACTATCGTTCAGTCAAGACACTCATCACAGAAAATTGGAAGAGAAAAGCTTTTGTTCAATTGTGAATATCGAGAAAAAATTCCGAATTTCCAACCCAAACGACACTTGCGCCAGAATTTTCAAATCACTGGCGCCGATGCGGCTTTCCAACGGAGGAGTCCATCAACTATGGCGCTAGTGTCGCGCTTGCAGTGTGATATTTGCTTTGCTATTTCCCGCATGGGGCATTCCAACGGAGGAGTCCAGTAATTATGGCGCTAGTGTCCACTAACCGAAGATTCTCACCATAAAGTTCGATAAGTTTCTACAACAACCGAAAACCGAAACTATTCCATTCATATACACAAACCTAGTTTTAATAACAAATTTCAAAAGTTTTCCTCTTACACTATGGGGTCAGTTCCGTTAACAACGACCGGATGAACTTAATTCTACCTGATGATGGCTGCGCTTAAACGGGACAGCTCAAACAAATAATTATCGCAAACATTTTATCATTCATGCTGCAAAAAGATGTCATTCATTGCAAATATTTTCCCTTTCCCCTTATGTTTTGCAAATCAGCTGCCGATGTGGCTTGCTTATCAATGAAATTCTCATTCAACGTTTGCAAGACATTCCTCCAATAAGCAAGCAACAGTTTATGGCTGTGCTCAGTTATTTGTAAACTTTTAGCAACGAGCAAAAAAAAAAAAATATATAACAAACGAGACTTTTCCATGAAATCGCGCATATGTTATCAGCCAGCGGGCTTTTTTTGCAGATCAAAATCAATAGCAGCATTGATCCGGAGTACTTCAAGATCATGTTTGGCTGCGACAGAAGTTCAAAACTGTGAAATTCAAAGAAAATATAATCACCGCTGTCGGCCAGCGTGTTGTTGATTGTGGTGCTGGAGAGCTTATGTTCGGTCGGATGTTTGTTTTACTTGTCTATGCTGTGCTTGTTTCTGTTTTTGTTGTTTTTCTTTTCGAAATTACTTTCGTCTCCTAAGCCCCTTCTCTGCACAACCACCAGCCACTAGCCCAGCATCCGAATGGACCCAGCTAAGTGCTAACAACAAAACTTAAAGAGGAACGGCTCCAAAAGCAGAATCAGGCTCAGCATGCATCACATTCTGGTATACAACATGCGACTAGCTATTGTGGTGGTGTAGTAATCATATCAGACGGGGATCCAGAGACACAAATACAAGTAAAGGTACCTGGAATTTTTGTCTTTTGAAACCGGTTCTCCTTAGATTTTGAGATTTGAGAAGTGTCTGGCAGCTTGTACAGCGCACCAACCACCAACTGAAAATTTTAAATTTATTGGACTTTGGGTCTGAAATTATGTATATCTGCAAAACTTGATACATAGAGAGAAAGAGACAGAGAGCGACATGGTAGAACGGAACGTGCCTGATGCGCTTACGATCCTTGTACCACAAGATCAATTGTGTAACGAACAAGTGCTTCTTATGATCACCGAAAACTATGTTAGCCATGGTGTTCATCGGCTCCCTAGGGTCCGATCTGATGGGGACCCTAGTGTCGTCCATCGGGAATTCTTTGACCTCGAATCTTCTTCAGCTTACACTAAAATCGAACGGCCGAACCGCTGCGGTTTCAAATTAATTCCAACGAATCGAATGCTTCGATTTATCATTTCTGAAATAAATTTTTCGCACCATTACCTTAATTTTGATGGGATTCTCCTCACTTTTCCACTTACGCCTTGTTTGAGAGATGTTTCCGTGGAGTACGGGCTACACGGAGGTTGATGACTTAGTACCCATTAGCACGGGCAGCAGCAGGCGTTTTGTTTATCGTTTATGGAACGTCCAGTGTGTCCAGGCTTGGTTAATTGATGGTCGAATAATCGGCTTTTAGCTTCGTAGTGTTTTTAGGCATCCATCTGAGCTCAATTTGGAAATTTTGATGTGGACATGTTCGATAGCTTAAAAGATTCATCTCTGTGTGTGATATACTTACTCACATTGGTGCTGCGAGCATCTTTGAGAATATTCTAGAATTGATTCCGGGCTGTTTACTTTTTATGATTTATCTGCGTATCTTTTAGGTTTATGGCATAACATTTTTCTCAAAGTTATCGGAAATTGAAAAATAAACCTAATAGAGCACGAGCAGCTTGTGTCATAATCAAAGATGTTTGCTTAAGGGTGATAGTGGTTGTATATTGCATAGAAATTTAAGCTTTTGAGAAAAATGAATACAATGAAAATTTACGACACATTTTTCCTTAAGAAAGTTGGCGAAATTAATTTTAGTTGAATTTTTCCATAGTAACCAAAATTCGTTAATAGTTTCGATAGTTTCGCTTGGTCTGGAGATTAATTGGGGGTGCAAATTTTCAAAGTAAATCCGTTGGACTTTCTTTCAACTTTACCTTGATTAAGCTCTTCACTTCTTCATTCATTTCTAAATATACTTTTGGATATAGGTATATAAATTCCTATCCAACTTAAGCTACTGGTAGCACTAGCAGCGTTACATTGAAATTATTTAAAAGCACACTTCTAATACTATCGAGGTCAGGCTAGAGTTTTCCCTAATTTCGTAGGTGGATCGTAGGTCAAGATATTGAAGAGCAAAGGTCTGAATACGGAGCCTTGTGGAACACATTCTTTTATCTTTTACAAGGAACTGCCTCTCTGAGGGAAGGCTATTTATAGCATTCGAAAGAAAATCGGAAATTCAAATTTTTGGAAATTACATATGTTCCATATCCCATGTGCAGTCATAGCTGTCCTTATAAATGCGCGTAGAATTATCATTGTCGCATTCATATTAGCTTCTACGATTTGTAAATAGACATCAAAGAGATTAAAAGGGGAAAATAGCTGCAAAATATTTACATATGGATGATAAAATTGACCAAGCTTTCATCTACATCTAAAGAGTGTTTTGTTTTTTCTATGTCAGAGTTATCAAATCATAAGTGGAAGAGAGTATTTAATTCAATTCAATTTATTTACAAGTTAGTAATGTACATGTTAAATTATAAGGTTACACAAGAAAAACAAAAATGCTATGAGTCCTTAAATTATAAATACATGATCAAAAAGAGAAAAAAAATTGAAAATGAGTTTAATAACTACATTAATCTTACATAAAAAAAGAGAAAGAAAATATAGAAAACTACATAGCAGAACCAATCCGGTGTAAACTAAAAAATAACAGAGTGAACTCAATTCTTAAAACTTCCAAAGCCACCCACATTGTTGGCAACTTGTTCCAAACTCGCGCTATTTGCACAAAGTAAGAGCTTTCCTGAACTTGCTTGTTATGTCGAAGAATCAAAATGTTATGATGCCGTGACGACTGCATAAACTGAATCTGGTCTGGCAGGTTGGTTTACTACAACGTATGAACCTATGGAAGAACAATGGAGATTTACGTGTAAGATGTGCCTCCAGTGGGCAACCAATTAGCATAGATTTAAACTGGCAAACATTATTGAACCTTCGAAAGTGAAAAACGAATCTTACACAGTCATTAAAGTCAACATTAAATCTACGCAGACATACAGATTCTAATTTAGAATAGATTATACTACCATCAGAGAAGTGGGATAAAATCAGAGTCTTGAAGACAGGCCTCATCTTAATGCTTGTACTTAAGATTTGAGCTGACAAGCAAAATTTCCGTAAACTGCCATAATCTTCGCCAACAGTAGCTGCAATGTAATCGCATCACGTCAATCTAGATTTCGTCCGTTTTTACACCGAGATTAGTTTCTAGAATCAGCAGTGCTTATCCTGTAAATAATATTGGGTTATAATACAAGAAATTTTGATTTTCCAGGGTGAAACGAAAGTTGGTTGTGTGGCGACCAATTAAAAACTCTGTCCAAATTAGAGCTGAACATTGGATCCTGATTTTCTAATATCCGGATACCCGGATCTGCAAACTATTCTATTCCTGAAATTCAGGTTCGAACGATCCGAATCTAGATCGGAACTATCCGGATCCAGACTAAGCAAAAAAAGTTCCAAATTTCCTCCAGATTGCATTGCTTCATTGCGAAAATATAAATTTGCTTTTTCCCAAATCTGGAGGAAATTTTGAACATATTTTGCTGAGTCTGGATACAGATAGCTCGGATCCAGATCCATGTAGTTTGGATCCGGTTCCGGATAGTTCGGATCCGGATTATCTGGATACGCAGATTTGAGGAATCGAATCCTAATTATTCCAGATAATCCGGATACTTTCAGCTCTAGTCCAAATCATCATTATCCCAGTCATACTGTCCTCCCTAAGCCCAATATTTCTGCTTTAGTATAACTAGACATCGTCAGCATATATGTGGATTTTGACATCGAGTATGATATTGGGTAAATCAATGAGGGGCCTAGGATAGATCCTTGAGGTACCTCATAGTGCAATGGTAACATATAAGAGCGCAAATCATATACATAAACCTGCTGGAATCTTCCATCGAGAAAGCATCCAATCAAATAGGGAAATCTAGCGTGACAAAGACTCCTACCTCATCATTATCCACGCTTCTTCTCAGATACGATGTTACCTTCAACAAAGCTGTTTCACAACTATGATTCTGTCTGAAACCGGATTGCCAACGTGATAACAAATTGTTATTTTCAATATATTTGCGAATCTGACTATAAATCACTTTTTCAAGAACTTTGGAGAGAAAACACCGAATGCTAATGGGTTAAAAATCTGCGAAACTATTAACAATCTTCTTCTTCGGAAAAGGTAATACTGTAGCCACTTTTCATACTGATGAAAAAACAGATTGAGTCAAACAAGAGTTAAATACACAGCTCATGTTGTTCGATGTAAGGTAAGATCTTGACAAAACTTGGCAAGACGTTGTCCAGTCAAGCATCTCATCATAGTCAATACAGCGGAAGGCGAGCAAATTAGTACGGTTTTGCTCCGAACTACTGATGAACGCTGTAACATAATTTTAAGGCTGATTGATTGGGATGAGCAGACACAAAAAATCGTATTATATCATTGGTATCTAATTGATGATGCAGTGCTATATGTACATATATCCCCGCTTGTCTGAGGTCTTTCCTTGAGGAAGCTTAGGATGGAATTTAGAGTTATAGAAATGGTTTTTGCCGGAACGTATAGCAGATGGCGCTCGCTTCCATGCACTTTTATAAAAGGATCTCCCTAAGGTATCTTTAAACGTTTAAATTGTCTGCATAAATATTTAGCTGTGTAAATAACGAGTAGGGCCTCGTTTCAACTCTCTTAGTTCGCAGGGCTACCTACATATTATTTTTCGTATAATTAGTAAATTAGATATTCAAAAATTCATAGTTGTTTATCTACAATGCTACAGCGTAAGATATCATCCCAAGGCAACAACGTGCACTCTTGAGACTAGATCAGATATAATTAAATTTTGTTGAATACGCAGGCCAATGTGTGAAATCATATGTCATGGATAGCATATCATGATCAAGGATGCTAGGAGCTTCAATTTGATTATGAAATAAAACCTTAGGTTAGATTAGATTAGATTTATGAAGGTGTGTGTAGGCGTTAGCCTCGCTATCACTGCGACCTGAAAGATCTATTGTGAGTCTCCCTTTCTAGGTTCAGACTGTTAATAAAGTCTAGGACCATTCTGGGATTGAGGTTCCACACGTAGGTTGGTGGAGGAAAAGCATGTTCGAGGTGGAGAAGTCTCCGCCTGGCCTATGCTTCGCAGTTGCAGAGCAAGTGCTTCGAGGTTTCGTAAGAAACCTGAAAGAAACGGCAGGATAAAGTCTTAGCCAAGCCCAGCTTGTTTAGGTGATATCTCAAGGGATAATGAACTGCGAAGAGCTCAGTAATCATTTTGACCTCTGTTCTTCTAATGAGTAGGAGTTTTTTTTATTTTTCCGCCAGAGGTGTCGATAAACTTTTTTTGCCTAACAAAATCCTTATAGCCTTTCCCAATACGGACATTTTTGTTTATTTTCCCAGTCATTTAGGGCAGCTCTGAGGTAATACTTTGAAGTGCAACAAAATGGCTCTGGTCCGACAAACTGATTTTCTGCTCCTCTTTTGGCTGGGGCGTCAGCAATTTCATTGCTTTTGTGGCCCTCATGTCCAGGTACCCACATGAGGATAACTTTGTTTCTCCTTGATAAGTTTTTGAGGGTTTGTAGACATTCCCAGACTATCTCTGACTTAACAATGTAGGACTTTAAGATGGCCTTTAGGGCAGCATGACTGTTCGAGAGGATATTAATGGTTGAGCCATTTATGGCTTTTTTAATGCAGGTATTGGCACATTCTACTATGGCTCTACTGCCTTGGATTCGAATACGGTAGGGGTAGAGCCCAGAGCCTATAATATATGGCATTTGGGGCCGTTTACGCCCAGTCCGACTCCATTATTTGTTTTTGAACAGTCACCATCGATCCTTGTTGGAAGGCCGGTTTAGTGGAACGCTATTACTGTCGGCCTCCCAGAATCACTTGGAATGGTCTTAGAAAACCAACCTGTGTATGATTATATTAGATATTATCGTCATTTGCTCGAAGCATATCCGTTTTAAGATACTTAAATGACAAACCAGATCCCCTGGCTCCTTTTTAACTCTAATAAAAAACCTTACTCTCATCAGTTGTTATAGAATTAAGTCAAGTTCTGAAGGATTGGGAGTATTACATATGTCGGGAGAGTATTAATAATATTCAAATATGTTGACTGTATGAATTGTGTGAAGGTGTATCTGTGCGAGAGTTAGCTCTAAAGATATTAACATTATATTATTTTATTATATTATTGTAGCGATGGAAAAGATCTGAAAAGGTATTTTCAGATACATTTTCCAGTGAAAAGTGTTCGGATGTATAGTAAACGGCAGACAAGACACATTCGCTATTACTATTACTTAGCTCTACGCAGGTGAATTCTAAGTGTTGGGCTCGACAGGATTGAATTATCTTAACTTTGAGGAAATTCTAACATAAATAGCCACCCCATCCTCAATATGAGCTTTCCTATTGTTGTGCATTAAGGTGTAACCTGGTATAGAAACTAACATAGATGGTATAGAGTCATTTAGACAAGTCTCCCTGCTAATATTGGCAGGGATATCACAGTATACGCAAACTTATTTTGACGCATGGGCAATGAGAGCATTGTATATGATATGCCCATGCCCAGAGGAAACTTACCATTCTTCCAATCTAGTGCAGTTCAGTACTTTTAGATATTGACCTAGTTAAGACACAATACTTTCTCATAAGAATTCCAGGTTTAAATTCCTTTTAGAGATACCTCTAAAGTCTATCAGTTGCTGCGGATATTTTATAAGTCCAAAGGTATTTTGCAGATATGCAAAAGAAACATTTCAGGAATTTAGAGCCCTGTTAACAGAAAGAAACAAATTTTTCTCAAGAATTATCCTCCTCTTAAATATCTTGAAATATTTTTATGTGGGTACTATTCGAAATTGATTCGTACTAGGTAGATATATATATATATATGCTACTGCGACCTAAATTTATATATAGGTAGTATAAGCAAAAATCCTTGCAGTTAGAGGCACAGCTAGAAGTAACAACAGCAAAACCCACAATAACAACAACAAAGAACTTCTCAAGTGTTGACTAAATCCAACTAAAACCAAGCATCGGCATTGAAACAATGGTTGCGGCCGACGGCTTTTGTTTTGAAATCTCAAACCTAAACGAGATCGTGGCATAAAGCGAAATGCCAACCATCTCACAACTCACATACAAGAACCGAAACAAATAACCGCAGACCTCGTGACACTCGTAAACATGAAAAAAAACTCTTGTAAGTCGAGAAAAACAATTAAAAACGTTTGGTTGGACCCTTGAGACAAGATGGCGAGTCGAGAGGGAAAAGGTAGAGAATTGAAAATTTGAATAAAAACCTCACGGCGACATTAATAATGGCCGCTAGTCGACGATCCACCGCGGGTCAACACTTTATCATAAAGTAAACGTTCGGACAGTTTCTCTCAACTGTTCTGATGGAGAAAATTATTTTACAAAAGCATTATTACAAGCGGAACAAGAGGTCAAACGGATTTGGCGAGCTCATGATGCTACTCTTTAAGGTAAAATCTCATTTTCTTCTGTGTTCGGTGATGTCTTTTATTGCTTGCAGAGGCCTTTTAAACAAGCTTCGAGTGGAGTCTAACTTATAGCTGAGATCTCTTTTTAATCTGCCGCCGCACTGTTGGATGATTCTTTGGGGGGGCCAAAGCTGCAACCATTTTAATCGACCTGGTCCAAAGTGTCTAATCACGACCGATCCTCTCCCAATAGCCAGTTCGATCATGAATTCGTGCGCATTCCTCAAAATGGTATATATGTACATATTATAAGATATCGCCTCGAATATAATTCCTGTTCCTTTCAGTTCATTTGTTCAATGCAAACTTGCTTACGTTCTTCTGCTTTCTTATCAGATGTGTCGAATGTACCTGGGAGGCTCCCTTCACTTCAGCCCAACTGTGAACTGATCATGCAAAATGCATGATGGTAACGCCGCCATACCTGCTATGGGGCCATATGAAGCATTAAGCCACACACAAAACCTGACTGGGAACATGCAAAAATTGCTATTGTTGGGCATGCAAACGAGGAGCTGGGAGAGGATCAGTACCGTCGTCATCGGGATCGATGGTGGCGTCCTTAAGGAGATGGCTCAACGTGTTTTACTGGTTTTCAAGAACGTTCGGGCGATTTGTTAAAATCTTGCGCTAAGATTAATAATTTTCCACGGATTTCTACGGTGATCAGTAAAGTTCGCGGTCGTCGACATCTTGGACATTAATTTCTTCGAAACGAACGGCAACTTAAGAGGGCGATTTTTTATAGATTCGATTTGGTTTATTGCAGATTCTGTAGCTGATTTGAAAAGGCATATTTTCTTTAGTTTACTATTATTTTTCCATTCGTCTATCCCGGTGTAGCCCTGTGGGGTATGAATTGTTTTTGCAAAAGTTCATTTGAATTAAACGCTGAGATTTTATTATTGTCTCCCTCCTCATTGAATTGACTTTGAAGTTATTCCAGCCTGCAACAATAAATATTAAATGCCATCGGATTATAAATTCCAGCAATTGACAGTTGCATAAAGGTGGCATTGTATTGATCCTACTCTTAAGCTTAATGGCAGAACGCACAGTCGCTTATCCTGCAGGAAGTACTTCTGGAATTAGGTACTTTTGTACAAGGATTCGTGGGCTGCTTTTTAAAAAAAAATCATAACTGTTGCACTTAAAAGCTCTCTTTAAGAATGCACTGAAATCTTAACTCTTCAGTTTTCGATTCATGTGTATTGCAGACCTGCTAGTAAAATACAAAGTCCTCATATGAGTCGATGCCGTCTTGCCGGACATTGTACATTGTGTCATTAAGGAAGATTAAATTGTGGCTGAGATTTGATGTACGAACGTATTTGCAGAGTAATATGTGTAGATAATGGAGCAGTTGACATATTATTTCATATGTCGTTAAATCAAATCTCATCAGCACCCACCAATAATATGGGTTTTCTCGTAATTCGAGATACTGTTGTTGTCCCTTAAGGGCTTGTTTAGTACATATGTCTTACAAGTCCACTTAACACAGGTAGTTGGTATCTTGACTATTCGCTGCGCCGTATGCAATGGTACGTCCTGGACGTCTAATTACTAGTTGCTCGAATATTTGATCAGCAACAAGATTATTGATGATAAATTTCGGGACCTGAAAGGAGTGTGAATATCCCGAGTCCGCTTGAGTGACACTGGAAGCTGACACGTCCTCTTCGATTCAGACTGTCACTGTGACAGTCTGAATGTGCACTGGAATCCAGCTAACCCTATGTCGACCTGAAGATTGTGCCAGGAGGATTAACAAAACTGGTATTGTCTGCAGTTTTGATTCTGGCAGGCTGGACCAAGTCGACCCTATGTCAATGTGACGATCTTGGACACATCAGTTGTGATGTGGGGACTTCGGGAGGCAGTACAGTGCCAGTCAGCTGGTGATAAAACGTGGATTCTGAAAGATAACTTTTTTGTGAGTGGTGGAATGGAACTTCGTCTAGTAGCTATGAGGTGATTTGTTGATTTTTCTTTATTTTATATTGATTCTGTTCTTAAACATGTTTATATTTTTTTAATGTTTTTAGCATATGGCTGATATAAGAATAACTATTTGCTCTATTTTTTTATTTACACTAAAGTAAAAGGCTACCTAGCTAAACCTTCCTACGTTCAGCAAAGCATTACTAGACGCGAATTTCGAAATAAATTTTGCCAGGCTTACAAAATGGTTGATCAAGAGTTCGAAAATGTACCACCCAGCACGGGTCTATCACCACAAAGGCATTCTACTGACAACTTCAGCTAATTAGGTTTTGCGTTAAGGCTATTTCCTGCAAGATGTTACTTTTAGAAATGTTATTTTCTGATTCTTTTTCATGTTTGGCCATTTTGTTGACAGATAAAAAAAAATGGTTGTCTTCGTTTTTATCCATGGGGTAAAAAAATCATTTCGTTAAAAAATATAATTAATGTGCGACAATTTTCAAGCCATGGGTTTTTATGATTTTATCGACGGATTGGGCAGTGGACACACACAAGCTTACAAGCTATACCTCAAATAACTCTGCCCCTACCTTTGACAGTAACTACAATAATTGAACTCACTTCCCTGATTTATTCAACCAGTTGATCCTCTCACAAGAGATCAGTGATTCATGGAAAATGTTCTATTTAATGAACAATCTCAGAGAAGATTTGAAATCCCTAATTTAACATCTTAATATTTCTGATGCTATAATTGCTCAGCAGCATATGAAATATTGACTGTGTGTTACAACAACAACCAGCTTCTAGATCAACCAATTACACAAAGTCACTCAACAAGTTCAATCAAAGGTCTACATGATACAACAAAAGAGGGCACTCTAGGCTTGAAAAACATAGGGATCTCAACAAGCATTTGGAATCCATTGCTGGTCCATTTAATAATTAAAAAAATTGAAAATTCAACACACTCACTTTATGAAGCCTCCTTTCGGCTGTCACGGGAGCTTCCCACCATGCAAAGTCTGTTAAGACAAGTCTACATCCTCTCGTTAGCATTCAGGTCATAAGGTTAATCATAAACATTCTATATTAACAGCATGGGCAAAAGGTTGTATTATATGCAAAGGAAACCATCTACTATACACGGGCATGGAATATCTACCGCTTTCGCTCACAAATCGTTTTCAGATTCTAAAGAAGAACGTCGGGTTGACCTAACAACACTTCACACAGAAACCCAAATAATTATTTGACAATTAAACACTCTAGACCTTGACATGGAACACTCTCTGGCCAGTATGCCACGTGACGCGATGGTACCTGAGCTTCGTTTCGAGCGTCGTTTCTCTGTGAGCTTTCTTGTAAGGGAACCGTGGACTGAGGGAAGTGTCTTATCGAGCCTTCCCCGGTCCGCTGTAAAAATTTTCACCGACACGGTTCTCTCACTAATGAGGGAGCTGGGGCGGGGGTCTACTTTCCTGAGCCTGACATTGGGATGGAGTACTCACTTGGTAGACACACTACCCTCTTCCAGACTGAAGTCTTCGCCATATCAATGGCAGCAAAGCTGGCCCTTGATATGCAAATCAAGGGGAAGGACATTGCTATCCTTTCGGATAGTTAGGCAGCCTTGATGGCTCTGAGTGGGCGTCGGATAACATCTGAGTTACTGGGGGATTACAGGTCGTCTGTGGATAAGTTGTGTATCCACAACAAGGTGTTCCTTCTGTGGGTTCCTGGTCACAGGGAATGAAAGGGCTAACCTTTTAGCTAGAGCTGGCTCTGATTCTCCGTTCCTCGGACCGGAACCCGCCGTAGGCGTTGCCACCTCGAGTATCGGGTCTTTCATCAGGTGCAGGTGTACAAAACTGTTTCTTGATGAGCCCAATGGGAATATCTCCGATTTTCTCATGGGGCTCGGAAGGAAACAATGTAGAACCGTGGTTGGCATCATCATCGACCACAGCTCACTTCACGCTCATCTAACAAGGATGGGAGTTGTTGACAGCCCTGAATGTTTGCCCTACCTGGAGGGAGATCCAGAGACAACCGAACACTTTTTGTGTGCATGTCCGGCCTTCGTCCGGTGCAGGCTGGATACTCTAGGGTCTGCCCTTCTATCTGTGGATGAGCTGAAAGCCCTGCCTCACCAAGACCTGATGCGTTTCATTAAGAGGACAGGAAGGTTTTGGTGAATGGCCTTCTAGCAAGACAGCACAATGGGCCGATGTGGCATCCGTGCTTGGGATAGGGTCTCCTGTCCCCCTGCCGTAAAAAAGAAGGCAACAAAAGTGACAACTGACCAAACTTAGATTTTCTGGTATACGTTATAGGCAAAAAGCAAGCGTATGGAACATTGGCAAGAAAATTGTTGCTTCATTCTTCAGGTGTATGACTGATGTTGCCACAATTCCACTGGAATATTGCCATATGGTAAATGTGAAATTGATGACTCATCTATCCTACAGTCAGGATTTGGGACCTTTTGGAATATTTTCTTTTATTTTCTTTCATAATGGATGAAATACGAGGATTAACATTGAATAGCTCTCAAGTGCCGGTGCTTGCGAAAATCTTGTGTCTAAATTGATCTTGAAAGAGTGGGCTGAATGCTTTGAGGATTAGTTCAAACGTATGCAAAAATGTGTACTGGGTGGCGCAAAAGTACTGGCACTATAGAAATTACTTATATTTTTTTTAAATGACATCTCCTGTCATTCTGATATTGAAAATTGTGCAGTAAACAAATGTAAAATTACTAAAAATAAACATGGACCGTTATACTCCCCAAGAACGTGGAATAATCGTGTCAATGTTTTTACGGAATAATTCATCAGTGATAAAAACACAACGTGAATTTCGTCGACGATTTCCCTGCCGTCCGGCACCGGTGTGTGCATCAACTCTGGAGGTCACCATTTAAGAGATATCATCTTCAAATCCTAATGCAACGAAATTAATTTCATGGCACATTACTTTTGCGCCACCCGTTATACATTAATAAAAAACTAAAATATTCCACTCGGATCGAAATGAAATTGATATGGAAATAAATGTACAAATCTGGTGAGTCACTAATTAAATTTTTCATGTACATCGGGATACCTTTGCATGCAACGTTGCCATCTTTCAAAATCTTTTCTGAACTATGTCAGCCTTTCTACTATATGTATACAAATCTTTCTGACAACCTTAATACTAATTTATTATCTGCCATTTCTTATGCGGTTAATCTTAAATAGTTTTGCACTCGTTTTAGCGCTAAATACGACCGTTCTGCCGAGCAGTTTAACCCCGGTGTAGACAACAACATCAGAAGCGATATTTCCACATTTGTATAAATGCCCAAAAAGCATTTTTCCATGATATACTGGTGTAACTCCAGGGCCGTGTTTTCGCCGTGTAGCCTCAGCAAATGACAAATGAGCTTGCAGGTGCAGACACTCGTTTTCCAAAGTACCGTCTAAATTTCCTAGATAGAAGGCTTTCAAGTTCCGTTTGATATTTCAAGCTATGTAACTTCATACGAAAGCCAAACTTTTTACCAACCAAGTTCTTGTAAACAGAACCACGTCTTTGTAGTTCTGCAATCAACCTGTTGATAATAACGTTGAAAACGGTAACTCTAAATCCGTCCCTGCCTGAAAGTGCAACTTCGATTTCGTTTCCTTTCATTTCATAAAACTGGACTTTTCGTTTACGTTTCCTCTCCATATCGTATGCGTAGTTATGTTCATCGCTTGGCGTAGTTATGTTCACCGCTTGTTTCCACAGCTTTTGGCTCATAATAATCAAAGGTACCGACGTTCCTTATATCTTCTAGGTATGTTACCAACGGCTGATAACGTTCGACGATCGTATGAAGTTTGATGTTCACACATTGCAAACATTTGCTAATTTTAGTGAATCTTTCCAAGATGCCAGTTGTATTCACTTTGGTAGCTGACTGGAATTAGACTCTAATAAACAAATTTCCAGTAAATTTTTAAGAAAAAATTGCGGGCTTCTCTACATCATGTCGAGGCATCGTTGATTTTATATTGGAGTGTGGCATTACTGACATACCCTTTGGTTACGTCATCAAGTCGTATGTCCTTCATGTACACCATTTCGGCTGCTGGCGGGGGCCCCCTACAAAGTTGAACCCCTAGATAACTGCCTAGTTTGTCGAAGCAGAAGTTCGCCGTACCGGATCATATAGTTGAACGCTGGCTTCAACTTTGACAAAAACTAGATCATCTTGAAGATGTATTGATTTCAAAGGTGAGTTGATTGGTATACATCAAGCTATTCCTTTTACAAATATCTATGCTTTTACAGATGCTTTGAATTAGATAATATCCACAAATTTAGTATCATTGCACGAAGTCAAAACTAGCTCATAGTAGGAAATATCGATATTGCGGCGCTTAGAATTTTCTTGAGCATTTCTAAATTAAATTAAATGCCGTTTTGTCCTTACTAGAGCTGGAAACTCTACCTATTTACTGTTCCATAGATTTCGAAGTATACTCCACAGATTTCAAGATCTTCGTAAGATCTTCCCATCTTGCAAACTTACTTTCCATCTTTCCATCTACAATTAATAATCGAAGTGGTAAGAATTCTTCCCGCGAAGACATACTCAGTGGAAAGACAATCAATGTTTGAATCTCTAACTACTGCTTGTCAACTATAACTGTAAATTCTGCCAGACCGTTTAATTTGGACTACATTTAATTAACAAGAGTTTCGTTGTACTTGTGATGCGAACCCATGTCTACGCAACGAAATTACTATTACGTCAATGTCAGCAACTTTAATTTCCATTTGAATTTGATCGTTTATCGTAAGCCAAGCCAAATCTTTGAAAAATTCAGAAGGAATCTATAAGATCACGTCAATTTAGGAAGTGTTTCCTATACTCTAGCCAATGTACTACGCTAGGCCAACATAAAGTCGTCATGAACCAGGAAGAGATCGACCTGTTTACACGGCTACAAAATTAGTTTACTTAGAACTTATATCAAGTCTAAGTATGCCGAATTATTTACAATGATCTGCAAGTGCTTCTCACTGCCATACGTGACCTGTAGAGAAAGAGTTATAGCGACAATAACTAAAACTTTGTTGAGGTTAACTGAAAGCTAGCTACATAATTCTTTTTTCTAAGATCTAAACAACTTGCAGCCTTCCTAGCTAACTCGGGGGTTACACCTGCAAGTACAGCATGCATGCAACTTGCACTGCCATACTTCTTGCAGTGTAATCCAACTGCCAGGCAACTTTCAGCGAACTGACGTGATGTAAAATCATGGCAGCTGCTGGGAGATAGTAATTTGACATTTATACAGTTTTTAAAATGGCGGAAAAGAAATACTTGACAGAAATTCATAAATTTATACCGGGAAAATGAAATTTTCTTGGATCATTTGCATTACATCATTTACCAACATCCTCCTCTTCTTTTTTCTTAGGTTTTCATCATTCTGATACTTCCTTTATTGCACTAATTTTCCAATATACGCAAGTCTTTACATCTCAATGCAATTTTTTAAATGACTTACATGAATGCTGCGAAGACTTCAACCGAACTGCCTTCTGCTGTCAAGTTTAAAATCGCGTTGGAAGGAAGGCTTGCATGCAAGCTGTACTTGCAGGTGTAACCCCCAAGTAAAGATGCAACTGCATTGAATTTTATTCCTCCAACTTTGAGGGCAGACTTAATAACTATGAAGCGAGTTGTTGTCAACACTGAAGACTAAGTACTTTAGGAGATATGTACGCTTCTAAACATAGTAGAAGCTTGCTTAAATTTTAGGTCACTCTATCCAAACAGGATGGATGACAGAATTTAATTCTGGAAAAAAATTTCTAGATGATAGTTAGTCCAAGGGATGCATGAAGATTTCTTACTTTAAGCCTTGCTTGCCACCTAATAGTGGATTACACCCCAGCCTTTTTTTTTTAATTTTAAGAGCTAACCTTGAAGGAAATGGCTTTATATCAATATTTGTCAATAATAATAGACTACGAGTATAAACTACATGATCTTTTAACCTTCGAGCGGGCGCGCTACATAATTTAACATAAGCAGGCGCGTGTAATATTTTTTACGTCAAACCAAATTTGACTTCTTATGTAATACTAGTTTGATGTATTATGATGTATGGTCAATGAAAGTGTAGAAAAATACTTATTTGAAAATAAAGTGTAGAAAAATACTTATTTGAAAATAATGAATGGAATAATTTTATTTTAAAAATTTAACATATGTTTCTTATTTTAATCTGAGCGCGAATTGCTATCCTCTTTACATGTAGAGCATATTTTTTCGGTTTGAGAGTGGAGTTTACAAGTAAAAGACTTACATTTGTTACACTTCATAGATGCTGACGTTCTTCTCTTCTCCATTACACATGAACGACATACTCCTCGTTTTAGTACCAGTTGCTGTTCATTGAATTGGTCTGTAAGTTGCCCATAATTCACTCTCAGAAATGCTGCTACGTCAGATGTTAAGTTTTTAAGCTTTGCTCTTGAAGTGAGATGTTCCTTCATAAGACTAAGGGATAAGTTCTTCAGAAAAAATCTTCGCCATTTTGGAGGATTTGACCTTTTAGCAAAGGAATACAACACCTGCGAATTTATTCCAGCAATATTCATAAGGCTATAAAAAATTGCACAGGGCTATCTTCTGGTTATGCGGGATATTGAATAAGCAGCACACATTTTGTTTACTGTATCAACACCACCTTTCGTAGCATTGTATTCCATGATTATTGCAGGCTTATGAGTTGCAGAATTAATTTCCTTCTTATCGTGCAACGTAGAAAGGAGTATAACCGCCTTATTTTTGCGGGGAATATAAGATGTAAGCATTTTGTCCTTCTGGAATCCAAAAGATATTGACTGAACCTCTTTGTTCTTATGTGGCAGGAATTCTAGTAAGTAGTCAGCAAGAGGAATACTAGTGTAATAGTTGTCTGTGGTCAGATTTCTGCTTGAATTTTCAATTGGAACAACAAGTCGTTTCACAATATCCATCGGTGCATTTGATGAAGTATACGGGCCATCTGGGTTGTTTACCGCAGTAAACTTCAATTTTTGATGTATAAAAATTTTTAGAGCAGCACAAAGCATACATTTTTATGCCGTATTTGGCTGGTTTGCTTGGTATATATTGAACCCAACTACAACGGCCTCTGAAAGGATGCAGCATCTCGTCGATGGTTGTGTATTAACTCAAATTATAGCAAGCCCGGATATTGTGTACAAATGAGTCTAAAAATGTACGAATAGCTGCCAATTTATCGACATTACGCCTTTCTGCTCTTGTTGTCCTATCATCAAATCGTAGGCAACGGGTTAGAAATAAAAACCGTTTGTAACTCATGACTGCTCTAGCAATTCCGATACCAGTTTCATGATTTGTCCAAATTTCCTTGACATTGGCGTGGTGTGCTTTTTTAATTCCAATCAAATATAGTAAGTAAGCCATAAATTCACTTTTGCTAGTATCTTTGCAGTCTCGCTCTCTGACGTATTCATGACGAGTTCTTAGCTGCTTAATATAAATATTCGTATAAGTCACAATATTTTTAAAAATGCTTCTAATTCATGAGTTATGTCTTTAGCACAATTTTTTAGACCAGGAGACTCTTTTACAATATTTTCTTTTTTTTGTTTTAGATGAACTAGCATAACTCCATAACTCAACTTACGCAATTTTGATATTTTATCTTTCCCGATATAAAAGCTGTCATCACCGGAATTGTCTTCATCTGAATCCTCTTCAGAAATACCTTGTTCAGACAAACTAATCAGAATTCTCTGTATGAATACGTCCATCACTCAGGTCACTATCACTGCTGGGGATATAATCATTTTCTTCATCTTCTTCAACAAATATGCCTTCACATAATCTTTCGAGTTCTTCTTGGGACAGAAATGACATATTTTTGCAAATTCTAGAGAAATTAGTAACAAAAATTAAAGAGCGGATATAAAAACATATTATAATTAATAGCAATAACTTATAACGCAATAAACAATAACCAGAAGAATTAATAAGAAAAATATATATAATACTTACATGAAGGAGCGCGTGTCGTATAATGTACGTTAAACCGTCTTATTGCCAAAACGTCTCAATATCGAATGAACTGTACACTGCAGCATAAAGTCACCCCCACCAACTTGTGACCAAACCATTCTTCGAAGAATTGAATAGGGTTATGGCCCCATTAACACCACCAGATATATCCAACATTCAAATAACGGAATTTGTCGTAAAAATTATGACAGCGCGCCCGCTCGAAGGTTAAAGTAAGCTTTTGAAAAGTTTCAAACCAATTTTTAAAGAAAAATAACCAATATTGAATGTTTTATTAGTTTTTATGGCTGGGGTGGCCGACACCCCAGTGTGGCAAGCGGGTTACTCCACGGATGTGTGACAAGCAAGGGTTTTAAGTAAAGTAAGCCAGTGCTTTTCCTGTCTTTTATTAATTAAAATTGACAATTTTATTGATTCTGTGCGCCATGTTAACTAGCCATCCCTGTCGAAGCTCTTGTGGATCGTTTAATTATTAATACTTTCCGAAATGAAATACGATTCTTATAAGAAGTTTTGTGGAAACACTGCCATTTCGTGGAACATGCGCAAGATACATGTTCGACATTATAATAAATGTTTATAGAAAAGCCCAAAGTTTGTTTGTAACACGGACGAATTCCAGCATGATTTTTTTAATGAAAAATATATTAAAAAAATTAAAAAATATTAATAAAATAAAAATAAAAAATAAATAAAAAATTACAAAAAAAATATAAAAAAAATAAACAAATTGAAATAAAAGAAAATTACTAAAATAAATATAAAAACAAATGTAAAAATTTTTTATAAACTTAAGGAGAATCGCGTTCTAATAACGGACAACTTTAGCTAGTGTTTAATAAAAGAGATATTTGATAGCATTTTAGTTTTTACTTTTCTTTTTGATGTGCAATTTACGGCAGAGCTTGAAAAGTTTTACGAGGGTTTAATAGATATCATGCGTAACTACAGTCATTAAGGATACTGAAGCGTGATCCCACTGTTAAGCTATGTGCGCTGATTAAAGGTTTTACATGAAGTGACTGAAAAAGTCTGCAAACTTTCGATGTTGAGTCACTTGTTCAGTGACCAGAAACAAGAACCTCTGAATTTGAGCGTGTGGTATCGAGTAACACCAGAGCACTGCTATCAAAGTCGAAAGCGTATAACAGATTGCATCTTTCTAGTTCTCTTCAAAACGAAAAACTGTAGTGAATCGGTCTATATGAACCAGTGGCAAATCCAGGGAAGGAAGGGCGGGAGTCCGGAGGGTCATGACCCCCCCCCCCCCCCCTCCCTAAAACTTAAATTAAAAAATATTTGATTAATTGAGTTATTCGAAAAAATATATTTTTTATTTTATATTCTTTTTATTTACATAATTCAATTTTAAAAAATTTTACAAAATAATTTTCTTCCAAAACTTGAAAACTGGATGCATGTGTTTTGAGTTTGGGTGATCCAAAACCCTCGAGAAACACTTCCCAAGCCATGAAACAGACCCCCTAACTACCACATCAGACATTGTATAATATGGACTGACTACGTTCATAGGAATACAATGCAAAAAGTGGGCTCACTTCTATATAGCGTTCTCTTTCGGTCTAAACACCAAGTACCAACTGAGAGATAATTGTAAACAACAAATAAATAAGTGGGTTCGTCGAAATAAATGTTTTTAATTATAAATTATTTCGGTTAATTAGTGATAAAAAGTGTTTTATCAAAGGCAATATATTCAAAGATACTCAACAGAAATTCGAAAGGTTTTATTAAAATCACTTTTCAACTTCCCGCCAATGATTTTTTCAATATTGGCACCGACACGTAAGAACTATTTTTGACACAAAAAATTGTACCCGCATGAAATGGCATATCGAGCAGTCTATATTATCTATTTGCCAGTGTGTGAAACTGAGAAAAGTTTGGTTTGAATAGCTCCTGCAGTTTGCAACCTAAACTACTATTTTATTAAAAAAATGGTTTTTTGTAAAAAAATCTACTAAAAAATGACACGTCACCCACACCGCTTAATGCGGAAACCTTCCTTGTACCTTACTACAGTACTCTACTTGCATTGCTAGATCCGCGCCGTTTTTCTTATAAATATGAACTTGGGGTGAGGAATTATAAGAACATAGTACGCAGTTCTCAATATTAACAATATAGTGTTTCTACAATATGGACAAAGCCAATATAAAACAGGATGTTTGCAGGACAAATCAGTGTAAAGGTGCATCAAACGTTTCCTGCACGAAATATAAGGGATGACCAAGGACGTTCATGTGGAACTACATATTAAGAAAACAATGCAGTTCTGTTTTTCAGTATCATTTCCTGGTGCTTCACGTACATTGAATGTAAATTGAATGGCCTTCATAATCCCAAATATTTCTATATTCGGAAGAGGGAATGACTGTGACGCGTAAATTCTGCATGTATGTTTTTTTAGCCTTTTAATTGAAGAATATATTGGTTAAAGAACATACGTAATCAGAACCAATTGAGCTTTATCTAGAGGATAGTAAGCCTTCTAAGAGTGAAAGAAAATGGACATTTAATTGGACCGCCTGAGAATAAAAATAAAATTATCCCTGACAATCATCAAGACTTCTATTAGACATGCTCCTCTACAAAATGTATTTGTGTTAATTCCAGTAATATATTACCTAAACGGCTGATCTCTTATGTAAATTACATATTCTAATCCCCATCTCAATAGAAAGAACCAATGATCAAAGCTGCAGTGAAGTATTCATGGTACTTCGTCGAAAATCCAATTCAGGCACTTTTCAGAATTTCTTAAAATGATTCCATTATACCCGACGAAAGTCTTATACCAAAATTTAAAATTCATAACCATATTCCTTTGGTTCACGTTCCGTTCGCTCATAAATCCATGTAAACAAACAAAGGGGCGGATTTGCAAGAATCGGAACTGTCTAGGATTGCGCATAGATTATGAACCACAACAAGACAGAAAAGGGAGTGAATGTGGGATGATGCTCACTTGAAAATGCTGTCTTGAATAGATATATACAGGTACCTATACTTACATACTCACATTCAGGTCGTACGTACTCAAAAGAAGACGTCGCTTCGCAAACTCAATAGAACTCATGTTCACCTGAAATAAATAACACAGGTATGGCACTGACCTATAAATGACCATCACCGCAAATGTTGTGCGAAATGCTTTAAAATCGACACAACTACTAATCAGCTTTTCAATTATTCAACCACAAGATCAAGTGATCGAGACTCGAAGAGTCGAACTCAAATCTTTTTAGTGTGATCATTTGGCCAAATTTTTTTTAGGTGAGAGAAGCCAATATCAGCGGCGCGGTTACCTAAAAGCAGCACTTAGCGATTATCTTTTTAAGCGGTTATCTGTTGCTCTTCCTCGTCCTCCCACTAATAAGTTCGTGCACTCGAGACGTGACGGACAAATCTGAAAGCATCTTCACGTCAGTTATATTGTTGTTGTGCACTTTTTTCATATCTCATGATGCCTTGTGGACCTCCCATTCCAAAAGCCCAGCTCCATTAAGTCAGCTCTTCATAACCCGTCAAAAGTGGGAAAGCGATGACCGCAGGGGCCGTAATGGAGTGGCGGCCAGTCTTTTCGAAGAGCAGCAGATGAAGAAAGTTCGACGCGGTGCATGCAGTCGAAAAGTTGAAATCATTGCAGATTGACGCTGGAATGCCAACGGTTCATTGATTTTCGGTGCTTATTGTGAGGGAACCGCAAGGAGAACGTTATTAAGAATTCATAGTCTACGGCAAGAATTACATAATGAGTTCACTTGCGGCTTGAATATTAAGTGCCAAGTCTGACTGCACTCAGAGTACTTTCAGATTCTTTCACTTGTATGTGCAAAGAGTACGAGAGTGAATTTCTCCTTAAAATTCGGACAGTGCACCTTGAAGACCTTTATTGTATTTTATAAGCTATTTATGGACAGGTAAAATGCCACATGCCATCTGTAACTGATTTTCCAAACAGTTTTGCTCTAGTCGACTAGACAAGGGTTTTAATAGAAAAAAAAAACAAAAAAATCTCAACAATGCCGAAAACATTCTTTTTTTCATCTTTTGGATATAAAGGCAAAAGAACGATCTCGATCTGGCCGCTTTTGTCTAGTGTTGCATGATCTCCACTTCAAATCCAATCGAGCCATTCTTCTCAGGCCATTCTTATTGCGGGGCTATTCTCTCTTCATGCTATTCATGATGTTCGGATCATTTTTTTTTTTTTTTTGGAAAAGAAGACACCTTCGCACCGGTTCTGCTCAGGTATACATTTATGACCTAGGTCGGTCGAATCCGCTGTGAAGGGAAAGGGACCGACAGCTCAGAAGAGTCAAAAGGTGATCAATTATAGAAATGTCAGAAGTTGAGATGATGAACATCGATCGGATTTCTTGTTCGACACGATCCTGTGGTACTGGAGAGGTGAGTTGTTAGCGCAACAACTTGGATGGAATCTGATTCGGTTTTATACTTGTACAAATGGTGCATCATCAAGAATTTCAGTTAGTGCAGGGCTCAAAATGATTGATTTCGTGTGGAGGATCTGATCGCTGCACGGGGGCTTCGAACGAACTAAGAAAGTGATTTATGTTCATTAGTTAAGAACAAAACGCTTAATCAGAAATTCGGATTTTGTCATTTGTTTTAGGATTAAGGGGGGTCGGAGGAACGATGTTTATAGTTATATGCAGGGATATATATTGCCTTCATTTTGGGCGATGTTGTAACGAGTTAATCAAGCGGGGAATTGTATTAAAAAAATTTTGTTGATGCTTGAGTAATAGGAATTTTAAGTAACTTATATATCTTAAATTTGAATTAATTTACTAGGTAGGTAGATACCGAAGGCGTTGTACATACGGCCAAGAGGTTTTTCGTTTTTATTTTAAGAACAATTTTTAGTTATCTTTCCGGAATATTTTTATAAAAAAAAATTTTGTTTCATGGATTAATTTTAATGTTTTCAATCTATCAAAAGTGCTGCACTCTTGAAGCATTATATTATTATTTAAATCTACTACAATAGATGTTCTACTGTTCTAAGGTTACAGTCACATTATGAAGCCAGAAGGGCCCGCAACTGTAAGTAGCATTCTATCTAGAGTCTGATCGATTTTACAATGAAACTTCGTTTGTTCTGCCCGTAGTCAGAGCGAACACGCAATTACTGAACAAAGGGTGGTAGAAATTAAAACGCTAGTTAAAGTCAATAATTTTTTCTTTTCATATCTACTAATAGTATAGGAATATATATATATAGTTCGCTGGTAACCGTAACCGGACTGATAATCAAGATTAGAAGACGTAAGCGGTGATATAAATAGTTCCACTTTAATATTGACCACGTCCAGTACAATTAGCGATATTGAAGAAGCCCTATTTATCGCAATCCTGGCTGGTTCAATCCATCTAGACAACATCAGCATTCCAGTAATTCTGCAGGCTTAATCCTTTCATACAGTCTGGATTCATCCTCGAGAACACTCCTCGA
Organism: Dioctria linearis; assembly: GCA_963930735.1. NCBI lineage: Eukaryota > Metazoa > Arthropoda > Insecta > Diptera > Asilidae > Dioctria > Dioctria linearis. The sequence goes on along the minus strand of OZ005740.1, from coordinate 324,979,487 downwards.
TACACCAGGTAATCTTATTTTCTGGAAACAAACTTCAACACGGGCTGACACAGGTTTCAATTGTGACAGACTGAGTTCAAGTTATTGTGTGCATGCATCTTGATACAGCATACCATCGCTATTGCTGGCCGTTGGAGAAGGTAACTAGGCAGGTTGTCATTGGGACAATCTGACCTCTACTTTTCTTGGTGGGTGCTCGACCCCAGAGTGCATCAATCTTCTTACTTTTCAGGTTAACCTCAGTGCTTAAGACCGCTATGCGAATTTGTGTTGACTATTCCCCCTTGGCACTGTTTTGGAAGATATTAGAAGACGTCGCTACCGGTGATAGTTGGCTTAATTCAATTTATCATAATGCTGTCCCTTTCAACAGCACATCAAGATAGTTCCCTGTACAATAGCCGTAAAGTAAATACTGGCTACGTTCCTGGAATTCACCATCGGTACGTTTACTTCTATCGCTCCTGTTGAGAGCGATACTATAACAAGCGGAATGCGCTATTACAACAGATTTCTACGATTCATAACAACATTGGTGTAACCGCAAAACATGTAAGTTTTTGTTGGTTTTGCTAATATCGGGATTCTTATGAAACCTGGACAACGTCTTAAGTGCCAATTGCACTAAATATGTGAACACAGTAGCTAGGAGGAAATTTATGGTTGTTTTTACTAGTTGGAAGATTCAAAAAGAAAACAGAAGTTTTTGGGCTCATCCATTTTATAGAGAGCTTTTCTATGAAATAAATTCATAGCGAATTTGGTCAATATGAAATTGACCGAGTTTGCTGCTAAATCCACAGCTCGAGAGTTGAGTGAAAAAAAAATCGAAAAATCTTTAAAAAATAAGTTTTCTTTGCAAAAGAGGATGTAGTACGGCTTGGTGCCTGCCTGCCGTATACGCCAAAGTGAACACTTAAAATAATTTTTCAATATAAATTATATAAGGCGAAACACTAGTTACGTATTTACTTGAATGTCTAGCAAGATTAGCCCTATGCGGAACTAGTATTTCATAGAGAGCCAGGCAGGAACCAAGCCGTACTGATGAGTATACGGTCCCTGCCGATACGAAACGCCCTCCTTTGCAAAGAAATATCTTTTTCAAATATTTTTCGATATAAAAAGAGGAGTTTGTTTTTTACTCATCCATTTTCCCTAAAGATTATTCATCATAGTTTAATTTAAAAATTTCTACTGAATGAATCAGAAATATTTAAATCTGTTAATGGAATTATTTGGTCTACAAATTACGAAAATGAATATTATTCTTAGAAAATAAATACCGCCAGAAGAAAAGTTATTAATTAATTAATTATGAATTTCATGATTATCAGAATTTTTTCTTTTAGCGCGTAGAGACTTCTTTTGAAATGAAGATTTCTTCAATATTATATTCGATTGCATTGGTGCAGGCAAGAGGCAGGCACCATTCCAATTTGTTTTTGAATTTCGGTTTCATTGTATTCATTTTCACTGCTTATTGCATTGGGTATAAGCATTTAGAAATTGCAGTGTATCAAATAAGTAATATTTCCTTCTTGTGCTCTTGGCACCTGAGCCACTTCGAAGAGTTTTACGTAAATTCCGAAAAAATACTGTTCAAATTCAAAAAATTGGTCCATCTGTCGTTGCATTAGGATAAAACATCAAAATTTACATTAATTATTTTGAGGTGCTCGGCAATAGCTTTTAGTTAAAAGACTAGACTAGTAGTGTTAAAATATTATATTCATAAGAAGGACAAATAATTTCGGAGAAAACAGCTGTTATCTGGATTGTTTTATAAATACATTAGGTATGCCAGCTTCTGAATTGAAATGTGAATTAAAAGTGCCTATAGTACGTACTCTTATGTGCTTCCTTACCTAAATGTTTTGCATCAGTACATGTGAAACATTTCTGAATCAAAATTTTTTCCTAAATAACAACTGAGTTAGGTAGTTTACCTTAGCAAATTCTGTTTATTCAGCACACACTATTGAAAATGGAATCAACCGCACTAGTCGACAAGATGACAAACAACTGAAAAATTAGTCGAGCTGATCCATTAGATTAACAACTGTCGGACGACCGTCGAAAGTTTCGTCACAGTCTCCCTTAGTATGGAATCTTCCATTTAAATACATTTGATTTTGATTATTTATGCAACTTCCAGTTGAGTCGAAGTCAAGTTAAAGTTTAGACTATAATGCGGCAAACTGGCATTCCCTTATGGAAGCCCAACAGCTTTTACAGGAATATTTTTATACTGTCCACAGACAAGCATTTGACCCAAAATTGAAATAATGGTCGATAAATTTCACTGACAGACAGGACTATAAAAACCAAAATCTTATCAATATTTCAGTTAGAAAAGAGTTTCAAGGGAGTCTGTCCACTCTTTATGCAGCTCTTCGACAACATTTCTAGACTAGGTTAGTTAAATTAAGTTAACATATCTATCATTACGGATGTCTTTAAGACGAGTGTACTCAAGAGACTGCCACTGGCACGAGTCATATAAACTGTCGAGCAAATGCAGTGTCTTTCAGCCAGAGCTTGCAGCGATTTACCAGGCGGCACTGGTATCTATGTGCAGACAGTCCGTACAGCCCATCTGGATATACACTGACAGCCATAAAGTCACCAAGGCGCTGGATGTTGTGTTGTTCAAATTGTAATTGGTGCAGTTATATAAGACCAGGCTTAAGATTAACTGCACGGCACAAGGTAAACCTATGCTGAATACCTGGCTATAGGGATATCCAAGGCAGCGATATGGCTAATGAGTTGGCCAAAAAGGGATCTGAAATGGATCGGAGCTTCAAAAGTGAGATCATCAGGGCGACGCCTATCAAAAGACAAGCCTCCGGTGGATTAACAGAGAAACCTGCGAATTGCGCTGCAATTATGGCCTGCTAATGAACGAAGAGGACAAAAGAAGTCATTAAAGATAGAAGAACTGATACCAGGAACTATAAGAATTCAGAGCAGTGATCTCTTGTGATACTACTAATAAGCAAACACAAAAATTAATGAACCTTACTAGATCCCTTGACTCTTTTACCCTTATTTCCTCTAGAAGACGTAGCTACATAGTGTGTTCCTTATTCATTTGGCAAGGTTGGGACATTGCAAAAGTAGCAGTGCCTTGTGATGATTGCAGTGAGCTTATACACGTAAATACGATTCCACTTTCGCAAAGCTAATTCTGTCTTCCAAGAACATTATTCTACTATACATTTGTAGAATCACCCAGAATCTCTGCAATACGTCATGTACTAGATGAACTAGTTTTGTCCAAGATACGGAATATTTAAGAAACTACCTAGACACCGAAGATGGTTCTACAAGTATTGTACTGCAAAATTAGCTCAAAACTCTGTGGTTACATTTAAAATGAAATTTGGATTAATAGTCGGAAGCCAAAATAGTGAACAAGACTCCTAAAAAGGGAAGTAAATACCTCCTAGATATTCAACTACCAGTTCTAATACATATATAAATGTTACCAGTAAAATACAATGAAATTTAGGGCTAACCCACGAGAATTTTTTGAGAAGGTGGGCTCTTCTCACCTCTTTTTACTGTATACAATTTACTTTTTGAAATCAATCCATGTGTGGTGAGAATTGACATCATGCACCAATTCCAACTGATTGATAGAGACTAGAGAAAAGGTACAGGTATGTACTGATCAACCTTGAAAGTAATCTGTGCAATACATACCACGTTTAAATTTTTTCCATCCAATGATACAAATTATAGGCCTACCTGTACTTCCCAGATGATCCTCCCCCACTTAGTTTCTCTTTTCGCGATTATAATAGCATAGACACAGAGTCCTTGTTTGAAGAGTGTCATGGCTTGGAATGGTGGAGAATCTTTGATTGCATTTCTGTGGATGATAAAGATGAGATTCTAACGTCATCAAACTCATACTTATTTGATAAGTGCGTACCAATTAAGACGAGATTTTCTACTGGTAATGGCTGTCCCTGGTTCACAGTGAAAGTTCATAACCTTATCGCGGAGCGTGAGTTTCTCTATCAGCGTTACAAACGTCTTAGAACATTTGAGGCAAGAACATTGTATAAGGCTGCTCGTATAAGGCTACCACGGCAATCAGGCAAGCCAAACGTCAGTATTATTCCTCTAAAATCGACGCTAACCTCGACCCAAAAAAACTGTGGCGAAACCTACGTTCGATCGGAGTTTATGTTAAGGATAAAACTGAATGCAACTTCAATCCAGACGAGCTGAATGCATCGTTTACTCTTACAAATCTTTTCGCTCCAACTGCCTCCAACATTCGTCAAGTTAACTCGTTGCGCAGTCCTGAGATTACACCGAGTAGCTCGATTCATAGTTTTTCGTTTCGTGGAGTGAATATTTCTGAGCTTCTATTATCCTGTAATTCAATTCGATCCGAGGCAACTGGACTGGACAACTTATCGTCTTGATTTATCAAACTAATACTACCTATTATTAGTACGTATATCCTTCATATAATAAATTCATGCCTCACATTTTCTTTATTTCCCTTCAGCTGGAAGGTAGCTAACATTCTTCCAATACCAAAAAAGAGAACACCAGATTCTCCGGCTCATTTTCGTCCAATCAGTATACTTCGTTTCTTATCGAAAGTGCTAGAAAAATTAATGTACCAGCAAATACTTGAGCATGTGGACAAAAATAATCTTTTAACCCATGGCAATCAGACTTTAGAGCATTTCACAGTTGTGAAACAGCCCTATTAAAGATAACATCCGATATTAGAAGCGCGATGGATAGTGAAAAATTCACTACGCTAGTCCTTTTAGATTTCTCAAAGGCTTTTGATAGTGTAGATCATGGAACTCTTATACAGAAGTTCTGTTCGTCTTTTAAATTTGGCAGTTCAGCAGCGCACATGCTGGATAGCTTTTTGAGTGAGCGTCGCCAGGGGATTAGGGTCTGCATTTTTGCCTCTACAGTATGGAGTTCCCCAAAGATCGATATTGGGTCCGCTGTTATTCAGCTTATTCATCAATGACTTGCCGAAAGCAGTTCGTGATGTAAAATTACACCTCTATGCGGATGATGTTCAGGTTTATCTAAGACGGCCCATAGGTCTATTCGAGGATTGCTTATCACGCATTAATAGTGATCTGGATAGAATATATGCCTGGTCTATGGATAATGGTCTGCAACTTAATTCTGTAAAATCACTTTCTATAAGTTTTTATAATAACGTTTTCGATATGTCTGACGTCCCACTAGTAATCCTGAACCATTCTCCACTACCCATGCCGAATAACGTTACCAATCTTGGGATAGAATTAAACAGCAGTATGAAGTGCTGTGATTAGATTAAGGCGAGATTGGGCAAAAATTATGCTGCGCTGCCCAGACTTTGGCTCTCGGCCGATATATTGCCTCGTAATACTCGTGTGGTCCTAGTAAAGACGTTGATTCTGCCTCATTTCTCGTTTAGTAGCGTTGTGTTTCGCAAACTTGATAGTGTATGTGCACGTAAAATGTAGGTTGCATTCAACGACTGTATCCGATTTATTTTTAGATTGCGACGATTTGCTCACGTTTCCCCATTTAGGCTTCAATTACTTGGGTGTTCTTTGGAATCCTTTTTAAAACATCAGGTGCTCTTTCTACTGTTCGGCATACTACGGTCCAATAAACCAGAATATCTCAGGGAACTTTTCCAGATTACTTCGTCTCAGCGGAACAGAAACCTTATAATGCCACGTTTCTATAGATCAGTTATGGAGAATTCTTATCTCGTCCAGTCTATCAGACTATGGAATAATTTATCCGTTACTATACAAACCGCAAACACCGTCAATCCGTTTAGAATGCAAGTTCGATCTCACTTAAAATAACCCCTTTATATGATAATAGTTCCTATGCGCCAGTGCGCATTCGTACTACTAAACATCTTGGCTGCCCATGGTTCTCTCACGAAAACAACATAATGATAAATGAGCGAAATTTCCTTTATCGTAAATACTTACGTCTCAGAACTGATGATAATCACAGACGCTATAAATTTATGCGAAATAAAGTGAACTCTAGGATTCGAGCTGCTAAACGTCATTACTTCCGTTCAAAGTTTAATGTGGATCTCCCAGCCAAAAAACTATGGAATAATTTGAAAAAGGCTGCTGTTTTTGGGAAAGAATATGCTGATTGCGATCTTAATCAAGATGCATTAAATACACATTTCACTTCCTCGCAGTCCTCTAACGCTCAGATTACATCAGTCTAAGGTCAGATGGCTTCAGCTTTAACTGTGTTGGTGCTGACGAGATTATGAAGGCTTTTCTTTCCATTAAATCGCATGCTATCGGACCAGATGAAATCCCCCCAAATTCATAAAATATATTCTGCCCTGGATTATCGCTCCGCTCTTACATCTATTTAACACTTGTCTTACCACCTCTGAGTTTCCCTCTCTCTGGAAAATCGCTACTGTGATTCCGATAGCTAAGAAAAGTTCCCCCGCCGATTTAAATGACTTCAGGCCGGTTAGTCTGTTATGCTTCCTTTCTAAGGTTTTTGAAAAAATCATGTCCCTTCAGATAATCGAATATCTTCGCGCCGCTCATAGTTGTGAAACTGCTCTCCTAAAAGTATCGACTGATATTCGCAGGGCTTTGGACGATAATAAATAGTGCCTGTTGGCCTTGCTGGACTTCTCCAAGGCTTTTGATAGTGTTAGCCATGCTAAATTGCTGTCTAAGTTGTCAGATAAGTTTAGGTTTTCTTCGTCTGCCCTTGGCTTAATTTATTCTTTCCTGTCTGATAGATCCCAACATGTCAAATTCGGCGGCTCTATATCTAATGCGCTATCGTTAACATGTGGCGTCCCCCAGGGATCCATACTTGGTCCAGTATTGTTCTCTACTTACATTAATGACCTCCCTGATGTTATTGAGGATTGCAGTATTCACTTGTATGCGGATGATGTTCAGCTATATTTGGCACGCCCAATAGGTCTCATGGAAGATTGTGCAGACCCTGTCAATTCAGATTTAGTTATTGTTTCGAATTGGGCCGTGGAGAATCATTTCGTACTTAATCCTGATAAATCCCAATCGATCGCGATATTTAAGGGGACTGTCGATGCTAATGACCTTCCTCCAGTCTTTTTAGATTCGAAGATTTTGCGATATACTGATTCTGTGAGGAACCTGGGAGTTCATTTCAATGCCTCGATGACGTGCTGTAGCCATATCAATAATGTCCTTCGTCGTATTTATGGGTCTCCGCAGACTATGGCTATCGGCTAGTATTCTCTCAAGGTCGTTACGCTTGAAGCTCGTCAAAACACTACTCATGCCTTATTTTACCAGTGGCAGCGTATTTTTTCCTCATTTAGACGCAGTCTGTCGAAGAAAGTTGAATGTTGCTTTCAACGACTGTACGCGATTTGTTTTCGGGCTGCAACGCTTTGACCATGTTTCTCCACATCGGCACGCTCTTCTTGGCTGCTCTTTAAATGTTCATTTGGTTCGCAAGGCTTTAATATTCCTCCATAAACTTATTTATTCAAAACATCCCACCTACTTGTATAGTGAGCTTGTATTCATGCAATCTTCTAGAAATATGAACATTTTGATACCGCGACACAGACACTCCATTCTGGAGAGCTCCTTCTTCGTTCGAACAGTGCGTGTGTGGAACTCACTTCCTGCTGATTTGCAGGGAACGCGCTTGATGGGTGTCTTTCGGAGGCTTATTACCCAATATCTCCCTCTCGACAATCTATCTTCATAAATCGCCGATCTCGACTCTACAACAATTCTCTTTTAACAACTTTCTACCAATTTATAATGTATTTTCTTCTTTTTTCTTTTTTTCTCTCTTTTCTGTTCTCTTTCTTTTATCATTAAGATTTAATTTTGAATTAGCTAACAAATGTTTCCTTTTTTTGTTCTATTTCTCTATTATAATTATATATTAGTATTAGTATTAGAGTATTAGTATTAGTATTGGTTAGTCTCTCTCCGCAATGTTGTTCGATACAGGCAAAAGATTATTATATCTTATTGTACTACGGCCTAAGATTAATAAATTGAATTGAATTGAATTGAATATTCTCTTCTAGGCTAAGAGGCAGTATTTAAACTATTTAGAATATTTTTATATTATATTTGCAGTAAATACTTAGTTTGTATGCTTTTAGCTTTGAAACTACAACTTTTTTATGTATTTTTTTCTGAACTATCAACTCAATGCAGATTAATTTTATTTATTGCTCAGTTCTTATTTTTAACACTAATTTATCTAGCACCGACTTACTATTTCGTACTATAAAATATTGTAAATCTTGTGTACATTTACTAGCAATAAATTATTATTATTATTATCCTCATCGCTATTTTTAAGAAGTGCCAACAATATTCGAACTTCATTCGGTATTTGATGAAAACTGCTAACGATTGTTCGGAATGTGTCACAAAAACTAACTCCTTGTTCCATCAAAAAATTTATTATGGTGACACAGTTTTGAATTAGTAAGTTCTTAGCATGTCAATTCCCACCATAGTCTTGCTATTTTCAGGAATGTCAGAAAATACTCTGGGATGAAGAACGGCCGATATCAGATAACAGTGTTATGTGGCTATGCCTTTTAACTGAGCTAATCAGCTTTTTTTGCAAGTCTGTCGTGGTTCAATTTCAGGCTCGAACATCATCAAACGTAGAAATTCTTGGAGCCTAGAACGTATGCCATAACTCTGAAATTATACATTATATTATAATAGGTGCACTAAAATTCTTGCTGTTTCCGGTTTTTCCTAGAACTGTTATATATCCACTAACTTACCTTGGTAGATACCTAGAATTTCCAATAAGTCAGATATTACCGGTGTGAAGTGATTTCGATAGTTTTACTAAAAGATCAACATTCAGGGTAATTGCGCGTATACATAAGTAATACGATCGCTGACCCTGAAAATATTTCTGATGTACATATGTACCTATATATATATCTGATTGAATACATGTAGCATACCTGAACGTTCGCTGCAAATAGACTCGGCAAACTCGATTCGATAATTTCAAAAAACACAAGAGAGCATGAGCACTTTGGTGCCGCGCCGTGAAAGTGCTGTGAGGCTGCGCAAATCTTACCTGGCCGCTATTTTAATTGCTGTTCAAACAACTGGGTTCACTGATCAAATAGAATCGCGCCTGCCACATTAAAGAGAGTCCGCAATAATTAAGCACACGATGTTTACCTGTTTGCATTTTTCATCCAAATCACCTTAACATTTTGTGTATGGGTACATACAAACATACTCACATTCGCGACCAATCTAAAATAGGTTTCTAGTTCGGGGATTATATTCTTTCAGTTTTCAGTGAATCTTATAAAGCAGTTCCAATGAATTCGCGCTTAATTAGCTCTTTGACGCTTAGTTAAAAGTTTTTTTTTTTCGTAGAAGTCACACCTTCGCTGCTTAAATGGCGACGAATATCACGGGGGTATACCCAGGTGTTGGCCGTCCACAGTGCCTATAATTATTTGTTCTAGCGGCGAAATTTTTTGACACACACACATATACATAAAATGAAGCTAATTTTCTCGCTCATTTGTTGGCAATTTGTTCTTTTGATGGCAAAACAAAAGTCGAAGTCATTTCAAGATGACTCTATTTTGTATAGAAGCAAGCGCAAAAGCTCTACACAAAAATATGCTTTGATGGCAGATATCTTGTGTGTTTTATGTTTGTTTTGCTTAGCCTATGTGACATAATATTCAGTTCTGTATTGTATGCTGGGACCCTTCATATCAATGAACATATATATACAGGTATTCTTGTCTTCCCTGAGACTTGTGTTCTTCTTATATATGTAGATGGCAACCGCTGACAGGTCATAAATTTTCATCGCTCTACCGATTATGTTAATTTCCAATGCCGCATCAGGTCCGGCACCAATTAATACGCGTCCGTTTATTGTGAGATTATATGTATGTGCGTATAGTCGTGTTTTTTGAAAAAAACGAAAAAAAAAGGAATTCTCAATTCTACTTCCTAGTTAGTATTAATTTACTTTGGAAAAGTTTAATTTTAAATAAATGCCAATTAAATTAATTCTGTTGGTGGTATACATAATGTTGGTATTATTAGGTCTCTGTTAGTTGTCCCTATTCTCTTGGTTTGGTTCTTTTCAGACGATTGAATCGTATAAATAATACTCAAACACTCAGAATTAATTTTTTTTAATTTGTTTTTAATTTTTATACATCTTTATTCTAGAAGTTTCCTGTGTATTGAGTTCCGACCGGTTAAGTCCTAATACGGCTGCAGTTGCCAAGAGTGGTTTTATTCAAATGCCATTTAGGTTATCTATAGTTGTCATTCAATTGATTTTTGTTTTGTTATTTTACTTTGCCACAATAAGCGTGCATTAAACGGTGTCTAATTACTTTGCATAATTATAAAATTGGAATCGGTAGCTCTACCTACATTGAATCCACTTTCACTAGACAGTTCTCAGTTCACTGCAGATGTTGATGTGACTTCTATTAAAATGATTCTCTGTATGCAGACAGCATAAATAATTTTAATTTTCTATGAATTATAAATTTTTATCACCATTCAGAACTCTTTAGTTATTGGAGCAACATGGAAATGTATGGGAAAACAAATTTGCAGCTCGACGTTTTTGGAGAATAATATATTGTTAACAACTATAGTTTTCTTATATTCTATACGTATTACAAAGCAGCTTGCAACTTTATAGTTACAAAAATAACTTCTCATAGAGTAGGTACTAATTAATGTTATAAATTAGTTTAGTTGGAATTGCTTACAGTTGTAACCTATAGTTACGGTACAATTAAAAATCGGTAGCATAATGTAACTATATTGCCACCAATCAAATTTGCAACTTTATGTTAAATTGTTGGGTTACTTATTGCTTTAACTCCTCATTTGATAGTTTGTTCAAAATTTGGATGGGACCTGTTCATATCCATTGATCGGATAAGATTTCTGCATATTATTGTAAACTATACCTACTTCGAGAAAATGTCAACGCTTACGATACAATTACAATTAATATAAAGTCATAAGTGTATTATTAGATTAGATTATATTTTATAGCGGGGCGAGTGGCTTTTTCACTGCAGGCATCATTATTGGCTTATTGTGTACCTACTGCTTGCATTACAGTTTCTCCAACAAACCCACTCTTTCCAGGAAGAGCAGTATTTTTTTAGAAGAGATTTCTTCGAAGTCGGCAGGGTTTAAAAAGTATGAACCAAAACCCTGTAATCGACATTGTACAATGGCCTCGAACTCACACAGGACGTACTCCGATGTTTCATCTCCTTCGAAACATAACCTACACACATCATTGGGTGAAATGCCTATCCGATGCATGTGTTTGTTAAGTCTACAGTGTCCGATTAGGACTCTTGTAATGATTCTGGGTTGATTTGTAGATAGCCCTAAAAGATCTAGGCTCTTCTCTGAGGAAGGTCTTTTGATGAATCTGTTGGCTTGTCTGGATCCTGTCATTGACGTCCATCTCTGGTCCATTTGGTTTTGGATCCAATTTTGCATGGTAAGCTTCACGGTATTGTAGGAAATACCGCAAATGGGTTCTGGTATCCACTATGAGGGGAATGGATGTTCCCTTTTTTGGCCAAGTAAGTCTACATTTTCATTCCCATCAAATCCCGAGTATCCTGGTACCCACTGAAATGTGGTGCCAAGGTTCATTAATGCTGGGATGCATTCCTACATTAGCTTCGTTTTAAGTGTATTATAATAACGAGCATTAACGGAAAATGTTTATATCGGCGATTTAAAAATTGTTGTTGGCTAGAAATAGGAGTATTATTTGATGATTAACAAATGACATGGAATAAAAACTTTCCGTTTTTACATACGTGTAAAAATATGGCGGGAAAACAATGAAAACTAAAAAGTTGTTGATAATATTTTATAATAATTTTTTAAATTGGTCTAAATTTGTTAATCTTTTAATTGGTTTTATCTGGAACAAGATAGCAACTACGCAACCTATTAGTTGCCAAAAGTTGAAAAAGCGTGTTATCACTAGAACTATAAGAAGTTGCAATAAATTTTTTTTGCGCCACCTTTTCTCTACAATAAGCTTTTTATATAAGCCTAGATGATCTCATCGGCTATACCAGAGTACAACGAGATTACAAGAAGGAAATCATCATGTTCTGAAAAATCTCCATTCACCATGAAATCAGCTGATTTCACCAACAGAATCTAAAATATATAAAAAAAATAATTCCTTAACGGGTACAGTTAACATATAGCTGTAATAGGTGAAATTAAAGAGGAGAATCCACAGTTTACAGTTTTTATAAAAAAAAGTTATGTTAGCCAGCTTTTGTAAAAAATAAAGAGGTCAAAGTAAAAACACAAAAAGGTAAAAAAATCCGAAAAAATGTTAGTTTAGACCATCATAACTAGTAAGAGGAGAGGAGCACTGTGCTCGTTGAGAAGACCATGAAGTTCTGCATACAACGAACTCTTGATGGTGATCGTATATACCCTGTAATTTTTAGGATACAGGGTATTTTGTGAAAAACAAGCATATTTCCCTAATCACCCTGTAACTCCGAAGCGTTTGATATGCACCCACCCCCTTTCCATGCAATTTTTTGATTGTGTAGGTGAGTATTATCACCTCCTGTCCTATGGACAAACACACTGTATATTACAGAAACTGACCTTCATTATAATAGAAGTTCCAAGGTGTCTAGGCTAATTAGATGAGCGTTGCAATGCTACCAGATGTTGTTTAGAGAAAAACAAGAAAAGTTTGCACAATCCACCTTAGATATGTTTTTCAAGAAACCTTCATATTTATGCGTTCGTAAACCATCTAATCTTAAAGAAGGACAGGACCGTAACCCCCGGAAGATATAAGCCATGAAGTCGGCGATGACACCGACACAATAAAAGGCCTTTCCGGGCCGACTACAGCCATGCACTAAGAACTCACTCTCACTGGTTTTGTACACTCATCATGGAGGCAGAACTAAGATTTCATCTTAAACAGGTCCTAAAACCTAAAACTATCGCATCCACAGAGAAATTGAATTAAAACAAATTGCAGCCAAATATGTTTTCTTTCTAATGGTAAAAAAAATAGCATCTAGCTAGAACAAATTTATGGAAATTGTAGCGTTTAAACAAAATACAAGCTACTTTTATATGAAAAACTCCTGCAGTAAGACAAGGCTAGAAGACTATGATGTTCGCCTGCTAACCGGCCCGCTACTCCTTTTTCAGACTTTGTTCATGGCTTGTATATTCCAGGGGTTATGACAGGATTGATTACGGTAATTTTATTTCAAATACTACGCACCTTATTATGTAGTTTTAATTACGAACATGAAATATTCGAGTTCCTTTCAGTTTTTATATAAAGATGTTTCTGTTGTGTTTGATATTATATGCGCTAATTTTGTTATGTTATTTTATTTTTGAACGGAACATATAATTTTTATAATAATTCAATCTAATTAAATAAAAAATTTCGTGCATTTACGAGATGCTTTATTTACGCTCCCAAATTATTTTTCTAAAAGCTTCTGCAAGTCTTTTTCTCAATTTACGTGATTTCGGTTTACATATGCTGCGATTTCTCAGCAACCTTTCCTTGGGTAAATCGAGGGATAACTAGTTGGACATAGTTTGAAAAAATGTTTAGTTAAAGAACTAAAATTTAATATGCACTAAATATTCGTAATAATTACAGATCGTCTGATCGCAAGATTTGCAGATCTTTCAAGAATACTGAAAGAAATGGTCAGCCTCAGAAGTTTTTGTACTGAAGAATTCTTCGGAATATAAATTCAGTCAAATCGATTGTAACCATCTTTATTGTCTGACAAACCATTCTTGAAAGAAATGCAAAAAAACCGCTAAAACCAATCTTACATATTTTCAGAACCGATAAAGCGATTTACATATTTACGGGCATTTATCCTTGGTATCGCTAAAATTAATCTTAGATTAATTATAAGTTTTTCCTTAGTTGTTATTTGATAGTTTTTGTTAATGTGGAAATAGCCGGATTTTAACAAAATTTATGTATTAATTTGCTCAGAACAATGTATAGTTCCTTTTTTGTTAGCTTAACTAACTATTTGAGATTTTAGTTACGAATAAGTAACAAATACTTAGAATGCAGTATTTATCGTAGTCGGATTGTGTGGATTGGGTGACATTACGGGGGCACATATCTTACGATTTTATTTTATATTTTTACATTAGAGTTGAAATGACTGTATTTTGTTTTAACAGCAATCCAAGTCTATTTCTAGGATCTCTCTCTCATTGGTTTGTTAATACAGATATTGATTACTTCTATACCACCACTAAGATAATATAATATTTACAGAACCTGCTGTTTTGTAATTATATGATCGAGTGAAGAATTAAATCTTCAATCGTCACTTGAATCATCCATTTCCCCAGGAAGGTACATATGTTTCATGCTTTCTCGAGGATTAATACAAGAACGTCTACTTGTGTTGTGTATGTAGGTGTGTAGGGTAGAGTCCCAGCAAACCAAATTTTTCGATTTCCTTTTGAAGTCGCAACATAATGTCGGAAAAATCTTCCGATTTCGGAATAGATTTCGGCCCTAGTTCATTTCGAAAAATGTATGAAGCGGTTGTTGTTCTTTTTAGCGGCTGTCCAGGAGAGGTGCCTAACAAATTTGTCACTTCCAAAAATTAGTTTCAAATTGGCACTAACAGCTTTTACAATGTCTTCGGAATCGTGCTGTGAAAATTTCTGAAACTTGAAATTTGAAATGTTCCACAAAAACCAATAATAATCAATTTTCAATATATTCTTACCAGCTGCTTTTGCATATCCTTCTTTGTCTTTCTCTTTAAAGCAAAATATTTTTTATTTAAGTTCTCTGAATGTTCACTGGACTTGTAATGCGAAAAATTACAATAAAGAAAACAGTACGGTTTCAAATTTGCAATCACAATCAGCCATTCAAATATTATATGCGCGTACACCTTTACTTTTCTAGATAAAATTAATTGTTTATATAAGGTTTACAAACTTACGTTTTTTTTTTGTTCTACTTATACTCCACTTTATAATTTTTAATATTTATTTAACTTTAAAATAAAACTTGAACACACTAGAAGAAATCACAATTTATAATGCTGCACACTTCAATTCCAAAATATTTTGAACTTGATTAACTGCACATTGCGCTATTACGATATAGTTCTGGGAACCGTAAAAATGCATTAAATGTCGACATGACATTGAAATTGAAACTCGCATTTCCGAAATCTTCACGAATTCGTAGCGAAAGTTCGTATGACATTGTTGCGTGAATGTTAAGCCTCGTTTCCACTTATACAAATTTTTCTTAGCCGACAAGTTTTGAAACAAGTTGGCAACATTCTGTCTAAGTGGAAACGCTATATGAAAACTCAGACACATGTTGGCAACTTGTTCGATGTCGGCTGTAAAAACTCGCAGAATTTGTTGGGTGGATTTGTTCATTTAAGTGGAAACGCTCATTTGTTGTTTTGGCTAAACTAGTGGAAGGCAATGGAGTAGAATGTAAGAAGTTAAGCCAACAAGTTCGCAAGAATTTATTTAAATGGAAACACTTGTAAGTTTAAGCTAACATGTCGGCTCCCAACAAGTACACAAAATGTTGCCGAACAAGTTGGCACAATTTGTATAAGTGAAAACGAGGCTTTAGGAATATTCGCACTTCCTACATCATCACGAACTCGTAAAGAACCATCGGAAGCGAAGTTTTGTTTCTTTCTTCAGTTTTCCGAAAACTTTAAGATTTGTCTGAAGCTCGGAAAGTTGTGTTTGCTGGGGTGAGATCAAAACCCTCGACAATACTTCCCAAGCCATGCCAATGTTCTAAATTGAAACTTATGGAAAAATGCCAACCATTGAATTTATAGTATATGCTATGGAGTCTAAACTACTATCCATACAGGAAAATAGTCTTCTAGTAATTTACAGCTTGGTTCTTACCTTCGGAACGGCTATACTTGCTAAATCCCTTACTTAACAAAATTAAGAGAAAAGTTTTTATTATAAATTAACCTTACCATTTTACGCTCAATAACTGTCAGCTGAGTGTGTGTATGTGCAGCCAGGGTCCGAATCTGTAGGCAACTACATCCGATATCATCAGCCCACGGTATTATATGACGGCACAGCGACATATAACATGATTACTCAACTGAGAGTTTTTGTTTGAGGAATCGTAGTCATTTAGTCCAGATAAATTTTTTAAAATAATTTTGTTATGAAAGGTATAAAAATTTTATTTCGGTTGGGAAGATAAGAAAGCAAGCTTAAGATTATCTGAACACCATTTTTCTGTACGAATAGTAGTTTAGGCCGGAGGAGCTATTCAAATCAAACTTTTGTCCGTTTTACATGTCACTGCAAATAATATTAGAATGTTAGGACTCCGTTGGGGTTCTCATGTGGTAGTGAGGCGGTCTATTTCATGGCTTGTGAAGTATTCTCGAGGGATTTGGTGAGATACATTCATCCCTTTCACTTCTAAACAGTATTACACCAATTTTACAAGATGAGGTGAAAAACTTTATGGCTCATATTAAATCTTACACTCTGATATATAACAACAAATAATATATACATTCATTGTATTTGGAATATACGCATTTTCCAAATGTAAAAAATTACGACCAATTCCTGAAAAGTGCCCCATAAGGGGGAAGATTCGTCTATTAAGAGAGCAGATTCTTCGAAAGAATTTGCAAGCCAATTTTGGATGTGTTAATGGAAGACTAATGGCTAAGAAATTATATAGTTTATTTATTGAAATAAGAAAAAATAAACTAATTCAAACTTAAAGCTATAACAGAACGTAGTCACAAATGGTCCGATAATATGAATTTAGTTTTCAAAAGAACATAAATAAAAGACATAGAATTTGAATTGAAACTGAAAAAGTTTTTATTTATTTTTCAAATACAATGTTTGCCATTTATAATCTAAAAATGATATCTCCCATGTGACCAGTACTTGCGTCTCTACAGTACCTGATTCTTTTTTCAATCACATTCTGGCATACTTGCAGCTCTATCTCTCGAATAATTTCTGCTTTCAATGCTTCAACGTTTCGAGGATTATCCTTGCAGACCTGTGTTTTCACATGGCCCCAGAGAAAGAAGTCTATCGGTGTCAGATCAAAGGATCTTGAAGGCCAATTCACGTCACCGAATCTGGAAATAACACAGTCTGGAAACTTTGTATGCAGTAATTGCAAATTTCTCTGACTGTATGACACGTAGCCCCACCTTGTTGAAACCACATGTCTTCAGTATCAATATTATTCAGTTTTAGCCATAAAAAAGTTGCGATTATGTCGCGATATCTCGTAACGTTAACGGTTATGGCTCTTCCAGCATCATATTCGAAAAAGTACGGACCAATAACACCATCAGACCACAATGCACTCTTTGTGGATGCATTCGTCTCTCTTGGATCACACGAGGGTTTTCCTCTCCACAAATACGGTAGTTTTGTTTATTAACGTAGCCGCTGATCTCGAAATGTGCTTCGTCCGAAAAGATGATTTTTTTTTAAAAAATCGTCGTTTTGTTCCAGTATCCAATTGCCAAAGTCCCGACGCATGGAATGATCTTGTGGCGGCAATTCTTGTATCAATTGAACTTTGTAGGCCTTAAACGCTAAATATTTGTGCATAATACGCCATACAGTTGTTTCAGAAAGACCCAATTGTTGTGAACGTCGGGAAATTGACGTGTTGGCGTCAGCTGCAACATTATCACTCACAGCACCAATAGTTTCTTCTGAACGACCGGCACGAGCATACTGATGTCTTTTTTGTACCAGTTTCTTGAAATTTCCGCACAATATTACCAATTTTTTGCTCAGTTGGACGATTGTGTCGACCATAAACATCGTGTAATTTGCGAAATACATTTCTTACAGAACGATCATTTTCATAAAATAATTCAATAATCTCCATACGTTGTTGTAATGTATACGTCTCCATTTTTATAAATGGCAAACTTTCAGCTGTCAAAATGACATATAATATGGATGCGTTCGATGTTTGAGGTGTGTAACACGGGCGCGTACTTTTGAAAACTCAATTTGAAAGACCCTATAGAAGCAGATGTGCCTAGGATGTCTGGGAAATGGCAGTTTAATTCCAACCTCACTTTTCAGCATCACTGAAATCTCAAATATACACAGTTCTACAAATGTCCAACTGTGCCGTTTGTAATTTGATAAATGTGCCCCACATTCCATAACACTTAAAATTATTTTTTTACTTAAATAAAAAAACACATTGATAATGTTATTCAGAAACTAGTTTATAACTTGAAGCACTAATTGATTTTATTATTGTTAAAATCTGTCGAGAAACAACTTACTTATCTTAAACTATAGGAAGAGATCACAAATTAATAAAATACGTACTGGCCGTTCTCCAGCTGGGAGTACTACATAGAAATATTTAGAAATGGCGCGTGTAGGACATTCATAATTATCTTTTTTTAGTTTTCATAGTTTTCATAGTAAAAGTGATCAAGACGAATGTACCCCACTCTACAATTCATATGTTATTTCCCCAACTTTGTCATAGGCTATTGATATAAAAACGATTTTATGTTTTATTCTGGATATTCAAACATTAATTTAATTATTATGTTTCATATCTTTCGGCCAAATACATCATTTATGCCGCTTTCCCTCAGATGCGTTCTTTTGGCTTTTGATGAAAATTCAGTAATTTCCATTATTTCATTTTTCGGAGTATAAGTACATATGTATGCAATCACTAGATGTGCCACTTTACCAATAACAGATTTTATACACACAGTAAGCTAAGCGCCACTGAAAGCCAATTCATCACCTCAGATCAAGACGAAGTATGCAATGTGAGTTTTTGTGTGTGAAGTTCAATGGGCGCAAAGACAGTCGAGGATTGATAAAATTAACAAATCAAATATACACTGAACAAAAAAGTAGGATTTGTTGTTATTTTTGGACCAGAACAGTTCTGTGGCATCTCCTATAATACCACGAATTTAATCCTATAAAACTGGATCCATAAGCAAATAATATATCAGTTTTTGCCTTCAGGCAAGCAAACAAATTCATCCAAATAACCCCGCAAAGAAAAACCCTAAATCTTTTGAAGCTATCTTAGAATCAATTATTATAGGAGTCCTAACTGGACACTGTCAACAAACATCTACATCGGATAGGAATATCACTCGTCAATGTATGTATGTAGATTATGTCTCGAAGAATATGAAAACATATCCTCTACGAATGAGAAGCAATTTCACATTTCAAGTATTTGATTTATGAACTTTCCTTTAAAATGATACTGCTATCTCTGTCTCTCGAAAAAATGTGACTAGATAATAGAATAAATGGCTGCAGAACAAAGCCCAAACGCCTTTTTAAGCAACTAAACCTAAAATCTAGTCTAATTTATCGATAAAGAATGAATGATAACTAGGATGATTTTTTCGGAGCTCCTATAAACATTTTAGACACAATGAATACATCTGGAATTCCGTGGATGGTCTTCGATAGAAATTTAGACGGGGTTACAGCAAATTTAGAAGGTCTCAAATAATATGAAACAATTATCTGAAAATTACCTTTAAATCTTCAATATTACTAATTGTCAGGAAAGGGAGGAATTTCCAACGATAAAATGAAGATGTAGTCGCAGCTACGTTATCAAAGTGTATCTGCTGACTTTTGATGATGGTTTAATATGAGACTAATAAAACAAAAACCAAAACAACTTAGCAGAAATTTTTTAAATACAACTGGCGTTAAGCAGCACCTTAAAAAATCAGTTCGCTTATACGAAGCTAGGACCTAAATTTAAGAATTTTTTTAAGACCCGAATGACCTCACACAACTCACACATTAAAAAGCTAATTAATTTCCAGACGCATAGCCGCATAAAAGCCCCATAAAGCTCTGTGATTCCCTTGACGCCGCTGTAAAGGGTGCTCGTGAGTAGTTATTGGAAAAATTGATTTGGGCCAAGTGGAAATATTTTATATTTACACACTCCAAAGAAATGTACGAGTCCAAAACTCAAATTACCCATTCGGCTCACAGCCATTTGCCATTTGACTTAGAACATTTCAAATTTGTTTTTCTTTCGTGTGTGTGTTTTTTTTTTCATTTATTTTTCTCTACGCGTAAAAAGTCCCAACTCCAAAGAATTTTTGGCGATTGTTTGTTTTTCTCATTTGACCGCTGCCGTCGCCGTCGGTCGATTTTTGAATTGTCGTCTTCGTCGTTTGTCGTTGTTATGTTTATATGGCCAATGTAAATTAATTTTTTTTCCCTTATGAGACACCATTTGATTTTCTAATTTGGAATTTAGATCACACGAGCCCAACATTTTGCTTGGAATTTGTTTTTTGCTAGTTTTTTTTCTTCTTCTCATTTAAAGAAAGCTTCAAAAATTTGTTAAAAAAAGAAAAAGAAGAAAAGCAGCACTAGACTGCCTACCTGATTTCTATATGAAGAGGCATCAAGGTGGCGCTTCTTTTGAATAATAGGTTGAAGTGCAAAACCAAAAGTTCCAACAAAAAATCCTCAAAATCAATCACTTTTTATACAAAAGTCATCAAAAACAGTTTTTGCACAAAAGGAATCAGTTTTATGTTCACCTTTGCCTAGGATTCCTAAGCCTAAAACAAAATGGTCCGAAAACGAACTGACAAGACAATACCATTGAGACAATCATCTCTTACCAGGACTTCTAGGAATTGCTTCATCTGTTCTCAGGATCTTTACAAAGTGGTCCATGCATTAGTCTCTTTTGAAAATATCGATAATTCACAGTGCAGCAGGGGGCACTCTTCGCGGTTGTTGTATATATATTGGTATGCATGCATGACATGCCTCAGGTAAAGTTTTGATGCAGGTGCATTAAAATTAAGTAAAAACGTGCCGCGCTTTTTTGGTCCTGGAGTTTCTTTTCTTGTGTTTTTTATTGTTGTTTTTTTTTTTTTGTTTCTCACGGATTACCTTCCATATTTTAATATGAAAAATTATTTTTTGTTTATCATGTTGTATATCTTCCCCAGAGAGTGGATTGTATGTGCCATCATTCGTATATTAGGTATATCTTGCAGAGAATCGAGCTCTTTATCATAAATTTTCTGAAATATTTTGGGTTTTTAGTTTCAAGCTGTGTTTTATAATTATTTCTGCTGTTCGGTTCAAAGATAAATTCTAATTTGTTTTTTTTTATCTATTTTCAGGTAAGCTTCGTGATCGGGGAATATTTATAAGGTTATGTCATATGGTAGGGGTAAGATATTTGCTAATTTTTAAATTTTTATTTTCAGGTTTTTTTGTAGAAATGTGATAAACGATAAATTTATCTTATTTTATTACATTCATTTTTGTAATAGGATACTCTCGGAACCTATAAGGATATTTTTTATTTTTATTAAAAGATAAAAGTATATATAGACCTCCATGTTTCTTTTGATGACAGACTTATTAAATTATAGAGTGAATAGATCATTCGACTCTTGTCACTGTGACCCATAAGGATGTATTGTGAGGAAACCATTATAGCATACATATATGTATGTCGTAGACACTTGACGTATCTAACCTGTAACAGGTTGCGCTTAACTACTTTTTACACTAAGTGTCTGAAATTTTTATTCGGTCTAATCAAGTTAGACACTTCGCGAATACCCTAACTATTTACGCTAATGGCGAAGCAATTGCTTCAAATACAGGGTGTTTAAAGGTGAAATAGTAAAATATCGTCTGTTTAAATTAGGCGCGCGCGCGCATATGTGTGTGTGTGCACGTAACGTGTGGGTGAGTTCACTCATAATGTTGACATATTATATTAATACATTAATTGACATTATTTAAACAGAAGATATTTTACTATTTTATCTTGTACTTGAAGCGATTACTTCGCCTTCAGCGTAAATAATTAGGCGTTTCACGAAGTGTCTAACTTGATTGGGACGATGGTGTAATCGGTTGGTATTAAAGTATCACCGTAAAGGCTTGTACCACTACATGAAGTGACTAAAAATTTCAGACACTTAGTGTAAAAGTCGTTAAGAGCAAACTTTTACACTATTTGCTTACATTTCATGAAGTGTCTAGACTTTTCATGAAGTGGTAAGATACGTCAGTTTCTACGACATATACAAGTCCACATATACGCTTTGTATAGAATTGAAAACATTTCCGAATGTTCCATGCTTTATATTACTAGCCATAAGAGTTACTTCAAGCTTTACCGAAATTATACTGCCTTTAACGAACAATTTCCTTGCAATTTTTTTCTTTTTATGTCATATTGCCAATACGGCAAGGAATATCCGGTAATGAATTTATACAGCTTTGATAGGAATGATATAAAGAAAGTTCCATTTAGATATAACAAAACTCAGAGTCAGTCACTTTTGTGACTCATTTAATTTGCCACCATTGGTGGGTTTTCTTCTCCAAACGTAGTATCCTTCGCAATTGACAGTTTTCCTTGGGTAATCTTTTTCTCTTTCAAATTACAATAACAAAACCGTTCAACTTCCTTTTGGTACTCAGATAACTGCATAATATCAGTCCAATCTTCCACCAGTGCTATCATGAATATTAAAATGTATGCATTCATTATCCATGTTTCTAGCGTGTCTGATTTAGCGCAAACAACCTATTTGTCATACGTTTCAGAGCTCTGTTATACATATTCTTCCGTTATAGAATGTACCATAGCCTGGAATTGTTAAGGAAGAACCATAGTGCTAGCTTTTTCAACCTCAACCTCAGTAAAAGTTTAGGAAACCTCAACCTTGTAAGCTCTGCCAACTTTTGAAATTCATAATACTAACTTTAACATCTTCTAATTCATAGCAGTTAATTGGGCTGTTTGCTTGGGGATTCCAGTTATTTTGTAAAAATTTTACTACACGAGGACAAAGTTTTGAGCGTAAATAATTTTCCCAAAATGTTTTAAACAATTCTTTCTTACATGTCTTTCCTTAAAGAATGCATGTACCTGGCTGCCTTCACCAACTATACCATGTTAATGCTCTTGAGGTCACCCAGGTGAGAAATGTTAATATTTTCGCTTAAGAGTTCTCGCAAAGAGAGCGCTAAAATTCACTATAAGCAACGATAAATTTTATTTTGGCCAAAGCATTAGGCACACATTTTTTGTTAGCCATGAGATCTCTATAGTTAAATAGGCCAAAAACAATGGCATTTGTTCGTTGCCCTTGATTTTCAATAATTATTTTATGATAGCTTCCTTCAGATAAAGCTAACCATGTTTCGCTATTGAATTAGATTTTACATCCTCGTCGCAATCGCTCCTATTACTTTCTCCACTAAACAACTTTTTATGGCTTATTCGTTTCCGCTCAGCTCGATAGGCATTTTTAAGGTGCTTTAAAGAACTTGGTATTAGTATTCTAAAGGAATATTTCCAACCACTTGGAAACTTACCAATGACCCGCCTATTCCTAAAATAACAGCTTCGCATAACTAGCAAAACTCTCGGCCGCCAATCGCCTTAACTTCGATGTTATGAAAAGTTTTGGAAGTACACATTAATACTTCGCTAACGATTACCTTGATGCCAACCACCTGATTAGGGTGCGCTAATGCAGTTTCCGGTCTGGACGTTCAACATATGGCCTATTCCAATATCTCATCGAGCGCTAGAAACTTTGCCGTCATAATTTTAGTGAACCGAAAATAGTGGCTATGGATGTTACAATCGATAGGATCTGACGTTTGGCTTTTTTAGCCAAACTTAAAGATCTTTACAGTCATAAACTTTTGCTCTCTTGTATTAAGAGCTTCTTATCCGACCGTTCTATTCATGGGGTCTTGAATTGAAAATGATTTATGCTGATGACGATTGAAATTTCAGTTCAGATATTGAATCGAATCGCAGTAATTGAAACAGGATTTCAATCGTTGTCTCCCACAACCTTCGAACGAATTGGAGCAAGATGAAATTCACCATTTACTAGGTTGGTATTAGGTACTATTGTCACTATTGTACTATTTATTCATAAAAGTACTAACAAAACTCCTTTGTTGAGTAGCCACTTGCCCACAAATCACCGAAGAAGAAGTTTCGTGAGTTTTTAATAAAATCTTCTTGCACCAGTGTCACGTAGTTTCACGGTTCCCAAATTCTGTTCATCACGGTCAAACCCTCGAGATATACTTCCTAAGCCATAAAACAGACTCCCTCACTATCGCATGAGAGCCCCAACTGAGTCCTAACATTCTAAAATATTTGCAGTGTTCTTATGTAAAACTGACAAAAGTTTGATTTGAATAGCTCCTCCACCCTAAACTACTATTCATACAGAAAAATGGTGTTCGGATAATCTTAAGCTTGATTTCTTATCTTCCGAACCGAAATAAAATTTTTATACCTTTCCTAACAAAATTATGTAAAAAAATTTATCTGAACCGCAGCTGAGTAATCATTGCATATGATTTGGTCTGATGAAAGCGAATCAGTCTGCCTGCAGATTCGAACTCCGGGCGCACATACACTACTGCAACTCTTAACCAGCTGAGAGTTATTGAGCGTAAAATGGTAAGGTTACTTTTAAATCAAAACTATTTTATTATTTTGTTAAGTAAGGTATATAAAAACGGTAGCTTGGGGAAGGTAAGGAACCAAGCTGTAAGTTACTAGAAGACTATTTTCGTGTATGAATAGTAATTTAGGCTCCATAGCATATACTATAAATTCAATGGTTAGCATTTTCCATAAGTTTCAATTTAGAACATTTTAGACAACGGACTCACAACGCACACAAACAGATTTTTGTTTCAGGGCTTGGGATATATTCTTGAGGGATTTTGCCCAGCCCTTAAAAACACATACAATTTCACTTTTGCACATCGTATGACGTGCACAAGACTGAATAATTTCGTGGCAAAATTCGTGACTGCGACCGCCCTACACAACTTTTCGTATTTTTTTTTTAACAAAATAGAAATTAAAATTTTCCTCGACCTTCAGACAACTTTACTTGATTTCTTTTAATTTCTCTTCATATGCTCTTCAAACGATTTTTGATTTACTTTCTCGCAGCACTCAGAGTGTTGTTGTCTTGTTGTCTGCATATGATATCCACAGAGTTCTATCCTTGATCCCCTTTTGTTTACTTTATTTATAAAAGATCTTATGAAGCTTATTCAAGATTTAAGCATGTGATGATGTACAAATCTATTTGAGTATAAAAGTTGGAGCATATCTAGATAATAGAATCTTTTACTGTTCTGGAGAAAAAATTGAAACTAAATGTTGGGAAGTCACAGTTATGGCTTTGCCTCCTTCAACTTAATGAGGTAGATATAAAATCTAGTGTTCATCCTTATCGTTCGTATGGAATGTTTCTTTTTCTGAAATTTATTAATTACAAAAGTCGAACAAGATCAAATGTCTGAAAAGCTCGACAGTTTATGTTAATTTTTATATAAATAATCGTCAAATGCAGAAATTTTGACATTTGTGACGAGTCTTTTGATTAGTGGCTTGGTTTACGACGCCTTTACACAGTTATCTGTCAGTATTTTATATGTAGATAAGTCTAAAGTTGATAAAAATTCGCTTCTTAGAATATTTCTTTGGTATTCATTCGCTTATATTTTGTTACAACGAATGAGACATTTGATTGATTGATTTAAAAATGAGGGGCGCTGGAATGTAGGTCATAAAAGGCACATTATTCATCATCCACACTTATGAGCAATTGCTCATAGGTCCCAACCGGACGCTCTTACAAATTTAAGTATTCTCTCCCAATCCTCCTTTTCATTTCCGCTAATGTCGCTGTGATCTGGCACCCAAAGTACCAGTACCCTGTCGTTCCGAGAAAGGGAGTTCAGGCTAGTTTTACATTCCAATACAAGCTTGGAGTTTGTAAGTGGTTTTGATAAGGCCTCAGATAGCCTGGCTGTCTGAGCAGATTTGAATCTCCTTGTCGTGAGTGTCTGAGTTAGGGAGATGCCTTCCCGCTTTAAGGATGACTTTAACCTCCGCCTGAAAAACCGTGACATGGCTTTCAAGATGTATGGCAATTTTCACGTGAGGCTCCTCACAAAAAACGCCTGGTCCGGTGTTATCTTCCGATTTGGAGCCGTCTGTATATATGATAAAATTTGTTAATGGCCGAAGTACGAAATGTGATTCCCATTCTGCCCTATCTGCAATTTTTGCTTTAAAATTGCTTTTCAACATAGTCTCGATAATCGCTCTTCCTGTCTATGTCAGGTACTATGGATTGCACGAATTCAAAGATGGACTTATATGGGACTCTTGTTGACTCTGAATGAAGTGCAGCATTAGCGCAGCGATTGACGACCCCTTCTTGAAATGTATATGCATGGGTTGTATGTTACGGATAACCTCAAGGGCCCCAGAGCTGGTTGACTTGAGAGCGCCACTTACACTGAGGATGCACAATCTTTGGATCTTATCCAATATCTTGCGATGATTAATGAACTTCATTGCCTTCGACCAAACCACAGAGCCGTAGGTTAACAATGGTCGGATGACGCTAGTGTAGATCCATAGGATCATCGACGGTTTAAGTTCCCACTTTTTCCCTATAGATCTGCGGTAGATCGTGTATACTCTAAAAGCTTTTTTCGCTCTGTCCTCAAGGTGTGGCTTCCAGCTTAATTTTCTGTCTAACATGATACCTAGATATTTTACCCTGTCCTTTAATTCCATGCGTGTGGAGCCAATAGGGGGCAGGTTCTATCTGGGAATGTTTCTTTTTTTGATGAAGAGTCCTAGATCTGTTTTCAATGGGTTGACGCAAAGTCCATAATCCGTAGCCCAATCTGTGACTAGTCGGATTGCGTTCGATTGGATTCGTAGTTACCGGTGACCAAGATCACCAGGTCGTCTGCGTAGCATACCATCCGTTTCAATGAACTTATATAGAAGAACATTATTGAAGGTACCTCCTATATCGATGAAAACAGCTAGTGCGAATTGTTTAAAGAGGAAGCCCGTTTCGATTGAGTGGATAAATTCGTGGAGGATCGTTTTAACTGACCTTCACTTTAAGTACGCGTTCTGGTGTTGTGACAGTCTGAAGCACCTCAATTCAGAGTTGCAGGTGCGTTCTAATGTTTTAAGTAAGAAAGAAGTTAATCGTATTGTCCTATATGCCTCGGCAGTTGAGTAGTTTACACGGCCTGCCTTGGAAATAAAGCATGAGATATTTAATGACTGCATGAAATTCACCTGCATGTCATACGCAATTATGACCACATTTCTCCTCGAAGGTTATGAACGTTTGTTTGAATTTATTTAACAGAATATATTATTAATTTCCTATAGTCTCGGAGAAGTCACGTGTCCTGTATGTATGTCTTCACAGTTTTCCGAATGATCATTCTAGAGAATTTTCATTATTCAGCGTATTAATATTAACTGGGTGACCTTTACGTCTTACAACCATACTTACTTCATAGCTTTATTTTGAGTAAGAACTCCGTAAAGTTGCATAGCTTTGAAAGCACTTATTGAAGGCACATTTTATATAAATTGTGTTCATGCTAATGATCATTAAGAAGTACTCGATCTCTATAAAGAACTACATTGTACTATAAGA
The DNA here is from genome assembly GCA_963930735.1 of Dioctria linearis. NCBI lineage: Eukaryota > Metazoa > Arthropoda > Insecta > Diptera > Asilidae > Dioctria > Dioctria linearis. The sequence continues at coordinate 324,951,814 of OZ005740.1, read as the reverse complement.
AGCCCAGAACTCTTAATTCCTTACTTAAATAATGTTTAACTCCTAATCTATAAAATCCATAAACAAGCGCCAGATTTATGATGAGCCTTCCAGAAAGCTTGTTCCATAATATTCCAACAATTCAACATGCACCTGCAATGCATAGTCCTACTCCCAATCGTACAGTATTCGTCAGAAAAAGTTACCTGCTGCTTCTTAGTGATAGTCATTAAATTCAAAAATTATGATTATTACTCGCCAAGATTAACAGTCGTAACAACAAAAATTAATTTTTGCGGCTGCCTTTAAGTCGAGGCTCATTCTCTCACCTTAATATTTTCCTTACCTTGTTATGCCGGTATGAGTGAAGAATTAAAGAAGAAGAAAGAAAAAAAACAAAACAAAAACTTGTTTTTTTTCTCTCCAGAAATTAATTTCTTAACACGATTTAACGGCTTCAGCTTGAAACATTCAAATTTTAAGCCCGTTTACACAGTAGATAGCTGTTGAAAGCGAACAGAGCATTGTCGTGTTTTTTCTCCTAGTTTTTATATGAAATGATATGTGACCCAACAGCCACGAGCTGGGTTTTTGTCCAGCAATTCTCTTAATGACACAAGAAACAAGAAATTTTTATGTCAAATGAATTCTAAGAATTTCCATAATTCTACGACTTATGATGAGATAAAACTAAGAATAAAATTACACACCGCGCAGATAGTAAGCAGCACGCAGCAAATAGCCTAGCGCGGCGGGTAATGATGAGAAAATGCAGGAATTTAGATATTTAGAAAAAATAAGCAACAAAAACAACTACCGCAACAAATGAAAAAAGAAAAAAAAAACATGCTACAGTGACGACTCTGCAACTTTCTGTTGATTTTAATTTCAAACTTTGTGGCTTACCAGTTACCACTTTGCTAATTTGAATTCGTTGCTAATTAAAATCTCCTTAGAAGATGGTTGTACGATGTGCATATGTATAATAGTAGCGCCTGTTGTCTTTCCTTGTCACCTTTTACTCCTTAATGTCTACTTGATATTAACAAGCTGCTTTCTGTGTCCACTTACATGTAACTTTTGTACTCGCTGTGTCTGTGGTCTCTGGGAGGTCACCACAAATGCCAGAAGAAAGATGGATTCGAATCTGAAGGTCGCTTTATTACTGTGAGAAAGTCTTGCTAGAAGCCGTTTCATCTTTTGTTCGCCGTGTTGTTTTATGAATGTTTTTAGTGGTAAATTACAAACTTGTTTTTATGCATTCTAATGAAATATTTGTCAATAAAATTGATTTTAAAAGATTCTTTCAGATGAAATGTAAAGCCATTTGTATTCTCCCGGTTTTTTTTTCTGTAATTAGGACGACAGCACTGGACTTATCAAGAAAAATCTCTATCCAATTTCGATCATTTAAAGCCTTACAAATAGATAATGGCGCATTTGTATAGAATTGTCGAATTGAGATGTTTTTTTTTTGTTTTCACATTGTTTTTATAAAGCTAAGATTAATTTTCCCTCAGCTTGAGATTACGCTATTTTGATTTCACGTATCTAATAGTAATATTTCAATGGACGGTTGCCGCTAGAAGACCAACCGGCATCACTTAGACCCCCAGTGGGTCCATTGCCCCTTGATCTCATAGCATAATCTTTAAAACTGTCTTAGATCCACCATATTAGGAATATCAGGATACATCTGAACTCTCCCAGGCTTGAAATGAATTAACTACCTAATAGCCTACCTGTCTTATTCGTCAGAGCGGAGCACTTGCAAAGTATGTGTTGCACGGATTCACCCGAATCTTTACAACTTCTACAGAAACTGTTCGCCGCTATTCCCAGTCTTCTAACATGGTCTCCTATGGCCCAATGGCGGTTGGATAATTAATCATTAGGGTGCTGGTGGATACTCAAAAAATAGACAGATTTATTTATACTTGCTTCAAATTCATTCGTTAAAATTTGCTGACTACTATTTCGATAAAATTTTAGTTTTGAATATTGAAAGCAACGCGCCCGTTGACAATAATATTAATCTATCAGAGTCCTACATATATAGAAACAGGGTTGTCCAATAATTTTATTTTTTTTTCCAATACATTTATTTTTTAATCATCTTGATTCCAAAGACATTATTATTATTATGTATGGAATTTAATATCGCGCAAATATCCGATTCAGCTCTTTTGGTAAATGGCCATTCTTCAAAGATTATTTTCATTATATTTTTGAGTAACTGCCTCAATTTAAACAATAACTGTTCAAATATTGTGGTTAAGGTCATAAATCCGTTGAATATCGTTAGTGTAGATTTTCTCCTTAACATTGCCTATATATCATTTGATGTCAAGTCGTACGATCTTGGCGTGCAAATATTGGTGTCGTTATTTCGAAGCACAATACAGGTTTGAATGAATGCAATAAATCGATAGTCTTATAAACCTTAGCGCCATCTCTTGTTGGAAGTTGAAGAAGTTCAAGTTCATACCTATATATTTTAATTTAGTCTATCATATCATGATTGTGCTGCCCATTTACTGTAACGAAATTATTCGCATCATCCTTGAACAAAAATACAGTCGGATCTCGGATAACACCCCCAGCAAAAAAAAAACATCAGGCTGTCACTGTTCATGGATGCTATATCATTAATCTTGAGATTTTTGGAGCCCCAAATGCGACAATTTTGGCTGATGGTAACCCCTAAAATGGAAATAGGCTTCGGTGGTGAAGATGATTTTCTCGAAAAAAAAATCATGGTCAACTACTTGCACATTTATATCTCCATAATTTGACGATTCGATAAAATGTCTTAGTTAATTTAACAATTTAGTTCAGTAGGACATCACGTACTATTTGACTATGGTATGAACGGAAATTTTTTTTTTTAACTATTTGTGTAGAATTTTTATTATTTTGAGGGTTACGAACTTCAAAAGGAAAAACCCCGGAACTCTTGTAGGATCACTCTTGCGTCCGTCTGTCCGTCCGTCCGTCTGTTACAGACATTTTTCTCGAAAACGACGTGACGTTGGAATTTAAAATTTGGCCAAATATTAGGTCTTCGTGATGCGCACATATTTTGTGATTATGATTTTTATACCGTAGATGAAATCTAAAGGGTATACTAAGTTTGTCATTCCGTTTCTAACAGCTAGAAATAATGATGGTAGAGCAAAATGGATTACACACTCCCTCCGACCATCCGTACCACCGTCCGCACGATAACTCGAGAACGTTGAAAGAGCTGAAATTTTGTGTATGGTCTTTTAAACAAAAGTAAAATTAGGTTCGAAAATGCGACAAATCGGGTAACTCCTTCGTAGGGTTGCCCTACAAGATTTTCGTTGTTCATTATATATTTGCACACTACCTGAGAACGCCCCAACGTCGAGAGCTGAAATTTCATAAAAATAGTAAACAAAATTTCAAAACTGGACTAAATCGAACAAACCCTTCTTGGTGTTGCTATATAAAAATTTAAGATTTTTACGTATACTGTAAAAATGGTAAGTCCTATATAGTTTTAATGTACTGAAAAGTTCTTCAGAATATGAAACGCTATAAAATTGGTTAAGATCATATTTTCTACCCGACAAACCGTTCTGAAAAGATGTGCGAAAAACCACTTCAAAAATCAAACTTGCACAGATGGGTGACTATAAGAAATGACATAAGGGCAGTCACCTAGGGTTTTTAAATAGTACGTGGCAAGAATATTTTTACTTTTGCATTTCGATGTTTTGAGTCAAATTAAACAAATTGTGGACATATCTGTCTCAGACTTTCGGGGATTAGGAACTATTCCATAATTTTACCTTGTATACTTATAATTTCCGTGCATTCCTCAACTGTAACTCGATAAAGATTTATAACCGTTTAGGATTATCTTATACTTGCCAATGTAACACTACCTCGCGATCGTGCTATACTCACAACATTCCCGCATATTTCGCGCATACTGAAGATCGGTAGTAGAAGTGAACAAATTGTTAAGTTTATGTTTGGTAAGGTGTATGACAGACAACGAAGATTATAGAGATTATTGAAAATGTCTGTTTCTATTTGGATGTTTTCTCGTCACTGAAAACTTGCATTCCCGTATTCGTTTTGTTCACAAGCTGAGAAGATTTGATCATATCAACCTCACCCTCATGTGAAGTCAATCACTGGAATGACCTCGTCTCGACCATGCATAATTACACGTAAGCTAATTCACCTGGGGGGAAGCATGCAATTTATGTATATGAGAAACTTCATTCCATAACTCCAAGCATAACCCATTAACTAATAATACCAAAGCATGCTTGTCTGCAAACTGAACGTTAATTTATTATGTTTGGCATTAACAGTTATTCGGCATTATAAATCCTTTTACCTGTACAGAGAGTAGAAGATGAGTAGAATTTTGTTTGATTATTTTACTTGTAGAATTTATTAAATAAAATAGAAAAAAATTGAAGCTAGAATATGCTCAGGAAGATTACGAATCACTTGAAGAACAATAATTTTAGCAGAAGACACATCAATTACAGATCGCAGTGATGATTAAGTTGGGCAACTTACTTTAGCAACATTCATAGGAGTATATTTCACTTTACCATTCTCATAATCTTGTGGCAAGCTGTCAACTTTATTCCAATCATGGCTTCTAATTAGAGCAAAAGACACCCTTTTCTTTTTTGGATGCGATGGTTTCGCGTTCTTTTCGTATTTGTGGTTTATGGTTTAAAATTATTAACAAAATAAATAAAATTTAATAGAAAACGTATGCAAAAGCAAATCTTTCAGTTTTTACTTGACGAGGGTCAGATCATTTGGTTGATATGCTCGTACTTGTCATTTTAGTTCCATATCAGAAAAAAATACCTCCAAAGCAGTTGATAGACGTGAATATGAATTTCTTGCATTTATACAGCAACTTAGTTGGGCAGATAACTTCTCCAATCTGAATAAGTCATTAGTCAACTTTATTAACTAATTTATGTTCTTAATTAATCCAATGGAATTTTTTTAAATGCATTTCCTATGACATCAACATATAAGTCTGGTTCTAATGACTTATCGGTGGACACAACAGATCACCTCTAGTCGCGGAGTCCGCAGCAACTTATAACTATTTTATTGAAAAATTGCTTATTTATAAACAAGTGGACTTCAATACACTGATTCGTCTAAGGTTTTTGATAAAAATCAATACGATATTTAAATTAGTCTTAGAAGGCTTTTCTTCGTTGACTCTGAGTTTAACTTAGTTTCTCAAATAGAGAACTACTCTGTGTAAAAATAGAGGAAAGTAAAATTGAGTTCCAGATAAAAGCTATATTTGAATCCTGCGCAATCGAATTGCGCCATTAGGAGCCACCACAGAATTTCGCTGGTTGCTTTTTATAATAGAAACTATACAGGGTGTCCCGTACGTACCGCATTTCCTTTATACCCCGGATTCCTCTTTCAAATTCGAAAAATAAATTGTATGGGAGGAGAGCAGGAAAATGCACGGTGTGGGCGGTAGGGGGGTTTCGTGATTTTGGGTGCTTTTTATCCTAATACCAAATAACTTTCTTGTTATATACCCCCATGAAGGTCATTTGCATCTCAGGTGATAGTAAACCCTCTACCGTTTCCAACAAATGCCCAACCACCTCTCTACTCCCTTTCCGTCGGCAGTTATAGGATGTCAAAGTAAAAAAAAAAGGATAATTTTCCAATTTCTTTTTCAATTTCAACGATTTTCGCGCCAAAACGCATGATAACTATACAGTTTTATGACAAGATTGAAAGACCCCGGAATGTGACCTTTAATTTGACTATGCGCATGTACCTACCTAAATGCTACCGTTATTGAGATGTTCCCGTTTTTATGGTGCATAATTTCATTAATTTTGCTAATAATAATAGAAATCGCGCCTAATTTTATGCAATTCCACGCAAATTAACAAAATTCATGAAATTATGCATCATAAAAACGGGAATATCTCAAAAACGGTAGCATTTAGGTAGGTATCAAATGAAAGGTAACATTCGGAGGTCTCGAAATCTTGCAAGAAAGTGCTATCCTTGTCTTGCCTTTTAGCAGGGAAATCGTTAAAATTGAAAAAGAAATTGCAAAATTTCCTAATTTTTTTACTTTAACGTCCTATAACTGCCGACGGAAAGAGGGTAGAGAGGTGGTTGGGCATTTGCTGGAAACCGTAGAGGGTTTACTATCACCTGAGATGCAAGTCACCTTCATAAGGGATATAACAAGAAAGTTGCATGGTATTAGGGCAAAAAGCACCCAAAGTCACGAAACCCTCCTACCGCCCACACCGTGAATTTTCCTGCTCTCCTCCCATACAATTTATTTCTCGAAATTGAGTGAGGAATCCGTGGTATAAAGGAAATGCGGTACGTACGGGACACCCACTGCTTAAATTTGGCAGAATCTATTATAATTTTGTTAAACAGCAACTGTTTTTCTTTAACGAAACTGCATTAATTTCGACAGAAATTAAAATTTCCCTGACAGACAAATGCTTATTTTTTATGGAAACTGTATTTCTTTGACAATTGACTTTATCTAACATAAACTGATTTTATTGACAGACTTTTCCATTTTTTTCTTTTCCCTTAATAGTCCAGTCATTATACAATTTTGAAAATGCAAGTGAACCGAGCAGGCTGATTTTTGGATATTGTGTAGGTGCGGGTGGGAGGGGGGGGGGCTTAGTAAAGCTTAACCTGACCATGTCGACCATGATTTCCTATGAGTTTCTCCGCCATTTTGAAAAAAGGGGTAAATTGGTTTTTTTTTCGATAACTCGGCTCTCCGTCATGATACGAACATTGTGATTATATACTTTTTGTTGCTTTTTTTACGCTGTACAATTTAGTTTAGATAAATTTTTCACCTAGCGTTGATCATTGTTGAGATATCGGCCAAAAAATTAAAAAATTAAAACACTGTAACTAGTTTTTGTCCATTATCAAGAACTTTTAAATAAACAAGTCGACGTACTTGAATTTAATATTAGATAATATCGTTAAGGGCAACTCGACAACACTATCCTTAATGAATCGGATAGATCTATCTAAATAAATATGCATATAATTAGTATAGAAAATAATATACACACAGAAGAAAAGTTGATCTCTTAGGTATACCACAGTATGGCGACAAGGGAAATTGCTGACTGACTGACTTCGGCAAGTGAAACAGTCTTTATGAGAAATATTAGCTGTTGTTTTTTTCTAAAAGCTATAGATATGTTGAAGTAGTTAAGAATATATTGAAAGTATGGATTAAAACATTAGATACATTTAGAATCATAATTTTTAAATCTCGACTCTACATCTAGTAAAAGAAAATTTGATTCCACCTATACATCCAGTCTTCGGAGGTAATTCATAGAGGTTTCTTAGAGGCATCTCAGGACTTAGCTCTACGTTCAAGAACCTATTTTATTGGTCTAATTATTTGTCCGAGATAACTCTATTCCAGACAATTTTGTAGAAACTAATTGACTTTAGCTAGGTAGTAACTGGTAATTCTCAGTAATTCTCAGGATTGTGGATTTCTTCTGTAAACCAAGGGCAACATTAATGTGTCTATTTTAAATGCAATTGGAACATTATTTGCGACAGATATTTTAGATGAAGAAGATCATTTTCTTATCCATAGTATGACAGCTATGTACATACAATATTTTCCTAGAAACTATATTGTATGCACATACCATATTCAATGTCTTCAATTTGGAAGTTGTCTTATTAGATCAATTAAAGCGGCCAAACTATTTAAGAGCTAATTTAGTTGCAATTGTAATAGCAAGAATTCAGTATGAATAATCTAAAAATGAATAAATAAATACCACGAAGGTATTCTCCCCAAATTTATGTGCACAGTGTGTCGCAAAAATAATCCAACTTTTTATATATAAAACAAAGCAGACATTATATTATATTTGAAAGTTGATTTTTCTTGAAAATAAGTTCAATTTCATCGTTTACGACGTTCAAGCAATCCAAACATAGATTTTTTTATGTCAGTTTCCGGAATGTTATTCAGTACCTGTGTCACGACTACCTGCTGGAATGGAACATCTTCATGAAATGCGCCTTTCATAACAATTTTCACCGAATAGAAAATAGTCACACGGTAATTGATCAGGTGTATGCGGTGGGTTGTCGATAACACAAATTAGTTTTTATATAAAAATTCACCAAATTTTAAGAACTTGTGTGGTGGTGCATTATCGTGCAATACAAACAGCTGTTATCCAGCTGGATATTCGTGCAAAAGCCTTTTGTTTTCTCAAATATTCAGTTAAAATTCTCCAAATATTGTCGTTACTTGTATTTAATTTTTCTGCCTATATTCTCACAGTAAAATTTCCATCGATAGCAATGATTTCACGTATACTTTTTTAACTAATTCAGGACAATTTGCTGCTTCTGGACGTCTAGGTCTTGGATCATCCTTTAAATCTTCACGATCATCTTTAAATTGTTTAAACCACGTATAAACTTGTGTATGACTCATACAATTATTTACATAAACTTTTTGTAACAATTGGTAGGTCTCAGTAAAACTCTTTTATAATTTAACATAAAATTTGATATTTGCTCTTTGTTCCATAATGTTTTTACGACATGAGCACCAAATTAAAATGCGTGTAGCTTAGTAACCTGTCATCCGATTTGCATGAACTTGACTGCATTTGAAAAAACATAAACGTATCATTCTAATGACGCTAACGTTCAATAGATGGCCTATGTGCTCTATGATACTAACCTTAGCGAGAATTACTGACTCAATTTGAATTGCAGTTTCTACGCCATAATTTGGCATACGAGAAAAGGATTTTATCTTCCCATCTCAGATAGGTTTGTTGAAAAAGGTTCACCCTAGGGTTAGATTAGATTAAGAGCAAGGGCCATTAGGCCACTACGACCAGACTCGGCTAGGGTGGTTAGGCTAACTCTAGCCCAACTTTACCCTAACTGCCCTCCAAATATTTCTAATGAATTTAACTTCTCAGTACATTTAACTTAGGTGTGGATCTCGAATCCTGCCGGTTGACAGGTCAAATAAAATTTAAAAATCAGTGCATGATGGTCACCATATATAAGAGAATTGGTATAATCATAAATTATACTACTAAGGTCGCCTCATCCTATATTTATTTCATACACTATACAGGGTGTTTCCTCCATGGTAGTCAGCAGAGCAGGAGGTGATAGTACTCATCTAGATAAGAAAAATTTGTATGGTAGGAGTGGGGGGGGGGGAGGCATATTAACCGTTTGGAGTTTCAGGGTGATTAAGAAAAACAGATAGCTTTTCACAAATCACCATGTATCTTAAAAATTACAAGAATACGGTCACAGTTAAGAGTTCATTATATGCAGAGCTTCATGACCTTTCGAACAACTGCTCAACCAGTCCTGTATCCTTCTCCTCTCGGGGGTTTAGTCCACAATAACTCCTGAGATAAGAGGAGTACTAGGCTGGTTGAGCAGTTGTTGGAAAGACCATAAAGTTTTGCAATGAGCTCTTAGCTGTGACCGTATGTCTTGTACTTTTTAAGATACAGGCTGTTTTGTGAAAATTAGCTTATTTTCTTAATTACCCTATAACTCTAAAACGGTTGATTTGCCCCCCTCTGCCATACAATTTATTTTTTGTACTATCTCCTCCTACTTTACTGACCACCATGGAGGAAACACCTTGTATAGTGTTCATCTAGGCACTAAGTAAAAAATTTTATAGCCGCATTTATTGGTAGATTAACCAGCCAAAACATATCCGAAACTAGTAAGTTAATCAATTAATTAATTCCTTTAAATCTCTCATAGAACGTAACGCTAAAGGAAGAAATTCATTTCTATCTAGACAAATTTTGTACTTAGACATGAAACTTTTAGATATATTCTGAACGACTGTATAGAATTTTAGTCATTTTACAACGACTTAGTCAATATTTACCCTTTTATCAATAGAGTATATCGGACTCGAACCCAGAACCATAGAAGCATTATACCTATACCCAAGCCAGTTCAACTTAAGCACACGAGATATCTGTGGCCTTCGATTTTTACTTTCAAATCTTCTTTTCATCAAAATTATGCATCATAAAAATTGTGTGGACATATTAGTTTACTTTTGTTTTTACCGCCCATCACAATAAATTAATGGTAAAACGTTGCAAATTATAGCATTTAATATGTTGAAATTCGATCAGCTTTTATAATGGTAATTTGCTTTTAAAGTCTCAACTCTTTACAAAAGGACTGGTTCATGGTTTCCCTGTATCCCTCAATAAAATTTTTATCAGATATATAGCAAAAAGGAACCGGTTACATTGGAAGTGATCTCTCTGTGAACATTCTTTTCCTATACCTATAAAAATTTGCTTTCATAAAATAAAAGTAAGAAAATAATAAAAATAAAATTAAAGTCATAATCCAAACATTATTTTACCATCAAAGAGCAGCGCGCATTGGAGCCAACCGTCGCGTCGTCTTGACCGGAATTTTGCAACAAACAATTGGCATGACACCAAAAATTTCTCAAAAATGAATAATTTCCTCCAATCAAGCGAAATGTTATAAAAATTTGTTGAACACCAGAAAACCCGTGTTTGCCTAACGTTTTTGTCTTTAGCGCGGGCACACGTCCGAAAAAGAGTAAAACAACTAGTTGACTTGCGGTAAACAACGATGGAATCACCGACAAGTTATTAACACTTGCGGGGATACCAGGGAAGATTTTACCTTAAGACTTATCCAAATCAAACTAACCAGCCAACCAGCCAACAAATAAAACCCAACCCAAGGAAGAAAGTACATCGTCCAGGTCCAAAAGCAAGATAAAACAAAGTTCCAAAAGGTGAAGCACAGCCACCAGAATCTGAAAATCTCAGAGAGAGAGAGAGAGAGAGTGAGATATGTTTTGTTTAACTCATTTTTTTTTATTTATTTTTTTTGGTTTTGGTCCGATCCGAATACCAAACATAACAGCCATGATAAAATAAAGAGTCGGCACAAAAGTTCTTTTCAATCCCACATTGCAGTTTACCTGTAAAGGTAAAAACGAACACTTTCCTACGATTGCGACCCGACGTGCCCAGGTTTATATTTTATACTTTCGCAGGTGATCGAGCATGCCGAGTTCCATGCCACAAACCAGATGAGGTTTCAATGTATGTGTATACGTATAGTGTAGTCGATTTGAGATATCGCTCTCCTCTTGTAGTAAAACTATCAAATCCAGACTTGAAGTTGGATGCTTGCTTTGGATCTTGGTAGCCAGCCGATCGCGATATAAGTATAATGGTGAGAGACTAAAACTACCTTACGTAAGAATTGTTATAAGAAAAGGTGACACATATATGTACCTATGTGTGATTATAACGAAAACTGCTTGGTTAGTATAGCTCCTAACACTCGTCGTCTCGTTCCGTTGCACTAACCTAACCAGAATCAGAGGTCTTAAGAAAGGCAGTCAAGTCGGAATCAAGAAGCCCACTCTATGGTTCGTGTGACTCTGTCACGTTTTGTGGTCTCTCAGTTCGAGTTGATTCGTTAAACGTGTTGCGCAGGCGCCGTGTTGTTGTTTTTAAAAAAATACAAATAAATTCTCCCTGAAATTCCTTAACATTTCTGACCCCAGACGCGAATTGAAATTTTCTTTAATTTGACATTGGATGGCGAAGCAAGTTAATTGATTTCGTTAATTATTGCGTGTGTAACCCATTGACATTGCATCGGAGAACACCTGAATTTACCTAAATTTACCAAAATTTACCATCGTAAGGTGATGTGTTTCTCAAAATAAAGCCTCTGGGCTACAACAGCTGAAAGTGTTATTCGTGAGTTCGTGCAACTAAAAAACGGTTGCTTTACTTACATATATGCATAATTATATCGCGCGATACGGTGCCCCAACAAGTGTTGTCATTTCGAGTTTTGCTAAATATTTTTGTTTATTTCCTTGATTTTTTGTTTGTTATTTTCGAGTGTGTGGTCGAGAAACCTTCAAGTCGTGAGGTAAAAATAATGTCGCTGAGACTTGATTATCTTTTTGTCCAATAAGAAGAAAGTGCTTTGAGGAAGAAGTTTTACCGCGCTGCTGCTGCGAATGCTCGTTATACGATGTGCAGTTTAATAACTGATTTAGTAGTACTTGGCGGATGCTCTCTGATCTGATGTGATCTGCTGACTGTGCGAAAACTTTCTAAACCCGTTCCGCAAGTTTAACTGTCATAAGTTACCTTCCATTGTCCAATATTTATGCTGAATACTTGATGATGTTGATGATGTTGATAATAGTAAGGTGATATGTGGGTTTTCTTGTGTATCGTGCGATTCTGCGCAACTGTACTATAGCAAAAATATATATAGGGATCAATCAATTTTATCAGAAGTTCGTGCTTTTTTAACCAACTGCAGTTTGTAAATTAAATCTGGCACTTACGTCATTTTTGCAGTTTTATTCCGATAACAACAGCTTTTTAGATTTTTTTTTTCTGGCGATATCGTTGAAATAGTGTTTTGCAAAACAGCATCATTAGAAAAGTTTGTGCTCGCTCACTTTTGTGAAAGATATTTAGATCATTGCCAAAGTGTTTATTTTTTTTTTCACTTGTAATCTATAGTCATAGAACAGCTAACATGATCTTTCCTTTGGGATTATAATGTGCTCATGATGAAAGGATTACTATCGGTGGGACTTCTATTGCTGTATTTAGTTGCTCAGTCCCAGGCAGCCAGAGACCGATATGTTCGCAACAATGGTGAACTATTGCTACGAAATCATGAGTCCAGACGACGACAGGATCGCATACGTTCACAACAAAATCAACAGACAGAGGATAATCACACGGAATTCGTTAAAGGAAAAAGTAAGATTATTTTCTACTGTTTGTTTATATTCTTAAGTGCATGTGGAGGGAATGCATTGTGCTGCTCGTATAGCCCTTAAGGTACACAGAATAAGTATAAGCAAAGCAGTCTTCTTTCAATATAAAAGATTGTCCAGCGAAAACTGGTTACGTTCAGATTGGTTGTATGAAAAATAGAAGAAAAAAAACCAAGACGTAAAAAGCTATACGTCTACTATAGGTTTTTAAGTATAAGCAAACAGGAATGATAATATGTAAGTCATTAACCAGTATTTTCACTACATCTCTGTTTATTGTGCGGCTTTAACTTTTCTGTCATTGGAGATATATTACTCTGCCGTTACTTAGCTACTTCTATGCATACCTATATGTTGCTATGAAACAAGTTTGAGTTATATTTCGTCCAGACCCCATAACATATACCTAAGTCTAAAGTGTCTGTTACATTCCAAAATTTACTCGCTTATTTTGTGTGGTTACGAGTTATTTTTGATTATTACTCTTGATGTCAAAATTTGGTCTCTTAAAACTAATCGCATTCCTAAGATTTCAACTTTTGTTCATTATTTAAAATGTCTAGTAGTTTTCTTGTTCTACCACATATTTTGTATTACCAATTAACTGAACGAGTTGATTATTTTAATAATCGCTTTTAATTTCATCCATTATCCTTTAGCGTTATTAATAGTTACTACCACTATAGATGAATACCTTAATCAATTATGCCATGTTTGTATAAGAATGATGCATTGACAATATTTTCTTATCTTAATTGACATTAATTGATATTATGTGCATACACTTAAAAAAAAACGTTCTTATTCGTATAGATTGAAGTTCCGCAGAGTTCAGTTTTATCTCCTAAGCTTTTTATAACTTAGATGATGAAATCTTTTTACCTGAACTGATCCCTAACTCGTCCCGTTCCTAAACCCTAAAGTGTTTTCTTCACCGCGCTGACACAGAGCCAGAACCGGTTCAGAACGTATGTTCTTTTCATAGCGGTTCTATGTTCGGTTTCTGCTCTGGTTTTGAACTTTCTTGTTCCATGAATATTTATGGTTACGGTTCGGAGCTAAACGTCAAATCGGAACTATTTGTATTTAAAGTCGGGAAGTGTGGACAGTTTGTGAAAATACAATTATTTTATTGAAGTGGTTTATTTTTATTTTTTTTTTATTAAAATCATAAATGACGAACATTTTCGGATATTCTTCTTTCATGGATTCTTTTCAGCTTGTCCCCGTTCGGGACAGGACTAAGTTCGGTGTAGATCTGACAGATTCTGGTTCAATTCAGTGCCTGTTCGGTATTATTGAAAAGAAATATGTTTACTCATACGTTTGTAATGCATAAAAATAATGATGGTATAAAAAATGAATTAGATACACACGCATACATAGAACCATGTAATATTTTGGCTTTTGCATGCCTGTCCATCCGCACAAATAACTTGAAAACGTTGACCTGGTAAACTTAAATTGCGTACAAAGAAATTTTTATAAAGAAAGTAAATTCAATAAAATCAGGCACCTCTCTCTTTTGTAGTGTTGCCATATACAAATTGTTATTTTTATTTTTTATATTTTTAACACTGCTGAAGAAGGCGAAAATGCGAGCTGAAATTTCGTAAATGGTCTTCTCTCAGAAGATCATATATTGGTGAAATCAGGCAAGAATTATTATCCAATCGTTTTTTCACTATATATTTGGCCAATGATTGAGAATGCATTGACTTAGGACGCTTTTATTTTGTACAGACGTTCTAACCAATAGAAAGTAAGCTAAATTGAGAAGCTTATTTCTGGAGGTACTACAATAAGTAATTTTGCATCGACGCTGGGGATTTTAGTAATCCAACCACAGTTTTGGTTCATTATATACAGGGTATAACTTAATATGTCGGAAAACTATTGGAATTGATATATAGAATATAAAAATAGGTAAAAACTTCGTACCTATAAATATATCGTCAATTTCGCTTAGTTTTTTAGTCAAAGTAATTATTTTTACATAGGCTATAATATCTGTTATGATAAAATATAATCGATAACTTACAACACTTTTTCTTGTACACACCATTTTTATTGTCGAACCTCTACAGAAATTTCTCAAAATCACTACCATGAGCTGTAATAAAGGCTTCGAAAGCACTGCATCTTGGACTATTTTCTAGGTGTCTGTCTTACCTTTCTTCAGCAGCCCGGAGAAGGATTTCCCTGGTATGTATATATATATGGAATATGCAGTCCCATTTAAATGACTTCATAAACAGAATTCTAATGGTATGAGATCAAAGCAACGAGCAGACCACGATATCGATCGCCCATGATATGCAATTTCCTTAGAAATTGCTAATCTCAAATCGCTCTAGCAGCAGGAGTAAAATGAAGTGGTGCTCTATCATGTGGCGTCGAATTAAGTTTACTGGCATTTCTTCCAACAATTTGTTTAAATGACGCTGCTGTCAATTTTTCAGGTAAAATGCAAGTATCGATTAATGTGTCGCCAATTATTTCAACACAAATATTATTGATGTTTTGTTCCCAGATTGCATAGTTTGTTTGCTCTCTTATTTTACTATGTCAACTATGTCACTATAGATAACTGGCAACGTTCACAATAAACTACAACAAACCATCAACTACAAAATTGTATATGACTTGATTATCATTAGACCACAAACAATGAAATTTATGATACTTTTGTTTGAAGTTTTTCGATTGTTTTCAAGTTCTCTATCAATTCCCCAGCGCTTTCAAAGATGTTTCAACATGTGCAGTTACAACTTAGTGGCCATATTTAGCAGCATGATTGAATGAATTGTTCCGAACCGAATTTTTCCGTTCTTTTACTTCGCACAATCCACTTGAATACAGTCAGTCCATAGGCATTTAATTTGCAGCAGAGTTCCGAAAATACAACGAGCCACTCTGATTTCATTCGGGTCGATTCTGATTGGTTGGATTAGGTTTGGTTAGGATGCAATGCAGACGCATCCATTCATACACATATTTTTACCACTTTACATATTGTGTCGTAACTGCTACCAAGTTACGATCTCTATGTATATGTCAATATTATTTTTTTATTTTTTTCATAAAACCCAGATTTTTGAAACCATAATATGTCTAAATTAGCAACAATCTAAAAATATCTACTCATTACAAATTAATTTTTGACTTTTTAGTATTCAAATCAAAACTGTAACCACAAATAATGAAGAGTTTTAGGTCTCATTTTCCGTAGTGTAACGCATTTTCATAAATTGTGTTTATAACACATCACCAATATCAAAATAGATTGGTGCCTCATTGTTGAAATTATCAGAAGTAGTTACGGAGTTAATGACCATACTATACTGCAGTATTGCATACTTTTGTTACCTCTATTATTCTACCTGGACATTGTTGTGCAACATACAAACAATATTTAGTCAGTAGATAGTTATTGCAACACAACAGAAATATAAAAACAGTCTTTTAAATACACCGAAACACAGTTAAGAATCAATTGGTCAAGAGCTATGGAATAAATTAGCCGAAAACTAATAAAACAATTAATAAAACAAATCTTCTAGTTCGGTATTATTTTCTACATCGAATTCTTCTTCCATTGCTTTGTGCGATACTAAGATCGCAAATTTTCTTGGCTATGTAATCCCCAGTAACAATTCACATCTGCCAAATCTTCTAATTAGATAGAGATTGTAAAAAATTCACATATGCGCAATAGCATAAGATTGTAGTGTCGAAATTGTCCAATAAGCATTGGAAGTCCTCCAATAACTTTAAGACATTGCTCTTTCGAAATTCTTATTATTGCAAAATAAGCAAACAATCGAGATTTATTTGGTCCACCTAATAGTAAAAAAAAAACATATTCGTATTAAGGGAAACTTTGTGTTTGAATATTTTTATTATGCATGCCAAATAAACTTCTCAGTTCGAACCACCGGTTAAAAATTTTGCATTTCCTGTGCTTAGATGGCAGTTAATATGGGTAGGTACTAGATTTTTCTATTGACTTCAAAAGAATGGCAAACATAAAATTTGTCAATCCGGTTATAAGTTTCACATAATAAGAATTCGAAAATACCTGGTAAAAAACCGAGACACCATTATTGATAGAGTAAAGTTTTGGATAATATCGGTTATGGGGTAATGGGGTAATGTGGGATATCAACATATTTCCCAATAATTGTAAACTACCAACACTAAATTTGTCGATGTAGACAACAATTTTCGAAGTAAAAACGGTAATTGCTTCATACGAGTATAATATTGCTCTTGCATAATCTGTTTAGTAAGAGGACGAGGATACTCACTTGATTTTTTTCGGATTCAAACGAATATAGTAAAGTGAAAGAGTCTGCTCTACAAGACTACATATCCAGAGAGAAATATTTCCTTTTGACCAGAGTTTCTTGGTAAGCCGCAAAGGTAGCAAAGATTTCTGATCTCTCGTCAAAAATATCAGGAGCATCATGACCAGTTCTTCTATACCTTCACCACTTAACAACGGTTAAGTGGTTGTTGACTTGCTGGATAAAGCTAATGTTTTGGCTGCTAGATTCACTTAAATATCTCGTTTTTCACCCACTTCACAGAAACCATATCCGTACGAGAGATGTGTTCAAGGTCCTTAAGGATATAGACATCTCCAAAGCCGCAGGGTGGTTTTTTGCCCCATTTAATTAACATTCTTGGCTAAACCTCTGGACAAACTATTCTACTTGTCTGATTCCACAGAAATCTTCCAATTGCTTGGTAAGTAGCCCGTTTGCAGCCTTTCCAAAAAAAACTAAGGGTGGCGATCCCTCAAATTATCGACCAATTGTATTCTCTTCGATTCTGTCGAAAATTTTTGCATCTGTTATTAACTCCATGTTAATAAAGTATGTGAAAGCCAATCAATTCCTCAAAGAAATGACTAAAGCTCTAAACGCTCATCTATAGACTTGCTGAATTGTCTTACGGAACATTGGAACCATAGTCTTCAAAATTTTGGTAAGTTCAAAATCGTTGCTCTGGATATTTCAAAGACATCCGGCCCTTTTAGCCAAACTTCACTTGAAATTTGATTTTTTATCTAGCCGCCAAATACAGGTTATATCTGAACCTCATCCTATTAATGCCGGTGTGCCCCAAGGCTATGCTACCTCTCCGTCTCTCTTTTTAAATTTTATTATTGATCTGCTTTCTTTTACTTTCAATTCCATCCATAGTTTTGCTGATGACAGCATTTTTGTTTTTCCTTACTCCTTTGACACTCTTGTTGACTCCAGAGGGAATGGAGCATGTGTCAAACGAGATTCTATGATTAATCATTGAATAACGATCTTGACAATGTCCTCACTTCTTTTGATGGAACACTGATTTCCGATACATCGTCTTTATGCATTATTGGCATTAATATTTGCATTAAGTTAAGCTGGGCTGATCACATCTTCTCTGTTGCCAAAGAGGCATCGAAATGTCTTGGATTTCGGAAAAGGTGTAAGAAATATTTCAGCTCGTCCTACAAGCTCTATATCCAATCTAGAATGGAATTCAATTCCAATATCTGGGCTAGGAATGGTCGCACAGCCCTAGCCTCATTAGATATTGTCCAAAAGAGAGCCTTCAAGCTCATTGGCGATATGGTAATTACTTCTCATATCGTCTCGGTCGAGCATCGCCGCAATGTCGGATTCCTTTCGCTCCCTTATAGCTACATGCGTGGCCAATGTTCTGATGAAATATCTAGTCTGATTCCTCTACGCACTACTCGTGTTCTAAGTCACACTCATCCTTTCACCTTCCAAAATACCTTCGGTCGTACAGTAATATTCCGTGATGCTTTCTTCTTTTTTAATCCTTTCCCTATCAAATATCCGTCCTGCCGTTCTGTGCTTCGCATAATAAGGCATCCCCTGACTTGGCTTAATAATATAAAAATAAAATCGTAAATTTACGTAATTTGATCAGGTAAAATATCTTGTAGAAATGAAAGTTAAATTTTTTAAACTGATTAGAAACGATAAAAAATTCTTGGCATTCCAAACTGCTAAGCAAAATAATATAGAAAATCCGTTTTCTCTGATTGGCTTCGTTATTTTTTAGAATAGTATGAAAGAAACTTCAAATTTTCGAATGCCAACAGAAAACTCTATAGATCGTACGAAAGGATTTTAACATAAAAATGTGCAAAATTTTTGTCCAATTTTAGATAAAGTCTATTACGAGCACAAACTAACCAGCTTCTAATAATTTCAATGTATGTATATTAGATAAAAATGGGCCAAGTGTAGTAAGCAGTGTAAGCAAGCAGAATTAATATCACTAAAAAAGGAAAACGACTCAACTGTATCGCGGTTCCTTAGTGTTCGTTATCATTTATTTAATTGCTAACAGAGCAATTTGTATCTTGTTATTTTTTTTTTCCCCCAAAAGGAAGATAGCCTCCATCAGGTTCTAAAGTTGGATACATTTTGAGAAATTTCCAGCTATTCTACGACTCTAAATGAAATACTATCTACAGAAATACGCAAAGCATTCATGTTATTAATTTAGCAAGAAAGAATCTCGTCACTATAATTTTATTATCACCGTCATTCCGCGCATAAAATTCAATCACGGAATAACATATTCATGGAATCGTTGAAACCGTATTAAAGCGAAAAAAATAACGGACATTCATTAGATAGAAAACCACTCATTATGGCATTGCAGAAATCTTTCCGAAAAAGTATTTGAAAACGTAAATAGTAGACATTTTTTAAATATACCGGAATTAATCCAATTGATAGGAATATTTTCAACAAAGAAGATTTCATAACAGCACCAATTACAACGAAATGAAGCTACCTTCCAAATTTCTTTGAACTGTTTTCCAACAATCTATAGGATCAAATGAACCGATTCTAGGTCCCAGTAGGTTATAATTTCCTATGTCTAGTTGAAAAATCTCACCTATGTGTACAATAAAGAAAGGCAAACTTAGGTGGATGAAAATAAAAAGGCAGAGCCTTAATAAAATCTTCGTATACAGAAAAGTTAAAATAATTTGTAAAATAAAAACAAAACAATTTTGACTATAGCAAGAAAGTCTAGAAAGCAAACTCAAACTGTTATACGAAAGAAAAAAAAACCAGTTAGGAGAAAGGTAGAAATATTTACTTTTTCCAACCAATCCTTGGAGTCACTCCAATTCTATAATTCAGATATCTCGGTCAATGTGGAACATCATTCTACTTTACCCATTTTCTGTAGTTCACATTACCCGGCGAAATTTAAATATCCACCTTTGGTTATTTTTTTTTATTTTTTGGTTAAATGTATTTATTTGGACTTTTTTGTCAACAATTAATATTTGAAACCTATTGAAAAACTCATTTAAGAATCAAAAAATTCAAATTTTGTTGATATTGCTAATAAAAAGATTTTTAGTTACTCTTCTAGACAAATTATTTGGACTGATCGTTTGTAAAATTTTCAAATACATCTCTTAACGTCCAACCAATCAGAAACCAATCTTTAAAATTCTTAATACTTTTTGACTTTAATCCCTTAATTTTAACTTGTACTTAATCAAGCTTTGATAAGCAACTTAAATTCCAAAGAAGAGAACAATTTTAAATAATTTCAAAAGCCATCTAGATCCCTACGCCATCCAAGCTAGCTGACTAATTCCATAAAACAGTTTTTTTTTAAGATCAATATTGAAATTTTCAATAAAATTGGAATAAAACGAGCCATTTAATATCTTCATAACTGAAGTGGAGTATCATCTTAACTCATTTGCAGCAGTAGAAAACTAGTCGAACAACGTTTAATGAATTTCAATTTTGTGGAGATATGAGAAGCAATAAAGATCGAGAAAATGCTCATAAATTTCCTACGGATTGCATAGATCTGTCAAAATCATTACAGAACGATCACCGATCAGTCGCCCTGATCAGATAACATTTGTCTTGAGGTGCTCGATTTCATCTTCATCTTGACCGTATTCTTATGGTTGCATAGGTAGACTAACGAATAAAAAAAAATATATATATATTGAAACTGATCGTGTGTCAATAAATTGACGTCTTTATACCATTTTCTTCGCGTTTTATTTCTTTATGCCACCTATTTTATGAAGGCTTGTAACTTTAACTGTAATCAAATATTCCAAGGTATACACATGAACTGAATAAAATTTTCTATACAACTTGTTTTTTCCCTGTAAAATGCATTATGTGCCAAGTGCCAAGTTTTTTAAAGAATTTTCCCCAATGCATTTTGAGATAAAAATCAGATGAGCATCCATTTTGCAGCGCACACTCTAAACAAAGCTTTCCAGTATCACATGCAGCATAATTGGATTAGTGTTTGTGTTCGATACTATACCGTCCCAACTTTTAACCTGTGAACTTACCATATGCACATGTATGTGTTTATGTTGCGCTCACCTTACACTTTCTTTGTGTTATTGTTTACACTTGGGCGAATAGTGTGTGGACGTTCCATACTCAGGTGTTTTACGAAGATTAAGTGGTAGACACCACAATCACAGGTAGCAGGCATACATAGTTCCTTCGGACCACGGTATGGATCAGCTTAAAGAGTCAAAAAGTTAATAAAAATAATCTCAACCAGAATTTTCGAATTGGACTGGTTGCTCCACGTTCGTTGATAAGATGAAGAAGAAGAAGAAGAATAAGCAGAAGTGGTACACAAGATCGAGAAGCATAATGATGAGGAGGAGGCTGTATTCCACACGGAGCAGAAACGGGCGGGCGGAAATATTTTTGTTGATATTTTGTCGATTATACACGGCTACAAATGTAAATTTTTCGTTATTTAAAATGATCGCGCCATCTTGATCTTATTGGATTACACAGTCGAGGCTGAAGAAAGTGGAAACGTAGGTGTTAAGAGGGATGAGCCTATGATGGTTTTTTTTCTCTGTTGAGGTATTTCCGTTTTTGGAAATTAAGCGATTTTTTGGCTTCAGTTTAATTGATTACATCGTAAAAAGCTATTTTTTTCTTCACAATTTAAAGTATTCCGTGGGATTTAATTTGTGACTTATGATTCCTGGGGGGATAGCGAGGGTAATAAGAATTTTGAATGGTTGATTTTAAAAATAATGCTGCTGTGACTAGATACTTATAACTTAAATTAGAGAAATGCAATTTGATTGTTTTTAATTTAACGAGTTGCTTAACTTTCAGTTTTTAATATATAATTTATTTTAACTGCAAGTTTTGGTTCTTTCAACCGGATAAAAAAAAGCATTATAAAATTAATATGTTTACATTAACATTAAATTTTACATCGTGTGCATGTAAAATTCAGACGATTTTCTTAATTAGTTTAACATATGGGATGAACTCGATGATACTGATTTCCGGATTTGTGCTCAAAATTGACAGCGTGAAAGTTGTGAGGAATTAAATTTGATCACTTATAATATGAGAAGAAATCAGAGTCAAGGAGTAGGTTAATTGATAATGTTAGTCAAATTATTAGGCAGCTAATATATAGAAACTATCTAAGGATCCAGGGAAGTCAAACTCCTTGAATGGAAGCAGTATTGGAATTTAGTATGGATATATGTCAACTACAATATTACCTAAATACTGTTCTACTATATGATTGCAAGATGTGTCTCGTATCCTAAAATGTCGCTAGAAAATTCGAGTATCTAGTCAACGAAGAACTATAATGGCGCTGAGATCAAAATAAAGAATTTCGACATATAGTTAGGTACCTATCGATTCCAACCGGGGAGCCTGTTTGACATGTTATCGTTTCGTTTTTCATTCAGTACCCAATCACTCTGGGAAATATTGTTAAGATTTATATATAGTTATCTATTTACAAACTGCATGTTATGACTTGAGTACCCTGTCTTGTTTCGCAAATGTATGTTAGCAGATCAAATTTAACATTAGTCAAAGATTTAATGTAACTGAAATTCCAATTCTCCAATTTATTTTGCCATAACAAATTTAGTACACGATTCATTCCAACTTTATCATGGGGTGATTCTGTGAAGCACTTATTACAATAATTTTGGAAGCATTTTTTTGCTAATATAGAAAAAATAATAACTACTAAACGACTACAGATATTGAGCAAATTTTATTTGCCCTAAAAAAGTCTTGATTTTTACTACATATATTTTGGACACTTCTTGAAATGGCGAAAGCTGAAAAAATTTATATATTGAGAAACGTAGTCAGTCTCAGATGTTTTTAATGTAAGAAACAATGTAAGTTCTTAGAAATGTAAATACCTATTAAATTGACTATAATCATTTTTACAATGTGACGAACCTTTTTAGAAATCACCAATTTAACGATCTGGGGCTCTATTCTTGAATAACGAAGGCTGATTCCATATTCGTCAAACTATCAAAACAATTCGGAATCGACACGTATTGTGATATTCTTGAAATCCGAATGTGTTATATACTGAACGCAAACCGTTGATTATTTAAGGAATGGGTTTAAACAATAAATTTAACCATTCGTTATGCCAAACAAAAAATGAATCGGCTAGCGTTCTACGATTGAAGTGGAACGGAAGCGATGTGGGAAAATATCATTAGTTCAAAAAAATAATATAATAAAGTTTTTAGTGGTCAACCATTATGGTTGACACTTCAGAACAAAGAAAATATGCAGAAAATTACTTACTATAATAAATTTGTCTTTATTTAAATTATTGTAAATAATGCCCAATTATTTTTGAAAGTCCCCTGCCCGCTATAGTATTTATTTACCGAATTCGTATAAACCATTCGTTATTCAAGAATAGGGCCCCTGACCTGTATTTTTTCAAAACATATATATATATATTAATTTAAAATATTACCATAATAACCCTTAGACCAATTATATCATTTTTTATATGCTGTTTACATTTGTCCATTGTACTCATGGTATAATTTCTTGATTATATTGTTGCTCAGTCACCACAGTCTCCTTCGTTAACAATACAAGTATTCAGGCTCTGATAAAAAATATTTTAAATCTGACTATACAGTAAAAAATTCTGTTCATGCAAAATTAGTTTCATTCGATGTTTGTAATTTGTTTCCATCTACTTATTCCCGTATCTAAACTTAAAAATATTCTAAGCAAAGATATTGATAACAGGAATAATAACACCGGGAGGTCATCACAGATAATCTGTAATTAACGTGTGTCTAAGGCACAATTATTATATTTAGTTCGACCAAACAATGTCATATTTTCAATGCTCATTGATTTGCTCATACTCCTAATTAAAAATACAGGAAAATTGACATAGATTTTGAAGAAGTAAAAAAAAAATATAGATGAAAAATGAAAGTGAGATTTAAAATTAACAATAAAGTAAAGCGTAATAGTAATAAGTAATAAAAGAACCTAGAAATTGCTAAATTAAGAATAATTAAAATAAAAAGAAAAGCAAATAAGATGAGTTGAAATAATATCTACACTAGTAGTAGCTAGAGATTGAGAAAAAGTTGATACATAGAATTATGAAATGATAGAAAATTTTTAATAAAATGAAAATATTTGAATTGAAGAAAATTAAAAAGTAATATTAAACTAAATTGAATAATATGAGGCAAATAATAATAAAAAAAAAAAAAATAATTACATGCTAGAAAAATGTTGAAATGATAATCTGTTGAAGCTATCAGGGCCCTGGGTAGATCTTATTACAATGGGCAGATTATTCCAGAGTTGAACATCATAGCCGAAAAATGAAGAAACAATGATGAGATATTATTTAAATACAGCTTAAAAACGTGCATTGAACCTAATTTATCCACACGATAAGATATAAGAAATCGAAATAGCCAAGTGGAGGAAAGTACCCTCCATTGAAGGAATAGTAGATAAAGGGATATTTCAGGTGTATGATAACCAAACAGCGTTCTTTAATAGGAGAATCCTGAAAAATCTCTTCTTAAATAATAAAATAAAACTAGAAAACCTAATAGCATAGTGGGGTATATGAAATCGGCTCTGATGACTGTTCAGGGTTGTATATAGGAAAAACTAAAAGAAAAACTAAAATTAGAGCACTATAATTTTTATCAAAATACGATCCATAGGAAGCATACTAATAACATAAATTATTACAACCACCGAATGGAGGAATTATTTAGAGCAAGTACGAAAAATTTGAGTTAAAAAAAACGATATCAAAAAAATGTTCAATGATCAATTAGTCGAGATCCGCTAACATACCCAAAATAATTGAAATCTGAGATCAGCTAGTTAGTAACCTGATGATGCCTCAGTAGGGCGAAAGGCGTAGTTTTGTTTGTAAAACTCGTTTGTTTTTTAAGAACGCAAGTGTTTTTATTTAATTTTTTTATATGGCTTGTGCATTTTTTTCTTGGAAACTTTTATTCTAATCCATATTATATGTATTATGTATGAAGAATTGTTTTAGAAAAATAAAAATTGTAAATACATTAAATTTCGCGAAATGGTTCAGCCTTCAGATAAACTAACTTTCTTAAGTAAATTCTCATTTTTAATAAAAAACAAAAATTTCATACACAAACATGACCAAAGCTAATTGGAAGTGAAAAACAAAACGACTAATATCTAAAATGACTTATATCTAGGGTATAAACAACGGCGCACTTCTAGGCAGTTGCCTAGGGGCCCAACCTTCTAAACCGGCCCCACTAGGGGCCAACATTTTATATATGGAGGACTTACCGCAAATTTTTTGGGGCGATTAATTTCTCAATTGATCTCGTTTTTGTAGGCATTTATATACATTATACACAAGGAGGAAACATACATATATGGAATATGTTTGTGCTCTTCATTTGTGAAAATGAAGAAATGTTTTGAAAATGCTATAAAATTCTTTTATATAATATATAACGTTACCAGTTTTTCGTCGGTTTTTCGTGCATGTCCACGATAGGTGAACTAGGCGTTTTAAAGCCTGTCGATGTTCGCGCGATGCTAAAGTCCTACTCTCCCTGTTTAGTTCACAATATACCCATTATTCAGTAATTCTTACAAAGACGTAAAGACGTAAAAAAATTGATTTTTTCACGAAGCTAAATAGCTTGGAATCTGAAGATATCTGCGAGGGCTCACGGAACTTGAAAGCGTTTTACCTAGGAAATTTAGATGGGACTTTGGAAAGCGAGTGTCTGCACCTGCGAGCTCATTTGTCGTCCGCTGGGACTACATGGGGAAAAAAATTATTAGGACTGGAGTTATACAAGTACATCCTGGAAAAAGACTTTTTGAACATTTATCCAAATATGAAAATAGCGCCCTGGATGTTGTTATACTCCAGGTTCAAATGCTCGGTAGAATGGTCGTTCTCAGCGCTAAAATGAGTGCAGAACTATTTAAGATCCACTACAGAGGAGATCAGGTTCAATTCACTTTCCATGCTGTACATAGAATCTGACATAATGCAGTTTGTAGACTATAGTGAGGTAATTCGTTCTCTTGCAGAGAAGAAGGTTCATCGCATGGCAATGTAAGTATATGCTTCTCTTTGCATATAATTTCTTATTTATTTATGATATTTCTAAATTAAAAAAGGGGAAGGAAAAGGAATATCCAATCCAGCTTGGCTGTCCAACTTTGGTGTATACGACAGGCATCAACCAAGCCGTACTGATGAGTATATGGCTCCTGCTTATACGAAACGCCTGCTTTTGCATAGAAATTTCTTTTTTGAAAAGATTTTTTGTTTGCATAAGAATGCTCGCTTTTCTCACTTAGACCTATCTATAGTTGACGGGTTGTCAACGATTCGTGGAGCACCCTTATAGATTACTGTAACAGCAGAAAACTCGTAAACATAGGCACTATACGTTTTGAAATCCTTTGCATATGAGTGGGACGAACATGCTGGTAGAAAAGTTGAAGTTATACAGGGTGTCCCGTACAATTTTTTGCTTGTCCAAGCTTGACCTATCCATAGCGTTCGGGTCTTAGATCACATACGAGACACCATGTTACATAAATGTTAAGCTAAAGACAATACGCCACAGCTAAGATGAGTTTTTCAACATCTAAATTTTAGGCAATATGTACACATAATAATAATAAAATGGCAAAAACTATGAACGAAATACCAAAATCGCAATCCAAACATTAACCCCGGTCTTCTATTTAAAATTCAACTTTCTAATTTAACGAATTTCATGCATGCAAATCATAATTTCAAATGAAAGAAAATCCAAAAAAAACACACATTTAACAATGCTAATTATAGAATTACCAGGTTTCTTATTAAAAATGCAAAATCGGATTAAACAAAACAGAATAAAAAAAAATACAATTTGCAAATTCCTTTAACAAGCTCAACTGGTTTTTAACCTCAATTAAGCTTGAATTTGTTTAGCATAACGATTATTTGGCGCCTCTTTTACGATCCTTTTCCATTACACGGATAGATTTTAACGAATTTTAATGATTGTCGTATTCAAATTGAACTGCTGCCACAATAAAACCCATTTTCAGAACACGAGAGAGGATTAGGTAAAAAAAAAAAAAAATCCATAAATCGATAACATGGCGTGTGATAACAAACTGACAATTTGTGTCAGCTCGATCTGCAAATTCAAATTCACGGCTATAGATATAGGATCGGTGATACTTTTGATTGAACAGATTCGATCGGTGGGAACGCGGACGGTAGTTTCTTGCAATATTTACTCAAGATGTTTGCATTTCTTATGGGAATTTTTGTATACAGACTTTCAAGACGACACACCATAGCATGGGTGCGCGATATCGATTCTCTAATATCTCAGATATGTTCATTCCTCTAAGCTCGTCTATAGCAATATCAATGCCACTTGTGTCAATAGTTCACCTGGACGATATTATGTAGAAGATACCGTAGTATAATACTATTCACTATGCATTCCATGATAGTTTTCTACAGTACTCTGGTGATTTTATCACCTTCCCGAGACTGATTACTCTGTTTACCAGGTTTTAAAAATGAAAATTCGTCTTATCGTCAAATAATACACAATCGTAATTCGTTGGAGTTAAGGTTTTTTTTTTTTTTTTTAATTCTCAAAACGTGTCAGTTTACATATTTCGACATTTTTTAAATTTTTGATAGAGGTGTGAGGACTGCTTGTATATACACATGGGAGCATAACTTGGAATATCGGACTTATGGCAAATATTTGCTGAAATGATAGATGTTATTACGACTCTGGGATTTTTACGCATTAATGAAAGCAACATTTTTAGAAGAGGAAAATAGCAAATACGATTGCTTAAAATACGATCATTAAAGTTTTGAGGGAAATACGGATTTAATGTTATAGCGCAGAATTCCTAATGAAGATTGATTTTCAGTTAATTTGCATTCAGAAATTAAAAAAAAACACATAGAGATTATTTTCTGCGAAAACAAAAATTCGTAAGACTTCTATCGAACTATTGATACTTTCTATGGACATCATTTTGGATACCGGTTCCAATGCTTTATCCAAAGATTAATCAAAGAAAGCGGAAACCAATTCTTCCTAGCCACACGATCGATCTTTTATTTTCCTGTAATTCTCGGGAATCCAATAATACATATTTATGTAGAAAGGATTTTTCAATAACTGTCGTAGTGGCTCAGCAACGATTTAATGTTATGTCTATAAAGTTAGCCCAGCCTTTTTTGAAATTTTCAATTTTCAAAAATAAAGCTTGTCTGAATTGTGCTCGAATTGTGTTGCGTTGTGAAGCAAGAAAAAAATTTTTTTTTAACAATTTAAACTTTTTATGAAGAAAATAAAATTTTCAAAAAAAGTTAGTCCAGCATTTTCGAAATTTTGAAAAATAAAGGGTGTGCTGGATTGTGCTCGACTTGTCCTTCGTTGTGCTGCAAAGAAAACACAAATTTTTTACATATTAAATTTTTTATGATGAAAATAACATTTAAAACAAAAAACCGTTATTTGCTTTTCGAAATATAAAGGTTTTGTCGAGTTGTGCTCAACTTCTGTTACTTTGTGCTGTAAAGAAAAATATTTTTTTTTCAAAAATTACGCTTTTTACGAGCCATTTTTGAAAAAAAAGTTAGTCTAACTATTTTTTTTATTGCAAAAATCAAAGTTGTACTGAATTGTGTTGAACTTGTACTACGTTCTACAGCAAGGAAAAGGTAAAAATCTCGGAAATAACATTTTTTTTTATAAACCATTTTTCTTTGTGGCACAATGCAGCACAAGTTGAATACAACTCAACGCAACCTTCACCATGATTGGGCTAATTAAAAAATCTTATATTCTTTATACCAAATTAAATTTTTCAGATTCATTTATGATACAACACAGCACACTCTTTACTTTTTCTAAATGTCGAAAATGGGCGAATGCGGCAGAAATCACACACGATCCAGCACATTCGTTATGTTTTCAAATTTCAAAAAGCAAAACAAATAAATGTTGAGTTACGGTTGTACTGCAAAACAAAACAAAAACACTAATAATAAACTTGTTATGGGTAAAATAGTTAGCCCAGCAATTTTAGAACGTTAAAAATCTTTTCGGTAATATCATTTTTACGAATAAAATGAGATTTTGAACGAAAGTTCACACAGATATTTTCGAAAAAAAAATAATAATAATGCTACATTAGGCTGCAGTTGCGTTATGTCGCAAATTTAAATAAAATATTTATTAAGCTTTTTATTTCAGCAGCACGATTTGGTATGATAGAAGTTCTGCTCGACTTTTGCTATGTTTTAAGGTTCCCATAATACCTGTTTGGTGTATATCGAATCGAAAATACTATTCACATAGCAAAACTGATTAATCCTGACATCAAAGAGTGCTTGCGTTCATATGAATAAGTAAGACAAAAGGTCCTAATGATTGAGGGAACGAAAAAGCGTGGATGTTACTAAACCAATGACAAATTTATTCATCTACATAATGTGCATGAACAAATTCATCTCCCGTAACTATCTTGGGCGATCCTTTTTTTGGGCCTCCCTCCATCCATGTGCAGCCAATTTTCATGTTTTTTTTTTATATTAACTGTGTAATGCCCGAGCGATCCCTGCCGAAAAGTTCCGTGATAGCCGATTATTCCCGCAAGCAAATAATTTTTCGAATGAACATCCTCACAAAGTTTTATACTTATTGGAATATTTTCAAATTTCGTTACCGTTTGGTCGCCAAGGTCGGTTTCAATAACGAGATGGGTACCTTATATACCATATATAAAGTAAGCCCAGGCTGTTTTGAAATTAATATCGATTTCCATTGATATTTTACAAAAAGTGCACGCCAATCAATAACAAACGAGTTCAATGGAACAACTTTTAACCCGATGAGAATGTATATAGTAGCTCATATCCGTGTAATTGTCAGATTGACATTTTCCGAAAAAACAACACCGAGCGAAGTATGTGGCACATTATAATTATAAGCGCAGAAGTTAAATTTTTTTTTAACAAGCTTTTCCATTTTATTTTATTAATTAAATGCACTATTACAACTTTATCTTGCTTTAAAATTAATTTCACTTGACATTTCTCAAGAGACATTTCTCAGAGATAGATGTGTGCGTATTCCGGTGTAACACCGCCGATTTTTCGAGTGTAGCACCAGAGTCGTTTTGACGTACACTTTTTGTAGCAGTTCAGGTCAATGGAACAAATTCAGTGTAGCACTGCCTGAAAAGTGTAACACTTCTGATAGAAAATATGATCAATGGAAATCGGTAAAAATAAAGGTTTTGCTGGACTGTACTTGACTTGTGTTGCGTTACAATAAAAAAATTCTAAATTAAAATTTTTGAAATTAATAGTTGGCTAGCCTTTTATAAAATTCTTATTTTATCATAATAAAATATTCAGAGATGTTTTTTCTTTACGGCAAAACGTAGCACAAGTTGTTGAGCACAATCCAGCACACCCTTCATTTTTCAAAACTTTGAAAATGGCTGCGCTAACTTTTTCATCATAAAAAATTTAATTTTTGAATTTTTTGATTTTTCTTTGCGGCACAATGCAGTATAAGTCGAGCACAATTCAGCACTCCCTTTATTTTTCAAATTTTCGAAAATAGCTGGGCTAACTTTTTTGAAAATTTTATTTTCCACATAAAAAATTTAATTTGTGAAAAATTTTATTTTTCTTTGCGGCACAACGTAACACAATTCGAGCAGAATTCAGCATAAGGTTTATTTTTAAAAATTTCAAAAAATGCTCGGCTAACTTTATAGACATTTTAATGTTGATATTTTTAAAAATTCGAACCTTCACGTTTGTTTAAAATCGTTAGGTTTTGAATTTTTTTTTTTTTATTTTTCTGTATCCACTCCCATATTTTACCCGTCTTTCTGAGCTTTCTTATATTTATGTCACATTAAACGCAGATACTCATACACTTTCATATGAGTTGCACTTTCAATAGAGGCACGAATTAGTATTTCTATAGGCAATACCTGTCTGTTAGGTGCAAATATCACATTGAGTTCTACGTTTTCCTAGACAGATTCATACTGATCCTGTTATACTTGCACATGCAAGCTGTTGTTCCTTCTGTGATCTGAATTCGTTTGTACTCTATACTGTTTAAAGATACCATATTAGGTGAACATGATGACCACAAGTTATTAATTTTTAAATTTAGAACCAAAATCTTTCTGAAAGAGGAGATAATTTTCACACTGTAATTAATGTAATTATTAATATTGTTATTATAATAGATAGAATTTTTTATATTATTATAATTAAATAATCCTTATGATTGGAAGAGAGCAAAGTAGCTAAGCTTGTATCAAGTACTTATTAAGTTGGTTGTTAACGATTGAATTGTCATTTCATAGCAGTTGTACAAGTCCAAAAAAGTTTTAACGAATTTCATGAATAAATAATTTAGCCATTTCCGAATGGGGATATCATGTAGAGCGAGTGTATGTTTTTGTCCTCTGTTGTAAATGCAGGATAAATCTCTTTGCCTGTGTCTGTCTAAGAATGTTTGCCTAACATAAAGATTTGATCCTGTTCTCCTAAAATCTAACTTGATGACCACAAAAAGGCTTAAAACGGATAAATTTAGATTCAATGACTAACGACAATGTAGCAGAAGCAGCAGTACCCCTTCTACCTTGGTAAACAGCTACTATACTCCCATATATAAGAAGGGATGAAACCATCATCTCCGATGATTCGAATGTCTTGAAAGATCTATTGGTCATTTATCTTTCCTTTGGATAAATATACCATAGAACCTTTTAACTTGATTTAAATGTTTTCACATTCTAATCTTAACATTTTTTGTTATTGTTGAATCGGATAAGTGTGTTTGAAGGAACAATTTTACTATCTCCTCCCGACTACTAAGGGAAGTGGATCCTTCTATACCCACTCTGATATATTTCCTGTGAGAGCAGTTGTAAGTAAGTCAGAGAAGTCTTACCTCTTTCCTTTTTGCAATTAGGAAACTTTAATATCAAACCTAATATGTCCTAATATTGCCTGTATGTAGTCTTGGAATTTTTACCTCCCTAGTCCGAACATGCTCATTTTGCAGTCGTAGATTGCCTTCATTCTTTAGAACCTAAAGTTGCTTCAACTTAAAGTTCACTTTTAAAGTGTTCTTCTTCAGACTCCCGACGAGTTTGCAGTAAAGAAAAAGAGAGAGAGAGATACGTTAATATTTCATCAGCAATTAAATCAAGGATATCAGGAAACTAGCCAACAAAAACTTTAAAGAAATGCGAATATCCTTTCATGATCTTGCCACGATCCTTTTTAGCCACCACTCCAAGGTAACCTGATCAGATCAGTTAAACTTCAATCACCTTGGCTAGAGAGAGAGAGAGAGCGATACTTTAATATTTCGGCAGAAGTTAGATAAAAGATATCATGAAACTTGCCAACAAGAACTTTAGAGAAATGTGATTGTCCTTCCCAAATCTTGCCACGATCCTTTTTAGCCACCACTCCAAGGTGACCTTATCAGCGATTAAACTTCACTCAACTTAGCGTTATGCTGGACCTAAGAAAGGTTTAACCTTATCACGGTTTAACCTTATCACGGTTTAACTGCAGTATCTTAGCCTTAGAGAATTTATACATTTTATATCAAGGCCTGATTCTTTCCAACAAAAATTCTAAATTCCGCCCCGTAGCAGTTCTGAAGATTTGAAAAAGATACCAAAAAAAAAACAAAAAGAGAAAAATAGCTGAGATAAATTGGCCATCATTTCACTGCAAGTTAAAATTGCACACCAAAGAAGGCAAGTCTACGCAGTACTTAGGAAAGGTTTCCGCTTAATAGTTGAAAACGCTTGGGTATACCTACATGGAATCGTAATTTCATCTCGACCAGAATTGCAAAGGTAATATCAGAGCCCGGAATCGGTCGGAATAGTGAGTGCAATTGTTCTACGCAGCAACTATGTAACTATAGCTGATCGAACAGAAGCGCAACATTTCAGAGCTTTTTAAGGTAATATCAGTGCAGAACTAGTTTGTGGCGCCGCATGGCCGATTTGTCTTCAATTGTTTAGTTCTGCTTCCACATAACCTCAACGTCTTATTCCTTTTATACGGCGATGGTTTTCTTTATTTTTTTTTGCTCTTCATTTTATTATCGCAATAGTGCGAGGTGAAGAGTAGTAAACCACTGGGGGATAGAAGTTATCCGAGAAACCGCATCCATCTGACACTCATCGCTATACGTGTACATGATCGATTCACGTAAGATACTCGTTCACCTTAAGCCAGCGAGCGCCGTCATTCCGTTCAGACGTGCAATTTATGTCCCAACTGAATTCCTGATTAGATTCCGCTCTTGTTCATGCTGGCGTAAGTCTGACTCCAATGGAGTCTGCATCATCATCATCGTATTGAATTTGAGATGGTTACGTTCTGAACTTCGAAGCTGAGGAGCATCATATTGTCGTTGCTGCCATTTTTTTGTTTTCTGTTTTTTTGTTTTTTTTTTTTGCTTCTTACATTTATATATCCTGAGACAATACGACAATTCGGTGTCGTCGTGATTGAAGAATT
This sequence comes from Dioctria linearis, assembly GCA_963930735.1. NCBI lineage: Eukaryota > Metazoa > Arthropoda > Insecta > Diptera > Asilidae > Dioctria > Dioctria linearis. The sequence goes on along the minus strand of OZ005740.1, from coordinate 324,917,949 downwards.
GCAATATATCACACCGGTTAACTTACGAGAATAAATCTCGGACGTTCTATCTATACCTACCGCCATTATTATGGCCAGGCCACCATATGACAAAGATTTAGGAGCTGTGGTTAAAGTGCAAGAGACCTTATCCCTCTGTCAAGATGTCAACTCATTTTTGACCAATGGCACAGCATGAGCACATATGACAGAAAATCCAATTATTGCCGCGTTAATTGCAATGATTGAATTCTTTTTAACCATCGGCTGGCAATAAGCATGCAGGTATGTCATGTCTATCACGGTTCTGCAGAATTTTTATTTATTAATGAATAATTTATGACACGATAAAGTATATACGAATGAAAATTGTTTAACTAACGTTGTCCGGATCATGCAGTTAGACTAAACGAGATATACGAGAAGATTGTCAGAAACAGATTCAGCACGCGCAAACTATGGAACTTTCTCTTGTAGCACGAGCTAAGCACCGAGCCACAGTTTTTATTTATTTTTTTTTTTTTGTCAGCCTCCCTGTGTAAATGCTTCATTGAATTCTTTTAATTGTAGAAATAACTAGCTTCCGTTAGATACTTAAGTTAGTCGGTTTAATTGATTATAGAGCGTTTCGAAGTATTTGAGTCGCCGCACGCTGTCACAATAAACTTGAAAAAAAAAATATCGCTTCATAATCGACGAAATAAATTGTTGTTCTTTCGTAAAATCCTTCATCTTCTGAACATGAAGGCGTATCCCGCTTGACTAAAATTTTTCTCACAGATAATCATTAAGTCTGAGACTTTTGTTATCCTTCACCTTCACTTTTAAGCTTAGACTACATCATTTCGATAGCCACAGGGCGCCAACAAACTTCAAATAAATTTCGGTCATCGTGCAACGAAAAATTTTGCTCACAGCATGAACCATTATGCTGGCGAAGTCTATAATTTGCGCTTGATTCGATGCAAAGGATAACTTTTCGCCTCTGGCCTCGCAATATTAATGCCCAACTAAGAAAAACCAAAAAAAAAAACACCCATTTTTCTGGATTGCCAACTAGCATCGAATATTGTATAAAATGCGCTCCATTCTCACAGAGTTCCGTTCCAATAATAATTTTACAATTACGAAACGTTTAGAAATCTTCCATAAGGTGCACGCGCACTTTCTATACATATATTACGATTGCGCATAAATGGATAGTGAGGAATAAAGTCGAATAATTGCGACCAAGGAAAGATGAAGGAAAAGAAGAGAAAATGACGCTTTTTCAAGATAACCACTGCACCGCCTTATATCTTTCTCAGCATTTTTCCTCACCCGTATACAACTTCCCGCGCACCTCAAGTGATCATGAAGCACTTGGTGGACAATTATCATGCATTTGCATTTACCGTGAAATGGCAATGCAGCAAAGCTAAATGCATCCTTCATGTCCATGCAACATGAGCTCGGTAAAATAAGGTGAGATACTGCAGGGCATTTTATGCGCTCGGTCGAGAGAAGTCCGAGTTCCGAGTTGAGATCAAGATTTTCGTCGTGTACAATGAAACGTGCACTTCGAAAGATGATTACAGGGAGAATAAATAAGCGAAAGGCATTTCACGATGATCTTGTCGAAGGAAAACCTATGGATCAGTTTCTTCTTGGGATTGCGGGTATTGAGTACCACTCATCGAAAGATTTTGATACGATTGATTGCAAGTCGAGAGTGCCACTTATACTGAGAGGTTACCCGGAATGTTCATAAATTTGGATACGAAATAGTTTTTATTGACAGCAGAAGATACGTGCAAGCGGTCTACTTTTTTAGGTCTCTAAGAGAAAATTTTAACTGCTTCGTTTGCATATAATGTTATCTTTGAGCTTAGGAAGTTAGATGGAATGTCTTTATATATTCTGCAGCCATATAGATAATTGCGGGGATGAAAAAGTTTACTAAGATACTAAATATAATGGATTGGAAAACAGATGATGCCATTTAATAGAGTTCGAAGAGATACATTCGATTTGTTATGCCAAATTTTGAGGTTTATATTACTGAAGTATAGGGAGGGTGGAATAAACTTTATTCTAACAACTTTACCGAAATTTGCTTCTGCAGTTTCACGCACACAATAACACAGAAGATAAATGAGAAGTATGTTCTAGGATCTGTCTTCATCCTATGATGAGATATGGCCATTCAGTCTATAACCAAAAAATTATATGGGATAAGCGATAACAATCTTAGATTTTGTAATCAAGTATCCTATCGTTTCAGTCTTCTGACTAACTATTGATCTGCCCCTCTCTCTTTTCTTCATCTGAAATTATATTTCTTAAATTAGTTGTGTCATGGGGATCGACAACATATGTAACTACTTCCTTAATTATTGACACCTTAAGTAATCTCGTCTAAAATTAAACGAGTTAATTAAAAAAAAATATCCATTCAGTATGAATATGAAAGGATCTACTAGACGTAAAACTTTAAGTATATGGCCACTAACACTTTAAGACGCCAAGCTCTTCTTTTTAATATAATCCTCGGCTCACTAAAGTTATTGTTTTGTTCAAGAAAGAATTTTTTGGGATTCTCCGGTATATAGCAAAAGCTAAAAAATGTTCTAATTTGTTATTTCATCACACAACTCACTAATTTTTGGTGACAAGTTTCAAGTCTTGGTTTGACCCATCAACAGGTCCCAAATAGCGAAATTGGGTGATTTGAAAAACAAATGAAAAAATGAAAAAAAGAAGAAAGAAATGAAAAGTTTGAACAAAACTAAGTTTAACCCGGTAAAAAGTCTAAAAGAGTAATCTTTTTATTTATTTTTTCCTACTGGGCTCGTATAGGAGTGTTTTTTCCTCATATAATTCACACCCAGAATTTATTCTAAGTTTATATGAGAAGAGCTCAGTTTGATTTATTTTCAAGCGTCTGCAGGAGGCAGAAAACCAAGCTGCACCGATGAGTGGAAGGTTTTCTGCTGACACGAAACGCTTCTTCTTCTTCCTTTTTCTTCTTTATTTTTCAGCCCACTGCGTGGCGTATACAGGTTCGATTCGCTTCGAACGAATCTGCTTCTTTAAAAAATTTGTTTACATTTTTTTAATAAATAAAAAAATTGGTTTTTCTATTTTTCTCAAACTTTTCATTTCTTTCTTTTTTTTTTCATTTTTTCATTTGTTTTTCAAATCACCCAATTTCGCTATTTGGGACCTGTTGATGAATCAAACCAAGACTTGAAACTTGTCACCAAAAATTAATGAGTTGTCTGATGAAATAACAAATTAGAACATTTTTTAGCTTTTGCTATATACCGGAGAATCCCAAAAAAATTCTTTCTTGAACAAAACTAAGTTTAACCCGGTAAAAAGTGTAAAAGAGTAATCTTTTTATTTATTTAAAGTTATTGTGAAAACAGTTCTAGCCAAGCGAACTCCGTATTGAGATTTGCTGATAATATGACTAGGTTCAGGATATTTTGTTAACGCACTGTTATTAAGATCGTCAGAGTGGATTCCGATTTTGCAATACAACGTCATTGAACTATTGCCGCCGCAAACGAGCTACTAGAAGAAACAATTTCCAAATTCATTTCTATGATTCGTAATAACATGTGACAAAGGTGGTAAACATGCGAGTTGGTATATTACTACTAAAGTAAACATCTTCTGCGAGTGAAATTAATCGTGATGAACTTTTTATGACACTTCCCAAAAATGTATTTTTATGAAATAAGAAAAAAAACAACAACAATTTCCTTAGATCATTAAAATTAAACTTTGCTGAGTTCAATATTCGAATACGAACATCGAAATCAACTTTCGAAAATGTGGATTCTGGGTTATATGTTTTAAATTAAAAAGAAATCGCTTTCGTTTTAATTTTAAGATATACGAGCCAAATAGCGAGGAATCAGTTATAGATTGGAAATGTACCTCGATCTCTTTTTCGGTTTTTCTTATAACTTGAGTAATTCGATTCCAAAAGAGAGGAGAAGGAATTTTCACAGATTTATACCATTTCATTCCACATTTTTGATTTTCGAAAATTTTCGAAATTCGAAACTCGTTTTAATTTTTTATGAATTTAATTTTTTATGAATTTAATTTTTTTTTAAATCAATAAAAAACAAAACATAAGAAGAATTCAAAAATTTTAATTAAAGTTCTTTTCGAACTCCTGTCAGAAGTATTTTTTATGTTAAATACACCTATGCATAGCAAACTGTTTGTATGATGGCCCTGAAAATTAGGATCTACTAAAAATTGGCAATATAACTTAACGGAAATCCAAATTGATTTATATAATTTATTTTCCCTTTACACTCCGTCATTTTAGTAGCTATAAAGATGAACAAAAAAAAAACGGAAAAAATTAAATTTAAATTTCGCCTACAACTAAAATATGCGTGAATACGTTTTTTTACGATATTCAACTCCCCTTGGTATAAGCTTAAATGGAATATTCGGTAAAATGTGTGGGTTGTTCATCTTCCGAAAAAAGTGCTCTCTTCATTTTTATTTTTTTTTCTCCTCTTTAACTTTCTTAAGCGTACGACTTTGTTTCAGTCACTAGGAAAAAAATGAATAAATTAAGGTCTGACTTTCCTCATTCCCCTCCCCAGAGCGACTATACCAACATATATCGAACAGGTAATTATCATACAGATGCAGAGCTAGAAAAGAGCTTAATGATCTTCCTGAATACAGGTAGGCGTCGTTGTAATCGTCGTCGTTGTCATATTATATGCAGCTTTTTAACCTTTCTCGATGTTTGGTGCAACAATTCCACGCGTATTCGTTTAAAAACAAAAGTCCAAGTAATTAGTAAACAGCGTTCGGGGTGCCGCACGGTTGGTGTGCTTCACAATTTATGACTTCTCTCGAAAACTCGCATTAATCGATTGACTTTTATGGAAATTTGAGAGATTGAGGTAAGAAAGAGAACGATATTTCTCCGATGACTGTTTTTAATTTTGTTTACCTCTTAAGGTCGGATTCGAATACTGTATACGTAGTACGCACAAAATTTTGACGCTTTGAAGTTTGTTTTTTTTTTTTTTTTTGTTACAAGATAAATATGTTGCTCTGAATAGCTTTGATTCACGCTATTACTGCGCTCAGCATCACATACATAACTTTGCCCTCAAAACACTTTTTGTTGCCTTTTATGATATACCCAAAAGAAATACACTCGGATGCTTGGGCCATTCCACTCACACATTTTTTAGGCCATCCATCAAAACGTCATGTGCTCACATTCATATCTTTGACTGATTTTCTGCCAACATCATCGTATCGAGCTGAACTGAGTGTTTTGAGGACCTTTCGATGTCTCCTCTCAAGCAACCATCACTGACCACGCCAAATGACCAGCGAGAAATTCTTCATGAGTTTTCCTTTGTCGATGCTGTAATTAATAACTTTTACAATTTGTCCGTTTAATACCAACAACAATGAATGATCAGCAGCAAGTGGCCATTGGTAACAATGCTGAAGGCTGTAAAGTGTCGGACACTTCCATAGCATATCGTTCTGGGTTGATCGTCAAGAGACTGATGGTGGAGATCGATTGGAATTTCTTTAATCATCTACTGAAGCCGCGCGATCCGGCTCTGTTGACTTCGGTGTTCGAATGAGGCTTTCTTAGTACTTTTTCTAATTACTTTAGGCTGCTTTACACACAGTTGTTGCTATTTAATCGCCGCGTTATTGCTCTGTTGGCAACAATCTGACTCTTGTATGATTTTGCGTTAATTGACCGAACGTGAACATTCGATTATAAGTATTTACCGCCGATTCGATGGGAATTTTGCTGCAGAGTCTGGTGCTGCCAGTGGTCATCCTCGTTTCGAGGTTTTTGACCCTTCTCTCATAGAATTTTGACAAATTTTCAACCAACATTTGTGTAGAGTGTTAGCATAGGCAAGTTGTGCAGTTGTGCATTCCTGCAAGTCACCTAGGTATGTGTCTAATAGTCATAGCTATAAAGATTTGCTTTCATGAATACTCGTAAACAGTGGCGGCGCAACGTTGGTTTTATTTTCATTTTCTCTCAGTGGATATTATATGAGGTTTGAACCTCTAGGAATTAGTTAGGGGTGTGCCTGACATTTCTTATCGATCACTTATGCCTTGAAGAAACGCCAACCGAATTGAGTTAAACCATTTCAGCGAACAATCGAAGTCTACATATTATGTAGATATGTTGGTACCATGTATATCCCCAGCTCCCTTTCCTCTCTCACCTCCTATACGAAATAATCTAAATCCCGCATGAATATATGAGCTCAACTCGACAAGTATTAACTTACGCTCCCCGACCGACGAGGTGTGCACACAAATTTTTTTGTGGTTGACACAGAATTTGCTTGCTGCAAAATTCCAAGTAAGACGACGCATAAAGACGCTAATGTAAGTATGTATGTTTGTAGGTATGGATGTATGTATGTATGTATGGATGGATGCATGTTGAAGAGAAATCCGTGCTAAAAACTTACGACATTTCTTCTGCGGTTGTACCCGTTGTTTTCAGCGCGCATGTCATTCGATCCGTGACAGTTTTAAGCTGCGCGCGCAGTTGTTTTGTTATGATTATTGCTTTTGTTGGTTCGTCGTTGTTGTTGTTGTTGTTGTTGTTATTATTGTTCCTGCGACAGTTTTATTTCTTCAATATTTCTGTATACCACAATGACGATCGTTGGTAATGCGGTTTGACCACTATCTGGGATCGTGGCTAAGAAGGATCACATACCTACTATATGTATTTAAAAGACTTGCCTGGCTTGGACCAATCTCGAAACGTTGTGATGATGGATGCTGGGCGCTGATAATACACAAACTCTTATAGTTTGTCCCTTTACATTATTTCCAACTTGTTAAGTTTTCTGTTTGACATGTAGGCTTCGAAATATTATAACAAGAATACAAATCAAATAAAAGGAATCATTCACGTTTTTTTCTTAATTATGATGTGATAGAATATATCCAGGTAAATAGACTGAAGTGGAAGTAATGCAAAAAATATTCCCTCAAGTTGGTTGTTAAGCGAAGTTCTGTGGTTTTTTTTTTTTTAATAAATAGTGTAATATGATAATTTACTGTAGGGAGAATGAGATTGACAATGATATCATGGGGTATATGAACTTCTGATCTGGAATTTTTCTATCATAAATTGTATTGAGTTTTTACATTTCTTCTGTTTTCGTAAAAGTCTCAATCAGTGAGAAATTCATGCAAATTCATAAATTCCACAAAATTTCTTAAAATTTTGTAGAGGATAGGAGTTTACGTACGATTACGTACGATATATTCAAAAAGTCAAAGCTGCTTTTTAATTTAGTGTACCTATCTCCTGTAGCAATTCCTTCAGGTAGAATAACATCTTCAGCATATAAAAGCAATAATTTTCATAATCAGTTTTACTTATAATTAACATGATCAGTTATAAGCTTAAACGCTTATTATTTTCTACTATCTTTACTATACTTCAGCATCACGATTTCTTCCTAACTTCCCATAGTTCGATTTTTTGGTAAAGTAATTATTGATTAATCCACGTAGAAACGTTCGGATTCAAAGAAGACTGATTGTCCATACCTTCGATTCCATTGATTGCTTGATACTTGTCACCTCGGATTTATTGCCAAGGTCTTCAAAATTTAGATTGTTCAAAAACTAACTTAAAATAAAAACTCATAAATTTGCACGAACGGCTAAAAAATTACAACATTAATCACAGTTTGTCATTTTGCAGTTATAAATTAGCTTATAAATAATGAGAAAAACATCTTTAAGCTCCATGCCTTTACGCACCATCGCCACTTATTCTTCAATCTTTCTACAATTAACTTCAAGTCTTTAATCACCACTCCCCTCCCAACACTGTCATTTATTTTATACCCGCAGGTTTCCAACAAATCATAGAACACCTTGTGAATCGTAGACGATTTCAAAACCTTTGAAACGAAGTCATGCCAAAAGTTTGTAATTCAAAGAGGCTATCCATAATCAATACCAACTTCACTTTTAATTTATGATATACTCAGATATTATAACTTAACGGCTCTACTAGCCGTCAGATAACCTCTAAGTTACTAAATAACTGTACCTTAGAAGCTATCTGATGGCTAGCAGACCTATTAAGGCGTCGCCGGTGTAATGAAGACTTATTTATGTTTCTATCAAACTGTATTCGAACTTGTGCGTACAACTGATTTTCACCTTGTTAATTGTGATGATGTTATGTGCTGTAATGTATCTATAAAAGAGATAAAATTGCACAGAGATGACTACTGACACCATGTTAAACCCATTTCATCCCCTCTACCCCGTTGATGATCACATGATCCAAAAACATTTTCGGCGAAAGGATAATTAATTTATTTATCGTAACATCGAGGTAAACCATCCTATGTATGCTCGCCAGTCCTTCATTAGAAACACCAGCCTTGGTGTTCAGCTACCACCCACAACAGGTATAATTAATGATGCGTAACTCTTTATTTTCACATTTCAAAAGTAGTGCTTAAAACTTTTGTTTTTCAATTAACATCTTCTTTATTCTGCCAAATTATTTAGCTTTTACTCATACAATGTTTAACGACCCATGTCTTATTGCATGCCATAATAAAGTTTTAATTCTTGTTGTTTATAATTTTGAGCATCTATTAGAATGCATAAAAATTCAGCGGTAGCAAACTGGAAGTCAATAAAGGACAAGAAAAAAAAAGGAATTATATCTGAAGTCTTTTCCTTAAGTTAGTCAGTCGCGTTTTTTTTTTCCCCCAAAAATTGATTGGACCGTTTTTTTTCCACAAAATAAAATTGCGAAATTAGAATGGTCATGGAGAATGCGACACGATCTTCACCAAAACCAATAAAAAGGTTAACGATCAACGTTTAATAAAATATTTTTGGTACCGAATATTTTTTATTTCCTGTATATACGCGTATAAATTGTCCTCTGGAACGATGGAGAACATTCATAAATGTAAAGCAAGAAGAAACAGAAAGATCAATATATGAAGATTATCCACAAAAAGGAGTCGGTCTGTAGTAGTCTTCAAAGAGAATGGAAACTTGAGAACTAAACTTAACCGAACAATGCAAACGAATGAATTCCCGCGTGTTTTTGTTTTTTGTTTTTTTTTTTTAAATTATCCCTTCGAGAGAAAATCTATCCGAATCCGACCGAATTCTGTTCATACCAACAACCAATATACCAATGGACCTCGTTTTAAAAGTTGTTTTTCTCCTGATCGCTGGTCTCCATTGCGGCTGGTGGTTAGTCGTTTGTCGAACAAGCTTATCCTATTGTTTCACAATCGAAAAGACAACTCGATTCCCATCTCTGAATTGTTGTACAACAGAAATTCCCGTCTTTTTGTACAACTGGTATAAAAGTTGCTTTCCTTCTTCTCAATTGTGCCGCCTTTAATCGAACGAAAATTTTTAGTTTCTTTCAATAAAAACAACAAAACAGAAAATGAATAAAGGTCGCTTTTGCGTCGTTGGTATATCGGAGCTAGGAAAATTTTCAAATAAATATCTTGTGATGGGGAAATGGTTTTTTTTCTTCTCGTAATCGATCTGAGAAAATCTTATGAAACATGACCAGTCCCTATTTATGTTGTATATACAAAGTTGGTGAACGACGTATGGGCACGACTCTGACTCCTAAGAAATGCACGAGAGCCTTACGGCAACTGCGGCTGTACTGAGTTTCTTGTAACACACGATGATGGCAGATCCGTGATACTTGAAACCACAATGCCATCGACATCGTATGCTTCCAGCTAGATCATGGACAGGATCACGACTTGAGCATCCTCATGCAGATCTACTAATTAAAGTTCGGGGTATAGGAAGAATGGCAGCAGCAGCAGCAGCAGCAGCAGCAGGAACAGCGTGCAAAATTCTTGTCAGACCAAGTTGACTGAAATGCGCCGGAATTTTGACTTATTGGCCAACCACGAAACTCTTAAGCATCACAAACACAGAGGTCACAGCAGGAGCTAATAGCTTCAGTGGAAAAAATCTCTTTTCTGAGATTTTTCTTAGCTGTCGGAATTCCTAACCGTAAAGTAGAAACATTAATTTTCATATTTCCAGTGAGCAAGTATTTACAGCAACAGGTATATCTGATTTCGTGTATATCTGTATCTCTGGATGAACTTGGCATTTTTTCAAATTTTTTTCCCCTCCTCTTTCGATTATTAATGAGGGACTTCGGCAATTAACTTGACTGACAGGTAGTTCTTATGATGTTGGAATGAAGTTTCTTTGTCTTCTTTTAATCCAAAGATGAAATTTTTTTTTTTTTGTTAAGTATTCTTTGAGTATTTGTTGGTCAGTTTTACCGCTTTAAGATTTAATTGCGTTTAAAATTCAACTTCAGTTATCAGGCAGTTCGACCGATGATCAGTTTTTTTTTTGATACTCAAAAAAGAAATTTTAACTGACTAGACCTTAGGAGTATATCACCAATAGATATGGATAAAGTATTAAAACCATAGCAAATTCACTATTTAGACCCCCCACAGCACAAAATTTTTCATAAGCGCTGTTAAAAGTTGAATCCTGGTGAAGGATGGTAGGGATTGAAATAATCCGAAGCGTTTCCAAACAGAAGTAATTAGGGTGATGCTCTGAGCTGTAAGTTACCTTTTCTTTTCCTTTGGCTCACATTCAAGAAAACATCTAGAATCAAAGGGTCTGACCTAGCCGCTATTTTTGGACAATCTGGAAAAAGATTTCATCTTGAATGAAATTATTATATTCATCTTAATGAAATTATAAATATAATAGAAACGGGAATATCACAAAACCAGGTGCATTTAGACCTTTACATGCGCATAGTCAAACTAAAGATAACATTCTGGGGTCTCTAAATCTAGCAAAAAAACTCTATACATAGTTATCATGCATTTTGGTGGGAAAATCGTTAAAATTTGAAAAAATTAGGATTTTTTTTCCAATTTTTTGACTTTGACGTCCTACAACTTCCGACGAAAAATGACAGGAAGGCTGATTGGGCATTCATTGGAAAGCTGAGATGATTTTCACCTTGATAGGGTGTATATCAAGAAAGTTACATGGTGTAAAGTGGAATAAGTACTAAAAATCTTAAACCCCCCTACCGCCGAAGCGATGCATCTTACCCCCTCCCCTTCACCTTATAATATTTTGCTTGTCTCCACCTCAGCTATCAAACCCTTGAGTAATGGCACCAATTATGAAACACCCTATATAATATTGCTGAGATGGACTACATATTATCAGTTACAGTTGGATTTAACAAGACTATTCATCGGCTTACTAATTTTGGTAGAAATGGCGACTGAACAGCACTGTATAATACGCGTAGTCTGGAATGCCATAAGATCAACTGCATGAAAACCTGACACTGCATTTGTAATTGTAGCTGAAGGTATCTAATAGTTTCGGAAGGTTAATTTTTCTATTAAGGTTGTTTCGAACAGATTTACAAAAGATCTTGCACAAATTATAAAATTAAGACTCAGTACATAAAATAAAATTAGGGATAAGTAAATCCTTTTTTTTGTATAGGTTTTACGGTAATAAAATAAGACTTTAATTATTTAGAAAATATTTTTGATCTCATATAAGCAAACTTTGCAACCATTTAAAACTCCTCGGAATCGGGTGGGATATTGTTAAACCGACACAAAACCTTTTGCTTGCCTTTAAAAATATAATATTCAAGTGGAATAAAGCAATGAAGCAATTACCGTGATAGTTTCGACATTCTTTACCACTTTCTGGGTTCTGGGAAATATTTTTATTATACTGACATGCATTTAAATTAATTATTTATTCATGCAATGTTTTAACAGACATATAAACAAGTTGATCTTATGTTAACAAATATAGAGCTACCTATCTTTGGTTGAATTTCAGTTAACTGATAAGTTGGCTCACTGCAACTTAGGCATGAGTTTTTATATAGTTTATCCCACATTTTCGTGTATATAGCTTCCGATAAAAACCTTATCTGACAACGACTAATCAGTATTTCCATCTAGTCGATAGTTTTGAAACATATTTTACACAACATATTTAAATGTCTTGCCGAGTATATCTATAACTGACAGATTGCTAACTATTTAATAAACACCCTGTGTATCCTACAATATGAATCGTTTCAGACCATAATTATAAAGAAAATTTGCCAAAGTGCACTAAATTTTTTATACAACGTACCTAATCTATTCCTTTATTTTTTCCTTTATTATTTTTTTCGGAAAAATAAGGAAAAACTTTTCTAAAAAATTATTGTATGAGAGTTGCTTAGTATATAATCGCGCCATAAATAAGAAAATTCTAATACCTTGGATTTCTCAAAATTTTTATATTTGGTAACTTTTGGTATTCTTGAACCTTTCGCCTTTCTGTTTTTAATAATTTGAGTTTTTTAACCAGACAGCCTTCCCTGTAATCACATTCATATTTTATTCCCACATTGATCTTATGTATATTTCTTTGATTGTTTTCAATGCAGTCTTTGTGCTTATGAAAAGAACCTCCAATAATAGCTTCCAATTACAAAAAATCTCTCCAACTAATAATAAGAATAATAAGAATTTTTCCACCGAAATTTTATTTTAAATAATTTAACTGTTTCTGTTCCCATTACCTTTTAGATGACCGAGTCAATGACACAAAGAAAAGAGATTTTTAAACGCCACATATAATTTAATTAATGCTCAAAATAGCAATAACTGCTAAGTTCAGCAAGTTAAACTTCAAAAGTGTTAAATTCAAAATACCTATAGATGTCATAACTAATCAGTTATGGAATTATTTAAAATCTTAAAATAATAAGAGATACTTTAATTGCTCTACCTCCTCATTAATACCTCAACACGTTATATATATTCATTTTCCATACATCACATACAAAAACTAATCAATTATCGCATGAAATTGCATATTTGCAATGATTGTATTCATCCAATGATCAATAAAAGACAAGCAAATTACTCATATGATATTACATAAAGCCGTATCTAATTTATGTGTATGCAGCGACTCTTATCATTTAAGATTTCTGGTTCCTTAATCTCAGCGATTCATTAGAATTTGTTATTATTCGTTGAGCTTGTCATTATAATTAATATTGTAGAAAGAATGCAAGGATATTTTCAAATAATCTATTTTATTAAAAAAAAATAATCTCATTAGAAGCACTTCTCAACATACAAATAAACTGTGAGAAATATTTTCTTATAATTTTTTTATGTTTGCACATATGTGTACATATTTTTTGATCAAAGCAAGTTTATAATATTTTCAAATTCATCAGTTTTTACTCACATTTCTATTCCTCGCAAAAAAACTACTCAAATTCGGTATCCGAATCTCAAAGAACTTTTATTGTTTTTTTTGTTTAGCTAAATTTTAGGCTTGAAATAAACAAAAAGCGTAAAGATTTGGCTAGATACACCACCATATAATTATAATAATTTGTTAAAATCATGCAAAGCTATAAAATTTAAAATTAAAAAAAAAAATCAATCGCGCTGTGGCATACAGGTATATCTTTTTACGACTCCAAACAAAAAATCTGATGCGAAGAAAAACAAAAGACTTAAGCGACGAACTTGCTTGTTACTTTTTAATTATACACTTCACATCGGTACAACACTGTTGTGGAAGGTAATCACTTTAATTTCCAGAAATAATCTTCTTGACTATTTCAGCTTTCTGCAATATTTTCTGCTTTCTATTGCGCATACTTTTGCAACATTTAGAAGGGAACTAGTTTGACTGATTTATTATGAAAGCTGTGTAAGTAGCAATTTCAAAGCAAGTTTCCATTAACTATAATGTTATTGGGATAGTGATGAAAGCTACTATTCAGTTAAAATCCGTTCTTTAATTACGTTTTACAGGGCAAGTTAGTTAATTTTTATACTGCGCGAATGAGCAATTGAATCTACAAATTCCTTCCAAATCCAACAAATTATTAACCCTTTTCGTATTGCCCTTCCATGTAACCTTGCCCATTCTTCTCAAATATCATTTTTAATGGGCATCTTGACCGCAGTAGAAGTGTGTAAAGAAAATGAGAAGATTAAAAGAATCAGAGATGTGTCCACATACGTTGAAAACTTCCTCATAAGAATCTTTTCTGTTGCTTGTTCTTATAATATCGACATGTGTATATAGTTACCTTGAAATATTTTTGTTGTATGTAGGTATAGTATATGTGTGCCTATGTTTTTCTTTGTATCTCAGTTGTGTAGTTCTTTTCACTTGTTTTTATGAATTTGTGATTAAGAACTATTTTTGATGCTTCTTTCGGATCTGTAGTTCCGAGCGTATGTCTTTTTCTTTTCTTTTTTTTTTAGTTTAGAGATAAATTTTTCGTGGAACCTCCAGCTGTTGGCTTAACTAAATGAAATGAAGAAAAGAAACAAATAACCGTGGGGATTGGGTAATAAAGGTAAAACGTCATAAAACCAAAAAGATGTGGACTTCAAGATAAGTTAAAGGAAAAAAAGTACGATTTATGATAAATGTTGTATCTACCTGTCAAGGGGTTTTACTCAATTTTTTTTTTGTTTTTTAAATTTGTGGGTTTTGTGATAAATTGTTGTCCAGAAAATTATTTTTTTTTCATTCAAATTCCAAAGTGTTAAGTGCGTGAATAAATAACGAACATTTATGTGCTTTGCTTTAAAATCAAATGTGATAATTTCTACATTTATACAAAATTTTCATAGTTAGACTTATTGTTTCTATATGCGTACACTCATCAGTTTAATGGGAAGAGATTCTTCGGAATAAGTACACTTTAGATTTTCAAATAATTGAGTACTACCGATTTTAATTGATTTAATTATACTAATAAAATTCTAGTGCACTTTTATTTGATATTGATATATTTTGCAGCTCGAGATTACACAAGTCAATTTCGAAATATTTTAGTAAGTCTTCAACCGGCGGCGCACAATAGTCACTTCTTAGTATGGTGACATTTTATTTGTTATGTTTTTTGAAAGAATATATAATTTCGAAAAATCTCAAGATTTTTCTGTTTACTTTCGAAGATACATATATGTTTCTTTAGAAATCACTTTTAGTATCATGCCCCACATTGGGTGCCAACTGTGTTAAGCAGCGAGTATTTACTAGCTATGCTAAATGATGGTTTGGGTGAAATTTTGTTCACGTGAAATGGGGCTCCTGTTTTTCAGCGTCTGGTGTTTATTTTCGGAAAAATTAGTAACTCTCACCAGAAGACAGATTTTTCAAAAAATACTTGAATTAATTCACAATGGAAATTTTTTTTTATTAAATATTCAACAGTTAAAATGAAACAAAAAAAATACTTAGCTTGCTCGCGCGGAATATCCCGTATAACAAAAGATAAGTAAGTTCACAAAAATCTGGCAGCCGTCCAACTCCCCTTCAAGATTTTAGAATATCAACATCAACAATATTTCTTTCAAATTTTTATTGAACTGTTGTTATTGTATAGCTTTAATCAATTCAAGTTTTCCAACACCAATCTCCGTACTCGACTTAACGAAGAGCTTGTCTCAAGTTTTTGGATTATGCACCTTCAGTCGAATATATATTTTTTTTTTATTTCGTGCAATCGTCAATGATGTTTTCCAGTTGGAGGGTTTTGTTTAAGCATCCTATTCTCATTTTAATAATGATGTTTGTTTGTAACACCTCGAAATAATGATGGTAGAGAAAAACGGATTGGACACCCTCGTATAATATTAAATGTTATTTTGGTTTTTGCATGTCCGTCCGTCTGTCCGTCTGTGCGCGCGATAGTTCGAAAACGCGTATACTTAGAGAGCTGAAATTTTGTACACGGACTTTAAAAAAAAAGTAAAATTACGCTCGAAAATGAGACAAATCGGGCAACTCCTTCGTGGGGTTGCCATACAAAAATTTCGTTTTCCATTATATTTGGACACTGTATGAGAACGCGTCAACGTAGAGAGCTGAAATTTGGTACATTGTGTTTTCATTGTACTAGCAAATAAAATTTCAAATAGACTAAATCGGGTAACTCGTTCTTGGTGTTGCCATATAAAAATTTAGGCTTTTTACGTATACTGTGAAAACGATCAGTCAAAGACTTTTTTATTGTATTAAAAACTTCTTCAGAATACAAAATCCTATAAAATTAGTTATAATCATTTTTTCTGTCCGACATACCGTTCTAGAAATATATGCGAAAAACAACTTCAAAAATCAAACTTGAATAGATCGGTGACCATACGAAATTTAATACGGGCATTCATCTAGGGTATCATAAGAATTGGTCTTAGACCAATTCTAGCTTTTTTACTTGTGAACTGATTTAATTATAAATTAGGTAAATTTGACAATATTTCCACACTAGCTTAGGTTAGGGTGACGGCTTTCGAAAAATCTACGATCAGCGATACTTAGCGCACCGATGGTCTGTTATGATTCCACCCCATCAGGTGCATCAGAACCACCCACAATAGTTAATGAACCTCAATACGTCCCTAACTCTTGATCTGCTATTTTCCTCAATTAACGAATAGCTACTAATAACTGCTTCTAAATTAGTGACAAACTTTAGCAAAAATTATCACATTAAGAACAAAATAAAAATAATAATGCATATACGACTTACATAAAGTATAGATCTCTATTTTCTACTGTGTCCCCAATTATTGAAAGATGTCTTTTCTTTTTATTTTAGTTTTACCACGTGTAGGAATATATGTATTATGCTGTTGTTACCCACGTGTGTAATATCTAAACATATCTGTCAAAGCCTCTATGTATTCCAAGAATGTGTTAGTGTGTATGAACCAATGCTACCTTTATCTAGCTTAGTTCATTTAGCGTTATTGGTTTAGTTTTCTGGAAATTCTGGCAGTATCAGCAATTCCATCGAAATGGAAACGAAAAAGATACCTATTGCATAGCGCCTTCTATGTCCTTCAATTTACTACAATTTACATTTTGTTAGCCAATACGATATCCATATGAAAATGTGTAACAGGAGGGAACATAGATTTACGACTTGAGATAAAAATTAATGTATCACCAAAAAATATATATCCATTAAAAAATTCATATCCCAAGTTAATTTATTTTTTTTTTATTTTTTTTTACTAATATCGTTACATAAATTTTTTATACAACCCGCAATACACTACGGACCCCAAGCACGTAAGTTGCCTCTAATAATGAAAAAAGAAGGTATGAACAAATTTCTAAGAAAAAATTAATGTTCGACTATGATAATATTATAAAAATCTTTTGCGCCTCAGGTACTGACAGAGGTATTATAACAACATGAACAGTCCCCTCTTCTTCTATTTCATTTGCCACCACTGTTGTAAGCCTGGATACAAGAACTATATAAACTAATTTTTGGTGTATATGCGTTGAGCTACAAATATATAAAAAATTATCAATTTAATTGAAAAATATTGCTCTGAAGTATGCTTAAATTTATATTTTTGCTTAACTACAATTAATCACTTTTAACTGAGTTACCTACTTCAAAAAGTTTTTAAATGGAAAATAGAGAAAATCATTCACTTAATATTAGCAACTATTTCTAGTACGTACATGGTTCTTTAATTCACTGTTGGTGCAATTTTGCTATAGTTTATTCATATTTGATATAATAAACATTCCATTCATATACATGCCAGTAATCCTAACCAAACCCCCGTTTGAATAATTTTCGGTTAGTTCTTCCAGTTGGCCTTCTAGCTAATGCCATTGGCAATTCTGTCGAACAAAATTTTATACAAAAAGTGAGTCCTTTACGCTTAAACGTTTTTCCATCCCAAGTAACATTCGAACTAGATGTAAGAACCTTACAGACCACTCTCCTTTGAGGTAAATATAGGAAGAAAATATTTCTTGACAATTGCTTAAATTAGGCCTTCAAAGTAATCTTAACTTTGTAACTAATTATTAGGGAAAAACATGTAATAAATCTTTTTTAATTTATTATCTCATAAGAATGAGGAAAAATAAGAAAATAAATAAGGAAAATTTCCTAAATCTGAGGCACCTTTCCTTACTTTTTACTTGAAGTCAAATTTAAGGAAATGTATAGACTTTGTAGTTGGATCTATTTTCAAATTCAAGCCAATATAACGTAAATATTTCGTAAATAGTTTCCTATTCCATTGTGTTTGCCCTCCAAGTCCAAATTCAAAGAAACAAAAAAAATCTCAAGGTAACTTGGACTAAATGGGGTTTATCGAAGGTCTGTCATAGCTACAATTATGTAATAATACAACCAAAAAAATTAAAGTTCATTTGCCTTTATTCGGCTTTAATATTACTGGCATTAATGAACTGTTCCCCCCGTTGAATTGTTTCATAAAGATTACAAATGCTGCTCCTTTTTCTCAAAGTTGCTACATTTGATTTGGGTCAATACACTTGATTATTTGTTTCCCAACCATGCTGAATATACGCATATTCAACTGCGTTTGCCTTCATCCGCTTTTTAACAAATGACCCTATATTGTATCCAAATGATGATGCTAATGTCATGGTTTACTATTTTTAAAATGTAAATAGAATATAGGAATTAGTAATATTAGTAATAGCCTGACCGTCTTCTCTGTTTGACAATCATCAATTCTTTGGCGAAATGCGTATTTTAAGTCGAAGTTTCTTTATAGGAAAAATTATCGTTGCCTTCGAACACAAAATTACCTAAGCAAGGATTTTTGACCTCAAAGCGGAGAATTTTGGTTATTTCGCCTTACCATCAAGGAAAGTTGTCGTATAAGGAAAAAATTTAAGTCAAATTAACTTTTAGCTCGATTGATGAAATATGCGCCATATTTATTTAACAAAACATGGCTGCCTTTGAATGAATAGAAAATTTGCTTGATATTTTGATGTCATTTTTTCATAGCTACTGAAAAAAAAATAGCCAAATAATGAATTTTTCTTAATTTCAGAACGATTTAAGAATATTTAAATTAATTTCAAGCCTCTAAATGGCAAACCAAAGAATTATTTAAAAAAGTTTAAATTTTTTTTTATTAAATATACAAAATATTTTCAAAACGCGTTGATGTTTCTTTAAAAAACTATTTCCGTATTTATCAATGATGTTTTAAATTAAGCGCTTAGAAGCTGAGAGAATTAGTTTTGAATAAGCGCAGAATCTCTATATATTTTATTAAAGCAATACATCTCATAATCATTCAAGCGATAAGAGTTATGTGCCTTTGTTTATAATATTTACATTACATACTAAGGAAAATATTCGCACACACAATTCTTATAAAATGAAATTCCTTCTTCATTAACACACACATTAACATAACTAGGTAGAAAATAGGTCGAGGTTAAGGAAAATTTACGTAAGCTCGACATGAAATTTACATTCAATTTACCAAATCAAAAAAATGTATCTAATGCCCTATTTGAAAATATTCCACAATTTCCCTGATATTTACGTCGATACGACGTCTTCTCATTCTCCACATACCTAAGTGTGACGTAAATATTAGGTAATCTCAACTTAACCACAATTAGTCGTTGCCTTAAATTACGTCTAACAAACGTAAAATCGACCTGAAAAAGAGGGTAAATGTTGCTTGGGATATTACACAGACTAAGTAATTGCAAAATTCATTATCTCGTCGTATATCAGCAAAGGATAGCGTAAATTAAACAAACACTCCCATAATAAGACAAATATATTATGTAACGTATAACGGGAGGAGCATCCCATCCTTAAAGTTGTCTATTAAAAAGTTTTTTTCATAAGTCGAATGACACTAAAATGCTGAATTAATTTTTTTTTCTTTGTTAACTATGGCTTGAGCTGGGGTACCTACTTCATTTTTTTAAATCTTCCAAAATTTTACCAGAAATCTCATATCAATTTCTGCACAGTATAACGAATGTAAAGCCATCATAGTCAGTATAAAGTCAACAATTGAAGTTAGTTTACTGATGGTCAGTTTTATTGACAACTGTAAGCCTTGAGGACCCATCGAAATGTGTACCACATTTTTCCAAACATTCACATTTTCCTAAACATATCTAGACAAGCATAAGAATCAACTTCAGTAAAGTAAAATTTATATTTAAAGTTGATATTAAGTTAATACTTATTCATAGACGAATTTGAATTGTGTTTTAACTAAAGTCAAAGTAACTTGCATTTCATTGAAAGAAATCCGAAATTCGGGAATTATAAAGATGATAAGACGCGGCGTAGAAATAGATGAATATTTTTCAATTTATAGATTATGCTTGACGTGGTTACAATAATTTTCACAAAATATTAACTCCTTACCTGCGGCCGTCCTGCTACAATTGAGCTGACTAATGCGATCTAATGCATAAATCTAATTTATGATCTTTAATTTGGTTAGTTAGAAAATATTTAGTAGTATTATTTAGTATTATTATCTGCGTGTTTAATTAATATTTACTGCTTGTGAATTTCGTGGATGCTGCTCTCCAAAACGGGATATCCCTTGCCTTGGCTGTACCATTGACGCTGGGTAATTTATCCGTAAGTAATCCGAGGTAATCTCGAGCTCGGGAATGTTGCTTTAATTGCCTCCTATCGATGCAAGCTCTTTGGATCGAAATACTGATCCCTTTCTGCGGTTATTTTACTCCGTTCACCAAAATAAAAGGAATCGGAACTCGATACTTCAAAAAAAAATTCTGCGCCAACTCTTTCTGCTCTCACAGCCGCCGTCACACGTACAAAAAAGAAAAAAAAACCCAGATCCACTGAACTCTCTCCAGAGCCAAATGTTATATCTCAGTTATACTGGGAATAAGGTACGACCACAATGTCGGTATATCGAATTCGATAGATGGAGGTTCCGATTGTCAGATGTTCAATTGTTTACTTTTATTGTTTTAACAATTATTATTATTTTTTATTATTGATTTATTCGATTATTTATTTCATTAAGGTCTAATTCTATTTTATTTATTATATTTATTTATTCATTCATTTATTTATTATAATTATTTATGTTATGTTATTATTAGGTTTTAGTTATATATATAAACATGAATACTACTTCTTAAGGCTAGCTTAATTCCTAGCCAAGCAAAATCTTCCATTTTAGAACCTGGTCTCTTACTGTACAAAATTTACAATGTGTTGATTTATAGACTTTTATGGATTACATTACAAATGCACAAAAACTTCATACTCTGGAATCATGTACAGAGCCTCGCCAACGACTAACAAAGTCTATTTATCTTATAATTTTAATCAAAAACAATCTGAAAACTAAATTAATGGCAATTTAATTAATTTTTTTTAATTGAATGTTGTTTTACCGTATATAGAATAAAATTTAGTAAGATAATGTCCACCAAGTCCTATTCCCAACTTTTTTACATGACATTTAATTCGAACATGTGTTTACAATCGTTTTCACCAATGGAATCAAGCCACATAATAAAAATTATTTTTCGCTTCTATTATTTCCTCAACCCTTTCATAAAACTTTATAAATTGTAGTAAAAGGAGTGTCACTGCTTGACTTACACATTTAATTATCCTACTAACTGTATCTTGAAATATTCCTTGAAGAGATGATATTAAAAAAAAACACGCATTGTAATAATTTTACAAAATTTACACAACACCCTGAAGCTCAAGTATACCTACCTACTAAAAATGGCAAAAGTCTGTTTTAAATTTAAAGTCAACCTTAACCACTAGAGTCAATCGTAAGTGCTTTTTGAATAACATAAAATCAACTTTAAGATAAAGTCGGCTTAAAGTTGATTTTAAATTGGCTATGAATAGCGCCCATGTGTATATGAGTGAGGAATTCCCTAGTCTATATCTAGGATTGTTTCATTTTTTACTCATCTTTTAATTTCCTAATTTCCGAAACTAACGTTCAATGAGCGAAGATTCTATATACATTTTCTAGAAAGACTGTCAGCTGCCTTAGTTCATTCGATCTGAAGACTGAAACTCAGACAAGAATAACTTTTTTTTCTGTATGCCACAGTTCGTTGACGTTTTCCATAATAATTCGCCGAAAATATAAGTTATTCCGAAATTTTTTAATACACTCTTCTATGGATAATACTATAGTCTGAGCCTCCGCCTGAAAAAGAGTAACGTTTTAATCTAAGACTTTTATAAATGAGTATCTAGGCGTTGGACAGTATAACTCAGACACGACTAGAATATGTCATTTAATATATTTTGACCACATCTTTTATGAGGATCTTCATCGAAAATCCTAACAAGGCTTCAGTTAGGCCTTCCGCAATTCGATATTCAAGCTTTGGATTGCATTTCAGGGAAAGCCCATACCATTTTTCTTGCTTAATTTTTTGAACTGTGTTTAAAGGCTATCAGGACTTAATGGAAGCCCGCATTTGTCTAAAGGCTCCACACAACTTACTACAGACAATTTATCCTGCAATGACGTTTTTGGACTAGTATTTTATTTTGATTTTTAGGCAGGGGGACGATAGATCCCACGCACGGAGGTCAGGGCGGCCCATTGTGCTATCCTCCTAGAAACCCCATCACCAAAACCTTGCAGTCCTCTCAGTAAAGCGCAGTAGATCTTGGTAAGGTAAGTTTTTCAGCTCATCCACAGATATCGGAGGGCAAACCCAAGCGTATTCAACAATTAATTTTATTTGATAGTAGCTGCTCTAATAGAAAATTTTCCTTGTCGAATGTCCGACAATGCTTCACTTAGTATTGTAGCACAGTATATCGTTCATATTTCTTTATATGCAAAGCATTGAATCTAAATAATTAATAAAGTGTTGCTTGTTGGTCGCGATTGGGGGCAAGGTAAAAAATTCAGCTCTAATTTCCGGCCACCAGTACACGCAAACTTGCTCATGATGGTATGATCCATTTCGTGGCCATTAAATTAAATTTCAAGCAATATTATATTTTATTTGAAATAGGTATATCTACTGAAAAAGCGCTCTCATAAAATAAAACGGAATAAAAAGAGGAATCCCTTACCTTTTGAACACATAGCACTACATTAAAAAAAAATTATTTTTTTTTTGCATTTTCGCATTATTTACATGCACCTAATGAACTGAACTTTAACTCAATGATCCTGTTGCTCACTTTAGATGGGTAGCAGATATACACGAATATGAGGATATAGAAATGCATATCTTCATTTTAAGGAAAATATACGTCGTTTTATGGCATGTTATAAAATGAAGTGGACGTGAATTGGTGCATTTACCCCATTACGGGTAATCTGTAAAGAGTTGATATTGACTAACTTACTTCGCGATGTGGTTATAATTATATCTACCTGCAGAGAGTTTTTCATTAATGAAAATCATTGTCTGGACAGGTATAAGACGTATCAACAGAATCCATAAATTTAAACGTCCTTAAAAATTTCACCAAAGATGTTCATCCGTATCAGTAAAAATTTGAATGTTATTCTGAAAGATCCGTCGGTCTGCAGTAGTATGATGGTAAATTTTTTCTTAGACTTAGAGTTAGCTCCGAGAAATTTTTTAAAGTTCACAAAATAGACGGAAAAGAGACGTAGATACCTATAGGTAAGTGTCGCTATGCTCTATATGTTGATTTCAACTCATTTTTCCAAACTTTTATAAAACAATTTTCCTATTGACTTTCAACTTCTTGCAATCATCGTTTTGTCACTAAATTTATTTTTATTTATTGTGTCTGTAGTTAACTAAAAATTTTCCATTCCAGTGCCTAAGGATTTTTCACATACTTAAATAAATTACATTTGAGGAATACAATCAAATCACAGGAACTGTTTTCAAACGTTATGGAATTAGGTTTATTTGAGAGCATGACATGTAAATTTTCAGACTAAATTCATATGATTCAGCCTGATCAATGTAGATTGTAGGTATTATTCGGTATTCAGTTAAAGAGCTGGTCTTCGTTTTACCTTTGGACACCTTACCAATGCAGGATATTATGATACCATGGGGCATACAATTGTAAACTATAACCAGGATTTTTTTATATGTTTAAGAACCCAGGATTTTTCTAAGGAACATTATAAGTACAGAATGTCTTTATGGTTATTTCCAGAATTTTTATAGCCTGGGACTTTTAATTGTGCTTCTGTTCGCGGATTACGGGAGATGTTTTAGTGACTTAAAAAATAATAATCTAAAAACTCCAGTGAATTTATAGTTTTAGTATGGCTGTTATCAGAAGAGTTTATCGTAAATTTTTAGTTGCGAATAGAATTCGAACTCATGATTTGTATGTTAGACCCAAAATCGGTCTCCATCTACTTACCATTTAGGATTTCATTAACATCTCTAAATGTGTATAACCTTTCCCAATGGCCTAAGAATAGATACATACAATTGCCATTATAATTAACTTAAAAGTATTGTAACAGTAAAAATAACTGCACATTTCACCTCAAGTATTAAATAACTGCCATTAGCATAAGAAGGTAATATACAATAAAATACATTCAGATGTTCTTGAAAAACTCTATCCACTTAGTGGCAATTCATAACCGCGGAATTTTAAAATCAATTTTCTTCATCGGAAACATGATCTGAACGCAATAGTTAATAATGATCGCTCGCTCGCTCGCTCGCTAACCTCATAAACCACAGAGCGCGACAAAATTTCTTATAATCAGCGACTTCTAATTAATTTGTCACAACAACTCGTTAAAAGCTTTACACATTTAATTAGAGCGCGAGCATATTCCGTTCAATTTTTTTTTTTAATTTGCAGCCGTATGCAACATATTTGCACCGTGCAGCTATACTTACTTTGCTCAGAGATCATTACGCCCGCCCCCCACTTGTGAAATACTAGGTACTTACCTTTCTATGTCACAAGCCTATGGCAATATTGATTTCACAAATATTTTCAAGAATACACATATGTCAAGAAAGAAGCCAAGAGTATAGATCTAATGGAGGAATGATATCACGTTTTCGTGAGGTAACGATTTTGATTGTTGTATGTATAGGAAAACGCGAAATCATGCAGTAGACGAAGGGTATACATCGCGCGATCAAAATGAATTTTGTACTAAAAGTATGCTGCGGTTATCCATAAAATTCATTAACACTTTATGAAAGGTCTTCTCTTACTACATATATGTATATACAGAGATCTTGATGCGTAGATCGAGACTATGTCTAAGTTTTGGAATTCTTTAAATCAATCGGCAGAAAGTGCCAGCAGCCAGGTGATGGTTATGTAGTTAGAGCCTTCACATTTTCATCGGATACCTACCTACCTCTTATATTTCTTGTGCATCACGAACTCGACCTCTTCGAGTAGATTTACAGACGCCATGTTGATCTTCTTTTGTCTATTTGGACAACATACCAACAAAGGTGAGGAGCATAACTGCTATGAGTATAGAAGAAGACCATCAAGAGATAAAAGACTATACATGCAGGTATCTACCTACTAACTATACTCTGAGTTCGGACATTTTTCATGGAACTCACGATCGGGTGCATTCAAATATTATCCCAAAGCGAAACCACCGAACAAGAAATGCTCCAGGTTGTATATACCTATATTGTCCGTCCAGGCATCCATAGCCGAGTCTATAGTGTTGGTGTGGCAGTGAATATGTGTCGGCCCTTGAATTTATGCTTTATGGTGTCGTTTTTGTTTTCATTTTACCTGCATCATTTTATCTTGGCTTGTTATCTAATACTTTTGTTAATGTTCTTTTCTCACAAACCGGTGTAAGGTTTGTGTAGAGTGGACTGGCGGGCATGAGCATCACAAATTACAGGGCTGTGCGATACCAATCTCGCTCAACTTTTTCGACTCTATTTATATATGTAGGTATACGTATACATATATATATTAAAGGACTCTTAAAACAGTAAATTTTATCCAAGCAACTGCAATTTTAGACATTCCAAAACAATCACAGGCGGATCTGCATATTTTTCTCGTGATTATATATGCAAAATTACCTTAAAGGCGCTTAATATTGGTCTCTACCCATCAACTGGGTCTCAATACCTTTACTACTTGGCTCTCCTCTATCTCTACGCAAGCTAGCATAGCATAAGTTATCCCCAATGTTTTGCTGAAAATTACGTTCCAATAGCAGAAATGCAGATTTTCGCTCCCATCTTAACTTATCGCTAACAAAGCACTTCAAAGTTGAAGCCTTTCTTAGCCATCATCATCTAATAGTCCTCCCCTGAAGACTTTTGCAGTAAGTTAACTCTTCAGAGAGAGAATGGTATGCATATAACCTTAAAATGGCGAACGTGGAAACTTTAAATTAACTCGAAGACGACTAGTTGGCATTTTTCGTGCTTGTCGCATTTCGTCGTTTTACTCTTTTTCGTGTATTTCAATTTCTAAGGTGACTTCATCTGTTTATATGTACGTGGTACCCTCCTAAGTAGCCGGCCTCTACGCTATAGCTAGCTCTACCTGTAAGCGCAATCATCAAGCTTTGTAATGATGTTTGACCTTTATTTATTGACGAAGTTCTTTTTCTCTGACTGTTTTTGTTGTTGTTGTTGTTTTTGTAATTTTGCTTAACTAGTACTACTCTTCTCGATTAAGTAGTGCCGTGTAATGATGAACGACAACGGCATACTTGAGATTGTCTAAGATGTTGTTGTTTTTGTTGCTGCTGCTGCTGCTATGTATGATGATGATTATTTAATAAGACCACAGCAAAATGATTTGTTTGGTACTTGGAAAACACTTGAAAATGTTAACGATTTCCATCGTGCTGAGTTATTTTCTGTGTGGATTTTTATTGAAAATTTAATTCTATTTACTACTACTGCTACTAAGTAGTAGTAGTAGTAACAGGTTCGCTAATGCTTTTAATATAAATGAACAACAAGTGGCACATGGAATGTATTTACAGCAGACCAGAGAGATACAGATGCATTCCTATTGTACTTAGTCATTATGTATGCCAGCATGACTGATATGTAAAGTAGGGAGACAAGTTTTATAACGTGAGATTTACGAGGTTTTCTACTATTTGCTTCTTTCGAAAACTTTCAAAGCTTTTAACAATAAGTCCTTGAACCTTTTGTGTAGTATTTATGTGTAACAATTATTTTTGAGCTTGATGTTTTCCTTTTCTATTTCACAAGAAGAAGAGTACATTGAAGAGTAAATATTTCACAGATAAACTTTTGGTACCTACTAAATTTTAAATGACAACAATTTCACTCGTTTTCGAAATTTTGTCTGCAATTATTTGCAAGAATGACAAATAGAATACCGCATTGTATCCCTTGCTTCTCGTAAGTAAGGGGCGAATTGAATACCTACCTTACCAAGAATGTTCAGCAAAAGTCGAACAGTAGAGATATGTAAATGCAGCAAACACATCCCTTTAAAAATAATTATTTAGTTAAGCAGACTCTTCAAATGCCGCATATGGGTTAAGACTCTATCGCATTCAAGGTTTACATAGCAGCAAACGGTCTACTAGAACGGAAATACTATATTAACTACAACTGGATGGGGTATAAGGTGTACCACAAAACTATTTATTTCCGAACACTAATTACTTATTTTATTTTGCCCTATAACCTCTAGTAAAGAATTTCGACAGTATATCAAAATCGAACCCATCAATAAAAATCATCCTGGTATCATCCTCTTGATAAAATCCTCAGATATAAATCAGTGACTCTGCAAATAGTAACAAGGTCCTTCCTAGTTGCAAGTATTTGGTGTTGAGATCAGTTAAAATTGTACAATTTACGTTGCTGTATAATTTATGCCCTCATCTAAATTTTCATTGTCATCGAACATTTGGTACAAAGATATCGAGATCAAACTCATACATGGATCACCGAGTTCATTAGGAGCTTATTGGTGCTAGTTCAGGAGATGCAATAGCTTTATAAATGTAAATTGCAGACAGCGTGAGTATTGATTTATGTTCCTCTGCACCTAGACAGCAAGGGAGTGCATGCCTCAGAGGCATTGATTTGGCAACTCTTTAAAATAATTTTCCAGAGTGGTCCACTATACGTTTGGTTCATGTAGCGAAACTCACTAGTTTCAGTTCCTATTCTGGAACTGCAGATAAATTAGTCATGTCTTCCCATTATATATAGGTGCTTTTTGCTAGTTCAATATTTTTTTTTTATCACTTTTCAGTAGCCACGTAGTTATGGTTATGCCTATTTTTGGTAGGATCATCTCTATCTGTCTACAATCTTGTCTTCTTGATGACGGACACCAATGTATATGGTTCAGGAGTTATCATAGATTTTTTTTTTTCATGAAATAGTCTTAATTACTGTAAAACTATCGAAAAAGATATAGATGTGTTTGTTGTTGAGTGCACAGATTATTCCTTGTATTCCTTGAAAGAGTGTAGTATAGTTTTCCATTCTCAGTACAGACATTTCTTAAAGCATGAAGCAGTCACATCAAACTCCAACACCCATCGGTATATCAGAACAGTCTTTAGCTAGGGATAGTCTGCTCTCCAACACTATATTGGGTATATCAAAGGATAAGAGTCTCACCGACATATGATCTGATGATATTAACATTTCAGGATGTTCCTCGAGAATCTCTACTATCAAAGTATGACCTTTACCAATGTTTTTTTTAAGGAAGACCTATACCACGTCCATCCTGCATGCAGCACTAACTGCCGAACTGTCTACCTCCAATTCTATGCGCATGTTACCAGTGATGCTTAGGGAGCCCATTTTTTAAACTCAAAAATATTCTTCATTTTATTCCATTTAGATATACAGGGTGTTTCCCACTAAAAGGTTAATAGAGCAGGAGGTGATAGTACTCACCTACCCAAACAAAAAATTGTAAGGCATTGGGGGGGGGGGGGAGGGGGGGGCATATCAACCGTTTAGAAGTTACCTCTTTCCTCAAGAATTATGTTTGTCTAAAATAAAAATTTTGGATTTCCTTACCTTTTTTTTTAATTTAACCTCTATTATTTTTGCAAAAAGGTCGTTAGCATAACATTTTTTTATAAAAACTGTAAGCTGCAGACTCTCCTCTTTAATATGACCTATTGCACCCAATGTCCTAACTGAAGCCCTTTAAAAGTTATTAGCTCTAAACCTATTCTCAAACCTATTTTCAAACCTATTATCAACGATAATTTGTTCCCTTAGCACGTCATTTTAAAAAATATCGTCTAATTTCGGTGTGACGTGAATAGGTTATAAGTTAATAACTGTTTACCGGTTTCAGTTAACAAATATGGTCTAATAAGTTAAATTAAAGCGGAGAGTCTACAGTTTACAGTTTTTTTTTAAAAAAAGTTATGTTAACGACATTTATTTAAAAATAATAGAGGTCAATTAAAAAAAAGGTAAGAGAATCCGAAATTTTTAGTTTAGACAACCATAATTCTTGAGGGGAGAGGGGTATGGAGCTGGTTGAGCAGTCGTTGGAAAGGCAATGAAGTTTTGTATGCAATGATACATGGTTTTTTATGAAAAACTAGATTTTTTCTTAATCACCCTGTAACTTCTAAACGGTTGATACCCCCCCCCCCTGCCATACAATTTTTTGTTTGTCTAGCTGAGTACTATCACCTAATGCTCTAGTGGGAAACACCCTGTATATTGCTCAATTTAGCTTCAATCAATTTTAGCTTCGCCCTATTCCACTATGGAATTTTTTTATAACAATCCTAGATATTTAGTATATATGTCTAGATTTTAAGCCCCATGTCGCTCTGCGAGCTATACAGAAGGCTCAAAATAGCCTTTAATCTCTCTCAACGATTATTTATAGCAGTCTAAGTCTTAGATCTCAATGGCACAGTAAAAATGGTCGCCCTAATAGGCGAAATTTTTCATCATGAAGCGTACCAAGAGGTCATACACTACAATTCATGACAAGCAAAGAGGGATGGATAGAGCGCTGCTCTGATTGAAGCCAATACTGACCATTCCTCTTGTTCTACACCTGGCTTGCTTTCATATGAACTGAATTCTGTAATTTTACATCTACCTTAATGATGGTTTACAGTTGATTGGAGTTTTCCAGCTGGTTATGCTTTTGATCGGGTCTATGATGTAAGATTTGGGATATTTTTTTAAAGGAAACTCCGATCTTTGGATTAAACTTTTTTATTGTTCACTCAACGTTTCGGGTCTTGTTTAGTACCCTTCTTCAGGAGTTAGCTAAATTAGAGTATAAGATAGTAGTATACTCTAATTTTGCTAACTCCTGAAGAAGGGTACTAAACAAGACCCGAAACGTTGACTGAACAATAAAAAAGTTTAATCCAAAGATCGGAGTTTCCTTAAAAAAATATCCCAAACCTTACATCTACCTTAATGACCAATTGTATTAGTTTACGTATGTAATCCAAAATTTTCAAGCTGGCCGTCACTTCATCTACGATCCCAAATTACATCCTTGCCCGACTAAACACAAGAACCATTAGTAAGAATAAGTCTTTCACTGAAGTTCGTTGGTACAGTCAGTATACCACCTTCGGTTTCAAACACATCAACAGCAATAAACATCTTCTATTATTGCTTACATCATATAATACCTCGATTATCTTCATCTACGACCTTGATTACAATATTAACTA
Source organism: Dioctria linearis (assembly GCA_963930735.1). NCBI lineage: Eukaryota > Metazoa > Arthropoda > Insecta > Diptera > Asilidae > Dioctria > Dioctria linearis. The sequence continues at coordinate 324,887,413 of OZ005740.1, read as the reverse complement.
TGCTCTTTACTCCCAAGATGCACAGACGATATCTGATTGAAGCAAATCACGAAATGATTAATCTTTGTCCACCATTCAAAGAAATTCTCATTAAAATACTCACAAGGGGACGACTGTCTTCAATTCATATTAGCATCAATTCTATTGCCATATGGTCAAAGGTATTGCTGCATTGCCAGCAAACAAAAAAAAATGTAAAAACATAAAAATTATTGTAATTAAAAAAAAAAACGAAAAAAAAAATTTCGACTGCATCCAAGAGCAGATTTGGCCATGAGAAAAAACCACTAAGCGTTTCATAATAAGTCAATGACGCCTCCGGTCTGTGCCATTTTTCGAGCACTTTCAATGATGACGTCTAATCTACAGCCTAGATACATTGAAAATGCAAGACTAGCATAGCTTCGCCAACATCCTACACGACCATGCACAAGTTTGACTTCAATCGTTTCACGGTAACAAGCCTACTCAACTGTTTTTAGGTTTTTTTTTGTTTTTGATTTTTTTTTTTTTTAATAGAGGCATTAAAATCGAAGCAACTTTAAGATGCAGATTTGTTATTTGCTGCTTAGGTTGAGGTTGAGGTTTTCATTCACAAAAATTTTCTTCCATTCCTGATTGACCAAATGACCTCACCTTCACTTCCTACGCGTTCAAAATGTTAAAGGAAATTTAGTTTTTTTTTTTTAAGAAAAATTTACAAAATCACAAATTATTTCCCGTGAATAAATGAATACAACTGACGCATTATTTAACGACTTCGAAGAAACTTCCATTTAACGAATAAATAAATCTCCACTTTCGGACAAAAGATACGAATTAAAGCGATAAGATACCTCCCACAATTGCTGCTTTATACCACAAGAAAGTGACCACCGCGAGTTGAGACATCTTCAAAACAAGATGCAAGATGCGGCCGCCCAAAAGAAATATTTATTTGTCAAGAGTCAAAGATGCACACGCGCTTTAACACCCGCACTCAATGCGTTTCGATGAAAGCTTAATCGGCACGCGCTTACCTTTGGATGTTTATTGAATTTCTTATAACAAACGAAATGCGCTTTGTGTGATGGACAGGACACAAGTTCTATCCGCCCACTTTAAGGGCCTCAAAATTTATAGCTGAATAATATACATGATAGGTTACCAATGTTGTACATAATTATATACATATAAGATCTGACCTTTGGATTTACGGTCGGCTCACGACTAATCCACCTATAGCTTCAGGTGACAGTAGTGACATGCTCTAACCAAGTATAGGTACTTATTATCAAACCTGGATGATGATGACGACGACGCCTTCGCATGCAACACTAATGAGCAGTGGAAAAATAGCTGCGCGCGTCTTCTGCAAATATAGCACAGCTGTTGCGCAGCCGGTTTTGTATGTATGTATATTAACTCTAGCTAGGCATGAACGAGACCTTAAATGTGGATAACTGTGACGGGTTGTTTCACCCACGCACAAGAATCTTGCGTCAATGTTTTGCCACAACTCTTTGCCTCTGGGGGGGTTCACTCTTTGCTTTTATTTCTATTAAATGTCTCTCTGCTGGAGACGAGTTTCTCATATCGAAATTGAAATTAAAAAGTGAACACTTCAAGCCTCGTTAATTTTAGTTGTATAATTGCAAAAGCTTATAGGCTTTTTATACTGGAATTGGTCAATTTAAACCAATCCCATTCCGCTTAAGATTTTTATTTTTAGACATGATATCGTGCTAAAATTAGCGCCGCGCCGAATGCTGTTAATAAATATCGGAATAGAGGCGACAAAAACATCCATTTTTGGTAATATGAACAGCATCCGAAATGAGAATTTTTTTTTTTGTATATATATTTATAAAATAGAGAAGTTCTTGAAGATAACTCAGGTGAATCGTGCGAATCCAAGCTTGCTTTGACCCCACTACATGATGTGTACTCAAGAAATCTGTAAAAAAAACAACAATCAAATTAAGTCAGAAAAGGGATCACAACAGATAGACATAGAATATTAAACTGTGCGCAAACTACTTTTACGTGTACCTACTACTACTACTACTATATGTAAGTTAAATGCTCTGCGCATGAGTGCGCGTTTATTATATAACGGGAAGCTTTGTATGCGCGTCCGCAATGGTATCAGAGAGTGCAACGAGCAGAAACAGCTTTCAGTCTTCGAACAACAAATTAATGTAATCAACAGCGCGCGAAAGTCTTCTTTTAAAAGAAGAAGAAATGTCTGAGATGAAATTTTCCCTTCAACAAATTTAACTTGTTCCCGTCTTGACTTGACCAGAGCTATCTCCTTTTGGGAGCAAACGGTTTGAGGTGTGATTCATGATGAACAGAATACTTACCATTCCTGCCGTTAAGGTCTTCTGCTTCAGATACCTACTAGAAAAGAGAGGTTGACTGATGCCGTGAGGCATTAACTCCAAACAGAATATTTTCAAGAAGTACAAGAACCGGCGGGAATAACATGCGCGTGCGCAACTTACTTAGAAACTCAATTAAACTAAATTGAAGGTATATTCACCGATTAATTAGAAATACTGGCGCTAGTAACCGTTTAATTATTTTTATAGCCGGTAAACAGTCAGCACAGCAGAATAAATGTAAACTTTACTGATAGAAAAAAAAAGGTACATTAATTAAGTATATAAAAGGTAGCCATCCTTAGCGGAGCTCTTTGTAAAGGAAGGGTTAAAAAAAAAGTTATATGGATGCGATTCATAATGTTCTTCATGAAGAATTTATTAAATTTTTTTTTTCTTATAATACTTAATGTGGCTTTTTAAACACATCAACCACAAATAGACACACTAATTGTATGCAACTTTATGGTTATAAAATTTTGAATTAATCTTAAATTGAAAATTTGCTCGGTTTATTTCAATAGTTGTGTTTTTTTTTGTTCGAGGGTCAGAGTATAACACAAGGAGAAAAACAAAAGAAAACTTCAAAAGAGCAAAATTTTTATTTTATGTATAGTTGGTAATATTTGTGATATTTACTTAATATTAATTATTTGATCATAAACCGTGAAAAGAAGTATATTAACAAAAAGTTTATTTGAGACTATTTGGGATTTTTTATTTTATTTTATCTTTGTACACAATTTCAAGTGAAAAATTGTTAAATTTAAAATTCATAGCGCCATCTAGTTTAGTTGGCGTTAAAAATTTAAATAAAGCGAACATAGAACATACCAAATATTTAGTTCTCTTCAATGATATGGATGGTCGAAAGAACACAACTACTAATATCTCACAGCAGCCTCTTAAATACTATCTTCACTATCTTCGTACTTAGATTGCAAAAACTATTCATCATTTATTTTCACTTATAGAATCACTCAGAGTGGGCATTTCTTCAATGACTATACCTTTTCACTTTCAATATGGGAATAGTAAACTTCAACTTGAGAATAGTAAATTTGAATTTGAGAATTTTATTTTTTATTTTAAAAAAAATATTTTAAATACAAAATATTTTAAAAGCAATTTATTAGTATTGCATACTTTCTAAGTTAAGAGCAGCAGGAACTTTTCTTTGATTGATTGCGATGCAATTGGCACATATTTTTGGTGTGACTGTCTGCAAACCTTCTTCCATGAGGCTTTCTAAGGCTCTTACTCTATATTCTTTGATGGTTAAATCGTTTCTGGTGTAAATAATACTTGATAACTTTTTTCATAATTCTCTTTTAACAGAAGCTTTCACCACAGACCACAAATTTTCAATGGGGTTAAACATTGGACTATAGGGTCCAAGTCTCAGTATCTTGTTTTCATGGAATTCCTGCTTCAGTAAAACTTCTTCAACTTTACTGTGACAAGGTGCATTGTTAATTACCATAACAACTGGTTTACCATGTCTTATCATTGCTTAGCAGGGGCAGGTTTCCATTCACGCGTTTGCATTTTCTATTTTGAACGAACCTCTTCTTATTTCATAATATATAAATCCAATTGTGCTGATGCATCCTATTACATGAAGATTAGCACCTTTTGAACCGGCTGCTATAGTGGTACATCTTGTTCCTTTTAATGATCTACCCTGCGTTCTTGAAATATGAATGTTTAGATTAGTTTCATCCATAAACAAAATAGTTTTATTTTGGGACTGAAATTCCAAAAGACATTCAACAAACTCTTTTCGTTTTTGTTTGTTCTCAGCGCAGTTTCACTTTTCGGGTTCATGCCTTAGGTATTTCAGCGTGTAGCAGAGAAAATCAATGTAATGCGACAATTTTTTTCAATAATTTCTACGAAATAATCTAAATGAATTTGCGTAATTTTTTCAAATCTTTTCCCTCCTCGTTTGTTTGAAGTTTCACCCTCTGACATCCAACGATATGCTGTTGACTGAGGAATATTAAGTTGGTGTACAAGTTGTTTCCAATCTCCATTCATATTTGACACAGCAAGTAATTTGGTTTTTTTAGATTCTTTTTCTAATTTTTTAATTCTTGTAGCCATTTTTGACGGCTATCAATTTTAATATAAAAACAAAATTGTAATTATTCTCTAAAATGTGAAGAATTTTTTGAAAACCATCGCAAGGATTACTAGTTTTATTTAGATTTTAACATTTCCCATATTGAAATTTACTATTCTCAAGTTGAAGTTTACTATTCCACTTTGAAGTATACTATTCCCATATTGAGGTTTATTATTCTCACTTTGAAACTGAAAAGGTATAGAACAGACAAAATCATATAATTATTATTACCTCCATTGAATCCCTCCAAGACCTCGGCTTATGAATTAAATTTTTATATATTTACCAACTTAAGCAGAAAATCACAACCTATTTCTATGGGGCTTCCATCTTATTTTCCCAAAAATGTTCCTATTGGTAAGAGTCCCAAAGTTCGCAATATCGAATGACTGTAGTTGAATATAAGACCTAAGTAATTCAAATTTTGTCCGTATAGTCTCAAACCTCAATATATATGTAGATGATCCTAGTATAAATTAGTGGGAGCATGATCGGCGTGACAAATGACTCAGATACATACATATATATTGTTACGAGCGTGGCCTTAGTTCGTTATTTAAAACAAAAAGTTCTTTCTTTATTTAAATTTACTGTTTACTCTTACAATTCACAAACAATTATATCAAATCAATTCTTTAGTTATCGCTAATACTGTACTTCTAATTATCACAATCCAAATAGTTTACTTCGTTCACTGCACTGTCTGAAATAAGACTCCGCCTCCTGTATGTAAGTATCGCCGTATTTATACTCTACAAATCATCCTAGAACCTCCCTGAATATTTCGTTCTCCGAACCCAAAGTTTACTAAGATGTCACTAACCTAAAGTTGTTTCCATTTCCAACAATACGAAATAAGAAGCGATTCCGCACTCCTAATATTGGCTCGAAATCAGAAACTGAAATAGAAGAAGTGTCGAAATCTATCAAACTCTGGTTAATAATATTAGGATCAATATCGGGATCAGAAACAATTTTCTTATTCACTCCAATTGCTTGCAAATTCTTCCATAATGTTTTAGGAGGAAGTTCTGAGCTTAATTTGTTAGCATAATAACACTGCTTTGCATGCCGTACAGCTGACGTTACTCTGTTCTTAAGTAACCGAAAAATTGCCGAATTGCGGGAAGACTTGCACCTTTTCCAATGTAAATAAGCCTTGTCGCGATCTTTAATTAGATTTTCTACGTGTGGGGAAAACCAGGGACACTTCGGTTTCCTGACATTAACCCTATGAAGAGGAACCATATTTATCAAATAAGTACATCACTAGCTCATTAAAATAACAAACTTGATAATCTACCTCAAGTATAAGATAAATACGGTTCCATCCCAGAGACAATGCCTCCTCAAGCAGCATAGGTTACCATAGTCTCTATATTGAAAACAATTACTTGTCCCGCTATTCGGACGAGCCAAGTTGTAGTTCAGAAAGAACAAATCATAATCGGAGATACCTGGAATGGATAATTGGTAATACGAAGCTACCATGTTTATGTCACCCACCACAAGGAAAAGGTCCAGCAAAGTTGCAGTAGTAGGCGAGAAATGTGTTGGTTCTTTGTTTACAATTTTAAGCTCAACTTGATGTAAGTTTGAGAGAAAGCTTGAATTTGCATTACATTCGTCAAGAAGATTGAGATTAAAATCTCCTCCGATTATTATATGAGTATAATCTGAACAAACTTCGGAGAGTGTTTCGTATAACGGTGATAAGTTAGAAACATTGGGTGGATTATACACAGAACCTACAAGACATTTGTTTTCTCCGCCAAATAGTTCAAGAAATATGAACTCTACTTCATTTGTACCTGACGTTGCAATTATTTTGCAGGAGATCTTCTCACTAATATATATTGCAACCCCACCCGGCACCTCAATGGTTGGTTCTACCTGTATTACTTAAAGCCAGGAATGTGAACTAGAGAATCAGGGATATGCGGGTTTAACCAAGATTCTGACACACAAATTAAGTCAACTTTTGAATCCGAGAATATACTCACAAGTTCGTCGATACATCCAATAAGACTGCGTGCATTAATATTACACACTTTCAATCCAGGTGATTGTTTAGCAAAAACACGTAACATGATATTAGTACAATTTATCCCATCCATGCCACTACCCGCAAAATCATCGACAGGCACAACCAGCAAGCGGGACACGAAGAGGGCATAAAGGGACCAGGTAGAAATTGTGTGACTGCCCAGATTGGGTAAATAATATCTTCTTAATAATTTGTATATATTTCGACAAAATTTATTTTTAAGGAAGGCTATTTATACCTTTCAATACTACCACATAGTTTAACTCTCTCCGTACTAAGGAAAGGTATGAAAGGATTTGCTACAACTAAAAACTTGTTTTACACACTTGGAATAGCAGGAATATAAGTAAGAAGAACGGCTTACTCAAAATCCTTACAGTCTACAAAAAATGCTATAATTTCATTATTGATCTAAGTGTTAACCTATCGAATTATTATCGAAAAACAAATTAATTTTATTCAACTGGTCAAACGGATGTAACTCTTCTATTGCCTGTACAGTATTTTTCACTATTTTATATACCTACCGCAAATATTGATATTGAACTGAATGGTAAAATTTAAAAGAGACTCACTTCGCGCATTGTTGAGGATTGAACTTCTATTCACGGGGGTAATAAAGTGATACGTAGTGAATGACAAGTTTATCAAAAATTTGGATGGTGCTGGAGGTTAATTTTTTTTTTTAATTTTATAAATCACCACTTCACTTTGTGGCGCGTCTTTACAAATGTTTCGAAAATGAATGTGGAGTAAGAACCATAGTATACTCAGCATCCTTTTAAATACAAGACACGTACGACCTACCAGACTATTGTAGTTTCTTCTAAGCGGAGACTGCTTAAGTTAGCTTAAAACGTACCTAGTGATCGAGATATCAAGATTTATATCGACCGTCAACTGACAATTAATGGTCTGGATTCGAGGAGAATCCTTACATCGCGTCTAGTTAGCGTTGTCGTCCCGGGAGACTTGGTGTTAACCGCAAAGCTATCTCTGCTAGGTGCCTACTCACAGTGATATGCCAAGAAACGAGAGAGCTGATGATCTGGCCCGAAAGGGTTCAACTACGAATTTATGCTTAGCAGAGTAATCTACATAGGTAGACCCCTAGAATCAGAGAATTCTATATTTACAGGCCTGTAAGCTGGATAATCGCAGAATTCAAGATTGTTATCTATGGCCCAAGATATGTTCTAGGCAGACAGAAGCTCTTGTAAGGAGGAACCGTAATTATGAGTGGAATCTTACTGCAATTGTCACGGGATAAAATTTTTCCCGAAAATTTGTTCTGAAAGGTGTAAGATGTTCAAAAAATTTCCCATTGTGACGTCATGATTTATATGTAGGTTGGATTGCAAGGGTACAACTAAGGATGATTCCTAGCCTACTTTATGTAGACCACTGACTGTTTCAATGTGGTTCATATGAGAATCTATCCATCTAAAATCAACCCTAGATCCAATCTGCTTCCCTAAGGAATCTCGTTATTGATCTAAGCTCTATACCTTCCAGCTCTTCTGGCTCCTAAAATTAATGTCTACCACATTTCCTTCTTCTCTTGTTCGTTGTTCTCCATTCTGCTCCCCTTAAGAAGATCTATTATTTTCTTTATATTGTACATAGGCCACAATTGCCTCGCAATACAGCAGGTGAGCATTGAACTACCGATGATTATCCTTCCTCTTAGCTATAATTGGTGATGTCGCCTTTTTGGGCTCCGACCAGGATTCTCATATACCATATTGCATCGAATCGGTCCATTTCTCAATCTTTTTTGCTAGCTCATAGCGGATGAGCCCTCGATATTTCTCTAGCCATGGGTACACAGCATATGATCTTCTAATGATGTATGGATACTGTGTTTTTATATGACTTACATGTATGAAAATATTTATTATATATCTCGTTAGTCTGTATATTGTAAATAAATGTTATTATAACCCATTACTTGAGTTATTCAATGCAAGCCGTACTAAATTCGCTGTACAAGAAGACTTTTCTCGAAAATCTCACAAATTCTATAGAAATAACATTGTTGACAGAATACTGAGTTTTCAAAATCTCATAGTGCCAAAATCCCCTGCTCTCACAATTCCATAAATCCTTTAGTTTAAAAAGTATTCCGAAATTCTAGGAGCAGAAAAAACACGTTTTTATTTTTACATGGGATTAATTATTTATTAACTAAATATTATTAATCTACGGAGCCATGCATCGACACAATTTTGCTGTCTACGGTAATATCTCTAATTTATGTTAATTATGCTCAAACCATACTTTCAGGTGCTTTGTATCTTGATTGTTAAATTTCTTACTTAACTCCGATCACTATAAAAGTGTTCTACATATAAATAGGAAGATATACATATTTCAAGATTTCAACATGGAAATAATAATAGCTTTTGAACGGAAACAGATATTGAGATAATGCTTTCTATGTTTTAAAGGACTACCAACGGGTCATATTTTAAAAGAAAAAAGTATACCCTTGGTGTAAAAGCTTTATGGGATCAAGGATAACACAACACTTTTGTATGAAATTTTTTTCGAGAATGCAACTTTAAAGATCGATAACTGAGGTATTTGATCATAAGACCTAACATGTTGGATATAGTTAGAAAGGACGAAAAGGCTTCTTTCAAACAAGTGCACAACTTTAATTAGTCCCGATACCTCCAGACATGAGAGATGTCTTAAACGATGCATTACGATACGCTGAACATTTGTTTGATCTATGTAGTATATTTTGAAAAGTTTAGCACAGAATCGAATTCTTTAGGTCCTGAGAAGAAGTTTGAGTACCCACATTCGTATACCTACTCGCAGGCTTCAATAGCCATCCTTCCCTCTTTTTTATTCGAAATGAGGTACTAGATTTTTCGCACCATATATAGGCTCTAACTCGGTAGGGTTTACTGCTCAGCTTAGCTCATTACCAGCTACAATTCGTAGAACAAAATTTTTCTCTGTATACTTTTAGGGTGCGTGGTAGAACTCCCCGGCGGAGGGGGAGTGGTTTCAATACGGCATGTTGCATATCAAACTAAAGGTCTCACCGAGTACTATATTGGGTGGTATATTTTTTCCGATTCAGAAAACTTTCTCGGGACGTTTTTGCAGCCGGAAAACCCATTTTCATGCACTAGGGTTTCATACACCCCACCTACTGCATTTCACATATATTTTTGCAGTTCTTTCTTCCATGGCCATTAGTACCTACACTGTTGTGAAAATTTCTCTTAATCATTTTCCCCAACGCATCAATTCCGGACAATCACGAGATGTAGAAAAGAACACTTTTTCACTCAAGAAAGTCGCTCAAGCTACATTCGATCGCCATAGCTTTCCTCCGTTATAAATGAAATAAACATTGTTAATAAAATACATATGTTCAGAGTGTCATTATGCATCATTTAAGACATCTCTCATGTCTGGAGGTGTCGGGCTTAAAGTTGTATCAAAAGTGGACGTTCCCATTTGAGGGGAAAGAGTTATTTTAGAGAGTGGTTCTATAGCAAAAATGTGATCAGTACACTGCAAAAAATGTATTGGCATGTTCGATGCTACTTATCCGATCACATCAAATTGAGGAACATTATATTTTATTGAAAATATGCTTTATGAATACAGAGAATTGCAGAGCATTTTATAGAAATATTTCGTGATTTCTACTATTAAAGTCTTGGTTTGAATGATATTTGCTTAAAGAAAACTATTGAAACAGGGTTCTTAATGACTCATCAACACCTTACCATATAAATTTTCTCTTATCTCACTTAAGCACGAACTATCCATACCTGTTTGTTTGCTATCTCCTTAAATGGCCTAACAATACTTAAATCAACAGGAATTAAAAATTCTCCCCTAGGGTTTGCTTATATACTTAATCCAATATATAAGTAGAAGCTTAAATACACTTTATGAGACTGCACTAAATAATATTTAATCTCCATCTAATTTCTATAGCCTTTATACTCATATATGTCCATAGCGCATGGCAATAACTGGAATTGTACTGTATGTAAGTAAGCTGTAAGGCAGAAAATTAAACTATAGAAACTCGAACGCGAAAGGTAAAATAATAGTTTATGAACTGTCGTAATAATAAATTGCTGGTTTATTCATAAATGACGTCAGGTGCCGTCTAATTTTCTTATTACTGCAATTACGCGCAGGCGCACCTGGTACATATACATTTATAGCATTAATAGTCCCGATATTAATTTCCATGTCATCTAACATTATAGTGCACTTTCGTCTGGTGGCATAATTTAGTTTTTCCACTCGGTAGCGATTAGTTAGGTAAATTGCTAAACATTAGTCTCTTTACCAACTGACGGTCTACCTGTAACTGCTTAACTTTATATTTTTGATGATCTAAAAATTGCATCAATCTTACGATGAGTTACGTCTATCTTCTATGTAGAATCCATTATAATACTCAATGCCTGGGTGCTCCGCTCCTTAAATGATGTAATGAATGCGAACTCTATAAAAGTTTAAATAAATGGGTTGAACTCTAGAGCATTACATTTCTATATACATAAATTATATAGTCGAACAGAGTGCAATTAGCCTATATACATCTCGCTTCACCTTAATTATTTAATTTCCTATTAACACTTTCAGTCACCGAAAATAAAAAAAGGAATAAATACAAATCGAACAAAAATCTCATACACAACCAGTAATTGACCTGAAAACTTCAAACAGGTGAGCGTATACTTTTCACAAAAATTGATATTATGACGATGGCCACCCATATATAAAATGGAGGAAGAGCTCATTATCTGCCATCCCCGTATCGTAATTACTTCATCAGTGAACTTTCAAAGCAATTTGTCATGGTCCACACATTGATATGTACCTCAGCATCCGAATTTCGAGATGATTTTTTTTTTCTTAAAATATTCAAATCTCGCATCAATTAATTATGATGCAGACAATCTCTGGCCCCTATCATCCTACTCTTAAAAACCTTCTTACTATATATATATACAATATACAATCGTCGTGTCGTCCGCCCGTTCATATCAAATAGATTATGCAAATCGATGATGTTCCCGGTAATGGCGGCAGCATCACAAATCTATTTAAAATGATACGCGATTTATGGAGAAACCATTTCCTCGAAGCTCATCTTCGAGCTCCAGTGCTGGCTGCTGCAGTGTTATACGGGCATCATACAGCTCTCTGCTCATTTCCATAAATGGTCAGTAGTCAAAGCTTTCAGTAACACATTCATATATAGCTGTGGCTCGCATGTTTAATTACTCAACGCTTTTTTAACTCTTTTTTCTTATAACGAATAGTCAAGATCTAAGCAAGATCTATAGTCAAGATTTAGTCGAGAAACCGGAATTCAAAATTCCGAGCAAATTAATAATCGCCTCGAATGTAGTCCGGCAATGTCTTTGTGGTGGTAGTAGTAGTAGTAATGGTAATTCGAAACTTGAATTACCTTTAACGCCTATAACGCGATTATTGTGCTGTGCCGGTCACTCTACTCACAATTCTCTCAGTGTGGAATATGTAGAAAGATAGACCCACGCACGGCGCCTGTCCACATTGCAAGGTTGTTTGAAGGAAGTTTTGATGTTTTTTCTTCTTTTTATTTTATTTATTTTTTGTGGAGACACCACCGGATCCACTTTTCCACTTCGTTATCATCTGCCATCTTAGAACTGGAACCAAAATCAATAAAAATTAATATTAATTTTCTTATCCATATCACGTCGTCTTCAGGTTATCAAAAAAGGTTTTTCTAAAAATCATTTTCCGTTTCCTTATTTCAGTATGCATCGGCACAAAAAGTCGGCTATCAGTGCCGTCCAACAAGGAACATCACTACCGGAACTTGCGTGATAGATATACAAATTGCACCTACGTTGATGGAAATCTGGAGCTGACATGGCTACGAGACTCTAATTTGGATTTAAGTTTCCTCCAACATATCCGGGAAGTAACTGGATATATTCTAATCAGTCATGTTGACATACAGAAAATAGTTCTCCCCAGGTGAGTTTTTTAATTGTTCATAAAAAAAAAAAAACAAAAAGTGGAGGCGTAACATTGAAAATTTATTTTTTCTTGCCAGACTTCAAATAATCCGAGGACGAACTTTGTTTAAACTGAACGTTCAAGAAGAGCAGTTTTCCTTATTTGTGACATACTCTCAGATGTATACGTTAGAGTTGCCAGCATTAAGAGATATTCTACAAGGATCTGTAGGATTCTATAATAATTTTAATTTATGTCATGTTAAAACTGTCGACTGGAATGAAATTATTACAGGTGAGTCGTACATTGCATTATCATAGTTTCATCATTCATTAATTTGATAGAACATCTGTTTACTTCATCTGTCTGCTTTGTTAACATAATTGAAGAGAGCTACCGGGTTTACAGGTTTTCATTTTTTATGTTTTATTTTTCCTAGGTCGCATTCCTATAATTCAATGATCGATGATAAAATTTGATTTGTTGCTTTGAAATGTCTTTGAGTTACAAGTTAATTTTAGCCTTGTCGAACACATAAGATGTTTACCAAGTGCTGCCAAGGTTGTTCTTTCGTAAAATGTTTGAATCGTGTGAATTTTTTTTTTTTTTATAAATGCTGATTTCTCTGATGATTCTCACATTACGAACGTAACTTGCTTATAGTAGAACAACTCGTCACTGGGAAAGCAAAATTGTGGAATTCGAAGAGCCCACCACCAAAATTTTCCTAGTGTTAGAGCTGTATGCAGCTCTAATCAGCAGTGATATGTAAAGGTACAGGTCCTTAAATAGAAGAGGAATCTCCTCTTGTAGGAATTTACTGAAACAATCCAATTATGTATGTACAATTTAGTGGAATGCAAAGAACGCCAGTCAAAGAACGAATAATTGCAAGAACTTTTAGCGGTTTCGGCTTCCCTGCCGTGAAATATGAAAATAAATATCGGGACGTATTCAATTTCAAACTAAGTGTAAGAGCAAAACGTTGTTTTTGTATAATAAATCATTTCTTTTCTACATTGAAAACAAATTATACAGGCCTAAGACAAAAATCCGTCCTGATGTAGCTAGATCTACGCTCATAAAAATTTTTAGCTAACAAGCCAAAACAACCAAATCAATCCACCTTCCACGAAGCCGAGACTGCCCAGACACAACTCACAACTTATTCGAATCGTTTTCAGCAGCCACCAATAATACACACAAATTCTGCAGAAATATGGTCGATTTAAAGTCTAAGAAAGAAATGAAATTTTGCCTATATGAAAAACATTTTTGGTTCGTACCCATGATATATTTAGCCGAGATCAGTGAGTTATTGAGTTTTGCTATGAGCTCTTCCATACATCACTTTCTTAGTACTACCGTCGATATCTGGGTATTTCTTGACTGTGATATAGGTCTGAGATTTAATTTAACTCACAAATATAGATATAAAATTAATTTATGACTGAGATTCTATATTTATAAAATTGATAATGACCCATCAAAGTCTTCCTCTTAACGTGAGGCCACAAATAGATATGCTTGTCGGTCCAAAGCCTGACCAAGAACTCCTCTCAACGTGAGGCTGGAGAGAGAAAAATATTGCTTAGTGGTGCAATGCTCAGCAAAGAATGCCTCTCAACAATGCCACTACAACAATAGGAAATGCTTGGCGGTCTATAACTCGGTCAAGAATGCCTCTGGAGAAACAAAAAGAGTGCTTAGCGGTCCAAAGCCCAGCCAAGAATCCTCTCAACGCAAGGCAGGAGAGAAGGAAAAGATGGGTGCTTAGCGATCCAAAGCCCAGCTAAGAATTCCTCTCAACGCAAGGCAGAAGAGAAGGAAAAGGTGGGTGCTTAGCGATCCAAAGCCCAGATAAGAATTCCTTTCAGCGCAAGGTAACAAAACAACAAGAAATGCTTGGCGGTCCCAAACCCAGAGAAGAATGCCTTTCAGCGCAAGGCTGGAGAGAGGTGGAAAAGGTGAGTGCTTAGTTGTCCAAAGCCCAGCTAAGAATGCTTCTCAACGCGAGACCACAAAACGACAAGAATAGAAAATGCTTGGCGGCCCATAACCCAGCTAAAAATGCTTCTCAACACAAGGAAGAATTGAGGAATTGATGTTGATACTTTAACATCTCGATCACGAAAGAGGAACGTATGCAATTTGCTCGCCTTCTTATAGCGCTCTGATGTGGTGGGGATGACAAGTCAAATCCGAATTGAGTCCGAACTTGTTGCGATGTTTTTTTACTCTATATTTCATGATGTTTTTTATGATCGATGCTCGTGAAACTGTCTGTAGTGAAGTTGATGATATTTTGGATAATTAATGTCAGAAATCATCTCAGATTGGTTTCCTTCACTTCACGTTTGAATGTGTAACGTTATTGAAGTGGAAAGCGGAATACGGGAACTTTAGTTTGCTTGTATTGAGATGGTTTGTGTCTATGTTAATTATTGATTTACCATGATACCATGGAATTTTATTTAACCGTATAAAAGTAAATAAGTTCACTTTTAAATTGGGCTTTCTTCATTTTTTTTTCACTTTTTATTTATGTCACTCAGGCACCTAGGCTTCCACCACCACCTGAAAGGTGTTTGGTAAAGATAAATCCATCCATTTTATCCTTAATGAAAGGGAATGAGAAGAAGTCACAAAATGCCAAATCCGAGCCTGGTCTGGAACTCGATAGTCTATGATGCGATGTGTGATTTTCAGTTTTCTCAGTTGAGCAAGCGAATGACACTCCATTCTTTCGATAAGGCCTGTTTTTGCCCATAAGATTCAATCTATAGGAAATCATGCTTAATATCTACAGATTTGAAATAGGTCATTTCAAAAGGGTCATTTAAAACTGAAAGTAGTTCTGGATCCCTTGATGCTGCTCAACGCAGAGGTGAATTATTGCAAAAAGAACAGCAGCCAACTTGGAAACCTTTCCCTATTGATAGTTCAGGTAGTTCTAGCATCGAAGACAACTGGCAACCACAAGAACAGGAAACTTACGAGAATTATGACGCTTCAGCAGTACTTAAAGATTCATCGAACAGTGATTTAAAGGAAGTATCTCCCGATGATCTAAAGGAAAGCGATTCCAGTTTCCAAGATGAGTTAAACGACTTTCCAACAACATTTGGCTATCCTGCAGTAATAAGCTCTATGGGTGGCATCGGCATTAATCCCACCGATATTCTTGGATATAGCTCAGGTTTTACCCTTGGTCGAACTTTATCCAGAATATCGGAAAGAAGTACGAATTCTGAGAAATCTAGCATGGAAGACGACCTTAGTAAGGCATCAACGCATTCAGCAAGTATGAGCGAATAAAAAAGAAGAAAAGAATACTCGATTTCACTTTAATCAGTATTTCTGCTGATTCTAGCTGATAGATCCTGTTTCCTCCAAGGTGAATAAGATCTCTTGGAAGGTCGCCAGCAATTCTTATTTAAGCCCTAATGGAACAATGGACTTAACATTTTTCTCCTTTTCTGTACACTGAGATTATTCCATGGACTAGTAAAAGTTGCATCTAGAACTCCCTCTCTATTTGTCTATTTTCTGTAATAAGTTTGAACAGAGATTGAAATTCAACCTAAATACACAAATTAAAATTTAGTCTTGGAGTCATCCCGTTCCTCATCCTTCATCATTATCAGCAGAGTTCGTCTATTTTGATTACTTCCAGGGACCTAGAGTGGAAACACTTGCATTCTAACTCACTCTGTTCTATAAAACAGCTTTAAGTTCACTTTAGAATTACCAAATATTTATGACTTCTATTTTTGAAATGGTCCTGTTCCATGTAGACCATGTGGGTCCTGCTCTTTCGATGTGTTTACTTCCATGCTACTGCCAATCCAATGTTTCATAACTCAACTATTTCACGTCGTAATATGTGATCAGTCAAATTTCATTTTCTTCTTTTGAGTTCATCAGCGATTCTGTCCTGGTAGGAGCGCCTGACATTCTTCGTTTGATTTCAGCAAAAGTAAATTTTGAACGTCTTTCATTATATTTCTTCTCCTACGATAATATTTAGTTTTCTTTGTATATAATTTTAGGGTTGAAGTCGATCTCACTCACAGTAAGTTGGTGAGAGTTACCAAAGTTGATAAAAAGGTCAGGGTTACAATTGGTGATGAAGCTCACATCTTTCCTTTTGATGGCTTCTTCAATGTCGACGTTATTCGGCAATTTATCGTTCGTGTGGCTAGCTCCAGTGTTGCGAAATCTAATTCGTGCTCATGAGTAAAAAACCAGTGTCATCAACGTTTAGTTAGTCCTGTTACGCTGCTCCGTTTTGTAGTTCGTAACTATGTAGGAGAGAAGGTAAATTACCTGCATCCCAAACCACCAAGTTATCAGCGGAAGGACTAGCATGAGAGTTATTCTTAGCACTTGGTGAGGTCGGCAAATATTTGAAACACTGGGATACATCGGTGTTGAATTGCATCCGGGCAGTTTCTACCCTTTCGCTCTCATCCTTACACCCAGGTTGCCCTTTAATTTAGCTATTTGCTATGGACGTGTCTATTTAAACCTTCGATTCACCATCACGCTTGCTTTAGCTGCTTTCCAAGGCTATAGACCTCCTTTAATCTTTCTATCTCTTTTCTTCCACTTAGAACTTGTACCCTTCTTACACCACTACTATTGCACAAGCAGTTCATATCTAATGAAAACTTTTCATCTTTCAGATCCAGGAGCAGCTTCTAGATATGTTTATAATTTTACAACACCGGAACGTGAATGCCCCAAATGTGATAAAAGTTGTGAGGGAGGATGTTGGGGTGAAGGACCACAAAATTGCCAAAAATTCAGTAAAATCAACTGCTCGCCACAGTGTGCGCAGGGCCGTTGCTTTGGACCAAAACCAAGAGAATGTTGCCACTTATTTTGTGCCGGCGGATGTACGGGCCCCACTCAAAAAGACTGCTTAGCTTGCCGTAATTTCTACGATGATGGTGTTTGCAAACAAGAATGCCCTCCAATGCAGAAATACAATCCAACAAATTACCTATGGGAACCGAATCCAGATGGCAAATATGCTTATGGCGCGACTTGCGTAAAAAATTGCCCGGAACACTTACTGAAAGATAATGGAGCTTGTGTTAGAACCTGCCCTCCAACTAAAATGGCTAAAAATGGAGAATGTGTTCCGTGTAATGGACCTTGTCCAAAGACATGTCCAGGCGCTCAAGTTTTAGACTCGGGAAATATAGATGCATTTAAGGGATGCACAATTATTGAAGGTTCCTTAAGAATTCTGGATCAAACATTTACTGGATATCAAGAAGTCTACAAAAACTTTTCATTCGGCCCGAGATATGGCAAAATGCATCCTGACCGCTTAGAAGTGTTTTCAACAGTTAAAGAAATCACAGGATTCTTGGATATTCAAGGTGTTCATCTAGACTTCAAAAATCTTTCGTACTTCCGCAATCTTGAGGTGATTCATGGCAGACAATTGATGGAAACCTACTTTGCGTCATTTTCAATAGTCAAGTCATCTTTGCAGTCCTTCGAACTAAAATCATTGAAAAAGATCAACTCTGGTGCGGTGGTGATACAAGAAAATCTCAGCATGTGCTTTGCTGAGGGCATAGCATGGTCGAAGATACAAAAATCTTTAGATCATGGCGTGGTGATAGCGAAAAATAAAAGTCCAGAAGATTGCAGTAAGTTATAGAAAAATTTTAAGGAAGTTTATGAAACGAATGTAAATCTTTTGTGTTTCATTTACAGAGAAAGATGGATTGTTTTGTTCGGATCAGTGTAACGCGGCGGGTTGTTGGGGAGCTGGGAATGATCAATGTCTGGAGTGTAAAAATTTCAAATACAATGGAACCTGCTTGGCGGACTGCAAGAGCATAACAAAGTAAGGCTAAATTGGTGTTGATTATATTATATAAAAGAACTGTTATCCTAACATTTTTCTCTCTTGCTTTTCTAGTGCATACCAAGTGGACGTGAAGACTTGCCTGACATGTCACCCCGAATGTAAATCCTGCACCGGTCCTGGTCCAGATAATTGTGATGAGTGTGTTCATGTTCGAGATGGCAGATATTGTCTACCCGAATGTCCGGAATTAAAATATCCTGACAATGGTTTTTGTAAACTATGCCATGAAACTTGTGATGGATGTCGAGGACCAAGGAACACAATTGCCCCGGACGGATGTATAACATGTGATAAGGCAATCATTAATGGAGATGCGAGTGTTGAACGATGTTTGAAGAAAAATGAAAGCTGTCCGGATGGATATTATTATGAGTATGTAGTGCCCCAAGAGCAAGGACCACTAAAACCTTTGGCTGGTAGAGCGATCTGTCGAAAATGCCATCCTCGTTGTGAACGTTGCACTGGCTATGGTTTTCATGAGCAAGTTTGTCAAAAGTGTGCTGGCTATAAGCGCGGTGAACAATGTGAAGATGAATGTTCTGCTGATCACTATGCTGATGAGAGTAAGCGTGAATGTTTCGAGTGTCATCCAGAATGTCGCGGATGCACAGGTCCTGGGTCAGATGATTGTATCTCTTGCCGCAACTATAAACTGTTTGGAGAAGGAGATCTTAACGACAATACAACTTTGTTCAACTGTACAGCCGTTTGTCCACCAGATCATCCGTACAGAATTTTCCGACAAGAATTAAGCGGCCCATTTTGTGCAATTCAGCCAGCTATTGGGTCACGATTAAATGCCTCTGCAGAGTCATCAGTTTTTCTTATATCTGCATTCGTAATACTTTTCCTTGTTTTATGTGTTCTGGCATTCCTAGCATACTCCTGTCGTCAGAAGACTAAAGCTAAGAAGGAAGCAGTCAAAATGACTATGGTTTTGGCAGGTTGTGAAGATTCAGAACCCCTGAGGCCCTCAAATGTTGGTCCTAATCTTACAAAACTTCGAATAGTTAAAGAAGCTGAGCTTCGAAGGGGAGGAATTCTAGGAATGGGTGCATTTGGTAAAGTATTCAAAGGTGTATGGGTACCCGAAGGGGAAAATGTAAAAATTCCTGTAGCCATTAAAGAATTGCTAAAAGTATCTGGATCGGAATCTAGCAAAGAGTTTCTCGAAGAAGCTTACATCATGGCATCTGTTGAGCATCCGAATTTATTAAAATTACTTGCCGTCTGTATGACATCACAAATGATGCTTATTACTCAACTTATGCCCTTAGGATGTCTCTTAGACTATGTGAGAAATAACAAGGATAAAATTGGATCAAAAGCATTACTCAATTGGTCTACACAAATCGCCAAAGGAATGTTATATCTAGAAGAAAGACGATTGGTACATCGTGATTTAGCTGCCAGAAATGTCCTAGTACAAACACCATCCTGCGTGAAAATTACTGATTTCGGTCTTGCCAAACTTCTTAGCGATTCGAATGAATATAAAGCCGCTGGAGGAAAGATGCCTATCAAGTGGTTAGCACTGGAATGCATCAGACACAGAGTATTTACGAGTAAATCAGATGTTTGGGCCTTTGGTGTCGCTATTTGGGAATTATTGACATTCGGTCAAAGACCGCACGAAAATATTCCAGCTAAAGATATTCCCGATCTTATTGAAGTCGGCTTAAAATTAAAACAACCAGAAATATGCTCCTTAGATATTTACTGTACACTTTTATCATGTTGGCATCTTGATGCTGAAATACGTCCATCATTTAAGCAATTAGTTACCGTTTTTGCTGAATTTGCGCGTGATCCTGGCCGGTATTTAGTAATTGCAGGAGATAAATTCACCAGACTGCCATCATATACTGGACAAGATGAGAAGGACTTAATTAGAAAATTAGCGCCGACTTTTGAAAGTCCAGAACCAATTGCTGAAACTGAAGATTATCTTCAACCAAAAGCAGCACGACCTGGACCAAGTAATGAACCATCTGATGAAGCTCCCAAATCGATACGTTACTGTAGTGATCCAATGAATAAAACATCATCAGGTGATGATGAAACGGATTCAAATGCACGTGAGGTTGGTGTTGGTAATCTTCGACTTGATTTGCCAGTCGATGAAGATGATTATTTAATGCCGACATGTCAAACGGCTAACAGCAATTCAGCGCCTAGCGGGTACATGGATTTAATCGGAGTACCAGCAAGTGTTGATAATCCAGAGTACCTGATGGGCAATGGTCAGCCCTTAAATAATGCCGCCGAAACACCAATTCCAACACAGACAATCGGTATACCAGTTGTTATAGCGGTGCCCATTGAAGGTGAACAAACAAGCTCCGATCATGAATACTATAATGATCTGCAAAGAGAACTACAGCCGTTGCATCGTAGTGAAACTACCGTGTGATTATGGCTCATTACCATAATAATGTAGGTAAATTCCATCCGATTTTTTCTACTTATCTAGTGCCTTACTGACCCTATAGCCTAGGATTACTCGAAGTGCCTTAAAATGAAACTTTTACTCTAAATATTGTTAATAATTTTGCTCCTATTGGGAAAGTAGCTTTTAACTTTAGTTTATATTATAAACATTGCAATTGTGCTTGCTACAATTTTTTTTTTAAATGCCTAGATGAACTTCACTTGGACGTGGATGTTCCCCAGCCAGAGATACGGGTTTCACACAATTCGATAATTGTATTTTTTTTTATGAGGTTCATTGGTCTTTAATCATCATTCAATTGAAAAGGGTCAATAATCCAATTATACTGATTCTATGTAATCATATGTCCTAATTGTCCCAATATTTATGACATATATGAACTGAATAAAAAAAAATTGTTTCCTGGTCTTGGAAATATATTCATTTCGAATTGTGTGGAAAGGAACTCACGTTTGGATCTTAGTTCGTACTTACAAAATGTAAAAAGAAACCTGTAAAAATTATGCGATCGTGAAAAAAACAAACAAAACTAAATAATCGAATTCGTAGATAGTTTTAGCCACAGCTTAGTTAAACGGCTCTGTGTGCCCCCTAGATCCTAAATGATAGTTTTACACGTAATAGTTTTACTAAATCAAACATAAATGAAAAAACAAAAAAAAACTTAGAAAGGCAAACACATTTAAACAAAATCTGTGATAGTTAGCTTAAGTGTTTTTTTTTATGTATGAGTATGTACATCGTATATGTAGATATATGAACCTTAGTTGTATAATTGTGTGCGAGACTGAGAACGGCATGCTGAACGATGATGACGACTGAAGCATGCTATTCTTTGAGTGATAAATAGTTTTTTTTAAAAAAACTTTTTGAAGAAAAAAGAAGCAAAATCAAAAAGATTATAATGAAAAAAAAACAGAATTAGAAATTTGTATTTATATTTAACGAATTAATTATTTTTGATTGTGTGAAGTAGAAGAAGAGGAAGAAGCAACGACTTATTGCCGAAAAATAGCTGTGAGGAAAGCGGATTCGCAATGCCGCTATCTTCTGCCTAACGAAATTTTTGAATAGAAAATAAAACAATAAAAAAAAACCTTAAAAACATTTTAATACATAAAATGGGAATAATAATATAAATGTAAATAAGAAAATATATAAAACAAAAAACAAAACAAAAAAAAAACAAAAAATATTTCTTACATACATAATTATGTACGTTTTACATGTATTTAGTTCTAAGGTGTAATATTAAATTTTATTTTTTGTTTGTTTTTAATAAAAACAAAGAAAATTACGAAAAAAAAACAAAAACATTGTAAAAATTCCTTCTTGTGCTGAGGTCTTAGAAACATCGTGCCATTCTCTTCCAAGTTCAATAGACGACGGATTCAACCTTATCTTTTTTTTTTTGTATATTTTTATTTTTTATATTTTTACTTTAAACTCTCTTACGGAAAATCTTTAAAAGATTTTCAATGTTAAGAAAATTAAATTTGTTTTTAACTTTTTGATATGCAAACATTTTGTTTGTTTTGTTATTTATTATTATAAATCGATAGAGAATAATCCATCGTCTATTGAACATTAACACGTTTCTCCTTTTTTTTTATGTTTTTAATTTAGTGTCCTTTTATGCAATATTCAGACACAAAGTATATAGTTAATGGGAAAATAAAAATCCAAATAAAAAATAGGAAAATAAAATTAAAAATTATGTACGAAAACATGTTTTCACTTTTAGATTCTTAAGATTCAGACAAGAAACGATTTTTTTATATTTAAATAAATGTGTTACTATATTTCGAAAGTGATTGTTTAATTTTTGATAACCCTGTAGAGATTCCTGTATTCAGAGCAGGAATTTCGATATGATTTTCTAGTAAAACTTGAAGAAGAAAGCCTGATTTGGTGAATCTGTTATCTTTTGACTTACATACATATAAAGTAATTTAGTGAAGAAAAAGATGATAAAAAAAATAAATGGTTCCATAAAGTGACTCCCTTTCAATAATCTTTTTTTTTTTTATTATGTAACAAGAGATTGTAAATTTTGATTAACCAAATACTGGAAACGTGAAAACAAAAACGGAACCATAAGAAAAGTATCAGGCAGGAATATCACAAATTACTTAAGATAGAGCAATTTTGATGTACAATTCGAGTTAACTAGATTCTGGAGTGAGCTGAAGTTCATCCCTTAAGACTGGATCTATGGATGAGTATGTTGGAGTATATTGATATATCGCAGAAGAGATTTAGAGGAATTTTATGAATACAATGATATTTGCTGAGTTGCTTAAAGTCTATAAGTTGCAGAACCCGCAAGAAACACAATCTAAATTCTAAAACATAATTTCCGCCAAATAAGTAAAAAAATAAAAGTAATTCAAACTTCTAAAATCAAACTATACCAAATTAAATACGGGCATTCAAGGTATCATGGTCTTTAACAAATTCTAGCTTTTTTACTGTCTATCTACATATATCTAAGTAGGTGCTGGATTTCAAAATGCATCTATGTTTTTATATCTAGTCTTCCTATGTCAAGCCTTAACTCTGCTCCCAAGAAACCAACACGACTAGATTAGCACTTTTAATTCACTACAAATGAAGGAAGGTGTGAAGAAAAGCTTTTGAGATAGGGCAGCCTTTGTTAAATTTCAGTTTAGCCGTACATTTGAATTCTTAAATTCGGGGCAGAGGGATGAAAGGACCCAAAGCACGGAGGCCTAAGCGGCCCATTGTGAAGTAGGAGAAGCTATAAAGCTAAAGAAGTCGACAGGAAACTAAGGTATATGAGAAAATAGCGCAGGACCGAATCGAGGTGGGATTCGAACCCACGACCCCTGGGATGGTAGTCAGCGCGTTTACCAACCGAGCTATCGAAGCCACGTGTAAATAATGTAATTGGCGATTTGCGTCAAAGTTTATTCTTTTCTTTAATCCCAATGAACCCAAGCGACACTAATATATTCCGTACTTCCACTGCTCACTCCAAACATCGGATGCGATTTCAATTATTTTAAATCTTAGGAAGCAGAGTTCATTTGAAAAATAAAACAATATTTCTACGATTTGAAAAGAAAAGTGAAAGTAAAAAAGTGTTGCGCTATTTTACAGAAACCTTAGTTTTCCACCTTCGCTCTTTCCTTCTGTCATGTTCATGTATTAAGGAAAATAAATCAGAATTCTCAAGTTCTATACATGAAACTGATATGATAGTGACACCCTGCCTAAGCAGCACTAATAAAGAGATACCTCCATATAAGGCTTACGTTTTTTTCTACAAGTTTATTTAGCACCTGTTGCGCTGTTACTTTGGTTTTAATTACTTCGTTTTCAATGTTTAGGAGTGCCATATTCGAAAATCTCTCCTAAAGCATAGTTGCATATTGGAAAAGCTTCGTTAACAATTTTAAGTGGTAAAACTAACTTGTCACAAAATTTTTCACGCTTTGCGTACAGTTCTGCGTACCATAGCAAGTTAGAATACATTTTTTGTATATTCTCTCAAATGGACTCGTCGTTAATGTCGTGTACATATATATCCCATACTATCCCGCATATGTAACCCCTTTTCAAGGTGCGCAATGTGACAAGCTATGTGAAAAGATCTATAATAAAGCAAGCTTACTCACTTTTCCCCGATACCTCGATCATCTTAAATGGAATGTGGAACCAAGTTTTGTTTCGATATATGCGCGTAGTTACTTATAGCCTTTTACTTTATTTCCCGAAGTACCCATCTATTGTCTAGAGCTGCTAATATAGTTTCTTAAACTTCCTTATAAAGGTAATCAGCCTTAGTATTGAATCCGTTGGGATAGGAATCGAAAAAGCTTAAAAGGCCTTTTCTCCGGAGAATTAAACAAAGTTTTACGAAATTTTCCAAATTTCATTGATATCAAACAGGGCCGTAGGAACGAAATTTTTGCTGGGTGAGCAGGTTTGAAATCTTTACCCCCCCTAACTTTTCGATGATAATAATTTTGTATGAAACATGTTTGTGATTGTTTATTAGTATTATACTCTAAAGTTTTTGTTGGTTCTAAATAAGTTTTTCAAAATTTTGAGTTTTTATAATTCAATTTTATTTACACAATTTATCCATTTACATTTTCAGTTCTTTCAAACTTTTCCGCTTTACATTTTCTTGCTAAAATTACAATACAAAAGTCTTGATTGTAATTCTACTTTTCTCAACCTTAAACCTAGATTACTGCAGAACTTTGCCAAACACAGATTTGCGTTTTCTGTATGTTTCATTCCGCCATTTTTGGTCTCGCTGTCAAATCCATGCTTAGGTTTGGTTTGTTTGGGGCTTGGCGCATTGACGCAGGAAAACCCGTGAAATTATTTTAATTATTATCTTTTTTATGTTTGCAAATTCCGTAAATACTTTTGAATATATGAAAATAAGAGCGTTAAAAATTGCGCGCAGGTTGTAGATTCAATTGTGTACAGGTGTACAAATTTTATGGCGATTTTGTACAAAAAATATCAGTGCCAATGTGTTAGAAATGGGTTCGTGATATTTTCTCATTTTCATCTCCTTTAGTTCTTACTTCTTACCTCGTTGAATCAGAGCAATCGCAAAACAGTTTTTAAAAATTTTAAAGAGATTTTAATAGGTTTTCTTAAAGAATATAATAACAATTAATTATTTAGGGTTATTATAAAATTGTTTTACCAAAAGTAATATATTCAGATGGGTATGTGCTTCGAAATTTAAACTGTAATCGCTTTTTAAACTTCCCGCCAATGAGTTTTTATGCGGCAAATTGAGCCCAAAGCCCAGAGCCACAAATTTCAGCCATTGATAAGGATTGAGGATTGGCTTAGTCCAAATGGTTTTTTTTCCCGAATGAGGGCGTTCAATGGAGGAGTCCAGCAACTATAGCGCTAGTGTCGCGCACGTAGTGCGATATTTGTCTCTGCTATTTTCCACATGAGGGCGTTCCAAGGGAGGAGTATAGCAACTATGGCGCTGGTGTCCCCAAACTTCACCGAAGATTCTCACCATAAATTCATGCTTTTTCCCGAATGGGGAGCTAATGGCGCTAG
The DNA here is from genome assembly GCA_963930735.1 of Dioctria linearis. Lineage (NCBI taxonomy): Eukaryota > Metazoa > Arthropoda > Insecta > Diptera > Asilidae > Dioctria > Dioctria linearis. The sequence continues at coordinate 324,861,460 of OZ005740.1, read as the reverse complement.
TAACTCTATCAGTGCAGCCAGCATATCTTTATGGTTAGTGGTTTTATAGTTTTTAATTCATATGGGATGGATTTGAAAATTTTAGTTTATGATCGATTATTTAAATTCCATTATACTAATATAAGATTAATGTTTATAGCAATATTATTTTAAATAAATTTAATTTATTGCCTTTTGCAATTTTCGTGAACTTTACATTTGTATGCAAACAGGATAAAAGCAAAGGAGATCGAACAATATTTACTTACACCTTATTCTTCCCCCGTGAGAAATCATTAGCAACAAGGCTCCAAATGTAATAAAAGTCGCCGAATTTTTTGAACACGTTCATGATAATTTTTATGGGACCAGGATACAAAGCTTAACAAGATATGGCCGATTTGTTGAGAGTAACTTGTAGTATTGACACGACATTTATCGAAAAATTTTTACCAGCTAATTCGTTTTGAGTTATTCCTGTTATATCTACTGACTGAAACACCTTTTGAATTGTGCAGAGTTAAGTTTCAAATGCAACACCCAGTTAAGTATTTAATAAAAAAATAGTTTCTCCGTGTAAATTACTTCGGGAAAAGTAATTATGTAATTGCTAGTGGAATAGCAAAGAAATTTCCAATTAGAAAATTCGTAAGAACGATTGAAATTGAAACAAGCAAATAGTCGCCTAATGACGTAAAATCCAATTAACATATGATATGGTCATACCTTGCTAATATTTGTACCTTTGTTTTCATCTTCCGCCTTTTATAACAGTTTGTTACGTACGTCCCACCAAGTCAAGCTCTGTACTGATTCAGATCTGGCAGCAATCTTAACCATGTAATAGCGTAATGATCGTCTTTAAACTCTCCTAATCTGTCCGCAGACATAAGGCTGTAAGACAGCTGCTTAACAGACCCTGTTTTGTTCGATCGCCTTCAACTCATCGTAGAACCTCCTGTGCAATGTTAAAATTATTCTCCCCAAAGAAGTCTCCTGGTTTGAGCATGTTTTCTTGTTCTTGAGGTGTCGGTCGCAGTATATAGCCAATCTAATTCTACTAACCTTACTTTAATTCGATTCGTCATCGATCGATATTCACTAACCATAGTTGAAAACATTTGTCACAACCTTTGCAGCATTTAAAAAGTTTGTCATACTTTTTGTAACATTTACTGCAAAGTCATTTTAGTTCATTTTGTGGTTGATGAAAAGAATAAATCAAAACAAACTATGATGAAACCCGAAATCTTATGAATTCATAATACGATAAAAAGCAGAATAAAGGATCAGAATTGGCACGCATGGAAGTTAAATAGAATTCCATGGCATTTCTATATTGAATTCCTAGGGATTTCAATGTTTTTTCCGCATATTTTAATTTACGAAATCTAACAGAAATCCAAAGCTTTTTCGGTCGATTTAGATACTGAATTCGTAACTAAGCTGGGGAACATAAACAATTTGTAGAAAAAGTTCCAAAGTGTAGAGAAAATAATCAAACTGTCATGACTTGAATCCTTGCACAAAATGTTAAAATAGAGGTTGATAAATTAAATTCGTTTCAAAGTTTGACAGGTTTAACGTTCTGTAAGAATTAAAGTCAGGGCACCTTGATTATTTTCTCAATATTTTCAAAACTTTCTACTGCTTGGCACCCTACAAGTCAATTCAATTCGCAATCGTCTATGTTTTGCAGAACACTGCTCGTCGGAGCCAAAAGTTCACATAATGCTAATGACAGACATGGGGTATTGATATATAGATATTGATATTTAGATATTCCGAATATCTAGATATTAAAGTACCACTGACAGACATAAAATGGGGCTTAATGTGACAAACCCACTGACTTATAACAATGGACTGAGCGTATTGTAATTTTCCTATAAGAAAGCATGGCACAAGTTTTATAGTTCTCTCTTTCGCCCTATGGCAGAGTTGGAGCTACCAACACAAAATATTGCATTCTGGAACGTTTGCATATGCCATTTGATGTTTTTATGTTGGCTACAGATGCAATCACAGCAGAAGGAATAAGGTAAAGATAGTGTTTACCATGCTCCGTCTCTCTTGCCCATAAGCAGGATTCAGTTAAGAATAACTTTTGAAAATTAAAGTCGGAATGAGTTTAATTCCTTATAAGCGATTAAAATATCACTTGGGCACAAGAAAATATATTTTTTTAATTAAATTCGATTTTCGGGTGTTAAATTTTATCTGATTGGTTGAGTTTTAGATGTTTTTTATGTAATTGTTTTAAAGGGTGCTCTAACGGTGATATACAGAAACAGAATATTTTTTGTGCCACATGAAATAGCAAATCGCTCAGTCCATTGTTATAAGTCAATGGACAAACCGTACTTTGACATTTCAATTCAGTTCAGAGATCTTTAAGCATAAGCCTGCTTTAATGCAGGCTCAACGGCAATTAATTGTAAATTAACGACAATTCAAGAATTGGAACGAAAAAAGAAAAAATTGCGTTTTTTTGTAATAAGATCCTGGTTGAGGTGCAAAATGTACCGGCGAATGTGGTGTCCCAATTCACAATTTTCTGTAAAACGAAGAAAAGTGTGGTCGACAGTTTGTTTAAAAATAACAAAATTGTAATGGAATAATTTATTAGCTCTGCGGAGTTTAATATTTGCCTTTTTTTATTACCTTTCCCAGAAAATGTTTGGTTCTTCTTCTTCTTTTTCGCATTTTTAGGTAATCACAGACACATTTTTTCTTAATTAGACACAATAATCATTAACATATTATTATCAACAACAACAGTGCCGATGATAAGAGTATACCCAGTAATTTTTTGAGGATATTGATATCTAGTCTATACCGACTAGTTTTTCTGGGTATATTGGGAGTATTTGATGACAGACATGGTGTATAAACGGGATATTCCGAATATCTAAATATCGATACCCCATGTCTGTCGTAAGCGTTATATAAGCCATTAACAATTTTTCGCATACCTCGAACACATCTGTAAAGCTGATAATGGCGTTCTGTAAGGGTGTAAAAATAGCTGTATATGTGAGAATGCCATCACATTTTTCCGCTGGAATTCTGTGAAAGAATTCCACATCTGGAATTTTTGCTTATTGGGAAGCTACATATTTCAGTTTGCACATATGGCTTACCGTAGAAACTGCTACATAGATCCAGTTTAGACAGGTCAGTATGCTGCCTCTGTCCCACGAAATCTGTAGGTAGGGTGATGTTTCATTACTGCCCCAACCATCATCTTACCAATAAGTTTTCGTGAGGCAGAGGCAGCGTACTGACCCGTCTAAGCAGAGTCATAGATAGTTCTCAAGTTGAAAAATGTTTGCAACAGTTTTTTTCGACTTGAAAATTTATTTCACATTAAAAATGATTGAAAATCAATTTTTTTTTATATAGATCAAACTTTAAACCTCGTTCTTTGAATATGTAGACTCGATTTGGGCTGAGTAGGGTAGTCTGGGCACCCTGGTAACGGGGGGTCGGTTGTAAGTTGTAACATCGTGAATAACTCGCCAACTGCTCACGATTGTGTGACTCACTATATGGGTGAGGTGAAGTTCTTGAATGTACGAGCAAAGTTAACTTTGGTACGAGCTTGCTTACTAGTCGGCCGTGACGCGCCGCGTGTGTTGAATCTGTCCAGGAGGATTTTTTTGTTTTTATGACTAGAAGTAAGTATTTGATATTATAAAAAAAATTTATTTTCTTCTGTTACTGTACGTGGTACAGATATGTGCATTAGTTTCTAACAACAGTTGGACGTTAGAGAATAAAAATATTAATGATTAGTTTTGATATCGCTATCCTTTTATTATAAATAAAGAAACAGTGATTGGGGACGGGTTGTAACACTTTCTTGTATCTTGGAAGAACTGGGCTCATATGAGGCGTGTACTGCTGGAGATCGATATCATGTGTACCATAATTGTCATACCAACTAATCATAGTTATTAACTTTTTGTTTAACTTCGAGAAAGTTATAATATTGCTTTCTTTGTATGTTATTAAAGTTTATGAGTGTATTTTTAGTAATCTAAGTTAGAAAGTCCTAAATTGTAGTTCCTAAGAGCTGTAATTATCTTAAGGTAGACTAATTATAAGTTTGTGTTAATAAGAATTATTTTTCTACTAATTTGGAAGTTTTTATTATGTGTGGGTTACAGCCGTTCTGTTGATGGGGTCAGTTGTTTTATTTTACATTTTACCTTTTATACCTCTCGTCTGAAACCTAATAGTAGTTAGAAGGAACATAAGTATTGTCATTTTGTTGTAAAATAAATACGATTTATGGAACAGTAATCAGTTTTGATCCACCTGTCATATCAACGTTTTTACAAGCACCTGAATTCAAAATGTTACAACCGTACCCAGTCTCTTCTACGATGAGCAGAATATGGATTCCATACCACGGGAGGTATACTCTAAAATGCTTTTAGACAGTGAATTAAATATTGTAATATGTGAGGAACAGGTCTTAAAGGACTTACCAGTACGAAATATGAGCCCGATCAAACGATTGGCTTTAGAGGTTTGTAAATTGAATGTTAGTATTAAAAAGTAGCTTAGAATCGGACATTACACCCAGATCTTTAATTTCGTTGGTTCGGGCGATCAAGACATTATTCATTATTGATAGTGTAACAGTGTAGTAGTAACATATTAGTAGTGTAGTCTTCAGGGGCATATATGACACTTTGTAGACGATGATAATCATCAAGAGTGTCATAATCACATTGAAAATCTTGGCGTTATCATCTTACAGTAGACAATTCGACTTTAGGTGACATGGAACATCATCGATGTAAATTAAAAAGATTAAAGGAACAAGAACTGTACCCTGACGAACGCGGGGGAGGAAAGTAGTCTCGGAAGCTCAATGCTGAGCAAGGTGAAAGCTGTATAAGAGGAAATCATGCATACTTGATAAATGAAATTTGTTGGTTTGTTGTTTATGGTGATATGATTTTAAGGGTGTTTTTGAGCATTGGGATATCCTTCTGGAAAATAGTGTGAGCACGTGGAACGGTATAATGCATGAAGTCATTATATTTGGAATTATGTGCACGCATTGTTGGGTACAGCCCACAAGGAGGATACTATTTATAAATCCGCACATGCTTCTGCGAGATAAAAATTCAGATTTTTGACTGTGTGGGTACTGTAGTAATGCTAAGGCAAGTGGGCCGATTATGCTATGAAGTTATGTGCTCATGTAAGTCAGAATAATAAAATCTCAGACATAGTTGTGCGAAGTGCGAGGAGTGAGTTGAGAAAGAGAGACATAGCCTCTTGGGCAGGGGGCGAAAGGATGTCTATGATGATGAATAAGTTGATGAATAACGGAAATCAGGTATGTATGTTAGTAGTGCTTATATGATTAGTATGCATGGTCAGCTATAAGATCCAAATGGTGAATATCGAAGCCTATCCAGACTGAATTGGGCATATCTTAACCTTCACGTGGTCCCCTCTGACAGCGCCCATAAGATTTTATTACCTGAATAGGCCAAGTACAATTCTTTTAGACGTTGCTAATAAGAACGAAGTTACCAGTACCGTTTAAAAAAGAATATCTTGCATGAAGGTATGAAACTGGGAGTATTTATAGTCCGTTGATCATGCTTTACGAAAGCTATACCAAATGGGCGGCCCGACATTGGCTAACTATATACTACGGGGTTAGAGGAGCCATGGATAGCAAGGTTTTATCCACCTCAAGTTGGGTGGCCCTTTATGGGGTCATCGTAGTGGCTGTGGTGTAGCGTGCCGTGACCCTAGACCGGCAGAGATTGGATAGGTCTTGCTTCTACCAGTAAGTTGATGTCATGTCATGCTCTTTTGGCATACTGGTACTTGTTGTTTCGACACGAGGAACTTGATTGTCCATTACAATCCGAACATGAAGAATGCCGCGAGATTAAGCCATACTTGACAGGTGCTCACGTAAAACCCTGACTTGAAGGTACAGTGCATTTTCTAGCAAACAAATAGGATGAAAACCATTAAATTGTATTTTGATGGAAGTCTAACTGCGCCATATTTACCAAAGTATAATTATGGTTAATTTTGTCGAGCGCTTTAGAGAAATCAGTATAGATTTGATTAATCTGTTTGTATTCATCAAGAGAGGATACAATAACATCGATGAATAGAGTCAAGTTCGTTCCTGTGGAGCGGCCCGCGAAAAACCGTGCTGTTTTTCTGAAATCAATTCCTTTGTATATATGGTTAAAAAGTTGATCGTATACGACCTTTTCCAATATTAAAGCCTGGCCATTAGATATGGAGATGGGGTAATAGTTAATGATAATCCTATGATCGCCATTGGGGCAACAAAGGAGACTCAATACAAATGAAAATGTATTATTACTAATTGAGATGTTGGATAATAACGCCAGGGGAATGGTTAAAGTAGAAGAACATTTCTTGAAAAACACATTCGGGTTTCCATGTGAACCTTAATATATATTGGAATCGAGTCCAATCGAGTCCAAAATCTTGAACACATCATTAAATGATACAGCAGCAAACCGAATACAGTTAGAGTTTTGCGGGTTATTGGTAGAAGAATAAGAGATGTTACTAACTTTGAAACTGATTGAAAGTGACTGGAAGCTATTTCAGATATTTGAACTGTAAAGTGTGCGACTAGTCCGTTAAGGTTCATCTCCTTGGGATAAATACTTGATTCCTAGAGTTCTTACAAAACGACCAAAAAGCCTTGAGGATATTACTTAAGGAGGTCTCGGTGCTGTTTATGAATTCCATATTACATTGGTTTATTAACCTTTTAGATAGCTTGCAATGATACGAAAAAGTGCTAAGATGCTCGGGTGGTGCGTCAATTTTTAAATGAGCTGATACTTCTTTTTGGCTCGCAACACTGTTATCAACTCGGAACTGTACCACACAGGGAAACGGCTACTGATTTCAATAGAAGAAGAAGAATGCAATAAGACTAGATTGAAGGCGAGTGAACTATCATTAAATAATCATTATGTAAAGGTACCTCTTTAGGCATAACACGACAGAGGAAGGTAATACAAAAATAAAGTAAACAGCACATGACTAGCGAACAGAATTTATTTATAATTTAAAATTTTTACAATAATTATTTTCCTTGCTACTAAAATCTACTTACAGCTGTGCTACATTGCTAGGAGCTTAAAAAATAAATTAACAACCAATTTCTAACCTAAAAATAATTACAACTTTACAACTAAAGCAAAACAAGCGAAGTATTCTAGTCGACAACTTCAACATTTTCTAAAGCGTCTTCGGTATCTTCGGAGAAATCTTCCTTCGTAATTTTCAGTTTTCCTGTTGGACTCTGTTCCACATCGGAATCTACTTTGGACCTTTTTTCAGGTTTCTTCAATAATTCTTCAATTGAATAGGGATTACGTTTTCGTGATGTTGGTGTTGAAGCCAGCAATCCAGCATTTGTCGTTGAAGACATCACCGTACTTGATGTCGATGGAGATGATTTTCCTGAATCACAGTCACTGGTAGGATCTGAAGCGCTTGTCGTTGTTAAATCTATTGAACTTTCGGACTTGGTGATGCCAGAATGAAAGTAGCCAGAAAATTGAGCATATGCATACGGAAGGAAGCCAGTTTCATGAATGCGATGTGATGAATACAGAAGAGAAGGATTCCAGGGCCAATGTTTCGAAAAGGATGACAGAGAGCTGTGCTGCTGCAATGAATATGCTGATAAATCTTGGGTGTCGATTTGTCTGGCTGTATTAGGTACTGATGTGCTGTTGTTGGGAGTTGATGATGTTATCGGATGTGTTGGTGATGGTTTAATGGGCATTTCTTGTTGAGAGCTAGCATGAATTGGTCGAGGATTTTTAATACCTTCTGGATTGGTGTATCTAAATGGTGTGACACTATGTGCTATGCTCATGGCATTATGATGGTCAACACCATTTTGTTGGCTATTTGCATAGAGGTGAGGAAGCTGTTGCTTTAGATATGCCGATGACATTTGAACGTCATGTAAAATAGCATTTTGCTCACTGGAAGTCATATCATCTGTCCATAAGCCACCGTTTCGTAAAATTCGATTCACGGAACTTACTGATGGTATCGAGTTTGGATCACAAATTCTTTGAGAGAGAAGCTGATCTCTTATTTCCCAAGCAAACATTCCGGGATTTTCTTGTTTGAAACGAAGAATCTTTTTTACTACGGTAGGTGTAGCCACTTGCTGAAATAAATAAGTAAAAAATTTGAGTTAATAAAACAATTTTGAAAAGTTAATTCGTAATTTAAATTGTATCTGTAGTTCTTGAAATGTATGTTCGCTTTCATCTTTCAAACTGAACATTTTATAGAAACTTCTTCTTCTAAGAATTAACATGGATTGACAGGAGGAGCAAAGCAGCAGTTAGAGATTTAGCTAAAAGTAGAGAAAGGACTTTGTATTATCGTTACAAATGACAGCCTTGTTCTTATGTTTTTATACATCTGATTTAGGGCGGGTATAGTCGAACATATACAGGTAAGTGAGAAATTTATCGATTTAAATCTTTGTATTAACCATAGTAGAGATTTCAGCATAATACAGAGTGCTTTAGTTTAGATTCAAACGTCTTATAGTAGGTACTCATCCAATAAAGGTAAAAAAAACATTGTTATGATGAAACTCTAATGGTTTGGTAAAATAAATGGTGACAATAATTTTTTAATAGTAGGTAAACTCCGAACATAACTTTCAAAGAAAGAATCCTTCCTTTTCCATAAAACTTACGAACAACTTTTTCATTTCCTTTCGTCTTCAGCGAACTTATAGTGGGTCAAATTAATAATAAGTTTTTTTTTTTCAAAATCACCTCATCAATATTGGTTTTTTGCAGTCAAGCACCTTCCGCATAGCTGTGGAGTTCTCAAGGCCATTGCTTTATCGTTGGATATGAAATTAAGTTACATGAAGTCTACATAAAGCTATTTCCTGTACCACTGGGACAGCCTAGATACATATAGCAAACAGATCAGCCTTCGCGTAATGCATTATTGTTGTAGTTTTTGTAGTTAAGAGTTCAGTACAGGATTGATTTTTTTTTATCTAATTTCAAAATCGCTTCAACAGCTTCGTTTCGCAGCAGCCAGTTGCATAAAAATTCTTACATATAGTACGAGAGAGGGGCTGCGTTTACCTGTGTGCATTCCCTTCCACAGGTAAACAAAGCAGTTTTCAAAATTATTTTAGATAAATTTTTTTTTATTAGTTTTTATAAGCATTGAATAATATAAATTCATTATTCCCAAGCAGTTTCTTTGCTGCTGCTACTGTGCCAGACGCGTTTTTTTCGATAAATAATAGTTTCATCGAGACTAGCATATATGCCGACCCGAGGTCTCAAACTATATCCTCCTGTCCCAATACCCTCTTTTGTTTTCGAATCATCCGTAAATCAGGAGAATGTTCTATCTAGGCTCAGGCGTTGCAAGCATCCGTATCAATCCGACTTTATTAGATCATTCTCGGCAACCAATAATGCATAAGAATTCTGAAGAAAAACCGAGAAACCATTAGTATACCCCTTATAAAACTACCCATCACCTTCAGTCACCAAAAATTGGAAAAATTGTTACTTGAGGGGACACTTTATGAACCGTCTAGACTTATTGTGAAATGAAAACACGAAATTGAAAATTAATCGAATTTAATTATTTATAGATGGTTATAATGCTGGAAAAGTTTGCATTCTCCATGGACTTCTGGTACCATCAACTAAAAAGGTGACTCGTGATGGAGATGGAACTAAATCAGTTATAAAATATACTCTAAGATTGCCAAAATTTTTTTTTTTTTTTTGAATAACTACGGCAGAAGTTGAAGCGCATATAAAGAGCCTTCAAGAAACATGAGACCCAATATAACCCTCCCTTTGTGATTATCATTGGAAAATCTTTTACCGATCCCTCAGATATCCAATTATATTTTGATGTAACAAAATACACATTTTATAATGTTTTGAAGGCAGTGGATACTTGTTTCAAACTGTTCCAAGTTTTTAATTTAGAATATCCCTTGCAATATTATTCCGTTTGGCAATTTTTGCGAAAAGTTTATTATAAAATTAACCGAAAAAATGAAAATAAAATCCTAAATGTATTCATGCTACTTACAAAAAGAGCAAAAATCCTAAATTAAAATGTGACCAACTAAAACGCCAAACGACAACGCTAAAAAACCAGATTAATGATTAATGAATTAATTTTACTTGTTTTTTTTTGTATTATTTTAAATGGAGGAAATTTTAAAAATTACAACTATTTTTTTAACTTTGTATAACTTTTTATATCATAACCTACTCCTCCTCCAAAATTCGTTTAGAGGTTGTGAAGGTATCAGAGCATATTCAAAACAGTGTGCTACATTCCTACATTTCCTATTTAACAAAGTACGAAAAATACTAGAATTTAAGTAATGGTTGAATTTCTTTGGTAGTCGATTAAGCATCATGCAATACTATCGAAACCAATCCTAAAAGTCCCGATAAAATAGGGCCAGTGGTGAATAATCGCCACAAATATTATTGTGAGATTCACAAAAAGTTTCGTTTGAAATAAAACAGTTTTTACTATTTATTTTATTTTATTTAACAAATTATATTTCGTAGAATATGGAAAATGTTTTAAATTTAACAAAATTGTTGTTAAATAAGTTTCGATATTCCGAAATGAACTTAAATTTTACTATTATAAAAACTTTTTTTTAAGTGTCCAAATATTTGTTGTATAACAACAAATTTGTTTTATGACAACATCATTTTTTTTATTATTTACATAGATAGGTGTGGGATTTCAAATAAGCTGGTTTTCAGACGCCCATCTTAATACTCGCTTCAGATAGAGCTGTACATTATCTGCGTACAGATGGATGTTACAATCCTGGATGATAAGGTCGTTAAGGTACAACCCCAAAAATACTGGTCCAAGATTAGATACTTGAAGTACCCCACAATTTAAATGTAGTATGGTAACCCTCCTATAACACGGTAGATACGTTCCTAGAAAGTCCCGTGTTGTGCGAAACCGTGTTATATTAGACTAGAAGTCAGTACCACTGACTTACAACATAGACTGAGGGATTTGCTATTTAATGTGGTACACATTCTGTGTTTCTGTATATCAGGGTTTGACCACCATTTAAAATGTTTACTACATGAAAAAACAAGAAAGGGGGTCGGCGGACCAGTGATGGGACTTTGCTACTATAGTAGCAAAATTGCTACTATTTAAGCATGTTTGCTACCTTGCTACTTTAAATCTAAATTTGCTTCATTTTCGCTTTTTCTCATTAATCGTAACAAAACGAAAATTTTTTTTAAATCTACTGTGAATGTTGATGTTTCAGATTTTCTGTGATTTTTTATTCATTTACAGAAAAATACTACTACGAGGTAAGGAAAGGAATTGTGGAAAAGAACGCGCGGATTCTAATTGCGTACGTTACGTACGTTGCGTGCGTTTGAATCTTGTTTGCGTGAACGGCACCGAAGCCGATGCCTTTGCCTTGCTTTTGCTGTGCTGGACAAGACAAAAGTGTCAGCAAGTTGGCGTGGCGCTAGCGTGTTTATTTCAGCCATTGAGGAATTGTGTTTTGTGTTCTGGTGATTATTTTGAATATTTCACTTCAAATGCATTTGCACTTTGCAGTACGTTTTGCTTTGTTTGATCATTGTAATTATCAATGTCATTGCTGATGCTGATTGCTGTGTTTGATAATTGGTATATCTAATTACGCATTTATGTTGTGAATTTGTGATTATTATACCCTAGATGAAATCTATAGGGTATATTATGTTTGTTATTCCGTTTGTAACGCACAGAAATAATGATGGTAGAGCAAAATGGATTGGACACCCACGCATAATTTTAAAAGTGACTCTTTCAAAGAAGTGTCTAATAGTGTCATATGGGCTCCCCAGAGGTGGAAATGGGAGCTTGAAGATCTGCGGAGAAGTCCATTGGGTTCTCCGTCTCTATCAGTGAAATATTTGTACAATCAGGGGGTTTGCTAATATCATCAAAGTCACTGAATGATATCAGTGGACAGTTTAGTGACTCATCGTTAAGGTCTGCTAATGGAGCGGACCTTCCTCCTTGTTCAAGGCTTGAACTGGAATGTTCATTGCAGTTATCGCGCGGGACGTTGACACTGGTCGAGAAAAGGTGGTAGTATTCCCGACCGCTCTCAGGTTTTTCTGTCGGCACTGGCTGCAACTGGGTTTGAAGATATTTTTGCGTCCGCATCCATAGCAAAACACGATTTGTCTTTCCTGCGGGCAGTCTTGGTAAAAGTAACCGGGCTGGTCACAGTTCCAACAGCTAACGCTCTGGGGTGGTGTAAGAGCAGATACTATTGCGGCTTCCTCACTGCTTTCAGGTGACCTGTGCTGTTCAGCATCTGTCGGACGACACTCATCCACTTCGTTTACTCTTGGGCTGCGATAGGTGTTCCAGCTGCATGCTGTCGCGATTCGCTGCTGTGTAGCCTGTATTTGAGTCACGAGACTCCGCAGTTGGTGTATGGTGTTAGTAGGATGCAGGCAGATTTTCTGCCAAATGTCTGGAAGCAGATTCGATTTCACAATCTCTAGAAACTCGCCGTCCGCCAAGGGGCTATGCAGATGGTCACGCAGATGTACCAGGTGTTGGTGGTACGTAGCAAATGACTCCCCTGCTTTCTGTTTTCTCAACATCAGCTGGACCTTGACCTTGAGGTCATCCTTCGGTACTCCCCATTCAGCTAACAGAGCTGTCTTTACATACTCCCACGAAGGCGTGGAGTTCTGCCTCAGGATAGGCAAGTACCAGTACTGGACCAGAAAGTAAAGTGGTCATGTGCCGTACTAGGAGATCAAAATCTCCGTCTAAGGCCGAGTAAGTTAGTGCTTCCACTCTGAAAACGAACTCGTCGAAAGTAAGTCGAGAGCTATCGCCACTATATGAGATATTCCATCTCCGGAGGGGACTGCCAGACCGTCGTTGTCCTAAGCTCGACGGGATACGATGAGATGGAGCTGGTGGAGGCTGGATAAGATTTGGTCTAGGCTGACCACTAGGCTGTCCAAGAGGCTGCCCAAGAGCTGATGACGGTCTGTTAAACGACTGCCTACGAACGTCGTGAAACTCTTGCGGTGGTCTCGGTTCACCCACAGAAGGAGGTGGCCGTGAAAAGTCAACTGATGGCATTGCAGCTGAGATTTGCTGCCTGACGCTAGTTGCCAGTTCAGCTCGCAAAGTATTTGGGCTCCGCTCGAGGCCTTGTCGAACTAAATCCTGGAGCTGTATGCGCAGACCAGACAGCAAGGCTTCGGTCGCTAATGAGTTCTGACCGTGAGCGATAGGTAGCGGGCTGTTCACTCGGGCACTCGGGTGCGAAAAGGTCATGGAGTGCAAGTTTGGTCTCCTTGGGGACAAGGATTCGCGGTTTACTTGTTGATTCGTTGGTGGTGGCAAATCGAACACGGGTGCTGCCGTTCGAGGATCCTGACTAACAGGCCTCGTAAAAGTCTTTTTCGGAACAGCACCTGTATTCTCAGTAAAATCGTACGGAGTGAGATGGAATCTGCAGTTCGGGCAGTTTGACTGCTGTCCAATCCACGTTTTCAGACATGCTTTGTGAAACACATGTCCACAGACCGTCTTCACTGGCTTCCTCTTGTCTGTCCAGTCTCCCTCCTGGCAGATGGAGCACTTCTGAGGCACCAGTATCGGTGCATCAGTTGCTGGCGGTGGTGTTCGCACTGTAGCCATTGTATAACTTCAACCGCTCAGTCGTAAAACCAATATATTCCAAAATAACTCAGGAATACAGGCTAGATAATTTTAACACTCGTGAAAAGCTTATGCGGTCCGGGCAAGGAAAACGCAGGTGCTGTCCAAGCTGGACTCGAGACAACTGAAGTGTCTATTTAAAAAAATATACCAAAAGTTCGGAAGAAATGCCAAGAAAATTAAAAAAAAATCAAAGGTTCGGAGAAGATAGCAAAATCTTCAAAAATCTAGATAACCGAAATCAATTTGAAACTTGAAAAATTCACCAACAGGTCAGAAATGATCACAAGATTTTCGAAGAAATTTTACTAAAAGTTCAGAAAAATTCTTATCATAATTACTAAAGTGCTAAGTATTCGAGAAGATAGCGGAATGTCAACATGGGCATTACTCTCAACTCAGAATTCAATACTTGTACTACCGCAATCGTACAGTCCAAAGATATAAATGCTAATTCTTATAAGAAAAACTACCAAAAAGTCAACTCAAGCGTAAAAAAAATCAACAAAAGAAAGTCATACAGTTTCTCCCTCACTCTCCAAGAACTAACTCCCAAAGTAAAAGTCTACCAAGTCCACTCTCTCTAATCAGGTCAGGATAGGATGATATAAGTAAGTGACGTGAATGTGTGCATGAAGAAGAATTTGCGTTCTCACAGAGATCTGGAAAAAGTAGGGTTGGAGATGTCAAAGACTGAGAATGTTACTAGAGATTCTTCAGCCAGGCAGTTAGCAGTATGCCATCTCCTGATTACTGAAGGTCTCCAGCATCACTTGCATCCTCTGAAAACTCTTTCATTCCTCTTCACCTGATCGTCATATCTAAATACGTAATAAATGCTAAATAAAACCCCCATTGTCGTGTTGTAGAAGTACGGGGTTATAAGAGGGTTGCAGCAATTTTTTTTTCGTGTTAGACTGGAACCGTGTTGCAGAATACCGTGTTATAGCAGGGTTACTTGTACTTCCAAAATACGATCATCAGCAAACGCATGTGGGGGATCTATTTGCCAAATAATCAACTATTAGACACTGTCATGGAAAAATTGAATCCTGAAGATAATTTTGTTAGTAAATTAGGATGGCTAACACTATCGAAAGCTTGTGAAAAATCCAATTGGGTCAACACTGCAAGGTCATTGCTATCTACAAATTTCCCAATATAACTGGTGACTTTAAAGAAAGCGGTTTCACAACTGTGAAAATCATGGAAGTTCAAGCTAATAGGAGAATAAATTATCTTCTCAAGGGCCTTTAAAATATGGCATAATATCCTTACAGGGTTGAAGTCAGTTAAATTCCTTAATGGGAGATTCTGATGTTGTCAAGCAAGCATTAAAGATATGCAAAACTGAATGCATTATATGAGGTAAAACTATCATTGGCTAACGAAATATGTGCGCGTCACAAAGGTCTAACATTCTGCCAAATTTCAAATTTCTACCTCAAGTCGTTTTCGAGAAAAGGTGTGTATCAGAGAGACAGACACGTCAGTCCGAGAAATCTTGTAAGGGTTCATTTTCCTTTTGAGGTATGGAACCGTAAAACAGGTCTCACTATTCAAAGGATACCCAAAAAATATCTGATATGCTATTCCGAGTAGATGGGAGTATCCCAGCAAATTATCACAATTTAAAAGTTCTTCCCACAACAAAAATATTCGAACACTACTACTATTCTTTGCCTTAAACTCTGGTTAAAAACATTAACAAATTTTACAAAAAAGTTTCAGTCTTGACAATAGAGTTTCCACCGCATCACACTTCCTCCGATGAATTATGTCCTTCTCTGATTTACATTTATACATTACATACAAAAAAGGATTGCACTGTAAAATCAAATCTGCGTCCCAAAGAAAAAAAATTTTCTCACATCCTCCCTTAGTTGAATAACAAGAAATTCTTGCCCCACCTGTAGTAGTATAGCTATGTCCTGTTTCATTTAGGATTTAGGACTACCAATTCAAAATCATCCTGTATACATTATAAACTCCGACAGCCAAGCCGGATTAAAAGTACTAAATTCAAATTCCTTCCATTCAAAGTTTGTTTGCGAGTGTAGGTATGTCGTAGATTTAATATAAATTCCAAATAAAGTACACACTTAGATGGATGCCAGGACATGAGGGCATAAACGTAATGAGACTGCTGGCTACCTGGCTAGAAAACGTACAGAATCTTCTTTTACCGGACCCGACTCATTCTGCAGCCTTACAAAAAGGCACCTAGCTGGAGAAAATTAATGTCCAAAAGAGATACAATAGCAGAGACGTTTTGGCCTTGGGGGGGGGGGGGGGGGGGGGGGGTAAATACCAGATCAGGTTATTCACTGTTATAATGACTGGCCAAGTGGCCTACTTGGAAAATTTGGGCGCTTAAGAAATTGACCAAACCCACAGTCGATAACTGTCGATTCTGCAACGAAGAAGTAGAATCTGCAGAGCACTTAATCTGCGAATGCGTTTGACTTGCTCGCCAATTTCTGGGTAAGTGTTGTTTTTAACACCATAAGACATCCAGCAAAATAAGTCTAATAAAGTAACAAGAGAAAAAGGTACAATTGGTCTAAGACCAATTTCCTAGATGAAAACAAAAGCTAAATAAAGACAAAACTTAAAGTTTTGTATGGCAGCACCAAGAAGGGATGGCCCGATTTAGATCATTTTTGAAATTTTATAATCGTATGAAAACTCTGTGCACATAATTTCAGCTCTCTACGTCGACGCGATCTCAGGCAGTATCCAAATATATGTATAGTGAAAAATGAAATTTTTGTATGGCAATACTACGATTGGTCCCATTTTCGAACTTAAATTTACTTTTTCTCAAAAATTCCCGTGTGCAATATTTCAGCACTGAACGCATTTTCGAGTTATCGTGTGGACGGACAGACGGACACATGGACGGACAACTTTTAATATTATGCATGGGTGTCCAACCCATTTTGCTCTAGCATTATTTCTGTGCATTACAAACGGAATGACAAATTTAGTTAGTATACCTTATGATTTCATCTAGGGTATAAAACTTAACCTTTCTGAAAAGGGTGAACATTCACTGGACCCAATACGACAAGGGCATATAACAAAAAAATATTTTTGATTACAGTACTTAGATGTCGGACCTCCGGCCCTTTAGGGATGGTAATGATAATAATAATAACAGAAGATGTCAAAAGCAGCGGTACATTCAGTAAAAATAAAAACCGGAAATAGTTACAGGAATTTTAGAGAAGTTTTTATTACTAATTTCACTCGAAATACCTGCAATTACCATTAATCAAAGTAACTGTATTTGGCACATGACATTTAAATCTCGCATCTCTTCAGCAACATCTCTTTCGATAGTAAAATGCAATTTTTTATATACATCGCGCACCTTTCCTTTAGTCAATAAAAATCCGTTGCATTACTCATAAGTGGGAAAGGAATATTTCCATTCCTAATTTCCCTTCACATTTTCTTAACTGTAACACATAGGATTCTCTGTCACGCTTCGTTCGTCGTAATTTGAAAATCTCAGCCAATTAACATGTAAATTTGCGGGCCCGAATTGAAAACAAAAGTCGTAAATTTTCCTTCCAATCTTTTAATCACAAGTGGAGCTGCTCACGAAACAATTACTCCACATAAAATCCGCGTCTAATCACCTAAAAGACAGTGGTCTCGAGGTGTTTTAATGTCCGTAACCAAAACGCATATTACACTCCTCTATACCAGTCCGGCAATAGCCAGGAGAATTACTCTGTTATGTGCGGCTGATGGTTATAGTTAGCACCGGCGGCGCGGGGAACACTAGAGCTGCTGCCATTTAACACATTTCATTAAAAAATTAATTTAATGTCCCCAACGAAGATTTACGGCTCAGGTGGCAACAGGTAAGCCAGCGGGCTGCAAGTGGCAGTTTTTGTGTATATGCTAAAAGAAAGGAAGTTAGATAATCACTTAGCATACCGCTGAATGGCATTGCATCAATTACTAGAATTTTAACCATTGCGCTTCTTGATAGCTACATATAGCATGAAAATGACTGACTTAAAGAAGGTGGCACACTCAATCTCGCTGTGTCCTGAGGTGTTCCTCGCAGAAATATACCAGACGTGTCGAAGAGCGTTTATGTAAATTCATTTTCCGCTTCTTTCTTCACGAGACTCATTGCCAGCGAATCGATTCCATTAGCTCCCTGTAATAATTGCAAATAACCGAGTGATTACTGGAAAAATGCTTTTCACCTGTGATTTGCATATGACACGGGTTTGCTACTGCAATCCCGGCAATCGATGCATCTCGCAAAGAATTCATGTTCGTGTCCGAGGGAGTTTTACATGAGCCCTATTGCAGGGGAAGATTTTTCGGCTGATATGCACTCTAAAACGGGTGCAGGGCACATGTAAACCTGCAGCAATGAAAGATTTGCAAGATAACAAATATGTAGGGCTATAGTTGATTTAAAGATATGATGCAAGACGCAAGTTTGAGTGGAAAGTAAAGGGAATACTTTCGAAGCGTTTATTTTTCCATTTGCATTAAAGTGGCACCTCAGCTGTGCTATAATCAAATTTACTACTCAAAAAGAGCAGTTAAGTCTTGTAAAATGTAGTCAACCTCACGAAAATCATCATACATAAATACCGGTTGGAGGCACTTGACTCACCCTTCTGAAACTAAAACGAGGTCCTGTTGAAGTTTGCACGGAGCGCTATCAAGTATTTATAGACTATGAAATCTGGAGACAAGTAATATTTTTATCTATCTACATACTACATATCCAAAAATTACAGAAGCTAACACCTGTAATTTGAGGCGACGCGACGGCACTATACATCACCATCGTCTGATAACAATTTTATCCTCTTATCACTTCATTAAGGCAGCAAATTTGTGTAATATTCCCGGTGATTGATTATCATCCAAGCCATGCGATGTCATCAGAAAGGAAGAGTGGAACAGGAAAAGTGAAGGGTGGTCTACATAGTCCACTTATGTTACTCACCGTAAACGGGAGCTGATTATTATTAAAGCAGCGATTACTCACGGAAATGTTATGTGTGGGAAATAATGGTTTGCGATTGACAGGTGTTTGAAGTGAAAGAATTTAATATGGGAAACATCATCGCATTAAGGACACTGAATGGAGCTAGATAGTTATCGAACATGGAAGCTTACAAATATGATGCGAGTTTTCTTATGGGACTGAAAATATGAAGAACAAAAAAATCTTTCATTGTGGGACTATTAATGCAACGAAAAATTCGGTTCGGTGTGGATGTATGAGAAATTAAGCGGAAGTTAGAGCATCTAAATGATGATTAGGGATTGAACAATATGACCTGTATCAAGCAGAGCTCTTACGAGGTTTGATCAAAAGTAACGAGTTTATTTTTATATGCCCCTAAAAGTAGGCACCATCAGATATACCTAAAGCACTTTTGTTGCTTCCAATCTGCAAAACATATGTGGAACGCACTGTTTTGTATAGTCTTCAGGTCACTCTACGACTTCGTTTTTATCTTCTCTATGGTCGGAAAACATTATCCTTGCAATTTCTTCCTCACCTTCGAAATATGTAGTTACAGAAGGTCATATAATGGTGAATAGTATGGCTGTGAGGTCACGATGAATTTGGAGAGCCCTTTTGGGTCTCTCCATGAAATTCCGATTAGGATGAATAAACCTTTGTTTCCATGTCATAACAATACACCGACGCGACGGTTTATTATCTCTTATGAAACGTTTCAAAGATTCTAGGGCGCTAGTAATCTCTGCCGACATTTGTTCAGCGATGTTTTTATATTATGCTGATTTGGTCGAAAATTCAAGAATTGTGGAACAAATGTAGAGGCCCCTTTGCCATGTTAAAAACGTTAGTAAAAATTGCTTCGCATGAACTATATGAAATATTAAACTTCCTTCTTTTATACCTTTGACACACAGCTAGTACAGATATAATAGCAGACCTGTAAAGTTCCAAGTACAAGTACCAGTACAGTACCAGTACCTGGACTTGAAATAAGTACAAGTACAAGTCCCGGTCTGGTACTGAAAAGAATTTCAAGTACAAGTCCCGGTACTGGTACTTTAAAATTTTTCAAGTACAAGTCCAGAGGGTGATTCTGATCTTTTGTCGTACTTTAATGTCAAAATATACGCCTAAACGAAATGAACTTTTCTACTGACTTTTTTGTATTTTTATTCAATTCAGCAAGCCCTGCATTACGTAGAATGAACTGAAAATGACACTTCACATTACAAACTCAAAATATTATTTCGAATTTAAGCGCTTTTATTGCTCTAATTAGGTGTAGAATATCCATTTACGACAGATTAAAATTTTTGTCACAACCTCAGAAGCAGTTGACTAATTTGTCGTAGGTACTTTTAGGAGTGTATTCTGACATTAATTCATGTAAATTCATTTTAGTTTATTTTGTGGTTGATGAAAAGGATAAATTAAAATGAATATGGTGAATATAAAAGTACGACAAATTTGTGGTGAAATGTCAAAATATGTGAAAAAAGAGATCAGAATCACCCCACAGGTATGGGTGCTGTTACTAGTACTTAAGTACTTTACAGGTCTTTATCATAAACCACATATGTGTCGTTGCATATACAAGTATAATACAAGCTGGGCAAACTGTAACGAGGCTAGTATAAATACTTGGGCATGGTGTACGGAGCTTTTTAATGATTTCAGCACCGTTTACAAGTAGTGACAAATTTAGCTATCTTATGACTTTTTGTCCACGTAGGCAATTTCGGGGATATTCACTAGTTTATGACATGTGCCAAGTTGACACTAAAAATATTTTCGACGTTTTCTTGAAAGCTTTAAAAGCTGTCAAATGAAACTATAATGCGATGTGTCACCGAGCATGGTACAGCGAATACAATGATATCCAAACTATGGTACCTGTACTCGCTGGGTGTCAGAGGTAATATAGTGATTCGACGAACACTAAGCACAATTTCCTAAATTCTTATTGAAAACGTTTGTACCATTCATATGTACAGTTTTGATATAGCGTGCTTGCCAAAATCCATCCTCAACATTTGCATCACTTCAATGTACTTTAATTCATTTTTACCGTTAAGGTTACGATTAATAATAGGACTAACTAGGACACTAGGATCCTGTGGATACCTCCACCAAAGTTGATCTATTGGGTTAGGCTAAATTCAGCCACTTTATGAGGTTTGCAAACCAAATTTCAAGTGACAAATGGTTCTCCACTGATTTGAAATATTAAAGCTGCAAGCTCGGGACACTCGCATTTGATAGTTATGCTTGGAGGTTTCATCTTTCTCTTGGTGCAGTCGATACAGTTCACTATTGCATTTGCTTATCTTCTTCAGAAAATAATTGAAGGTCCCTGCACTATGTCTAGTGACTGCAACCTGAGAGATTGCCTGCTGAGATCAGTTTATTTGTGCGTCTAAAGAAGAGAAGGAGTGACATGCCGCATACCAGGTGCCCTTTTCCAGGATATCAACTTGCATGCCTTCCCATTTATGGAATTATCCCCTAAAATGGCTTTTTGTAGGCCAAATGTTAGGAAGGGACCAGTATATGAACTGTCTGCTATGATTTTAGCCAAATCGTCCGTCTTTTCACGCCACTCCTTCGTGTCCAGCGACCCAAAGCAAGGTTAGTTAGGATAGTTCCATTTCTGGATCCAACACTCCTGCCCCTGTTTTGTTATCCTTCCTGGATCCGTCCGTAGATATATCATATCCGAGCATTTGAGGCTAGTCATAATCATATAATAATATACAATAAAAGAATTGCGAACACTAGTAGGTGCCTCTTTAATACCGGGAGTATCGATAGCTGATGGTGTTCAATGGTTTATATGTCGGCCTGCTTACAGCTGAAAGGCACCATAATCATTCTTTGTCACCTGCTTAGATTTGGTATAATTCTTTTGATTTTTTTATTGTTTTTTAGTAATTTGACTTCGACTATGAATTTTTTAATTTTTATAAATTCAGTCTTTAGGTCGATGCACACTTACCGGCACAGCACGAACCAACACAAACAGGCAAAATATTTTTCTATGAAAACAACTTAGTTAATTCGCATCAACCGGCACCGGCAGATACCGGCAAGAAACGGAAGCTTCATTATCGATCGCTAGAAACCAGACCGGTATTTGTCGGTTGCTTGTCGGTCTAGTTCCGAAGTTAACATGGGATCACTTTTCTATAGTTTTCTCGCGATAACCGCCTTAACTGAAAGCTTACTTACCGTTTTGTGTCGTTATGTGTGCACGAAAAATGCCGGTGCCGGTCGATGCTTGTTTGTGCCGGTTCGTGCTGTGCCAGTAAATGTGCATCGAAATTTAGTTTTCTTACACTTAAATATTTCTGCTATTTATTCGCTTAATTTGTATAGTAGATTTTTAATTTTCCTAACTAGAACTTGTTTTTGAACTTTTTATGTCCTACCCGAATTTCTCAGCCTATCAGGCATATGTCCTCTTCCACCTTATTATGTCTCTTGTAATCTAATTGACTGTTGCTGACTCGGTGTTATCATATTCAATCGTTAAATTTTTATATGTACCAAGTAGGAAACATGGTAAATGTGTTTTATTCCAGTGCGCCGGACGATACCTGAATCTGCTTCTCCCACGCTGCAGATCACAATTTGCTGAACGTTCTTATTTTGTCCAAATCCCTCGCAAGTGAAATTTGCTGCCAAAAAGACATCCAAGTACAAGATCCAGCTGGTTTTTCCAAAATTCGGGTTAAAAGTACTTATCAGTCTCCAATTTTGTTTGTTTGTTAGTTTAAGTATTCGCTTTGCTTTGATTTTTAATTAATAGGCATTATTTGGTATTTTCACTCTTTTTCCACGCTGTATTAGAAAGTTCTTAAAATCTGTCATTTTATACTCATATGAGCCTTTTGAGTTCATATGCGTTGAAATTCAATCTAGCCATGTTCAATGCGCCTTAGTATTACTTCACTATCCTCCAAATTGCTTCTCTATAAATAATATTTCTGTGTTCAAAGATAGAATTGCCTCAATTTATTATCGATATAATAAAGCAATTATGGGTGGTGACTTTAATATGAACTGGCTGGAACAGAACTCGATTTCTGAGAATCTTATTCACTTGATCCAGTGAATTGATTTGAAACAAGTAAATTAGCTTCCCACGTTTTGCGGTGTGGAAAATTCTTCATTAGTTGATTTGTTTCTTGTTACAGATAAAAGTTCTGTTAAGTTCTTCAAACAGCTTAGCCCGCCAAGCATTATGGATCATGGATCATATTATTCTTGGAAAATTTTTGTCTAAAAGACTGAGATTTATTGAAGAAAAAACATTTATAATGCAGAAAAATAAATTTCAGTCTTTTAGACAAAAATTGTCCACTTATAAATTCTACTTTTTTTATCCGAGCGCCGCAAGGCAAAAAGGGGGAACATTACAACCATCCAATTTGAAAATTGCAATGAGTAATCTTGCTACCATACAATTCATACTTGCTTTTTCTAAAAAGTATTTATATGGGTAACTGGTGTAGTGGTGTGACCTCCACATTAAACTCCTATCGTAGGCGATCAAAGATAACCATACTGATGAGACCTCTTTGATCGCTGTGTCGAAAAATTTAGTTTTTCTGCATATTATTCTTGACATATGAGTAGAAAAAAAAACGAAAAAAAAATAAATTTTGCAGCAAAATTATAATTATAATGTGAAATAATAAAAAAAACATACATAGTATGAAAAAAGTGCTCATGAACAAAGTTGTAGTAGGTACTTTTGAAAAACTATAAAAAGTTTTTATAATTTTTTGTCATTGCTCGAACTGATGCTGAGTTATTCGAATAAAACTGCCGGCGAAACACTATCCAATATGGCGGCAACGCGAACAACCGAAATTCCTGACAACTCGCCAGTACGCCTTTCAACAAGCCCTCTAAATATTGCCAGATTGTCGAGCCAGAAAAATTGGTAGGTAATTTTTCCCTAATTTTTAATTCCCATTAGAAAGAATACACATAAATGTACTAATTAGTAAAAGCGTTAATGTTAATCATATAAATTTGTATGTAGAAGGCATTGTGAAGACAGGAGATCCATAAATTTATACTGTACGACATTTTGACAGAAGATTACTGCACTCACTACGCAACTTGTGTATGAAAACTTGTCGCGATTAAAATAAAGCGTTGAATATATTAAAATGCATAAGATTTTAAGGTGAGTAAAATTACGCCTTGATGCTGATTATTGTTCATAGTTTCACATAAATATTTGAATTTGGATCGAATTTGTACAAAAGAGTCATGCCATACTCAATACAAAATGGTTTGCAATCACTTTCTTTTAGCTGGACCCAAGAGTTTTCTTTTTTCAGGATAAAAATATTCCTGACATTGTGCTAAAATCACAGACTGTCATATAATATGGATTGATGACAGTTCGCAAAAAGAGAAGCCAACATAAATTATGATTTTATTGTTGCGAGATATTAGTGCTGCCACAAAGTAAGCAAAATATTTACAAAAGATAATTTATCACATATAAAAAGAAGTTATTTATTGCAATAAATATGTTATTAGCTTGATAATTTGTAGTAATATATTAAGACTTTTAGGACTATATGAGAAGTAATTTACTACTACACTCAAAGATTCTTCACATATATTGGAAATGTCAAGCTGTCGAGTGGCAAGTACAAATTCGATAGTGAAAATATATAACTAACATTCATCAGAGCTTATCAATCAATAAAATAAATTTTGTCAGAAATTTTCACACAGATGTACTAAATCAAATATTAAAATTCCCTCTTCCCTTTTCCGTAAAATTTGGTTCCGGAATTCCCTTAAAATGGGAGAATTTCCACAATCTGGCAACGCTGATATCAACATACTGACTAGACTAGATGTAGTAAAATACCTAGTAACGTGACACTAAAATAGCGTTGATAATTATTAACCACAGAAATAATAATAACGTAGTAGGACAGTGTCGATTTGTGGTTCGACCCACCAGCCCCTAGGATTACGTTACTACCAGTTCCCTGATTGACTGGAAGGATATCCAAGGCGAAACTTTCAGGAATTCTGGGTAATCACTGTATTGCTTTATAGAACGCTTCCATAGGCAACTAAAAGCAGCATTCGAGCATTAGATGATCCAAGAAATTAGTATAATTCTTTACTTGCTTCTCGGCATCCGATCCTACGTCATTGAAGATTTGAACATAACACCAGCTCAATTGCTATTTGAACGACCATTACGTCTCCCTCGTGAGCTTGTAGTTTGTTATACTTTACCTGATCATAGCATTACAACCACTTACGTGAAGGACCTTCAAAAAACGCTTTCGACGATACGACCTACACAAAACAAGGCTTGAAGACAAGCTAAATATTAGTCCCACAAGATCTTAAAAGTTGCTCCCATGCATTTGTTAGAGAAGAAATTTATCAAGATACTTTCAATTATCCTTACAGTGGACCATACAAAGTAATCAATTAGACAGATAAATTCTTTAAAATTCTAATGAACGAGAAATGCAAAATTTCAATCGATAGACTCAAAACTGCATTCTTATTAAATCCAGAAGTAGGTACTCACCGCAATGATAGGATAATCAGGAATTGTTTAATATTCAAAGTTTTATTCCAAATATAAAAAAATCATTTGTAATCTAGTTTAACAATAATTGTATCAGGAATTAGTGAAATTATTTAATAATAATTTAGCGAAATTCGGCTAAAACTTCACATTAATGATCAATTATTACAAATGTGGTATCACGGTATAGGTAAGGTTAGGTTAGGTTAGAGTGGTGTCCATCGTGCGAACTCCTGCGATCAGACTCACTTAGACCATTTGTGGTTCATTGTGATACCACCTTATTATGGGACCCTACCTGGGAAAAATACGTCAAATTTAATGGGTGCGCTGAAACCAGCCACAAGAATTAATGAACCATACCATGTCCCCTAACCCTTATCTGCAAGCTCCCCCAATTCGCCGAAGAAGTAGCTGCCAAGCGCATTCTATCTACGCTTTTCAAGGTTAGGGCATTCACACAGCGCTCAATTCCTTTTTCATTCATGCAGCTTCTGCAGAAACCATTGTATGGAGCTTATATGTTCTTTGCAGGTTTACCGAAGAGGCAGTGCCCCGTAATAACTGCGATAAGATTACGTACATCATTACGGTTCCTCCTCAACAGAGATTCAAACCTTCTACGACAAACCTCGGGCCACAGCTGTGTTGAAATCGCTCATGAGGTCAATTCTCCCCACCTGCGGTTTGTCAGCTTACAGACCTTGTACGTGTAGAATCCTCTTCACTAATTCTAGGTGACATTTTACGGATTGCTCTGCTAGACATATATTCATAGATGAACCCTTTCTGGCCAGGGCATCCGCTGCTTCGTTTCCATGTATGTCACTGTGACCACCCAGCAGACAGTAACTCTGTGGCTTGCGCCTAGTTTCCCGAGCTCATAGCGATACCGTTGCACTAGGTGCGATCTAATGATGCTCGAATCCAAAGCTTTGGTTGCAGCTTGGCTATCAATACAAATTCTAATGATTGGATCGCTAGGTGCAACGCAACGGTATGATTCCTGTGTTCCAGGGAGCGCTGAGTATACCCCGGCTCCCACTGCGGTATAGTTAAAGGTTAAGCGTACATTGGAGAAGCTGCTCAAGAGCGATTACAACGACTGTAAATTAGACAAAATACTTGTCCTGTTAACTTACATTTGGTCTGTGGAAAAGAAACCTCAGCACATATGTAAATTTAAGTCAAATAAATAATAAGAGGAAGGAGATTATTCTATAAACGGATATCCTGAACAAGGTAGAAGTGTTCTCTCAAAAGTGTAAACGCAGAGCCATACTACCTCTAGATACACTGCAGAACTGAATTAGGCTCAATACTAGTAGACATTAAGAAACCATTTTAATACATTTCCTTAATGCTAGATTTATTGAACGATGCATATAAATAATTCACCCCATAAATTAGTCGAGCAACGTTCCTCAAATTACACAAACAAATATCCTTTTATTTGGGGGCATATACCTACGAAAATTACAGGCGCATGTCATTATAAAAGCCACTTCACTTTTCTATCCTTTAGGACGAGTAATAGCGTTTCTGTCCAATCAATAGTGTTCGTTAATTAAAAGCATGTAAAGCGGGTGCTAAAAGGTGAAAATATACTGCTGAATCGCGAAAGCAGGTCGTCCCTATGTGTTAATGTGACACAATCAGAGTAGTTAATCGCAGTGACAAATTGACTACTTGCTGCGGCCCAAAATAGCGGTTAGCGATCCTATCTGACAACATTAGTTTCGTTTACAACCGCTTGTCCAGCAATTTCCTTTGTGTCATAGGCAAAGTGGCTAGAGACAAATTGTTTGACAAAGAACACCGCCACGGAAGTCTGCAATGACCGCGGTGGCTGACCCCTTTCCATGCATAAGT
Organism: Dioctria linearis; assembly: GCA_963930735.1. Classification (NCBI taxonomy): domain Eukaryota; kingdom Metazoa; phylum Arthropoda; class Insecta; order Diptera; family Asilidae; genus Dioctria; species Dioctria linearis. Next base: position 324,834,203 of record OZ005740.1, on the reverse strand, counting down.
GTATGTGTTATGCTATGAAAAATTGTCAATATTGTTGACCACATCTATACTTACATACATACATGTTTGTCGAAGTTGATAATATTTTCATGCATTTTAAATGTAATTTAGGTATAAAAAACAAAAGAATCGAACACTCACCTTAGTTTTGCTACCGCCAATCGATCCAGGTCTTATTGAACCGGTTTCATAGAAACGTGTCAGAATCTTAGAGACGCAACCTGCAACAACATGAACGGAGCCAAAAAAAAAAAAGAGAAAAGACAAAAGGTGTTAAATGGAGATCGATTAATTGTTGTAATTAGCAGTGTCAATAACTTACCGTGAGAGACGAGTAGCTGCCGTGAGATATCACACGGCCGAACTCCCATTAGCGCTAGTTCCACAATTCGTCTCCGAACACAATCCGGCAGTGGTCGTCCGTTAACAAAAACGCCGCCCAACTGGTTAACACCTGCCTGTCCTGTAAAATTAATTCATCTCATCAGAAACGTAGCTCTATACAGGAAAGCATATAAAGAGTAAATCTTGGTAGCAAGCAAATAACCGGCGGGGGATGGCTATTAAGACGTATAAATTTAATCGAAGCGAAGGCGGCTACTTTCAAGATAAGGCAGCGACGGAATTGTTTTATGCAAATTGGACAAGAGAGCCGAGCACTTGTACTGGTTAAAATATGAATTTAAGGCCTTAGGTAATTCAACACCACTGGGATTGTTGGGAGGAAGTTGGGCCTGCTAAAAAAAGTTACAAATTGATAATGCACCTTGATGTGTTTTGCAAATGAATGGATGTGTCCAGTTATTTTTTAATCTTATCAATCGAAATAAAAAAACATTTCCCTAAATAACGGTAGAATTGATTTATAAGAGCGAGCAAGAAAGTTGAATTGAAATCAGGAAGAGTGAAACTATATTCGAATGTTGCCAGAAGGCTTTTAGGATTTTTCGCAGTTTTCCCTGCCCTGGCACTGCCCGGTGGCACGCGGCAAAATAGAGTGTTCACACCGAGAGCGGCAGATTTTATCCAAATGTACTCTAGTTCCGAGGAAGAAATTCTATTATTAGTAGCTCTGCTTGAAGAAAAACAGAAAAGTGATGAGGTTCGATTACCAAATACTTAAGAATGCAAAAAGCCTCGTTTAACGAATTGTGCGGACTTATTTCGAATGAAAAGGAATTTTGCCGCCAGCGGCAAAATTGTGTTTTTGAGTAATCTCCAAAATTGCCGCGCGGCAACTATTTTGCCGTGTCGCGAGGCGCCGCTCCGCGACACTCCCGGTGTGACTTATACCGGGTGTCCGCCGGGAAGGTATACTACTTTGTTTTGCCGCCATTTTGGTAAACATTAGTCTTGACAGTTCATATTTGGCAGTCGTGAAGTCGGCACGTGGCAAATTTATTATGGAAAAATATTCGATAACACAACGTGTTTTAATCGTTAAAACATTTTATAAAAATCAATCATCGATTACTGTGACGATGAGAAAGTTACGTGAAATTTTTGGGAGAAACAACGTGCCAACTAAACGCACTATTTATCGTGTAGTGAATGATTTCGAAGAAAGAGGGTCTGTAGGTGATAGGCCCAAGCATGGACCACAACGTACTGCAAGATCGGCTGAAAACATTACTGCTGCTCAAGAAAGTGTTCAAAACAATCCATCAACCTCAATTCGACGCCGTGCTCAGGAGCTTGGTCTTCAAAGAACAACTTTGGCCACAATTTTGCACAAGGATTTGCATTTGTTTCCATTTAAGATTCAGTTGACACAAGAGCTTCTTCCACAACACCATGAACGCCGCCGTACATATGCCAATAGGATGTTACAGCTCGCCCATGACAACCCCGATTTTCATGAAAAAATCATAATGAGTGACGAGGCACATTTTCATTTGAATGGATATGTGAATAAACAGAATAGTCGGTTCTGGGCAGTGGAAAACCCTCAAATTATTCATCAGTCACCTTTGCATCCATTAAAAGTGACAGTCTGGTGTGCAATTTGGTCAGGAGGTATCATTGGACCTTACTTCTATGAACGTAACGATAACTGTGAATGGGGAGCGATATCGTGATATGATTGAAAACTTTTTAAAGCCACAACTGCATGCTTTGGGCTTGATTAACATGTGGTATCAACAAGACGGTGCCACATCGCATACAGCCAGGATTACAATGGAATTACTGCGAGACCTCTTTCCACAACAAGTTATTTCAAGAAATGGTGATGTTGAGTGGCCTCCACGGTCGCCTGATTTGACTGCTCCGGACTTCTTTTTGTGGGGATATCTGAAAAGCAAGGTTTATGCAAACAAACCAGAAACGCTTGAGCAACTCAAACAAAATATTCGTGATGAAATTAATGAAATACCGCGTGAAATGTGTGAGAATGTAATGAAAAATGTGCTCAAAAGGGCTCGCATTTGTGAGGCTAACAGAGGCGGACATTTATCTGATATTGTATTCCATACATAATTGCCGACATTAAATAAAACATTTATCAATATAAGATCCATTCTCTTTCATTTAATCAAAAATTATAAACAAACAAAGTAGTACACCTTCCCAGCGGACACCCGGTACATTTAATTTTGCAAGAACAATCGTGCAGCGGCAACTGAAAAATGCCGCTCCCGGTGTGACACCCACTTTAAGGTCTCAAAGTTTCTGGGCTAGAATTTTATAAAGCTGCATAGCCGATTTTTATAAAATTTCGTATAATGATAATACAGGTCTGTTTAATGAGATCGTAAACAGTTTCGAGCAGTTCAGAGCATAGCAGAGCAGTTCACACAAGATTAACTGTCAAATTAAAAGTAGAGCAGAAAAGAGCAGGAAATTCATAAAATACATTTTTCGTAAATTTGTTTAGATCTGCTAGAAAAGTTGTTCAGAACAATTTAGAAAAGAATCATTTGACAAACTATCTAAAGTGATGACGCATTGCGAACTATCTTGGGCGACCACACCACATTAGGTCTCTCTGTTTACTCGAAAGTTTTTACTCGGTGTAAAAACTTTTACGCATTTTTACTCACAACCGTCTGTTTACTTTTAACTAGTAAAAATCGAGTGAATTTATACGTTTCGCCTCTTGCACAAAGTTGCACATTTTTACTCATGATTGAGAAGATGTGTAACTTGGATATGCAATCAGCTGACTGTCAAAAGTATTAAATTTGACGTTAACACGATTATTGTGATTTGAAGTGAAAATTGATTTGAAATTGCGATTAGAATTTAAAGAAGATGAATTTTTCAAGTTATTCCAACTTAATTTTTGATATAATAAATAAGCAAACTTGTCCGTTCAAATTGAATGTTCGCCGGGAACCCAAAAGATGTGGTACTCGAATCTGCCAGAATGGCTATAAGCGACGTTTTAAGCACATTTTTTTTCATTTTTTAATTAAATTACAGAAAGATGTTTTACTTAATCACAATTATTATTTTCAAACCTTGTTTTGCATAGAAAACTTAGCTGTCAAATTTTTGACACATGACAAGCTGAACAAAATTTACTCGAAAAGTGTCTAGTAACTTTTCTTGAGTTATCCCCTCTACCGCATAAAAGTTTTTACTTGATTTTTACGCAAAGATTTTTACTCAAAAGTAAACAGACAGATCTATTGTATAATGTTTGCGCTATACATCGCGAAAATGCACTTTGCGAACTATAATTGGCGTGAGATAGTAGGCCTAGATTTTAAGGTAGGAAAAAATATAAAAAATGAAAATTATTCTGCTCGCAGCGCTGTCGTTTTTGGTTTTGCGGAGGTAGTATAATTTAATGCTATGGAGTAGTATTTTTGAATTAAAAGTATGTACGGTATAAAAATTTGTAGATAACTTCTCTAAAGATTGCTATATGCTTTTTAAAACAATACCTATTGCATAATATTATTAAAAATATTTATCGAAATTGTATATTAAAATGTTACTCCAATAATAATTAGTGCAGAAAAATATATATTTCTTTAATATATTGAAACTTAACAAAAGTAAATAAATTCCTTTTAAATTATTTTTAATTCGTGCATAGCAAGGTATTAATTTATCTCGGCGACATAAAAAATCAATTGAGATTCCAAATATGTAAAGGAAAATCTGCGTTTGATTTAAAATGTGCGAAATTCCTCCTGATTGGCTCTTCTCCAACGAAAAGTACGGCCAGCAAGGTTACAACATATTATTTGTGATATTTTATTAAAAGGTTTTTGGACGCCACCCAATTAGCTCAATTTTTTTTTTTTAGTAATTTTTTAACTGCCATTATGCTATTGACTGTTGCAACATTAAAAAAAACTCTGATTTTTATTCTTCGGAAACATTTCTTCAATTAATCCGTTTTTCGTACTAACAACTGAGGCCCAATCAAGGTCTAGAGTTTTTGGAATCGTAGATTAATTTTTAATATTTCACTTTTCAGGATCTATTTCTTGAATTTTATCTTCACCAATTAAATTTAGCATTACTGCAAGTAAAGTTGTAGACGTCTCTGCTAGGCAAGATAGGTTTATACCAGAGTACTGCATGGGTACCTGTGGCCCTGCACAGGTACCTGTGAATCTGATCTGATACTACAAGTACAAGTTATGAACAAGTACAGCCAGAATAATCTGCTTTAAACAAACATGTAATGAAAGACAATGTTGTGCATTGCAAGAAATGGATATATTTCTTGGGGTAGCAAATCTGCGGGGATTGGCTTATTACAAATAAGTATAAATACAGATTCGGCCTTCTCCCCTTTAATGGAAGAGTAATTATCTGAACAGTATACAGTACAACACATTTTTCACAATCAACGTTCAGAATCACGATTAGATGGTATCACAATTTAGTTATTAGAAAGTTAAATTTATATATACAGGGTGGGCCAAAAGTCACCATGGGGTTTAAAAATGCTCTTTGCGTTAAAATAATTGATCGCTGATTTAAGTAATAAAATTCTATTATTCGGGTTCTTTGTTCAGTTGTGAATCTCTCCATTATTTATTCTCCAGATGTTATTTATATAATCTAAAAAAAAAAATAAAAAAAATATATAAACGAAAAAGTTATTAAATTTTTAAACCCCATGGTGACTTTTGGCCCCCATGGTGACTTTTGGTCCACCCTATATATAAATCATATAAAATGTGCTATGATAAAGATCCTTACGATATATCTATTTGTATGTATTTAACATTACAATATGGAATCCTCTTATCAGATCAGTTTGCCTTAAGTTTTAATGGATTTTTCCCGTGATAGTTTTAATTAATGTATTGTATTAGCACCGCTAAAAGTAGCATCCGACACGTTGAAGCAAGAGAAATTTCCCACTAGTAATAATGTAATACTGCAAATTGGAGCTTTAAAGATGACTGTCACTAAGATAGTTGAAACACATTTAGATCTTGAGGAAGATAATGTCAGCTGGCAGCGTGAAGTAAAAATAATTACTGAACGAATATTGACAGGACTACAATCAAAACTTAAATTTGAAATTCATCACAAAGTTGCACTATTTTTATGGCCAAAATATAGGCAACTTTCACTAAAGAGGAGTTGTCATCTCCTGAGTATTGTGAGCGATGAAGTGACTCTTAATGATATTATAGACCAATGGAAAGACTTTCCCGTTAGCAGTCCTGAAGCAGAAGAAACTCGCAATACAATTAGAATTAAAGTAGTACTCTTGTGGTTTATGCAAGCAGGAGGATGTCCTCAAGTGGTGGAGAATGAACGAGTCGGTATTTCCTCAACTTAGTAAGATGGCACGACATATGCTATCTATTCCTGCCACCAGTGCTCCCAGCGAGATAGTGCTCAGCACAAGTATATCTTGAATTTTGCACCTGGATTACTTACTTTCTTTTATTCGTGTAAACATAAATGTATTCAAAATACAATTTCTTGTTTTCAATTGTAGTAATTTATTTCCCCATTAAAACTATGATTTACAGAAAACAGTGTAGAATTGTAACTCCTTTGCTCTTTTTCCACACTCGTATATCCGTACAAATTTTGAATAAATGATCGAAGTTAGTTAGTTGAGTAACCTGATTTTTCACAATTGGTACAGATATATATCTCTCCCAGAAAACAAAAGAAAAAAGTGTGAAGGTTCTTTTCGTTCTTCCTGAAAAGCGGCGCCCCATCCTCTTGCACTGGAAAAGATTATTAAGAGTACGAGTATAGAAAATGACTTTTGTGCTGCAAGAAAGACGAAAAAAACGTCGGTCCTTTTTTCGTCCTTTTCTGGAGACAACTCCACTAAATGTCCTTATTCCGAATGTGAAATCCTTTTTGACTGAGGGATCACGATATATCTGTTATCGGGGAGACAATGGTAGCATTGGAGTAAATCACTAAAAAGTAGTTAAAACCCACACACAAATTTCAAATTGCCTACTCTTTCTCCACCTTTTGTTTATTACAAGGTCACAAGTCCAGTTACTTGTTTATCTGCAATACCTGCTCTACCAGTTATCTGTCCATGCAGGTATACCTGCTCATCTATACTTGCAGTTACAGGTTAAGTTATTATACTTGAACTGTGCAGATACAGGTATTGCAGTTCAATCAAAGGCACTATACCTGCAGGTCAAGTACTACTTGTAAAACAAGTATCTGTGCAGTTTATACCCCCTACATCATTTAAAATTTTGTCTTTCAAGTCGATCCTGGATGATATTTGTTTAGAAAGATGTAAATAATAATGTCTGCATGTTTTTTTCATTTTATTGGCTTCTATTTCGGAAAAGACTCTGCTGTTTATTAGTAATTCTGCTCGGCCACCTGTGTAAACATCTTTTATAATTTTAAAACACTTTTCGTCATCAAAATCAATTCCATTTAAGTTTTCGTCATTTATGTAATCTGCTTTAACAAAATTGTTTAATGTCGTGTTATAATTCGACTTTATTGATAGTAATAATATATGAATGCGTGAACATTCGGATTGGAACTCAAAATTTATGTTATCAGTAATATTAAGAATATATGCTAGAAATAAACTTATTCGTGTCATTCATATCCGAGTTTACCTTATTAATAAAATCTGAATTATTTTCTGAATCACTTTCAAATGAAAGATCAAGAAAAAAAGATTTTGTGAGTTTCAACATTAAAGTTATCTTGAAACTTTTTAAATTATCCTTGTCTCTTTAGGCTGTGAGAGAATTACAAATAAATATCACCTGCTAGGATTTCGACACATTTCGGTATCATTTTTGCTGCAGCGGAAGAACACAGGTGCAAAGAGTGACAAATACAGCCGAATGTGTATAAATGAAGATTATTTTCCAAAAATAATAATATCTTGACACCAGTTTTCTTCCTAACCATCACAGAGGCGTTATCGCTTGTAAATCTAAGTATATTTTTAAGAGGCACTTTGAGTTGCCGTTCTCCAATTGAATCAAAACAAAAAATCTATCTATAACTTTGGAGCTCATGAAATCAAAATATCTGACTACCGAAGTTAAACATTTTGCACTACTAATATCTATTGTCTCATCAATTATTAGTGATAACTTTTACTTAGACTAAAGTCCCATTCGCTTCCTTTAATAACAAGGTATTCGTGGTCTCAGTCACCTTGGATTTTCCTAATTTTAAATCTGTAGCATGGCGAGCCAGTAGCAATGCACTTTACTAATTCTTTTAGTGAAAACTGGAAATTGGTTTCAACAAGACAGTGGGACATGCCATGCAGCCCGAGATACCACATGATCTGGTGATCAGAATTGTCCATTCAGATCATGCGATTGGATTTTTTCTTTTGGTAAGGGTGGAGGAAATTCAGAGCTGCATCAACTAAATTGAGCGCTATACTAACAAAATTCAGTCACATTTATGCAAAACGATCATGGAAAATGTGACAGCAAGCAATGGAGGCTATTTATCCGATATGCTATTCTATATACATAAACCTATACCATATACTTTATGAATCAATAAAAAATTACAGTTTTTAATTATAAACCTGCGTTTTCTATCAAAATTACTTCTTGTGCGAATTTAAGGGAATATTCCCTACATTTTAGGGAAAAATACCTACGAGTAAGCTGTGTGGCAACAATTTGTGCATTTTTTACAGTGTATAATCGGTGCTCGAATGAATTATTCGGATATTATCGGTTATGTTAGCACTAAAAACTAAAAATAAAAAAAATAAAAAATATATTGATGATATAGTTAGAAAATAATAATTTCAAAATTACTGGCGTTAAGTAAATTGGTAGAGGTAATTAATTTGTCAACTTTTACTGAAACTCTGTACTTAAAAAAAATTTGTTTAAAGTCTTTTTTAATTATAAATAGCTAAACACCATGAAATATGCATATAACACTCTGAATCCTTTTAAAGAACTTTTTAATGCATTGAAATTGGATTACTTTTTGTTAACAGGAAAGAGTACGAAATCGTACCAAATATTTTCAATGCAGCTAGCATTCCTGATCATAAAAAGTACATATAAAAGACGAAACCTATAGACATTTTCTGGTTAAGGTTAGTTAAACTTAAATCAAACATTTTTCTCATTGGTAAAAAGTTCACAAATTTGAATGAATCATTACGTTTGGCACATTTTCAAATACAAAATTTGATGTTTTGATACGTTTTTCGTTTATTTTGACATGTTTACTTCTCTGAGAGATACCTTACATGAAATTTTCATTTCTCTAAATATCTATCAAGATTACATTACCCTTATACCATCATATTTTTTTTTAATTAATTCCATAAACTTCCATATTACTAATTGAGTATCAAAATGAACTCATCCTACCATCCAACCATACCAGCAGAATTAAAATTAGAATCTCGATTGCATCCGAGTTACTCCCAAAAAATGGCTTACATACTAATAACAGGTTATCAGAGAATTTGGCACGGTTGAAGGTCTCCTGAAGTCATCAAAATTCAGGGGTGGATGCTAAAAACTCATTAAAGGAACAAAAGCCCTGTTCTTGTTATCATTAGAAGATTAATTTCGTAATATAAAATGAAGTCAAGGTAATCGAAAGTCCATACCAACAGAAGCCCGCACATCTTCGATTATATCGTCTGCTTGTTGATTGTTGTTGCTCCTTTTATCATCACAAAAGTGAAGATGATGTCCTGTCATATAACAAGAAGAATGCCTGGAGATGCAGCGAAAGTAGCTACTTCGGAAGCAGGCTTACTTTGCAGACAATGTGTGTAACAGGTACAAGGTAGGTATGTCCGCAACCGCAAAACCAGACATCAGACGACACACGATCACATCCCCTCGTCGTCATCATCGTCGCAAGTTGTTAGTTAAATTGATCAGACGTGATCGCGCGCGATGACAGATTTTTGGAGATCAACTTTGATAAGGACGTCGCATGCCATTATTTCATGTACACAAGCGAGATTCGCGTGCCATCAGACAAAGAAAAAAGAGACATAAAATCGCGCACGACCAACCCATTCATTAGTGGACCACTCTCTTCTTTAGTGGTGTAAGCCTGTAATTATCTGGTCCCCTTTCATTCGAAGCATATATAAGTAGCGATGCATACCATCTGATCGCATTGATCTCTGCCCTTCGTCCCTCTGAGTGAATCAGTCTGTTGGTCAGTCAAATTTTCAATAATAAAAATTTATGGGGGTCTCTAAAGTAATTTGGGTTTTAATGGTCGATTTATCAGTTTATTTACCGACGGGATTGCATTTCAATTAGACGGCAGTCGCCTACAGGTAATGACAACGATAATAATCGATCGATCATCAAATTTAGGACCCAAAACTCGTGTTCCTTGTTCGAACAGGGAAAAAGAGGTATAAAGAAGAAGAAGAAGAGGTAATTTCCTTAAATGAAGCCGCTTAATTATGCAAATTGAGAGTGGAGTGCGCTTGTTTAAATTGTACCTACAAATTGTGATTAAGTGTTCGTTGCTTATTATGTAAAGTACGCTGGAAATCACTATTAAAAAATCATTTCCAGAGATTAATTTGTATTTTTTTTTCTTTCTCTCTATCGGTGTTAACACGTCTAACAGGTCTAGGGGAAAACTGAAGTGAAAGAAGAGTAGGTACTTGTCGACTTGAAAGAAAGGCGTTGGAGTGTCGGGTAGATTAATAGACAAAATTGCCATTTGGAATGACTGAAGCTTAATACGCGATCTATGATTTTACATATAATCACAATCGAGATTGGAGGTACCCTCCAGATTTGAATAAATAATGCAGTTTAAGAAAATCTAGATTTACGGATTAATCTATACTCTTTCTGGAGCATAGGTAGTACATCATTGCCCAAAGCAGGGCCGGACTGGATCTTGAAACCGGCCCGGGCAAATGACGACCAACCAGCTCTTTTAATCCTTCAAAAATGACTTTTCTTTATAAGAGTGAGACATATGTAAAGGATAATTGGAACGTAATGGGAGAGATGCAGCACTATCTTCTCCAACATCGACTACGAGTATAATTTTAAGAACTTCAACCTTGTGAATTCTGCCAACTTTTCAAAGACAAAATACGAACGTTGACAGCTGTTAATTGGGCTGTTGGCGTGAAAATTTCAGTTACCTATTTTGCAGTAAATTTTTGCATCTAGAATAAATTTTGGCGGGAAAAATGTTTTACAAATTTTTTTAAACAAATTTCCCATATATGAAATTACAATACAAAAATTGCTTATCAAAGCTGGCAGTAGAGTTACAACTGAGTATAAAGTAGACCTATTTTAGTTCAATCTTAACCTGGTCAACCTCACAAACTTTGCCATTAAGTTCTCGATAACTTAAATTTTCTACTGCTTTTTTTGTAGTTTTATTCAGTCCAGCATTACTATATATATATTATTTTATGTTTTCAGCACCTACGATTTGCGATGCTATGAGTAGTTGTTGAATATTCACTAACCATAGTTCAAAATATTTGTCACAAACTTTGGAGCAATTAACAAATTTTTCGTACTTTTTGTCGTATATTCTGACGTTTATTTACTGCAAAGTCATTTTAGGTTATTTTGTAATTGATGAAGAGTTTGACAAATCAAAATGAATCATGGTTAAAATAAAAGTACAATAAATTTGGAGTCAAATTCCAAAATGTCGGCCTAAATTGACGACAAAAGATCAGAATCTGCACGCTGATTTTACGTGAACTATAAAAGTTGAAGCTATGGTCGAAGTTGGAAAAGTTAGCATGTTCTTTCCCGCAAGTAAAAATCCGATGAACATTTTATTTTCGCAATTGGCAGAAGCACTGTCATCATATGCATTCAATTGTTTAATTTTGTTGCGCAAAATATGAAATTATTATTGCTAACTTGTTTTTGTTTTTGGGGAACATGAACTGTGAGACTTTGTAAAACTGCCTTGGACGATAAAAAACAAAAGCAAAAATGCCTACCTGCTTAAAACGTGTTGATGACGTGGTTAAGAGAGGAGGCAAATGGGTTTGAGTCCCACCTCGACACACTCCTGAGCTTTTTCTCTTACGTCATTCGCTTTTCACTTTCTAGCATTATAGACTCTCCCCAGCATATTAGCTACAATAGCCCGCCTCTTCGTGCTTGGGTTCTTTCATTCCTTCCTCGAAAAGAAGGGATTGTAAGCAAGTCCCCAAATAAAATTAATTATAAAAAATTTTATGAACCTTGTATTTTTAAATTGAATTTAAAATCCGCTGTATATTAGTATGCAGACACTTCTCCTCCCAAATCTTCAACACACTGACACTCTATAACTACATATCTAAGTGTATAATTCTCCTTAACGAAACACGTAATTAATCCAATAACTTCTATGATAATTATTCTGACGAGAAGCAATCATTTAGCCCGGAGGATGTAAAGAAATCTTAATTACGCCAAAACGACGGCTGTTTGAATTTAATGTGTTAATTTAATTTTCCTATATGGTTGTGATCATACATAACCCGCTGTCTTCTCCTCTATAAAATATTTATCATCACATTAGAAAAAGTAACGAGAACGGCACTAAGAAGTTTTGATTATAAGACCTAGAATCAGTTATTACGGTTTTCTTACGTGTAAAATCTTTGTGCTGCAGTGTTTTATATGTACTCAATCAAAACAGCTGATCACCTCGATTTTTAGTTTATTCAAATTTTTTTAGTGATTTTATCGTGATTTAGATCACGTTTCAACAATCATCAATTTAAAGCGATTTTTTATCAAACAAAAGTAACATGGAAAGACAAATGTTAACAAGTCGCCAGAGAAAACAAATCAATATGGCGACAAGGTGGAGAAGGTGGTATTTATCAGGCTTGTAAATGAGCGGAGTCATTTATCATATCAACTCATCGCTCAACTCAGGATTTGAGTCCGCTCAATTATTGAGTCCGCTCAACAGTTGAGCGGTGGTTCATCGCTCGAAATTTGAGCGGACTCACTGGTTGAGCGGACTCAATCGTGAGCGGACTCAGTCTTGAGCGGACTCATTGCTTGAATGGACTTGAGCGGACTCAAGTCTTGAGCGGACTCACTGCCTGAGCGGACTCATCATTTGAGTTGAGCGGACTCAAATCACATTTTAAATAACATAAAGAGAATCTGATTTAATTAAAATTGAAACTGAAATTTCAATAAAATAAGAAAAGCTTATAAAAAAGTCATTCATTATATTATATTTTATTAATTTATCTTTTGCTAATTTTCTTAGCCAACATTTCTTCTTCCTCCGTCCTTCCTTATTTAAAATATGATTTGAGTCCGCTCAACTCAAATGATGAGTCCGCTCAGGCAGTGAGTCCGCTCAAGACTTGAGTTCGCTCAAGACTTGAGTCCGCTCAAGTCCATTCAAGCAATGAGTCCGCTCAAGACTGAGTCCGCTCACGATTGAGCGGACTCAAATCCCGAGTTGAGCGATGAGTTGAGTCAAAATGTGAGTCCTTTACATCCCTGGTATCTATGATATCTATACAAAAGACTTTTAGAAGAGATGCTACTATGTAGATAAATTAGAATGTTTAATAGGCTCTGAGTAAATTGAGACAGAAATCAGAGCTTACCATTATCATCAAATTCATACCTTACTTTGGATTGCTCCATATTGTATGTACATATAATGTATGCAAAATCTGTTTCACTAATGAAATGCATTTAGCTTGAAAATCATGTTATCCATCAAGAAACCACTTATACCATATACATAATACGACATACATCCAAATTTTACACAGATTATTTCAAATGGCATCAATTTCATGAGCTTGTCTGGGAAATGGTCCATAACCAACCAATGACCAATTACTAATGAATAAGTCCAAATGACCATGCTGAAAATTTCATATTGCATTTCATATTTACAGAAAATAATTATATTTCTGCTTATTAATAAATTTCCCTATGCATTTCCAGCAATAAGACGTCAACATGACTGATATCCACTTTCCTTGATGAGGCTTTTCCATTCCTGAGATGTCTTAATGGAAACGTTCTTCGTCATATGATCGTTGATGACGTCAGTCAACATACTCTCAGGAAAAAAGTCGCTTGAATGACATGAGTTACATATATCTACATCACATCTCCTTAAATGCTCATATTACCTACATATGTTCTTAAAAATCTTCGGGTAGTTTTGATCTTTTCAATTTCCAAAAAGAAATTCCAAACTGCTACAATTGACTTCTATGCGCCTTTCCTCCTCAAATTGCACTTCAAAATCTTTATCTATTATTAAATTTTTGATTTGCGGATTAATACAAATTTTTTCCTTTACTTTTGCTTTGGAAATTGCTGGGAATTTTTGACATAGATAATAAAATCCTTTTCCATCCCGATCTATTGTTTTGATGAAATTTTACATTAGATCTAGTCTTATGTGAAGAAGTGGTGCACTGTAAAAAAAAGTAGAACAATTCCCTTAAGACAAGCTTTTTCCTAAAAATTAATATAATTTTCTCTGATAGAAGGGGAAAATCAGTTTAGTTTCCCCAAATCAATGGAACATTCAATGAATTTAGGTATTTGGCACCAGAAAACCTATATAGTACGTAAAATTGCCGAAATATTAAGCTTTCTTGAATATAAGGAAAAGAAAATCCAATAATTTGGTTTTATAGAACACTTACAAATACCTGCATTTTAGGCATAAAAACCTAATCTACGTTTTGCAAGGTGGGACTTTCCCAAGCAGCAGAACAGGTATAAACTGACCAATTCTAAGTTCCATGGACCTACCTCAGTAATATTGTACATAATTTAGACAAGAAACTTGTCCTTAAAATCATATTAAAATTTAAGTTTAAACTAAGCTTAATATATTGTACCCCAATATGCGACTAGAAGTATCATCACTGGCTACAAAAACGATTATGCTGGTTTAGATTGAGTAAGTTTTTATTACTACGTGCCTTTAAAGTCCATAGAATTTTCAGGTCAAATACTATGTCATATATTACTAAATATTTAACACCAACCCTTTTTAAAATTTATCTAAACTACGAAGTCGACGAGTTTACCAATTTCTGATTAATAACTAAATGACGACATTGATAGGGCCAAATTATATCACACCACTTTCCTTTAGTCTAAATGACTACTAAAATTTACTTAAAAAGTATTACCAAAAATAATAATATATTATTTTTGGTATTACGGTCACTTAAGAGTGCAAAATTTACCACAAATGTTTACTTAAAAGTAAATTCGTCCTTTTATTGCTTCTGTTATCTGTTATGTATACATAAGATTTCCTAGACGCCATTGTGCTTCATTATGATTAAACTTCATAAAACTAGTACTGCGAGATAAAAATATGTTAAATAAAACCAAATATAAGCCATATCAACATACTACCAATCAATATATAGAGTATTAAAGAAGCTGAGGAAGGTAGATGTTATTAATTTGCCCGTACAAGGTATGGGCGTACGATTAATTACATTAATAAGTAATACTGGACTCAGCAATTAATTTCAGATTTCAGCAATGCTGCGATAGTAGCACCAATTCAGGATCCAATTACAAGTGTACAACAAATGAAGGATATGCAGAAATGCTAGAAACTGCAACAGTACAAAATATTTGGAAATTCAACCCGCAATTAGAGGTTTAAAATTTTCAAAAGGATCTGAGTACAGGACTTTTTTGCTCTACCTCGGTCCTGTTGTTTTGAAGGATTTTTACCAGAGGAAATATACGATCATTTTCTGTTGCGCAGCTGCTCTGCAGTTACCATATTGTCATATTCATAAAACCTATCTGAAAGACATCGATATTGCGAAAAGACTTTTGGAAGAGTACATTAAAAAATTTATTGGGCGGATGACCAGATGACACAAACTACTACTGATTGATAGTAATGTCCATAATTTATGGTAATAACTTCACATCTGTTTGAAAATTTTCTGAGGCACCTAAAACGTTTACTACGCAGTGGCAACGTGCCTTTAAGCCAAATAAGCCGACGTGTTATGGAATTGTCAAAACATAAGTAAGACAACTATGTACTTCTTCAGAATATCAGTTTTCCACATGTAAAGGCATCTATAAGGAACTCAACTTAGCTGTAAAGTTTACTTTAAAAGTTGATAATAAAAACAATTACTTTATGATGACAGCTAATAAACTTACAATGATTAACGCAACGCACTGTAAAGGAAAGGTTTACATATATGGCTCTTGTATAAAAGGCAGGTAACATTCACAAAATTCAAAAATCATAACTCAATGTAAAGAGTAAAATGCACCGAACTTTAAATGACATTTAATGTACGTGTGAGTACCGTAGTTAGATATTAACATCAAAAACTGAAATTTATTTAAATAACAAAAATTATATATTTTCTATTATAATCTTTAATAAAATACAAAATGGTTTTTATTAAAAAACCACATAAGAAGTAAGATACTCCAGAATTGTGCTGCTGTACTAAAAAATAAGAATCAATAATAATTAGACCATTTTATGACCACTTTTAACTTTAACGGCAAAAATTAAGTTAGAATAGCAAAATGGACCTTCCGGTCGAAATTAGGGATTTCAATTCCCTGACTTTGTAGATATTTTGAATTAAACAAGGTTTTTGAATTTAATGCTTAAAATTTTAGATCCTATACACCACAGTAAATATAAACAAAATCTATAAGTTAGGAATAAAGGTATTTTTGACCTTTAAGTCGGACAAGGTGGGCACGCTATATTTTCGGGGTTGAAATTTATATATCTAAGAAAACTTGATATTTTAATTTTGATTTTTCTCTCAAATTCTACAATCATTCATTCAGATTATAGTTTCACATCTATACTAAAGTAATAAAGACTTAAAATATTTCTATTTACTGATTTTATATTGAACAATTCAGAATTTTATAAAAATCTAAATACAAATCATCATCAATATATGTAATAAGATTATCCCTTCACTCATTCCATCTTCTTTGCACTATTCATTTTGATTTTTTTACCCACATTCGTAATTCGTAGTAATATTAAGGTTTGGTTGAAGAAAACTCTCGACTTATACAGGGTCTTACAAATTGAATTTTCAAAAGTACGCGCCTGTGTAACACACTTCAAATATCGAACGCACCCATATTATATGTCATTCTGACAGCTGATGATTTGCCATTTATAAAAATGGAGTCGTATACATTAAAACAACGTATGGAGATTATTGTTTGTTGATTTATGAAAATGGTCGTTCTCTAAGAAATGTATTTCGCAAATTCCACAATGTTTATGGTCGATACAATCGTCCAACTGAGCAACAAATTGGTAATAATTTGCGGAAATTTCAAGAAACTGGGTGCAATACAAGATCGAGAAAGACGTGCCGGTCGTTCAGAAGAAAATATTGGTGCTGTGAGTGATAATGTTGCAGCTGACCCCAATACGTTGATTTCCCGACATTCACAACAATTGGGACTTTCTGAGTCAACTGTATGGAGTATTATGCACAAAGATTTAGCATTGAAAGGCCAATAAAGTTCAATTGTAACAAGAATTGCTGCCCAATATCATTCCATGCGTCGGGACTTTGCCAATTGGATACTGGAACAAAACGACGATTTTTCAAAAAAAAAAAGAATCATATTTTCGGACGAAGCACATTTCGAATGTATTTGGGGAGAGGTAAACCCTCGCGTGATCTAATAGAAGCGAACGCATCCACAAAGAGTCCCTGTTTGGTGTGCATTGTGGTCTGGTAGTGTGATTTGTCCGTACTTTTTTGAAAATGATGGTGAAAGAGACATAACCGTTAACGGTACCAGATATCGCGACATCATCACAACTTTTTTATGGCCAAAACTGAAAAATATTGATATTGAAGACATGTGATTTCAACAAGGGGGGCTACGTGTCATACAGCCAGAGAAACTTTGCAATTACTGCGTACAAAGCTACCAGACTGTGTTCTTTCCAGATTCGATGACGTGAATTGGCCTTCAAGATCCTGTGATTTGACACCGTTAGACTTCTTTCTCTGGGGCCATGTGGAAACACAGGTCTACAAGGATAATCCTCGAAACGTTGAAGCATTGAATGCAGAAATTATTCGAGTTATTGGGGAGATAGAGCCGCAACTATGCCAGAATGTGATTGAAAATGTTGATAAAAGAATCGGATACTGTAGAGACGTAAGAGGTGGTCACATGGGAGATATCTTTTTAGAGTATAAATAATAATAAGTTCTATGTCTTTTAATTATTTTCTTTTGAAAACTCAATTTGAAAGATCCAGTAGTAAGGAAATGTTAACATGATCTCGACCTAAAATCCTTCTTCGGTTTCTTAATATTGAAAAATATTTAAACTTTGGGGCAAAAATTGTTGCCACACATTTTAGAGAATTTTTTTTCTTTACTGTGTACTTATAATTGTATCTTTTTTTACCAAAGCGATGAGACTTCCTGACGTAAGACCATCTCATATTGTCTAATTTTTCTGTTGGTGTCTGCATGTATTCCACACTCTTTTTTTTTAAGTAAGTCCACCAGTAGGTGTGATGGAAATGAGAACGCAGACATACTGACCAAAAAAGAAACATCCATGTCACTCATAGGATTGGAACCATTTTGTGGCATCTTTTACAAAACCGTAAAACTTACCATTCAAAACTGGATCCAAAACCGAATGGATTAGGAATGGACTTCAATGATACGCTCCACACAAACCGAAAGGATCATTAAAGGACCTTCATCAAAGAAGAGCCTGGATCTTTTGTTTACGGCCACTAGGAATCAACTCAGTATCATTACAGGAGTCCTAACCGGACACTGCAAACTAAACAAAGACATGCATCGAATAGGTATATGTCCCACTGAAGTATGTAGGCTTTGTCAGGTAATTGTAGACTCCACACTTCTTAAAGCCTGCCAGCTTCGAAGGAACTTCATCCAAAAAAATACTGCTATTCGTAGAAAGTGTGGAATTATTGGATGAACTATAAAAAAAGCTGTGCACAATAAGCCAATGAATGGCTGCAGTGCAAATGCCATTCGCGCCGCTTAATCTCCTAATCTTAAGTCTTAAAGTCCAAGGATTATATTCTTGAGAAAGTATCAATCACTTTCATGGTCTTTTTATTCCATCCATGTCATGGGTACCTACAGGAAAATTCATTGATTGTTTTTTATGTGCCTGCCTTCCAATTGAAACGATTGTACTACATGTTCCACAAAATATATGTGGAGTCCCAGTTCATGGTTTATATTTTGATTTTACTGGTAAGCAGAAGTATAGTAGAGTTGGTTCACTTGAGACAGAAAAGGAGTTATATTTCATCCTTTATTTAATGGTGTAAATATTATACACATATAAGAAAAAGTATCAGGATAATGAGTACCTACCTATATACGTTATCTTCTGCAATTGAAGGATACCAAAATGCAACTGAATTTCTGTGCACTGTTTCTGTAACTCCTTACCAATATTCATGGAGAGTGATGAAACTGCGTAAGTATTCGTAAGACAAAGAAATTGAATTTTATAACCATTTCACCGGAATTCGAAGCAACCTAAAAGTTTTTTTTTCTATGTATCGGAAATCGTGACACTAGACTTTTTTAATTCAAGATCATTGTTGTGATATTAGTTGGTTCTGAATTATTAATAAGACTGTCATGCAGGTGAAACTTGTCTGCTCTCAATGTGAGAAAACAGTGTAAAAATGCTTGCTAGAAATTGGAAAATCTAGACATACCGCATAAGTTGAGTTCCACTTCTACTTCATATCTTACTCTAAATATGTAATACTACCTTCAGAAGCACTTCGTAGCAAGCGAATTCTAATCACGTATTGAAGATTTCTGGAATGGTTTGAAAATCGCTTTCAATACTTCGAGGCCCAAAGTCCTAAGGGGTCCTAAGGTCCAAGCTATACTTACTACAACAAACCTAGCTTGCGGACTATGCATTGCATTTCTTCAAACTGATTAGTGGTTGTTTTCCACTATGGTCATCTGTCAAAATAAATTGAGAGGCATTAAATTCCACACTTTCATTAACTAGCTTATATAAGTTGTTTACGTAGTACATTTTCAGTTCGACCAATTTGGCATGCTCGGCATAGATTAATAGATTCGAGAAACTCTTACTCTTTGGAGACAATAAGAACAATAAGAAATCACTCGTCTTCACATTCAATGTAATGTTGCTATATCGATTCAGTTCGGGACCATTCATTAATTTCAATTTTTTTTTGATTTGACAACGGCATGCTAATTCCACATAAAAATTGATTATCACTGTCAAGTCGCGAGCACTTGTATGCAATAAACAGCAATTACCTTGTCAGATGCACCAATTAAGAATGTAATGAAAAAAAAACATCTTCGGAAATTTTCAAAAGGTGTTGCATTTCCAGCCACATGACAATTTTTCCTGATTGTCATTCGTCGGACATTCTTAATGCTCCTAAGTACAATGCATACCACTCTGCTGACCCGCCCTTCCATCTGTGGTATCCGATGTCAGAACGAAGAACAATTAGGGACTACCGAGCACGTGCTTATCGTAAGTGCCCCCTAATTTGTTGGTTACAAGTGAACACACTTGAAGCAATTAAGCCCTCAGCTGAGCTTCTTAATACAGCTCAAAATGTAGTCGTTACAAAAACAAAATCTGATTTGCGACAACATAAATTGTGCGCAGGCGCAGATGAATTATTATCTCTGCGAATCGCAAACGAAAGTGAAATTGCCAAGATCGAGAGTAAAAATTTTAAATGAGGAGATTGCGAACCCTTAGTCGTGCGGGCCCCCTTTTGCTGTTTTCACAGGTATTCGATTGATCGTAAGGTGATGACCAGGTGTGAATTTTTTCACATTTTTCGCATATTTCTTGAACGTTTTTTTTTCTTTTTAATTTCTTATTTTTTATAAAGTTTTATGTTACAAGAAATATACAAGAATTGCAATTATATGTACATAAGTCTCCTGCTTCATGTTTTGGTTGGACAAGTGATGATATGATATTGAACAACAAGTGTGGATTTGTTTTTGTTTTGTAACTGTTATAACTCATGTGTCTGCTGTCTGTTTACTCAAATAATTAAATTTATTATCCGAGTGTGGCAGAATACCACCACCATAAATGCAATTATGTCACTCATTTAATTTATCGTTTTATATGGTGTTTCCATTGGATAACATGCACGGATGGCTTCAAAGTAATTAAATAAGTCGGGTATGGGTATGGCGCGCACGCAATGGCTTCCGATCATTTTCAATTGTATCTCGATAAAAAGTTTGATGCGTTTGGAATTTCCTTGTATTTACAGAAAAAATATGTACCCAAAAATGTAGGTAGTAAATACATATATAAAGGAACACGAACACAGGGATTTCAAATAATAACTGAATTAGGCTTTTGGCAGGTGCAGTTTCTTTTGTTTCCTGTGGGAAAATATTTTCGAGTATACAAGAGCGTTCATTAAAATAATTTTTCTTGCTAAGCGGGCAGACTTTATTTTGCAGAAATATTTTAATGAATAAAATTGCTTTGTTAGCAATTAAAATTGTTTTATTAAATGCATTTTTAATTTTTGATGATATCTGGACTTTGATTACTGAAACCTTAGAAAACTAATGCAGGCAGCAAGTAAGAGCCGATATCTAACCAAAACAAAATCACTAAGGAATAATCAAATATCAAATAAAAATTATGTGCCTTAGGACAGTCTTATGAGGACCAACATCTTATGAGGACCAACAATTAACGTGCGGTAATAGGCGAATGAAAATACCAAGAAAATTCAACAGAAGTACTAAAAACCACAATCGCAAAGAAAAATTCAATATAGCAAGGAAGAAAATGGGCAGCCAAGTACGAATGTTCTGTTCCAACGCGTATTTGATAAATTGTAGACCCGTGCACAGGTTGAAAATTTAAAAGTTCTAAAATAAATAAAAAACAAGTAAAAAAGTTAGAATTAGTCTAATACCAGTTCCTATGATACCCTAGATGAATTCCCGTATGTAATTTCGTATAGTCACGCAATTATGAAAGTTTAATTTTTAAATTTTGGTTTTTCGCATATATGTATTTCTAGAACGGTTCGTCGGACAGTAAAAATGGTTATAACTGGTAAGAAATTTTCAGTACAATAAAAACATCTAGGATTAATCGATTTTAGAGTATACGTAAAAAAACCTAAATTTTTGCATGGCAACACTAAGACCGGGTTGCCTGATTTAGTCCATTCTTTTCAATTTTTGTACTATTCCTATGAAAACATCACCTACCAAATTTCAGATCTCTACGTCCGTCGCTGCGTTCTCAAGCAATTTCCAAATAGTATATAGTGAAAAATGAACCTTTTATATGGCAACCCCACGAAGGAGTTGCCAGATTGCTTCCATTTTCAAATTTAAAGCTCTGTAAGTCAACGGGTTCTCGAGTTATCGTAAGTACGGACAGACATACAAACAGATGGCATAACAGCCGGACAGACGAACATACAGACGGACATACAAAAATAAAAATAACTTTTAATATTTTGCGTGGGTGTCGAACCGAATTTGCTCTATACCATAATTATTTCTATGAGTTACAAACGGAATGACAAACTTACTATACCCTATAGATTTCATCTACGGTAAAATAAAATAATTCGTGTAGTGGCGGTAAAGGCTATGACGAAAACTGGTGGAATTATAAATAACTGAAGAAATATAGGGAGATAGGGGTGCTGGACTACAACGGTTTTTATGGCGGAGAACACGGCTTAGCTGGCCAAAAATCAGTATATGGGGCAGGGAAGTGTCGAAGTTCAATATTTTTACATGTTTATTATGCCCTAGATGAAATCTATAAGGTATAGTAAGTTTTTCATTCCGTTTGTAACGCACAGAAATAATGTTGGTAGAGCAAAATGAATTGGACACTCACGCATAATATTAAAAGTTATTTTGATTTTTGCATGTCCGTCCGTCCGTCTGTCCGTCTGTGCGCACGATAACTTGAAAACGCGTTCATTTAGAAAGCTGAAATTTTGTAGACGGATTTAAAAAAAAAAAGTAAAATAAAGTTCGAAAATGGGACAAATCGGGCAACTCCTTCGTGGAGTTGCCATACAAAAATTTCGTTTTCCACTATATATTTGGACACAGCCGCAGAACGCGTTGATATAGCGAGCTGAAATTTGGTGCATGGTGTTTTTATAGTAATAACAAATAAAATTTCAAAAATAGACTAATCGGGCAACCCGTTCTTGGTTTTGCTATATATAAAGATTATTTTTGATTTTTACGTATGCTCTGAAAACGATCAGTCCTAGACATTTTTATTGTACTAAAAACTTCTTTAGAATACGAAATCCTATAAAATTGGTAATAATCATTTTTTCTGCCCGGCGAGCCGTTCTAGAAATATATCTGAAAAACCACAACTTGCATAGATCGGTGACCATTCGAAATTTTATACGAGCATTCAGCTAGGGTATCATAAGAATTGGTCATGTTATACCAATTCTAGATTTTTTAACTAGTTTTTGATAATTTTTAATTTAGAGCATTTATTTAAGAATAAATGGTGAGGTTGTTGTTATTGTTATTATTTTACTTTTAGATCGGTTTTGGTTTATCCACTCGCAAGGAAATTTTACGTGGCCTCCAACACAGTGCCGTGTTTAGCAATAACATCTAGAGGGGGCCTGGGACTTGGGTGTACATAATAATATGTTTTTTTTTTGTTATGTATATAGACTTTGTATTTGTTGAGTCATATAAAAATTTCTTATAATTAAATAGGAAAAAGCCTTTAAAAGGGAGTACAAAAAAGCACTAGCTAATCTAAACAATAACAAAAAGTACAAAAAAATTTATATTTGTCCCTATTTTGACAATAGCGTAAGTGACAGCTCCAAGAAGTTCCAAACTTCTAAAGATAATTTAGTAAAAATTACATTCCTAAGTGAGCAAATTATCATCATAAAATTTGCAAATGCTGTGGTCTGTTATCACCAGCGAATGTGTTTGGGTTCATTGCAACATATCCAAGACGCAAACGTCTCTTCAATCTATCAACGAAGTGCCTTTTAAGTGTCTTGTGCGTGGTGTTGTGGGTCAGTGCTCTGATTCCCATCTTCGGCTCTCATGGATTGTGAATTTAGTCAGAGTCAGCTTTATCAAAACGACATTCTAGTAATACCGATGAATTAACTAACACATATCGCACATGAGTTCCATTAGCATTTGCAAAGCTGAGTAAGTGAAACAACTGTGAAACGGCGTCTTCATCAGCACAAAATGTGCAGTTTTTCTGAACTCGACGATAAATATGTGGCAGCCGATTAGGACACGTAAGACTGTGATGCAACAATTTGAATGCCACATCAGCATCTTTGTAATTTGAAGGATAATTGTAGACTACTCTGCGAGTTATCCCTCCCATCACGTAAATATTCACCCCGAGGTATGTTCACCCCGAGGTATGTTCACCCCGATATAAATTCCTGTAAACTCCGGAGGTCTTATGGAACACAACGTGTTGTTAGTTTACAGAAAGGTGTATGAGGCGGCCTACTCAAAACGAAAGCATCTTCCAACTCAGTCTCACGGACACTGGTCACAAGTTGACGAAATCTTTCCCGTGCAGAAGCGGTCAGGTCGTTTAGTTGTGGAATGTTAGTGTATATTCGACAGTTTTCGCAGATATCGAAAATATCCTCGAGTACCGTCAGTGGATGTGTGTCAGCTTCAAAACCTCGAGCATTAATGAACTCTGAACCTGTCAATTCAGGATTGATCCTGATTCCATCCAATTTATGCGAATTGTGTTTATCGTTGTGCATTTCACTTTAGGTGGAATGTCGGTCTAATTCTGCATTTCATTTAGGAAATTTGTAGGAAGACCAAACAATTGAGCAATGGCTTAAAAGTAATGATTTCGAAATGTTTCTTACTCTTGTCAAAAAGGAAATAAACAACAGAAATTTGTCTGATTGGACTAGTTATTCAGGTTAGAAGAATATTTTAAGAAGTAAGAATCCATTCAAAAATGCACTGATTAAATTTTTCTTATCAAGAGCAATTTATTGATCTACAGACTGTATGCTCTTTTAAAAATGTACCTTAAAGAGAGCTGTTGGACTAGGGCTCGACAAAATAAAATATTATTTTTATTTAAACAAAATTTCTATATATTTCGAGGTTTAAGAGTTAATACTACTTTGATATTAAATTTATTAAAATGAAACTGCTTTAATTTACTTGAAATTTGAGACCGGATGTGTTAGATAACTGAAAGAAAAATTCATCTCTTTGGACAGATATTTCAAATGATAATTAATAGTATTTCTAGATGGCTGTAAAATAAGAATAAAGTAATATCGACTAAATATTAAATGAAAAAAAAAAAATCAAAAATATCAGAAACAATCCAGATAACACAGAACGGGTTTTAACCATATTCACGATATGCTCCACGGAATATGAGAACATGTTTTCTGACTACACGAATTGACATCAATATACATGTTCTTTCCATATACTTTTAATAAGACTCATGTCCGCCTTGCCAAGTGATCTTCGGACGTCGGTCAAAAATGATCATTTGATAATCGGTGGTAATAGTGCATATCCGAAAGTTCATATTCAGAACGTATTTGAAAGGATATAAACTTTATATAGATGAGTATTCGTAGAAACATATTCAAAACGTATTCAAAATGGGTATTGAATAGATATGAATGAAACCCATATTCGGATCGTTTCCAAATGGATATATAATTGAAAAAAGCATAAAATGTGAAATATAATATACTTTACTGGTTTAAATACATAGAAATTAATTCAACAAATGAAAAGAAATTAAATAAAAAAAATTATATAATAAAAAATAAGACCTACCTACATATAAAATGAAATCTTAACTTAGTAAAGAAATTTACAAAAATTAAATTTAAAAAACAAAATTCGTAAAAACGTTTCATTTTTATGTCCGAGCTAATACACAAACCCGAAAGCTGCTGTACCAAGACGAAAACGAAAATTCGATTGGGTAAAATGGATTTTAAAAATAAATTCTATTCACATCCAGTGGAATACTTTTACCGAAAGTAAATGAAGCTGACAGATCTGTAGCCGATCGTCTGTGTCCAAAAAGTATCTTTTCACAACATGTTCCATTTTGTTATCTGGAAATATTGAGTTTATACATTTGTACATCTTTTAAAGATAGTTTCCATTTCTTGCTTACCCCTGCTGATTTTTCTTTGAATTCCATTACAGAAAGATATCACTTTTCTAAATTCCATTTTTCGATTTTATTGCTTTCATAAAAAAATAACAAATAAAATATAAAATTTTCCAATGAAACGCTTTTTTGCCACCCAAGAAAAAAAAATTAAATAATTCCAAGTTCAACGATCTTTATGCCTGCGATGAATTCTTCTGATCGCGAGAAGACCAAATTCCTGATCGCCACCACTGAATCGAATCAAAAATTAAAAATTCTCATCTCGTTAATATCTTGCCACCCTGACAAAAAAAATTATTTCCGATTAGTTACGTAGTGTAGGTATACCGTCAAGCGACAAGAATCACTGGTATTTTTGCTACCTGTGAAAAAATGTGCAACAAGCAGCTCAAAACAGTCCGATCAAATTCTGATCAGTCTGCACAGATCGAACAGCATATTTTTACACGGTCGCGATCGAAATATCAATGAGACGAATCCAATGGATCCATTCGATAGAGACTGTGCAAACGATTCGCGTTTGTTTGGTTTTTGCTACCCTTGAACGCCAACAGCTTATCAGCAGAAAATTCCCTCCAAGTGGTGTTAAGTAGTTGTCGGGGGAAGTTTTTCTGGTTGTTTACTTCGACCGGTTCCAGAGATTTGTACAGGATGATCGCACATACATATATGTATTTAAACTGATGCGATTCAAGTACCTTGTCGCGGTAGAGAATATATTTTATATGAATGTATGTATGTATGTGTATGTAGCATCATCCTTCAGTTTAAAAATCAGTAAAAACATCTTAGATGCGACGACATGGTTTATCTGCTTCGCAGAGAAATGAATTGAACCGAAAAATGGCAAAGTCTTGCACACTTTTAAACCAAAAAGTTTCGGCAGAATATATACGTTTTCTGTCGAGAGAAGTTTTATTATGGCAAACTTGGGAAAAATCAACATGTGAAACATGAAAAACAGGCAATAAATCCTTGGCTAAAAGATATTTCGAACTTTATTCAATTTTTTTATGTTCCATAGTGAGAGAATAAATTTCAATTGTTATGGTTCTATGGGATTCGAACACATGTTTCTTTGCTTTATGGACAAGTGTTCTTATTGAAACACTAACGGAATTAAGAATTCCTTTTTATATCCTTGGTGAAATCATAAGGTAAACTTTTGTTTGGAATTAATGACTCACAAGAAAATGTAAAAGATACACAAACACATACATTCATAAATTCAAGTTGACCTACAGCGACCTGAAATTTTGTACACAATAGTTTTAAATGTAATATTCGAAAATTCCGTAACTCATTCACAGTATTTCTATATAGAAAATTTTAATTGTTTATGCTTTCGCAATACCTACTGTTGCTTGGAACGCGTTAAACTAGTAAGCTAATATTATAAATAAAGTAAAATTAAGCTCAAAGATAGTAAAATGGTAAGTCCTCATCAGGGGTGGTGTGTCCAGAAGTAGATATCTCCATTCCACTTGGTGCCTCACTTTCCATTTTTCAAAATCTCCAGAAGACACTCCAGCTGCTATCAAGGGACAACAAATTAACCTCGCTTTGGGTTCCCTGAAGGGATGATCGGAAATGAAAAAAAAAACGGTTGATCTCACTAAAACTGGAGCCGGCAGTCCATATACTGGTCCCAGCCTGTGGCCTATCAAAAAGTCACTTTAGCGTGGAACTACAAAAATGGGAAGACAGGAAACTGGAATTCCTCTGGTAAGGCAAGTAAAGGAATGCTTCACACCCTATCCTATCCAGACGTGCAAACAGTCTTAGAAAACAGTCAACCAGGCTGTTTATTAATGCAGTCGATGGATACCGCCCCTTCCGATGTTATTTTAAGAAGATAGGCAAATCTAAATGCGAACTTTGTTAACTATGTAAGAAAGGAAGACGAAACTTCCAAGCATATCCTATGCGAGTATCCCGCGCTTACAGCTTTAAGGTTGCAAAGCACACGACCCTCAAAACAATAATCGATCTTGTACTCGAGCCTGCTCTTAACTTAACTTAACCTAACTTAAATGAAATTGCTGGCGGTCTATCAAAAGGAGGAGCAGAAACCGTCTTTGTCGGACCAGAGCCATTTTATGGCACTTCAAAATGTTACCTCAGAGCTACCCGAAATAGTTGGCAGAACAAACAAAAATCACTTTAACTCTTCTCAGGCCATTTCCCATTGAGGTATCACCTGTATAAAATGGGCTTGGCTGAGGCTTCATCCTGCCGCTCCTGTTTGGATGCCCATGGGAGCACCTGCTTTGCAATTGCGAGGCATTGGTTAGGCGGAGATCATTCTACCTCGAACATGCTTTTCCTACACCAAACTACGCGTGGAACCCAGTGTTGCCATACAAAATTGATAAATTAATTTTCACTTTACAGGATGTTTTGGATATGACTGTATTCTTTAAATTATAAGGTGATAGAGATGTACCTTGTGTATCTTCTTCTAAGTGTTTCTATAGACATACAAATGAGGTTCCCTGTCTAAAAATTCTAGTTGATTAAATAGATACCCAGGCCTTTTGGAGTTTATAAATTGTATGAAGGGATGCAATGCAAGAAACCAACGAATTACCATGCGGTAAAACGTCATCAAATCTTCTTAGAACTTAGACCAAACACGAATTCGTACAGTCAATAAATGCAACTGTTAATTCCATCGAGCATACAAAATCCAAATGAGAAAATAATAGACAGCTAGCTATATAAGGTAAAGGCAGAAGCGGGGACTTTACTAACATTGAACGAATATTCAAAAATTTATTTGCAGAAGACAACTAAAGCCGTCAAATACAACCATAAATTTTACCGAACATATGTTTCATATGATCACAATATTTCATCCTAGAGTTGATAGAAAACTCTAGGTTTAGCACACGTTCATTAAACGATAGAACTTGATTATTTAAAAAATAGGCGACAAATCAGAAACATCAAACGGCCGTAGATAAAATGAAATTCATGGATTTTTTTGCGGCTCAGTTGCAAACCATTATTAGTCGCCCAACTCCAGACATTCCTCAAGAGAGAGTTTAATTCTTAAATACAATTCTCCAATATAGTCCAATGGGACGACCAAGATATAGTAACTGAAAATCATCAGCATATATGAGCCGGTGAGAACCAGAGTGGCGTAAATCAATTTTGCATAGTTTAGAGTAAATTGATGTTTCGCACAACAGCTCATAAAAAGTATGGACATCTTCTATTGAAAATGACAATGAAACACTGCCATTAGTTGCTGTAACTGTAAATTTTGACTTATTTCATGATGGTAATTAGCGGGTGATGGTTAAAACGTAAGAATTTGGTCTTGAAAACTATTGACTTACGCCACTATGATTCTCAAGGGCTCATATTTGAATTTTGAAGTCCTCAATAACTTCAGGATGGTTATAGTTATACATGCTGGATAGCAAAGGTCCCAAAATAGATCCCTGAAGAACACAGCGAGTAAAAGGCGAAGTATCAGAAAATCTGTATCTTATTTTTATCCACTGCAACTTGTCAGAAAAAACTGTCAATAAGAGAAACTGAAAATTGGCGTATACGGCAAGCAGGACCCAAGCCGTACTGATGAGTATACGGTTCCTGCCGATACGAAATGTCCTCTTTTGCAAAGAAATTTCTTTTTTAAAGATTGTTCTATGAAAAAAGAGTTTTTTTCACTGAAAATTAGTAGACAACTTAGCAACTTAAAATACCGAATCAAATGCTTTAGATAAATCGCAGCATTGCAATATGTAGAAACAAAATTGGCATGACTTTAAAAAAGTTATTAGCTTCAAGATGTTGAACGATTTTCCAAGTCACTTTGGCTAAAAAGCATAACAGATTGATTGGCCGAAAACCCCTGAGTTGTTGGCTTTATTAGCTTTAGCAAGCTGCACAACAGTGGCAATTTTCCAATTAGAAGGAAACTGAGAAGTAGGGATGATATAATAACAGGTTGGACTTTTCAAGGTAAAAGAATTTTTATAAATTTGGGAGAAATGCCTATGCCATCAGGGGCAGCTGCCTTCGACTTTATAGCTCTCTTATCCCATAATTTTCTAGAAAGTAGAGAATTATTGAATCTATGTAAATAGATTCAAAAATATTTACTTTTAGCTGAGCGTATCCTTGAATTGAGAATTGTAGACCTCGAGAGAATTACATTGCATTTAATGCCGAACGGCAGAATGTAATAAATTTATTAAATAAAAGTGATATTTCCTTTAAAGGTATTCTGTTTCATATATCTTCTTTATATTTATACATATAAATGTAATAATGTTTTAGAATATAAATCTAATGAAGATGATGATGAAATTACAAACTAGTTGCCCGATATTGCCCATTTTCGGAATTTCAGTCAAAACCTTTTTAAAAATTGCCAGCCTTCTGCTAAGTCGATGTGACAGACAGACAGATAGACAGTCACTAAATAGTAGTATATTTTATAATTGCATTTATAATGTATCAAATTACAAAATGTCAAATTTTCAAGTATAGTTTTGCCCATTTTAAGAAATATCCTGTTGACAAAATTATGTTTTGACAAAATATTCATGCGCGACCAAAAGCCAATTTCCGAGATGTGTTTTTCCCCGTTTCAAATTTTTACGCTTTTGAAAAATAAAGTAAAATAAAAAACAATCCATAAAACTGGTAAAACAAATATTTTTAATTTAACGTTTTACCCATTGTATGTAGGTAGATCTAAGCGACTCGTATAGGAACCTTAATTGCAAAAACATCGATACGCGTAATGCGCTCAGTAATTTCGAAATGCGAAACATGCACGGTTCAGAAGCAGAAATTGTTTCAGTTCCAGCTTCACATAATGCCGGGGCCATTAAGAGCACCACGGCGATTTTCGGGGCAAATTAAGAGCTCGAGCACCTTCCAAACCGTAGCAAAGTATTTGACTCTTGCGCAGAGTATTTGTGTACGGAGAATTTCCGCGAATTTTATCGAATTCATTGCTTTCCATTTTTATTGCTTTGGCTGAAGCGCAATGGGCGTTTAGCGAAACGTATGAAGTGTGAAATGAAGACGACAAAAAAGTGCAGGCGGTGTTAAGTTGTGTAAATATTGCCGCCGACATCATCGCCGCTGCGCGCCGTTTTGCTGATGCGCATGATCTGTATATTTATGTAGAAGAAAAAAACACCTAGGTAGTATAATAATAAAATAAGAAAAAAATTCACAAAATTATAATTGCATTGGAAATTTCAACAAACTGTCATCGCAGTACCTACTGAATACCTAAAGAAATAATGACTTCAAGGTGATTAGGTCCGGTTGAATCGAGACAACATAATATATAATTGACTGACAGTCCAGTCAGTGAAAAAGCTAAAAGTCAACTGACGAAAAAAAAAAAAAAAAATTCAAAACTAAAAATCACCTGCCAAGTTGCATTAGCAAAATTAGCCAGAGAATCGCTTAGGATCCGTAAAAGTAGCCGTTGGCCTTTGCATTGTGCTGTCTGGCGTGCAAGTTGCACCTCATTTAGATGATTCTTTCGAATGCGCGCGCAGCTATATAAAACCACACTTTCACAACAAAAACATTTCTCTGTCGACATTATACGGATGATATCTCCGTAGCAGAACACCTCCATGAATTTCGACGGTTGCTTTGGCCCGGTTGTTTTTTTGCCCGCTGAATTCATCCTTCATCCTACAATGATGATGGAATTATAATTACAGACTTTGCGGCTCGTGTCCCAATGAAAAATCTACTTCGGTTGGCATGATCTTGTCAATAAATCTATAAATGGGGCCCTGCGCGAGTGGGTTCTTTTATAGTTGCGCACCTTGTATGTACGTGTACATAGTACGTGTGTATCTTATCTTTTCGGGTGCATTTGATCAAGCATGGACGGCAATTTTCTGCTCTAAAATTTGTCTGAAAATATCAATAATCTGCAGAGATCAGAAGTTATGCGTACCTCTATCGTATTGTTGTGTTTGAATTCGGTAACTTGAATAAAATCATTCAAGGTGTCTGAGGATGAAATGAAATTCAAAGTCTAATCAAAGTAGCCCTCAAGAAATATGGTTTGATTTTTGTTTTTAATAATGGGGAGATCAGTAATGAGCTGTTGAATAAGATTTGCGAGAAAAATGGCAGGTGGTATAATTAATTTTATTTTATTTGAAAATATTACTGAATGGTAGAGACTTTAAGTAACATCCAATAGATAAATATGGGTTATGACAATGAATTCTATTAAAAACGAGACAAACAAAAAGTGTAAGGCGGAGGCCCGTTTCAGGGTTACAGGGTAATTATGAAAATATTATACTTTTTAGGGCGTTTTGTATCTTCAAAAGTTCCTCTTCACTTCGGAGATATGGCGGTCTGAAATTAAAATTTCGGATTTCTTACCATTTTTTATTTTGACATTGTTTTTTTTTTGTAACGTTGATTAACATGACTTTTTCTTATAAAAGCTGTAAACTGTGGACTCTCCTCTTTAATATGACATATTGCATTTATGTCCTAACTTTAGCCATTAAAAAATTAATAGCTCATAACCTATTCAGGGGTGTAATTCTGATCTTTTGTTGTAGTTAAAGCCATGTATGGAGTTCACTAGTAAAAAGTGTAATTTTTTCTATTATAAGATAAATGGCGTTTTGTAAGTCTCCACTCATTTTTCTGCCATTTTAATGTGCGGAGCAATGAAATGCTGGTGAAACATTGACATTTCTTGGATATTCACAAAGCGAGATCATTTAGTTTTTCCCGTGGATTTCCTTGACGGACGATATATATTTACACTTGCCGCAGGCAGCAACAATCTCGGCGATATGATGATTTATATTATTTATAAATAATAATCACTTAACATTTTTAAAACTATTTCCGATTAATTGTGACTTTAATAGCTGTCACTTCGTTTTCTCCACATAATACTTACGTCAACTATGTACCAGCGTTAAAATGCTATTTTTTGGAGACCGCCTTAAATATTACCAATACCAGGGTGGAGATTCTGATCTTTTGTCGTACTTTATTGTCAAAATATACGCCTAAATGAAATGAACCATTCCACTGATTTTTTCGCGTTTTTATTCAGCTCAGCAAGCCTTGCATTACGTAGAATGAACTGAAATTGGCACTTCACATTACAAATTCAAAATTTTATTTCGAATTTAAGCACTTGTATTGCTCTAATTAGGTGTAGAATATTCATTTACCACAGTAAAAAAAATTTGTCGCAACGTCGGAAGCAGTTGACTAATTTGTCGAACTTTTAGCCGTGTATTCTGACATTAATCAAAATGAATATGGTGAATATAAAAGTACGACCAATATGAGGCGAAATGTTAAAATATGTGACTAAAATACACGCCTACGCTACGACAAAGAGATCAGAATCACCCACAGGAGGGTGATTCTGATCTTTTGTCGTACTATTTAGGCGTGTTTTTTAACATATTTTGTCGTACTTTTTTTTCAACACAGTTCATTTTGTGTCTTCACTATTATCTACCACAAAATAAACTATAATGAATTTTCGGTGAACAAACGTCAAAAAACACGCCTAAATATGCGACTAATTAGTCAACTGCTTCCGAGGTTGTGACAAGAATTTTACACTGTGATAAATGGAAATTCTACACCTAATTAGAGCATTACAAGTGCTTAAATTCGAAATATTATTTTGAATTTGTAATGTGAAGTGTCATTTTCAGTTCATTCTACGTCTTGCAAGGGTTGCTGACCTCAATAAAAAGACGAAAAAATCAGTAGAAAAGTTGATTTCAATTAGGTGTATATTTTGACATCCAAGTACGACAAAAGATCAGAATCACCCTCCCGAACTCAGGCTTTATTGTCAGAATATACGACAAATTAAAATGAACTTTTCCACTGCTTTCTGTTATTATTATTCAGCTCAGCAAGCCTTGCATTACGTAGAATGAACTACAAATTACACTTCACATTACAAATTCAAAATATTACTTCGAATTTAAGCACTTGTGTTGCTCTAATTAAGTGTAGAATTTCCATTTACCACAGTATAAAGGAAGCAGTTGACTAATTTGTCGTACTTTTAGGCGTATATTTTGACGTTTATTCATTGCAAATTCATTTTAGTTTATTTTTTGGTTGATGAAAAGGATAAGTTAAAATGAATATGGTGAATATAAAAGTACGACAAATTTGCGGTGAAATGTCAAAATTTGTGACTAAAATATACGCCTAGGCTACGACAAAAGATCAGAATCACCCCACTGTCATACTGAATTTTTTTTTAAATGACGTCTTTTCAGTCACTAAGGGAATAAATTATCCTTGAGCTGGATAGGTCAAGATCTAATAATTCTTTATCGGTTATAGTTAAGACATAGATCAAATTAAAGAGGACAGTCCACAATTTACAGTTTTTATAAAAAAGTTATATTAATCAGTTTGTTGTAAAAAAAAAATAGAGGTCAAATTAAAAAAGAAAGAAAATAAATTTTTTTTATTTTAGAGCACCATAACGCCTGAAAAGAGAGGAATACGGGGTTGGTTGCGCAGTCGTTGGAAGGCCGTGAAGTTCGTCATACAGCTCTTGGTGGGGCCCGTATATCCTGTAATTTTTAGGTACTGAGTATTTTGTGAAAAGCTAGGATATTTTCTTAATCACCCTGTAACTCTGAAACGGGTGAGATGACCCCCATACAATTTTTTATTTGTCTAGGCGAGTAACATCTCCTCCTGCTCTATGACCGAAAGACCTATATAACTAAGCAAGAAAACAATACATAAGCGTCTCGAAGAGTAGTATGCAGATCTAATTATGACTAGACCAAGAAAAGCTGGAAAGCAAGTGTCTTATTGGAAAAACGACAAATACTGTAAAATGGCTTTTGATTTCTAGACAACCAGAGTGAACGATTTGCTAGTCATTTATTTATTTATTTAAGATTCATCAACCTCTAATTAATACAAAAAAATAAATACAAAAAAAAACACAATCATTGGATTACATTGATTTGAATAGTAAGAAACCGTAAGAAAGTGATCCTTGATTTCCGACTTCAACAGATGGAAATCGATTGAAGCTCAGGGACTATTAAAGATACGAGACATTGATATAATAGGCTCATTCGTTTCATATTTGGTGCAGTGGTAACGAACATGGAAGAAGCTCTTATTCCTCAAGGTGTGAGTCTGAACACCCAAATTCAAAGCCCTCGACAATTAAGGGGGGAATTAACCGCGCCATGTATGCAATCAAAAGCAAAACAATTCTGTAGTTGTTGCGTTTGCCATCAAAAGTTTCCAGTGAAATTAGCTTAAGTCGGTCCAAGTACGGGAGTAGTCGAAGAGGGCAGGTCCAATGAAGGTCGCGAAGGACAAATCTTACGTGAATCTGCACTGAATCGCCTCAATGCGATTTATGTGGACGGCTAGCATTTTCCAAAATTGGTCTAACAAAAGTACAGTAGAACATCTTTTTTATATAAGGGTTGTCGAACTTCTTTGATCATCATTTATCGAAAACTAGTGTCGTATTAGAATTATTTGCGATAGCGTCAATATGGCCCTTGAATGTAGAACGGTACACTTGCTGATGTTAAGGGAAAGTGAGTTTATCGTGCACCATCTATGAAAGGCGTCTATGTCAGGATTTAAAAGAACACAGTCATTCATGCAAGAGACAACACAGAAAATTTTGGCATCGTCAGAATAACAAAGAATTTTTGAGTTAGTAATGAACATAAATAGATACATCATTGATGATGAGGTACATCCGAGGTGTTAATTATTTTTTAGAAAGCACGCCACCATAAAGAAGACGTTATGTTTGACCAGACAAATTTGAGCTCAGCCAATCAACAAATACGGGTGGAAACTCAAGAACAGATAGCTTATGAATAAGAAACCTGTGATTAATGAAGTCCGTAAAAACTTAATCCACCTTCTTACCTGCTTCAATGACAGATTAAAAAAAAATTAGAGAATTCCAATTAATTAGTAGTAGAAAGTTTTCCTTTGAAAAAATCGTGCTGAAAATGGCCAAAAAAGGTTTGCAGTGGAAGTAAAGCACATCGTAAGCCACATGACTTTAAAGTCTTTAGATTTACCCATACAGCACAAATTAGTAATTGGTCGATAAATTAGTTATACCCCACTTATTTCCCTCTTCTTGTGCAATGAAAAAATAATAGATTTTTTAAAGAATTTGAATTTACACCTTTAAAACTAAGATCCAAATAATGAAAGAATTAAATCTTTCAGAGTTCACCTCTGCGATGAATAAGCAAAGTTGCCACATTTAAGGATTGAGAAATCAAAAAGAGATTAACGAGAAGCAAATTCATCCACCAAAAGTGACATTTTGGAGTGAATTTCGATTAAAAGCGTAATTGCTCCATATATTTTCAATTTGAGGAAAAAAACTGTTACAGTCAATGGCGACGAGATTATGTAACCTAAACCTCTAGATTTCTTTCGATGAAGAAGAAAATAAATTGAATTTAATGCTAAATAGAATGCGATGTAATTATGATAAGCGCATTACAGAAATCGCGGCAGCCATTTAAACGATATAATTTTGGGTACGTAATTGCTGTAGGAAAGAAAGGTTTTAGGTAGGAACATTTTACACACGACTAGCGTTGAAGTCGGAAGACACAATCGAAATTTTGGTTAAATCTTAAAGAGATTTGAAATACCCAGAGGATCATCGCTATTATTGTAACTGAAATATAAAAAAAAAATAAGGTACAAAAAAGTAAGGTAGATACAACAATTTACGAAAAGAATAATATGTATAGCAAGATGATGGATAGAATCAAGAACTACAATTAGCGTGACCAAATTCATCGTACTGCCATAATATTTAGCTGTATATAGATAAAACAAACTCAAATCCAAAAATCTGCATGAATTATTTGCTTCTACCAGACATAGATAGTTTAAAATATCAAGAAATAAAGCATATAATATGGAAAATTAGAGGATAATAGTCATCGGACATTGTTGTTATATTGGATAGACGACAGTTAAAAACTTGTAAGAATCGTAAGTTCATCAGTCATTATGTTGAAGAAGCGAATTCTCCGAAAGTAGTAAACTTGAACCCTGGCTAGTCTAGAAGTATATAAGAAAAAATATTCTAGTAAAGTTTTTTAACATTTTATGAAAGTCTCTATCCTGCACATACTTTCAGCGATAAGTGTAAAGAAAATTTGCTACCGATTCTGATGAGATGGAAAATTGAAGAAAAAATAACAAAACAAGATTTTATAGAATAAAGGAACTGCTAGAAGGAGTTCTGTTGTACATTTGGATTTGAACAAGCTATACATATACGCCCATTTTTGGAAAGATCAAAAACAACATAGGTTACTCCTTATTAGAATAATCCTGTTACTACAACTAACACTGGAGCGTATTATGCAAAGAAATTGGAGTGTCACATGGAATGAAATTGCAACCGCTATAAAAGAAATTTTTAATCCAAAATAGAAAAACTCTGCGTTCGTGAATATTCTCATTGATTGCCATCACTTTTGAGTTATATAACATTTTTTTGTTTTATTTCAAAGGTGTGATTTGCTTTGCTTCAAGCGAATATTTTTGAAGGTTACCGTTTAATGAACTAAACATGTGGCTACGTTTGTCAACTGTAACATTCCCACAGAAATCAGAGCTACAAAGTTCATCGACTACACAAAATCAAGAATGCTGTCCTCTGTAAAACTGTGAATAAGATTAAAAGTAAGAGCTAGAAGCTCATTTTTAAAAATGAGGGAGAGAGTAGGAGAGAGAATAGAACCTTGCGGTACACCAGCATAGATTATAAAATGGTCAGAAGTAACAATGTTCAATATAACTTGAATTGAACAGCGCGAGAGAAAACTTTCAATCCATTTTAAGCAAAGATGGTCTAGACCTGATGCTGGAAGCTAAAAGAGCAGGACACCAGACTCTATCGAAGGCCTTAGAGATATCTAATGCAAACATTTCGGATTCAACAAAATTATGGAGATATTAATTCCAACTCTAGGTAAGGAATGTTAGTAAATCTCCAGTTGAACGGCATTGGCATCGCTAATGAGGTGATTAGTTTGTAGATATTTCATCAATTGGGTGTTGATGAGTGTTTCAAAAACCTTGGAAAGAGTGGAAGTAAGGGCAATAGGTCTATAGTTTCAGGGATCACTTGCCACTCCTTTTTTGGCTATTGGCTGAATATTTGCAAGTTTCCATGCCGAAAGAAAGACTCCTGTCGAATAGGACAAGTAAAATAGTTTACGTGGCGGTGTATGTCTCAGCAGCCTTAGATACCCGAGCTTCGCGAGCACTTTGAAGACCTCCCTTGTGCGAAAATGTAACGGTCTTTGACTTTATTTGCATGTTGGTGGAAAAGGAAGAGCTTGTGGAGAAGGTGACAAGAAAGAATTATCAGCAAACAAATTGGATTTGTCCAATGAATCCGTGTACACATCTCTGTTGTGAATTAGGACCGGTACCGAGAAACTGGTGAAGTTGTTCTAACAAGAGACCAGAAACCCTAACTATCCTTTCGACTAGTAAAGATTTTCTGTCTAATCCTTTGGTCAAATTGGAGCTTAGCTTGCTGAGCAATATATTTGCTGGTACTACATATCTCTCTATAGATTTGTCTCAATTCCGCTGATTGTCACAGCTTATATGCCTAAAATCTAGCTTCCTTGTCTTTTATGGATGTATAACAGTCATTGTTAAGGTAAAATGTATTGTTAGGTTTAATATTCTTTTATCTATGCGGAATGAAGCTGTACATTGCAAACCATAAGATATTAATAAAGGTTTCAGAACAAAACGTGGATAAAATTTTTACTGAGTAGATACGAGAGATGCCAATTTTACATAGTTGGAGTGTGTTCAACTTTTGGCTATAGCCAGTTATAGCTGTCTATCATTGTCCGATAATAAATAAATCGCTCTTTTCTATTACCATAGAAATAAATTTCCGACTGTAAAATTAAACAAACAAACGTCAAACTACTTTGGCTTCACCTCCAGAGGATAAGCCAATTAGGCTATAACTGGTTATAGCCAAAAGTTGAACACACTCTTGGTCAATTATACATTTTACGCCGTAGTATTGGGTTCACTCTTGTTATTTAAATATACGAAGATATAGGAAAGTTCGTATGGATTGCACAAGGATAATAACAGATAGGCTAGACTTTGAGCGACAATGTTAGACAATAGTTAGATTTTAGATTAATTTTGACAACCAAATTGAATAGAAAAGGAAACGTTTAAATTTGGCAACAAAGCAAACAATATCATTTGAGATGATTTGAATTATGCAGGTATGCTCTTAGTTTGGCTCTGTAAACTGGACGCCAACTGAAATTAATTCCTCAATACAGGATAAGTTGAATACCTAATTACTGTCTTCTACTAAATAAAATGCATGATATTATCACATTCAAGTTAGAATTTTATCCCTTACCCTTTAATTATTTTCAAATTCTTCAAGTGTACATACAAAATAAGGACTCCCGACAACGGTTCCCATACATCATTATAAGAAAATGTCACATTTCGAGCACAAGTGCAACGACAAAATTACATCAATTAAGTTAAGTTAGTCACCACACGCTGGACGACAAAAATGCAATCTTGCGTGCAAGATTTAACCTGTTAACAAATTGTCGATGAATAATGCAATTAGCACCTTATCCTGTGTTTATATAAAAAAAAACAAAAATTAATCACTTATCGGCGTGTTTTTTTGAATATTTCCTTGAATGTTTAATATTCAGAACTTTCACACTTAAAAAAAGCTGTCAAAGGATTTCAGGGATGGCACAAGTCTTTCTTCACTTTCGTCACCACCAGACTGAATTAAAAACCAAGAAATGAACTTCATGTTGTCAAACGTTTTAAAAAGTCCTAAGGGCTTTAAGTGATTTAGGAGCATTTGTGGAATAAAAAAAAAACTCCACGCACGACAAAAACCGATGGAAATTTAAAAATGAGCAAATTTTTCCGAATGCAAGGCGATAAATCTTGGATTCATGCAGTCAGTCGTCAGAGTCATTGCCTGAATATCAATTAGTCGGTGTATGATCTTACTGGTTGTTGTAAGTTTGGAAAACAGTATCCTTTCCGCATTACATAGGACAAAATGGACCGTAATTAATTCGAACAAAAGAAATACAAACTCAGATTCACTGCTGGACTTCATTACGAACTCGAAATTAACTTGAACACCCATAAATTGTGTTCAGCCGATAATGGAAATTTCTGTGCAACTGTTGTTGTCACCTTGCAAGACAAGAACCTCAGCGGGAAGGAATCACACAAGACAGACAGAGCAAGGTTTGCGTGTAAAAACTGATCGACACCATAAGTGAATGCATGGGAAAAATCAGTTTTTGTTGCATTTTTTTGTCATTTTAAATATATCTGAGACAGAGTAGTAGAGACGCGGCTAGCACCTCTTCTTTCTTCATGCCAAAATGAACTCTTCTATACCTACACCAGAGAGTGAGAGACACTTGTTAATAAATTCAAGGCATGTCACGATGTTATATAGCAAAGTCTCGGTGTTTTTCAAATAGAATCAACTCATACTGGACACTAATTAAATCCTGGATAAAGATGGAGGAAGCGTAGAATTTGATAAAAATGCGGTAATTGCTGTTGTGCACAAGTTGTGAAATATTTTGTTTCCTGTCACCTAGTTACATTTGAAATGGCATTTTCAATTCGTTATTCATAGAATTTATAAATCGATGTACATATAAACATATCATTGAGTTGTCTATTGACAAAAATTGTAAAAAAAAAAGCAATGTAGTTAGATTTGAACCTTATGGTTAACCATATTAGGCGTTTATTTGATTGAATAGTGAAAATATGATGACGCAAAATATGATATAAGAACGCATTATCAATTGAAAGCCCTGTTTTATATTACAAGGTAGGAAGTAGCAAAACTGCTTTAGAATTAAGGATAAAATGTACACGTTGAAGTCACTAAGGTTTATTCATTACCCTGAAGCAGCTCGATATCTATTCAAATAAATATTCAATAAAATGAGAGAAGAAAATAATAATTTATAAGTGGTTAATCAGGGAACAAGCAGCATTGACAGAGACAAGCTGGAACGCCAATTTTTTATCCCAGTTGATGGCATTATCAAAGCGATGAAACGTACATTCATGAGTAGCATGAGTTGGGTTCATAAAACACGTATGCTCTTGCGTTAAGCCTGCTTTACAGTATAAATTTAGATTTAGATTTATTAAAGGCTTAACGTACAATAAGATTACACATCTTTTCAGTACAAAGGACGTTGGACTAACTAGCTTACTAAAAACTTAAACTAAATACTTTAAATAAGATGTAAAATGCATATGTGAAATATAAAATAAGACATACATAAGTAAAAAAAATAAAAATAAAGATTTATATAATACACAAAAAGATATAATGTTAACAAACAACAAACTAGAATTACAGAAACTATATACTCGATCATTGCCAGCACCACCCCCTTCAGAACGGAAACATTTTAAGTGGTGCCAATGTAACTCTGTGCCATCAACCTCCAAAAACTATCAGTCGAGCCCATACTCTGAGCATCAGTTGGTAAATTATTCCAGTCCCGAATAGCTCGAACAAAGTAAAAGTCCTCCATTATGGAATGTTGAAACCTAGGTATCAATAAGTTGAAATGTCTGCCGGAGTTTAGAAATTCAAGTTGGTTAAAAATGTACCGAGGCTTTTTGAAGTGTATAATTTAGAGAAGGGATGCAAAAAGCCTAGCCTTAAATATTCCATCAAGGGACAACCAAGCAGATGGCTACTATGTGGTAAAACATTATCAAATCTTCTTAGGCCAAACACAAACCCCGTACAGTCATTGAATGCAACAGTTAATTTCATTGAGCATACAGAATCCAAGTGTGGGAATATTAGACAGCTAGCTGTAAGGTAGGGTAGAAGCAGGGACTTAACTAGCATTGAACGAATGCTAAACCCGAACCATAAAATTTTCCCAAAATATGACTAATCTGATCACAACATTTCATCCGAGAGTTGAGAAAAACCCCTAGATTTCGCACACGATCAGTAAATTCTAATACTTGATTATCCAGAAATGTAGACAGTAAATCAGAAACTTCAATCGGTCGTTAATAAAATGGAATGCATTGGCATTTTTGGGGGTTTAGTTTTAAACCATTATTAGTAGCCCAACTCGAGACATTCGTGAAGTCAGAATTTAAACGGTCGATACAATCTTCCATTAGACCAATGGGACGACCAATATATAACTGCACATCATCAGCATACAATTTTACAATCCTCAATAACCTCGGGAAGATCATTAATATACATGCTGAAAAGTAAAGGTCCCAAAATAGATCCTTGAGGCACACCACGAGTAAGAGGCAAGGCATCAGAAAAACTGTTCCCTATTCTTACACGCTGAAACCTACCAGACAGAAAACTGCCGATAAGGGAAACTGCAGTTGAATGAAATTGAAAGTTAGTGGACAACTTAGATAGTAATTTAGGGCAGCCTACCGAGTCGAACGCTTTAGAAAAATCAAGTAGAGGTAGGACACATAGCACATTCTTATCTAACGAGCTACGTATATCGGTTGTAACTCTTAATAGAGCCGTTTCGAAACTATGCGATTTGCGGAAACCAGATTGGCATGACTTTAGCATATTATTGGTCTCAAGATATTGAACAATTTGCATTACTTTGGCTAGAAAACATAACAGGTTGATTGGCCGGAAGTTCCCAGGATCTTTAGCTTTAATGGTTTTAGCCACCGGTACCACCGTTGCTATTTTCCAGCTAGAAGGGAACTGAGAAGTTGTGATGGAGGTATTGATAATATTAATTATAGGGTGGAGTATCCAAGGTAATAGAATTTTATAAAAATTTAGGAGGAATGCCCTCAGGGCCGGTTGCTTCTGACTTAATAGCTCTGACCGCAGCAATAACTTCCTCAGCTTCAACACATCTAAAACAGAAAGCAGGTAGATCATTAGTAGCACTAGTATCTGACACAGCACCTTGAAGTAGGGAACCACTGGCAAAGGAGGAATACATTTTAAAGAAATGCATATTCATTACATTGGGATGTTATAAGAAAAGTCATTTAACTTCAAAATTTTGGTCTTTATGACTCACGATACAACCCCTCAATCAAAAAACACTTACTCAATTTTTGTACTGCCAAAATCGTGCGTAGAGTTGTGACGACGCGTCTATGCCGGGTCGCGCCTTTCCGAACAATTTGCCAACCACTTTGTAAACCTAGTAAAATTAATTTCGAAATTCGCATCTAGTAATACTTTGTTGAACGTAGAAACATGTCAACCACCAATTCGTCTAGATGTACAGAGAGTTGAACAAGTTTGGTGACCTCAAGAGATTATAAAATATAATTCCCGAACGGAAGCATGCCCTACAGATAGCACTAATGTTATCACTCTTCCAGCAGCATTCGCTAAATTGACCGCTACCGCCTCCCTAGCGGAACTGCATATGTGCATGGCATCATAGGGACTGCCTTGACCGATGAAATGAAATCGTTCTCCGACTCAGCATTGCTACAGCTTCCCTTCGTAGGCTTAGAGTCGCCGTTAAGACGACTTGATTTCTTTTTGAATTTTAATTATATTTCATGACAGGAAGCTGATGCAATTCAAGCCACGATTTCCAGAGTGGGCGGTTGACCAGTAACCAGGCCAAGCCATCGACATCACTTCCTGCACCAAGCAAGCGCCAGGACAGAACAGTTCCTGCTCCAGAGGGTTCTCAAATTGTTGCGACCTGTAAATTCTAGACAACCTAAGCAAGCCTCAAG
The DNA here is from genome assembly GCA_963930735.1 of Dioctria linearis. NCBI lineage: Eukaryota > Metazoa > Arthropoda > Insecta > Diptera > Asilidae > Dioctria > Dioctria linearis. Next base: position 324,790,713 of record OZ005740.1, on the reverse strand, counting down.
ACATTAAAATTCCTTGCTGCAAGCAGGAATCCCCCAACGGTCTATATCAGGAGTTAGCAAACCGCCGAAGCTGTGTCTGTTTCAAGACTTGACACCACGCCAGAGTGTTTCTAATACATATGTATAATGAAAGCTCTGTATCAGGGGTATATTCAAGTTTATTTTGGCTAGAGCTCGGTATTGATTGACCTCCTCGACCGGGCTGCCAGCTATAATTTCTAGTTAATAGTAAATATATCGTAGTGGCAGAGTTAGACCAAGTCTAAGATCTATCAGTTGTGAACATATGATATTAAGGATACTCTGCTGAAGTTCACACCTGCATAACTGAAGCAGAAAGAAATTCCTGAATTGGTTAAGTCATCATCCCATATACCGACGAATTTATCAACGTTACACGTACCAATAATAGTGGTGAAGGATCTATCACTGGCCAGTCTTAACTGAAGAAGCACCTTGACACTATTGGTGTCTGCATAGATTTACCTGCAGGTATTTTCACGAGAATGATAAAAATGCCCAGGGATAGCTCAGTGCCGCCATCTTGGGGCGTTCTACTCCCTGTGATAGCAGACCAATCGATGACCAATTCTTCAACCAATAAGACAACCAGTTATAAGTTAGTTTAGCTGTTATAGTTTGGCTACTAAAATTAGAGCGTAGGATTTATTCGAACTAGTATACATGGCAACAAATTTTCATACAAAGTACGTATAGTGACTGTGTTTGCAACTCCAGTATTTTTTTAAATTTCCGGAATTTTTTTATGGTATACTTTAAGTAGCAAAACTCAATTTAGTTGGTAATCAGTGAAAATTGTTATTCTGTTGGTTAATGTTAGGCCTAACACCCACTGGACACTTTTTGTCACAGAAGCTCTTGGTCACTGTCGCCGTCCTGTCGCCGTGGGCTAGTTTATTACGCACACGGTGAATAACTGTCACCAAAAAATATTCATGTTTTATATCTATCATCCTTCATCAATATAAATTTCGAGGAGGCAGCTGTGATATGTGTAGGTATTTCTCATAAGGATATAGAAAATATTAACGCTATTGGAGCAAAAATTTGGAGCAAAAGGGTGCTTAAAGAAAATTTCACTTATGTCGAGTCCTTTTCAACGAGTTCTACACCGGTGAAGTGAAACTTCACGTGTTTTGTAATGCAACAACAAAAATACGTAAAGCTGCACTGCACCGGTGTAGAGCTTGTTGAAAAGAATTCGACATAAGACTTTTCTGGATACTTCTCCCCACATTTTTATCTTCAAATTGTTATCAGAGAATTCCTTTAAAAGTTTTGATTTTGTTGTATGTGGGTGTTCTTGAGAGTTGTACTTCTTGTATTAATTCATTATTTATATTTTATTTTCACACTATCGTTGCAGCAAACATTTAAAAAAAAATGCGTAAGTTTTTTCCTAGTTCTACAACGTCTCCCAAAACAATGCCAGTCAAGCAGCGACGAAAATTTACCAGTGTATGCACATTCATATAAACGTGAGCGCGTGGTGATACATAGTTTCGTCACCCAAAAGTTCCTAACCTTGTGAACCAAAAGGTCACCTGCTTTTACGTCACTTCATGCGCGCATTTACATTAGACCCTATGGAATTGACGGTGTTGACAAAAAAGTTTCGTGACAAAAAGTCTCCAGTGCGCGATAGGTCTTAACATACTTTACGTTATTAGTCCTGTTGATAACCCAAAGTATTTTAGAAAATAATTTCTATTAGAGGGCCCTCATATCTTAAAGTGCCCAGCGACCCCACTTGGCTAAAGACAGCCATCGGATAGCTAAGTTTAGAAAGGTAACTTTTGGCAAGGTTGGTTGAGGCCAAGGTAGAGCACCTTTCGTACAGTCTGCACTGTCATCCAGCAATATTGTATCTAGCCATTTAGATATATGGTTAGAATATTTTGTTTTAGCATCTGGTCGATCCTAGAGACTATTGTGGCATAGATTCCATGCTGACAATTTGCCTAGTATAAAGAATCAAGTTGGCGCTATTAAGACCCCATAGCTTTCATCATCCTCTCTTGCGTCTTCAGTCTTCATTCATTGACCGTAAAACACACGAGTAAATGAAATACTATTTCTGTTGATCTTCCTCTCCAGAGCTCAAGGTATAGATCATTTGTGCGATCGAAAATGTTATACATAATTTCTTCGAGTTAGTGCTATTTTCAAAATTATAGACAATTTCAAATTTTTCGAAAAATTGAACCTTATGATCCCTTTCGGAACTATAGCTCAATTCAAACTATTCACTGGATGACCATTTTATTTTTGTTTTATTCGTATTATTACGGGATTTCATTCGGTGTATATTAGTTTTGGAAAAGTTCACACATAATGAGAAAATTGGCGATTTTATAGCCGAAATATTTTTTCGTTGAAAATTCATCTGTTTTGGAAGTCAAAAATCTCTAAAAGTATGCATACCAAGAGATGATCCTGTTCTCACGAAAAACATCCTTTATTTTTCCCCTTTAAAAAACTCCAATTTCATTAGACTACCTTAAGTTTTTCCAGAGTTACAGTGAATAATTTTCTGCAGGATACCATAATATGTAAAAATTGACTGTACATACAGGGGATTTTTAGTTTACCCTTAGAATGAACAAGTAATATTTTTTTGGAAAAAAGATGTTTGAGCTGAGTTCTACATATAACGCGGTAAGTGGATTCATATTTTAGACTCGATAGTTCAGTCAACTGTTATTGCATGTCGAGAAAATACATAATGCATAAAGTAGAGATTAGTTGAGAAACACTACTTTTTATACCTTCTTATATGATGAAATCATATATCATTGCATTTGTAACGCACATAAATAATGCAGGTAGAGCCAAATGGATTTGACACCCATACGCATAATATTCAAAGTTATTTTGACTTAAATGTCCGTCTGTCCGTCCGTCGTCCTGATGACTCGAATACGCTTCCACATAGAAGGGTGCAACTTTCCACACAGGCCTCTTTAAAAATGTAGATTCAAGTTCGAAAACAGGGCAATTCAGGCAAATCCTCCATAGGGTTGCCATATAAAAATTTCGCATTCCCTGAGAACGCTTAGACGTATAGAGCCGAAATTTTATACACGACACGACCTTTTCATAAAAATTTCAAGTCCAAGTTCAAAAATGGACTAAATGTGACAACATTTCTTAGTGTTGCCATACAACACTTTGGTTTTACACTTTATTTAACTTTTATTTTCATCTAGAGGGTATAATATTATTGGTCTTAGACTAAGTGTAACTTTTCTCTTGTTGCTTTTTTTTCTTTAGTGATAGGCAGGTAGTATCTTCAGACCCAAAACTCTCGAGAATACTTCTCAAGCCATGAAATAGAAATCTGTATGTGTGTGTTGTGAGTACGTTTTCTAAAATGTTATATTGATACTTATGGAAAAGTGCCAAACATTGACTTTATATATGCTATATAGCCTAAACTACTATTCATACAGGAAAATAGTCTTCAAGTAATTTAAAGCTTGGTTCCTTACCTTCCCAAAGGTTACACTTCTTATATACTTTACTTAACAAAATAATAAAATAGTTTTGATTACAAAGTAACCTTTCCATTTTACGCTCAATACCTCTCAGCTGAATGATAATTGCTTGTATGGGTATGTGCAGATGGAGTCCAAATCTGTAGGCAGCTACATTCGATATCATCAGCCCATGGCATCCCATGACAGCACAGCAACATTGGAATTGGAATGATTACTAAGCTGAGAGTTTTTGTTTGAGGAATCGTAGTCATTTAGTTCAGATAAATTTTTTTAAATAATTTTGTTAGAAAAGGTATAAAAAATTTTATTTCGGTTCGGAAGATAAGAAACCAAGCTTAAGATTAACAGAACACCATTTTTCTGTATGAATAGTAGTTTAGGGCGGAGAAGATATTCAAATCAAACTTTTGTCAATTTTACATAAAACACTGCGAATATTTTAGAATGTAAGGACTCCGTTGGGCCTCGCATGTGGTAGGGAGGGAGTCTGTTTCACGACTTGTGAGGTATTCTCGAGGGTTTCAGCAGCCCCCATTAAGAGGGTTAAATTGGTAGCTGTGTCTTATTTAGAATATTTCTCCCAGGTGTAATTGTTATAAAAAAAAGTGGTTATATTTGCCCACACCCATATTTTCTGGGAATAAATAACCACAAAAAAGATACAGCAAGGAAGTTTACAAAATGCCTGTTATCTTTCTGCAAATATGGTATTTTAAAATTAAGTCCCATAACAACACAAAAAAACCCACCAACAACTTGAATTAAACGCAATTTACTATACAAAAATTATAAAATCCTGCTAAGAATACAATTCCTCTCTCACTAGGTCTAATCACAAAAACTGGACGAACATGGACAGTAAACCGCTTCGATCAGACAAGTAGTGACAAGCAAAAACCTTTTCCTGCAGACCACAAACACGAAACCCAAACCCAAAAATCCCATCAAACTGGAACAGAAGACCTGGTTCGTACTATTTTCCACAAAAAGTCTTCAGTCAGAACACGCGTGTACATTCGGATTCCGTTTTGGTTGATTTCCATTTTAAATTTTTCCATTTTCCACTTTGCCGTACGGATCGGATTGCTCGGCCCGATTGATTCGAACCTCCCCTGTTACAGGTCAAGTATGTATGTGTGCATCTCAGACGGATTTATTGTTGTTTTGTTCAGTTGTTGGTTTGTTTGTGTGATTTTATCTGTTTTTGGGTAAAGTGATACATGGCTGGATGATGATATGGTCTGAAGAGGTTTTGTGATTGCTCTTCCATAGCAGGGTGTTGAGCTCATTAAGATTCTATAGTGGACGTGTTCGGCCACTTATTTTACGGCCTATTACAAATCATAATTTTCGATAGTGCAACGTTAATGCGCGTGCGCTGTTTTGACTATCTTTATGGTCTTACTAACCTGTATGGGGCATGGTCCAGTGCAGATGGGGCAGATGCAGTAGCTGGAAGACTTGTATTTTGATGACTTCCTCTTGATATGGACGGCTTAATGGGTGTCCTAGACGCCAGTGATCTTCTTTACTTTAACTTTAATGCAAACTTATATATTTGTGTTTTTTTTTCTGGACAGGGTAACAGGAATAGTTGGCTCGTTGTTGATTAGACAACAAGAAATTTAGTTTTACGAGTAGGTACCCAATTAATTAGTGTGCCATGTTTTCTGTAAATAGATAAGAAGATTTTTTAGAAAAAAAAAATATTGGCATAGATAAAGAAAGTAACTTCTTGAAACATAGGAAACATATAATCTAAGAAAAAACAGTCCCAAGCAAAATATATATACAATTTCCTAATAAAAGGCACTACAATAGAACACGATTTTCATTACTTGTAAAAATGTAAAATTATTCCATTTTACTCTGATTTTACTTTTCAACTAGTTGATAAACAAATTAATTATTCCTGTAGACTCCAACAGGTGACGTTAAATTTCTTTATCATCCTCCAAAAGCTACAACAGATTTATGATCTACTGCTCATAAATCCAAGTCTGATGTTCTCATAAAATTTATGATTGGCCCAAGAGAGGTCCCGACAGTGACAGCGAAAGTGAGTCACCGTTTCGGATTGCTCTCCGTATCCATGGCATATAGGAGTTTCAATATGACCCATTATGAACAGGTGACCCCAAAAAAATTAATGTCTAGTAAGAACTGACACGGTTGCGATGTTAAGTCCCAGTAGCTTTTTCGTTAAATTTGGGCTGAGTTTACGCCACAGTTCCTATGTTATTCTATCCAAGGTGTCATCTAAGCAATGACGACTGTGATACCGTAAGCCGAAATATTATAAGTAAACGATTTAGATTGCTATTATTTCCAAAGATTGTAAGACGGGCAAAAATTGCCTGGGTTGTTAATAATTAAATAAATAAATGGCATTCATTGTTTATGAAATTGTGACTAATTTATTGAAAATAACGAAAACAGTTGCTTTATGGTCCACGCCGTTATTTTAGCAGAGAAAACTTGAAATTAAAGACCTTCAAAAGAAGCATTTCTTAGTACATTGACAATTCCCTGAATTCAGGACATGGTTTTTCCTCAAAATAAATGTAATTTTCTCTGATATAAAGGGGAAATCAGTTTAATTTCTCCAAATCAATGGATGTAGGTATTTGGCACCAGAAAACCTGTATAGTACGTAAAATTCCCGAAAAGTTAAGCTTTCTCGGATAAAAGGAAGAGAACATTTAATAAATTAGGGGTTATTCTACATTTGGAATGGAAGGACATACCTACCTAAATTTAAGTGATAAAAACGTATTTCACTTTTTCCAAGGTGGATCTTTCTATATAATCCTATCAAAAAATACCTGTTCTTAGTGGCACAAATTGTTGACTTTAGGGAATTTTTGTTTTTTTACTGCGATGGGCACAAGAAGCGACTTTAGAGCCCTATTTTTCTGTACTTTCTTTGGATTGAGAGCAACTATGTCCCCCCCCCCCCCCTCTCAAAAGCCAAATACTCGGTGCGCTACTGTAAAGAGTTAACTATTAACCTATTCTCAAGCTTATCCTCAAAGATTTGTTCCTTAGTGACTGAAAACAATTCATTTAAAAAAATTATTTCTAAATTCGATATGACCTGAACAGCTTATGAGCAAATAACTCTTTAACGGCTGCAGTTAGTAGCTAGCTCAAATTACAGTTTTGATAAAAAAAAAGTTATTTCAATCAACTTTTGTAAAAAAAATAATAAAACCGTCCAAATGCGAGTCGGACTCGCATACGAACGGTTCCGTACCATCGTACAAGATTTAACACCATGTAACTTTAAATTGAGCAAAAACATAAATTTATTGTATGAAGACCCACTTTAATTTTTAACTTTATTTTATTTTCATTATTTGTTGTTATAGCGGCAATAAAAATACACACTCTGTGAAAATTTCAACTGCCTTCCTATTACGGTTCATGAGATACAGCCAGACGAACGGACAGACGGACGGACAGCGGAGACTTAGTAATAGGGTCCCGTTGGCAGCTTTTGGGTACGGAACCCTAAAAAGATGTCAAAGTAAAGAAAGGTAAGAATATCCGAAAATGTCAGTTTACACCACCATAACTCCTCAGATTAGAGACGTGCGGTGCTGGCAGTCATTGGAAAGGCCATGAAGTTCTGCATATAATGACTTATTGACAGTGACCGTACACTCTGTAGTTTTTAAAATACAGGGTGTTTTGTCAAAACTTACATTTTTTCTTAATCACCCTGTAACTTCGAAACGGTTGTTATGTCCACCCCGCCCCCCCTCTACTACCCATCCATACAATTCTTTTTTGGCTTGGAGAGCCACCTAGGTGGAAACACCGTATAGGTACGAGTCAATAAGAATAGACAACCAATCTTTCCACCCAGTTTTTGGATAAAAACTATTCCACGGAAACTTGGCATCATCGCATTCATAAAATTATTGACGTTTATAGGCTTTTCGAAAGCCTAAGGAAGAAATTTGTTTTATTCGGACTGAAATAGAGGAATTTCAAATTTTAAAGAATTTTTAAGAATAAAAACTATTAATATCAACAAGATTTTCTGTTATTATGTAGTATATTGAATTTGAAATAAATTCTATTACAAAAATTGTGTTATAATGTTTTTTCTGTGTATAAAATATCAGCTTTTCACGTCGGCGCATTTTCTAGCACTGTTTAAATATATAGTGAAAAACGTAATTTTTGTATAGCAACTCTACGAAGGAGTTGCCTATTTTTGAACTTAAATCTATAAGTTTACGAAAGCCGTGGGCAAAATTTCAGTTCTCTAAGCGAACGTGCACCCACGGCAAGATGCAGATTCCAATTGTGACAGCTTGAGTTCAAGTTCTCTATTGCCGGCCATAGGACAAAGTAACTAGGCAGGTTGTCATTGGAGCAATATGACTGACCATCTATCCTTCTTTGGAGACGTTGCTACCGGTGATAGTTGGCTTAATTCATCAGAACAATTTCCTGTTCAACAGCAGTGAAGCACCTCAAAACAGTTAGCTGTACAATAGCCGTATAAAATAAATACTGACTACGTTCCTTGAATTCTCCATCAGTACGTTTATTTTTAGCGCTCCTGTTGAGATCGATACTATAACAATGGTAATACGCTGTTACAACAGTTCTACGGTTCATAAAATCATTTGTGCTAGGGCTCTTGATAGAATTCGAAGCAGGCGGTTCGAAGCCTCGAAGTCAATTCGTTCGAAGATTTTGCCGAAGCTTCGAAGAATGAATGTTTTACCAATGCTTCGAAACTTTGAAGCAAATAAATAAATGAAATAATTTTTGAATAGTATAAGGAGTGTCTGAGTTGTTGTGGAATATACGTATTATAAGTATTTTGGTTATGATAAGAATATATAAATATATTTCTTTATATGTACCGTAAAACGGGGTGACATTGACAAATTTTTAAGGTTTTGAGCTGCCATGCTGTGCTTTGCATCATAAAAAAATACTTTCGAAAAATTTAATATATTTTGGTGTCATCATAGCATTTGACATCTTGTTTATATAAGTTAGTATAAAAAAAATTTCATACCGCTTAAAATTTTAGAGAAAAGTGTCCTTAAAGTGTCTACCAAAGTCACCCCGGGTTTGTGGTGACTTTGGCAGGTGTATAACTTAAGATGTTTCCATAATTATTAAACATGCTTTTATGTGAAGCTACGAGAAAACAGTTTAAATCAAAATAGTTTAGTAATTTAAAAATATGTATATTAGAAAAATTAATTAGTAATTAGCAAAAAATGAAAGGTGGACTTTGAACAAAAAAAAAATTAACCCTCATCTTCACATTTTGCACATTCTTAAAATGCATCTTGCTCTCTTCGTGGCAGTATTCGCGTAGCGAACCTTGGAAAGTGACGTATGGAGTCAGTCTATGCCCCTATAAGAGCTCCATTTTTTTTACACAATGAGTACAGGTCAAGATTATCATCATTTTCTACCATATAGCCACCTGATGCAAATTATCCGCAATCAATAGCTTTTTCTCAGGACCTAAGGCCTAACCACAATGTGCATAAGGTTGCATATTCAATCCTTGAATATTTTTTTTTTTTTTTTTTGAAAACAGGGGAACAGAAACCCAACCCAAGCTCGGAGGCCACAACGGCCCATTGTGCTAACCTGAATCCCATTCACCAAAACCTTCTGTCCTCTTAATGAAGCGCAACAAGTCTTGGTGAGAAAGGTTTTTCAGCTGCAGCTCATCCACAGATAAAATAGAGTATCCAGTCTGCTTCGGGCGAAGGCCGGACACTCACACAAAAAGTGTTCGGTTGTCTCAGGCTCTCCCTCCATGAAGGACAGACACTCAGGGCTGTCAACTACTCCCATCCTTGTTAGATGAGCGTGAAGTGAGCTGTGGCCGGTTATGATGCCAACCACGGTTCTACATTGTTTCCTTCCGAGCCCCATGAGAAAATTGGAGATATTCCCATTGGGCCCATCAAGAAACAGTTTTGTACACCTACAAGCACTCAGGTTCTCCCATCTCTGCTGATGTTTCCTATGAACATCCGCTTTGATGAGAGCCCCGATATTCGAGGTGGCAACGCCTACGGCGGGCTCCGGTCCGAGGAACGGAGAATCGGAGCCAGCCCTAGCTAAAAGGTCAGCCCTTTCATTCCCCATGATCCCCATGTGACCAGGAACCCACAAGAGGGACACATTGTTGTGAAAACACAGCTTATCCACTGACGACCTGCAGTCCCCCAGTAACTTAGACGTTATCCGAGGGCCATTCAGAGCCATCAAGGCTGCCGGACTATCCGAAAGGATAGCGATATCTCTTCCCTTGATTTGCATATCAAGGGCTAACTTCGCTGCCATTGAGATGGCGAAGACTTCAGCCTGGAAGACAGTGGTGTGTCTTCCAAGTGAGTACTCCATTCCATAATCAGGCTCAGGAAAGTAGACACCTGCCCCAGCTCCCTCATTAGTGAGAGAGCCGTCGGTGAAGATTTTTAGAGCAGACGGGGGAAGGCACGATAATGCACCTCCCTCAGTCCACGATTCCCTTGCAGGAAAGCTTACAGAGAAGCGACGCCCCCCCCCCCCCCATAATCGCAATCTGCACACAGCCCTTTTGGCCTCTTCCTGAATGATAAGATCCAGGGGTGGCAGATTGAGTAGGACCTCAAGAGCCGCAGTAGCCGTAGATCGCATGGAGCCCGTAATTCCCAAGCAGTCAAGCCAGCTTCCGGATCGCAGTCCCCACAAGCGTCCTCGGCCACTATACACAGGAGGCATATGTGAGCATGGGTCTGACGATCGAGGTGTACATCCAATGCACAACTCTCGGTCTCATGCCCCATGTGCAGCCAAAGGTTCTCCTGCATTGAGCGAAGACCCTCATAGCCGCATTAACTTTTTCCTCTACGTGCATTCCCCATGTCAGCTTCGAGTCAAGGAAGACTCCAAGGTGTTTGACATGAGGAGAGAGTTGCAGAGTGTGTCCAAAAAGCTTTGGAAGAACAAAGTACCCCAGCTTACGTCTTCTGGAGAAGAGCACCAAACTGCACTTTGTAGGGTTCACTGTCATATCATGACGGGTGCACCAGTCCTCAAAAATATTGAGGCCTCTTTGCATGAAGGCACAGGCAGCAGCCATGCTATGCCTGGAAATGAGCAGAGGGATGTCATCCGCATACGCTTCACATGAGAATCCCTCGTTTTTCAGTACCGTGATGAGTGAGTCAACCAACATACACCAGAGTACTGGGGATACCAAGCCCCCTTCCGCGCAGCCTCTCTCCACCAGCACACTGAGAGAGGCTCGGCCGCCTACATCCACAGTTAAGTACCGTCGTCTTAACATTTGGTTGATCCATCGCACAACAGTGCGGTCAACACCATGTCGACGAGCTGCCTCACATAGCGACTGGGGGTGGCCTTGTCAAAAGCGTCTTAGATGTCCAGAAAGGCTCCCAAGGTAAACAGTCCTCGATCCAGTCCCCGTTCAATGACAGTTACCATTGAGTGTAGAGCCGTCTCCGTAGATCTGCCCCTCCGGTATGCGTGCTGTGAGGTGTTTAAGAGAGAAGCATTTAAGGGTACTTCCTTAATATATTCATCTACCAGCCTCTCCAGGCATTTCAAAAGAAATGAGGAGAGGCTTATGGTTCGAAAACTCTTCGGGTCCATGTAGGAAGCCCGGAACGAGGCAACCCTCACCTTCCTCCACATCTCAGGGACATATCCAAAAGCGATACATGCCCTGAAAATGGAGTCGATGTATGAGGCCAGCACCACGCTCTCAGCCTTAAGAAGGACAGGCAAAATACCGTCTGGACCCGGGGCTTTAAAGGCCGAGAAGGTTGAAATTGACCATTTCACCTTCTCGACATCAACTACCTTAGCGGCAGTGGACCAATCTCCACCAGTGCATAGAGGTAGCGGATAATCGGAACCTGCCTGCAGTCAGGAAAATCCTTGAATATACCACGAATGCTTGCTTATGCATCACTAACATTTGTATAGTATTTACACAAACTGTCAAATTTGCTTATGCAAGGTACGATCATGAGCGTACAGATAGAAGTTGACGAAAGGAATTGAAACTTGACGAACGGTTTTTTATTCCTATTGTGGGTTGCCATTATGAAAAGAATTTGCTCTCGACTTTGCATATGCTAGAATATGCGCATTATGGTTAGCCTTTTAAAGCAAGCGAACCACCACTTTTCTCCTTGTGTAAGCATTTAGTCTATTCTGAATCATTTCACGAGACACTTTCCACTTTTTACTCTCACTGACTTGTAATATGCCCTTCTTAATATCTTCTAGTGTTCCTGTGACATCATCACACGTATAGCTTCGATATCTACGCGTTCGTAGTTACCTAATATAATTTCGCAGCATTTTAAGGTGGCACACGTGCACCCGCTACCAAATCGTATAACACATTAAACTAATATTTGAAACACAACGTAGTTCAAAACTTTTAACGCTAATTTCACACTCGTCATGTCTCGTCTTCATTTTAGTTGAAAACAACACAATTACACATTCTGGACGAAAATATATACTTTTAGAACTTTAGATAACATAAAAACAATACGACGGCTCGAAAATGGTGTACGAATTTTATCACTTATGGTCAGATTCGACTAAAAATCGATATCTGGAGGATTCTGGGAATTGCAGATTTCGAGTTTGTTTGAGTTTAACTTCACTTCATAGTTACGAATCAGTGGCCGAAAGGTTATTCGTAAGCCGAAAGAAGCCCGACACATACAGATTACAAATTTTGTATCAAACCCATAATACCCAACAGATTTAATCAGGGTATAATAAGAATGTAAATGATGCTTTTGAATTGAGTTATGAAATATCAAATATACATTATTCAATTTTAAAGCCCAATTTAATAAATATTCAAAAAAATGTATGCAGAAAGCCATTTTTACATCGTATTTTAATTAATTCTGTTGAACATGACCCTGGATTGTTTGTGCCAAACTTCGTATACATTGCAATTCTCACGAATTGGTTATCAGACTTCGGTACTTCATTGGTAAAATGTTCATACTTCGAAGGGTTCAAATTCCAAGCCTTAGACGATTTCATAGCCTCTGAGGTCGGATGCTTAAGCAAAACTAATTTTTCTTTTAGTGCGATTTGTAACTCCATATATCGATTATAAGTCTATTCGAACAATGTATGACAAGATTTTTTTGACATATTGGCACCGCCATCTTTAAATTCTAAAGCCTAGTACTAAGGTCCGCGCTAAACTAAATTTTAGTGGGTCTCCAATATCGGGCCGTTCTTTAGCAGCTAAAATAGCGGAGACTCAGAGAAAACATATATTAAAAACAAGAAGAAGAAGCATTTTGCAATTTTTTTACGGAAATACAACGCGCGGTCATAATATTTCTAAAAGCAGGTAGTTAAAATTATTTGGAAATATTAAAAATATGAAAATAATGTGCATAATGTATAGGTACAATAAAAAAAAATTAAGAATGATATTGAAAATACCGCCACGAGAAGAAATCCAATTCATCTGTACTTATAGCAAAGACGTACAAAACTACGTTAACTACAAAAATCCGGTCATTAAATTTATCAAATCTCAGAATTCTGACAAGAAATATTTTTAGCGCGCTAAAGAACGGCCTGGGCGGATAAATTCAAGCTAAATTTTTTGGAGACTTACTGGTGGTGCCATCTCTAATCAAAACCCAAAGGCAAATTTAGCGCGTTGACCTTAGTACCGCTCTCGCTAAAATTCAGGATAAATTTTCGCCAATATCTTTTAGCTTGCTGAATTTTCATACAAAATTTAGCTTTGCGCGGACCTTAGTACTAGGCTTATCATTTAGCTTGCTAAATTTTCATAAAAAATTTAGCTTAGTGCCGACCTTAGTACTAGGATTAAGTTTTGACCAAATATTCGTATACAGCGACCCTGACATATTATATTGATTTTGAGTCGAATCGGGTCATAATGACAAAATTCGGCCACTATCTTGATTTTATATGTATTATATAAAAGTGTAAAAAGTATATTGTCATGCAAGATCAATAAGTGTGCAAAATTTTAGCTCAATAGTTCAACGGCAAGTGTGTCAAATTAGCATTACAAATTATGAATCACGGTCTAACAGTAACTTCGAAGCTTCAAATTTCTTACGTTTGAAGGTCGAAGCTTCGTTCCTCGAATATTTTTTCGAAGCTCCATCACTTGAATATTCTTTCGAAGCTTCGTTCCACGAGTAGAATTCGAAGCTTCGGAAATCAACAGCCCTAGTTGATGCAACCACCAAAACTTTACGCGACCAAAATTCTTAGATATGTGTCTTTTGCTTTTACAGCACATTTTGAGACGTCAATTGTGAACATACAGATTATATAAATATGTAATCAAATAAAAAACAACTCATTTTAACATAATTTGGCAAGTTTTCCCCCTCAAAAGTCAAAAATATTTTTACGTGTTGATCTAAGCACACCCAGAGTTCAATCCTGCAAAAAAATATTCAAAACTTCAAACACTTCAAGTTCTGTTCTCAAAAGCAAACTTTTTTGAAAAACCCTGGTGATTTTCCGTCATTTTTACACACTTATTCGTCGAGTTCACACAAAATCATGTTACATGGTGTAATCTATACTTTTACTAGTGCGACTACCTTTAAAAGTTATTTCATTGCTAAGCTGAAGTATTAATTTAATCAAACCGCTTCCAATATTTGCATATCTTTGAAAATTATCTAACTTTAACTCGTATGAGATGTAGGCTTACTTATCTCTTAAGATCATTCACAATTTCTCCTACTGAACCCTTTAGATTCCATACATACAATAATAAAACCACAAAAAAACAACCGCCATAAACTTACCTGTCCAAAGGTGGTACACCAGAGATAATGACCAAAAGTTAATATGTGGTCAAAATGAATTTTTTTCTCTTCACAGTTGTCTCACAGAATCACCATGACTTCTAGGTAGGTAAAATAACAATTTGCTTCATTTTAAGACTAGAATCACTCTAACTACCGAGTAAGAACGTGGTGGTCGTAAAATCGTCTTTCAAAAATTATAATCCTCATAAAAGTACAATAAACTTTCTCTAATTGGCTATCTTAGAATTGTTAAAAATTTCTTACAACACTTTGTATGCGGAATTAGAAACCAAAGGGCTTAATCACGCAAAAGTCGCCAAAGTATGTTCCTATGTAGGTACATACATATGTACAGGCCCCAACACTAAGAATATTCCCGCCAAATCGAGCGCTACTATTTAAAGTTGTTCCGGCACAACTAAACTGACCATTTGGCCTGAGAAAGGTCATCCGCAAACCCTTCATTACACGCAGTTAACGCTTTTGAGTAGGAATCTTAAAAGGCCATATATCTCCCCTGATTTCGGTCAAACCCTATGTTTTAATCCATCGCCATGCGGACGATATTCATTTCGCCACTATTGTACCTAATACTCGCCTTGAATAGTAGTTAGTGAGTGAGAGGTCTGCCCGTGCGTGCAAAGATGGAATGCGAAAGTTTTTTTCTGGTTCGATCACGTGTAATGTGATCCCTTGCGGGGCGCCAGGTTTAATTCATATATGCAAAAGGGTACCTTTGTTCACTCAATCAACATAATTACATGCCTCGATTGGTTCTGATTAGCATAAATTGCCTGTGAAAAGGGTAAGATACAGGGTGATAGTAAAGTTTTTGTTTTTTTTTGTAAAGCTCAATAGCAAATCATTTGTTCCTAACCACATCCATAAGACGTTCCGCTGAACATATAAAAATATGTAGAATTTCCAAATTGTTCTAACATTTTGTTTAGCGAAAACTTTATACACACCCTATCATAACTTATTCGGTCATTTGTATAGCCCTTGAAGCTTTAATTAAATCACCCAGTGTTAACAGTTAGAAATAGCATACGATTTCGAAACAAAACAGCATAATTAGCGGATCTTGAACGTAACCAATGAATGCTAACTAGCATTCCCGAATTAAATTCCGCATAACATTGCACTCGCTCACGCGTTCGTAACAAGGGAAATCACGCGGCCGCCAACCAAAGTACAACTTAATTTGGAAATTATTTGTGATTTTGTGGCACGATTTTGAATCAAGGGTGTTCGCCACCCCATTCTTCACGGCAATATTTGGGCATTGCTCATTGATAGAGTAAAGAGTCACAGTGGGGGGCTGTCAACAACACCTTTACGTATATAGAATGCAAGGTGGACATAAACAGGAATTCATTTGCATATCGGCGTTGCATGAATTTCCGAGTCCTACTGTTTGGTCATCAAGTTTTATGGTTCGCATTTTGCGGGGTATACACAGATAACATCAATCGGACGAACGGTTTTAATTGCTTTTACCTTGCCTGTGAAATAGAATTATCACAAATTCTGAGTAAATTATGATTTTGAAAATTTCTGTTTCAAATCAAGGAAGTTTTTCTTGTTTTTAAACTGTTTTGTTTTTTTTTTACGGAAATGATTATAACAATTTATTTCTTCTATTCCAATTTCTAGGATATGCTTGCCATAGTAGATTTTTTATTGAATATGGCACTCGTGAACGTGTAAATGAACATCCACAATTCAAAAAATTTAAGAAAAACTTATCGAGAATAGTGGTTTATTTTCAAAAACTGGGAAGATATAGAAGACATAAAAGAAAATTGGCCAATATATGTGTATATAATGACAGAAAGCAAATCCGGTATAAAAAACCACAAAATATCTACGTTGGGAGGTAGAGAAGAGTTTTCGACCCAAAACTGAAAACCATAATTATTTCTATTGAAAATTTTATTTTTATTTATCCACAAAATCTTTTCAAACCTCAACACACTTTTCAAATAATTTCTACAATGATTCTATGCCTTGGTGAAACCAGTTTGAGTCTTTGTCGTTAACATACTTTCAGAAACAGCAGCATTGGACCTATTCATAAGATGAAAGTCGCTCACCTTTGAGCTCATTTTTCATGTTTGCAAACAAAGAGTAGTTCGATGGAACCAACCAGATTTATCTAGGATTCAAGGTGACGAATCCCAGATCTTTAATAGCAGCTTGTTGATCGGTACATTGTTATGCAAGTGCGCAGGACACCACGGCTTATAATCTACGTATTAATGATAACTGCATAATTGAAATGTTTCCACGGACCGAAAATAACTGGAATTTTGAAAATTTTAAACAAAAATAGGTGGGTTAAATTATGATTGTGGAATTTAGTGGAATATACCAACAGATGTCTCGTGAAACTCGTTTCGATTCCTGTAAAGCTTTTGAAAACTTAACTTTTTAAAAAAAAAAACTAAGCTGGAAGGGCTTATTATTTTTTCTGGCAGCTAGCTTGGCTTTTTATTTTCTCGACCTGGAAGTAACAGGCTTTGAATTCGGAAGTATAAAAAGCCAAGCTTATTTTCAGGGACCGAAAGAGTCATGAATTTTTACGAAAAAAGCTTAATTTACTTGTTTTTCCTGGCCGGTAATAGTTTTGAAGCTAGAAAAGCAAGTGCAACGACTCGATACATTTTTTTGATAAAAATATAAAAAGCAAGCCCGGATTTTTATTTATTTTTTATTTTTACAAGAAAAAAAAATAAGCCTTTCCATAACTTTGTTTTTTTTTTTAGCTTCAAACTATTATCGGTCAGGAATAACAAGCAAAGTAGGCTTTTTTCGTAAAAAGTCATAACTGATTCGGTCACTGAATGTTTCGCATCTCGGCGAACTGTTTTTTAGTCATGATAAAGATTTTGTATTTTTTCAACCTTTTATTAGTCGCTTTGACCGAATGCTCTACTTCCAGTGACTCTCTACCAAGCTGGATAATGAATGAATATAGGTCTTATGAGTAGCCGTTAACCTTAAGTGCTCATTATATTCTTTTTGCACTTTCTTTGTTTTCTTTTCTATCCATTTTCAAAAAACTAAGTGATTAGTTTCTTATAATTTACTGTAATCGATTACACCGCCATCTCTATGTTAGATATAAAACTTTCCTACCTCCCTCCGTATGTGTATTGTCCGCCTGGAGATCTTGGAGCTTAGTTGTATATTTTCTTATTTCACTTTTCTATTCATGTTAAAGAAGAAGCCTGTGAAACTTTTGAGAATGCCTTGTGAGGGGCGGAATTACATCACCTTTTGATTCCTAACAACAGAATTGTGATAACAAAAGAACCGATACACTCGCTGCACTCAATGGGGGGGGGGGGGGATAAAATAAAAAAAAATTAGAATTGAAAATAAGAAAGAAATCAATTGCTTATATTACTTATAAGTTAAGTTAAATATTCTCTGCGCTTATTTAAGCTCTCTGACTTTCAAGATTTCTCAAATATGCTATTTTTTTAGTGTCAGAGCTATTTTTTGACAGTCTTCAAGGCATACTTTAGTTAATTTAAACTATTATCGGGCACTGGAGTTAAATACTAACTATAGGAAAATTTGTGTAAAATATGCAAAATTGGAATTCAGTTATTTGCATTGGATTTCATTACTTTAAATAAGTTCCCGGTGTATATTTTCTTCCTAATTAAATTTATTGATTACGGATTTTGTTAAAGTATATTGCAGAAACTTATTCGGTTGTTCAAGATTATTTCGTGTAGATATTAGCTTATTTTGCCTGCAAACATATAAGCTCCAGCCTGCACAAATAGCTTAAGATCCAGAGCATACATTTTGAACGCGGCCATGGAATTTAAATTTTCGCTATTTATGCAAATTTTAATAGAATTTGTCCCCCACTAAATACTTTATTATATTTGAAATATTTTTAATTTTTTTTTTTTAAATATGGGGTAGTTAGGAAAACTATAAAATACACAGAAAACTAGTGATAGCTGTAGCTAATCATGTAATCTATAACCATGTCACTAAATTTTGAAAATTTCTTGTTATTTTACCTTAATCAATTCAACTATTAAAGGAGCAAATTGACTTTTCGACAGATATAAGTATCAAAAATAATTTTCGAGAAAGCTTAGAAATATACAATTGGTTTTGGGGAAATTTTTAATATCATTTTCAGTGGGATAAAAAATTTAGTGTTTTATTGCTAACACTGGCAAATATTCAGTTTTCGATGGATCGGTGGGACAAAATATTATACAATTGCATATACTTCTTCGAACGCATTTCTGACTCAAGACATCTTTATTCCTTACAAATGATGGCCTCTCTAGAAGGTATGGTAATAAAAGAATACATATATGTTTATGGATATTGTTAGGTCTTATGAGATGTATGTATTTGCAATTTACATTAAATAATGAGCGGCAAGATAAATAGCTAGTTTTCACAATTCTGTGGTGCTGTATCGCCACTTGGAACATTTAGCGGGAAACGCAATTCGACGGTCATCAGTGCTTCAAAATATCAAAACGGTTTGGCGGAAGACAGGATTAAGTTTGAAAAAAATAAGTTAAATAAAATATTTCTCGGAAAGCTTAATCAGTTAGTCATCATTTCCCATCATTCTTTTATGGGAAGTAAGAGTGTTATAGGATGTTAAGAGGAAATATACCAAAATCATAAACACACTCTCCCTCCTAGAAGACTCCTAAAAGGCTACTAAAAGATTCATTTTACTCTTTCATAACTCAACGTTCTCGGCTCCTTCCTGAAGTTTGAGCCATCAGCTGTGAACTGCTCTGTATAGCTTTCTCTTTCCATTCCAGCATGAAAATTTCATTAGCATCCAGATATCGATGGGTCCTTTTATTAATATAATATAAATTCATGATCCCGTAAGCATAGTAAAACTTGGTACCACATAAAATATACATTATACACTTCGGGCTTTGTCTTACTGCTGGTGTTTTCACATAAAGTTAGATTGGATTTCATTCAAACACCATAATTTCCTGGGCTGGGCTGCAATTTGTTATAAAAATTAAAGATAACATTTTAAAGTTTTTCTTTCCAATAATTTCTTTTCAAACCGACACTTAAGAGGAGTCAGTACTCAGCAAAAGTTTTAATTTAGATACCAGCGAATCTGTAGGTAATAAAATTTACTATACGTAGGTTTGTGTCCTCTAAGTGAGAGATTTCATATAAAATTAGAAATTTGCATTGAAAAATGTATGAAACTTGCAAATATTGGTACTGACCCCTCTTAGTGCTAATTAGGTAGGGTTCAGTGGCGTAAATAGCCTTTGCAGGACCCAATTAAAGAAAAAAAAAATTGAAGTCACCCTCTTTTTCTTATGAAATCGAACGTAGAATGAAAAAAAAAATTGAAGCTCCCCTCCCCTTACCATCCCAATGAAATCGAACGTGGACCGCCGAGCGTTGGACGAGAAGCTGGCTAGTCGGCTAGTCAGGAGTAGACATCTGAAAGCTGGGTGGATTTTTATTATAAACGAATTAAAATCGAAACTGCACTTCTTTTTAATCTAAAGTCACAGTTTACACAGAAAACAATATATGTAGAGCGGCACTCTTAAAAGGTCTTCTTTTGATTTTTGAAGTGCCGTAAAAAAAAGGCAATCAATATTTTTCTATCCATTTTTTTTATGAGTTATTTATTAACATTACAAGAATACAGAAAAAAATTAAAAAAGTTGAAAATTCAAAAATTTAGCAGCTGACGAAGTGGGGGCGTCTCAAAAAATTGGCGCGTGGTCATGCCCACGATTCCAACCCGCCTAACAATCCGAAAAAAAATAAAAAAGATTATTAGTCTAGACCTAGAGTAATGCCGCTATGTCCGGAACTAGGGAAAAGTTGAAAAAAAAATTTTTCACAAAATGGCCGCTGCCTGAAAAAAAAGCCATTTTTGTACCACTTTTTTTGACTTTTTCGAATTTTTTAAAAATAGTAAAAATTGAAATTTGGGGATGCTGCTAGTTTCGGACATAGACAAGTCTATAAAGAAGACTCTCAAAAAAAATTTCAAGTAAATCAGTCCAGTAGAACTTGAGAAATCGTGGGCATCGTCTTGAAAAAGGCAGTTTCGAGAAAAACACTTTTAAGGGGTAGGGCAACTGTAAATTTTTTGAAAAATCGTTTTTTTTTTATTGGCTTAAAAAATAGTTTAAACCCCCGTAGAATAAGAAGAAAAAAGGGTCCCGTGCGAGAAAATTTTTTTTTTCCTTTAAAAATGGAGGTCGCCACCAAGCGCGTCAAACTTGCTCCGCCATTTTGTTTTTTTTTCGCTGTCAAAAATTTATCAATAAAGTTCAATATATGCCCGATAATAGCCTTAAAAGTTTTTTTTGAAACACCTTTAATTCAACTGTTAGCAGCTGGATGCAAGTGAACACAAATATAAAAGATACAAATTTGAAATATCCTCTTGTAGGCATATTCTTGAATAGTTAAATTTTGAAAATATGAAAAAAAAATCGATTTTTTCGAATTTCTAGACTAGAATACCAGGGCAGAAATTATTTTCTATTTTTTAGTGCGGATTTTGATGCAGTCTCTTTTAGAAAGATTTTTTTTTGTTCTCTATTTCACTTGATTAGAGTATAAATTTTGATTATTAGAGCTGTAGGGGGCGATCACCCCGATCGCCCTCCGCTGTATCCGCCCTTGACTATTGGTGGTCGAAAAGTGTCCAAAGGATTTTAATTGATTCAGTTGGATTGCGTAAACCGCTAATCATTTTAATTAACGTAGATCAAATCAAGAAGTCCAAATTCTTCTTTTTGGGTTTTCGAGAAAAACGGCCTCAAAGTTCCGGGTAGCAGTCATATTTTACTAAAGAATTTTCTCTTAAATTTTTTGTCAAAATCAAGTTCTTGAACATTATTTTCTTACATTCTCCGCCTTAAAACCTAATCTCAGTTTACTTAATATAAGAAGAGAAACAAAAAAAAACTATTTTCATCCATTTACCCCACCGGACCGGTCGCTTTCCAATCTGTGACGTTTTCCAAAATTATATTAAGATGATTAGTTTATTATTGGAACTTGTATGTAATAATAACCAAAGTCCAATAAAAGTAATAGCATGGGTTTATTTTCTTGCCCGCCAACCTGAGACATATTCGATGGTCTGGTTAAAAGTTAGATAAAACCAGGTCTAAGGACAGTAGTAGAACGTGCACCATTCACTTCTCCCGACGATGTTTTAGACAGTGTGTTAGGGCAAGTCCGAAAATTCTAAATAGCTAAAAACAAAAACAAGTTTTAAAAAAAAACCAATTCATACATGTACATACATAAATCCATAATTATATATACATATATGACATGCATACCAACTTAAATTCTCAAAAACATTTGATTGTTTCTAAGTAAGGAGAAAATATTTCAAAACAAATCGCAGCCTCACACTTCATGCTCTTATTAAGCAATCGCAGATATTTAATGAGTTTCTGTATGGCTTAACTTGCTTTGGCTTCGTCATGTCATCGTAACCTGTAAAAATCGATTTCAAGCCTATAAAGCGTTGCAGTAACAATCACGGCTGGCTCAAGTCTATCACATATCACAGTTCCGACATTTAAAATTATAATGCATGCGCGAGCAGTGTGCGCAGTTTGCAGTCATCGCGATGTTGACACCTTTACCTTATCCATTTTAAGCTGAACGGACTACCTTTCAAAGTGTTAATTCATACCATTTTAGAGGCAAGCATCACGGCACCGCCGTCAGGTGTAAATAACGGAGCGATGGGATGGGGCGGGGGGGGGGGGGGGCAGGTGAGCAACAGTGATAGCGTAGTATAAATAATTCGCTCATATAACCATTGCTTCACCACCGCTAATGTGACCGCATCCATATGTTCGAGTCTCGTCCTCGTCTTCCTCGTCTTCATGTTCGGCATAAAGTTAGCGGCCAGAAGAATATAATTATTTCAAAATCATTTTAACGTCCGGCAACTTGGTGTGGATTTTAATTTCTTCCAATTGCATCGAGGCACAGATAGAATGCAATAAAGAAACTGAAACGCAGAAAAAGTCAGTCAATTGCCAACTACCGAACACGGGGGTACTGCAAATTGACTGCCCATTTACAACTCACCGAACCTACTCCAATTGCTCAGTGGTTTTTGCGCTTTTGCTCCGATCCATTACAGTCACCATTTCTGGCCATGACGCACTTAAGTTGTTTTACTGCAAATACTCTCGTATATACATATACTTATGTACTGTACTGTACACACATGTATATGATTCTTGTATATATGCGTACAATATACAAACACACATATATAAAAATCTGATTCGTTCAATTGAAACTTCAACAACGGATGCTGTACAGATGCAGATTATTATATTCTTTGCGCAAACTCCCACAATGATGTTAGGGGACTATATCTATTATGGAGGTGTTTTGGTCCATTTATCCCGCCCTACCAGCACATTGGATTGGATATATATTAAATTGTGGCAAAAAAGTTCTGTAGGAATTGTACGATATATACCTACACCTACATCTTTTTGGGGCTCCTTCCTATGATGATGGTGATGTGAAAGCGAAGTATGCGCCTGACTGATAAGAACTTCGACAGAGAAACTGTAATGGTGAATTTCCCTGGGGATCCTTTTGTTAATAGTAGAAGCACAAATTTAATGAACGTTTACAGTTGAAAATGGGGCGAGATGGACACTTTAATTGGAATCAGCTTCCCGTAATAGACCCCCAAGAGACTTTTGAATTGCTAAATTGATTCAAATCAATCCGTGGGCGGTTATTATTAATGAATAATTTTCAAATAGAACTGTTTGCGGCTCGACAGATCTCATAGCTACTCCAGTTGGCCACCTGATTTGACCTCGTCCACTGGATATCTATCGTCCAATGAATAACCAACGAAATTAATTAATTAATTAAATTGTAAATGAGCCTGGTTATGATTAAATTACTATTTCCTGTTGACATAAACATTTCATCAAAAATTTGAAAACCATCAGATAAAGCTCATAATCGCGTCGTTATCTATTACAAGAAAAAAGAAAAAAAAATATCAGAAAGGCCTGTTCATTCCCAGGCAGCTCTCTGCCAAAAGAATTCCCTAATGGGCACCCCGCTGTGCGGCCGCGACTCCCGTAACACTTCACCGTAAAATATCCGCGCGACAGGTTCGGTAATCGTTAGATACTTATATAGGTATATATACATATATGTGAAAACAGTTCCAAGTTGATGATAACGAGAACAAATAAACGTCTAGCTAGGGGCACCTACGAAATGATGCTATCAGTTCCCCGATCGAGTGTACAAAAGATCCAAAGGCCAAGATCTGATCATCGTACGTACTACATATATACATACACACATAAAAAATTATTCGTAAATTCGAACACAGTAGCCATGGTCAAAGATTTGAAATTTCATATTTAACTAATCGCCGTGAAATACCTTTCGGTGCCCCGAGAAGATGTACACCTGAGAAGAGACAGTGGCAGAGAACGAGTTGTTTTTGGTCCAACCGACTGATATACGACTACTTAAAATACGCGGTTCATTGATGGACCATCATCACATGTTTTACCAAGAAGAAACATATCGACACATCTGTGTAACTAGATTTATGTACATAAGTATTTCCCATCCCAACATACACACATCTATACAGACCAAGAGATCTCGGCCTTCGAACATGATTTTGTCTTTCTTTCTGGTCGCTTTTTGGTGGTCCATGTCCAACTTCAACATTCGAGACGAGTATCAGGTGGCATAAACTGTGGAATTCCTTGCGTCTTTGGAAGCGCTCAATCTTGACTAATTATTGATCACGAGAAATTTGAATTGATCGCTTGCAAGAGTTATTGTCTGGTTTACGGCATTTTAATGGCAACGTTGTCGTTATAGTCGTTTCAGTGCTGGTGTCGTAAATTAGGGGGCTTATTTTATGGCCGAATGGAAATCATTTGATAAATGGGTGGAAAGTATCTAAGCAACAGGCGCGTAAAATTTGAGAGCTTATAACGCGGACTCATTCACATTTTCAATGTGATTACGTCGATTCTCACTGATATAAGATTTCACAGAAGTTGAAAAACGTTTTAGTTTTATGGTTTAACCATGAACAACAGTTCAGCAAAACACCACACACATCATTTGGAAATTTAGTAATTTTATATCAAAGGTGAATTACTTTATCGCGGTAGTATAAAACTGACATCGAATGGTGTTCTGTAGTAGATTTTTCTGTGTATTTTTTTAATATTATACTTAATTGCCCATGGTGACAAGTTGCAGAGCACTATGGGCAGACTAAAACTGGAGGTGAACTCTAATAGAGTTGCATTGATTAAAACTAGTTATCTTGTCTAAACTATATAGAAGCAGTCAGTAATGATAGTCGACACATGAAATTTAAAATAATTAAAAATTGGTGTTTTGAATATGTTTTTCGAAAATCATCTCAGTAGAATAAATTATGTATATACTTATGGAAAGCTTAAAAGTCAAAAGGTCTATTAAAAGCGGCTCAACATTGTCAATGTTTGAGCGGGTCACAGAACAATTAACAATCGAGCATCATTCCTTGGGATCAAAATCCTGATGACATTTCTGTGCTTGGAGGAGGTATTCTAATCGCGCTAAAGATTTCTTACGGCTGTTCCAAGATAGATATTCCCAATCCATCCCTGTCTGAATTCCTATGCATATTGGGACAAAAATACTGTATATTCTAGCTGTATACATTCCTCCTGGCAATCCGTCTGCTTCATACGATGCCGTTGCTGCTGCTGTGGAATATGTGTTCGAGCTGGCGCGGGACTCGGATGATATTATGTTCCTTGGTGATTTCAATCTTCCTACTGTTCAATGGCAGGTTTCTGATGATTAGGACTCTTTGGTCCCCAGTACATCTTCTGGAAATGCGCATATCTTCCTGGATGCTATTGCCGCAATGGGTCTTTCTCAGGTAAATGATGTTAAGAACAACCGTAATAAATGCTTGTATTTGGTCTTTACCTCGGATGCTTCGAAATGTATGGTTCGTCCGTGTGACATGTCATTGGTGCCTATTGACTCATACCATCCAACTTTGGACGTGATAGTGGGCATTGATTGTGAGGGTACTGGTATGTTGATTGAAAACTCTCCCACCTTTAATTTAAAAAAAGCTAGTTTTGATCTGCTTAATTTTAATTTATCTTCTACTAACTGGTCCTTTCTGTTTAGCAATAATGATGTAGATGAACTTACAGCACAATTTTACAATGTTATGTTTAATTGTTTCAGTGATTGTATTCCATTGTCTTGTATCAAGAATGGCTCTTCGTGTCCTCCTTGGTACGATGCTGAGCTTAAACGCTTGCGAAAGTTTCACCTCTCTCCGTCTAATGATGACTTAACGCAATTTTTGTTTTTGAGGAACGAATTTCGTAATGCTATTTTGCATGCCTATGATACGTACCTGTTGAGGAAAAATGTAATAAGATCGGATCCTAAGCAATTTTGGCGTTTTGTAAATACCTCCTGTGTTAGTATTTAATAATGATTCTAGTCATGATCCGTCTGTGATTTCTAATCTCTTTGCTGATTACATTAGTGAATCATTTTTAATATATGACGCTCAAATAGATTTTGCTTATTTTAATTACTTAACGACGCTTCCTAAAGTTGATATCCTAGGCCTGATGGGATACCCCCTATTGTCTTAAAGAACTGCAGTAGAATGCTTTCTTAACCGTTAACATTTTTGTTTAATTTATCACTGCGGCTTGGTAAATTTCCCAAGTTATGGAAAGAATCGTTTTTTGTCCCAATATTTAAGTTCGCTAAAGTTCGCCTGTTACCAACTATCCGTCCTATTGTTAAATTGTCTTGTATTCTCAAACTCTTTGTAGCTTCTTTAAATGAATTTTTGTATTTTCATTGTAGTGGAGCTCTTAATGCTCATCAGCATGGTTTTATGAATGGAAGGTCAACAACAACAAACTTGCTCCAGTTTACATCTACCTGTATCGAATCTTTTGAGCTTGGTTGCGAAACTCACTGTATTTATACAGACTTCAGCAAGGCTTTTGACAAGCTTCCTCACTCTGTTTTGTTATTTAAACTGAGATCTTTAGGTTTACCAATTTGGCTGTTGAACTGGTTATCATCCTACCTTAAGGATCGCAAACTTAGGATTCAGTTCCGTTCTGCTCTGTCTGAAGAAATAACGGCTTACTCCGGTGTTCCACAAGGTAGTCACTTAGGGCCCCTTTTCTTCATATTATTCATAAATGATGTATTATGTAGTTACCAAATCTGATTTGCTAATATACGCAGATGATCTAAAACTATATAAATCTATCGACTCGCATTGCGACTGTCTCAATTTGCAGAATGACCTGGACAGACTTGTTGAATGATGTGAAAATAGTTCTCTCATTTTAAACGCTGATAAATGTAAGATAACCATTTTCTCTCGTAAGCGAGTCCCTTCGAATGTTGTCTATGCTATGAATGGGTTATTACTTTCAAAAGTTGATAAAATATGTGACTTGGGGATATTGTTTGACTCGAAACTCACCTTTAACTTCCACACAGATCGCATCGTTAATAGGGCAAACTCAATGTTAGGCTTTGTAAAGCGTTGGGCAAAAGAATTAGATGATATCTACATTACTAAAGCTCTTTTTACAACTCTTGTTAGACCCATTTTGGAATATGCCAGTCTTGTGTGGTCTCCCTCTTACAAAAATCACTCCGATCGTATTGAGAGCGTGCATAGAAGATTCTTACTTTTTGCTCTAAGAGCTCTTGAATGGAGGGATAGACTTCATCTACCTCCTTATAACGAAAGATTAAATTTAATACACCTTCCTAGTCTTGAGACATTGACATTAGCTTTGTATTTCAACTTGTGAAGGGTGACATCGACATGCCTTTGATGCTTCAGAAAATTACTTTCAATTCACGATCTCGACACTCGCAATCTAATGACTTCATTTATTTGTGTTCCCATCGCACCAACTATGGACACTTTGAGCCTATGACTAGAATGTGCTGTACTTTTAATTTGAATTTTCATTCGATAGATTTTAACATTAATAAGACTCAATTAAGAAAAATCCTCAAAAATTGCTCTGTACTTTAGTTTATTTTAAGTATTGTGTCCTGGGACCATTGTAGCTAGCATTTAGCGAAATAAATAAATAAAATAGGTTTGTCCACGCAGTGTTCAACAGATTTGTGGCTCTCATGTGGATTTATGTATGCCTTCCCCTAAATATTTTGTTGACCGTCGAAATATTTCCTTAGTGAATATCAAACTAGAGTAATCCAGGGGCATTGCCAGGAGATACCAGTACGATTTCACTACAATTTTGTTTGACCACCATTTCTTTTGTTTACCTATATGTCATCTGTCAGTTTTAGGTTAATTATCAAGTAGCTTGATTTATAGCGCGTCGTACCGTACGAATATCCGGAAGAACTGCCATTGTGAGAGACAGTGTTAAAGAAAATTCGGAAAACTCTGTAAGACACCGTAAATAAGAAATGGAATGAAATCAATAAAAAATTAATTTCATCAATTAACGCAAAAGCTATAGGTAAGTTACTGTGTTATAATAGATGTGAAAATTATGTAGTGGAAAGCTATTTGTGAAATGTTGTTTTTATAACCCTGATATTTGGAAAAATTTAATGAGAAGCAATGAATCTTTTTTTTTATTTGTTGTATTTGAATTTTATGATAAATTTTTTTCTGTCATTATTTTTTAGTAACACTTTATCTTGTTCTACCTCATTTTCTTCTAAGATGGTATTGTTGCTAAATTATGTAATCTTCTGGCTTGGAGCTCCTAGTGATCCTTGTGATGAACACTTCACGTAATAATTTATTGTCTGACAGAGTGGATGAGGGAAGATTGGTCGTGGACTACACAAATAAGAATTCTGCATTGTTAAATATCTGTTATCTCAATGCCCGGAGTGTAAGATCTTCTTTTGATGAACTGCGGTATACTTTTAATTATTGTAAATTAGACGCATTATGCATATCGGAGTCATGGCTTCATCCTTGTATTCATAATGATGAAGTTATGATTCCCGGCTTTTCACAGAAAGTATTCTGCTGGTGGTGGAATGGCGATCTACTTAAATAGCAAATATAATGCCAGAGTAATCTAAGAGACTGCCAATGAATCACTGGGTATCGAATTCGTGTTTATTGAGGCTCAAACGGCAAGTGCTAAAGTACTATTAGTTTATGTATATAAACCTCCTTCGGTTAACTCGCTTGATACAATATATAATACAATTCAGTGGATCTTATTCTATTAATTAATATCGGCTGACTTTAATATTAATATGTTGTCAGATGGTTGTTATTTCAAGGCGCAACTTTGTAACTTTTCTAGAAGCTGTTAATCTCATTGGATCTCTGGATCTCCTCATCACTGATAGAGGTGATCTTGTGCGTGATCAGCTAACTTTCGATGTCCCCGGAATTTCGGATCATTATGGAGTTATTGTTTCTTTTAATATTGATGTTGTTAGATATAGGAGTCCTTCAAAAAAATTTTACCGAGCACATAATGCTATTGACTTAGATGATTGATTGGTCATATCTTTATGATACAAGTCATATCGACAATCAAGTAGCTTTCTTTAATAGGACATTCATGAGATTGTTCAACGAGTTAAAATGCCGTCTTCAGTGGAATTGGATCAATGATGAAATAAAAACTTCTATTCGTGAACGACATTTTGCCTATAAATAATGGAAAAGGTTCCGTGGTGAGTTCATATGGAATAATTATCGGACCCTTAGAAATAAGATTTGTGCTTTGATTAGGAAGGCTAAAATTAATTTCTACTCTAAAAGGATTAATCCAAGTTTACCTTCTCGCGAACTTTGGAATAACATTTGTAAGCTGATCCTGACTTGCTTAATGAATACTTTACCTCGGGCTCAACCTCAGTGGTAGTAGATACTTCCGATTTCCCTATTCCTAATCCTACAAGTGATTTCTCTTTTTGGAATATCTGTACCGCTGAGCTCCTGGATGCCATTAAATCTATTAAATCAAATGCTACTGGCTCTGATGGCATTGAAATACGTTTCCTGAAACTCGTATTGCCATTATAATTAATCATATTACGCATATATTTAATACTGCTATCACTACTGTTTCTTTCCCTTCAGCTTGGAAATTAGGGCTTGTTGTTCCTATGAGAAAGAGGACCAATGCATCATCCCCGAAAGATTGTAGACCTGTTACCATTCTTTCTATATTGTCCAAAGTATTTGAAAAAGTCTTATACAAACAAGTCATCGACCATGCTAATATTAATAACTTGACCAGTTCTGCCTAGTCTAGTTTCAGAGCCAAACACATCGCAACTTCTGTCGATTTTAAATTATTATATAATCAGCTGGTTGTAGAATTTGGGTTTTCTGGTCCTGCGGGTAAACTTATCTATGATTACTTTACTAATAG
Source organism: Dioctria linearis (assembly GCA_963930735.1). Taxonomy (NCBI): domain Eukaryota; kingdom Metazoa; phylum Arthropoda; class Insecta; order Diptera; family Asilidae; genus Dioctria; species Dioctria linearis. The sequence continues at coordinate 324,760,845 of OZ005740.1, read as the reverse complement.
GAAACAATTCGTTGTTTATAACTCGAAATCTTCCAAGCTCTGTTCTCTCTATTCAAGAGTTCCACAAAGATCTATCTTAGGTCCTCTTCTCTTCAGTCTATACGTAAATGATCTAGAAAATCACATTAATAAATGTTGACTGCAATTATATGCTGATTATGTACAACATTTATACATCTGCCCCCATCAATAATTCCCACCGCGCAATTACTGAGCTACACAAAGATCTTCAATGCATAAGTAGGTGGGCTGAACTTAACAATCTCAGACTCAATCCATCCAAATCTCAGGCTATGATCATTTATTATCTCAATTTAACCTATACTGACCTGCCACCAGTTATTATAAATGATACGATTATACCGTTTTCAACTAATGCTCTGACCCTTGGCTTGATCTTCAATAATCGTTTATCTTGGAGCGACCACATCGATGTTGTTGTAGGTAAGATCTATGGTAGACTAAAGGCATTATGGCGTCACTCAGCCACAAACTATACGTGTTCGACTTGTGAAATGCTTGCTAATACCGATTATCAACTATGCTGACGTTGTATATTGTTACTTAGATTACTCGAGTCGTAGAAAATTAAATGTCGCATTTAACTCATGTGCTCGGTATGTCTTTAGCATTAGAAGATATGAACATATTTCGCAATTCTCGGGGAAATTCTTGGTTACACTTTGGATAACTATCTGAAATTCCGCATTTGCTTTGTGATATTTAAGATCCTTAACTTGCAGTACCCGGATTATCTTGGCAATTGATTTAAGTTTCTGCATTCTGAAAGAACGCTTTTGTTGAGAACTCCCCATCATATACTCTCGATTAGTTCTCGATCTTTCTTCGTATATGGTGTCAGACTTTGGAACTCACTTCCTTTAACCATACGTTCACTTCGAATCACTGGGAGATTCAAGTCAGAATGTCTTAAATATTTTTGTAGTTTAACAAATTAAGTAATTTTTTTTAGTAACAATGCTTTCTTCTTCATGCACTTATTTTCTGCATTTTTAATATTTAGCTATTTTTTCTGCATTTTTATATCTTTTTTATACATATATGCTCTTTTTTCTCTCTTCTTTTAATGAATTTTCTTCCTTAAAATAATATTCACGCTTAGAATGTAAGAGACTTATTTAATTTTTTTTATTTTGCCTAATTAGTTAGAGTAGGCACATATTTGAGAGTATTTATAACTCACTTGTGCTTCAGTTGTAACCATAATAAATTGAAATTGAAGTACCTATACATTTTAATAAGCAGACAACAGTCAAAATTGAAAAACAGATAATTCACAATCATTTCATCAACGACCTTTTTACTTATTCATCCACGTAGAGTAACTGTGTGGTGTGTAATTTGTGCTGGTAATATCATTGGACCTTATTACTTTGAAAAGAAGAATGATGCAATGCAGTTATGCTTATGACAGACATGGGGTATCGATATCTAAATATACGAAATATCCCGTTTATACACCATGTGTGTCCTCAAATTCTCCCAATATAGCCATAATGAGAATAAAACGAGGAAAAAAAACCCGAAAAAATCACGTTTCTTGTATGGGTGCCCCCTTTAATTTTTAATTTAATTGGTTATTGTTATAGCGGCAATAGAAATACGCCTTCTGTGAAAATTTCAACTGTCTACTTATTGAGGTTCATGAGATACAGCCCGTTGACAGACAGACAGACGGACATTGGAGGCTTAGCAATAGGAATAGCAGTAGATGAAATCTAAAGGGTATAGTTAGTTTGTCATTCCGTTTGTAACGCACAGAAATAATGGTAGTAGACAAAAATGGATTGGATACCCATGCATAAAATTAAAAGTTATTTTTATTTTTGCATGTCCGCCTCTCCGTCCGTCCGCACGATAACTCGAGAACGCCTATACTTAGAGAGCTGACATTTTGTACACGGACAACTCGTGCAACTCCTTCGTGGGGTTGCCATACAAAAAATTCGATTTCCACTATATATTTGGGTGGACACTGCCTGAGAACGCATTGACATAGAGAGCTGAAATTTGGTACATGGTGTTTTCATAGTAATAGCAAATCAAATAAAAAATAATGAAATAAATCGGGCAACCTGTTCTTGGTGTTGCCTTTAAAAAAATTTAGGTTTTCTACGTATACTGTGAAAACGATCAGTCCTAAACATTTCTATTCTACTAAAAGCTTCTTCAGAATATGAATTCCAATAAAATTGGTTATAATCATTTTTTCTGTCTAACAAACCGTTCTAGAAATATATGCGAAAATCAACAGCAAAAATCAAAATTGCTCAAATGGGTGACCATACGAAATTTCATACGGGCATTCATCTAGGGTATCATAAGAATTAGTCTTAGATCAATTTTAGCATTTTTATTTGTTACCCTTTGGGTACGAAACCCTAAAAAGCAACCGTTCCGTCCGTGTTTTGAAGCCGAGGCCTTTTGCATTCCGACCGACTGCTCTTATCACGAAATAGTTGATTTTTCCGGTGGTACTATTTCTTAATTTTTCTAGCGAACAAATAAATAGTCAATTTTTTTCCATTTTTATATATCACCTATTCAAACACTCTCAATGACTATTACAAAAACTTGGTCTAGCTGGTTGCAAAATGATCTTTTTCAATTTTAAAATAAAAAATAAAATAAAACACAATTTCCTGTTCCATTTGTTTCTCTTTAATATTTGAATTTTGCACTTATAATCAATCATGTCAACGCCATTAAATTTTAGTTTTACTCAAGAGTTTCAGGTTAATAAATTCGAGGCGTAGCTGTACAGGTATATGACAGAGATATAAACTTTAAGTCGAAGACATCTGAACTATAAAATAAAGGTAAAGATTACGAATTAAATATACCCAGAAAACGGCGACTTAATATGGGAAAATAAATTTGGCAATTCAAATGACTTACAAAATATACTAATGGACGTCGATTTCATAAACCGCATAACCGTATGCTTTTGATTGATTTCGATATTTTTTATAAACGTAATATTCATTTGAAAAAAAAAAAACAAACAAAAAACTAAAAATGAGCCCACAAGAAAGGTAATCTGCTACCGATAAGTCAGTCATTAAAATCCCAAGATTTATGCGTTAAATCGTGTTAGGCATGTCTTAAACTAAAAAGCAGGAACCCTGACTTTCTAGCTCGTAAAATTAACCAGAAGCATAAAACAAGGCGACATAAAGCTGGACACAGTTTCACAATTAATTTAACCAATTTAATCGATCGTTAACAAAAACAACATTCGTTGAACACTGGCCTCGAATTCGATTTGAATTCGCCGTCTCCTTATCTCAGCACCGCCGCCGCCGCCGCAGTTTAAATATTATTTTAAATGCACACACAGGAGGATTCTCCTGCTATAGAGTGAATCGCGACATAATTGACGACCGATTTATTGTTGGCATCTAAATCAACAAAACTGTGATTCGGTTCGCTTCCATATCATTTACTGATAATTAAATCGAGTCATTCGACTCCATCTAATTTAATTATGTACCTTAATTGCTATCGGCGCAGCCGTATCCCATATCGGAACGGTATACATACAACAAGGCGATTCGAAAGATCAACATGTCCAAAAAGGCCATCTTACAACGGTTTTATTATGCCTTCGTTCATATAGCTCGATATCATATTATGGTAACGTCCACTTGAAATCGCAGAAAGTTGCCTTTACTACTGTGATTCACCTGAAATAAGGTAACCTCTTTGATTGTATTGTTGCTAGGTACTTGGCGGTGCTGTTAATAGCCTGAAAAAAAAATAAAAATTAAAGTTCAGGACGAGCACTTAATAGTCCCGAGAACTTGGCAATGGACATAAAGTTTTCACGTTTAACATAAAATTTGGATCTGATAAGATCTTTGAGTATCGTAAACAGCTGAGGGGTAAGAGCTAATGGTTGAACTTGATACCGGATTCGTGTTACTTTTGTTGATCTTTAATTTTAGCTCTACACAGTTGAAGTTGAGGTGCGGAATGTTTAAATAAAATAATTATTTTTTATTTCCTCCATCCGAAATGAAACTATACTAGACTCCTCTCAGATTATTCTGAGATTTAGTTTCAGACGTTGAACGATTACTTCAAACGAATTCCACTCTCCTAGCCTCAATTGATCCTCATCCCAATTGTGCGATTTTTAAGCGATCACTGCATCACCGTATTACTTAGTTTCCTGAGTGTTTTTTTTCAATAATCGTTTTGGGTAGCCTATACAGCTACTCAACTTGGCAACATGCCCGCACTATGTAAACATCTAAAAGACTTAATAAATTTCCCTTCTAAACGTCCCGGATATCCCAATTTCATCGATTGATCCTATGCATGTTTTGGGAAAGCCAAGAAATAATATTTCCTCTCCTCTTATACTTCCCGGATCCTTTATGATTGTAGAATGGTAAAAGTCAACATCTCATCATTTCATTGTTGTATCGTACTCTGCAATGAATGGCTCACTATGATAACAAGCAGCAACAGCAACATCGAGTACAGCATCAAGGCTAAAAGCCCCTGCAACTATATCTCTTTCTCTCTGTACACGGTAAACATAGATACCAATATTGTCACCTGGTAAATCGCTGCGAACTGTTCATGAAAAGCAATACATTTGTTCGTTAGTCAATAATATTCGTGCCACTGGCAGTCTTTGGGGTATACTTCAGCCCCTAGGGCCGCACTCATCTTGAATCCATCCATAACAATTGAAAAATCGAATGTTACAACCATTTCCTTCAAATCCTAATCACTCCTGGTGTGCATCATTGCATTGATACCCCCAGAAAAAGTTATGAAAGGTATTTGATGGTATGTTTCATCCCTTCAATCACTGCAGTCTATCTTCTGGAGTATATTGGAACGCCCAAAACCCATCTCCATCCACCAACCTATGCTCTAAGCCTGACAACACTAATTGCCGCCACACTTCTGTAGTATAGATATACCGGCAATATATCAGGCATGACCTCCAGCCTCCAATGCCGTTGTGGATGCGGTGCGCAGACACCGAATTATTCCCAGGCAAGCGGCCTTCTAGGTTTTTGAGAGCACATCCAGATTACATTTCCTCGTCAGTGGCGTCCACAAGACCGGGGAGCCGTGGCAGAGGGTCGGCCAAACTATGGCTGTATACATCCATTGGATAACCCTGGGTTTTAATCACCAGTTTCCACCAAAAATTCTTTTGCACGTTTAATAGAGGGCCACACTGACCTTCTTAATACGTTCCTCTAAATTAGCCATCCAGCTCAGATTAGAAGCGGGTATAACTCCAATTTGTCCGATTTGAGCCACAATTATGCCCACATATCCATTACTGGTGACTTTAACATTGATCTGTTGCAACTTAACTCTAATACCTTTAACGATATGTTGAATACATATTCTCTATCTGTATTTAACTCCATCCCAACACATTTTACGTCAACTTCCGCTACTCTATTGGTCCTGCTACTTGTAGCCAATTCTGATCACGTACTCTTCTTTAATCAGATTTCAATGCCTTGTTTTTCCAAGCATGATCTAATTTTAGGGATTTATGATTTACGCCCTCAGTCTGATGCTGAACAAATGTTCGTGTATCGCGACTTCAATAACGTCAGCTCTCAGAGTTTGCCCGATGAAGCGGAGGGCATAAACTGGAATTTGGTTTTCTCATTGGCATCTGCTGATGATCAACTCCTGCATCTAACGAGCTTAATATCGCATCTTCATGATAAATATGTACCATTAAAAAGACGACGTATTCTTACCCCCAATGTCCTTGGTTTACTTATAGAATTAGAGAACTCATTTTACGGCGTGATATCGCGTATCGTAGATGGAAGCGTTTCCGTACTCCTCAATGTTGGGAAAATTTTCGGACCCTACATAATACGGTAAATATAGAAATAACTCTGTCAAAGCTTCAATACCATAATTCTAAATTTAACACTTCTTTCCATAAAAAATAATTGTGGCGGACTATTTTGGAAATTGGAGTTGGTAAGTCAAAAAATAACATTATAGAAGCTGATGCGAATGACTTAAATCGTGTTTTTATGTCCGATAGTGGGATTCCCAATGAAGGTTCGAATTTTAATATTCTAAGTGACCATACCATTTTTGATGGGTTCTCCTTTACTTCGGCTATTGAAATTGAAGTGTTTTCTGCAGTAATGTCTATCGGATCTAATGCTGTTGGTCTTGATGGTATCCCAAAATAATAAAACTGCTACTGGCAATATTACTTCCCTGTCTTACACATGTCTTTAAGAGATCAACTTTTCCAGTGTCATGGAAGTTTTCGAAAGTTTTACCGAATCATAAAAAAACTCTCGATGTGGCAGCATATCGCCCAATATTTATTCTTCCATTTTGTGCTAAAGCTTTTGAAAAAATTTTGCACAAGCAAATTACTAATTACTTAGAGAATAATAATCTGTTATCAAATTTACAGTCAGATTTCAGATTTAAGCGTAGCTGCATTACTGCACTATTGAAAATAACAGACGACATTAGAATCTCTCTATAGATAATGATAATTTAACGGTATTAACCCTTTTGAACTTTTCAAAGGCTTTCGATCGAGTCAACCACGCCTTATTAATCCAAAAACTTCGTTCATTTTTTTCATTTTCTAGTTCTGCATGTAGATTGATCTGGTCGTACTTGAATGGTCGCTTTCAGAGGGTTCTTTGTAATCAAACTACATCTGATTTCCTTCCTGTACACAGTAGAGTTCCACAAGGATCCATTCTTGGCCCATTACTTTTTGCCATATTCATAAATGATCTTCCATTAGTTCTGCGAAATTGTAACTATCATCTATATGCAGACGATGTCCAACTTTATATTTCTAGACCCCTCCTTTTAAACGCATCCAAGAGTAATGCTATTTTTATCTATAGAACTGAATTAGATACGTCCTCTTTTCCAAACGTGATGCTTGATCATATCGTCATATCTTTTAAAGATTCTATAAAAAACCTGCGCTTGATATTTAATACGACTTTAAATTGGTCTCATCATGTTAATAATCTTGTTGGCAAAGTGTATGGTACTATACGTAAACTGTCTTTATCCGCACCCTTCACACCCCTGAAAACTCGCATCATTCTTGTAAAAACACTTATTATTCCTTTGTTATTGTACGGGTTGCGAAGTATTTTGTAAATTAGACTCTGTTTCATCACGTAAACTCAATGTTGCTTTCAATTCTGCAGTACGTTATGTGTTTTCTTTGCGAAGATATGATCATATTACAGTGTATTCAAAATCGATTTTGGGATGTAATTTTGACAATTATATTAAATTTCGTATATTAATTTTTGTAAGGAACCTTATGATAAGTAAGGAACCATACTACTTGTACTGTAAACCCATATTCTTCCAATCTAGCAGAACATGTTCATTAATCATGCCACGATTTATTTTTCTCCCGAGTGAGCGCCAATTTTCCGTCCAGGCCATTAGACTCTGGAATTCTCTTCCATCTGAGTTCAAAAGGATTAGCAGCAATCGCAACTTTCGTATAAATTTGTTAGTGAATTTTTCATAGTTAATATATATGTAATTAATTTTGTACCCTATTTTTCTCTTTTTTTTTTCTTTTTTTACTTTTACGTAATTTATAATAGTATTGGACTTATTTGCTTTATTTTATTAATCAATTTTCTTAATTTCTTAATTATAATTTTTGTTACTATTATTTTAGTTTTATAAATTTTTTTTTTATTTATTTATCTCTAATTTTTCATCTTTTTTTTCTATACTTTGTTCACCTATACCTTAATATAAGATTTATCTTACAAATGTAGAGTTTATGAATAAATTTAATTTAAATTTGAACTCCCAGATATGTGCTTTGCTTCGCTGTAGAAAATAAGATTCTCTCCACCCAGCATTGGAAGTCTGAGATTTTGTTCTTGCGTTTTTCTTGCATTCGAGGGGTTTACCCTCAATCCAATATTATTGGCACAATTACCCATCTTAAGCCGATATAAGATGATAAGTTTTGTCAATAATATTCTGGAGCACAGACGTTAGATTGAATATCTTTCACTACTCTACTTTTCTTTATTCTGCTATTTTCCACTTAAACCGGTCGTATACGTACTTTGAAATATCATGATTCCTTTCTAACTTGAATGGTACGGATGTGAAATAGTTTACCATCTGTTTTTTTTTCAACTTTACTACGCAAACTGCAAAGGTATATGTTACGGGTAAAACCAAAACCCTCGAGAATACTTCCGCCATGAAACAGAAATCTATATGTATGCGTTGTGAGAACGTTTTCTAAAATGTTCTATATTGATACTTATGGAAAGTGCCAAACATTGATTTTATATATGCTATGGAGCCTAAACTGCTACCCATACACGAAAATAGTCTTCTAGTAATTTAAAGCTTGGTTCCTTACCTTCCCAAAGGTTACACTTCTTATATACCTTACTTAACAAAATAATAAAATAGTTTTGATTACAAAGTAACCTTTCCATTTTATGCTCAATACCTCTCAGCTGAGTGATAATTGCTTGTATATGTACGTGCAGCCGGATCCGAATCTGCAGGCAGCTACATTCGATATCATCAGCCCACGGCATCCCATGACGGCACAGCGACATTACAATGATTACACTGTAAAAAGTGTTCACAATTTTTGCCACAAAGCTTAAGTATTTTTCCCTAAAATGTTGGGAATATTCCCTAAATAGTAGGGAATATTTTCAAAAATGTAGGAAATATTCACTACATTTAAGGCTATATTCCCTACATTTTAGGATAAAATACCTAAGCTTTGTGTGCACATTTTTTACAGTGTACTCAGCTGAGAATTTTTGTTTGACGAATCGTGGTCATTTGGTTAAGATAAATTTTTTTAAATAATTTTGTTAGAAAAGGTATGAAATTTTTATTATGGTTCGAAAGATAAGAAGGCAAGCTTAAGATTATCAGAACAACATTTTTCTGTATGAATAGTAGTTTAGGGCGGAGGAGCTATTCAAATCAAACTTTTGTCAATTTTACATAAGAACACTGCAAATATTTTAGAATGTAAGGACTCCGTTGCGCCTCGTATGTGGTAGGTTGGGAGTCTGTTTCATGGCTTGCGAGGTATTCTCGAGGGTTTTGGTAAAACCCAATATTGGCTAAATCTAAGTGTAGCCGGTTAAACTTAGTTGTATCCAAAACAGCTGGATAAAGTTGAAAATAATGATGAATTTCGGGCTTTGGCCGGCTAATACTAGCATTTGCCAAATACTGCTGGATAAAATTGAAATTTTTCGATTAGAAAATATATGTAAACAATGACTCATACTTTCCAGCGGTTAATATTATGCTGTCTTCTGTGTGTACATTATTTCTCTACTTATTGAATACTAGAATGATTATTTCATTTGTGTAGTGAGTTTTAGTGTGTAAAAAGATATTTTACGACAAATTTGCTGAAGCAAAAAGAATCAAATAGTTTTTATATTGGGGAAATGGGGGATAGTTGCAACAGGGGCAACTTGAAACAGTGCGATTTTAGGTCCATGGATACACTTTCAACCAAAATTCGTACTCCCATATCAAGCATGTCTCTTAGATGTTTCATTCAATGTGCTTATTGAGTCTCTCACTGACCATGACAATGAGCAGTAAGGAAAAACTTATTTTTGGAATGATTTTGTAAAAATTGTTTAACATTGAGGTTATCTTTGTAAGTACGTACACGTTATTTCTTGGCATGTTCTTCCTAGTCATTATTACACTAAAAACACAGCTAAAAACCCTAACACTATGATTTAGTTTTTATTTATTTTTTATATTTTCGTTGTTAAGTTATGTTTATTTTTATTTTCTGTAATATATGTATGTGTATTATTAAAAATAAAAATGTCTAGGTGCCTACATATGTTTGCTTTTGTATTAAGCTTCATAGTAATACAATGCAAGTCAAAACAACTGAACTGTTTACATAGCTTGTGACTGTAAATATAAATGAATTTCAAATATAAAATCGACTTTTAGTTAAGTTTATTCGATTTACATAACATTACACCTGGTAGTTTCAATATGCTATATGCCCCATCTAATATTGAAAATAATCCCTTACATGGGGTACTTTGCAACATGGGAAGTTCTTCAATAAAATATCCTAATTTGCAAAAAATTACATCTAATGTTTCTTAATTATTATTACTTCCCAACATATTGAGCTTTTTCTAAAATTATATATTTGTTTTCTTGTGACCTAAAATTCGGAGATATTAACAGAAATAGTAAATTTGTTGCAACTAACCCCCTTCTCCCCTACGAAGAACAGATGGCAGATGGTCTATACAAATTTCATATTTTCATATTTCATATTTATTTATTTACATAATTGGTTTGTACAACAAGATTTACCATCTTTTATATATGTACAATATTAGACATACCCAATTGCATATTACTGAAATATAAACAATATACAGAATAGAAGTTATCACAGAAAAGGAAAATGAGACAAAGGAGAAAAAATAAATAAAATAAAATAAAGATTCAAATTCAAATTTACTTAACTAACCTAACATATATATCAACTTACTGCATATCAAACTACTGTTTCCGAGGACACACTCCACCTAGAATCTATCACTAGTAGTCAACATTTCAAATACTTTCTTCCGGAATGCACCAACCATCCACGTCCACTGAATCTCAACTGATAGAGAATTCCATATTCGAGGTACATGGACAAAATAGGAGCGAGCGCCAGCCAGCGTTACAAAACGAGGTATAATTTAATTTAAATGCCTTGTAGATTGGGCAAGCTGTATATGTTCCCATAAGTAATCAGGCTTACAAGTATACACGAGCTTATGTCAAAATATTAAAGCTTTAAGTTGAAGATATGTATTTAAGGAGCAACCCAGGATTACGTTTCGGTAAGGACTTACAAGATCATATCACCGTAACTCATAAATGAAACGAATACAACAGTTAAAAGCAACATTCAATTTACAAGACCAATTATGGTCTAGGGAAAACAATGCTTCCATAAGTGAAAAGCGGTATAAGCGGGGTTTTTACTATCCTAAGTTTAGCACTGATTGAGAGGAGATATCCCGAAAGCCAGAGTCTTCTCAAGGCACCATAAAAATTATTTAATATTTTCTTAACATTGTCACAGCATGAGATATGTTAGTTAAGATTAAACCAAGATTCCTAACATATTTAGAGTGTGGTATATCAGATGAATTCATAACAACCGGGGGAAAGTCGGTAGGCTCCAACTCCCTCCTGTATATGATTGTATAACTAGATTTCCCGGTATTTAATAATAAATTGTTAGCAACAGACCATTCACGTATACGTTCAAGGTCCATATTTAATCGACAAAAACCATCCTCCAGCCCAGTGGGGCAGCTCAGGAAAACCTGCACATCATCGGCATACAGATGCACTTTAGCATCATGCACAACATTAGGTAGGCCATTTATGTACAGTCTGAATAATAAGGGACCTAAGATTGATCCTTGCGGTACACCGCATCTAAGCTGTATCGGCTCAGAAACTTGATTTCCAAGTTTAACCTGCTGGGAAGCTATTTAAAGTGTTGATAGCAGAGGTAGAGAAGCCAAATTCATTAGCTAACTTAGATTTTAGATTATTATGACTTACACTATCAAATGCTTTGGAGAAGTCGAGTAGAACAAGAATACTCATATCAATTTATCAAGCGCCATACGTATATCTGAGCTCACGTTTAATAAAGCAGTTTTACAACTGTGATTTCGGCGAAAACCAGATTGCAAAGGTGATAGTAATGAATATTCTGCAATATAGTTAAGCATTTGAGAATCCATCAGTTTTTCAATAGCCTTGGAAAGAAAACACAGCAAACTGATAGTACGGTAATCTGATAAACTGCTCGGAGAGTTATTTTTAGGAATAGCAATAACAAAACCTTTCCTCCAATTAATAGGGAAATTAGCAGATATTAAAATTGTATTAAAGATGTGAGTTATTGCAGCCAGTACCACAGGTACGAGTAGCTTTAAAAAGTGAGGAGGGATGTCGTCTGGACCAATGGCACTCGACTTAATCGAATTAATGACAATCAACGTCTCATCGTCAGTAACACAGCAGAAGGCAAAACCATCAGATGCAGATTGCAGAATATCACCATTGTTTCTATCAGCCGGCACCGATTCATGAGACATAGATGAAAAGTATGTATTGAGTTCATCAGGGTCCAGCTCACAGCCACGATCTTCCTTACCATGTATGCCCAGGCGCCTTAGATTACCCCAAAACATTTTAGGAGGTGTTTAATGTTACAATATTTCGCAAATGTTTATATAATCGGTGTGACTCAGCAGTTCTTAGCCTCTTATATCTCCGAAATAGAAATTCCCGTTCCGAAATTAAGTTTTCAATTTCTTCAGAAGACCATGGAAATGACTGTATGCATTTACGCTCCCTTCGGAGAGGTGCACGAAGATAGCAGAATAGAGTCTCAAAAATTTCCACCTAATCATTAACATCAGTGCACTCATAAACCGTTGACCAAGGGAGCTCTGAGCAATCATTTAACAAAACCTCATGATTTATACCACTGTAATTGCGGTATGATTCTAGTATATTAACATTTGTTGCAGTTAATGAGAATCTGAGTGTTAAAAATAATAAATCATGGTTCACAAAACTTGATGGACTAAGCTGGATGAAAAATAAAACCTTATCTTCCTCTGTCACCAGAAACATGTCAAGAAGGGAAGGATTCGCAACGCCACAATCAATATGTCGGCAGCATATTGACCCTCTTCAAATCCAATGATTGAAACATGTGTAAGAGATTCACATTAAAATCGCCAGCAATAATCACATTATCATATGGCGTTGTATGATTGAAGCTATGGTGCTCTCAAATTCAAGTGCATTCTCCAGACTAAACATATTAAGAGGGAAGTAAAAAGCGACAAGAACGCACCTATCCGAAGTAGACCAGACTTCAACACATATAAATTCCAAAGACTGGAACGAAGAGAAGCCAATGGTAACCGATAGACTATCTCTGACATATATGCCAACGCCTCCCCCGACTTGACCATGTCTATCAATACGATGTTATTATGGAAGTTTGGTCAAATTCTGAATTTCCGATCTGTAAAGTTGTGGACGCTGTCAGAGTACCGATACCTGACGTTGACAGAGGTCAAGGAGACTTAAGGAATATTTTAATGGTGGTGACTGTTGATGTAGATGATGAAGGATTAGACACAAAATTCACTAGGAATCAATTTACACCATGCAATTCAGAACTTGTCGATTTATCAGAGGTATCAGGAGAAATAAAAAGTTTACGACAACTCGTTAACATTCAGTCACATACAGGAGGTCATGGGTATACGGGATGTAACCGTTTGTAAATTGGCAGGCGTACTTTGCAATTCCAAATGTCACCACAGAATGTTTTGCGTCAACAAATAAAAATATTATTACATGCATATTTTCAAAATTTATTGTTCCTGACAAAAATATATTATTTGCAACAAACCAAATTTTGCTTACTTTTCGTTGATTCTTACTACTCCAGAGAGATATGAATAATGCTAAGTTTAGAGGAATAAAGCTAGAAATTAATCAAATTATATCTGTCAAATCAACTTTATCGAAAAACGTTGGATACACCTAAGGCTGCCATCCGTCCGGGTTTCCCCGGATTTGTCCTAGTTTTGTGGGCGTCCGGGGAGAGTCCGGGCGGGGTTTTCTATACTGTCCGGGTTTTAAAATTTTGGAAACCAATTAAATAAAAATGTAATTTTTTGTGTATGTACGGTGTAGTTGATAATGCCGACAGTCAGACCGACTCGACTCTCACTCAAGTTGTCTCTTCTGGTCCCAGCCAGTCTTAGCTCAGTAACAACGAAGCTAGCAGTACGACAATTGCTTGTGTAACTTGCGTTGTGTACTTATGTTTGTTTTATATACCGCGACCCCCCCCCCCCCCCACACAACCAATTTAATATCTCGTTACTACAGTGCGTCAGTTCACGTATGTAAAATAATTGTAAACGCCACCGTACAAATACGCGAAATAACCCAAGTTGGCGACACTCCACGAAAGAAAAAAAAGACATAAAAATTTACAAAAACAGCAATAAAAACAAAAAGTATGTAATATAAAGGATGGGTATAGCTTAATAAAAAGTAAAACTCATTTTTAAAAGGAGGAAACATCGGAACTTTTACCGAAAAGCGGAAGTGTAGGCATGTGCATTCTACTAAGGACATGCTGTTCCTCGGCATAGTACAAGTGTAAAATTTTTACAACAATTTAATCAGTTTTACTGGATGTTAATGCACTCCATGGACTGCAATTAAAAATCAGTTTTTTTTACAAAACAAAAACATGGAAATTGGTTACAGAAAATTGATAGATTAGCTTTCATCGGTAAATCAACATTGGCTTAATTTTTTAAAACATCCTATGCTCATTTGTGGACCGAGGTATTGAAGATTTCACAGTATGTTTAAGCGTACCAGCTCATAATGCCAACGAAGAGAGAGTGTTTTAACAATTTCTCAACTGTGGATGAAAGAAAGAAACTGACTAATCAAAACAAAATTTAATTTTAAAGATTTTAATTGTGTTGATTTTTATACATTGTTAAAAAATGATACACGGTGAGAGGCCTCTGGTTTATAGAATCTAAAATCTCCAAAATGTTTACATGGCAAGAGACTCTTGTCTCAGATCAAAAAATTAGGTTCTGAAGACCATAAGAAAAAGTCTCTAGAGACACTTCTTGAAGGGTAGGTATACACGAAATTTATATTTGGTCTCCAGAAATCTGTGATAATTTTTAAGAAAAACATTGTTAGAATGAAAGTGAAAAAGCTTTAAAAAAAAACACAACAAAGTGTAATTTTTTTTTTTTCAAAAATAACCAACTCCCTATTGACGAAAAAATTTCTCTTCTTTAAAGCCGTTACTATCCCAACTTGAGACTTCCGTCTGTTCATCTGTCCTGCCGTCCGCACGATAGCTTGGGAACGCGTATATTTAAAGAGCTGAAAATTTTCACATGGTCTTTAAAAAAAAAAGTAAATTTAATTTCGAAAATGGAACAAACCGGGTAACACCCTCTTCATTTTTACTGTATATTTGCACACTACCTGACAGCGAGTTACATGCGTAGCATAATTACCCTTAGCTTCATAAATCATTCACCATAGTCACAGTTACCAAATCTTAGTCAGCAGAAACTTTTCAATATTGTACTTTAGTAAAGTTCTTTGTAATAAATTTTCTTGCACAATTCAATTTAATTCCCTGAAAAATGCTTAGGTAATGTCCGCAAATAAAATAAGATTTTATTTCAGAAAGCTAAAAAATAATTGTATTGCTAACAGAGTTCAGTCCTTTTCTGTTTGCTGTTTGTTTAAAACGTTTTAGTTCAATAAAGTTAAAATTTTAAAAGTAAAAGTTTATTTTTTTTATTAAACCATTTATTAACAAACGTAACTAGCGCGTCAACGTAGACAACTGAAACTTTGTACACAGTATTTTTATGAAAATAGTAAGTATAATTTCAAAAATGGACTAAATTGGGCAACGGATTCTTGGTGAAGCCATATAAAAATTTAAGATTTGTACGTACACTGTGAAAACGATCAGTCCTAGACGGTTTAATTGCACTGAAAAGTTCTTCAGAATATGAAATCCTATGAAATTGGTCATCATTATTTATACTTTCCAACGAACCATTCTAGAAATATGCTAAAAACTACTTAAAAAATCAAACTTGTGCAGATAGGTGACCATACGAAATTACTTACGGGTATTCATCTACTTTTTTACTTGTTTTTCTTATAAAAGGCATTCTTTATATAACTTTCTCTGAAATAATTTAAAGACCGTGCCTCTGTGATAGGTATTTGGATTCAAAGTTATCATTTTTTTAAAATAACTTTCAGGTATGTGTAGTAACTACACATACAAAAATTGCAAAAATTTTAAAGGTTTCAAAGTTAGTTTGAATTAAGTAAACTTTCAGCAAAAGAAGAACGTTGGGAAAGTGTAAATTTTGTTCGATTTTCGATGGAATTACCCCAATCCACAGTTAACTTAACAGCAGAACACACAATAGTCTCCGGAAATCTAGAAACGAAAAATGAGCAATCTTCGAAGACTAGAGACCGAGCATGGAAACCCGATTGATTTGAAACTCAAGACGGGAGACCGGAGCCGGAGAACAAAATTATTTCTAGTACTCGTAATTTGGTATCTTTAGAGATTTTTTTTGCATCTCCAAAGTGTATGCATGGGTCTCTGGGTGTCCAGAGATCGAGAAAGTGGTCTCGTGAAGTTAAAGTCTATCGCAATGTAGCTTCACCTTCCCGAGAAGTGAAGCTATTTTGAAAGCTATATGGCACACTAAATGTAAATGTAAAATTGGATTTCTAATTTTTAGAATATTTATTTATGTTCCTAATTGTAAGAGAGATTTAATTTAGTTCATTCACATCGTTTTATTTTACTGTTTTTTTGTAAACTGACTAATTTTATAATAAATAAAAAAAAAAGAGACTATGCATAACAATTTCAACCCAATTAATTAGTAAGTAAAACAGAAAATAATTTGGCAACAATGTTCGGGTTTCAGGCTAAAATGTCCGGGGATTTCGAATTTGTTGTCCTAGTTTAATAAATTTACAGATGGCAGCCCTAGATACACCTAGCTTTATCCGTAACATATACATCGACACCTCTTTCACGCTTATTTTAATCTACAAAATCCCTTACACGCTACATTTTCCTTGATTCTCAAAAGCTCTACTTAACATCATAAAGAACCCTTGAGAATTGTCAAGACAATAAAATAAAAACTTCTTTAAATTTAAATTATGCATTCTTTTGTATTTGTTCTTACTCTGTTCTGTTCAGCGAACACAAAAGACCACAGCTAATTTTTTACTAATTTTATTGGAAATGTAGTGAAATAAAATTTGTTAAAATCCCACGCATTTTTTTTTGCCCTAAGCTATCACACATAATATATTCATCCGATACTAACTCTACATTAATATTCATATCTCCCATAATAAGAATAAAATCAGAGTTTAGAACTTATAACTGTCACGGACTTCCGCTACTCCATCAGCAATAAATCATTAGCAAAGTATGCACGCATTAATTTAACACAATTAACGTTTATTTGCCGTAAAATTAGTTTTAAAACAAGTGAAAATGCTAGAATTGGTCTAAGACCAAGATGAATGGCCGTATGTAATTTCGTATGGTCAGCTCTTTTTGTAAGTTTGATTGTTGAAGTCGTTTTTCGCATATATTTCTAGAACGGTTCGTCGGAGATTAAAAACTATTATTACCAATTTTATATGGATATCAAATTATCAGATTCTGAAGAACTTTGTTCATTACTACAAAAAGGTCTAGGACTGATCGTTTTCACAGTATACGTAAAAACCATAAATTTTCATATGGCAACACCAATTAGGGGTTGCCCGATTAACACCATTTTTGAAATTATATTTACTATTCTTATGAAAACGCCATGTACAAACAGGTCTAGGACTGATCGTTTTCACAGTATACGTAAGAGCCTTTGCAGCTTCTGACATCCAAAAAGATGACAGATTTGCTTTGCTCTCAAATTGTATGCGAGCATCATTATTGTAGCGGAGTTCTCGAAGTCCTTCCGCCAAGCCTTGAGGCTCTTCTGGTATGTTAGATACTTCACAATTGGAAGAATCAGTAATCCATCCACACCAAGCCTCGCAAATTCGTCTGCTTTTTCGTTCCGTCAACATCACTGTGAACAGGCACCCAAAGAACGAGTACACTGTTACATTGCGAGAAGGAATTCAAGATGGTCCTTCACTCCAGTAGGTACTAAGTTGGAGGTTGTGAAAGGCTTCGACAAGGCCTTGACGGCCGCTTGGCTCTCCGAGGAGATGGCGCTCTCCTAATTCTCAGTGTCCGAGTCAAGGAGGTACCTTCATCTTTAAAAGGAGTTTTCCGATCATCGTCCTTGATTAACTTCTGTGCTGTGTCCAGAAGACCTTCTCTGTTAATGGGAAAACCACATTTAGTCAAGTTAATGCACCATTTGACTATTTTTTTCTTCTCCTAAAGAAGTAAGGGCAGTAGAAGGCTTCCACTTAGTTTATCCTGTATTCCTGTAGTGTAGTTTTCGGCACTCCAAACATTCTGTTAGCTCCCCTTATTCAATTTCTCATAGGCTGTTTTCTGAGTAGATTCTTGATTGATTGAAAATGAGGACCTTGTAGAACTGAGTTAAGGGGATTGTTTGACATGTTTATATTAACACTGGAGAAATAATCATTCAAACTATCTGAATCAAGATCACAACTATTTTGATTGGATTTAGTAAGACCTAAGGAACGAATACTACACCATTATGTAGGTATGGGATGATTGAGAGGATTGAGAAGTCCCGGAGAGAACGTATGGCTTGATTCCCAAAGGATTGTTAAAATGAAGCATGTATAGGTATATACATAAGTAATAATTACCTAATATACGATCGATTTGAAAAGGTTACATAGGTATCATCATCATAAGAAAATCTTTACTTATATCAATACCTTGAAGTTAAGTTTCTTTACTTTGAAAAGCGATAATAAACTTTTTTTTTTTTTTTATTTATAGGTATTCAATAACATATCAAAGATAAACCCTGCAATTTCACTTTTATCTTAAACAAAAATTATTTTTCATATTTCAATATTCAGAGCAAACATTTGCCTGGTCCTTCGGACCGGATTGTTTTTCTAAAATATAATACGTAGTTATTCCACATTTCGTTATTTACTTACTATTTTCCATCATTGCAATATTTATGTAGTAATTATTTACGAAGGACATCCTTCCACTCGCAAGGACAAATTAAGTTCTCGTAAAAAAAAAATTAAATATGTTCACATAAAATTAAAAAAAAAAAAAAGTTCGATGACATTTTTGTATTCAAAACATTCAATTCTTCCAATCCGAACTAATATAGAAATCCCGAATCCAAAAATAGGTAAGTAAACACCTTTTTCATAACCTCCGTTACATACCTATATTTACACTTCAAAAGCTCGTCTACACAAAATCACTTTTAAAAAATTGTCACACCTCTCTCCACACGACGAAACTTTCACTGTATTTAAATTTATCGAAAACAATGAAAAATTCCTTCACACAAAACTCAATTTACAGAAAAAAATTCAAATTTCTATCGAAAACTTTTCAGCTAGGTAGGTATAAATGTCAAAAATTCGCGGCAATATTTATTCCGAACGCGTCATAATACCACCTCATCCGCCAAAATTCTGGTGTTCACTGAACAATAACCGAATCAAACTGTGTGTGGTTGGAATCCGGATTTTGTGGCGGTGGTTAACTGCTGTGAGCTATAAAGTCAAAAGAAAGCCGGCTACTAACGTCAAGCCAAGTGGAGTCAAGCAAAAGTCAACAAAAAGAAGATCTCGTACAACGCAGCGCGCTCTTGTTGGCTCATCACTGAAGGAGGCGCAAAATCGAATTTGACGTCTCTGCCGCCGTTCGCTACAGTCACATTAAAACGGGAACACCCCGAATAGTCCAATACAACTGAGACGTTTTTTTTTACATGAAGTGCGAATCGCCAACCAGAAAGAGGCATGAAGTCTACTACTTGAGCAGTCAGTCAGTGGTGTGCTGTGCAGTGCTGTGTGGTGTAACCTTTCCACTTCTGCTGTTTACGGTTTCGCTGTGCCTCTGTTCACGGAACAGGAACGCATCACTTTGAAAATGGCTTTTGTATCGTTTGTGCTGAAGCAGGATAGCCAATAGGCGTGACAAAACATGTGCGCTACTGCTGCAGTGCTGCTAATGGGGTACTTTTGGAGTGGTGTGCTGCTAGTTTTATGGGAAATTCATTGCCTTCGAATTAATTTTAAATAAAAGAGGTCAACATCGACAACAGAATTTTCGTTTCCCCACTGTTTTAGGCATTGGAGATAAATCGATTCACGGTTATCAGGTACAGGTATTTCCACAAATGCTTTATGCATTTCCAATAAAATATCGATTACGATCCTAATCTATATGAGGAAACGAATTTTATGGTGTTGGAAATGTATTTTCGAAAGACTACACATTTTGAATGCTTACTCTGAGGGCGCTGAAGAGTGTGCAGCTCCAGCTGAGGTCACTATGTAAATTGCGTTTTAGAAATGGTTTTCATAATCAATCTCCTCCATTAAGGCTTATCTCCAAGTGCTGCTCATCGACAAAAAAAAATTAAGCGATTTACTCGTCGGGAAAGTAGTTATAGAAATAACTTCAATAAAATTTTTGTAGTGGATGGGAATTAAAAAAAATTAATGTTTTCCATAAAATGTCGGAAACATGAAGAAGTCAAATTTTGTTGATTTATTTATTGCTGGATTAGCAGAAATCAAGTGCAGCCGGATAAACCAGTAAACCAAGAGATTTTTTAAGTGAAAACTTCTCTAGGTGCACTGCGTAGAAAAAATTTTTCTGGGCAGTGAATGAGTTTCACGATCGTCAAGCTTCAATTTTACAAAGCGAAACGCTCATTCGGGTAAACTCGGTTTTTTCAATAAATATATTGTTTCGAAATTGGAACAGAACAACTTTCGATTTTGGAATTCGCGAATGACAGTGACAGATCATATGCAGCCACGTTACAGAGAATATGTACCTTGTAGGTATTCTCTGTACGAATCCACGTTCCACCATTTTGTCTGAAGTAACGTCACAGAACATTAACCGAAATGTGTCAAAATTTAATGAGAATACCTTGTATTCTCTGCACGGTGATATGCAGCAATGGTATACCGAAACAAGATATGCCTTTTGAGTTATTTTGGCAATTGAGCTATGACGTCATGACATTAATATGAACCATTTTTAAAATTATTGAAATTAGTTAGTAACAGCTTTGACAAATAATAATAGTAAATAAAAATTAATTAATTAAATATTTAAAAAAAAAATGTAATTACCTAAAAGCTTAATAAAGAAAAGCAGAACTTTTTTGCATGCAACCAGGTAAAATATTACGGAAATTTTAATCTAAGTATTTTCACTAAATTCTAAATTCTTTGAATAAACTAGAAACCGCATAATTTTCCTATTCCGTCTTCTAATGCCTTTTGGTGTGTCTACTATTTTTAAGTGTATTAGCTGCGATCCTAATCACAGCAATAGAATGCAACTCTGACAATTAAATATGACACAGAAAGATTTATATGACAATCGTATTGAAATAAGCCAATTTTCAAATTTTAATTGTGTTATCTCAGTGAAAAAAGTTATCAAAATTAATTGAATTTAGCTACAAAAAGACTGACCTGCCCTACGCCTACCAAGATGTTTAAGAATCCTACGAAGACCCTAAGTTAATATCCTGCTTCAGACCCGTCCCTCGATACCGGTTAAATTTAGAAATCAAAATAGGTACCATTTGAGGCCAAGCTGGGTTGTAACCGAGGGACTCTTTCCATGTCGCCCGCTAAAAAATAGAAAAAGAGCATTAGAAAATTATAATAAATGAATAAAGCACATCATAAGATGAATACATACAAAAACCAGATACCTTCCACCTAGGAATAGCTTACATTCACTATAAGTCCGCCCAGAGGCTATGCATCATGCTTCCACTCGAGATGGCCTATCTTCGCCCATATCCCAATCAGGGCATCCAATAAAGCCCTGGAATTGCCTTCCACCTGAAAAGATATATAACAGCATAGCAAAGACAACAAAAACCAGCAGAGCACCTACACATTACCTGTGAAAGTACCCAACGGGAAGTCCAGCTCAAAAGTCATCATCATGGAAGGTTCTCGCATCTTCATTTTCTTCCTGGAAATAAGACTTTGAGTAATTCGACACAATGAAGGTTTGTATTCCCTAAAACTTCCAGATGTCAACATCGATCAGTTAAACAGCCGAAATTCTCCTCAAACGTTAAGCTTCAGGGAATCTTAAAACCAGGAATATAATCAGCAACACCTGAGGGGCGTAAAATGTAAACAATTGAAAATTGAATTTTTGACTTTTTCAATAAAATGAAGTGTGAAAATTCTGAAAATAATTATGTAATGTAGCTATACAGGTATAAATTAAAAAAAAATTGTCAGAGAAAATCATAAATTGTACCTAAAAGTAAAACCAAAACATTTACTCACAACAGATAGATTCTCTAAATTTATATAAATATTGTAATTGCCAATTTCGAATACGTCAAGAAACTATAAAAAAAAAGAGTTTGGTCATTGAAAAGATCTTCTTTTGGTGCCACAAGCTTTCGAGGTAACATAACGCTAAATAAAACTTTCAGAACCACATTTAAGATGGATATTTTCTTTTCCTTTTTTGCACACTACTACCTCCATCTAACACCCGCAGTTGGTGACCCATTAATTAGGTCTTCCCCAGTAGCCCGATTCAAATAAAACAGGCCTCCACAGTAGTCCCAGTTAGAAAAGCTCCTTCCAAGGACTGATCAAACTGTTGTACCCCTACATCAAACCTCCGCATCGCCCCATTTGCTTCAAAGGCAACCCAGGCGCACCGAATACAAAACCCATGAGCGAACGGGCTAGCTCATCACACCAGGTACTTCCTCTCCCCGTAAGTGCCTGCCCGGGTAAACTTAATAGTTTAGGCTGTGCCACATTAAAAGCAGAAAGCGGCGACAGAAGCAGAATTTTTTCTAAAACCATGCAGCTGTTCGAGCACTAAAAAATTAAAGGCAGAGACAGCAGCAGAAGCGGAACTTGAAAGTTGATCAAATCTCAAAAATTCTGCTTCAGTAGTGCCAATATAAAGAAAGCTAAAAATTTTGTTTCATTGTTGGCGTCCTTTCTTTTAGAATTGTCAAAGAGGTTTGACGTGAAAAAAACAAAATGTCTATGGAGGAAAAATTAATTAATTTTGCTAGAATTAACAAATTAATTAACATCAACTTTCTAAGAACTATAAAATCAGACAAGCAATTGTCACTGTTTTCTGCTTCTGTTTCTTTTGTTTTGTTTTGCATACATTAAAATACCTTTTTTTTCCAAAATAAAATTTTTATTTCATAGTGCAAATAGTCCTCCCGTGACGGTCTCCTCGAGAAATGTCATCTCTTTTTTACCAAAATGAACTGAAAAACAAAAATTCAGACAGTTTTTTGCTTTAGTTTTGAAAATTTTAACTACAAACAAAAAGGCTACACTTAACTGAAACTAGTTTAACGAGCTGCCTTTTGAGGGGTCTAGACAAAGACAAATGACATTATTTTTACCTGAAAAATTATTAATAAAGGACATAAAACCACACACGCCTAGCTACTTTTTTCCAGTTAGGTATAATTATAAACCTTTCCTTGAGAGGACTAAGAATAAAATAAGTAAAAAAACGAGTTTTCAAACAAAACTGAGGCCAAGCTGTATGAAAAAGTAGAAAATAAACTTTTCTTCACACACAGAGGTGGACTCAGATTTTTTGATTGGGACATTTCTCTTGAATATTCTTTCTCTTCATGAATCAAATCACTTATTACCTCTGATTGATCATACTGAAATATATCGGTAATTGTCAGCAAATAAAATCTGAGTCCACCTCTGTGTGTGAAGAAAAGTTTATTTTCTACTTTTTCATGCGGCTTGGCCGCAGTTTTGTTTGAAAACTCGTTTTTTACTTATTTTATTTTCTGCCTTTTCCACGTTAACTAAATTGTTATTACGTGCTGGATGGAGATATTTTAAAACAATTTTTAAGTCATGTTTGGTGCCGATCCGAAAACAAAAATTTTTCGAGTATCAAATCGTTGAAGTACTACAACGGTTTTCTGAAATTCAAATTATGTTTTAAACAGCGCTTTTTAGCTGTATTCCAACTTGATCCCATATAACATGAATTTTCCCGATTTTCCATGTTTCCACAGACTTTTCTTATTACTATGAAATTTGAAGAGAAAGTACGGAAAAAAATGATTCCGCATAGCTTATAAAACTTTTTTGTCGGAAAATTTTCAGGAAAAGTCGGAAAATTCCTGAAATTTTCGGAAAATTTTTAAGAAAAATTGGAAAATTCTGCATTTTTCCGGAAACAGATTTATTACTAATCATATCGATGAAAATTTGTCCAATGATTTTCCGGCTTTTCCGAGTTTTCCACGGAGTTTTCCACAAAAGCAACTTTATGCAGCTCATTTCGCTCTACAACTTTGTCTAAGGTTGCAAAACGCTCAAACGCTTCCTTGGTATGAGAAACTCCGGTAAAGCATTTTACACGAATTTTCCTCGATTTTTTCTGCAAGTTTTCGCCATTGTCGGAGAGAAAGTAATGATGCCAGTTGATAGGGAACTTGATCCTGCATAATTTAGAAAACTTTTTTACCGGAGAATTTTCCGGATAAGTCGGAAATTTTTTTCGGAAAAATCGGAAAACTCTGCATTTTTCCTGAAACGGATTTATCACTAATCAAATTTGTACTAAATTTTCAAATGATTTTTCCCGATTTTCTGGGTTTTCGAAGGAAATTTCCGGTTCAAATTTTGATAGATTCAATTGTCACGCGACATGAACCTGTGTGCCAAATTTCAGCTCGCTGTGATGACGAAAAGTGGGTCTACGAGAGTGTCGAAAATAGTAAAAAAGAAATAAATAGACAGACAAATTCGTGTACGAGTTAAAGAGAATGGCCTCAAAAGATCATAAATTTATAGACGGCGTCTGCAGCCGTTTAGGTTTACATAAGTCTAAGATAACCTAATGAAAAGATAGGACAGCCGAACAAATTAGAAATTTTCTTTGTTTTCTAGACTGAAATAAGTATATGTCATATACTTTCGTCTTTTGCATGAATGGGGAAAAAGAATTTGGCTATGTATTATTGTAGTCCAACTGAAACACGAGTTAAAAACAAAAATTGAGAGCACATAGGATTACCCGAATGATAAAATCTTCTTGAATACCTTCAAAATCCTTTCAAACTATTCATAGTTATGAAATTTTGGTATAGGTACACCAGGTCGCACTACTTAAATTTTTCAAGAAAAATATAAAATTCGTTTTGGCCAAGGTGCTCAAAGGAGATGTAAAATTTTTTGTCAAATAAAATTCTTATTTTTCCAAAAAATATGAGAGAATGCAGCATAAGGAGAGCATCCCACTTAATATTTTCAGAGCAAAACGAAAGTAAACAAAAGCACGTGCTATTCAAAAATCATAGAATTACAGCTACAATATGGGTCCATTATAACAGGACCATGGGTCCGAAGTACGAACTGTCTCAATATTTCAGAAAAACGCGCTTTCACATTTTTATATTTATTCGTAAAGGGGAACACTCGAATTTCCTCCTGATCGTAGTCGAATGTAGTCGACTATTTGGTACATTCAAAGTGGGGAGTGAACGATAGTCGTAGCCAAGCATAGTCATTAACTGTAAAAATTTGGTGGGGTGAACGCTTGCTAGTAACTCGTAGTCGACAAAAAGTCACAGAATCGAGCTCTTTAGGTCCTGAGAGAAGTTTGAGTACCCACACTCCTATAGCCATTCCCATGGTCAATTTTACAGTATTTCCCTGTTTTTTATTTGAACTGAGGTACTAGATTTTTCGCACTTTATATCGGCTCTACCTCTGTAGAGTTATAATCGGATCGGAAAACGGGTTTCACTATTCGACTCAACTCATTACCAGCTATAATTCGTAGAAGAAAATTATTCTCTGCGTACTTTTAGGTTGCGGGTATGAGCCCTCGGTGAGAAGGGGGGGGGGGAGGGTGGTTTAAATAAATACGGCATATTACATATCAAATTCAAGGTCTCACCGAGTGTTATTAGGAGGTGAACTTTTTTGCCGATTCAGAAAACTTTCTCGGGCCGTTTTTGGCGCCGGAAACCGATTTTTCATACACTTGAGTCACATACACCCCAGTTACTACAATTCGGATATATTTTTGCAGTTCTGTTGTGAACATTTTCTCATAGGAAGTAATTTTCGACGACTCACCAAGTCCGCACAATCACGAGAAATAATTGAAATAAACATTGTTAATAAAATATGTTCATATGTATCATAATGCATCGTTTAAGACATCTCTCATATCTGGAGAGGTGTCGGGCCTAAAGTTGTATGAAAAGTGAGCATTCTCCTTTTTATAGAGAGTATGATTTTTTTGTTTTCTTCTTTTTTGTTTCCTTTGCTAGCTGTGTACATTTAAACAGAAATCTCTTCTGTGTCCTAAATTGTCATTAAGTTAACTTTGCTTAAGTCACCCTCCCCATAATATGAAGGCCTTACAAAATGCGTTTCTAGAGAACTCGTCCGAAAGCCTCTTGCGAACAACGAACACTTTTCCATTCTGAAATATTCTTCAGATTGAATTTCCATTGAACATGCAAAACTTCTATACAATTCAATAAAATTTCAAAAACTTTCATTTGAAAACTGTATGTTTTCGAATATTTTACTGGAGTGAGCATGCCAAAAAATTAAATTAGATTAAGTGGCGCACCTCAGTATATATTGCCTGCTGTAAAGCCATAACCACGGTCAAGAAATATAAACAGAATTGAAAAATAATTAAAAACAAACAAAGTTACTCTAACTCAAGAAGAATTTGCAACGCAAGCAAATTCTGCTATGCAAGCATAATTCTTAATTGAGAAACATGTTCATACCCGGGGTCATCGCTTTACAAATTCCACAGCTATATGTGAATCATTCAATAATTCGATGTCAATGTAGTGATCAGAAAAGCTGACACAACATAAATGATTCTTTCAATGCATTATTGCAATTCTGCAATAATGCCCACCTTTTGGATTATCGTAGCAGGTAAAATAATTGTATAAATAACCTGTGATTGATTGAATAGAAACAGAGTTAAGTTAACTTTTGACAAGGTTCTTTTAATTCTCGTCACAGCGGCATATTCTGCCATAAGGAGTAAATTGGCATACTCTGCCTACCAAATAAACAGCGGCATACTCTGCTATAAAGAATAACTTGGCACACTCTGCCTTCTACATAAATATAGGCAAAGATCTGCCTCATTAAACTAAAGACACAGCGGCTCTTTAGCCATCCCAAGTAAGTGCGGCAGCTCTCTCTGCCTATCTAATTAATTAAACATAAAAGTGAAATTTTAAACAAATAATCATGAACAGCTCCAGAGCTCGAATAGGATCAAGTTTACCACACTGCACACCATGCGCAAACACCAAGTTCTAGTCTATTCACTTTCACTCATGAGTAGGTATACTAATTCAGAAGAGTGCACTTTTAGGTATAATAATGCCCACATTAACACAGTGGAGCAGTCCCATAGACCGCGATTTAAATTTACTTGAAAATGAATAATATAAATAAAATATTGAGATTTAAATGTGTTTTATTACAAAATGGGAGCTAAAAATCATAATTCAATTAAGTTGTTGTAACTTGAGGGCTACTACTAACAATGATTTGAGCAAAGAAAAATAAGGGAAATAAAATAATAAAAAAATATTGGAAAAATTCATTAATTTCATTGTATTAGCATTCCACCCAAAATACAGGGTGTTTCCCAGAGGTCAATAGAGCAGGAGGTGATAATACTAACCTAGACGAAACAAAAATTGTAAGGCAGGCGGGGGGGGGGAGCAATATCAACCGTTTAGGAGTTACCCTGGTTGCCAGAAAATATAATTTTAAATCGGCAATTGAGTGTTAAAAAATCGTCAAATGGGAGTCAAAATCGTCATACATATTAAATGAAATGCATCCTTTTTTTATGCACTTTGGTAAGGGATATTTTTAATAATGGAAGTATTTTTTATTTTTTCTACTTTGGAACAATTTCAAAATATGGTCAGCAGTATTTTTGTTAAATCGTTGGTTGAAAACTAATCGCTCGTACTTTCGTTTTGTGCTTCTCAGTATTCTTATGTGAAAACAAGTCAGATTTACTTGATGAAGCCTTCAATTCCACATTAAAAATCCTGCAAACAACTAACGGCCA
Source organism: Dioctria linearis (assembly GCA_963930735.1). NCBI lineage: Eukaryota > Metazoa > Arthropoda > Insecta > Diptera > Asilidae > Dioctria > Dioctria linearis. Next base: position 324,732,833 of record OZ005740.1, on the reverse strand, counting down.
TTTCTGATTGTAAGTCTAGGAAAACACTTCGTCGAGTAATTTTTGTGAACCATCGTTTCAAATCAGGATCATCTTCCAAAATTGAGAAAAACACCGGCGTTTTCTTGTAGTCTAGATTTATTATGCCTTTGGTGGTATTATAAAAATATTTCACTAAATTATTATTTCAGTATTCTACCTCTAAATTTTTTTTTTAGGTTCCGTCTGATTCTCAGAAGAAATGTCCATATCATTTTCAGAATTCTTCCACGTAGTATTCTTATTTTAAAAACATATTTTGAGAATATGAAAAGTTGTAGAAATTAAGAATTTACCTATTATTTTGATACATTTTTTTTTTTTGTATTCCCTTCGACATGGTGCTGGTATTGATATTTCTCATTAAATAGTAAAGTAAATCGTAATCATAAATGCTATGCAGATGCAGTTACAGTTGGCTCGAATTTTATTGATTTCGGCATGTATTTCCAGGTCAAAAATTTTACATTTTGGCATGTACACGTACGGTACCTTCAGGTCAAACATTTTTTGTTTCGGTATATAAACCTCAAGGTCAAAAATTTGTTCTGTACAAAAATTACCAAAGTTTACATCGGTATTAAAATTCTCAGTGCAAAAATCGTCTAAATGACGATAAAATCGTCAATCTGGCAACGCTTGATTAAGAAAAAAAGCTAGTTTTTCACAAAACACCTTGTATCTTAAAAACTACATGGGCGTATGGTCACAGTTAAGAGCTCATTCTATGCAGAGCTTCATCGTCTTTCCAACGACTGCTCAACCAGCCACATACCCCTCTCCCATCAAGAATTATAGTTCTCTAAACTAAAAAATTTCGGATTTTCTTAACTTTTTTTTTTTTAATTTAATCTCTATTAATTTTGAAAAACGGTCGTTAACATAACTTTTTTTATAAAAACTGTAAACTGTAGATTCTCCTCATTAATGTCACCTATTACACCCAGTGTGCGATCTGAAGCCCTTTAAGAGTTATTAGCTCTAAACGCAACTTCCCAAATTAAGTCTGACAGTGAATTTCAAATGCTCAGATGTCACAATTTATGCAAAGCTTAGTTGTTTAAATATTTAATTAAAACGGTTAAAAATGAAAATTGCTTGAAAACTTAATTTTTAAAAAAATTTACCCAAATACAAAAGATAAATTTTTACTAGTTTAACCTTACCCAAAATACACCCAAACAAAGAAAATCCTTTGCCAGGCCAGGAATAAGATAAAGATCCCCTGGGAATGAGAAAAGTCTTTTAACGCGCAGCCAATTATCAATTATTCCACCATCATCATCCATTGACTCTCTATTAAATGTCAGCTCCTCAACTGAGTTCCTTTAAATTCTGCAAGCGTCCCCCACATCCCCCAAAAAAAAAAAAAAACAAAAAATAAAACGAATTCAATTAAATCAGCGGCATAGAGTGAATCCCACATTTCTGTGCTCTAGTCTGCGTGGGACTTTATACGTTTTAGATGAAAATACAGTCGCGTGCCGTTACGATTGGCCGGAACCTTTCCGGGTCCGATACGCCCGCGGTGTATCGTTTCACTTCGACACTAATGGGAGAGTTTATACACTAAAACACCTTAACATTTCTTATTATATGCGGTGTTACATGCGTTTGTGTGGTAATTCTGTGTAGGCATATTATATATGTAGGTATGTAGGTATTTGTTTTCTGTAGCACTTGGTGTTAGTTAAGGGTAAAAGTAAAGATGAGAAAGAAGAAGCGCTTGATGTGTCTCTCGTGTTAATCAATTTAGAGACTCGTCGTACTCCTCTCGTTTGATGGGTTTTGCTTTTGCAGTTGGCACAGTGAATTTCTTGGAAACGCCCACATTTTTCGTTTTAATTGAAAAAATGAATCACACTTGTCGGTGCTGCTAGTAAAAGATTCATTGAAAGAGCTGAGCTTTAAGATAGTGTGAGGAGAATAATCAATTCATAGAGACACGATTTCCGCTTTCTGATTGCTATGAACTTTAGACGTTTTAAAATGTTTTCGCTCAAGGTGAGAAATAGTTTTTTTTTGATAAGAAACAATTAGCAGTGATGAATATTTGCATTTAATTTAATTCCCGGTCATTATAAGTTTGAAGTAGTTTTGGAATGTAAGTTATGATAATAAGTAGGGTAATTGCGCAAGTCTTCGGATAGCTCCTGTACTAATGACACTTTTTTATTTTATTTATAATAAAAATAAGAAAAGTAGTTAGGTAGGGTAAATGCACTGATTCGCGTCCACTACCCAATTTGCGTCCACTTTATTTTATAACATGCCATAAAACAACGTATTTTCCTTAAAATGTAGATACATATTTCCATATTCTCTACTGTCGTGTATGTACATATCTGCTACACTGTAAAAAAAAAAGCACAAATTGTTGCCGCAAAGCTTACGTATTTTTCCTAAATTTTAGGGAATACATATTCCCTACATTTTAGTGAAACATATCTAAGCTTTGTGGTAACAATTTTTCAAATTTTTTACTGTGTACCTATCTAAAGTGGGCAAGAGGATCGTTGAGTTATTAAAGTTCATATTCATATTAGAGTTCACTTCATTAGGTGTCCGCATGTGTGTGAAAGCAGTGGCGGATACAGGGGGGGGGGGGGGGGATCGGCCAAATCTTTTATGTTCTTTACTTTTTTCTTCGGTGACTGGAAGATAGTATTTTTAGAGTTCGAAGAAAAACTTTTTCTGGTCTCATTAAGAAGTTCGCTTTACAGAAACGATCAATCTCCCGGCTGAAGTATTATATTTCAGCTTGAAGAGATCACCTGTTCCATAAAAAAAAATCGTCAGTTTCAAAACGGAACGCTCTGAAAATTAAGCTTAGTTATTTTAGCAAAACATTTGAAACTACTTGAGTTTATTTCGATTACTCGTAAAATCACATTTCAATATTTCATGCTGCTTAAAATCCTGAGCAATGATATTTGTTTAACACTGTAACATTATGAATGCTAATGACTTCTTAGATTTGCGAATGGCCTGGTTCTGAAATTTTTTGAGTAACAGACTTGTTTTGTTTGTTGTCATCACTGACTTATAACAATGGACTGAGCGATTTGCTATTTCATGTGGCACAAAAAATATTGTGTTTCTGTATATCACCGTTAGAGCACCCTTTAAAACGATTATATAAAAAACATGTAAAACTCAACCAATCAGATGAAATTTTACACCCGTAAATCGAATTTAATTAAAAAAATATATTTTCTAGTGCCCAAGTGGTATTTTAATCGCTTATAAGGAATTAAACTCATTCCGACTTTAATTTTCAAAAGTTATTCTTAACTGAATTCTGCTTATGGGCAAGAGAGACGGAGCATGGTAAACACTAGCTTTACCTTATTCCTTCTGCAGTGATTGCATCTGTAGCCAACATAAAAACATCAAATGGCATAAGCAAACGTTCCAGAATGCAATATTTTGTGTTGGTAGCTCCAACTCTGCCATACGGCGAAAGAGAGAACTATAAAACTTGTACCATGCTTTCCTATAGGAAAATGACAATACGCTCAGTCCATTGTTATAAGTCAGTGGTTGTCATTCAATAGTTGCAATATAGCTGTCGAAGTTATTCTGTTTTGGTTTTGAGGGATACATGAATCATATTCAACAGAAATATATGTTCGCCACGTGAGCCATTCAGAATAATTTTTGTCAATAACATTATAAGAACTGATACTAAGTCATTCCCTAAACGGCTGCTAAGTACTTCTGTCCACACGGCGCAATATGTTATGTTTTTTTGAATTTGGTAAAATAATGTAGCAGTTAGATAATACGTTCAATTTTCGTTTATAATAAAACATCGAAGCAAATGCCTTTGGTAAATTGATTTCACTCTGCAAATCCTATCATATAACAAAAGTATTGGGGTCAATGTTCGTTCATCAACTTTTCTTTCACTTTTTAGTAAAATCTTAACGAAGTATATGCATCTTAAATACTACAAATATATCAGTGTTCAAAAACCTACATATTCAACAGACAATACAATGTGAAGATGGGTTCGATTCTTTATCTTTAACCCATTGTTCACAGGGGCGGATTAAGAAATTTTTCGCCCCTGGGCGATCAAAACTATTTCGCCCTTCCCCGGGCCCTCTTTTCAACTTTTTAATATGAAGATACTTAAGGAAAGAAAAAACTTTATTACTTTTTTTTAGGAAATTCAAAGCTACATTTGAACTAAAAGTGAACATTCGGAAAAATGTTAATGCAGCTTAACAATTTTTTCTTTTTTTTGATGATAAAAATCTATTAATAATTTCATCTTCAGAAATAGAATTCAAAATTTCATGAGAAATGTTGATTAGTGGCGCCAGGTAACTTGTATTTTCACCTGAAGGTATATTTCTGAGATAATCCTTCTTAATGTGGAAAAATACGGAAAAGAGCCGTTGGCAGATGGAAGGCAGAGATAAATTTTCAGTACTACCTCGATATTAGGAAATGTCAAGATTAGTTTTTCAGATTTTCAACTCTGTTCTCCCAAATTTAAGTTGCCATCGTGACCACTACGAATCAAAAAATATTTATACTGAACACATTCCTGAGGAAAATAATCATCTAGATCGCTTACATATATGCAGGGTGTTTCCCCTTAGGTGGTCAGTAGAGCTGGGGGTGATAGCACTTCACTAGACTAATATCATCCATTTAGGAGTTACAATGTGATTTAAAAAAAAAAAGTTAGTTTTTCACAAAACACCCTATATCTTAAAAATTAGTAGGCGTACGTTCTCAGTTAAACACTCATTGTATGCAGAACTTCATGGCCTTTCCAAGCACAGCTCAATCAGCCCAATATATCTCTCCCCTCAAGAGTTATGCTTGCCTAAACTAAAAATATCGGATTTTCTTACTTTGTTTAATTTAATTTTTTAATTTTGTTTTGCAAAACGGTGGTTAACATAACTTCTTTTATAAAAACTATAAACTGCGGACTTTCCTCTTCAATCTGTCTAAGTGAGTACTATCACTTCCTGACCTCTTAGGGAAACAGCCTGTAATAGTTGCTGTGCTTTTGTTTCTCGTCAAATGATAGTATAATTTTTTCCAAAAAACCGAAAAGATCCAGAATTTTTTTTCATATGCTATTTTTCTTTTTATTAGCTCTGTAACAAGTGCGTCTATAATTGTAATGAGTACATTTACTCGCTTAATCTCCATTCCTTCAAATGTCTTATTTAATCGTCGTCTTGTAGTATTCTTGTGGCCCTCTTGTTACTGATTTGATAATCCTGACACCCAGTAATTTTTCCCCCCATTTTTCAATTGAAATTGTTCCTCAGACTTTATATAAATCAATTCAATTCAATTCAATTCGATTCAATTTTATTTAAATAAATTGTACACAAGAATCAATCACTATAAACTCTTTTGTAGTACTTAGAAAGCGGTTAATATTCTATTACTTAAGCAGAGAATCAGATATTAATAATAGTGTAAGAGAAAGAAAGTTTCAGAATAACAGAAAATCAGAAAATTCAGATTACATGTTAAGTTTAAAAATAATAAGATATAATACAAATTAAATATATGTTAATCATTAAGGGACATTACGAGTACCTTAAATCTGACCGCCAAACCAGTGCTCTGGATATTTATTGGTAAGCGATTGCATGCGCGAACAGCACGGACAAAGTAAGAGTCTTCTTTAACTGAATATTGAAATCTAGGAATTATTTAATCATTATGACGCAGAGAATTTGAAAATCTAAGTTGGGTAAAAAGGTGCGCTGGTTTACCAAAGTAAATAATTTCGTGAGGAGATATGAGTAATTGATGATGAAGGAACTCAGTGATGAAACACCCCAGTAAGTCCTAGTGATGATTCATATAACAACTAAAAGGACGTCCGTATTTATATTTTGTAGAGTTTTACTGGTCTTATCAAAATGTATGTATACAATGGTTTAGGTATTCTAACATCAGGGTATTAACTATTTTTCTCCTTTACTTAGCAAATTATAATGGATTCGATGTCGACAACTTTAAAAGCCTACTCCGGTACTCATTTATTAATTTTATATGCCGCTCCTCAAGAAAAACTAAGAATAATACAGTACCTCTGCTTACGTTCGTTTTTCTGATTACCTAATGATAAGACTCAACAATTTTGTATGGGAAGGACCTGCAGCTACAATCGATATTATTGAAGTCTGTGCGTTTGTCTATGGCTGTACTTGTTTTCATTCCAAAACAAACAATGAAGCGCGGGGCTGCCAGACGATTATTCCTAATTATAAGTTAAATTTACATTTGACGGTAATATAAGGCGATCTGATTATTTTTTTATTTTTTTATAAATTTTTACATTCTAATTTAATTTTTTGATTTCCATTTTCGGTTTCGCCCCCTATGCTTTTTCGCCCCGGGCGATCGCCCAATCCCGCCCTATGGTTAATCCGCCCCTGATTGTTCAACGCTAAGGGTTATTAATAATATTCTATAGGCACAAGAATAATTATGTATTTCTGAGGGGTTATCCTGAATATAAATAAAATGTTCACAATACATTTCAAAATTTTAAAAAATTGCTGAGAAGGTATTAGCCTACTGCCATTCCCGTAATTTCTGTTTGAATTTAATTCGAGTCCTAACTTGCTTAATAGCAGGAAATAACAAATCTAAATGATGTGCATTCATTGACGTTAAAATATCGATGTCTATTTTACATTGTATATGTTATGAAAAATTCTTTTATATGCACTCACGTTATTTTATATTATAGATACCTACATACATGCCTTAAAAATATTCGTAATACATATTTCTCAAAATTCTATTAATCGAATTAACTCCATTAAGTCGAACAAATCGTTTGTAACTATTTCCACTGATTGTACTTCCCCTGCTTCTTTTATTTTACCTAAATTAAAAATAACACTTTCCACACTCATCTTTCACCTTACACAAATAACTTCATAGTTAAGTGCGCGTATTCTTAACTATGAAGTTATTAGCAAGATCTGTGCTTCGAAGATAATTTGTTAGCGCTATAAGTGCTTTACCAATTGCCGTCATTACGCCCGACATTCGTAAACGTACGTACGTGCGTTCCTTTTATACGAAAGGCTTTATAAATTCTAAAAGTATATGCGTTATATATCCTACAAAAGTCCTAAAGATTTTAAATAATTTTGTGCAAATAGAGAATTTACGACAGCTTTTTTTAAATACTTCATTATATTGTTGTTTAAAATTTTCAAACTTTTGTGTTTCAAATTCGCTTAGTCATTTCATCACTCTATGTATGATATAACAACACTAACAATGAGCTCATGTAATCTGTACCCAAGTAATATACGAGGTGTGATAAAAAAATTCGGTGAATGAATGTTTATAGCAGTAACTTCTGGCGCTATATCCATTTGAATCTATCCGTCTGATAGCCTGATTCTTTCAGAAAGTCAATGTTAAGGTTAAACAAGTTGTGACTTGTTAGTCGGCATCCAGAGTAGGAAGAGTAACGTCATGTTTACCGTGTCTGTCGCACATTATAGATTTCGAACAACGCTCATAAATAGTTAAAATCAGTATATAGAGATAATGAACTGACTCTGAGGACTGTCTATAAATGATTTGAGGGATTTAAAATAAGAAATGAGTGAGTTGAAGATCAGCAATGGTCGGGACGTCCTTGGACCTCAAAAACACATGAAAACGTGAAAAAACTGGCAAACGGATTCGTTCAAACAGGCGATTGACTATTCGAGAGCTTGGAGTAGAACTGAACGTCTCGCTTGAGCAGTGATGTCAGATTTCAAGATTTATCTTGAAATTCAAGGTTTTTGGTACCTATTCAAGTTTTCAAGATTTTAGACCCGAGATTCAAGATTTTTCAGATCCAATTCCAATAAATTAATAAATATCTTAATCAACATAGTTTAATAGTTACGATTCTCGACTTTTTGTAAATTTAACGACATCTATGTGTCAGTCAGCTCTTCTCGACAAAACTGAACTCGCAGAACTTTCCCTAAATTGCTCTAAATTATCAATGGCTGTCATTGTCATGTGTGTGATGTGTCATTTCATTACTGTGTGGAAAAATAACGAAACTGTTAAGCTGACAATGAAACGATTTTTAATTGCGGATGCGCTTTCTACTGAAAAAGGTAAAGAATTGTTTCTTTAATTTTGTTTGCTTCAATACACAAGGGCAGATTTCAACAGATGCATCGAAAAAACAAAAGGCTGAAGCGGAAAGAAGTGCAAGTTATAAAAGCGAAGATTTTAATTTATCCGGTAAATGAATTAATTACATGTATGTGTGGATGTTATTAGTTCAATTCGAATTTTAGATAAAAATCCTAAAAATAAGGAACACAAGCGGAAGCATGCAAATAAATTTAGTCCACTGTGGTTGCTGGATCCCAATCTCAAGAATTGGCTCATAGAAATGCCATCCAAATCCAATATTCCACACTGCAAAATTTGCGACCAAACTTTGAAAGCTTGTGGAGGTAAAAGAGACTTATTTTTACATGCAAAGACAGAAGAACATTTAAAATTACTTTTGGGCTTACAAAAGCAACCCACTATTAGCAATTCATTAAGCCAACAAATTCCAAGAAACAACAAAGCAAGCTTAGAGCTGAAAATTGCCGCATTTTGTGTTGAACACAATTTGCCCTTTTCCGCAACAGATCATTTGGTAAATTTGATAAAATGTATTCCAGACAACGAAACTGCGAAGAGTATAACGGGTGGACGAACAAAGGTAACGTGCATTGTAAAAGATGTATCACTAGCGCAGCAACAACTCGAAAATTTAACAAAGAATCTTCAAGAAACTAAATTTTCAGTCTGTATTGACGAATCCACGGATTTAAGTACATGGAAGCATCTCAGTGTTGTTGTCAGATTGCATAGCAACTTCAAAATAAATGATTACTTTTTCTCTTTAATTAAAATGTCTTAAGTCGGATGCGGATTCCATATATAACGCATTAATAGGTATTTTTAATGCCAATAATATTAATTATAAAAAAAATTTAATTTGCTATGAAGGAGATGGCGCCAACGTCATGTGTGGGAAAAATCATTCTGTTGCTAGTCTTTTAAAGGACGATTGTCCACATCTCTTTATACTTAGGTGCGTTTGCCACTCGTTCAGTTTATGTGCATCATATGCATGTATGAAATTACCCAACAGTATTGAAAAACTTACTCGTGAAATTTTTAATTACATTCAAAATAGCCCCAAAAGAAGCGAGTTTTTCAGTAAAATTCAAATAATCTTAGAATTAAAACCAAGAAAATTGCTACATCCGCACCAAATAAGATGGCTATCACTAGAAGCTGTAGTCAATAGAATCCTGGAATTATTTGAACCTCTAAAAATTTATTTCGCATTTGTTGTCAATATTGACAAAATACAAGAAGTCCGAAAATTATTAAATTTATTAGAAAATCCAACAACCAAACTATATTATGAATTCCTAAAATACATTCAATTTTATGTCAATAACTTAAATGGACTTTTTCAGAGTGAAGCACCTGAAATCTTTAAATTACATTCCGAGCTTGGAAATATTGTTCTTACTATAATCGATAACTTTATGCTTAGAGAATATATAGATAGCACACCACTTTATCTCATAAACCCTAATGATTCCTCTAAATATTTAGAAATAGATTCTATCTATCTTGGTAGTGCTGTAGAATATTCCTTAAGCCTTCTTAAAGAAAAGGCATCATATAACAAAGAAGCTATTAATGAATTTAAAATTCATTGTCGCGATTTTTATGTTGAATTAGTTGTGCAAACTTTTAAGCGATTTAATTTTCAAGATGAAATTATGAAAGATTTTTATTGGTTACACCCAAAAGTAGTAATTAGTAAAGAACGAAAAACTATAACGAATTTCTATAAACATTTTCCAAATTTAATTGATAGTGTCGATATTCCAAAAATTGATGAAGAATGGAGAGATTTACGAAATTTTGATTTTTTTACATACAAACTTGATGAAAGTACCAACGTCGAAACGTTTTGGGCAACCATTCTAAAATCGAAAAGAATGTCAAACAACTTTGCATTTCCATTGTTAAAAAAGTTTGTCTTTGAACTATTATCGCTGCCAAATTCTTCTGCCGTTGTTGAAAGAACAATTTCACAAATAAATTTAAATAAGACTAAAGTGAGAAATAAATTGGCAACAGATACTTTAAATGCAATTTTATTAACAAAAGACTATTTACGACGTGAAGGTATTCAATGCTTTGATGTAGAAATCAATTCAGATATAAGCCAAAAAATGAAATCAAAAAATTTGTACGGTTAGAAAAGTCATATTTTTATAATTTTAGTTATGTTTGTTATGCTTAGTAATAAATATTAACTTTATCTGCAATGGGACATTGAGTTAAGTACCTGAAATTGGACATTAAGTTTTTATATTTTTTCTTCTGTTATTAAACTTTATTAAATACATTTCAATGAGTTTTAATGACCTTATAGCACAATCTTGAATTCAAGTTTTTTATTCAATTATTTCAAGATTTTCTGTCCGCCTCCACCGTAACTCTTCGAATTTAACACCATGTGACTTTTGGCTCTTAACAAAAATAAAAACTGCAGTAGAAGAAAAACGTTTGACACCTTTTTCGAGATTTAGAGGGTTACGACAGAGCAGCTGAATGCCGTTCCTAAAGAACCCTTCCAGAAATGCTTCCAATCATGGAAATAACGTTGGGATAAGTGCGTCGCTAGCCAAGGAGAGTCAGAGTACCTACTTAGAAAGAAAATAATTCGAATTTGATGTAAACTGATTAGTTGTTTTGTAATAAAACCATTCACTGTATTTTTTTTATCACACCTCGTAATATAAGTAATTCAATAAAAGTAATTTCTACTTCTAAATTTAAACTTTCTTAATCGCCCCCCCCCCCCCCTAGAGCAAATGTCTGGATCCGCCTTTGTATGAAAGTGCAATAAAAGAGATTTTTTTAATGTAGTGCTATAATTTTAAAAGGTAAGCGACTTCTCTTTTTATTCCATTTTTATTTCATGAGAAATCTTTTTAAGTACCGTAAAATGTGGTTACAAACGTAGAATATTTTTTTTATAGCAAAATATATCACTTACTTATAATCAGAATAGCTGATATTTACTTTAACATTTGAGAAAGGATGATGTTGAATTATTTTATTTATACTTTTTTCATGAGATAGGTACTCTCTATAATAAATTATTAAAAAAATTAAATGGCGCAAAGTTGTTCTTATTAATGGGGTTACTTTGCACCGGCTTATAAATTACGTCAATATCTTATCTTAAATCGCAAGGGGCGCGCAATTTTATGTGGTCTGGAACCAAACTTTGTGTCATGCAAACAAAGCTAAACAAAATTAGCAACTATTCTGCCCAGTTTTAATTACCAAACAGCTGTTCAATAAGTAAATGAAAGACTACTGATTCAAAAAGTAACAAAACCTTCATATTACAAATGAATACACATAGGAAAAAAATAAACAAAAACTAGAGTATTAAATTCCCCAGCGTGTTTCAAGCTCCTCTATTCGGAAAATTTCTCATTTAGAAATCAGTTTAGGCTCTTCAATTGAGCCAATTATATCAGCCCAATTGTAAAGCATTTTGTCCTTTTTCTCCGGCCACTTCCAGTAATTTAAGGACTTAATCATTGCAGAAATGACTGCCCCATCTTCTTGCAATGATTCTGTTTTGCCTGGAAAATATTCCCCTTCATACAGGAATACAACATATTGTCCAACTTTCTTTTTTAAAAGTTGAATATATGCTGTCTTCTTTTCACCAGTTGAGACGAAATTTTCAAATAAAACTGTATTGAGAGCCATAATGAAATAGTTTAGATTCGACAGCAAATCAGTAGCAAGAGCAGCAGTTAAAAAACAATTTATAGCTATCCTGAAGCACTATTGGAACCTTTTTAAAACTTGGAAACTATTTTATTTTAAACAGTTTCTGAGAAGACTTTAATAAAACCATAGCAATATCTACAAAAATATTTCGCGTCATGTCATATTGTAATTTGCGAAATATTCAGAGAGAGAGCCAATTACTTCGGATATCGCTACACAAAATTTCTCTCACATAGTTTTACTACATCGCATAACTCTCTCTGATTGTTGATAATGAAGGTTTAGAAATAAGAAATAACTGGGCTGTAAAGTCAAAAATAATTTCTTTAAATATCAACATTGACGGATTGCCTATATTCAAGAGCGCTATAGAAGATCTTAGGCCTATTCTTTTAATATCCATGAAATATTCCTTTTTCATCCTAGAGTAATTGCTATTTACAATGGAAAGAACAAATCTGGTGATTTAAAGGCATTTCTGTTTCCATTTGTTGCTGAATTGAAGGCAATTATAGAAAATGGCATTGATATCAATAGAAAGAAAAATAAACGTTGTATTATTACAATTATTACAATGAGCCCGTTTAAACCGTGCCATTTAGGACTAGTTTTACGTAGTACTAATATTAAGTGGTCTAAACATGCCGTATTACGAAAAACTAGTTCTATTTTAATTCGGTTTCTGATGCGGTATTGACCTACAAAAATTAGTATTAAATGTAGACATAACCTCACATAAGGTAATGTCTATGTTTACAAAGTGGAATGCTTGTGTTTATTGGTCGAGTGGTTTTTTATTTTATTTTCGTGTGTATTAGTAGAGTGGACTTTTTATTTATTTAAAAGGAGTGGAGTGAAAAAATAAAAAAGTGCGAACTGGTCAGAGGGTGAGACTGATTCCCTTATAAACTTCTGTATTGAAGAAAATATTCCGTCCATTTTCGCAAAAATAAGGGAGCAAATGCTGCAATTGGGGTATGAGCGGAGTGTATCTCAATTACTTGTGAAATACAAACAATTGAAGGGGAAATACAAGGAAGTGACCCTAAAATTGGGAAAAAGTGCCGGAAGCTCGACAAGTTGAAATTTTTCGACAAAATGAAGGAATTGCTTTATAATAGGCCAGTTGAGTGTTTTCCGGAGCAATGCGGAGTAGATCCGAAGCCCAGGATAAGCTCAGCAATATTTGTTGATGCAGTGCCCAGCACCTCTAATAATTATGAAAGATCAGCAGATCAACTACTTTCCACTGATGAATTAATCGTCGAAGAATTAAGTATGAACTATATCTACTTTATTTTACAAAAATCATAAAACTCTTTTATTCTTTAATTAAAGGTGAAACTGATGACATCGTGGAGGAAAACCACAAAAGGAAGCTCCGAAATGAAGCCATTCACAGGAAACCCAAACGGAAGCCTTACAGCACTGCATTAGCGGAATTCTCCAGTAGTTTTTTTGAGCAACAACGAGAATTAAACAGAGAATTTTTATTGGAACAAAAGGCTATAATAAAAGGGAATACGACGAAAGGGCAAGGAACGAAGACAGAATTTTTTTTCAAACGTTGTTAACACATCACGTTAAAAATAATAACAATATACTATACAAAAAAAAGCAAAGCAATATATTAAAATAATTTAATCTAGTTTCTGTGTACAATTTATTCACGAAAAACCTATAGAGCTTGACAGAGATATTCACTTAGAATATCTCGAATTTCTCTTCCCGTTAAGGAATCATGAACACCTAAATGTCGAAAAGGATGTTCATACAAAGACATCTCAGGGTCATTCTTCAATTCATCAATTCATTGTATTGTGAATCCACCATTTCTTGTGTAATATGCATCCAGCTACCACAACTGATGGCATAAAAAAATGATTAATATCACTTCTTTTTGATAGCAATCTCAAACGAGCCTTTAGTCTTCCAAAGGCGATCTCCACTGACACCCGGCAGCTGTTTAAAGCTTTGTTGAAAGCTTCTTGTTGCGAAGGAATTCCAGTTCCAGCGTAATCCTTCAATAGCCATGTCATCAAAGGATATGCAGGATCTCCTACAATTACGTAGGGAATTTCTTCAGTGCAAATATTTTTTGTTGCCTAACATATTAAAACAAACCTGTAAGTATGCATACAATTGCTATTCTATTGAAAAATATCTGAGGAACAAAATCCTTAATATATTTATATATAAACTGGATCCCTTGAAAGCAAGTGCGTCGTGACAACTTCCTGGGTATTTGCAAGAAATGTTTCGGAAAAGTAAGTTATGATCAACTACGGCTTGTAAATTTAGAGAAGCCCAGCCTTTCCTGTTTATAAAATCTCTCCGGCCGCTTTCAGATGGCATAATAGGAATGTGGGTACCGTCTATGCAACCAATTATTTGAGGTAGAAGACATTTTCTCTCAAATTAGTGGGATATTTCCTTGCATTCTTCTTCATTTGGCATGCAAATCATTTTTGCCAGCAGTTTTTTGTTTATGAGATTGATAACCTCATAGAAATAGGAATGAACAGTGCTCTTATGCATTCCAAATACATCACCTACAACTCTGTACTCACTACAAGAGGCTAATTTGTATAGGGCAACGGCAAGTTTCTTTGCTGCACTGGCTGGTTCGAGTGGGCTTATTGCGTTTAATTTTGGAGATAGCTCTGGTTTTAGTTCATCACATAGATCAAAAAAGAGACATCTTGGCATTCGAAATGCCTCTACCCATTGTGCGTCGTCAAAATGATTTAATGCATTTGCCCAAAAGCCTGCATTTCGTTTCTTTCTACATATTTTACGGCGAGGCTGTTTGTAAATAGTGACGCCCTTATACATAATTAATAGATAATTTTTGCAGATTTTCTTATAATGTTTTGCCATTAGCCTGAAAATTTTCATGTTTTATCTTGGGTATTTAGTAATATAAATAGCAGTGTGAGATCTGTGCTCAAGCGAAGGGGGGTCCCGGTTTAAAGGATAACTTAACTTTATAAATTCAAATATAAAAATTTTTATTTCAATATATTACTTATAACTAATATCACAAATTCAATTATTAAGACCTAACCTAGCTTACTATAGTTTTAAAGAATTCAGTGAGTTCAAATACTTATACAAACAATTCAATAAAAAAACAAATGCTGCCGCTGAGGTCTGTTCCCCTTATTTCTGAAAAAGAAAGAAAATCCACTATTAATAAAGTAGAAGTTCTGTGCTACACGTGTATGCACGGTAAGATAAAACAGAAGTAAATTTCTGCAGCAGGAGTAGATTCCTGCTTAGACGTAGGATTAAAGCAGAAGTAGATTTCTGCAGTAGGAGTAAATTCTTACTTAGGTGTGGGATGGAATTAGCAGAATTAAATTTCTGCAGTAGGAGTAAATACCTACTCGGAAAATCAGAGTGTGTTCAGAACAAATTCTTATAGTGAATTCTTTTCTGCTACTCGGTGTAAGCACTGCCACCGAATCTGTCATTTTCGTACTCTTTTCTTCCCACCACACCAGTACCAAACCCAAACGCGCAATCTTTTCTACCTCTGTTATTTTTGGTGCTGCCCCTGGTTGCAAATTTCTACTCCCAAATTTTGTCCGGTGTCGGGTGTTGACTGAGGTTTGCAGTTTGTTTTATTGTTTTGATTGAGCGGGATTTTTGTGTTATTTGTTGTGGAAAATTTAATTAAATCGTTTTTGTTTTAGTTTATTGTAATTTGTGTTTGGAAAGAACAGTCTTACAACATTTGTTGTGATTTTTATTATATTTGTGTGTGGAAAAAACATTAGAGCGTTTGTTTTGAAGTTTTTATAATTTGTGTGTGGAAAAACATTATTATTATATTTATTATTTTATTATATATTTATATTATTATTATAACAATATGCCTAATGAAAAAGATTTATTATTGGCATTCAATATTTTAAATTAAGACTCGACGGATACTTCAGAGGAAGATAATGTGGAATCGTTTTTATTACTAGTGCCAATTTTCCGTAACTGTACTGTTCTCCATAGTGCGTCTTACAGTCCCGTCGCCATGTAAAGGTAATGCGCGTTATAATTAAGACAAGAACTACAACCGGCTCTTTTAGAATGTATGAAAGAAGGCATTATTATACCTCAAAAGTCCGACTGGAACACGAACAGATACATTTAAACCTCTGAAATATATGTATATGTAAATTCGGAGAACGTTCTCACAGCAATAGTAAATCAGTTTTATAAACGCTGCTAAAATGTTTACGCAACACGCTTTTACAAAAAACTCGTTTTATAAGATATTTTATATGTGCTCCTAGAGCGTACCCCGGAGGAACTTAAGTATCGTATTAAGGTTCTATAAAGTGGTTTCCGTTGGCTTTATACAGTGTACTGCAAGAACGTTATCAATACAAACTTTATAAAACATAAATTTTTATTAAAAGCTGTGAGAATACTCTTGCAACTCTTACAAAAGTTGAATTGTTTCGTTGGGTGAGTCTATACTGTCGTTTACTTAATCCTCCGTTCAACCCTCTATTCACCCCCTTAAGGGTTCAATTTCGAAAATCGATAAAGTACGTGTTTAATTATTTTGTTACTGGAATATTTTTGTAACATTTTAAGTTGATATGCGCGCGTTATTTATTTTTTTCCTTTTCCCTATTAACCCTTAGAGGTTGAATTTCGAAAAATCACTTTATAGCGAGCCCATACCGCAACGTCCCAAAAAACGGCTTCATTGCAAATTTAATGATTTTATCTTTAGTAGTTTCGATTCGCCGATGATGAAGCAGCCTGCCTATGTTATGTAAATTAAGTATAATTTATAAATTTCCATTACACTTAGAATTTACTGAATTTTTGACAACATCCATTCCAAAGTGTTCCTTTCAATATATTCACAATGTCGCTTCGTATACCTACCTTTATGATTCCTATACCATCACTACGATTTCATCGAAAATTAAATTGATATTTTCCAGTTATCTTTATATTTTCAAATTAAACAAAACTCTCTTTACACCTGTCCTCTACCATGCATATTATGGAAAATTTAATAGTATTGTTACGGCTAAAATGTAATTTCCTGAAACTTATCATCTCCGCAATAAATTTCCATTAAGGAAAAACAACGGAAAAATAAAAACAAAACAGAAAACCAGGATTTACGGTCATCAGGGCAAATGAAGCGGTTGGCGCGGTCATAAATAAAATTCATTTGAACAGCCGCAATCATTTGCAGATCGGTCGAACATAAAAACTGAAGAAATCGGGTGAAAACACCTTAACGACACCTCAACTCAACTAAGCCGCATTGGCCTTTATGTCATCATCGTCGTCATCATCAGCCAGAAGAATGAAATAAAATAGCCAGGTAAAATATCATTTATCAGGTAAGGTGCGTGCCAAAAAATTTTCCAACAAAACGAAACTCCTGCAGCTTGATATACAACCAAACACACTATTTATGTTTGTTGGGTGCAGTTTTCGAGTGCCCTCGTCAAAAGATGACGCAAAAATTAAACCGTGCAGACAGACGCACCTGCTTTTTGTTATATACATACGCGATCCGAAGACAATCCACGCGACGCGAATTTGGTGGATGTAATATTTAAGGGACAGTCTTAATTATTGTCTCCACCCCGAAATTTACTAACCGGCCTATGTCTTAGGTAAATTTCTGGTTATTATAAAACTGCAATTCAAGGGACAATGAATTTTTCCCATAATACTTTTTTTGTTTTGGACCATGCACCTTTTTTTTGTTATTTATTAACGGTGAAAATGTTTGTATCCGACTGAACTATTGCGCAAAGGGCACCGAAGCAGGGTCAGCAGGCACACGCTGATTTCATGTTTTGATAAAATAAAGTGCAGTAAATTTTGTCGTTGTTCACCGTTCTCTGTAGTAATAGAAGGAGCTTCTAATTGGACCGTATGTCTTGTAATCCTTGATTGTCTCTAGACTCGTAGCACGAACATACATACATACAAACATACATACATATATATGTAATATGAAAAGAAAGGACCTCTGAACTGTGAAGAGTACGTTAAGGCACGCGTTGCCACTAATGTCGCCAGTTCAGCAACGTAAAAACCGGAACTTTCTGAGTACAATCATTAGTCGCTTCCCATTTTCGAGGTCTTTTCGAATCATTAATGTCCGCCGGTTTTTGTTTTCGGATTTTTTTTTCGTTTTTTTTTTTTTTGTCAAAATTACATTGTCTTCGTTCGTCGTATCGTATAGATAAGTTAGAGTATACAAGATTCTTCATCCATCCCTGTTAACCGCCCCATCATGAATTAAGTGTATTATTGTCTTGGTTAAGTACACCTCCTTTGAACAACATGCAAATTGCGAGTGAGTTTTAAGGAAAATGTCAAAGAATGCAGCTGCATTTTTTGGTCACTCTTATAGGTCTCCATATTTCAATGACCATGGTAATGGTAATTGCAAGCTGCTTTTATTGTTACCTCCGCAGATAGTTGGAGAACAACAAAACTCAGTCAGACTTCGAAAAAAAACAAACCAAAAAAAAAATGAAAATCATTTTTGCATCAAATTGCACACGACCGCATAGAAGGGCACCTCGTATAATTTTTCTAATTGGAGACGAACACGGGTGCATATGCTCTAATTTCGTTTATAAATTGCACTTGCGCGCACGCCCATGCCACAAAAACCCTAGCTCGAGGCACGCTCGCTGGAGCACACCACTTATATATAGCAAGCGCAAAAGATCAACCACCGATGATCAAACTTCGATTGTCTCAAAATATGTGTTCAGCTTCTATATACGCGCGCTATCGAACCCTAGCATCGTCGTTGTTCATCATGATTCTCGTCATCATCAATTTCAAGATGATGATGAAAATATAGCCAGGAACCGAAGTTGGTCAGACAATTTGAAACGCATCACCTCAAATCATAGGTTCCTTCTAGGCTCATATATAGCCTAATTTGCATACCACGGCATAGCATAGCCTGATGCATTGATTATCGCGCTTCAGGCCACTGGGCCACTGGAACGATGCCTAAACTTGCAGCGCACACAGAATCTTTTTTTTTCAGAGCTAAAGGCTAAAGTTAAGGTCTTTCTGACTGACATTAGAATTTCGGTGATTAACCCATGCGCAATCTTTCCAGAATTTGCTTGCATATAAAATGCGCATACAACTGAAGAAGAAGGAAGGCCTCCTTCAGTGCAGAAGTATGGATAGCGTAAAAAGAATTGTACACCTTTTGCGCTTGTTAAATTGTTGCCTGAGGACAATTTTAAAGGATTGTTAGGAGTGTTTTAAGAGATTTCTCGACAACTTTTAGAAGGAAGGTGGTGGTGGTGGCGAATCTTAAGTAGTTCCAAGCACGCAAGTCTTAATCACTGTTCTTCGTTATTGCAATTTGTTGCAGCAATTTTTGGCGGATGTTGAACTCATGGAGCATTTGATTTTATTTAGTAAGTTGAATATTAGTGCCAGTGGGTGGTACTCTGAGGACTTATTATAATAAATTTATGGATGAATGGAATTGAAAATAAATACACAAAAATACCGTTCAACATTGTTTCTTCCGAATATTTGCTTTTCCACTTCTATCAGTAATACCGACAACACCAAAAAGCCAACGATCGTCATTTCATGATGATAATATGTTTAGTGATAATCATATTGTTCTCTCTTATAATTAATTGGGGCCAAGCTTAATTAAGCACACTTGAGGCTGAAATTTGATCAAGTGAAAGACCCTCTCTAATATACCTATAGCATTCTCATATTTATTTAAACCATGACCAAATGTGTGTAAATTTTAAGCAAAAAAAATTTAAACCTTGAACAAATGATTCGAAACCCTTAACAAATAAATTTAAACCTTGAACAAATGATTTTAAACCCTTAACAAATAAATTTAAACCTTGAGCAAATTATTTTAAACCCTTAACAAATAAATTTAAACCTTGTACAAATGATTTTAAACCCTTAACAAATAAATTTAAACCGTTAACGAATGAGTTTCAACTGTTTACAAAAAGACTTAAACCTTTAGCAAATATATTTAAACTCTTAACAAATTTATATTTAAAATATTTTATTTCAACTAAAGTAAGCACTTCATACAATTTTTTTTTTTTTCAAATTTTGGCTGCATATATAATCTGCAATACTTCTGACTTTTCAGTGCAACGGTTGACCATCCACCTTAGGAGAAGTATAACCAAATCCATTATAGAGTTGGAACAGTCATTAGGTGTGATTTGTTACAGGCTATCTTCGATCACTGAGAGAAGATTATATTCTCTACTCATGTCATCTAAACCTGAACGTGCATGTGTCTTCATTTTAGAAAACGATAGGGTTTAACATAGTCAAGTAAGGGGGCAACAATTTTATTGTTAAATTTGTGGTTTTAATCTTTATCTTAGAAGATCTTAAGCCCGCTCAAGAAGGGGCACCCGTGCTCGAGTTATAGTCCCAGCAAAACGTAGCAGAAACGACACACTTATTGCAGTGATAAGTAACCAAGGAATTGCAAATTCTACTTGCAATTCCGATAGGCTTTTGGTGACGCATTTTTAATTTTGGATAATGTAAGAATACACAAATCACAAGAAGTTCGCGAGGTGTTAACTCAAATGAATTTAACACTAAAACTTTTGCCGTCTTACTCGCCATGCTAAACCCTATCGTTTTCTAAAATAAACATATATGCACGTTTAGTTTTAGGTGACATGAGTAGAGAATATAATCTTCTCTCACTGATTGCAACAAATCACAACTAATGACTGTTCCAACTATATAATGGACTAATTTTACTAATTCCTAAAGCAGTTGATGGTCAACCGTTGCACTGAAAAGTCAGAAATATTGCAGATTATATATGAACCCAAAATTCGATGGATGAAATGCTTACTTTAGTAGAAATAAAATATTTTAAATATAAATTTCTTAAGAGTTTAAATATATTTGCTAAAAGTTTAAGTCTTTTTGTAAACAGTTGAAACTCATTCCTTAACGATTTAAATGTATTTGTTAAGGGTTTAAAATTATTTCTTTAAGGTTTAAATTTATTTGCTTAAACTTTAAACTCATTTCTTAATGGTTTAAATAAATCTGAGAATGCTATAGTAAAATCACAAATCTCAAGGAATAGAAAAAGGATTACTTTCCAAATTACTGAAACGTTTGATTAGCTCTAATTGACTCTCTTCAACTTAAACTTCAAGTTCCAAAATCATCATTCTTGGTGACTTCAACTTACCGAATTAAAATTGGTCTTTCGATAATATTAATAATTATATGTAGTTCCCAGAAAATATTTTCAGAAAATGTTTCCATATTTACCTCCCTTCTTAAAAATATGGGCTTTTTCGGTGTGAAACAGTATAATTATCAAGTGAATTCAAATGGAAGAATTATCGATTAACGCCATTTGCACGAACGACGAAAACGGAAACGCTGAACCG
Source organism: Dioctria linearis (assembly GCA_963930735.1). Classification (NCBI taxonomy): domain Eukaryota; kingdom Metazoa; phylum Arthropoda; class Insecta; order Diptera; family Asilidae; genus Dioctria; species Dioctria linearis. Next base: position 324,711,513 of record OZ005740.1, on the reverse strand, counting down.
AAAAACATTGAGAAATGCTTTTCTCGAAAAATAAAGTAAAACATTAATGGGCGGTTTCACATTCTAGACTTAAGCCAGAGCTTAGCTTAGCCAAGGGTGTGGCGTAATCCTAGATCTTAAGCCTACTTGGTTTTACACAGGCGCGTATCCAGACCTGCAGTCTGGGGATGGTGACAACTAAAATTATCAAGGGAGAAGAAAAAATCGGAAGAAGTTACTTTAAATTTTTTTTTTTTATCATATTTAAGGTTTGATTTGGAAAACCTATCCATAATATTATCCACATCAAAGTCAATATCAGGGTGGACATCAAGGACTCATAAGCAGATACTCCGTCTCGTGCAGAGATTGTAGAAATAGATACAAACGATTCTGTCACGGGTGAAGTAATTGACAGAGAGCGAGTTTGCACCTTGAGTTATATTTAAAGGAATGGGTGTTGGAGTACATGATATGTTACTGACTATTTCTTCTGATAGGAAGTTAACTGATCTTGCTTTCTTCTGATTCTGAGAAAAGTTGTCAATGGTCTGAATAATATGCAAGTTTATGCTAAAACCTGTAAATAAAATAGGAGCAGGTTGATAAATAAGAACCCAGGATTTAAATTCACCCCAAGTTTATTCGACAACTCACAATTCCAATACTTAATTCTAAACACAATTCAATAATAAGTTACTATAACAATAATAAAAATAATGTTTTGGCCAATTCACCAATCTGTGGATAGACAAGATATAATTAGAAAGATTTACTGACGGTCCAAAGCATCGCCAAGACTACCTTTCAACACAAGGTAAAATATATATGAAATACTTGACGGTCCAAAGCCACGCCTAGACTACCTTTCAATACAAGGTATAAATATAATAAATATTTGTTATTTATTATGAAGTGTAATAATGAGGATCTTTCCTTAATGGTCGTCTGAGGAATAATGAATTTACTTTGCTGCTTTCGGCCTTATATACCCTGGAGCTCCGTGGCAATAGTGAGTCATCCCTTGTAGAATATAGCCGACGTCACTGGTAAATTTCCCAAATTTATTTCCTTATCAGTGTGTCCAACTTTCAGAAGCGAATGCAAGAGTCCATTTGGTTACAGCGGCTTACAAATTGTGAAATTGAAACTAAATGTCTGACTGCAGGCCGGTTAATATTATTCAACAGAGTAGATGTCCAGATCTGTCAGATAAGTATTTCTATTAATATTTATTTCATAAATAAATTTTTGTGTTAATATTAAGAATTTTTTCTTTGTAATTTTATTTGTTTTCCTTTCAGCACTTAACTCCAGGGCATAGCTACGTAATCACCTAATTTGTGAAATAAGAAATAAATGCGAATAGATTGAAATTAACCAGTGTTTGTTGTTGTTGTTTTTTATTATAAAAAGCATGTATGTGTTGCATTATGCTGCAACAGGTCTTATCAGTCTTCCACATTACACTTTCGCTACTATATCTACCTCGAAGATTATCCTTCTCGTACAAATTACATTACCTGAATTAATACGAAAGTACAAGCCAAGCAATGCCAACTACCGCAGAGGAAAGCGAATGGATTTTATTTTTATAGTTTTGCCGCAAAAACTTTGAAGAAAAATTGTAGAATCAACTTTAGCGTAACTCGATCAATCCAACTAATGGTTTTCAGTCACCAAAATTCGAAAGAAAAATGTTCAAGTAAATTTCTAAGAACAAGAACGCTTATAAATATCTTTAGCGATCAAGACCAGACAAGACACGAGAATCAATCTAACTCTTTCAAACCATAGTCGGCCACCAGTGGTGCATGAAAAATCTAAAGAAAAAATGTCAAATCTCTTTAAGGAAACTGAATGATTGTGCCCTTGTCCGAAAGAGTGAGCCACCAGAATCAATCCACCAATTCGTTTGGACCGTTGCAAGAATTTAAATGTTCCCTACGAACGTTAAGATTTTGAACAACTCAGGCTTGAATCAGTGTCGCTACGAAAAATAATGGAAGATTGCATGGAACTAGGGTTCTACTGGAAGAACCCTAAATCAAAATTCGTAAGTAAGTTCGTATTTTTCTATTGCGAGCTCGCCACCAAGTTGTCCTGTCGTCATCGATTTTATGTCAGAAAATTAGATAGGTAAAAAAAAAACTTTCTGATCGCTGACCAATTTCTTAGAAACAATAACACTTTCAAGTCTGGAAATTTTGTGCCTTTTCATCTATAGGAGTAATCGGTGGAACAAAAATATAAAAGCATCATAATAACCGGGCTGTTAAGGATTGCGTGTTTTTTTTTCTAAATAATCAAACAATAAAATAAATATGTAGTATTCCAAAATTACTTACCTTCCTGTACTATGACTTTTCGACACTATATAACACAAGAAAATTTTAAATATTATTATATAACTATTATACCCAATCCAGACTCCACTAATACTACTCAAAAGAAGACAAACGCCCAAACCAGCGCTAGCTGTCGCCGCAGATTAGAAAAGTGAGTTTGAGCACCAGCATCAATCGCTGGTGTCAGCTAGACATTGTGTCCGTACCATACAAAAATCGTCCTGTTAAACTTTTACAACTCACTCTGCACATTCAATTCACCGCGAAGGTGAGATGGCGCTTGGGGCGGCGGGTCATGATCCCCGTGACCCTCTTCCTGTATACGCGCCTGGTTTCACAGTATTCAGTAAGCAGAGGTTTAGTTAAACCGATGGTGAAAAATTTTAAGTTGTCAGCACTGCGGTAATTGTGAATTTTCAAAAGAAAATTGTCATTGTGAATCCCGATGAAGATGAAGACATCAAAATAAAATATTGTTATCACTCGTTTCTTTAAACTATGCGCAGTTTTTATCAGTCAGTAGAGATTTTCATCTGCGAGTGTATCTGATCCAAAATCATCATAGTCGAATATTTCGACAGTCGGAACCGAGAATAAAAATCAACGTCAATCCATTTCTGCAAATATTGCGGGCGCCTTCTAAAAAATTTTTCACAGGTCACACTTTGCGATATTAGGTATATTATACATTTTTTCGTCGCTTGTATCCTCTGCATCAGATAAATAACTCATTTTTGTTTTAAACTGTGTGGTTTTTTTCTTAAAACGTCAAATGGAATGCTGACACTAGCTAGTACTCAAAACTGTTAACTAGATAACTTTTTTTCGCTTGGAAAATTTCAATTTAGTTTTAAAGTATAACTTTTGAAATATGTACGTTCGTTTAATAACAAAAATTATAATATTTAAGAAAAAAATTGATATTTAGCAATTTACCCCATAAGTGTTTCACAGCAACATCTGAGGCTTAAGCCTCCGAGATGACGGTCTTAAGCCAGTGATGTCACTTAATGCTTGACTGTGAAACTGAAATATTTACTAAGCCTTGGCTTAAGCTATCGCAGTGGCCTAGGCCTTGATTGTGAAACCGGCCATAAGAATTCGACTTTTTGAAAAAATCTTGATATAATTGTTAAAATTTAATTTTTTTTTTAGTTCTATGTAAATGTTATAAAAGACTTTTAAAATTTTAGATCATGATAATAGTTATTTATTAAATGCATTTTTTGTTTTTGACAGTCATAACTGTTACCGAAGACTTTGATTTACTTAAGTCTTATGATAAGAGTCCCAAAAGACTTCTATTTTTTTAAGTGTGAAGATAACTGTCTTAGTAGACTTTTATAAATTTCAGTCAGTCTATAACTAGTACCAGAGACGTTTATTCATTTAAGTCCTATTATAAAAGACTCGTAAGACTATTATCTTTTCAATTTTTCGATAACTTTTATATTTTATAAAAGACTTTTTATTTAAGTCTCATAATATATCACAGACAGATCTTTTATTGTTACAGATCTTGGTATTTGATACTAGATTTCAGGAATCGGATAGTCTGCAGATCCAGGTATCCGGATATCTGCATATTAGCAAAATCAAATATCAATATCTGCAGCAATAAAAGATCTACTTTTCTGGATTTAAAACCGAGGATTTAGCTACATATATCCCACTCCGATATTCTCGTCAAATCCGAATTAAATCTGTCAGCACAATCCTGGACAAAACCAATATGCCTATTCAAATTGATCTGAACATCATCTGTATATAATTGTATTTGGGAATACTCAACTATTTCAAGAAAATCGTTGATACATAAGCAAAATAATAGAGGGCCCAATATAGATCTCTGCGGGACACCACACTTCAGCGGTAAATTATCTGAACCAGGGATCATAACGGTTATAAGTTTTTTCTTCAAACTCATTGTTCAATGAGTTTAGATATGAGTTTTACTTTAAAAATCCGAACGAAACGATGAAACTTTATTTACAAGGTATTCAAGGTATTCCCATTAAAATTTTGACACATTGCAGCTGATAGCCACTTCATGACTTTTATTATTTATCAATAAAAATAAAAGTCACGACACGATTTTTATATGTGTAAGTAAGATTTAATCATTTCGTTCAGACTTTTAAAGTAAATGTAAATATAATTGGTTTACTATGATTTTTGTATTATTGATCACAAATTTTGCAATATTACTATCAATAAACAGAGCCCTCTTCTTTTTATTTTAAAGGCAGAGCGGCAGGAGACCCTATCCCAAGCACGGAGGCCATAGCGGCCCATTGTGCTGTTATGCTAGAAGGCCATTCACCAAAACCTTCCTGTCCTCTTAATGAAGCGCATCAGGTCTTGGTGACGCAGGTTTTTCAGCTCATCCACAGATAGAAGGGCAGACCCTAGAGTATCCAGATTGCACCGAGCGAAGGCCGGACACGCACGCAAAAAGTGTTCGGTTGTCTCTGGCTCTCCCTGCAGGCACGACAGACACTCATGGTTGTCAACAACTGCCATCCTTGTTAGATGAGCGTAAAGTGAGCTGTGGCTGCTGATGATGCCAACCAGAGTTCTACATTATTTCCATCCGAGCCTTATGAGATAATCGGAGATATTCCCATTAGGCCCATCAAAAAACAATTTTGTACACCTGCAAGTACTCGGGTTCGTCCATCTCTGCTGATGCTTCCTATGAACATCCGATTTTATGACATAAGTAATACTCGGGTTGGCAACGCCTACGGCGTGTTGCGATCCGAGGAACCGAGAATCAGAGCCAGCCTTAGTTAAAAGGTCAGCCCTTTCATTCCCATGATCCCCATGTGACCAGGAACTCACAGAAGGGACACCTTGTTGTGCATACACAAGTTATCCACAGACGACCTGTAATCCCCCAGTAACTTACCTGTTATCCGAGGTCCACTCAGAGCCATCAAGGCTGCCTCATTATCCGAAAGGATAGTAATTTCCTTCCCTTTGATTTGCATATCAAGGGCTAGCTTCGCTGCCATTGATATGGCGAAGACTTCAGCCGGGAAGACAGTGGTGTGTCTACCAAGTGTGTACTCCATCCCAATGTCAGGCTCAGGAAAGTAGACATCCGCCCCCACTCCCTCATTAGTGAGAGAGCCGTTGGGGAAAATTTTTAGAGCGTACCGGGGAAGGCTCGATAAGGCACTTCCCTCAGTCCAAGATTCCTTTACAGCAAAGCTCACAGAGAAAGGACGCCCAAAACGAAGCTCAGGTACCATCATGTCACGTGGCATACTGGCCAAAGGGCTTTCCATGTCCAGCCCATATGCCAGAGAGCAATGAGAAGAGCCAGTCCAGCCGTCAGCCCAACATCCCCATGACCGCAATCTGCACACAGCCCTTTTGGCATCTGCCTGAATGACAAGATCCAGTAGTGGTAGATTAAGTAAGACCTCAAGAGCAGCAGTAGCCGTAGATCGCATGGAGCCCATAATTCCCAAGCAGTCAAGCCTTTGCTGGCCCCTCAGATTCCGGATCGCAGTCACCACAAGCGTCCTCGAACACCATACACAGGAGGCATATGTAAACATGGGTCTAATGATCGAGGTGTACATCCAGTGCACAACCCTCGGTCTCATGCCCCATGTACAGCCAAAGGTTCTCCTGCATTGAGAAGAGATCTAATTGCATAAGTATTTCTGTGTAATTTTTTCTATGAGAATTCGGAAAATAATCGTTATTTACGTACGACCCTTGATCTGAAATGTTATTCCCAATTTTTACTTTTTGATGCAGATCGGCAAAGAAGCTCCTGATCAGCGTGAACGAGGATGTAGAAAACCTGAAATATACACACAGTTTAACCACACACCTAGAAGGCTTTAGTAAAATAAGGCAGTGCTAAGATGATGATGCGATATTCATTAGGAGACATGTGAATATCCGAAGTTACTTTTAGTAAAGTAGATTCGCAGCAATAACCCGGCCGAAAGCCAGATTGCAACCGAATAAGCATTTTATGCGACTTCAGGTATTGTAAAATCTGCTGATGCATGAATTTTTCAAGGACTTTGGACAAAAAACACAAGATGTTTCGTGGCAGAAAATCACTAAGGCTATTTGAATGAGAGTTCTTAGCTATGGGTGGAGCAATTTTCCAAACCAAGGGAACTGTGAAGAGTGAGACTTGAAATAAAGACGTGCATGATGGCAGATATGATCCACGGCATTAAATGCTTGAAGAATTGAGGCGAAATATTATCTGCGCCGACAACCTCCGATTTCTCAATCGCATCCACACATTTAAAACAGTATTTAGAGAAGAACTATAGCAAGTGTAAAAAAGTAGTGATGGGATGACAGAGGGAGCCTCCGGGATAATATCCTTGTTATTTCTACAATGAGCTTGCATTCATGCTTCATATTCTTGACACGTGAACAATCTGATACCTCAATACATACATTTTATTGTGGACTTCGTTCGAACAATTCATATTTAGAACTCGCTTCCTGCTGATTTTCAGGGAACGTCCTCTGCGAGTGTCTTTCGGAAGCTTAGTTATTACCCAATTAAACCCTCCTGACAATCTGACCTCATAAACCATATAAACTTTATATGTAACTCGTCCTCCGATCTCGACTCTGTACGACAGAAGTTTTACATAAGGTTTTTTTTTTAATTAATTTAATTAATTTTCTTTTCTGACTTATTTCTTACCTTTAAATTTACATGCGCTGTAATTATGTACATTTTAGTATTTAGTTTGTATTTTAGTTCAAGTTTTATAATTCATAGTTTTAATTTACCGGAAATATTCGATGACTTAAAGAGGCAGTGATTAAGGTTCAAGAATTCTACATTAATCCAGTATTTTCATAAATCTTCCCTGAAGCGAGCACGCAATGGATATTTTTTTTAATGTGTCGACTATTGGTAGATACGTTTACTCATTACTATTTTTTTAGGAAAGAAATTGTTAGTATATAGCAATTACCTTAAAAGTATAAGGGAAAAAAGTGTTTTTAATTATTATTTTTTTTAGTGTACAGTATCCAAGAATAAATAAATTAAATTGAATTAAATTAAAGTAAAAACTATTCGCTTATACCTAGACCTTCTGTAGAAAAATTCATCGCTCTAAGAGTGTGAGGTAGTTGGATTCGATCATCGCACCACAGATTTATGCATTTATATTTCGGCAAAATTTCTATGCCAATCCTAAAGTAATTTATCAATTTGAACATCATCACCGACCAAAACTGTGTGCACAGAAGAAATCAGTTTCACGGTCGGCCGATTCAAATTGCACAATCGAACAATCAAAACACATCGAAGCGAAACCAAAGAGCGCATATGTTACAGCAATTACCTGAATATAAATTATAGCCGCACTGACATTTCCATTTCGGGGGTCCAGTCGCATAAAAGGATGCTGTCAACACGAGATAAATAAACTGCAAATAAAGAAATCACTGGCACAGCAGGATGATGCACCCGTGCATTATTGCATGCTCTATTGTGGTTAATGTGGTGTTACGGAACATTGCCTCTCAAGACTTGTCCTTTGGTGTATCTATGCAATAAACTCCTTGACGAGGTGATAATTTACGATTTGTTTATTTTCAGGGAACTATCTCTGTGTGACCCTCTTTCTCTTCAGTATTGAACAAGGGTTGGATGCTGTCTTTATATACATTATATGCGTAATACCGACATATTATAAATATACCCTGAGCCCCCAGAAAATCTCTGCAACACATGTTAACCCTTCTGAAAAAAAAACCAAAAATACCTACAACAAATAACAAAAATCTACCAGCTTAGATTATGATAAATTTTTGAAATCCTGAATTCCTATAAAATGTAAAAGTCCCGCTTTATATAGACAAACCATAAACATTTGCATATACAGAAAAAAAACAAAAAGCGGAAACCTTACATCAGATGGCTACGACAATTCAAGGAATACACGACCAAAGGATGAATCTGTTCCCTCGGAGATAAGGCGATGTGCACACTCCACAGATTCGAAAAAGTGACTTTTCTCATCCAGTGGAGCGTCGAATATCCACCTCCTGTCATTCTTTAGATTTCGGATAAATCCTGCTGGTCCTGAGCTGACTTTCATCACTTCTCTATTGCGGTAACACTTCAAGTCCTAGTTCATGGGAGTGACATGAGGATTATGCAGAGAACCCCTTGGACACCAGTATCATATCACAGCAAGGAAGCAATTACAATTTCCTTCCTAACTGTAATCCTTGGTGTAATCGCCAGATAATGGGATGTTTGCAAAACAAGTCAAGTGTGCGTGTGTGCGTTCGATAATTGAATTAACTTCGGACACTTATAACCTTAGAACATGGTTTTTCATTACCCCTGCCGAATGAAGCCAATTCAGGGTTACTATAGACAGCACCCCTTGCTTGGTTAGTAGATCTCGGTATGGACAGTTTACACCCTTCGACTTTTTGGATGTATTAAACTTATAATCACAGATTTAACTATTAGAAGAGGGTTATATATTCAACTCCTATATAAGTTGGGTTGTTCTGGTCCCCGTGTCTTTTTGTTCACACCCTTTCTTTCGTGTTTGTTGCTGCGTATGCTAACACTAGGTGTGGTGCTCACTTTGACTTTTATTGCCACAAGTTGAACTTGTGTAATAAATTTAATCCAGATTTGTGCGGTGTATCTTTTTTTTAAATAATCTCAGTCAAAGTTTTAAGATTATAATTAAAAAATTATCCATAGGGAAACACATACTTTCAATTTTTCGTTTAAGTCAAAAACATGACATGACATTTACGTTAAACGACTTTTTGAAATGTCTCCTTAATGTTTAGCCGATTTTTAATTTTTTTAATGGGAATCAGAGATCCATCTGTGTGCTTGTCCGATTCTCTGAAATTTTCTATATTAATACTTTTGACATTGATTTTCTATAGGCTATAAAGCCTAAAATACTATCCATACGGGAAAAAAGTCTTCCAGTAATTTTAAGCTTGGCTTACCTTCCCAAAGGCTACCCTTATTATTATTATTAATAACAGGGGATGTAGAGAGGACTCCCGCCTCCCATCTTGTCACCGCGACCTATAAGATCTTTTCTGACATTACCCCTAAATGCCCTAGAGTGCCCATTCGAACTTAAGGTCTTTGATGAAGCTTATAATGTTTTTGGGGGCCATTTTTCCGACATCCTCTGGCAGTGGAAATGCCTTTTCTAGATGTCTTAGCCTTATGCGGCACATAGCTTCACAGTCACACAGGACATGCACAGCGGTTTCATCGTCTTCCATATCTTAATATGGTATCTAAGTGGGCAATGCCCAGTAAGTAGGCCCGTTATGAGCCTTAGTTCCTTTCTGCTGAGTGTAAGGAATACTTACTATATATCTCAGGGTTAGGTTAGGTAAGAATAACTGGTGCCATGAGGACCTGTCCTACAGCAGCCATGGAAGCCTTACTAAACCTTCCACCCCTACATCTGCAGGTGAAAAAGGAAGCAATCTCCAGTGCTATTAGACTGCAAAAGGAGAAACAGTTAAAACCAGGGAATCTGGTTGGTCATTTAAGTATCTTAAAACAGATACGCTTTGAGCAAATGACGACAATATCTGATATAATCACACCCAAGGTGGATTTTGTAAGACCATTCGATGTGGTTTTGGGAAACCGACAGCAATGGCGTTCCACTAAACCGTCCTTTCAACAAGGATCGATGGTGTGGTATACAGACGGTTCAAAAACGAACAGTGGAGTCGGACTGGGCGTATACGGCCCCAGATGCCATATATCAAAGGCCCTGGGCTCTACCCCTACCGTATTCCAGGCCGAGGTATTGGCCATAGAAGAATGCGCCAATACCTGCATTAAAAGAGCCATAAATGGCTCAACTATTAATATTCTCTCGGACAGTCAAGCTGCCCTCAAGGCCTTAAAGTCCTACACCATCAAGTCAGGGATAGTCTGGGAGTGTCTACAAACCGTAAAAGATTTATTAAGAGGAAACAAAGTTATCCTCATGTGGGTACCTGGACATGAGGGCCATAAAGGCAACGAAATTGCTGATGGCCTAGCCAAAAGAGGAGCGGAAACTCCCTTTGTCGGACCGGAGCCATTCTGTGGCACCTCAAAGTGCTACTTCAAAGCTGCCCTAAATAACTGGGAGAACAAACAAAAATCCCTATACTGGGAAAGGCTACAAGGACTTCGTCAGGCAAAAAAGTTTATCGACACCTCTGGAGGAAAAACAAAAGAACTATTACTCCTCAAGAAAACAGAGCTCAAAATAATTACAGAACTCTTCTCAGGCCATTGCCCTTTGAGGTATCACCTTAACAAGATGGGCCTGGCTGAGACTTCATCCTGCCGCTTTTGCCAGGATGCTCATGAAACCTCAGAGCACCTGCTCTGCAACTGCAAAGCATTGACCAGGCGGAGACTACTCCATCTCGAACATGCTTTTCCTACACCTAACTACGTACGGAACCTCAACCCCAGAAGGATCCTAGACTTTATTAACAGTCTGAACCTAGAAAGGGAATAAATTCAACGGGGACTCACAATAGATCTTTTAGGTCGCGTTGATTGCGAGGCTGACGCCTACACACCCCTCTACGAATCTAATCTAATCTAGGTAAGAAGGGTGCCACCAGACGACTGACCTGCATCACTTAGATCTCTAGTGCGTCCATTGTACCCCTAGACCTCATGGGATAATCTTTCAAGCTTTCCTTAGGAAATTCAGGGTATATCTAAGACTTTTAACCTATATCCATCCTGCTTCTCTCAGAAAACTCAGGATATATCTAAACTCTATACTTTGCAGCTCCCCCAGACTTGAAAAGAAGTAGCTATCAAATAGCCTACTTCTTTTATTCATCAGAGCAGGGCATTCGCAAAGCATGTGTTTGACGAATTCGATTTCCTCCAAGTCCTTACAGCTCATGCAGAAAGTGTTTACCATTTTACGCTCAATACCTCTCAGCTGAGTACCTAATAGTTGCAATAGTGTATGTGCGGCCGTAGTCCGAATCTGTAGGCACATTCATTCGAATTCATTGGACCATGGCACATTTAGATATGCAACTATTACTCAGCTGAGAGTTTCGGTTTGAGGAATCGAAGTTATTCGGTTAAGATAAATGTTTTTACATTATTTTTTTAAGAAAAGTATAAAAATTTGATTACGGTTAGGAAGATAAGATAAGATAAGATAAGCAGGCTTGAGATGGTCAGAACATCATTTTTCTGTATGGAATAGTAGTTAAGGCCGCAGTAGCTATTCAAACCAAAGTTTTGTTAGTTTTACATAAAAACACTAAATTATGGCTCTCATGTAGTAGTGACGGAGTCTGTTTCATGGCTTTGGAAGGGTTTCTCGATTGTTTTGTCTCAAGCTCAACAACTCGATGCAGATACTTATTGTAGTCTCAGTATAAACCTTACATTTATGAAAATACTCATACGTCAAAAGTCATACGTCATTGCTCATATGTCAACGGTCATACGTCAAAGATCATATGTCAAAAGTCATACGTCAGTCAAAGTTCATACGTCAAATGTCATACTTGTTCCAAAAATTCTTCTGATACCAATTTCAGAGTTATTAGTGTTTTACCGTTTTTATCGAAGGAAAAAATCTATTTTTCGCGCCAGACATAGTTGTATCAAAGATCCTTTTCAAATAACCAACGAAATACGAAGAGAAATGAGTTATCTAAGAGATTTGATCCGGTGAATTATAGAAAGCTATATGTAGAACACTGATAATGGAATTTAATTTCTCTGCCTCAACTCATATATTCAGGAGTACCGCAAGAATCTATCTTGGGTTCTTGGGTTCATTAAGTAGGTACAGAAAACTTTACCACGTAGGTACATCCCAAAACCAATTGGATTAGCTGAAAATCGTTTTTTTTTTTGCATCAATGATTATATTCGTACTATATATTTGTGGACCTTTGACAACATGCCACATTTGAACTCTACCAAGACTAAGTGTATAATTATACACAAAACAACCATTTTAGATACTTTTTATTTCTCACCCAGTTGTCGATTCTGCTTCAAACTTGGGCATTATTTTCAATAAAACTCCTTCCTGTGGCCATCATATTTTATGCTCTAAGTAAAAAATTAATATTAAAAAGTGTATGCCGCAAACTCGTTTAAAACTAGTTAGGATGCTTTTCGTTCCTCTTTTTACCTATGGGTGCGAAATATTTTCTGAACTTGAGTATAACTCTTTTCGAAAGCCTGGAACGCTACTAAAATTTATGTTTTTGGTCTCCATCGCTTTGACCAAATCTCACCCTATTCCAAGTCCATCCTTGGTTGCAACCTTATGATCTTTTTCAAATTTTGCGTTGTTATTTTATTGGGTAAGGCTCTTAAGACAGAGAACCCCAGCTAATTGTATGATATACTTCAGATTGCAAAATCAAGTCGGGTTACAACTTTAATTGTGCATAGACATAATTCTATGATATCTAAATCTCAGTTGTTCATCGAGTCTATTATGATTTGGAGTTCTCTGCCAATAAATTTGAGATTGTTGTTTACGTCGAGCACGTTTGATAATTTTGAATACAAAGGTCTCGAGCATTTCAAATCATTTTCGTTAATTTTTAGTTAATTTTTAATAGCAAATAAGTATAAGTTTCATTCATTTTTTTGTATCTTAGCTTTAGTTATTTAATTTCTTATTCGTTTGGTTGTTCTTAATATTAATGAATGAATAATGTTGTACTAATATCTATAAAGTTTTACATCCTGCTGTTCTGTTTAGTCGTCTTAAAAACATTTCCTGTAAAGGAACAGGAATTCTTTTTTTTTTAAATCCCATCTGTAAAATTTCAGCACTATAAGTGAACGCGCTCGCGAGTTATCGTGAGGACGGGCAGACGGATATGCAAAGATCAACATTACTTTTAACATCATGTGTGGGGTCCAACCCATTTTGCTGTACCACCATTATTTCTGTGCATTACAAACGGAATGACAAACTTCGTATATCCTATAGATTTCATCTAGGCAGCTATAATAACCAAATAAAACCTATGTTATATACATGATACTAGTTTTGATTTTTGAAGAGTATGTAAAAGAAATATAATATCAAAGCTAATAGAAATTTCCGGCAAAGGTATCCGCATTTTTCAACCTATGTTACGCAAAAAAGCATCATAACATCTAATTTTTCATTACATACATATTTAGTAAATTACACTTATGGTGAAGAAGATATAATACAAATTAATTATTCCAAAAGTAAAATTTGATTCAAACGCGCCTTAATATTTCCACACCTAACAAGTTTTACATATTCTCTTTAATTTACATCAAAATTCTCTTAAACCCGTAATAAGAAAATACCGAATAAATTTAAAGTAAAAACGTAAAAAATTTGTTGAACTTTCAATATTAAACCTCCTAAAAGTATGCATTTATTGCCCTCATTAACAAGGCATTTGCGAATTGCCAAGGAAGTAGGCACTTCGATTATGTGAAAACATTAGATACACAAATCGGAGATTTTATTTATGCAAAAGAAAGGAAAATTAAAAAAAACAACTCAAACTGATACCGATTGAAATGGATTGATTGGAATGGCAGAAAAATATCGCGATTTGTCCACATTTATCGATATGTGAACTTCCGATATTCCGATATTTTGTCGATATCTTTCAATATATCGGTGAATATCAAATAAGAATTGAAAAATTATTTTTTCAAATTTTTCGAATTTTCTGCTCTTACTTACCTTTAGCATAATTCCTCCCACCTACATATTCGTGTACGAACTGAGTAAATTTTTGACTTATGCGATACGAATAAGGCGAATAATTTTCACTGGTCACACAAACGCAAAGTTCGCGACGCCGCTTTTTCCCCGCACAGCAAAAGTCAAGCGTCGATCAGTTACTATAAAATGTCATGTTTGCCGATGACAATTCTAGTCCGAACGAAGAGTACTTAGTTCCAGCCTTATTAATTGAAGAAATTAATGAAAAGTATTGAGTTCATCCAACAATAAGAACCGATTTTGGAAATTTCCAACGCTTAGTTAAAGAATCATGGAAATAGAAAATGATGAATGCTTTCCGAGTGTAAAGAAATATTTGAGGAGTTGCACAATTTAATTAAGGAAAATTGATACGAAATTCAGGGCAAGAGCAGGATGCTTTCTGTAGAGTGCTCCAAAAGTACAAGGTGTATGTAGAGCCCCATTGCCATGGCCTTTCCAACGATTGCTCAACAAGAGTACGTTTGGCAATTGCCCTCAGGTGAACTGAAATTTATAACAGATTAAATACAGACGACATTAGTTATTAGATTAGATTACTGGCTACGGAGGATAGCTATAGAACAATTGCGTTCAGTTACCGAGTTGGATGATTCAGCACAAGGAACATCGTTCCGGAAGTTTGTAAAATGATCTGGAAACACCTTCAACATAACCTACTTATATATGTCAGTTCTCGACAAAAATTTTTTGGCTATAATCACCTGTGCGATAAAATTAATGAGATCACGAATAAAAGAAAATCGGATGCAAGTATATCTCAGCAGAGTTAAATGCTTGCCACTTACCAGGAAAAAATATTTTTAATTTTGCAACAATATCTGTAGAAGAAATTTTCAAATGCATTTAAAAATGCTCGACAATAAAAAAATCAGCAGGTCTGGATGGCTACTATGTCAGAATATAAAGAGAATTGGAATTTATATAAGCCTAATTCTTACATTTTCCACCTAGCAATTGCAAAAGGTCCTTTTCTTGAAAAATTTAAATGTGCTATGATTGCGCAAATACATAAAAGAGATTTCAAAATTGAGTTAACCAATTATAGACCTATTTCGCTGTCTCAAATTTTTCGAAAATTTCCATAAAGTGTATTAAGATTAAACTCATGAAATACCTTAAAAATAGGGACGTAATAGCGACTAATCAGTGATTTATGACGTAACGACTTTTAAAATTCCTCCCTAGATAACAATGTATTCACTTTTTTTTTCAGATATAATGCAGGTATTTGACATGGTGGTAACTCATGAAATACTACTGAATATCGAATTGAAATTAGAAGTATTTCTCTTGATTTACTGAAATCATTCATAGTGGGAGGAAGTCAAATAGTCAATATAAGGTGCATACTTAGTGAATCAACGTCCATTATATGTGGCGTTCCTCAAGGCTCGGTACTAGGTTCTATTCTATTTTTAATACATATTACCGATATGAGTAATTTGGGAGTGGAAATAAAAGGACACTTAATAACCTTTGGCAATTACACTGTCATCAGTACCTCCTCATCCTTAGTATTCGCAGCACATCAAGCTAATGAAGGTCTCCATAAGATTTACAAAAACTAAATATTTACAGTTTGAAGATAATATTCCTAATATCATAGCAATCTGCGGTGACAGTATGAACGAAATGCACCAGCTATCTCAAGTCTAGCAGATTAAATACTTAGGAGTAATTTTTGATAATAAACTGAAGGATGGCAAGCATACCACGAATATATAGTTTATAAAATTCTTACGGTAAGGAATATGATCCAGATGCCAAAAATGAGACTGATTTATTTTGTGATTGTCCAATCTATTACTCAGGATGGGATATGGCATTGATACAATTTTGAAAAAAAAAAATTATATTCGGGAATATAAGGTTGTCCTTTATCCTTAGAAACGTCCTTAATGGAACATGTGATGATTTTCAGTTTTTGCATGAGTGACAGACAATATTGTATTTCTACAGAAAGCTTTATTTACCTACTAAATTGTCGTTTGGATAATTCCGTAAATCTCCATGTGAATAAATAGCCATGAATAAAAAGTAACAAATAACAATGTCGACAGGTGTCATTTGGACAAATAAGTAGTGAGCTCTATATATATCAAATTCCACTCCCGTATATAACCAAATTCGTAATAAGAAATTTCAACAGTTTCAACTAAAATCCCTCACTATGAATACACCGAAGGAAATAATTAATTTAGTAATATTTTTCAGTTTTGTGATTTTAAACGTTTCTTTAGGATCACAAGATCTAACGTCCTCAGTTTCCGGTGGAAAACCAGCTGGTGTTCTTCACATACATAAAGGCGAGAAGAGGCTCATGAATGACGGACAATATCCATATATTGTTGAAATCGTAGTACAAGATGAACACATATGCGGGGGTGCTTTATTAAAAAAAGACATTGTCCTAACAGCTGCCCATTGCCTTACAGACACTCCCATTTGTGATGTTCGCATTTGGGCTGGATCATATAAGAAATTAGATAAGAAATCTGATAAAGTGCAAATTCGTGATATTTATGATGTGGTGATCCATCACACGTACAACATCGAGTTAGACGTTCCCCAACCCAACGATATTGCACTTGTGTTTCTCAAGGAAGCATTCAATTTGACACCGTACGTACAGACTGCAACTGTGGCTACAAAGATGCAACGAGATCAATTTATGGGAACAACAGTGGTCCTAATGGGATACGGTAAAATGGAAGATAACAAAAAATCAACCAAGCTTCTATTGGGTGATGTTACTATGTTAGAGAAACGTGAATGTGCTGAAAGTTTAAAGAAAGTGCTATTCACAAGCAAGATGCTTTGTGTTAAATGTAAAAATGAAGTGTGTACTGTAGGACCTGGTGATTCTGGAAGTCCATTGGTTAAGATCGATAAGCATGGTAATCATGTTCTCCTAGGGATAGATTCTTATGCATTTCATCATTCGAAATCAGCCATATCTGCAGCTTCTAAGCCTGCGGTGTATACGGATATTGCAGAATATAAAGAATGGCTCAAAACTATCAAGAAAAGTAAAAAGCCAAAAACTAATAAATTTTTGAATTGGTGCAAAAACCATTAAAGCTTCTCTCAAGAAAATTTAAATATATAAAATATCAGAAATACTTGAGTAAATAATAATAAATAAATAAATTTGTTCTTCTTTAGTTTTATCCAGTTTTTATGTTGTGTATGTGAATATTATGTTGTATGGTCTAAAATATGTCGATATATGTATACAAAAATTGTGTACGAGTTTATTGGATTAAACTGTATTTGTTCTTTATTTATATTTTGTGGTTCTTAGTTCAAATACCAGTTTAAGTTATGAAAAGTAGCTGTCCGAGTGAGCAAAATGTTTTTTGCAACAGATGTGGTAAAAACTGTTTGGTAAAAGAATTTTCTAAACTTTATTTTCTAATATGAAATTTTAATGTATTTAATAAAAATTAAATACAAAAAAAAATTTTGGCACTCGGAACTTATTCCGACAGTATCAATTCATATTGAATTACTCCTGCTGCTTTCGAAATAATAACTCGCCTCATATAAAAGAAAAGAAAAATCGGCAAATTTGAGGCATTCACTTTTCACGTATAATCGTCAGGGTTGGACACTCGCCCATAACTTCTGTTTCATAAAGAATTTGGTCAAACCAAGAATATTTCTGGAAAGGTCTTAGAAAAAGGAACACTGCTGCTGAACATTGCAAATTAATTGGGTGAAAAATGAAAAAAATATAGGCATTGAAAAAAAAAGTGAAATGTTGCCAAGGTTGGTCAGTGTTATCTAGGTTGGCTAGTCAATGAAAAATGTGCTGAAATGATTAAAAATGACCTGGAAAAATTAATTGAATGAAATAAAAAGCTGAATTTGCTGCATTTTCCTGTTTTTTTAGCAAAATTAGAATGACACATTATTCGAAATCGCATTTTCAGCAAATGTCGTTATATTGACACACTTCAAATGCACTTCTCTCTTGCATTGTCCTAAGAGGGCCTTTTTCTGCACTTTTTTCGCGGGCATCTTCCCTTAGCTGGTGTTTTATTGGCAGACTTCATTGGGATTGGTGCTGGACGTTTTTAGGGCATCTTAAAAACACACAATCACAGTGGGCCAACCCTGGGTGGCTACACAAAGTGACCAACTTTGACGACAAATGCCATTACCGCATCACGTGACCGACACCACAATCAAACATGTTACAAAATTGAATTTTCCTTTTGGTTTATTTTCAAGCATGAGTCACACAACACATTCACCATGCTTACCTTGATGATTGCATATTTTCTCCACACTTTCTGGTCGTATTCACTGGTGCTAAAAAAAACTTTGTTTGGGATTTCAAACCACTGAGTGCACAGCATATACTTTGCGTTCACACTCCAAATCTGCAATGTCACGAAAAGTTCGCTGTTATTGAGAGAAGTTTACCGCGCTCGAAAATTGATGGTGCTATTGGTTAAAACGAAAAAAATCGCAGATGGCCGACCTTGACGACATTCCCAACACTACATTCTTCCTCATCATTGTGTAATAAAATCAGATAGTAGCACCACGAAGCAAAGAGTGGTAAATATTTCAGTTCTTGATCTTTGTCATGCAAAAATTTTAGTATTCGTATCATTTTCAGTTTATGACTCACACAAATTTCGATTCTGATACTCGCAACAGTCTTCAGGCATTTCATGGAGCTTTTCTCAACTTCCATTCTGGTTAAAGACTTCTCCTGGTAAAATCAGAACAATTCATTATTTGCAAGGTATTATCAAGGAACCTTATCTGAAGGCTTTAACCTTGTGGGCATACGTGTAAAATTTTTGCAATATGCACAGTGCACCAGTAGGTACCTGATACCTGATACATTTTCTGTGGAAACCGTGCTCGATCATATTCTAACTACATACATATATTGAGTTTCTTTCATTCTGAGGAATGATTTACGAAAACCAGAATTTAGAATACCAGCTTTAATCCTTTCGACATGACTCTTCTAGCTGCAGTACAAATCGGTTCAAAGCTATCAACAGATTCATTCTCTTCGACAATCCTAACTGAAGGCCAGAACGTATAAAGGACGATAAAGTAGCCACAATTTAGGATTTTTTTTATAGTTGAAGGCTCATTTGGTTTCGCAATACATACCCTCAGACTCCAATCCAAAACAATCGATGTAGAACTAAGTTTATGCCATATACACCGTCTAAACCAGCAAAATACGGCATAACCGTTCGGTCGGCTTCTGAGGCCAAGAACTCATATCTATTGCAAGGCCAAATCTACATATAAAGAGAGCTGCCTGTTTAGACAATATAGGTGCTCTTCGAAGAATACCGAGGGCAGCAATGAAGATTATGCTCCAACTAAGCCTTAAAGAGTCGGGTTGTTGGATAACAGCAGACCTGGGTCACAGCAGAATACTGAAGATCTGTCTTGGAGACTGTATACGAAGAGCTACGGATTACATTGTTCCAGTGCCTAGTTGCAGTGACATACCTGGAATCGAGGCAGCTGATGCTCTGGTCAGAAAGGGTTCCGCTATGAATATATACTTATGTCTAGCGAAGGAATTCATAGGTCGGCCCTTAGAATAAGCGAAGAGGATGCAAGATGTAGAGGCCTGTTGGCTAGCAAATTCCGCGATTTCTGGACAGCTTTCGCCCAAAACTTGTCCTGTAAAGACTAAATCTCTGCTGAGGAGGAACCTAGATAATATGCATAATCTAACTGCAGTTATCACCGGATGCTTCCTCTTAGACAAATATGCAGAGTGCATGCAAGCTCCATACAATTAGTTATGCAGAAGCTGTATGGACAAGAAAGAGATTGAGAGCATTCAGTACCTGCTGTGCGAATGGCCTAACCTTGCTAAGACGTAGGAGGAAAACACGCTGGGTAGCTACTCTTTCTGCGAACTGGGGAAATTAACAGACAAGGTAAGGTTCATTAACTCTTGTGGCTGGTTTCAGCGCACCCCGTAGATCTTATGTATCTTTTCCAGGTAGGATGTCAATAAATGAATTAACAATGAACTATAGATATTTTAAGTCTGGCTGGTCGTACATGCCTTTACGGTGGCCACACGTGGTACACACGTGAGATAAATCAAAGAGAACATGTAGTGAGAGATTTGTGTCTGCGGTAAAAGGGTACCTACCCCGTAGTTATTGACAATTTTTTCACATCTCTCACACTTGAACGTTTTTTAATAGTGTGGGAGTTATCTTTAGTAGGAACGCTGAAAAAAAACAATAGCTATATTCCGCCGCAAATGCTACCATCTAAATCACGCAAAGTTTATTCCATAATTTTTGGATTTAATGAGAACATAACTGTTAATGTTGCATCATACTAAAGAAGTATCAGAAAGCGCACTCCAAAGACCTAAAATAATAGAGTATTATAGCAGGACGAACGGATATTTCTAGTTGGAATTTTTCGCCCACCTTAATTCACATTTTTAGTAGTAAAACTGGTTAATCATCTTAGAATTACTTAATTTGAGATTACCTAAAAGATCAACTTTGAGATATTTATTTTCGTAATGAATTCGCAGAAGAAAATTCAAAAAATTACCCGGGGACCTTGTTGTGCCCACAAGGGTTGAATTCGCTGGTTTTGAAACTGGCGGAATTAATCTTTCACTTAAATGTTAATAAATTTTCTGATCAAATTCTGAAAATGGAAACAAGAATGAAGAACTCCCAGAATTTGTTATGACCCGCGAGGTAATTTGTTTCTGTGTAGAGAATGTGCTAGCGAAGCAGTCCGTCTCATTAGTGTTAATGGTTATTGACTGAACTGGTGATACTACAGTTGTTCTCTTTTAGGCATTGATGGTCCAATCACCGAACCACCAAAGGGAAGCATATCTTGAAGAGAGGAAGGAAACGAGGAGGTGGCAAATGTCCCACCTTATGTCAAACTTAACATTTGCGGACAGTCCAGGAGAAAGCAAAGGTCGTCGAAAAGAGATCGAAACTGTCCAAATCCAAATCACAAGCAAACAAGTCCAATGAACGAAACTAAAATTCGTAAGTACGAAATAACACCAACGAATACGAAAAGATGCGTAGTAAACGAAGGAGCGTAGCGTACTGCCAATACTCAAAAAGTGGCGTCAGTATCTGTCTCGCTCACACTTCATAAAATGACTATCTCCGTATCTGACTCATTAACGTCACTATCTGTCTCACTCACACTTCCTGGAATGACTCTCCGTCTCAATCAAACTAGAATCTTAAATTTACGGTCTTAAGGCAAGTTTTGGGTACACTAGAATCATTTTTTGTAGGTAAAAAAATATTTTCCGAAACTGGGTTTCTTAAAGAAAAAAATTTTTTCCCCGTAATCCAAGAGATAATGTAGCAAGTGTTATACCATTTTAGAATCCTTATTAAATGCGTCAACTTTTAAAGTTACTTGGCAAACTGACGTGGTAGATTTTTTTTCATTACAGTCAGTTAGGATTGAGTGAACTATTAATTTTCTATTCTTGGTTCGGTAAAATGTGACATTTTCTTCCAAGCTGGAGCAGTTGGCTTAGAATTTAAAGCAACAGGTTACATAAGCACTGTTCGGGATTACATAAGAAAAGTAAAATTGAAAAAAAGTAAAGATTTGTAGCAACAGGAGCTAAAAATCCATAACAGGGTGTACATTTTTTCGAAAAAACCAAAGTCTATAATTTAAAAAATCCATGACTTAGATTTTTTTTCATATTTTTCTGGTAACTATTATGATATGGCCTATCAGCCGATTTCGGCTTAACGTCGACTTCCGGGACACCCTATATACTGTGAAAACGATCAGTCCTAGGTAGTTTTATTGCACTGAAAAAAAAATGAAATGCTACGAAATTGGTTATAAACATTTTTACTGTCCGACGAACCGTTCTAGAAATATATGCGAAAAACCACTTCAAAAATCATACTTCCGCAAAGCGGTGACCATATAAAATTACATACGGGCATTTATCTAGGGTATCTTAAGAATTGGTCTTACAAGAAGAGGGTCCCCAATCGTCATCACCAATTTCGTCCAAATTCACAGTATACATTGGGCTTGATTAGAAATGAAAGTGACGCAAGTGGGAACTCCAGATAGCCAAGCGAAGTCGAAGTAATGCATAATGTAGGTGAACCCGTAGTTAAAATTAACACTTTTCGGAAAACTTTGATAATTACCATC
The DNA here is from genome assembly GCA_963930735.1 of Dioctria linearis. Taxonomy (NCBI): domain Eukaryota; kingdom Metazoa; phylum Arthropoda; class Insecta; order Diptera; family Asilidae; genus Dioctria; species Dioctria linearis. Next base: position 324,689,204 of record OZ005740.1, on the reverse strand, counting down.
TTGCACCCGCAAGCACAATATTTAAACCACATTATTTTCGTCACAATTATGTATAATCTGTTACCCTTTCATATATAGAAAACCATAAGTCATTACCGCAATTAGTTTAGTAGCATTTTCCAAAATAAGAATGCAAGGTTTGCTAAATTACTTTCAACTTACATTAATTAGCAGCATAACTGTAAAGCTACCACCTTTATCTTTCGGCCAAAATCCAACCGATTTTCAAAATTGTTTTTGCTAAGTTCATTGTGAGATTTTTGTGATTTTTTGAAACTATAACGACATTCGTACGGTAGCGGGCTACAGAGTGGTAACCCGTGGTGGGTTACTTATATATTATTATAATAAAAAAAATAAAAAATAAATTTTCCAGTGGTGGAGGTATTTATTATATATTCTGCCATCTGTTTAAAATATTTGTACACAATCTCATCAAAAGTGGATCAAAAATTCAATGTCAAAACGTCATTCATATACACCAATGGGGAAAAGTTTCTTATTTCCCCAATTCAGGTGATGTTCTGAGGGAGGTGGGGTAAATATTATCCGATTTTCAAAATTCCTTTTGCTAGTTTTTTTCTGATTTTTTTCAAAATATTTTCCCTCCCATTCTGATTAAGTTGCGAAATTTAATTTTGGACGACCAAAATTCTGTCTGAAAAATTTATTACGAAATGGTTTTCTACAACTTATAGATTAATCAATTTTTTTGTTTTTTCTATGGATGCACTTTTACTAAGAGATTACCTGTACAAAATTTCAGGAAGATCGGATATCATTTACCCATTTAAAAAAAAATAAATCTATAAAAATTTTACATACCAACTTTTCGCCATGTATCGGCGATTTTTGAAAACGTACGGAAATGCCACTTATAGAATAAAAAATTGACATATTTTTTCTATGCTTGTAGTTTTACCCGAATAAATTTGGCACTTTCGTTCTGTTGCAATTTAACCTCGACGACAACTCCCGCGAAAATTTGCAAATTTGAGCATTTTCCAAGGGTAAACCTACAATACCCCGGACTCCCATGAGGCCTGAAACACAATAATACAGAGATCTTCAACGCTAATAAAGTGGAAATATGCTATTTTAATCGATATGCTAGAAAAGAAAGCAGTTATTTATAAGAAATACAATAAAAATTAAAAGTAATGTAATAATAAGTGGAAAGTGATGATGAGTTTTTTACTCTTTCGAGACCCGTCCATTATACGAGTCTACATACAATTCTCAACCTAATTGCATATGAGCAGAGAAAATTAAAAGACAAGTACCGAGGTACTCTCAGTTTCTGGCCTAAAGCCGAAGATGTAAGGTGTTTCGATCAGCAGTAACAGGAAGATCTCATCAGGAGAGCAATGAACCCTAAAACTGCCTTCTGTCTACACTACAGTGAACTCAGATGCTAATAAGTTGCTGGTAGATATATATGTATACAGTGGCCGAAATTTCCATAAAAGCACCACACTATCATAAAATGCAGCAAATTTTTCTTTTGTTCTAAAAATGACATCGTCACTTTTTATAGTTAAACTGCATCTGCATTCGTCTATCAGTTTACCGTTATGTCCTTTTTGCGATCTGCGTTGACTTTTGTGGGCCATGAACACATTTGTTTCTGAGTTGTACAAAAGCGTGGATGATAAGTGCGAAATTCCCATAAACAGCAACATTTTCGCAGATATTATACTTTTATAAAAAGTTTTTTTGTGGAAAATTTGTAAAAGGGAAGGTTAACTAACTTTAAAGTAATTTTCTTCAGTTTTTATCATGCCACATGGAAAAATTTTTATCAATGGAAGAAAGAGCTAAAATAACGGCATATCATGATAGCGAACTTACCTTGAGGCAAATTTCAAACAAAATTTATCGGTCGATAACTGTTATCCATAACTTTTTACGATTAGGTGTGAAATATCGATGCATTACCAGTCATGATCGATATAAAAAATTGACATCACGACAAAAAAGTTTGATTGTCCGCGAAGTTCGCAAATAGAAAGTGTTTGCTTCCCAAATTGTAAACAGCCTGGACTTGCCAGTTACAGCTCGACGTGTGCAGCAAATTCTAAAAGCAGACAAAAATATGGTTTTCAAAAAAGCTGCAAAAAACCACCTCTTACCCCATCGCACAGGGAAGCCAGATTAAAATTTGCTAAGAAGCATATGAGTTGGACAGCTGAATGGAATGAAGTCATCTTTACTGATGAGAAGAAACTTAACCTTGATGGTCCTGATGGTTTCTCGCATTACTGGCATGATAAGAGACTGCAAGAAGAGGTAAAAATGAGCAGAAATTTTGGCGGAGGCAGTGTGATGATCTGGGGCGGATTTTGTGCTAACGGCAAAACAGAAATTGCTTGGGTACCACCAACACCAAGGATGAATGCTGAAATCTATAGAGAAATTTTAGAAGTAATGATGGTGGAAAAGGCGGAGGAATTGTGTGGTGAAGATTTTGTATTTCAGCAGGATAATGCTGCTGTTCACACAGCGAGAACTGTAAAAGATTGGCTTGAGACTTTGAACATTCCTGACTTAAACCCCATAGAAAACTTATGGGGGATTATTTCCAGGCATGTTTACGGGAATGGAAAGCAATACGACACAGTTCAGGCATTGAAAAATGCCATTAAATCAGCTTGGGCCTCAATATCATCAGAGACATTGAAAAAGCTCATAAACTCAATGCCTAGTCGAATTTATGAGGTCATTAATAGAAATGGAGGCGTCACACATTATTAGCATTCCATATTCTTATGACTTATTTAATATTTTATTTATTTTGACAATTTTTATATCGCGTTTTTATGGGAATTTCGCTCCTAATTTGTCCATTATTTTGTTTTAAAGCCGTTATTTCTAGAATACCGTAATCTTATGATTAATTTGAATTCAAATAAATGAAATAAAATACTTTCTATTAAATTACATACTTCTCGTAATTTTTTTCTAAACTTATATCAAAAATACTAAAAAACATTCACTGTTTTTATGGTAATTCGCTCACGTAGCCTTGTTTAAGAATCTATATGTGAATCATTTTAAGGAAAATTGGTTGTCTTCACAATTAAAATGAAATTGAGCATCCCATTTCTTACTAATAAGTGGAAAGTAGGAATGAGTTTTTTACTATTTCGAGACTCGTATTGCTGATCGTAACACTTTACACACAGCACCTATACTCCCAAAAATTCTTAATGGATTTTTTGGTCTTCGGCTTTAAGCCAGAAACTGACAGAACCTCGGTAATTGTTTTTTAATTTTCTCTGGTAATATAATAATATTGGAGAAAAATAGTTTTGCTGAGTGTTTATAGTCCAGTCAGTATGGGTTTTTGCCCTACAAAAGATGGGGTAATTGTGATTTTTATATATGTTATTCAGTTCCGGACCCCGATGAAAAATCCAAGTTTAGACCCTTGCGGGGGCTACGCACTGTCCGCCATCTTAGACTAAAGGTACCAAAAATCGGGTTTTTCAAAATTATTCCTCAACGGTAAATACAAATTTGAAGAAGACTAAATTCCCTACAATTTTGTAAAAACACTTTTTTTGTAAGTCTGATGTGTAACGAGGTACAGCGGCGGAAACGTGAACATTCTTCCAAAATAAAATGCATACATATAGTACCATTTATACAGGGTGTTTCTTCCATGGTGGTCCATAGGACAGGAGGTGATAGTAGTCACCTAGTCAAACTAAAAATTGTATGGTAAAGGGGGGGGGCATATTAGCCATTTCGGAGTTACAAGCTGATTAAGAAAATTTGCTAGTCTTTCACAAAATTCCCGGTATTTGAAAAAGTACAGAGTGCAAGGTCACTTACAGAGCTCATTGTATGCAGAACTTCATGGCCTATTCAAAGACTGCTCGACCAGCCACGTACTCCTCTTTCCTTAGGAGTTATGATGATCTAAACACCAGAAAATTACCAGAAAGATAGTAAATGCATTCACGACTTTACGTATTCTGGTTTTACTTTATTATGTAAGCCATCCAGAGTGGTGTGTAAATAATTTCTGGAAATTAAAACAATTCGAATAACGGCAATGGGAAATAATTTCAATCCAGTTTTGTTTTGAAAACATTAAATGTGCTACTTATATCTCAGAAAATAAACCGAAATCGACAATTTTCGGCATGGCTTTTACGATTGCAAATGTGGTCTACAATCAGATGAGCCGGTGAGAGCCATAGTGGCAGAGGTCAAAAATTTTCAAATGTGAGTTAAGATCAAATTCTTAGGACTTCTTAACCTTTACCCTGCTAAGCACCACAGCAGAATTGCTTCTGCATGTTTTATCATTAAAAAACAATTATTATATTCTATTTGAAATAAAACTTCCTGTTAAATGAACTGCTTGCTTTTTTAGAAGCAGAACGCTCTTGTTGTCAGATAAAAATAGATTCAAGTTCCTCACATCGAAATTTACCATTCATAATTATTGCAATGTAAAACAAAAAATTTTGAACAAAAGAGGATTAAAATATTATTATACGATTATTATTAGTCAATCCCCTTTAACTAGAATCTGGCCAACTAGCATGCAAAAATATTAGTTACGTCGTTACCAGTATTGACACAAATTTTTCATAAACCAACTATTAAAATCATTGCGTGAGTGTCAGACAATATTGTGTTGCTACAGAAAACTTTATTTACCTACTAAATTATCTTCTGGATAATTTCGTAAATTTGCACGTGAATAAATAGCCATGAATAAAAAGTAACAAATAATAATGTCGACAGGTGTCATTTGGACAAATAAGTAGTGAGCTCTATATATATCAAATTCCACTCCCGTATATAACCAAATTCGTAATAAGAAATTTCAACAGTTTCAACTAAAATCCCTCACTATGAATACATCGAAGGAAATAATTAATTTAGTGATATTTTTTAGTTTTGTGATTTTACAAGTTTCTTCAGGATCACAAGATCAAACGTCTTCAATTACCGGTGGAAAACCAGCTGGTGTTCTTCATACTTATAATGGCGAGGGGAGGCTCTTAAATGACGGACAATATCCGTATATTGTTGAAATCGCAATACAAGATCAACACATATGTGGGGGTGCTTTATTGAGAAAAGACATTGTCCTAACAGCGGCCCATTGCTTTAAGAACCTCCCAATTTGTGATGTTCGCATTTGGGCTGGATCATATGAGAAATTAGATAAAACATCTGATAATGTCCAAATTCGTGATATTTATGATGTGGTGACCCATCACAAGTTCAACTGGGAGCTAATCGGTCCAAAATCCAACGATATTGCAATTGTGTTTCTGAGGAAAGCATTCGATTTATCACCGTACGTGCAGACTGCTACCGTGGCTACAAAGATGCAACTAGATCTATTTATGGGAACAACAGTGGTCATAATGGGTTACGGTAGAATGGAAGATAACGAAATATCAACCAAGCTTCTACTAGGTGAAGTTACTATGTTGGAGAAACTTGAATGTGCTGCAAGTTTAAAGAAATTGCTATTCATACACACAAGCAAGATGCTTTGTGTTAAATGTAAAAATGAAGTGTGTACTGTAGGACCTGGTGATTCTGGAAGTCCATTGGTTAAGATCGACAAGTATGGTAACCACATTCTTCTGGGAATTGCTTCTTACGCATTTCATGAAACGAATTTGCAAGTATCTGGAGCTTCTAAGCCTGCAGTGTATACGGATGTTACAGCATATAAAGAGTGGTTTAAAATTGTTACGAAAAGTAAAAACCCTAAAACTAATAGATTTTTGAATTGGTGCAAAAACCAATGAAGCTTCTAGCAAGAAAATTTAAATTTAAATTAAAAAAATGACAGAAATATGAATTTGTTTTTCTTTATTTTTTTCAATTAATGTACTCATTATGTTACGTATGTAAATATATGTAGTATGATCTCAAATCTGTATACCAAAATTTTATTCAAACTTTATTTATTTTGTCAGACTGTATGTGTTCTTTATTTTTATTTTGTGTTGTGTAATTTAGTTCAAATCCTTGCTTAAGTCATGAAAAGTAGCGGGTAGAGTGAAAAAAAAAATTGTTTTTTGCAAACATTCTCTAAAACAGAAGTGGTAAAAACTGTTTGGAAAAGTATTTCATAGAAACTTTTTTTTCTAATCTACAAAGGAAGAATTTAGTGAACAATTTATTTTAATTTATGAAATTTTAATTTATTTAGTAAAAATTAAATACGAAAATTCCTTTGATACTCGGAGCTTATTGCAACCATATTAACCCTTATACACTTAAGAGCCAGGTGATTTTAGGAGCTTTTTTTCAAAATATTTTTACTATAAATGTGTAAACAGAAGCTCCTCCGAGTTCAGCTAATCTCAGTCTCGGTTTATTTAGATCATTTAAGCTCGTGTTTGTCTTAACGTTTTGTGTTAAATTGTTATAGAATTCGATTTATATTTTTTTACTCAGTAAGCACTTAATAAATACACCCATCACACTTTTTCCTTGAAAATGTATTCCTCCCTGCTCCGAAAATAGATTTGGATGTAAGCGAGTGCGCTGTGATAGTTTTTCAATGCTGACAGTTTTTGCTGAACCATCTTTTGCCATAAATAGGAATTTTTATCAATTCATAAATCGGGAAACTGCTAACCACAGGCAAGAAAAGAAAGGGCTCCGCTATGACTAATTGTCTAGCGGAGGAACCCATAGATCGGCCCCTAGAATCAGTGAAAAGGATTCTATAGACGTACAGGCCTGTAAGCTGGAAAATCGCAGATGAGGAGAATTGACCACATGCGCTATTTCAAGACAGCTATGGCCCGACATTTGTCCTAGGAAGACTAAATATCTGCTGGGTAGGAACCTTATTGCAGTTACTACGGGGCACTGTTTCTTTGGTAGACATGCAAAACGCATGCACCATACAATGACTTCTGTAGAAGCTGTATGCTGTGTGAATGCCTAACCTTGCCAAACGTAGGAGAAATGCGCTCAACAGCTACTTTTTCGGCGAATAGGGGGAGCTGGAAGACAAGAAATTGGGGGACCTGGTAAGGTTCATTAACTCCTGTGACTGGTTTCAGCGTACCCCTATATATGGGTATCTTTCGCAGGTAGGGTCTCAAAAAGGTGGTATCACAATAGGCCACAAATGGTCTAAGTGAGGCTGATTGCAGTGGTTCGCGTGATGGTCACCACGCTACCCTAACCATCAATTCATAAATAAAACAAGTAAAAAAGCTAGATTTGGTCTAAAACCAATTCTTATATACCCTAGATGAATGCCCGTATAAAATTTCGTATGGTCACCGATCTATGCAAGTTTGATTTTTGAAGTGGTTTTTCGGATATATTTCTAGAACGGTTCGTCGGACAGAAGAAATGAGTATTACCAATCTTATAGGATTTCGTATTCTGAAGAAGTTTTTAGTACAATAAAAATCTCTAGAACTGATCGTTTTTACAGTATATGTAAAAAACCTAAATTTTTATATAGCAACACCAAGAAGGGGTTGCCCGATTTAGGCTATTTTTGAAATTTTATTTGTTATTACTATAAAAACACAATTTACCAAATTTCAGCTCTCTATGTCGACGCGTTCTCATGCAATGTCAAAATATATAGTGGAAACTGAAATTTTTGTATGGCAAGCCCCTGAAGGAGTTGCAAGATTTGTCTCATTTTCGAACTTAATTTAACTTTTTTTTGTAAAGTCCGTGTACAAAATTTCAGCTTTCTAAGTAAATGCGTTCTCGAGTATCGTGCGCACAGACGGACGGACGGATGGACGGACATGCAGAATTCGTCAGCCGTCAGCCAGTCTGGGCGTCGCAACTGTGTTTAAGGCTTAAAGCGGAAGAGCATAGGGAGTGGTATTATTGTACGCGAGTTTATACCCTACATGAAATCACTAAGTTTGTCATTCCGTTTGTAACGCATAGAAATAATGCTGGTAGACCAAAATGGGGTGAACACCCACGCATAATATTAAAAGTAATTTTGATTTTTCATATCCGTCTGTCTGTCCATCTGTTCGTCTGTCCGTCCGTCTGTCCGTCTGTCCGTCTGTCCATCTGTCCGTCCAGCTGTCCGTCCTCACAATAACTGGAGAACGTTTTCACTTAGAATACTGAAATTTTGCACACGTTCTTTTAAAACAATTTTAAGTTCAAAAGTGGCACCAATTGGGTAACTACTTTGTAGGGTTGCCTTAAAAAAATTTCGGTATTCATTATATATGTATTTGGGCGTAGAGAACTGAAATTTGGTACACGATGTTTTCTTACATACAAAACTTTAATTTTTCACTATATAGAGTAGGGTGGGGCTGGAAATTCCATTTTTTGAATTGTCTTCACTATATCATAAACTTTTAGGTCAAATTATATGATGATTTAAAAATACATTAAATGTAAAAAAATTATTGATTTTGCGTTATTAATTGATTTTAAATGCGCAAGTCGTTCGTTACTTTATACCCCTCTTTCGAAGTAAAATGTTCCACCTGTTGCAACTTACAATATCCCAAGACTAAAAAAGAATAAAAAGCGAAATTTATAACGTTGTTAGCGATATTTATTAATAGCTTCAAAAATAAACATAAATATTCAACCTAAACGAGCATTCTATATTAATATGAGAGTCTAGCCTTATTTTAATTGCATCACTTTAAAATGTTATTTTTATATTTACTTCTTGGAAAAATCTTTGTAACTGCAATACAACTCAGGTTGTTATTTATATTTAAATCGCTAGCTATAACCTTTAGTCATTTATTATCCTTTATACTTAAAATTTGCCACCACGGCACTTTTTACCACGAATAATACAAGAATATGTTGTTATATAGAAAATAATGACTACACAAATTTATAGCTTTAAGTAGTATCATGGTATTCACAAAGAAAATAGCAATATAAAAGTCCTTACTCCACTTAACCAAGATGAGCGCATTCAGCAAGAAACTAAAATGTCCGACACGATGTTATTTTTCCTTTTTGCCAAATGAATAGCACTATCACACGTCCGCTCTTACCTGGCATCGACCGCACAGGCTATGTGGCGAAAATCACTCCACGCCAAGTGCATTCCTTGCATGTACGCTCTTTTTATATTTCCCTTTTATAACACGAGGTATTAAGAGGAGTCAGTACTCAGCAAAAGTTTCAATTTAGATACCAGCTAGCCTGTAGGCAATAAAATATACTATACGTAGGTTTGTGTCCTGATAGTGAGAAAATTCATATAAAATTAGCCAAGACGTAGACCACAAGTCACATAGGAGACATCTAGCGTAAAAGACAGCAAGCCAAAATGCGAGAATTTAAGATGATAAACTTTTTCTCTTGTTTTTTTTACGAATATTTTTGAAAATGAAGATACGCAAGCAAAACAAAATAGGAAAAAATACTCAAATAAAGCCTATGTTTATGATACTAGATACTCGTTGTGGGTTTTGAAGACCTTGTAAAAGAAATATAATATCATAGCTAATAGACATTTTCGGAAAAGGTATTTACATTTTTGCAATCGTTGTTAAACACAAAAGCATCTATAACATCTAATTTTTTATTACATACGTATTTATTTTATGGCGAAGAAGAAATAATGCAAAATAATTATTCCAAAAGTCCTATTTGATTCAAACGCGCCTTAATATTTCCACACCCAACAAGTTTTACATTTTCTCTTTAATGTACATCAAAATTCTCTTAAACCCATAATAAGAAAATACTGAATAAATTTAAAGTAGAACGTATCAAATTTGTTGAGCTTTCAATATTAAACCTCCTAAAAGTATGCATTTATTGCCCTCATTAACAAGGCATCTTGCAATTTCGATTAACAGTAAAAAGCTTTTTGGTTACAACACAAAGCTCCTCAAACAATTAATACCCAAATCGTTTGCAAAGAATCGAAAATTAAAAAAAAAACGACTTTCTAACACTGGTAAAATTGGGATGGCAGAAAAATATCGATAAATAGAAAATATCGTAATATTCGAACTTCCGATATTACGATATCTCTGGATATATCGGTGAATATTCTATTAAATTAAATATAAACGAGAAAAGTTGTTCTACGTGCAGGAAAAAACTAACTTCAGTATCAATCTCTGATTCATTTAATAGTGAAGTGTCCGAAACTGTGACAACGCGACAGGACTTAATTCCTTAAAACCATCTAGAATTTTTTTTGAAAATTCACTTGAAATGACAAAAAATGTCAACCGAACGAAACGACACCATAAAACTTATATCAGTGTGTAAGACATACCCACAATAAAAGTTATCACAGTGTGCTAAGGCAGCCAAAAGAATTACATTAAGGTATATCAGGATCAAGGTGCTGCCCGCAAAAATGCCATCATTCCTGCTAGAGAGTTAAAGAATGTATGAACAAAATAATTGCAGAAAAACTATTCGGATTGAGATTTGAGGACTGCGATATTAATTGTCTCACTGAGGTATATTTTGTTGAATACCTTAAAACGGAATATGGACAGACAGTAAATAAGGACACCAAACAAGTCTCGTTGTCACTAAGTATTTCTGGAAAACTTGATGCGACGAAAATAGTGGAGGAATTCCCCGGTACGTCATTATATATCTTAATATATAAAAATCCAGTGTCACATCGTTTGTACACGGTAATCTCAGAAACCGCCCAACCAAAATGGACTAAATCGGGAAACTCCTTCATAGGGTTGCCATACAAATATTTCGTTTTTGAGTATATATTTTGACACTGCCTTACAACGAGAACACGTAGATGTTTTCATAGGAATAGTAAATAAAAACTAAAAAAAGGGCTAAATCGGTACTCCCTTACTTGGTATTGCCATACAAAATTTTGGTTTTTCACTATATATTTGGAACCTGTCTCAGAACGCGTCAACGTAGAGAACTGAAATCTTGTACACGGCGTTTTCACATAAATTGCAAATACAAAATAGTTTAAATCGGGCAACTCCTTCGTAGGGTTGCCTGCCACACAAAACTTTAGTTTTTAACTATATATTTCGGCACTGCATGAGAACGCGTCAACGTGAAGAAGTAAAATTTGGTACTTAGTGTTCTCATAGTAATAGTAAGTAAAATTACGAAAATGGTCTGAATCGGGCAACCTTTTCTTGCTGTTGCCATACAAAGCCTGTTCGAGTGTTCAACGTGGAGAGTTCAAATTTTGTACATGGCGTTTTCATCAAAATTGCAAATACAAGTTCAAAAATGGACCATATCGGGTGACCACTTTTGGTGTTGCCATACAAAACTTTAGGTCTTCACTATATATTTGGACACTGCCTCACGTGTCGGCGTAGAGGGGTGCAATTTTGAGCACGGGACTTTCTTAAAAAAGATTAAGTCCAAAAATGGGACCAATCTGGCAACTCCTTCGTAGGGTTGTCATACAAAAAATTTGCTACGTGGTGTTTTCAAAATGGGACCAATCGGGCAACTCTTTCGTAGGGCTGCCAATCCAAAATTTCATGCTTTACTATATATTTGGGCATTGCGTGAGAACGCGTCGACGTAGGCAGCTACACTCGCCCACATATATGAATATATGCACGCACACTCATACACGTACACACAAACAGACACAGAGTGGAACCCTGGAGTACGAAATCGCGAGATTGTGTCAGATAATAGCTTAGATATTATTTATCTCTAACAACCCCACCACACCCCCACCCTTCTAAGTATCTATATTATCGCGGGGCAACGCCGACGGGCTCCCCCTAGTATATATGTATATATAAAAACACATCGAAAAAGTGATAAAAAGAATGGGAACAAACATCATCGGGAATCAACGCAGATGCATCGAAGATCATGTTTTAAGACTAGTTAAAGAGTTCTGCAGCAATGATGAAACAACAGGTTCATGCCTGGAAAGAGAGACTTTATATCAGTGAGGGTAAGGTCATTTTTGTGTATTATGTAAATTTTTAATTATCTTCTACCTTTCATACATTTAAGATCGATGGCCAAAAGCCACCATCTTAGAAAAGGGCTAGTGCTGACCAATTTGGAGATATGATGGAAATGTACGGAAAATTAAAATCTAATGATTGCAGACTGCGGTATTAATTATTTAACGGATGGACCAGAATTTCGGGTTTTCAATTTGTATTGCTCTTGTGATGTGCAATCCCCCTATCGTTGAATGTTTTTGGAAAACTTCCGAGACAATGCCTAAATATTAGAAATTGAGGCAACTTTTTTATAATGATTTCGAAACCAATTTTGTCAAAAATATTACTTTATCACCTCACCAGTGAACCTACACCTACCGTTTCAAACTTCAAGATTCAGCGTGATGATTACTTCATCACCTAAAGCATTTATCAGATTTATTACGCCATGTTTTTTCAAACACATCAAAAATAGCTTCCAGAAGACTAAAGTTGTGGTATTATTCGATTTTTCAGAAAAATATTCATTTATTTTATAGGACATTGTCACTGGACTAATGACTAGCCTACGGTTCGCACTTTCGCCACATATTTCCGCAATCACATTTACATAGAGCACAAATTTAATTATGATTATAGTGACAGCGTAAAACACAACACTGTGTCTGTACATCTTTTACAACAGTGTGGAGAGATCCGGAAAATCTCTTACTTCCACGTTATATCGGCAGCCCAATACAAAAACCAGAAAATGTCTACAATGTACTCGTGCATAAAGATGACTTGGGTGTCATTGATGCAGAATGTAATTTTTTGCGACTTCTTATGGAAAAGACCTATGAGATGGATTAGGAGGTATGCTCAAAAATCTTTTGTAATATTACCCCTAGATGCCCTAGGGTATCCATTCGAACTTTAAGTCTTTTACAAAACCTATAACATTCTTGAGACCATTTCTGTAATATCCTCTAACAACAGCAATGTCTTTTTTAGATGTTTAGCCTTTTACGACCCAGAGCTTCACAGTCACACGGCACGTGTTTAGCAATCTTATGGTCTTCCATACAGAAGTGACAGGTCTCACTACCAACTTTAGCCATCTTTTTATGATGATATCTAAGCGGATATATGCTATAATTCCTCTATTGCGAATCCGTAATGAACCTCTTTCCAGCCCCGGGGTATTTTTCCAGTGTGCCAATTTAATGTTGTCTGCCCAAGGCCTGACTTGTACCTAAATGTGGTATTTTGGATGATCAAAAACAGGCTCAGGGCAAATAAATAGCAACACAATTAGAACTATACGAATAGCCTTGTCATAACACGAATATGAATTTTGCATCCGTATCCTCCGAGGAATATAACACAGAAGAGCATGCTCTTTAAGAAATACAACCTGAAATTGGAGCCAACAACAAGAAAAATACACCAAATAATCCCAGTTTCTACAGGAATATGAAATCAAGTGATTTATTTCGGACATTCCTCACTAAAATAATTATAGCACGTGAGCCCCTAATTTAAAATTTTTACAGATTGTATCTTAGATTTAGGCATTTCCAGATATGGAAAAAAAAACCTAAAATCGCCACATGACCCCATGTTTTTAAGGATAAAGGACACCAAGAATTCTCCAATGTCTTTTTTTTTACATAAATTGCACTAAATGAAGTTAGGTCGCAAGGGCAAAAATTTGGTCTCTTATGTTATTTTCAAAAAGCCAAATGTAATAAACGGAATTTTCTCAGAATATTTAAATTATAAATATTAATTATATAAGACAACTAGAAAAAAGTTATAATTGCTCCTAGATTAAAATTAAATTTAAATAAAGTGAAAACCCACAGTTTTGTATGGTAAAGAAGGGTTTGCTTTAGTTCATTTTTGAGACTTTATTTGTTATATTTATAGAACATAAGTACTAGCGTCTATTTATTTGTACTTAAGACTTAGTTTTGTACTTACTTAAATACCAACATTTTTACTTAAGTATTTCTGAGTCTATTAAGTACCCATAAATATCTAACTCTTTGTAGAAAAGAAAGCATAATCTCTAGTGCAACTACTTTTTTGTTAAGTTTTAAGGCACGCAAAGAACTGTCAAAGCATGTGCCACACTCACGCATCAAGGCGGAACCTTGGGCAAACTAATAACATACAAACAAGACTGCGCAAGTAGAACAAAAACCAGTAACGTCTCGCTCGAATATCAAATCGACGATGCCTCGACTTGATGACATAACCACTGACATGAATAATATGGACTGATTGCGTTCATAGAAATACTCTGCAGAAAGTGGGCTCACTTCTATATTACTGACTTTCGGTCTAAGCACCAAGTACCAACTGAGACAGAACTGAAAACAACAAATAAATTAGTGGATTCGTCGAAACACATGATTTTAAATTGATCATTTAGGGATATTACTGATCAAAACTGTTTTACCCAAGGCAATATATTCATAGATCCTCAATAGAAATTCGAAAGGTTTTATTAAAATCACTTTTCGAGCTGCGTGCTCACTTTTTCAACTTCCCGTCAATGATTTTTTCAATGTTGGCACCGACGACGTAAGAACTCTTTTTGACACAAGCAATTGTGCCCACGTGAAATAGAAAAGTGAGCAATCCATATTATATTCGTCAGTGGACATAACCAAGGGTAAGCAAGCAATGCCTCGCTCCAATATAAAATCAACGATGCCTCGACCTGATGTAGGCAAGGCCTCAATTTTTTCTTAGAAATTTACTGGAAATTTTTTCTTTAGAATTGTTATGCAATATTGGAGGATAATAGGTGCTTGGGCGGATCTCTAATAGCTTTTATGAGTGTAGCAAGGAGAGGTGAAAGTTTTACTCTACCCGCAGCGCCGAAAACTATAAAAACCTTATAAATGGTAGCCACTGATTACGATACATATTATAGTTTTCAAAAGGTATTTATTTATTAATATATATTAACTGCCAACGTATACAAATATTCTAAAAAAGTACTTTAAAAAGTACTTCAAAAAGTACTCAGTACTTTTTATAGCCTTAGGACTTACTTACAAGTACTTTTCATACATGCGGTACTTGTACTTACGCTGAAGTACTCAGGCCTTCGGTACTTGTACTTGTACTTAAGTACTTTTTCTATGGTACTTGCCCAGCTCTGGTCTTATCGAGAGAAAGTGAAACAGAAAACTCTTGATGACAAAATGTGCTTTAAAATGTTCAGTGAAGGTAAAAAAATCGAAAAAGGTAATAAAAATGTAAAAATTAAACTGCATGAGCAAGTTTCTAATGAGAGAAAAGCAGGTAGGCTTTGTACTCGAGGTCGAGGGCCGTTAAAAAACACACAAAACACTGCTGCAGCTCAAGTAGCGACTGAGAGTCGCCATAAGGTTTTATTTGGATTACTTTTTAACTGTCGGCTGTGTAGGCAGTTATATTTAAGAAAACTCATAAAGTAACATCAGGATGATATTGGAGAAAGAAAATGCGAATATTATCATTTTCAGTTGTAGGTTTCCCCATAGCAAAACAGCCTCGAGTAAACTGTAAAAATATCTATGGGTCATTCCATATCAAATAGGTAATAGGTGTGACTTGACAATCACCAATTTTTTTGATATTTCACAACTTGGAGGGTTTGTAAAAATAATACAATGAGTATTTCGCAAGTTATGGCATTTTCAAAATTTCGCAAAAATGCTGTCCTGGTCTTCTTTAAACATTCATATATATATTGTTCTATTTATGCTAGGACAGTGAAATGTGGCTCATTTGAAAGATAAAATCTTAAGCTATTTAAGAAAAATAGAATATTAAAAATATACGCGAAAAAGAACATTAAGGATAAGGATTTTATATTTATTCCTTGAATATCCGCACTGTAGAAGAAAAATTTTTAATTCATATTTTTTTTCCACAAATCTTCCAAGTATGAGAAATTTCAAAAAAAAAATTATGAATTGTCATGTCACACTTTTCATGATTTTTGGTCGATTTGCTATGGAATGATCTCCATCCCGCACATAACGATCAGCCGCCGTAAAAGGTATTAATACCCTTTCTGCACATAACGATCAGTGTTATAAATAACCTATGATTTTACCCTATGATTTCCTCTAGGATATATTAAGCTCACAGATGGTCGACGTATCGGAAAATGGCCCTTATGACATTTGACAGTAAAATCGCTACGTTTTAGCACGTATTATTTAGGAGACCTTAAAAAGAATCATAGCGTAGATTGGTAAAGTTAACCCGAAATTGAGTTGACCATTTTATTCCCCACGGAGTTTTTTTCTGTTTTTGTTTTTTAAAGCACAGATTTGTGCAACTGATAAGATTCTCAAAGTATGTAGACATTAATATTTACATAATTTTAGAAATTACACCTTAATTATCTCAACTATCTTGACCACTAATTGGCGGAATTATTAATTTCATAAATCAAACGATCAATAACCGCCGATTCAATATCAATTGCTTAATAAACCGTAACGAGTTAACATGCAATTATTTGACATTTTTTCTAGATAAATTACCTTTAAATTTATTTAATTTACAGCATTTATCATTTCAACATTTTTTTTCCAGTTCGTACTAGGCAGGCTATATATATTTCGCTAAATTTAAAAAAAAATTTTTAGCGATATTGAGATTATTGGCCCCGAGTGAAATATTTCAAAATTCTCTTATCAGATCGCACATCATAAACATAAAAATTATGTGCGCAATAGCAAATGGCAACATTTGAGCACAGTTAATCATTTATTATAGACATGTTGAAAGAAAACAGTTAGATTTTGATTTTGAGATAACAATTTTTAAAGACAATTGAAGAGGTTGTGAGATCCTGGCGTCGATTGCAGACGCCAAGACTTAGTGAAAGCTTAAATTGCGTGTGCAAAGTGTGGCTAGTAAGCAATCGTCAAATACCTGTTTTATGGCAGTTGAGTTAATTTTTTTTGTGTTGTGCGAGAATTTCAACTATAATTAAATTTTATTTTGAAATTACTAACAACATTTTTTGTAGAAGATTATTTTGCTGTCTACAAATTTTGCAAGCAAACTGTCACTATCAAAAATTTTAAAATTTTTGTACTAAAGTTAACTTAAAACGTTTTTTGAATTTTTCCATTGATGAATGGTTGTTGTTGTTGGAGCTTGTTTGTTATCTAATAACTCCAATATCTTGCAGTTTTTCAAATAATATGCTTGGGTAGCTTTGGATGAATTTCATGAATTGGTTTGAGATATTTGCAAGATTAGAAAAAATATTTACTAAGAACAAGAAGAAAAAATATGATGCAATAAGTTGATTTTAGTTTTTTTTTTTATATTTGAGGATGTTGATAAAAAAAATCCTATTAAGGGGTAACGCCACTGTAAATTTTTTGAAAAATCGATTTTGTTTTTATTGGCTTAAAAAATAGTTTAAACCCTCTAGAATAAGAAGAGAAAAAAAGTCCCGTGCCAGAAATTTTTTTTTCCTTTGAAAATGGAGGTTGCCACCAAGCGTGTCAAACTTGCTCCGAAACGACTACCTGAAACCTGAAACACAATTGGAGCTTTTCAGCCAGCTTTATCGTCAGTTTTCTTCTAAAGCTGACTGAAAAAGCCGAATTGAACACAACTGACCTTTTTGACATTTGCAACTTTAACTTGTTTATCGGAAAACTTTCATTTTTTACCTTAATTTTTTTTATTTTTTCCAATAAAAAACTATTCTCAAAACTTTAAACGGGTTTTTCTCGAAACACGGTTTTTCAAAATGGCACGCAGCATAACTCGAGCAATTTTCATATTTTCGACTTGAAATTTTGACCAGTTGTGAACATTAACATTATTTAGATAATGCCGTACGGGATTTTCAATAACTTTAATTGTTGATTTTTTATTAACAAAAAACCTGCCGTTTTTTTCGTCAAAAATCAAACTTTTTTTTCAAACGCGCGCCTAATCTACAAAAATTAATATTTTTAAAAATCCGTGGGGCCACTAGATTAATGATTTTTTTTTGTTTTAGTCTAGATTCAAATGTGCACCAGTGGTGCTGCGTGCCGCGGAGCCCTGCAAGCAAAACATGTGCAGGGAAGATGGCTGTGGAGCCGCCATTTTGTTCTTTTTTCGCTCTCAAAAAAAGGTTTTTTTCAAACACCTTTAATTTCGCGAGAAAAAAATTCGTGAAAAAAGCTTTTTTTTTAGCCGTTACAGTGGCGTTACCCCTTAAAGGAATAGCCTTTCACGTATACCTCTCCTTGAGAGAAAGGCTATTCCTTTAATAGGATTTTTTTATCAGCATCCTCAAATATAAAAAAGAAACTCAAATGAAGCTATTGCTGCATATTTTTTTTTCTTGTTCTTAGTAAATATTTTTCTAATTTTGCAAAGTAACTAACAAAAATTGTACATATGCGACCTATTCCAAAAAGACAACAAGAAAAGTATGGATCAAAATGTCCACGAAACCATATTAAAAAGAGTAGGTATTGTTGAAATTATGTATGTGGGGCAAGATTGTTCACCCTTATTATGTTGAAAATGAATAAAGTATTCTTCCTGTAAGTTATAAAATTCAGTATTTTAGTATCATATCTTCCATTAGTTGCGAAAACAGTTCGCTTATAACAAAAAGTTTTGATGCAATTTATTGAAACAAGTTTTGACTCAGTATTAAAAAATTTGAAAAAATCATTAATTGTACATTCAAAAGTATTAATCAAGGTAATTTAGTTAATTAATTTAATTTTATCTACCTTGTAAGAAATTGCCATAAATTTCAGTAATTTTTTGATGCGATTAAATCGCAGTAATGCCAAAAATACTAATGTGTCGGTCCGAAATTTCAAAATAATTTAAAAATGGCATAGGTCGAACTGAAGAAAAGTTTTTTGTTTCCATTGGAGTGAGTGAGTAAGTAAATCAAAAATTACCCTTGCCAAGACAAGAATATCACACGCCGACCTGAAAAACTTCCGCTGGAAACAAACTGGGTACCTAGACGACGATTGATGCTTAGTGGGCAATGTTTCGAATGTAAATAAAATCATAAGAGTTACTTTTTTTTCAAAACTCAAAGAACCTGCTAAAAACCTCACCAAAGACCTTTAAGACCTTCCTGTCCTGTTAGTGAAGCGCATCAGGTTTAGATTACGTAAGGAAAGTTTTTCAGCTTATCCGCAGATAGGAATACAGACCCAAACACATCCAGCCTATTCCCGACAAAGGCAGGACAAGCACATGGATAGTGTATGGTTGTCTGAGGCTCTCCTTACTGGCAGGATAGATACTTAGGACTATCAACAATATCCATCCTTGTTAGATGAGCGTGAAGCGAACTGTGACCGGTGATGATGTCACAGTTCTGCATTGTTTTCTTCCGAGCCCAAAGAGAAAGTCAGTCTTTAGGCTCATCAAGAAAAAGCTTTGTACACCTACTTGTACTCAGGTTCGCCCATCGCTGCTCATGTTTCATATGAACCTTCGCTTTGATGAAAGACCTGAGCAGCGATCCGATAACGCCTACAGCGGGCGCCTGCCAAGGAAGGGAGAACCAGAGCCAGACCTGGCTAGAAGGTTAGCCCTTTCATTCCCCATGATCTGTATGTGCACAGAAACCCACCGAAAGGACACCCTGTTTTGAATACTCAGCTTATCCACATACGTCATGCAGTCCCCACTCACTTAGATGTTATCCGAGGGCCACTCAGACGCATCTAGGCTACCTGACTTTCCGAGACAATAGCAATGTCCTTACTCTTGATTTCCATATCAAGCGCTACTTTCGCTCCCATTGCAATAGCGAAGACTTCAGTCTGGAAGACATGTGTGCGTTCCAAGTGAATACTCCAACCCAATATCAGGTTCATTAGTGAGGGAGCCGTTGGTGAAAATTTCTTAGAACGGACCGAGGAAGGCACGATAAGGCGCTTCCCTCAGTACACGCAGGGCATGATTGACGTATAAGCTACACAAGCTGCAGCTAAGGGGCCCCACTTTCTTGGGGGCTCAAAAAAAATTGTCCGAGTGAGCAATTGTCATATATACTTAAATATATTGTGGCATTATTTGTCCTAATGCCGCATTTCCCAAACACCCCATACCCCTCACCCAATATTTTTAGCGCGCGTCTTTTCGAAGAACTTTTACTATGAACGCGGGCATTCTCCGGTGTTGTCCCACTACAAACGAGCTTCTGTAGTTTAAGTGAGCCGGCAGACGATACAATATTTCTGACCATTTATTTAGTATTTACAGTGTGTTTCTTTGATTATTTGATTGTTGACATTATTTTGGAGTGTTCTTTTTTACCCTTACTGAAGTAAAATTTCAATTAAGTGCATTTTACAGAAGACGCATATAACCTAACTAACGCAAGAGTATTTTTTTATAGAAAGCTAAGGGTGTAATCCAGTGGCGTGCTACAAAGGTAAATTATGTTCTCTTAGTCTATAATGTGCATTGAAAGTGACAAACTATGCAGTTTATCATTTGATGATGTCATCAGTGACTTTGTTCTCTCAAAGGCAAGAAAGAAATTATTTTAGTTAAAATAATTCCTTAATAATAACATGTTTCAAGATACTAGATAATAAGCCTTTGTAAATTTTGCCTTTTAAAAGAACGTTTGGTTCTTTTTACCAGAGTTTGCATTTTGTTATGATTAAAAATGATTTTAAGTTAAAAATTTATTATTTTACTTTTTATATACTTCTTAATTATACTTCATAGGTATCCGAAAATCACATTTGAACTGACATATAATATCTGGACTTATAAAGTGCCCCATATCTCAAACAGCTTAGGGCCTTATTAAGTCTGAATCCGGCCCTGAGCACACGATTCCCTTTCAGGAAAATCCACAGAGAAGCATTTCCCAAAACGAAGCTCTGATACCATCGCATCAACTTTTTCAACTACATGTATTCCCCACGTCAGCTTCGAGTCAAGGTAGATACCGAGGTGTTTGACATGGGGAATCCAACAAAACTTTGTCCAGAACATTTACTAGAGTGCAATATTCAGCAAAC
Source organism: Dioctria linearis (assembly GCA_963930735.1). Taxonomy (NCBI): domain Eukaryota; kingdom Metazoa; phylum Arthropoda; class Insecta; order Diptera; family Asilidae; genus Dioctria; species Dioctria linearis. The sequence goes on along the minus strand of OZ005740.1, from coordinate 324,668,287 downwards.
GCTGAAGGTCGATGGAGGATCGGTTATGTTAATGCAATTATTTCTGTGAGAGAAAGCTAGGAAAAGTCGAAGCACTTACGGGGTAATAAGAGTCATAGATTACCATATTAGAAGATAACCTATTGCAGAGTATTAAGCAATATGATTGTGGATTAAAGAATTTAATATTCATGAAGGATGTATTCATAATGATGTACAGCCAAAGTCACGCAAAAATAATTTTTCCTAACTCTGGAGAATGGTGACCACCCCCTTTTCTGGCAATGAAAAGGTATAATGAGAGCCACGTGATCTTTCCTGAGACACAGTTTAGACAACGAAACCTTTAAAAATTCAATGCTCATTTTAATATTTAAATCTACAACATTAAAAAATTATGACTTTATGATTTTTTATGTATTTTACTATACAAATAAAATTCAAAATAAATTGAGCCAGACCAAAATAAAAAAGGGGATAAAAAGTCATACCAGTCGCAAAGCTTTAAATTGAATTTTGAGTAGTTTAGTCCAAATCCCTCTGTTGTTGGTTTGTATTTTTCTTTCTTTAAATCTTCACTCTTTAGCCTTTCCTTTCTCATACTACTTCAAGGACTTTTTACTACCACTTCTTTTATTTAAAATATTTTCTTAATAGTTACCTCAGTCTACTTCAATATTATTTTTTTTATTTTTTTTATCACGCCCCTTATCTCCAGCAAAGTCTAGATAAGTAGGAAGGAATATTACTAGTTCAACATATGAAACCATATAGAATTCATCGATTTCTTAAAGTTGGTATCACTTCCGATAGGCGATGGGAGTATCGTTTTAAATCCTGTAAAATTCTTTTATCTTTCATTGCTTGTTTTAAAAAGTGATTGATTGTTGTTATTTTGTATATTCCGCAGACGTACGCATGATTTAAAGTAAAGAAACAGCTTTGTCTTAATACCGCAACATACATATGGTTAGTTGGCTGGTTGAGTACATCTAATTTTGGTTACTTCATTAAATCTTAATGCATTTTGTTTGTTTGTTTCTCCCAGAGCTGAAACTCCAACGTCTAGGGTGAGTACCATTATGTTTTGATATTAATTAATAATTTAGATATACTATATCAAGATAATAAGCCAACCTTGTGAACATTATTAGAAAAGATGTCCTGAACCTCACAAGAATAAGGAGGTGGCACCTATCGAACGAGATTTCCCTGTCTGATCATAAACATATCGTGTTCGATATAAACAAGGCACTTAACATACGTCAGGAGTACCGAATACCTAAGTTAACCAACTCTATCGATAAACCTTATGACTGCAGTTGACTCTCCCGACAGCAGCATTAACACAATGGGGGAGCTAGACTCAACCACTATGCAGCTTCAAATATCTATACCGACTTAGTTCAAATGCAGTTACCCTGTGAAGAAAAAGACCTGCAATCAGCAGGTAATTTGGTGTAATAGGGAACTGAGTTTGTAAAGAAACGAAGTCAGCAAACTATTCAACATAGCTAAGTTTCTTGGCACTAGGGTAGAATATAAAAAGGCTAACGGAATATAATAGAGAATTAAGAAGATCCAAAAGAAGAGCTTGGCGGACCTTCTGCGATGACATAGATCAATTGCCCGAAGCTACCAGGCTCCATAAGGTACTTTCTTAGAATCACTCTAATGGTATATACTCACTTTAAAAAGAAAATGAGAACAACACAAAGAGTTGTGAGGAAACAATCAGGCTCTTATTAGGAGAAATGAGCTCCGACACTCTCTCTCTAATAGGAGCAAGAGCCTTGCGGAAGAATCATCACTCCCAACAAGATTAGATGGGCCATTGATACATTTAAACTCTTTCAATTTACTGTAGGTGACTATGTCTTCCCAGCCTTACTACTGTAGGGTATTGAAGAAGTTCGCTACAAAAAATTTTCCGAGCAAGTTACACTCTATTGTACGCCCTCCAATGTTAGAAAGACGCCAGGGTGGTATTTATACTCAAAAGTGGAAAAAGACCTAGTTCTTTAGCCAAATAATTCCCCATCAGCCTCTACCCATTTCTACTTAAATCCATGGAGCAAAAATCCTCGATCTACACTTCATTCTAAGCAGTTTGCTTATCAAGCTGACAAGTCTGCTGAGACTGCCATTCACAAGCAAAGACCTCGAAAGAGCTCTCGAGGCAAAACAACTGGCCTTTTGGGCATTTGTAGACGTAGAAGGAACCTCCAATTACATTGCTTTCGATATAATTAAATTAGCCGCTGAGGATAAGGGCTTTGGGCCCTCCACGGTTAATAGGATAGATTCCATGTTTAGAAGCAGGATGATAACCAAAACTCTACGTAACTGTTCAGTCGCGATCACCACAGCTAAAAGCGATGAGAATTTTATGAAAGAAAACAAAAATAATTTACTAGGCTCCAAGTAAAGAGGGTAGGGTCGATGAGTCATAAATTCCACTTTTTAAGTTGTCAGAATTTGGTTGGTCCAAGAAATTTGAAGACATTTGTGGTATCCACCAGATACATAACATAGACCTTTATTCTTCCTGGGTCAAATATTCATCAGGGATTATTTTTATTCGGGTCATTGATATGCCTAACCAATTCAACCATTAACTGATTCATATCTCTAATACATGTTTCTGCTCATGCACCGATTTTCCTCAAGTAGCATATTTAGCAGGCGATCTTCTCATAGCTCGTCCATCTGTGATATACTCCGCCTGTTACAACTCATTGAACCAGCTTTTTTTTATAGTAGGCAAGGATGATGCTTCATTGTCAAATAACCATTTTAGTTTTTGCGAGCACTCTTGTCGAGTCAATCTATCTTTCAAATCATAAAATCTATCACTAGGTAATGTTCACGCGGTCTCATGAAGATCTGAGATCTATTGGTACAGAAACAAAGTATTTGTGTGCCTTTGACAGAAAACATTTATTACTGATTGATCGAAAATCGGCTGGATTATATGGAGCAGCATACTTCTAATCAGAACCAGTAGTGTAACGATTTTTCAAATTTTAGAAATCTGGGAGGACTTGAGACTCGTATTGAAATTGTGCAACACAACAGAAACATCTCACGGTAGTAGAAGATTGAAGAAATGGGTGATGTATCATCAAGTCTTTTTTTTTATTACATTCTACCCTGCCCTTTTCATCTGTTATTGTACATATGTCGAGCTTTGCAAGGACATGATCAAATAGTTATATTGCAAATAGTTTGTTCAAGATTTCTGCCCAGGCCGCTCCACAAGCAAGCAAGGCAGAGCAGAGAAAAGCTATCAAAATCCGCCAAACCATAAGGGAGCTAATAATAACGGTTTAGAATATAGTATGTTTTACTTATTTTTTTTTTTTTAATTTAATAATTTATTTATCCAATTCTTGGACACAGCAAATATCATAGAGTATATGGGAAATAGATCTTTTGAGCTTTTTGGACAGCAAAGAGCCAGAAAAAAGTAGCTCTTACCCGCTCACGCAGTAATTCTGAACAGACCGCAGATAAAACGTTCCAGATAACAAAAATTTTCTTTCGGCTTAATAAACCGGAACTGAGGCTAAAATAACCCCTTGAGATAAAAAAGACAAGCAAAGTATATAATGAAACATGCCACTTTTGTATGGAAGAGGATAAAATGGACGATCATAGTTTCTGCTACTGCGAGGCTGAAACATCTAGGAATGAGATCGCATACCCAGAGGGTGATGATAATTCCAAGAAAACTTTAGGCGTTGTCAACAACTTAAATCTCAATTTCACAAAAGTTCTAATTGATTTGCAGTGATAAAAGATGAATCTTCGGAAGCATGAAATTTTATACAGGTCACTGTTCTTCAGGTAACCAGCAGAGGCTCTACCACGAAACTTTTTTTTTTACTGCACATACCAATAATCATCATTTAGAGTTTTTTCCTTAACAAGCAGCCCTTTTAGCAGTTTTTAGGATGCAGCCGTTGCCCCTACTACCATCAGCTTTTTTCCATAAAATATTTGTATCCGTCCATATTGTGCTCCACTTCCCATGTTTGACGCTGCAACCTTTGGAAGTCCTATAGTTTCACCTAAAATACAGCACTCACCCATTCATGAGTTTTTTCCCTTTCTGCCGAGGCCTAATATCTAAGATTACATCATTACACCAAGACCCAACAGTAATTGACAGACCTACAAACCTAATTCATTTTCGTGGTATAGGTACCTTTTCTGACTTACTCATCAACTTAACTTGCATTGCCGAAGAAAACATCATTAAGTGAGTAAAAGTGACCCAATGGCTTAAGTTAGCTGAGGTCTATAGATTTATATTATTTAACTGTCTGTGATCATAAGGAATTCCCACTTGACTACGTCATAAAAAACCTTTGTACAATAACTTGAAATGCTTCGTGTTTTTGTTTTTCTCACTTTTTGAGGAAGCAACCAACTACTACTGACAAATTGTCTGAAAATAAAATGTAACAATTTCTCAACGCGACGCGCAGCAGTGTAATTCATAAAAAGTTGGAAGTGAGCATTAAAGATTTTCAACACTCTGCGCACCGTCTCGAGGCTCAGACACATGCGCATACATCGATTCGACCAATGCAAGTGGCTGACTGCAGATTTCACTTACAATGGAATTGCGCAATCCACCTTAAGCTTATAATTATGTTACAAATAGTGATTTCAGCCATAATTGAGTGAACATAAAAAAGCAAAATAATGAAAAAACCGAACAAAAAATGAAGGAGAAAAACTCTGATGTGAGTGCGCTCATGTAGTACATAGTCGAAACGAAACTCGAATCTCTCGAAGTCTTGAGATCTTTTATTGCTTTTAATAATGATCCAAAGTAATCGGCTCAGTTGCGCAGTTGTGCAAGTTACCGTTTGACTTCCAGATATGATCGTTCGATGATCTGGCGATCTTAATACCTGATCTGATCCGGACGAGCAACGCTCTCGATATAGACAATTTAAGGTCTCCGACGAATTGTGAAAGAAAAAATCTTCTATCGAGGTCAAGGGTGTGGCGGTTTTTTTTCAATATACATATTTGGCTTATACACTTTTGAAGATGGGTTTTAGCATCGATCTTAACCTATCCAAAGTGCATGTTTATATCATACCAAGAGCCAATTACAGTTGTAAAAGGTCACCATCAAAAATATTTATAAAATATACAACATATGTGTAGGAAAATATGCAGGTACATGATACGGTAATTGAAAAACAAACGAGGTCAGTTTTTCAGCTCTTAGCTCTTCAGTCTGATGGTGGTTATAACTGTATATTTATGCTTTTTTTTTGCGTAAATATTTAGTTATAGGTGAACGAAAGTTTTCCACCCCATAGTTATAAAGATATTAGCGAAATGACGGAAATTGCAAGGCAAGGAGTTGTTGAAAACTTTGAAAGTAATATTGGGAAGGAAATATTTATTTCAATGTACAAAAAAATTTTGAAATACCTCTGTTTTTTTCTGTTTTTAGTAGAATTGCATCCAACTTTATATAGTTTATCCGGTGATTAGAGTACAAAACCTATGTAGTTGTGTGCATTGCTTTTAACTATAAATTTAGACGCCTGTTTGAAGTCTACCGATCTCTATCGACGTTACTTTGAAAAGTTGTGGTGCAATTTGTAGAGCACGAAAGGCGTTATGCACTATGCGGTATTAAATTCTAAGAAAGTGTGACAGATTTCATTTCAATTTTTTAATTGATACAAATGCAATAACGGTTTCATAACCAGACAGAGATTTGTCAATCATGATTTCTACTTTTATTAAAAGTACCTAGATCAGGTGTCTTCCTTTATTGTAATCAAGTATTTTACGTTGATTTTTATGTTATGCCGGCCAAAGTAAAATAGGAATTCGTTTTTAGAATAAAATTTATTTAAGCAGTTTCTAGAGAAAATTCGTAATGAATGTGAGATGTGGTGAGCCCTGACTAACGTACTTAAATCTAATTAACATTTTTGATAGCGCACCTAACATAATTACACGATTATAGAGCTGTCGAAAATGGGTCAGCCGATGTAAATCTCCCAACGTAATGCAAGACGAAGGTTAAGGCGTTCGAGTTAAATCCAACTGCAGTAAATTATATCTTATTTACCCAGTAGCGCCCCCAGGATTTGACTTTGGGTCAAAGTCCAAAAATGGTCGGAAAAATAGGACTCTAAAATCACGTCCTAAGCCCATCTGAGCACTTATAAGAACTCCTTTTTTGAAGAAATAAAATTTAAAGTTTTATTTGCTACAAATCTCGACTAGATCATAAAGCCACTGTTTTCTTTATCTTCAAATTATTCTATTTCTATTCTATATGCATATTCCTTGTGTCAGTAGTACCCACTCAGAGACTTGAATTATAACCTACCGTGTTGCCGTAGAAATCTGCGCAGAAAGTGGACGCAATATGGAAGTTAGTGTAGTCAGTATGGACGTGCGGTGCCACAACCTCGCCAGGGTTATATGGGTCATTCCATATTAAATATGCGACAAGTGTGATAAGACCATCAACAATGTTTTTGAAATTTTACATACTTGGAGAATTTGTGAAAATAAAAATACGAATTAAAAATGTTTTCTATACATTGTGTACTTCGCAAGTTATGGCATTTTAAAATTTCGAAAAAATGCTGTCCTGTGGCCAATTTCACAAGATTACAAATTACAACTACAAATTTGTACTTATAAATCACAATTACAAATTTGTAATACGAATTTCTGTTTAGGTACAAATAACTATTTTACACATGAAGCAAAAATAAGCAAATGGAAAAATATTTGGAATACCTTAAACTCTCAGGGCATTCTTAAAGAAAAATGATAAGAAATACCTTCGTGATGTTGTGTGGCAAAACATAAAGGGGGAACAATGGTAAGTACTTTTTTTTTAGTAACATTTGCTAACTAATAACTTTAGATACTAAGTGGTACTAAGTGTGTTTTGTTTTTACAGACCTCGATAACATTATTATTGATATTATTGGCAAGGAGTCTAGCATTACAAGAGATTATTGAGCAACCATCTCCCACTCTTTCCTCTTGTCAATCAATGCCGCAAAGCTTTGAAGAAAATGAAACGAAAGATATATTTTTGCTTTCAAAATTATTTTTAAATGTATTATTCTTTTAACTAGACTGCTAACACAAAACAAAAAGGCGAGTGAGTGCCAAGAAGTGGACGGAAAGGTGTGAAGATGTCAGAATCCTTTAAAAAAAACAAAAACAGAATGCAATTAGAAATTCATAATCTGCAACTGGACGCAATTAAAAAGGAGCGGGATTTGAGACTTGTAAGAAGTGTTATAACGTCTGAAATAAAAAGGAGAAAATAATTCAAATGAACAAGATTCAACTGTGCACGAGAATATTTCTCATTTTAGTACATATTAAAAAACAAATAAATTCTTAAGAACATATATTCATAAAGCTCTTCATTATTTTTTGTATGAAAAAAAAATAATTCAATACAGTTCCATCTAAATTTTGCAAATTCTCATCATCACATTCTTTCAAGTTTTTTTCCTCTTCTGTGGTAGAAAGTAATTCAAAATTACAGTCTGTTACCTTGCCTCGAAATATTAGTTTAAGCAATCCAACCAATATACTTTTCGGCAAAGCAAAATCGTCACTTCCGCTACTATCATTGCTGCTATGTCTTCGACGCATCTAGAAAATTTTCTAATTTGAATGTTACCAATTTAAGTAAAACAAAATTGTAGAAAATTACACAGGAAAATTTTGTAATTTATTGAAACAGAAATCTACAAGAAATTTCTACTTCTACAAATTTGTAGCTTGTGAATTACAACTACAAATAACTTTTGGTGAAACAAAAAATGAAAAATTCCTACAAACTTCATCTTGTAGATTACAACTACAATTTTGTAGCACAGAACCAAAACATATAAATTTTTTTACAATTTTTTTTTTAAAATCACTTATAAATTACAAATTGTAAGTTCATGAAATAGGCTACTGGTTTTCTTTAAAAACTCATACATACTCGTATTTTGCTATAAATGCAAGAATAAAGGAACATGATTCATTTGAAAGTTAGAATTTCAATCTATCTAAAAAAACTGACGGCTAAAAAATATATGCGAAAGGCATATCAAGAATAAGGATTAAATCCGTTATCCTTGAATATCCTGGAAGATGAAAGGAGGGACAACAAAAGTTCTGCAAATAATATCCATATTTTACAAATGTACAAAATTGCAGAGAAAAAGTATGCATTGCAATATTCGTTGTCAGTCGTATTTACGCTTTACATGTATGCAGTTATTATAAATTTCGGGAGGAAAGGAATAAAAACGTTTAAGCCAATTTCGGGAGAAAATGAATATAAACGAAATAGTGCGCGCTGAAGTTTTGCACAAGTGGAGTGAAAACCAATCACTGTCATACAAAAAATTGGCAAAACAAGCTGGAACAAGTTATGATGGTTCGAAGGGCGATATTGAACTTCAAGGCTTATCAGCGTATAAAGGACAAGCCAAGAAAGGGACGTCCAAAGGGTCCTGCCAATAAGAAACTGCAAAAAAGAGTCGTCAATATAGTAAAGGCTAAAAAATGTATGTCTACCCGAGATGTTGCGATAAAAACCGGAACTGTCACAGTGGGTCACCAGCCTCATCTAGCCGGACTTTATTACATTATCAAATAAAACTATTTTTTTTTGCGGATATTTTATTAATATTACCTTAATTTACACATTTGTACATAACAAAAGTCTAATTAAATTAATTTATGTTTAATATTAACTATATCAGTAGAATACTTAACTATGAACTAGTCAATTTGGAAGAAAATGTTAGTCCGATAAATTAAAAATGTGTTTCATTATTTGACTGTAAATTAACCTATTTATACATAACTAATGCCTGTAGTATTACCGAAAACCTCTCTATTAAGTTTCCATTATAATTCGAAGAATTTTAGCTATTTGGTTTTTTATATAACTGAATTCGTTTACATTTTCTTTGTCTGTTTCTTTCACAAATATAAACCTAATAGGTCTGCAATATCTTGCTAATGCTGGCCGAAGGTTTTGCCACAAAATAATTCATGCCAGTTATTTTGAAAGCCATATATTTGCAGGAATACTAATGAAGTCGTCAAAACATTGGCATCTTTGAAGTTCTTATCAGATGCTTTTTGTTTATATCTACTTAGACCTCTTTGCTGTGATTGTGCAAAATTGATTCAAAATTTCAGCTTGAACCGAAAATAGCCGTTCTACAGTCAAATCTATTAGGGCTTGCAATTTAATTTCAGCTTATGATTCCGTGATGGTACCATCATTATCAGACGGATAGCAAGATTTCTTTGCCTCTTTGATTCTAATGCTCCAATGCTCCTTGACGTTGCATCAATCACTGATTTTTGGTTAGTTGGATTGGAGTTATGAAAGCCAGTGCCTGTCAGAGCCCCCGCTCATAAGCTGTTTTCATTCTGGTAGCTCTATTGGAAAAATGTAACATTTTTTTAAAAATTTACATTAAACAATTCATAAAATGAAAAAATATTAGCGGTGAAGTACATGCTTGTACCACTTATACCCATAATCTTTAAAAATATTCACAAAACCTAACTCAAGAGACACTCTAATCATTGAATGCGAGCACAAAATTAAGACTGGACGGTTCAGTTTATCTAGAGCAGGTAATACCCTATTTTTGTTTGTTTATTGTTTACGAACACGTGTGAGATAAGGATTTGTGTACAAAAGGACATCTTCAGAGGAAGTCCGCTTTTGGTTTATATAGGCTTTGAGGTGATTGGCACACGTAATTTTTTTCAATTATGACTACCTAGATATTGAAAATGGTCCACTGTGAGATGATTGTGAAAATTAAAAAGAAAAACTACTTCCAGACATTTAAGAAGCAGAAAGCATCAGGACGAACCCAAAAACAGACAGTGAAAAGCATATCTATAGCCAGGAAGTTGTACGAACAAGAATTTTCAAACAAGAAACAGTGCGTTGTTATATGAATGATGAAACATATTTGAAAATTGATTTTTCAACAATACCAGGCCCTCAGTTTTATTCAATAGTGCCTGGAGAGGTTATATGTGATTCTGAGAAAACAATTAGAATAAAATAATTCGGTGAAAAAATTTTAATATGGCAAGTTATTTGCCAGTGTGGTAATAGAAGTACGCCCTTTTACTGTAAACGTACAATAAATACAGATATATATATATTAAAGAGTGTCTTCAAAAGCGTCTTATAACTTTTTTGCGACAACATGATGGGCCAACATTATTTTGGCGAGATTTAGCGCCAGCTCATTATTCCAAAAAACCGGTAAGTTGGTATAAGGACAAAGGGATACATTTCGTGCCGAAATCACTTAATCCTCCGAATGTGCCACAGCTTCGCCGAATAGAACGATACTGAGCAATAATAAAAAGCAAATTAAGAAAAATGGGTAAAAGAAGCAAAAACAGTAAAAGTCAGTAAAGTAAATTTCATGAAAAAATGCAACAAAAAATGTTTCAAATAGCGTTGAGCAAAACTTGAATGAGGGTGTTACAAGAAAAACTCGGCTGTCGGCTGTACGGTCGCCAAAAAAATGCTTGAGTAAAAAAGGTTTTTTTTCTATTTTAATTTATGTTATGTTTAATAAATATTAACAGATGATATAAAATTTTACTGCTCGTTTCTCAAAATCGTGGGCTTTTTAATTTTTGCAGTACTTTTGTTGTCACTCCTTACTTTTGGTTTTATTTATTTTTTTATTTCTACCTTATATTATCCACTAAAATATACCAAAACTACAACTTGAGATCTTAACGAGATCGGGGAGTCAAAAATCATGAAAGCTCACCAATCATGCATTTGCTCATAATAAATTCTTAGTTTGTGAAAATTTCATGAGTAAGTAAATATCTGTGAAAGTAGTGCGAGTTAAAAAAAAACTGACCCTCTGGGGGTGGAGAAAGGGTGGGGACGACCGGGACACACCCCCGTCGTTGCGCCCTGCCGTTACATGCTGACCTCCGCTATTAGCTTTCTAATGTAATTTTGGAGCCTGATAAGCAAGCTATTTTGTATTACTAATGTTGCAGACAAGCAACCAATATCATTCTGGATATGGTACAAGTACCTATGGTTTTCCATCTGAAAACCGCTTTTGATAGACAATTTATGGAAATTTCCACAAGTCTCAAAGGCACGTCTATATTAGAGATACAAGTAGGATACAGTAGGATTTTAATGTTGATATGATCTGTAAAGAGGCTAGATTTAGTCTAAGCACTTTAGGAGAGGACACAATACATCAATCCTGCTCGTAGTGTCCGCAAGCTCGTAGTTGCCTAGTCGCCCCTACTCTTTACCTTAAGGTTGATATAATATGGAATCAAGTAAAGACTGACTTAGTTCATCACGACATTGTTTCACTAATAGTTTAGAAGATCTTAATGAACAAGTCTTGTATTTTAGTAGTAGCTTCATTATAGATAATAATTTTAATATTTTGCGCCAACATTTAATTCAGGAATAAGACAACTCATTTCCTTCCTGCTTCCAGTAACAGTACACTACAGGTAACATTTGACGACGGTTGCCTAACTAGAACTATGCTTTTTGGTGGTTCTATAGATGCTGAGCTCTTGAGTCCTAAAAATGTTGATTTTTCCGTTGGCATCGTCACATATCTGAAGCCACCGCCACAGTTGGAGGTGATGGTCTAATGCATTCCGATTTTCGCGTTTAAAAATCCTAATTACTTACAGCCTTGTTTTAATACCTCCATAAGGCATGTAAAGTATTTAGGAAATAAGATTTGAAGGAAATGAAGCTGACTACTCGATTTATTGCGACACCTACAACCGATTTGCTCTGCACCTGCACAAGAAGGCAACAATTAACATTAAAAGCTCTCACAATTAATGACACAATCAACTATACTCCAACGAGATCAAATATGTACCTAGGAAAATACCAAGACCAAAAATTCACAGAAACGCACTTATAAAAGTGCTCCACGAAACGTTAACAAACACATTTTGGACATACCAAGGGCTTTCCAGTAAAAAATGGAATCTAAGGTAAAAAAGTACTTATACAATTATAAAATCAGACTCATGATAAATATAAACCTAAACTTAACAAAAATCAAATCTACGCAGACCAAACGCAAATCTTATGCATGTATTAAACCCTACAATTGGGGTCTATGTCATTTTTTTCCCTTTTTTCTTCACTTTTGTACGCTTTTTTTATTTCTAGTCTATAGTCTCTACTAGTCTTTTCTTTACTTTATTTTTTTACTACTTCCATTAGCTGATCATATCTTTTGTTTTTTTTTCTATTTTGCATTGCTTGGTTCGTAGTTGTATTTTGTAGTAATGATGAATTTTATTTAACCACTGCACTTTCTTCAATCTAAGATAGCATATGTATCTTTGTACCAAGCTAGATAAAGAGGGGGGGGGGGGGGGGTTATAACCCAAAAAAAATTATTATTCAACTTCAAAAAATTATTAAAAATATTCTAATTCCAAAACTTAAAAAACGAAAAATATTTCAATGAATATTATTGAATGCGTATTTGCATAGATTTTTCTCAGAATCTTAGTTGGGGTTATCATCAGAAAATAAGTTTAAATACTTAAAAAAAAATAAAATTAAACTACAAATAACTGCTAACCGAACCAAAACTTGCACTTAATTTTGCTAACAAATTTTGTTTCTTGTAGACAAGGATTCTCTGCTGGTTTTAGTGGTCGAAAGACTTTGGTACTCTAAAGATATGCAAAGTCGTAGAAGTTTTTGAAGAATGGATGCTTATATTAAATCGAACGAAGTCTAGTGAACTTTTGGTGCTGTCTACTAAAAAAGTAGTGATAATAGCTCTAAGACCAATATTGGCGGTATGCTAGATAAAATCCAGTGAATATAGACACCCCTCTGGTTTGAAATTATGCAAATTAGATCGGTAAAGTGCTTTTCCGCATTTATTTCTAGAATAGTTGGTCGGGTCGAAGAACTCCTGTCTAGAGCTGACTGTTTTCCCAATATATGTACGTGAAAAGAAGAAACTGCCCAATTGCGACTATTTTCGAACCAACATCTCTATCTCTATTTCAAATGTGTATAGTGAGAAACGAAATTTGTTATGACAACCCTATGAAGAACTGGTACGATTTAACCTATGTACGAGATTGATCTTATTTTTTGCATACAATATCTACATAATTTTAGCTTACTGGGTCAACGCGATCTCAAGATAACGTGGTATACCCTAAAAGATTTTAATTTATCAATTAAAAAATCGGCCAAATGCAAATTGGACTCACGCACGAAGGGTTCCGTACCATCGTACAAAATTTAACACTATGTACTTTTTATATTTATTTTATCAAATAAGAGTAGACGTCATTTGAAAAAATTATTTCCTTTTATGTGTCTAATATCCCAAGTGAAATGAGTTACGAAATCAAAATGTCTGGCTTGTCTTGGACTTCTTTCTCTTTTGGTCCAGATTGGAGAGGTTAATGGCTTATGATCTGTGAACATAGTAAAATCAAGACCTTCTAGAAAATGTCTAAAATGTTTGATAGCTAAATACACCGCCAGAAGCTCTCTGTCAAACGTTGAATATCTTACTTCGACCAGAGTCAATTTTTTAGAGAAGAATGCTAAATGTAAAATGTAAATGTAGAACATCCTTATGAATTATTTAATTTGCCTAACTGACATTGAAGAAGGGAAATTTTTAATGGCATTTTTTGAAAAAAAATAATAATCGTGTCATTTGAAAAAATTATGCCGACTTATGATAATAATAATTAATAAGAATAAAACGAGCAAAAAAATGCCGAAAAAATCACGTTTCTTGTATGGAGCCCCCCTTTAAATTTTAATTATATTTTGTTTTTATTATTTGCTGTTATAGCAACAATAGAAATACACACTCTATGAAAATTTCGACTGTCTACCTATTACGGTTTATGAGAAACAGTCGGGTCACAGACAGACGAACGGACATCGGAGGCTTAGTAATAGGGTTCCTGTTTTAACACGTTGTGTACAGAACACTAAAAAGCACCAACAAAGTCAATCCAATTAATATGGTAGGTACGTTTACATGCCAATTTGCAACTAAGGATCGACTTGCTTTCATTTTTAATGTTTAAAAGTTGCAGTAAGTTCTTGTGGCTGCCGCGCGCCAACCACAAGTCCACCTTTAGCTTCTATCCCTTCCTCTTTCGCGACTATCCTATCCATTCCTTCCCCTCAGCCATAAACTCCATCAACTCACTTCAGCCTTTTAGTAATGCCCCTATCCATCTAATCATTCCTCGCATTCATTCATACCAGCGAACCATCTGAACATCACATGTATCCATCCCATCTATCTACCCTGTCCATTGTTCATTCCCCTCGAATAATTGTATCGATCTGCAATCATATCCGTCTATACCGTTTAATCCATCCCATCTAATTTACCTAGCAATCTTATCTCTTTATCTCATCCCAGATATCAATCCCATCCAGACTTCGCAGATATCCTATCGATCTAACCATCTCACCCATCTAGTTAGTCAGTATCACAAACTATTAATCCGTGTAGCTGGTAATCCTACAGGGCCAGTTGACATTTATGCTAATCAATTAGCGCTAATGGCATTCGCATGAAAAAGTATAATGCAAACACTAAGCTGATTAACAAGCTCATAAGCGTCAACTAAATCAGCTACTTATGAATCAGCGCTAATTGATATGCATAAGTGTCAACTAGCCTATATAATGTTATATAAACGTTGAAATCCATAATCGTTTTAGTAAGTTAAAACACCTTACATACAATTGTTTTTTTTTTTTTAATATACCACCACACCCCCCTCCCTATTTGCTAGATCCGCGACTGACCTGATGCTACTCTTATAAGTAGATAAACTACATAGATGTGTCTATAAAATTCCGAAACACAAATATGAATATACGGTGAATTTAAAATTTCATATCTCAGCCGAACACCATCGCAAGTTTTTGTATACAGGGTGTTTCCGTCTAGGCTAGGTGGTCCAGGGAGGGGTTCACATCAACCGTTAAAGAGTTATTAGCCTTTAATCTATTCTCAAAGCTAATCTCAAACCTATTTTTAAAGGGAATTTGTTCTCTTAATGACTGAAAATCGTAATTTAGGTAAATAGGTTATGAGCTAATAACTATTTAACGGTTGCAGCTAGGACATATGTATAGTGTAATAGGTCAAATTAACAAGGAGTGTCTACAGCTTATAGTTTTGATAAAAAATGGTTATGTTAATACTGGGTCTTTCTAATTGAGCTTTTAAAAGTAAATAATTAAAAGACATAGAATTTGAATTGAAACTTAACAAGTTTTTATTTATTTTTGAAATACAATGCTTGTCATTTATACTCTAAAAATGATATCTTCCATGTGACCACCTCTTTCGTCTCTAGTACCCGATTCTTTTATCAAAATTTTCAATCACATTCTGGCATAGTTGCAGCGCTATCTCACCAATAACTCGAATAATTTCTGCTTTCAATGCTTCAACCTTTCGAGGATTATCCTTGTAGACTTGTGTTTTCACATGGCCCCAGAGAAAGAAGTCCAACGGTGTTAAATCACAGGATCTTGAAGGCCAATTCACGTCACCGAATCTGGAAATAACACGGTCTGGAAACTTTGTATGCAGTAATTGCAAAGTTTCTCTGGCTGTATAACACGTAGCCCTACCTTGTTGAAACCATATGTCTTCAGTATCAATATTTTCCAGTTTTGACCATAAAACAGTTGTGATCATGTCGCGATATCTGGAACCTTTAACGGTTATGGCTCTTCCAGCATCATTTTCGAAAAAGTACGGACCAATCACACCATCAGACCACAACGCACACCAAACAGTGACTCTTTGTGGATGCGTTCGCCTCTCTTGGATCACGCGAGGGTTTTCCTCTCCCCAAATACGGCAGTTTTCTTTATTAACGTAATCACCGATCTCGAAATGTGCTTCGTCCGAAAAGATGTTTTTTTTTTTAAAATCGTCGTTTTGTTCCAGTATCCAATTAGCAAAGTTCCGATGCATGGAATGATCTTGTGGCAGTAATTCTTGTGTCAATTGAACTGTGTAGGCGCTCAACGCTAAGTCTTTGTGCATAATACGCCATACAGCAGTTGACTCAGAAAGTCCCAATTGTTGTGAACGTCGGGAAATTGACGTGTTGGGGTCAGCTACAACACTATTACTCACAGCACCAATATTTTCTTCTGAACGACCGGCACGAGCATACTGACGTCTTTCTCGATCTTGTACTGCACCAGTTTCTTGAAATTTCCGCACAATATTACCAATTTATTGCTCAGTTGGACGATTATGTCGATCATAAACATCGTGTAATTTGCAAAATACATTTCTCACAGAACGACAATTTTCATAAAATAATTCAATAATCTAAATACGTTGTTGTAATGTATACACTCCATTTTTATAAATGGCAAACCTTCAGCTGTCAAAATTATACATACATAATATGGGTGCGTTTGATGTTTGAAGTATGTTACACAGGCGCGTACTTTTGAAAACTCAATTTGAAAGACCCATCTACAGGGTAAGTAAGAAAGAAAATCCAAAATTTTTATTTTAGACTCCCATAACTCCTGAGATGAGTGTGGTACGGGCTGTTTGGGCAGTCGTTGGAAAGGCCATGAAGCTCTACTACAATGAGTCTTTAATTGTGACCGTACTCTGTGTACTACTTAAGACCCAAGGTTTTTTGTGAAAATCTAGTTTTTTTTTAATCTCCCTGTAACTCCCAAGCGGTTGATGTGGACACAGTCCCCCTCCTGCCTTACAATCTTTTGTCCCCTAAGTGAATACTATCACCTTCTGCTCCTACTACTACCTAAACGAAAATACCCTGTATATGTACATTGATAGATAAGTCTTCCAGATTCAAAGCAAAAATACCAAAAACAATTGCTAGAAGTCCTCAATAGTAAGTAATACTGTTTTTTTTAAAGAAAATACTGTTATTAACAAAAGTTTTTATTTGATCAGTGCTGCTATATTTTTTTATGACAGTTATAAAGGATTAAGCTTCTTTTTGCAATTGAATCAGAAAAAATCGGTTGCTGCTCTATTGTCGAGATATGATTTTGTAAAATGACGTTTCATCGTAAAATCACGAAATAGCTAACCCCCTAGCGGGAGGAGAGGACCGTGGAGGTAGTGAGGCGTAGTAGAAAGAAACACAAAAAAAGGAATGAGCTATTTTGGTATTCCATACAAACTGTGAAAGTTTCATCCAAATCGGAGATGGGCGGGTTCCAAGTTGATCGGTTTCTTATGGAATGGCTGAGATATACTTAATGTCAGACAGCCAGGCCGCAATATAAGTCTTGTTGATGTCATGTATCTTTGAACCCAAGCATGAGCTGGTCTAAACACCCTTAAATATGAACATTAACATCATTAGACATGAACCTTTCTGACGGCTGATGAAAACCATCTTATAAGAAAACTCAAACCGTGGCAAGAAAGGGCAACCTTCTCTTACTGGAATAACTCCTGAACTGGAAAAAGCCAAAATTACCAAAATTACCATCACATACTCGCTAAAAAAACTCTCTAGCTGTACAAAACCTAATAAAGTATCATCGAAAAAGTATGATCTTAGCTGAAGATGAAGAGTGTGAATAGAGATGATGAAAAAATCTAGATTTGCAACCGTCTTATTTAATTTCTATTAAGTTCACATTTCCATTGCCGTTAGTTGTGAGTATTACTCGCACATTCGAGCTAAATATTGTGGTATTGTGCAACACATATGGTATCTTCTCTTTTGATGGGAAATTGTGGTAATACAAATCTGTTAGACATAGTCTCGATTAATATGATCCAATTAGGTTGACATAATCACAATTCGGAAGTAAAATTTTATATAGCATCATAATAAAAAAAAACAGTTACAGCTCACATTACAATTTCCTCTAAGCTATTACGACTTCCGGAAGGACAGCATGCAAAACCACTCTTGCATATTTCCCCAGATCTTAAGTTTCAATTCCACATTTGCATTCGATGAGCATACCCGAAGTAGCAATGTAAAAATGTAAACACTGACATCGTGTTGTCGTCAGCCCGAATCGACAATGATTTCTGTTCGATAATTTTTCACCATCATCCGCGGCAATAGTAAATTCTCTACGTGAAAGGAATTTTTGTTTTTGTTTTTTTTTTTTTGTACAAGCAGCGACTTGTAATTTTTGCGCTTTTATAAGTACACCATGCATGCATTACTTACCACCAACAAATCTACTTACTTTACCACCTGTTTGCTGGCCGTCTCGGAAAGTAGATCAAAAGAAAGCGTGAAGAGATTCGCTTTAAGAAGCGCAAGTCACCGTAATTACAGCATAACTCAACTCACCCAAATAATGCAACTTAGAGCAAAGTGCAAAATGTTGCATTGCAACTATAATCGCACACTTGATGGCCACACGCACACGAATGCTGCGCATGTGTATGTGCTATATGCAATATGCGCATTATTGCTTTAATGGCACTAGCACAAACAGCACAGCATGTGTTATGTGAGATGCGTCAGACTAGTTTTGGATATAACTTGTTGCATAAATTGCATAAATTCAGTGAGCGGTGGTAGATTAGTAGTTTGGTAATTACTCGATCAAGACTCCCTCCCTGGTGAATTCATGAAGCTATTGGGATCCCTTCCGCTATTAAATTGCGTATAGATTATTTTATGAGTTTTTTAGAAAAGTTTAGATGAACTGCTGTAACTAGTTATATTCTATACTGAAAGTAAGAGTACCTACCTGCCAACATGGCAAAGTTCATCGCTAAATATAGCAAGCAGAAAAGCAAGTTTCTATCGGATCTTCTTTATTGTGACAACCATCTTTTAATGAAATCAAAAAAAAAAAAAACACAAATTTCGTTGCCATATAAGAACTTTACCACATATGGTATTTTTATTAAGCAACCAATGGAACATCCATTACGTCTAAGGACACCGCCTTTCGCCTGAAAAACTCGTAGCAGCCAGAAAAGAATTTGCAGGCCTTCAAGCAACAGTTGGTCCTCTCCATTGCATCTCGTCAAAAAGAAGAATGGCAACTGGAGACGTTGTGGAGACTACATAAACTGATTTCAGAAAGAAATAGAAGCATTAGCCTCTGACTCTCTCTATTTGGACACTTCCGCTTACTGAAAGCTGAATAATGTCGTTTTCGTGCTCCGCTTATATTTCTCATAATATTTTCGGTATTGACCTTAAACTAGCGGTAGCATTTTAGAAACTGTTCTATAATTCAAATGAAAATCCCACATAAAATTCGTTGTCATGTACGCATCAGTGTTTATAATATTACATACATACATGTGCTCTCCAATCTCCAGTCATATTTCTAATTGAATGTAATAAAATGTTGTTAATATTTTTTTATAACATTAAAATTCAGAACATTACAACTTCAAGAAAATTGATTGCCGCATGTTCATTTTAATCCAAAAATAAAACTTAGGGCCTTTCATTCAAGAACCCATAAATATGTATGTGTGGTGACGGGTCTGTGCCGAGTCGCACATTTTCGAACTTTAGAGCAACCACTGTATTTCGAAATTCGCGTCTAGTAACACATA
Source organism: Dioctria linearis (assembly GCA_963930735.1). Taxonomy (NCBI): domain Eukaryota; kingdom Metazoa; phylum Arthropoda; class Insecta; order Diptera; family Asilidae; genus Dioctria; species Dioctria linearis. The sequence goes on along the minus strand of OZ005740.1, from coordinate 324,648,650 downwards.
GGAAGGTTTAGCTAGTAGGCGTTGTAATGTATATTGAAAAAAAGAATTGTTATTGTGATCTGATGTCAACCGGCGATTCAGCCATTCAGAAATAATTTGAAGCAAAAATTAAAGAAAAAAAAGCAAAATTATAATTATCAGGTGCAACAGCAACAGTGTTTTAAATAAAGAATTAATCCCAAATGGTCCTGAATCTGGCTTATGTGTGTTAACGCTTCCCAATAGGTTTCTTTACTCCTTGTTTAGGCTTATCAAAGATGGATTGGGAGCCTGCCGCAGAAGCATTATAGGGCCCAATATACATCTACAGCTGCAAGCTTCAAACTACAAATTTCAGTGGAATGTTGATTAATTTGTGCCCTTTGATCTCATTGGATAACTTTTAAAACCACCCTAGATCCGTCCTGCTTCCCTTAGGAATCTCAGGATACATCTGAACTCTTTACTTTGCATTTCTCCCAGATCTCCCTGCATCAGAACAGAGCACTCGAAAAGTACATGTGTTAGACGGATTCGATTTCCTCCGAATCCTTACATCACCTGCAGAAATCGTTCGCGCTATTCCCTGTCTTCTAAAATGGTTTCCTATGGCTCAATGACACATAAAGACCCATACTAGATTCCTGGTATTTGTTCTACTGCCATTAAGGAGTTCTCTTATCGTCTTCCTGTGATATGCATATATTTGATAGGTACCCCGAAGATCTCTTATAAAGCTCCGATCGGTATCCTCACATAAGTTATCGCTGCGGAGTTATCCATTTTAGAGCCCTTTTCGGCCAACTTATCAGCCATCTCGTTGCCTAGGATAGCCCAGGTACGCAACATAGGGTCAGCTTGTGCCGAATAGTTAATTCCCCAAGACCAGAACATCTTTCAACGCCTTAATGGCTGCCTGGCTATCAGTGCGCCGCCGTATAGACTCTCTGCGCATAGATACCAATATTGCCGCCTGGTAAATCGCTACGATCTCTATCTGAAAAACACTACATTTGTCCGGCAGTCTATAAGACTCGTAACACTAGCAGTCTGTCCCATCCATAAAGATAGAAATATCGGATGTTACAACCATCTCCTTCCCATCCCAATCACTTCTGGTGGGCATCATTGCATTGACATGCCCACCAAAATTAGGAAAGGGATTTCATAGTATGTTTCTTCCTTGCAATTACTGCAGTCTATCTTCTGGAGTATATTGGAATGCCCAAAATACCTTTGCATCCACCGCTAGAAAGCCTGACAACGCTAATTGGCATTATTGCTGTAGAGATCCAGCGGCAATAAATCAAGCATGACCTCCAGTGCCGCCATTAGCGTGGTGCGCAGACACCCCATTATTCCCAGGGAAATGGCCCTCTGGATTATTGAGAGCACATTCAGGTTACATTTTCTCGTTAGTGCTGTACCTATCTGGTGGAATCTGTAGCAGAGGATCGACCGAACTATAGCTATGTAGATCCATCGTACCACCCTGTGTTCTAATCCCTAGTTGCCACCAGAAATTCTCTGGCACGTGTAATAGGCCACATAGACCTCCTTAACACGATCCTCTAAATTAGTCCTTCAGCTTAGCTTGGAATCGAGAATGAGTCCCACATCCCAGATACTTTGCTTCTGTGGGGGGAGTATGTTTCTCTTCACCCAGCATTGCAAGTGTCAAACTTTTTTTCTGCTTTTTTCTTGTAAAAAGCACTAGGTTTGTCTTCGAGGGGTTTACCCTCAGTGCTAAGATGCATATGCCATCCACAAAGCCAACCGTTTTAAACCCCTCTCTCTAACTTAATGCGGATTTCAAACATTAATAGTAGGAGAAATAAGAATTTTAAGAACTTTTATTTTTAATGATTCTAAATCAAATTTATAAATACAAGAAGAAAAAACAACCGCCTCGTCCGGGATTTGAAACCGGGACCTTCCGCTTGCCGGGCGACTGCTCTTACCACTGAGCTAACGAGACAGATGATTTTCCTTCTTGCATTTATCAAATTTGTAACTAGCCTACTAAGCCACGTTTTGCTTTCAGCTGGCATTAACCAGTAACGATGAAAGCGCACAAATAAATTGTAAATTCAATTTTATTTATTTTTCCCGCGGACGGGAATCGAACCTACACTTGTTAGAATCGGTCAATGATGGAGAAATAAGAATTTTAAGAACTTTTATTTTTAATGATTCTAAATCAAATTTATAAATACAAGAAGAAAAAACAACCGCCTCGTCCGGGATTTGAAACCGGGACCTTCCGCTTGCCGGGCGACTGCTCTTACCACTGAGCTAACGAGACAGATGATTTTCCTTCTTGCATTTATCAAATTTGTAACTAGCCTACTAAGCCACGTTTTGCTTTCAGCTGGCATTAACCAGTAACGATGAACGAGCAGTCGCCCGGCAAGCGGAAGGTCCCGGTTTCAAATCCCGGACGAGGCGGTTGTTTTTTCTTCTTATATTTATAAATTTGATTTAGAATCATTAAAAATAAAAGTTCTTAAAATTCTTATTTCTCCATCATTGACCGATTCTAACAAGTGTAGGTTCGATTCCCGTCCGCGGGAAAAATAAATAAAATTGAATTTACAATTTATTTGTGCGCTTTCATCGTTACTGGTTAATGCCAGCTGAAAGCAAAACGTGGCTTAGTAGGCTAGTTACAAATTTGATAAATGCAAGAAGGAAAATCATCTGTCTCGTTAGCTCAGTGGTAAGAGCAGTCGCCCGGCAAGCGGAAGGTCCCGGTTTCAAATCCCGGACGAGGCGGTTGTTTTTTCTTCTTGTATTTATAAATTTGATTTAGAATCATTAAAAATAAAAGTTCTTAAAATTCTTATTTCTCCATCATTGACCGATTCTAACAAGTGTAGGTTCGATTCCCGTCCGCGGGAAAAATAAATAACATTAATAGTAGCCACAGAAGTAGTGATAAACACCTCCCTGCGGTGTACCTTGAATGTTTGTGGCTCATAGCTGGGGGAAAACAGAGGATGGTAAACTGTTCCACATTCATACTGTTCTGCTTATGAATGATTCAGGCTAGAAATCTAAGAAATCAATAGTTGGTATTGATATGTCATCGGTTATAAGCCGGAAGGTCTTTTTTTGGACTTTATCTAATGCGGACAATGCAGTGCGTCCAGTCCCTACCCAAATATGGGAGTTATATTCAAATCTAGGCCTGATATGAGACTTGTATATTTGCGCCAAGTCTGATGGAGTAAAATATTTCTTGCGTCGTTGCAAGAAGCCCAGGCATTTCATCGCGTTTTTGGCAATACCAAAAATGTGATCAGACCAACTAAGATTGTTAGATATTTCCGTGCTTATGATGGTGAGTTCGAGATATCTTCTCCATCGACGGAAATAGGTTGAGGGGGAGTTTGAGTACGTTTGAGTGATATCAGACAACATTGCATTTTGGAATCACTAAATAAAAACCGATTCACGCTGCCCCAAACGAGTATTGTTGTGAAGTCATAGTTTAGTGAACTGAACATGTGGCCTCGTTTGTCCGCTATAATATTCCGACGGGAATCAGCTATAGAGTCAAACGAGTACACGAAATCAAGGGAGCTGTCGTCTGCAAAACTATGAATAGGATTGAAAGTGAGAGCTAACAGATCACTAATACAAATAAGGAAGAGAGTAGGAGAGAGCACAGAACCTTGCGGAACACCGACATGAACTATAAAATGATCAGAAGGAGCTACTTATATATATCTAACTTTTATGGAACGGCGGGTAAGTAAAGTTTCAATCCATTTTAAGAAAGGAGTGTCTAGACCTAATGCCGGAAGTTTAGCTAAAGGAGCAGGATGCCAGACGAGTGCCTTCGATATATCTAATGCGATCTTCAGATTCACCAAAATTATGGACACATCAGTCCTCAGTTTCTGCAACATTTGAAACTTGCTCTTCGATGTTTTCTTCAACCATTCACATTGTTAAATTCCCGGATGAAGAGCAGCGTCTAGAAAACCGAATTAAAAATTTTAGTTTTCCCGCCAGGTAATAGGTTTTTTCTTTTTTCTTTTACTTAACGTCAGAACCACTTGCTGAAGGCTTCATTGTCCTTGAAAATACTTGGCGGATAAGAATATTGTTTGTATTTCCAGTATCTGGCAAAAAGATATAGCTTTCGAATATTATCTTTCCAATTCTATAGAGAATATAATACGATTGCCTTAATCCTTAAGAAACTTGTAAGGAAATATGGAAGCTCCTCCAACCACATTACATGCCTAGACCTACAGAAGAAATATGGAAGGAAAATGCTCGACGATGTCATGAGCTATGGAATCTATTGAACTACGTTCTTCTATTGACGGCAAACATGTTCGAGTGAAAAAATTTCCTAACGCAGGATCTAGCAATTTGAATTTTAAAGGCTTTTTGTTCATAGTCCAGTCAATAGGGACGGGGTCCGCGCGGTCCGCTATCTTGGATTAAAGGTACCAAAAATTGGTGTTTCCGAAATAATTCCACAACGGTTGATCCTACGGAAAAAATATAAAAATATAAATCTGAAGAAGACTGAATTCCCTACATTTTTTGTATAAACACTTTTTTTGTAAGTATGATGTGTAACGAGTTACAGCGGCGGAAACGTGAACATTCTTCCAAAAAAAATGCATACATATATGTAGTACCAGTTATACAGGGTGTTTCATCCATGGTGGTCCATAGGACAGGGGGTGATAGTAGTCACCTAGTCAAACAAAGAATTGTATAACAAAGAGGGGACTGCTCGACCAGCCCTGTACTCATCTCCCGCTAGGAGTTATGGTTGTATAAACTAAGAATTTCGGACTTTCTTACCTTTTTATTGACTTTGCCCTCTATTTTTTACAAAAAAGTGCTTTACGCAATTTTTTTTATATAAACTGGAAACTGTGGACTCTCCTCTTTAATTTGACTTATTATACGTATGTACTCATTGTTGCCATTAAAAAGTTATTCGCTCATAATCTACTCAGGTCATACCGAAATTAGACGATATTTTATTTTAAAATGACGCATATTCAGTCACTAACGGAATAAAATGTATATGTATGTATGTATGCATATGAATATATGTATATGTAATACATTTTTTTGGAAAAATGTTCACGTTTCTGCCGATGTAACTCGTTACACATCAGACTTGCAAAAAAAGTGTTTATACAAAAAATGTAGGGAATTTAGTCTTCTTCAAATTTATATTTATACATTTTTGCCGTAGGATCAACTGTTGAGGAATTATTTTGAAAAAACCAATTTTTTTGGTACCTTTACTGCAAGATGGCGGACCGCACGGATGCCGCCCAAGGGTATAAATTTGGATTTTTCATCAGGGCCAGAAACTGGATAACATATATAAAAATCACAACTACCCGATCTTTTCTAGGGCAAAAACCCTATCAGTTGTGCTCGGGATCTTTTGTGAAAACAGGTTTTTCTGAAATATTGAGAGAATTGATTCCAAAGTTGTTGTTGTAATCCTATGATATTTGAACGCACATGCTTTTGTTTGCTCTGAAGATATTAAGTTGGTGTAACTCATCCTGGATTCTCTCATAGTTACGAAAAAAATAAGTATTTTATTTGACAGAAATTTTACATCTCCTTTGAGCACCTTGGCCAAAACGAAATTTATATTTTTCTTGAAAAATTTAAGTAGTGCGACCTGATATACGAAAATTTCATAACTATGAACAGTTTGAAAAGATTTTGAAGGTATTCAAGAAGACTTTATCATTCGGGTAATCCTACATTCTCTCAATTTTTGTTTTTAACTCGTTGTCTCAGTTGTACTACAATAATACATAGCCAAATTCTTTTCCCCCATTCATGCAAAAGACGAAAGTATATGACATATACTTATTTCAGTGTAGAAAACAAGGAAAATTTCTAATTTTGTTCGGGTGTATCCGTTCTTCTTATTAGATTATCTTTGCTGCTAGGGTCGCTTGAAGATATTCTCTTTATGATCCTTGTCTCTGATTCTTTCGTATGCAAATACAGGAGATATTTCAATGAATTTTACATAATATATGATATTTATCATCTCTGTGTGCGACTGACCCTATTGGGTTGACATATGGGATCATGTTTTGGTATTTGAGAAGGAAGAGAGAGATTTTTTTTTTTTTTAAAGTAGTTGAAGATCCCATTGGCCCATCAAAAATTCGGGTCTAAAGAAACCCTACAAAAACTCTATGGGGAATGATTTCAATAGTCATGCTTACGAACAATAATCGACAACTCAGTACTGTTGCCGACTAGTTAGTATATGCGATTCAGTCAGCTTATCGATCTATTCCCGATACAGATTTGGAGTTTTTAGTCAAATCCATGTCCCAAAACTACAACAATTGTTCACTTTTTCATATATAGTTCATAAGATCATCGATAGTTTGTTACCGGAATAGCATTCAATCGCACTATTAAAAACCCTTCTAAAATCTCCTGACCACATCCAAACATTTGAATTCCAGTAAATTTATTCATACAATTATCAGTACTTTTACTACATACCAACTCAAGTAAAAGTAATGAACTAAAATTAACGATAGTTTTGAAGGAAGTAAAATATATTTTTCAAGTAATTTACAACGTTATAAAAATAGATGAAAACGACAGGTTAATTCAACTATAAAATGATAATTTCTGTCTTCCTAATGGCATGTGTTAATGGAGCTACAAGCATACCTACATATGTACAATGTAGATATATAACTTACATAGTAATTATGCTGCAAAAATTTAATGTTATCTACATCAGAAGACCCATTTTCTATTCCGTTAATAACAAGTCAAGTATCTACCCACAAGTAGGTAGGTACATAGATAGACCGGGAAGTGCAATGAGATTATCCAAAACAAATCAAACGAATCTGGGTCTAAATAAGTTACGCTATTATCGTTGCGGTCACGAGAAAACTGCATTTTATCCAAGTTGTACACTTCTTTCCACATCATTATTTAACCTGACACAAACAGGCCTGGGAATATCACTTATTTTAAACAATTGATCCAATTCTAGCTCTTTTATGGATTTCGAAAGACCCATTCCATGTTGACTTTTGTTTGCACAACGTCTATGTAGAGTTCGTATACAATGAAATTCGAACGCGCGTATTGCATTTACCAAACCGAAATCTGGGGCTTAAGTTAGTTATGGCAGTGTTTGCAGTTATATTTACTATGAGAAGTAAGTAAGCTCCAAAAACATGAAAAATATTGACGCGAGGTCATGTAACTCAACCAGCTTAGTTAAGATTGAACGAACTGATATTGAGACAGAAGTTGAAATCTGATTGTGAAGTGAGCATAAATTTGTGCAAACTTGAAGATATTAATTTATAGACATAAATTTTGAACCGACTTCTTTGTAACATCCTCGAAAATGTGTTGAATTCGAAATCGAAAAAAAAATTTCTACATTACCTTACATACATTTTTGTAATATATGAATTCGTTGAAGCATGCTGACCACAGTATAACTACCTATATTACTTGATCAGAATTTCGATCTTACATAATTGCCTTGAAAGTGAATCATATACATAGATTTATGTATGAATATATGTAGGTAATGCAAACACAGCTGAAGGTTCGCTAAACTCGATGTGAAATTTAATTTGAAATATTCCCTCCGATTTAACTATGAAGAATTGCTTATGGCCATTGTTATTGATGGTGCGCTTGAATGAATCAAAGCAGCAACATCTCCTTCTAATAGATTGTTTGCTAACCTCTACTAATTGGAAATAATATAGTACCTACCTACCTACCTATCTACCTAACTACTCCTTTACTAAAATAATGGTAGTTGGTACGCATATGTGAACGCATTTTAATTAGTTCGCTGATCCAACAACTTCTTAGCGCCGAGATTGGTTTTATGCGGCGCAAAAACGACAACATTCCCACCGAGCGACGAATTGAATCGAATTTTCCAGTGGCTGGAGCTGGCTTTGCTGCACTATGAACACCGAAGATACTGAAGAGTACTACACGAAAATATCGCTGTAGGACAGAGAGCTGCGCGCGCAGCATATTATATGAGGGTAATTGCATGTTATGAAATGTAGAAAATTTGATTTAATCTGTTCCGTATTATGAGAGTTTGCATATACATACATACATGCAGACAATATTGAGGTGGCAGATGGGATAGAAAAAGAAGCACAAAAGAAAATCACCTCCTTGTATAAAGGTAGAATAATATCGGTGAACATTGCCTATTGAATGGTGTTCGAGAAAAAATTTGCATATCAACTCAGGAGACCCAGCACTCAGCAGTAATCACCACCACCACAGTAATATGTAGTATCGTGCCTCCTTTATTCTGCACCCAACACTTGGTTAGATCAGAGATATATGTATCATGTTGGATTGGATTCGATCTAAGCGTGCCGGACTTTGTGTCTAGTTTTTAGTTTACATAATACTTTCTCCACAGTTTAATATATCTTTGGAAAATATTTCATCTTCTAAACGGACTACTAGACCTGGTCTGGTCTTGTATTTGATTAATAAAATTGAAAGCCAAACGTACAGTCCAAACCAGATTGCATCTTTACCGCACATGAATCGCCTTAGGGTATATTTCATTGGTCAACTGGGTCTTCACTTTTGCTAGAGATGTATCTATATATTATTATACTAGTCACTATATATAATTATTAATATTACTTGATCTTTAATTTAGACCTCATTTAAAGTACAGCGTATAGTAGTACAGGTTTATTGTAGAAGTCAGTGACAACTACTTTTAAAACTGGGTAAACGTAATGGACTCAAGAAAAGGGAAAGGTCTTGGGCGCGAAGTGAGAGTAACTTCGAAGATGCTGTAATCATTTTACTCCGGTATGTTTGCACTGATGTAATAAGAGCAGTTATCGGACAATTTACTGTGGTATGTAGGTATCTACTGCGCAAGTAATTTATGCGTTTACTTCGCTGAGCGCATTTAAACTACTGCACACGCACACATATTCATTGATATGTATATGTATAGAGTAAAGTGACTACAGTTGAGAAGGAGAGCTTGCGCACTTGGATTGGAAGTATAGAAAATATGTCAATTAGACTTACTGAGGAAAAGAAGATATGTGAAAATATTATGAAAGGTGTCACTTAAGAGGATTAACTGTAATAAATGACCACATTAGATGATGGAAGTCCGTTAATATGCAGTTTAGTCATCTGTAATTAAACCCTGCGGGACTCTTGTCAGTTTTTATTTCTGTTTTCCTTCTTAATTCTCCTCAGAAGCATATTAGCCTTCTGCATAGCTTCTACATCAGATGCTGTTATCAGCCCATATTCAAAGCTGTGTTTCAGTTTCTTGAATCAAAAAGCGCACTATGTCCGTGGTAGCTTTTGGTTGTTGTAATAGATGTTCTCTTGAAGTGACGACTTAACTCAATATAAAAGCTCAAAGCGTGATTCAGATTGCTCGACAGCGACAGCAACAGCGGCAGTGGCAGTAACGCAAAAAATAGTTTTGCTGTCGAGTGTTTCAGATTGGACTACAGCAGCACAAGGCAGCAACCAGAATCTTCTGACATTTCTGTTAGCAATGACAGCATATGACAGCGGCAGCAAATTTAGAATTTGAGATGACTGGGCTGGACGACGTTTGTGCTGCTTTCTCTCAATCAGCTGATTGCTCTCAACCAAAGAAAACGATTTGCTGTCGCTGTCGCTGCCGCCGTCGTTCCAATCTAATTCAAGCTTAAAGGCTTAAATCCAATTGCGATGGTAGAGCGGCCGACGGTCAACTGCAGATTCCTATGTAATAAACGCTCCATAAAACGTTCCCAGAGAAAATTGTTCCTGTGATTGCAATAGTCGTCGGTCGTCGGCCCCTCTGATCGTCCCAACTGAATTAAGGCAATTGAGTGGTCGATGGTCAACGGCTTATGCAGATTCCTTTGTAAAATACGATCTATAACCGCTCATAGAGACATTTTTTCCTATTACTGCAATAGTCTTCGTCGTATAAATCCCGCAATTGTTTCTCCCCTGTAGCACGAGAGCGTGTCAATCGAGAGCTCTGCCTATATTTACGTCAACCTGATCGAAAACAGACACTGCATCTCCAGCTGTAAAATCTTGGCGGGACTATTGTGGGTGGCTGCACAGCGAATATGACGCTAGGAATCAGCCGGCTTCAAATGGTTCGTGCCATCCAGTTCCCTTGCGTTGTTGACCGGACAGACGGACGGACATAAAAATTATTGAACGCAAATGAACTAGGGACTGTAGACGGACAAAAAAAATATGCAATTAACTGCTTCCTGGTATAGCCTGGAAACCTTCAAGGAAGAAAGCTATTTATTTAAAAGCTGCAATAGAAAAAAAAACTGGTATCAACGCCCAACCCTTGAGTTAACACCCGGAGAATTACCAACGCTGGAGAGAGAGTCGATCGAGAGAGAGTGTGGAGGATTTCCCGGTGTTGTTGGAACGCCTGGTTTTGGAGATTATCAGGCCCAGACGCCCCCAACCTAAGCTACAAAGCGTTGTTGTTTTGCTTAACCCCATGTATTTGTGTGTGTCTGTGTCATGTTTTGTGTGCTGTTGCTGCCATTTACTATCTGCAGGCGTCAGAAAAGCTCTCGGCTGTTCTTTACCTGTGCTGGGTTGGCAAGCTGCCATTGGGTGGTATCTTGATCACGCCATATTTCACTGTTTGTGCGACTGACATATAATAAGAATGAACTGAGGGGTCTTGCTTCAATAATGGCACAAATTTTGAACAGGCTGTGAAAACACTTTATTTCGTACAACTGTGCACCGATTCATAATTAATTATTATTTTTCGATTAGAAACACTAAAAATGTTGCAAGATTGTGTTGCAGTACATAAAAATTGTTTAAGAAGTTAAACTTGTTTTAATTAACACAAAAATTAATTTTTAATATTACTGAAAAATGTGCTCCTCTGCAGAGATTTTATGTCAAATATTATTGAGCTTGTAAGAGATAGACGTATATAAACAATACATTTGTCTGAATTTTTATGTCAATTCCAATGCATTCCATTTAAAACAACCGTACTGTTTCCAAAATTGGTTACAATTCAGCGTTCATTTTGAGCTTGAAAGGGACAAACAGATTTTAAGCAAAATTTGTGCCATTTTTGACTAGAGGAATTAGATAGGATGGTTGAGTCCACTCTTGTTATATGTCAGTGGTTTCTGCACTGGAATATCAAGTGATATATGGTGAATTATGTGGATTCCAGTGTAGGGTGGTCTGTCTAATGAGTTTTATGCCGGACTTTGAACCTTTTCTTTCCTGCGGGGCTTGGCAATCTTTTTTTTTCTTCAGACTTAATAGAAAATTTGTTAATACGGAAAATCTTATTTATATGTAGGTATTGATGGAAAAGTACTGAAGCGCTATTTTTCAAGACTTTCGTCTTGGTCCTTTTCAGGTGACCCGGCAAAATGATGGGCTTCTCTACAGAAGTAGAACTCGCCTATCTTCTTCAAAAATTAAAAGAAGAGGCCATGTAGTTTCGAATGACAACTTCAGACTAGAAAAAACAAGAAGAATCTTGCAAAATGTACCACAACATTTTCTTCTCTGGCGTCGTATCCTGAAATAGATTACACATCTCGCAAATATATACATACATATATTCCACATTACTGTCATCGGCAAACTCTGAATTGGCTTGAAAGTTCCCCTTACTTTCATATCAGTAATGAAAATTATGAAGAGGGACGGAGAGATAACAGAGCCCTGCGGCAAACCAGCCTTTATAGAATGAGATTCAGATGTAACGCCATCTAATACAACACGTGTTTGGCGACTAGATAGGAAACTTTCAATCCATGATAGAAGAGGAGGGGAGAGACCAAGTGCTCTAAGTTTAGCTAAAAGGGTAGGATGCCAGACTCTATCAAAGGCCTTTGAAATATATAGGACAACTATTTTGGACTCACCAAAATTGTAAAGACTACGGTTGCAACGCACGTTCCGTAAGAAAAGTCAGCAAGTCTCCAGATGAGCGTCCAGTCTGGAGTTAATTGCTAGAAACCAATTACATCACTAATAATTTTCAATTAATAATAGATTTAAAATAATTTGAGCAATCACTACCCTTTATTTTTTTGAGAATAGGCCGTACGTGGACTACTTTCCAAGCAATTGGAAAATCACAGATAGAATAGTTTTCATAAAGGTTTAGCCAAGGATGAGGCGCAGCTTTTAATTTAAAGGAGTGCGAGACCATCAGGACCTGCGCCTTTGTAGACGTCGATCTCTTTAAGGACCTTGAAAACATCTCTCGTACAGATGTGTATTATGCCTTGTACAATCTGTGAAGTGGGTGAAAGGTGAGATATTTAAGCGAGTCTAGCAGCCAACATATTAGCTTTATCCATGGAGTTAACAACCAGTTCACCGTTGTTAAGTAGTGAAGGTATAGAAGAACTGGTGAAATTCTTCCTAATATTTTTGGCGACAGACCAGAACCTTTGCTACATTTGCGGCTTGCCAAGATTCTTTGCCAAAAACTCTGGTCAAAAAGAAATTTGTCTCTCTTATTTCAGATCTGGACATGGATGTAATTGATAGGCGATAAAAGTAAACTGTTTTGCACTTATCGTTAAACCAAGAGCAATTTTGTTTGTGGGGAGATCTGCTGTAAAAATACGGAATATATGCACGTATTCCAGGACTTAGTATTTTACTAATGTGCACTCATGATAATTGATGACTGAAATGTGCCAATTGACGTAAGCAGAAGTTTCAAGGCATAAAATGGGTCAATAATGGCAACTGTGATCTATTTATTGACTTTGCAATTCCCGCAAATTTTTGTAGATGAGACTACATCAACCATAAAAGAATTACATAGAAAACCCTATTGGAAAAACTCGAACCCAGATCGACTATTAACAGCTAGGAAAGTATGTTGAAGACATCCAAAATTGCAGAGGATTGTAATGTAACCAGAAATAACTATATTTTCATATCTAACATCAAAATAAGATACGCAAAGAAAGTAATAATAAATAAAAAAAAAATAAAAATAAAATAATAGTAATAGTAGTAATAGTAGAATATAAATATAAAAGGTACCAATTTAAAGAAGTAGGATAAACTGTTAGAGTATAAGGATACAAAATATCTTCCGACAAGTTGTGTAGTAAAATTTAATTCAGTTATTCCAGTCGGCTTAGCTTGTTATAATTAATCCGAGTCAAGAAACGTAAGATATTGTGTTCTATACAAATTTTAATTGTTAATAGCCATCTGTAATTCATTAATTATTTTGAGAAGCGATATGATTCTGAAATCTTTGGTTAAACATACAGCAAATCATTACATACTAGTAGGACTTAAGTCGCTGTAGATGAATTTTTCGGAACGGAAATTGTTATCTATACAAATATGAGCAATATTAGAAAGTAAATACCCCAAGAATCTTCGTCTTTTACCAAAATTTCTAGTATGGTCTGATTAATTTCAAAAGGACTAATTTCATAAGGACTTTATTATCTGATAGATTTTCTGTTTCAACTCCCTTAGATCACTTTTCAGACATGGGGAAGTAAAGGTATGGGAGAAAATTCTCATTTTCTTATAATAAAGTGTTATACTGAGTACCTATACCTATAGTTTTAACTGGACCCAGAAACACCGAGTGAAATATCACCCACTCATTACAATGTTCACGCCAAAGAGAAAAAAGATTAAATTTACAATTTTTGATTTATCATGCGCAGTGAGAGTCAAATCTTGTCATTGCTGACTACGACGACTCTCATTGTAATCTGGTGCTATGAATGGAAAGCTGTAGTGCGTTTAAGGAAAACGATTAAAGGGGCATTCCAAATGTACATATGCGCATGCTTACATCCATCTTTATTTTGTGTTACAATTTTCATTTTCCCCTCATGCGTGAAAAGATATCATCTTTATGCCATTAGCTCTAAAGTGAGCATTTTTTCTCTTTCTTTTTTGTTATTATTAAAATGCTTCCACAAATAATTGGCTTAAGCTTAGCAAAACTTTACTACTAAGCTAAATAAACTATGTATACCAGTTGAACGTTGGTTCTTTAATAATTTTTTGTGGTGATAATTCAAGATTAATTAACAAAGATAAATACTGTTTCCCCATTTGATCTTAAAATTTGTTCTTTTACGAACACGTTAATCATTTCCAACTAATGAAACTCTAAATACATATTAAATGTACTGTTTCCACAAAACATAAGTAAAGATGGAGTAAATTATAGTCAACTTGGTTTACATTTGCATATACTTACAAACAAGTGGTACCTACATGTCTTTCATGAAAAAATCGAATCGATTCCATTATCAAATTAACTTGAACGTTAGTTCGCGACTAATGTGTAAACATTAATCAATGGAAAATACTGAACCTCATTATGAATGTTTTCATGGTTGACTGAATTATAATCGTAGAATGAATAGGTACTGGGTTCATGAATATAATTGGCTTCAAGCTGAAAATCTTCGTTATTATATCATGGCCAGATAGGCGATCATGATAATATATTGCTCACATTCAGAAGAGATGAATAATAGGCCGAAAAGCGAGTCCGATTTTCGTTAATTCCATGTATAATCAAGCGAACTTCAAATTACTTGTTACACTACCATAGACAAAATTGACATTAAAATTACCATCAGCAATAGCATTTTCATATTGCGGAACAGGACCGTGACAACAGGGTCGTACCCTTCACCCCCCCCCCAGGGGCGGATTTCCCTATAGGCCGAGTAGGCCCGGGCCTAGGGCGGCAGATTTAGGGGGCGGCAAAATGTTTGAATGATTTTTGATTTTTTCTTGTAGTTGTGGGTATTTCATTACATTTTTATACTTTTTCGTTTTTTTAAATAAAATAATTCGTTGGAAAGTGTTGTTTTTAATTCTACTCCATTTTTTTCAAATCTACTCCGATTTATGAGGCAGCCTACTCCGCTAATTCTAGCCTGGGGTCCCTTCACTGGATATAGATCATTCAATTTTTCGTGTTTTACAGGGAGTAGGGGGGCGGCAATCTTCCATAGGCCTAGGGCGGCCAAGTGATCAAATGCGCCCCCCCCCCAGAACGACAGTTTTTTAAACATAATTTACAAATTATGTATAAAATTTAATCTGCTGTATATTATTAAAAAGTCCGATTAAATAATGGTCGCAGAACGCGAACTTATGGCCATATTTTCCGACTCCTTTTGGACTTGGGACACCTATGCCCCCCCCCCCCCAAAAGTCAAATGCTGGGTGCATTACTGTTGTGGAATGATCTGTGTCAGATTGTTAATAAACTCCTTTTAGGTAGTCTCTAAGCACATCCGATCAAACATTTATTCAATCTACGCCCCAACTTATAAATACATACTAATCCTCAAAATTAGTGTCACCACTGGTTATGAACTATTTTCAAGATATACCAGAAATATGTATACAAATTGCACGTCATCGCTTTCGCAGTCAAGACTTACTTATCTGTTAGTAGGTTAACGATTTTAGAGATGTATTTGCCCCCGCCCCCCTTAAGCGAGTTTCGCGTATGTCATCTATTTTAGAAAGCAAAGTTCTAGCATTTGTATGGTTCCGTGCAACGAAGTAAGAAGATCCTTGTCCTACCACAAACTCTCAAAAGTACCAGGAAGAAGAAGAAGAGCATCAAGAGCATTTTATAGAAGTGAATCCTCCTTATTGACTTTAGCTACTGTTATACAACGAGTTTTGGTACCTTGCCACCAAAGACAAATCCTAGGTGCGCCCCGCTGGTTTAACGCCATTAAGAAATAGGTTGCAAGAATAATCCGAAAATCAAAGTTTGAGTTTCCAATATCAATTGAATTCTGTGAGAAAACTTAAATAGAACCGATAATTTCGCAAAATTTATGAGATTCTAGCAATCAGTTACGCATAATGTTATTGGAGATTTCACCCGAGGCCTTCCACAGTCTAAAACTAAAGTTCAAAGGTTATTACAAACATCATATATAATTCAAAGTGTTCTCAACATGCTTTAACAAAATACAGTAAATGTATAAAACTTATTTGGTAACAAGGCCGAAAGTCATCAGCGCTTTAACGAATATGTTGCCTTCAAAAATTATAGATCAACTATCGACCAGATTCTCACTCATACAAAATAAAGTATAAATTCTAGGAATAGTCTAACGGCTATTCGTGGATTTTATGTAGGTATACGACATCATCCAGAGGACTGCTAATAATGGGAGTATAATAGATGTTCCTTATCAGCAATAAAATCTTAGTCATTTTAACAAGGAAAAACGATAGAATTGGCCTAAGTCCAATTCTTACGATAACCTAGCTAGATGAATTCCCGTACGTAATTCCGTATGGTCACCCGTCTGTGAAAGTGATTGTTAAATGGTATTTCGCATACATTTCTAGAATGGTTCGTCAGATAGTTATAAAAATGATCTTAACCAATTTCATAACATTTTAAAAATTAATCAAATCGGACAACCCCTTCCTGGTGTTGCCACACAAAAATTCAGATTTTTTACGTATACTGTGAAAACAGATAGATAGATATTTTTATTGTACTGAAAAGTTCCAGTACCTCAATAGAAATATCTAAAACCAATTGTTTTCACAGTATACGTAACAACCTTGAATTTTCGTATGGCAACACCAGAAAGGGTTGCCTGATTTAGTCTATTTTTGAAATTGTATTTAATATTTATTGTGAAACGCCGTTTACAAATTTCAGCTCTCTATGTCGTCACGTTCTCAGGCATTTTCCAAATATGTATATAGTAAAAAACGAAGTTTTTGTTTGGCAACCCTACGAAGGAATCAACCGATTTACCCCGTTTCCGAATATTTTTTAAAAGGCCGTGTACAAAATTCCAGCTCTCTAAATAAACGCATTCTCGAGTTATCGAGAGACGGACGGACGGATAGATGGACATGCAGATATCAAAATATTAAAAGTATTATGCATCGGTGTCCGATACATTTTCTTCTACCATCATTATTTCTATGTGTTACAAACGGGATGAGAAACTTATTTATTTATTCTTAGTTTATGGATTACAAATCAACAGACCATGCATATACTAAAACTAAAATTTTGTTAAATATGGTTCAACTATGTAGTGAAGAAAAAGCTGTGGCAATCGCGTTGTGGCGCGAAAATCTTTCTATGCGTGAAATAAGTCGTAGGTTAGGATATTCCGATTCTACTATTGTGCGGCTAATTAAAAAATTCAAAGGGACTGGTAGCGTAGATCGTCGTGAAGGATCGGGAAGACCGCAAAAGACTACCATTCGTCAAGATCGGTTTTTATTTCGTAGATCTTTGGCGGATCGTTTCAAAACATCTCCGGATTTAAAACAAGAGCTAATGAGTGCGCATAACGTCGATATTTCCTCCTCAGTCATCCAACGAAGAAAGGAATAAACGGTCTTCGATCGGTGAAAAAGCCCCTTTTAACAGCTCCAGTGGGCGAACACCGTTCATGGACAGAGTATATGTGGAATAGAGTAATTTATTCAGACGAATCCAAATTCAACCTCCACTCTTCTGATGGAAGGCTGTACATGCGGAGAAGAAAACGAGACGGACTTGTGCATAGATGTGTACAAGAAATACCACCTCGGGATTGCGGAGTTCCGGTTTGGGCATGTTTTTGTTCACGCCGACGTGGACATCTCACATTTGTTAGCCGAAGAATAAATGCCAATACCTACATTGACAATGCGCCTTGTCACAAAGCTAGACAGGTGCTATTTTATTAAAACTGAATGGTAGAAATGTCTTCTTTTTATTCAATTGATTATATTGTCGTGAATCTAATTTTTTCGCTTCCATTCTATATTATAGGTTACGAACTACCTACTAGAAGACTGTATTGAGACTTTGTGGTAGCCCCCAAATAGTCCCGATCTCAACCCATTCGAGAATTTGTGGTCTATTCTAAAACTACGTGTTAGGAGACAACTTCCAAAAACACAAAGAGAATTGGAGAGTGCAATTTCAGAAGTCTGGGATGGAATTTCTGCAGATGTTATTAAAAATCTTGCAGAAAGTATGAAAGACCGCTGTATAGAGCTGATCAAGGCCCGTGGTGCGCCAATAGGTTATTAAATAATAAAACTAAATATGATGCAATAAAAATGTTAACCATAATAATTAGTTTCGAAGTAACTTAGGAGAAATACCTCAAGAAATGTGCTTTTTGAATATATTGTAGCTTAACTACATATTTTTGTTTTTGTACAATATTAACAATAAAAGAAAAAATAATTACTGTAAAGTTGTCACAAAATGTTATTTCCATAATAAGTAACCAAATTAAGAACAATGGCGATGAACCTTGAACCTTTTTTTTGAACACCAGTATATATATCTAATATTATACTCATAGTAAGCATTCAAGCAAATCCTAAACAGAAGCTTTAAAGGAAACTCTATCTTAATTGAATTATGCTGTTACACAAATTAAACTGCAGATTACAACGACTTAATGGACTACTGTACTGAGGCTATAATTTGTTCTATGAAAAGCTTCAAAGAGAATGGGGCGTAGTATTATCTGCTTGCACGGCACATATAAATGAATAAGCCTTAAAATATCAGGAGAAATAATTCTGTATTCAGTAATATATCTAATAAATATAGTATTATAAATTTTTCGTCGGAGACACAGTTTGTGTACGCCAATCAACTGGCATCTGGCATCGTAAGGAGGCAAATCACCGGTCCAGTTAAGTCTTCTAAGAGCAAACCTGGTAAATCGCCTTTGCACATTTTCAATTCTGATAGGATGAGTCACATAGTACGGATCCCATACAACCATACAATATTCCAATATAAGCCACACGAATGCTGAAAATAATGCCTAAGTGTGTATGGATCAGAGATTATACTAGCACGACGTTTAACAAAACCAAGCCGAGAATTAACTTGACTTGCTACATAATCAATGTGGTTAGAAAAAAAAATTTACTATCTAGAATAACACCAAGATCCGAAACTAAGTATGCTACATTTAGGAACAATAATCCCATCGAAATACACTTCAAATGATACTTTTTTAGTAGCCATAAAGTGTTTACATTTAGAAGAATTTATCGATAAATGATTAAGATGACACCAATTTGCAAATTGATCGACTTCTGATCTGAATTTGGATACTTGAGACATATCAACAATTTCCATAAAAATTTGTAAATCATCAGCAAAACCTAAAACAGATGAAAATTCAAAGATGTTAAAGACATCGTTGATAAATATAATGAAAAGAAGGGAACCTAGATGGCTCCCCTGAGGAGCACCGGAATGTACCAAAATCGACCGAGAGTACACCTCATTAATTTTGATAATTTGTATACGTTTGGTCAAGCAGGAAGAGAACCATGCAAATAGAGCAGAATGGAATCCAAACGCCCCAAATTTATATAAAAGCTAGCGAATATTAACCTTATCAAATGCTATACGAAACCAGTATAGAGTGTTATAACCTGACCACCTTTTTCTACGACATTTAACCAAAAGTTGACAGAGGAGACTAAATTGGTTGCTGTGTAGAGCGTCCTTTTACAAAACCATGTTGGTGTATAGAAATGTACTCTTTAACTAGAAAAGCAATTTTATTAGAGACAATGCTTTCAAATAGCTCCGGAATTGCAAAGATTTTACAAATTGGACGATAATTACTAGCAAAATTTTTTTAGCACCCGCTTTATGTATAGGACGAACGAATGAAATTTTCCACTTATTGAGGAACAGTCCCGAGGATAACGACAATTTAAAAATATATGAAAGGGACACCGATATATAGGATCACGGCAGTGACTTTGAAATATAACTAGAATATTGTCTGGACCAGAAGTGTGGCTACACCTAGCATTGGCCAATGCTATGTTTACATCCTCCGCGGACACATACATTGAGCCTAAGTCGACCCGTGAGGAAATATAAGTGGTAATCTGAGTGTCAATGGGAAAGCCTAAGTCCTCCAAATATACAGTCTCAAAATATTCTCCAAAAGGGTTACATGAATCTAAAATATTATGCGAGGCTTTATTTTTATGGCCAATAGAGGAAGGGGCACCATACGAATTACACTTAGGTACTATCTAGAAATAACCAAAAAGCTTTTGGATTTATCTTTATACTAGCCTCCAGTGATGCCAAATATTTACTATACAGAAACTTATTTGAGAAATCATATTCTTTCTGCAACGTTTTAAAAAGTGTGTGATCATCAATCATACGAGACAGTTTGAATCTCTTATGAGCCTTGTTCCGCGCATTTCTCAGTTTCTTCAACCTATAATTCCTCCCCGGAAAACCAGAATTATTTCTCCTTCTAGTTAGAGGAACATATAAAAGAAATAAGTTGTGTAGAACTTCCAGAAACTGTGAATAAGCAGCACTTAAATTATTCAGGGAAAACAAAAATTCCCAATTATAAGCACTTAAGACTTATTAACTATGTATGTATCATCTAGGGTATAACCAGGAAAAGACCACCCTTGGTCGACAAGTAAAAAACCGAGGATTACTGTGGAGTGATGTCCTATAGATAATTTTTACTTAATTGTTGTTAATTGATTCATACTCAAAGGTAATTAAAACGAAGTCACCAATGGACGAATTTGCGAAAATAAGATTAAGAGCCACATTTGTGAATTATATACTTCGTTGCATGTAAAATACAGCTGAAAGCATAAATGGCTTAATAGGCTAAGAAACGATAAAATCAGCCACGGTGTGAACTGAGTTGAGTTGAGAATAGAACAGTCCTCCAGCCACAAAAGGTCGGAAAGGGAGGTTCCGCTGAAAATTTTCCAAAAACAAGAAAAAATGTCACCAAAGCTAGAGAAAAATCTTAGGAATATTTAGGGAGTAATTAAGGGTAAAAAACTCCTTTAAGGGCACTCAGCGGTATAATAATTGACTTTTATGAAAGGGGACGAGTCCGACATTTCCAGATACCAGAATGCGATTAAGTTAGATCTCGTCTTTCGGAAAGCGCATTGAAACTCATTTAGGGGTTAACATATACCGGAATTTTTGGTAAAATGGTTCTACCATTTTCAGGTTCGAGAAAGTGAATTAAGTAGAACTCGGTTTTAATAATATTCTTTTAAGGTGTTTTTAAGCAGTAATTCAGGGTAAGAATACTCATTAGTGGTACTTAGGGGGTGGGTAATAAGGGAATTTCATGAGATTAAATAGGGTGCCATTTTCAGATGCAAGAAAGCGGTTCAGCTAGATCTCAACTTTCAAAAATTTCATTAAGGAGATCATTTTCAAGATAAATAGTGGTAAAAAACTATTTGAGGTTATTTAGGGGGTACTTAGGGGGTAGTATAGAATTTGATAAAACTGGGTAAATATACTTTATCGAACACCATAAATGAAGTTAAATAGCGATGATAATAAAAAGAATCAAGTAGGCTCGTTTACAACTCGAATACGAATATTTTTCCGCCTAAAACAATAATATTCACTTGGAATGTGCCCTTCATTAACATTTTTTATTATAATTGTACGATCTCGTCCCATGCAGGGTAAACAATTTCAGATTTTCTTTTCAACTTGTAGATTAAATACAAGATCAAGAGTACAGGAAAGAAGCCGACTATAGATAAGCACCATGTAAATAATACAATGAGACGCTAATCGTATCCATGGTACGCTTGGATCTCCACTACCTTGCAAAGAAAAAGGTCACTCATAAATTTCTTGTAATATCTCAATAATTATTATTTATTTTTCATAATTTTTTTCGACAGCCCAACTCACGATTTGGTACAGCTGCTGCTTAATATTTTCAATGTTTCAAAAAATGTATTATATATCTTGAATGACTGAAGTGACTAGGCATATTTACATTTATATTGCGAAAGATCTCAGCTGGCCGAGATAATAACTGGCACCTTTTAAAAATGTACAAGAAATCACGATGGATTTCTGACGATTTCTTCACGATTTCATTCTTTAATCGTAATGAATTTCTAAGTTTTGATTAATCGTTACTGATAGCCTTTTCTTTTTATTTAATATCTCTAGGGTGGACTCATAGTTGTAAATGCTTGGATTAACTTTTCGCACGTATTAATGAATTATGAATAAATTTACATAGTTTTCTTGTCCATTTATCATTCACTTTATTTTGGAAGATATAAAAAAAAAGCGTGAGAATTTAAAAAAATTTACACAAATTTAAGAAATTAATTAATATTCGTTTTATATTAATGGGATATCTCTGCTCTGAAGAAAAAAATTTTTAACTGTTTAACTTCTGTGTATTGTTAATGTTGTTCTTCGACGACTTATCTTGAAAAATGAAAAAAATCTGAACAAAATGGCAACATCAACAAAAAAAAAAAAACTACCGAAAAATTCGCCTTATTTTGTATGTTCAAATTAAATTATTTTGACTATTTTTAAGTTAAGCTTTAGACGAATAGTGAGCTACAAGTCAATAAAAACGGTTGTCGATATCTTTGTATTTCCGTTTTCTTAATATCACAACAATTAGGTACACTAGGTGACAAATGTTTGAATTGCAGTAAAACTGTTTCATGAAGTTTTTCATTGCAACCGTTCTCATAGTGTGACACATTCATGACACTTCAGATTTGGCGCAAGTAATAATTTATCAAAAAATCTATAGAATTGTATATACAAACATGTAATATATGTATGTATTTGAGACATGGCCAATCGTTGTGCAAGGAAAGCTCTTTTAGCGGCCAGGTCCACTCTACCCTAAGAAGGGTAAAAGGGAGGGAACACTGCATAGTATAGATGGGATCAACTAGCTAGGTGACAAACGCATACTGACATTTAGAATTAAATTTTTCATATATATACATACATTTATTTAATACATAATTAGTATATAAAGAAATACTATCCTTTATTTCCTTTTTTTACCCTATGTTGGGAGCCGCAGATTAAGTCCAAGAATTCCCCATTTTGGCAATCGGTGGCAGAGGTGCCTTAGCTGGTTTGGGACCAGGTTTTGCCTATGCCAGCACCTCATATGACACTTGCCAAATAAGGCTACAGGCAAATCAAAAGCCTCGAAAAGTAATAAATAAAAGAACACACAACTGTCAAGTCACAGGAACGAAAAATAAATATCACCGTGAAATTTCTATTTCTGAAAACCTCCAAAAACTAACCCGAAAACGAACGCTGGAAGCCACTATTTTGATAAACCCCCACTCATTCCAAAACCAAATCATAATTCAATCATCAAAATGCAAAGATTATGAATTAATCGTTAATTAACAGTAATATTCTTGAGGCATATTCATGTAACATTTAGTATTGTTTAGTCATTTGCAAAGTAAAATGTAATGAGAATGGTAAAATTTTTGGAAAACTAAGTAAATTTTAACTTTCAAAAATTGAAACGACAATTTTACAAATAAAAAATTATGGCAGGAGTAGCATCCTAATCCTGAAAAGTGGTAACTTTCTGAATATTTTGTTCAAAATCCGAAGATTTAGGCTATTTGCAAAAGAAAAGAAAAATCTCGTAAAAAAATTAATTTTACTGCTAAATGTTTTGTTTTTTGTTTTTTTTTTTAATTTGTTCAAACTCAGCGTTGCTAGACTTACAATAATTCTCGTACATATATGCGAATTTCTATTCAGGTCAGGTACAACGTATGAGGCAAAATGTATTCTCGTGCGCGAAAGTGCGAGAATTTCGGCGTCAAATATTTTATAACCAAAATTTTCACACAAAAGGCAGTAGTAAAAGCTAATTTAAGAAAGAAAACAGAGCCGTAGCCCCCAGAATATACAAATCATGAAGTAAGACTTGGAAAAGCATAGCGGCCAACATTACCAATTTTTTTTTCCTTGTTTTATTGCAGGAGTTTTTCATATAATAGTAGCTTGGATTTCGTTCAAACACCGTAATTTCCATGAATTATTTCTACATGCAATTTTTTATTAAAACCTTTACAAAGAAAATATATTGGGTTGAAATTTGTTATAACTTTATATTATATATTATATATATATATATATTTGTCTGTGGAAGGTATAGTCTTAGTCTCAATAGCTGATCTCTTCTTATACTTCAGGAAAAAGTGCCGAGAGCATCTGCAACAACTATGTATAGTAATGAAAGCACGTTTTCCTTTTGAGAATGAATTACTGGTGGAATTGTCAGTTTTAAATACCGACAAAGCTTTATCGGTAAGACACCGAAATGATACTCCATCACTTATGTTTTTATGTAACCTGCGTCCTAGCGCAAAACTGTCGGATCCTCAGAAACTGCAGCAACTTGATGATGTATGACGACTTCTTGGACTAAAGAAAAGGAAGTTGAGGTATTTTGGTACAAGCTTTCCCGAATCCGCTCTGCTGATGAAGACCACAAATATACAGTTCTCCCTCAATTTGCGCTATCCGTTCTATAACTCTCTCACATTACACTGCCGATACCGAGAGGACTTTTAGCAAAAACAACCTAACAAAAATAAAATTAAGGAACAAGCTCTCAACAAAGACCGTAAAAGGAGCCCTTCTTTCATCTCAATGTGTTAAAACACAGTCGAAAGATTGCTTCTTTGCGTTCAAACCTACCACCCAAATAATAAGTCGCATGACGTCGGCTATCATATACCAGCGACCTGATGGACAAAATTTCGACCAAAATAAAAAATCTGATTCAAATAATCCTAGCCTGATCTTGATGTCTTTTATTTTAAGATCATTTTACAAAAACTGTTTTAAGAAATTTATCAAATAAAACTTTTTTATAGATATCCATTATTTTTTTTATATAAAAACAAAATAAACTATTACTAAAATGTCCCCAGTCTTAATTTAGCCGCCATTTCTCATTAATTTCTCATGACGTACGAGATATTTGTAAAGTTGGTACGCGATTCCATTTTTTGCAGTCTAGCAACCTCGGAGCAAACATAGTTACTGTATAAAATATAAGGAAGTGTAAAGGAACATGCTAGCAGCAATTTTTCGTAACTATACATGATAATAGCATAAGTAAATCTGTCAACCACTCTAAACTCTAAATTACTTGACAAACTTACGTATCCAAAAGCTCAAATTTTCACACTATTTTACGATAATTAGTGAATGTTGAAAAATATTTCCAATAACACTGTGGCACGGAGGCGCAATCAAGAAGTGAAATATAGATTCATTCGTGTATTACTGCTTCACAAATAGCTTCTTAGCTCGAATAATAAGGGGCTCCTTAAAGTATACATTCAGGAGTTAGAGAAAAATCTAGCTAAAAAAATCAAACTCTACCTTTTTAGTCAGAAAGCCAAAATCTTAAAGAGAAAATATGCGCCATTCTCTAGCTAGCCCTCTAGAGCTGAATGTTTATTTAGTCTAGGAATAAGTGTATAGGTACTTCTAATCAGTAAAAAAAAAAATCTTCCCAAAAGCAAGTTGCGGCGACGGAGATAATTTGTATTTCTCTTAATAAAAGGATAAGGAAGCAGATGAATTTTTGTTTTATGTGAATACCAGAATTAAATTTTTACTTAACAGATTATCGATTATTCTATAATTTGGTTGCAGATCTCCTATTAAAAATTTAAGTGTCTCAAGGAACTCTCACGATTACACATATTTTATAGAAACTCTTGCCCACATTTAGTTTTTCTGATTTTAATTTTTTTTTATAGTGTTACACTGTCATCACAAATTATGCATTTTTTTATCGCTCTCTCCCATGACTCCACCTAAAGTTTATTTTATAGGTTTTTTTTTTCTTATGCGATTTTCATATTCTTTATTTGAGGCATCCCGCAGGCAAACTGTGAGATTCACCGCCTCCATTAATTTAAATATGTGTTCTTTCAACAATTTCACTTTAATATATGTATTCATTTTCTATTGAATCGCTGGATAGAACAAACTCCACAAAACTAAAATGCATGTAACTACATGCAGATTAGATTTTCTTTTCTAGCTAGAGTTATCAGCTGACCCAGTCATACGATAACAGACGTATAGAAAAAAATTTAGATATCTCTAAATGCTAGTCACTCGTAAATCGGAAAGCGCTAGACTAAGCTCATTTGATCAAAATACTTAAGCTGGATTTCAACATAAAATTGAAACTCTAATACCCTCAAATTCATCTTATTTTGTCAAAACATTAACGCCCCGGTTTTATAGAAAACTCTTCATACACCCTATTACCCCCCACCGCTAAATGAGTTTTCTTAAATTGAAGACCTAAATCAAATTCATATCTATTTTTCTATTAATGATAGGACATTAAGATCCCAAGTTAAAATTTTAATTGTGTTTTAATGGATAATATAAGTTAAAAAA
This sequence comes from Dioctria linearis, assembly GCA_963930735.1. Taxonomy (NCBI): domain Eukaryota; kingdom Metazoa; phylum Arthropoda; class Insecta; order Diptera; family Asilidae; genus Dioctria; species Dioctria linearis. Next base: position 324,622,333 of record OZ005740.1, on the reverse strand, counting down.
TATAAAATTGAATAAAATTAAAAGTGCATCTTCCAGGATATTCAAGAATAAAGGATAAAATTCTTGACATGCCTTTTCGCATATACATATTTTTAATTTGCTATTTTTCAAGATAGCATGACCTCAGTACCTTTTAAATGAGCCATATTTCACTGTCTTATATTAATAGAAAAATTTGTAAAGAAGACTCAGAACAGCATTTTTACGAAGTTTTAAAAATGCCATAATTCACGAAATAATGCATATTTCGTAGGAAAAATTTGTAATTTGTATTTTTGTTTTCACAAGCCCTCCAAGAATGTAAAATTTTGCTGATAGTCATGTCACACATGTTGCGTATTTGATATAAAATAACTCACTCAATATAAATCCATCAAATTTTGCTAAAATTGTAGAATTATTAAAATTTCCCAACACATAAAATAAATTATGTTAAATATAAGAATTATTGCTATAAATCATAATATTAGTAATTACTAATGGGGTTTAATAATAATTTATTACATGTAAGTATATTTTTTTCCAATTCAGGAACTATAACAACAAATAAAACAGACTTCAATTACAGCATTAATTGAGGAATGTCTCTAGTTGGACGATTAATAATTATTCACAACTGAACTCCAAAAAATCGCAATGTGTTCCATTTCCATTTCCTGTGTTTCTGAATAACCAAGTTCTAGCATATATTGAACGTGTGCGGAACCTAGGGGTTTTTCCTCAACTCCCTGATGAAATGTTGCAATCAGATTAATCATATATTGGAAAAAGTTTATGGTTGACTTCGGCGTCTGTTGTCCTCTGCAAGTTTACCTTTTAACATTCAATCAATGCTAATTAAGTCCCGGCTTCTAGCCCTACCTTACTATTAGCCATCTAATATTCCCTCACTTGGATGCAGTATGTTCGATAAAATTATCGGTTGCATTCAATAACTGCTTGAGGTTCGTGTTTGGTCTAAGAAGATTTCATCATGTTTCTCCGTATGGTAGTCATCTATTTGGTTGTCCTATGATGAAATATTTAAGACGTGAGCTTCTTGCATCCCTTCACAAAACTATGCACTTCAAAAAATCTCGGTCTCTTTTTAACCAACTTGATTTTCTAAACTCTGGCAGACGTTTCATTTTATTTGTACCTACGTTTCAAATTTCCATAATGGAGGACTCTTACTTTGTTCGAACTATTCGTGCCTGAAATAGTTTACCACCTGATGCTCAGCGTGTGGAGTCGACTGAAAGGTTTTGAAGGTGGTCCTGCTTGGCAATGATCTAGTTATATAGTATCCGTAATTTTAGTTTATGATTTCAATGTTATTGTTCATAATATTATATTTTATAACTCCTCAATTCTATATACATGTATATGTTTTTTTTGTCGTATTTTTATATTTCACATGTACATTTTATATTTTACGTTATGTATTCAGATTAAATATTTAAGTGAACTAGCTTGTCCGTTGTTCTTTGTACTAAAAAGGTATGTTGTCTTATTGCAGCCCCAAGAAATTTGAATTTGAATTTGTAAGGCTTTATACAGAATTTTCCACACACATAAGGAATAGCTAATTCTTGAGAACGTATAATAGCAATTTTGTATCCGGGAAAAACTCAGATGTATTCAGAATCATTTGTAGTCCGAGAAAAACGAAGACAGATTGAAAGTAAATCGTTCGGCCTGAGAAAAAGAATGGCATGAATTGAAACAAATTCATTCTGAACGAGAAAAGAAATGCAGCAAAATATGACTGTCATAATTTCAAAAAAAGAAATGGCGGCCGTGACAATTCAAACTTGTATCACTGTTATTGGAAAATCCTGAATAAGGTAACCAATTGAAAAATATACATAGAATTTCAGAATTGTTCTATCCTTGCAATTTTTATAAAATTAGTGTGAAAGCAAATTTAAATTACTAGCTGAAAGCATTCGAAACCTTTCTTAGTAGTTCCTTCGGACTTGTGGAGTTAATTTACAAAATGAAACTGCACCTAACTAAAATTTCAGGCTCAGTCAACTAATCCAGATATTCTCTCTTAACTCACTAAAAAATTGTTTACCAAAAGGCTCAAATATGGTAAAAAAAAATGTTCCCGAAGCACGGATTCATATTATAAATAATATTTTGGATCGCCGCACACTGACTCAGTAAGATTAAATAGAGAAACAGCTGAATATGTATGCAGATGCACATTATCGACATTATAGTGAGTGAAGTTATATAATTAATTATTGAACAGATTTAGCTATTCAATTATAGTTGCATCATAAATAATGTATTTTATATGTATCTTTGACTTTCTGATTGAGATTGTTGTCCTCTATTCTACTCTACAGAAGCATGAAAAAAGATAATTAGATATACTTATGTCTTTCTTACTCAATTACCGAATATACTCGTATGTAATATAAAAATTGAAGAAAGGCGAAAGTTTAATTAAAAAAAATTATTTGGCACTAATTGATATCTCTATCAACACCCTGAAGATTGAAGTATCTAACTTAGCAAGCCATTGTCATTCATCAATTATACAGACATATCCAGCAGATGATAAATCAATCAAACTCAAAGCCTATAACAGCGAGCAGTAATATGTCATCAATTAAAGCAATCTCTATGAATTTTGCTATCTCATTGGGCATTACCTTTTACTTCTTCCAATATTGTTTTCGGTTCTTGAACTCGATATTATGATGCGACTTACATTATTCACCCGATTCAAATTACCTCCAAATAAATGTTCACGCATTGTTAAAATGTCCATCATTTCTTCTTTGGTTTAAAAATTTTCAAAAAGCCTTTTCCGCACACTAATTATACAATCATTAATTTTTAACACTTAATTCCGACTATTTACTATTTTCTTAGACGAATTATAATATGTAGTTTGCGTGCATATAAAGAAATTATTTTCTGAGACCTGTCGAAAAAAATTTCAAGCATCATGACGCTTCCGCAAATTTAACAGAGATATTTATGATAATTAATGTACTTACCATTATTCTTTTACAGTTAATGCGGAAATAACAGTTGTCTTAATATTATACGAGTATTGTCCAAATAATAGCACATAATTATAATTATCAGCTCAATAGGTACGAGGACTAGTTTGTGGACACTTGCAAATTTATTCCGTTTATGATTTATGTAGGATTAATAAAATATAGTTGTTCGTAGTTCCGCAGTTATTTCTCATTTTTTCAACTATTTTTGTTTTTATTTTAAGGTGGTTGCTGTATTGGATAATTATTGCTTCGACTACATGGATGAATCATCATGTTTTCGAAATGAAATACTTTTTGAACATTTGGATCTGTGGCGAAAGTCAAAAGGCATAAAACAAACGGAGCATAGTGAGACGAATGAATATTATCTCTAATCAGCTTTATTTTAAACTCGCGCTAATGATACCCAAAATTTAGAGTTAAGTATTTGCCAACATATGGTCAACATTTTGTTCACATTAATTTATGTTTGTTGTACGAAAAGAGCAGACAAATATTGCAATTAGAACACGCAAAAGTTTTAGCTTTGCCAAAGATTGTGTTTAAGGAAATATTTTAGGCGTTTTGATTAATAATGATAATGATAGATTTCATATTAGTTTTCGATTAATTTTGCATAACATGCCGGAAAAAGACTAATGTGTTTTTTGCGGGGCATAACGACTACCTCTTTACGTGGCAGAATTAAGACCTTTTTACAGGGCATAATAACGAACTTTTTACGGGGCATAGTCATTTTTCGATTTTCACATTCTTCTGGTAGGCACAACATAATTTTACATTTGAAGAAAATTCTATGTCAAGCAAAATGACTCCAAAAATTAGTGTGTTTAGCATTTCACAAACTGCAAATTTTTCGGGACGTGTTGGTTGCTCGAAAACCGAGAAATCGACCTTATGTAAAAACAATATTTCTTTGAGTCTGTTTTAAAATGAAAATATCATTTGTTTCCAATTTTCATTTTTCGAATTCAAAACTCGAGGTGATCCTAATTTTAGAATGTATAATTTTATCATAAAAACTATATTCCTGCAGGGCTAATTGTGGTCATTAATTAATAATAATATATTTTGATAAGAAAACATGTTATTTATTGTTGATGTTATATTGTTTATAGTGACGAACTGATCATCACTCCATTTAGGTCAACAGCGCATTTCATAAGGATGCTAGACGGTAATTATCCATATCACATTTTGTCCCTGAATGACTCTACTTGGTATTGGTATGTTTAAAGCTTTAAGAAATCGATTCAGGGATTTAAGAAAAATTGTTCGTCATTATGCCCCGGGCTCAAAAAGTTGTCTGGGTGGAAGGGGGAGGAAATCCTAACGATTTCCGAGATAACGGGACTTAAATATATGTAGGTATGTTTTATACATTACCCTGCAACTTCTGAACCTTATACACTATGATGATGATAATCGTTGAATCCTTCCAATGATCTATAAATTTTTCCCCTGCTAATATCCGTTTTGAAGTTATGGCTCAACGAAATTATAATTCGTCAACACTAATTTTCCATATTGGATTTAAGAAGCCCAAGAGCTGAACTTCAAAATGAACTATCACACTCCGTAGCAGTGCTGCCACTTTGGCTGCAATCGTAGCAAAGGGCTACTTTGGGTAACGTTTGACTACAGGGATACTTCACTAATATGTATCTCTAACGTAAATTTTAGAATATGTGATCAAAATATTTCCAATATATTTTATTTATTTTAATTCTCAGCGCTGTAGCAGTGTAAGTATAGTACCCAGCGATAGCGATTTGAAAGTTCCTTACTTTTCAGGGATAATTGTATGGTGTTTATATGTTTACGGCAATGTCGACTTTGGCTTATTCAATGCTTTGGCTTTATTGGCACTGCCCCATAGCAGCTAAGGAGCTGCAAGATTTTTTCTCTTTAAAAAAACTGAAAAAGGAACCGTTTAAGTTATAATGGAATTATTAATTGTATTCTAGACTTTGGCACAATTGGCCGCCTTGACCTCCTTACTGGCAACTTTTGTCCCCATCTGAATTGGACCCCCTATAAATTGGAATTCAGAGTATATTTTTTGGGAAACAGGGAATAGAAACAGTTTTTCAAATTCTGAAAATTACAGGTTTCGCGATACCAACTAAGTCTTAGATGCTGGCTGTATGTACTGATTATTTCCAGAATGTGATAGACAGGAGCATCGGCAGCAACCCCAAAACATTTCTTTAGATGTTCGTATACGCTACTCAAAGCTTAGATTATAATCGAAACTGCGTTTACTACCAAATTTGTTACCTAGTCGTTGTATAGTTATATCAAAAGTCATCACATAATCAGGCAACGCCACCAAAGAATATGGCGGAAGGAACGATCACTGTCATCTCATCTGTCAGGTAATCAGCTTGTGAAATAAACCAGCTTGAATATTCAATTAATTATGAATTATAAAATCTCAAATTGCAAAGTGCATCAAAATTAGGTGAAGAAATCCACAGACATTTCTACCTACATTAAAATATAATTATATTTTATTTTTTATAATATAAAACAATTTACTCCTTACCTTTTCCAATTGCCAATAAAGTATTCCTAACGGTTTCCGAGATAACGAAACTTAAAGATATTTGGTTGGGTATGTTTTTATAGGTCACCCTGTAACCTCTGAATGTTACATCCTATAATTATGTATAAAATTTATTAGACAGATAATTGTGGGACCTTTCCAAAATAAATTTTATCCCGGCTGCCCTCTGTTTTGAAGTTACGGCCTAACAAATTAAAATTTCAAAATTTTAACTCGTGTTTTTTTTTATTTAACCACTATTTTTGTTAAAAAACACCTCATCAACACCAATTTATCATATTGGATTTAAGAAGCCCAAAATCGAAAGTTCAAAATGACCTATCACACTCTGTACCCAAAATATAACCCTTTCTGCATTTTTTGGACTCTTTCTTAAGCATATCCATGCGAAAATGGCTTGAAAAGCTCATTCCCAAGAGATACATATTTGCCTACGTTCTGGCATTTATTGAATTTTTTCGCTGGATACACAATGCAAAAAATGCAGAAAATGTTACATTTTGGGTACAAAGTGTTACAGATTATTTGAAAGCTAAGCCCTTTGTGTTGATGACGTATTTTTTGATAAAATTTGTAGTTAAATAAACAAAAAACGAGTTAAAATTTGGAAATTTTAACTTTGTTCAGCTAACGGAGAAGCGGAATGGAAAACTTTTATAGACCATTGAAAAGGTCTAACAAATTTTAAAGCATCATCATAGGGTGTAACATTCAAAAGTTACAGAATGATCTATAAAAACATAACCAAATACCTTTAAGTCCCGTTATCTCGGAAAGCGTTAGGATTCCTTTCCCCCCCCCCTCGCCCCTCATACAATTTTCCATAGTCCCAGACCACATATGGGACACCCTGTATATACATTTCGGAATTTTAATTTTATTTATTTTTATCTTGCTCCATACGGGACTCGAACTTACGATTTTTTTAGAATCGGTAAAAAATAGATGGAATAGAAAAATTTTGGATAACTTTTATTTCGAACGATTCTAAATTAATCTATAAATACAATAGAGAAAAAACCAACCCCGCATCATCTGGTTTTTGAAGCCTGATCCTTTCGCTTTCCGAGCGATTGTGCAATTGGCTAGATAAATTAAGAAATACAAGAGGAAATGTCATCTGTGTTGTTAGCTCAGTATTGTAACAGCAGTCGCCCGGGAAACGGAAGCTCCCGGCTTCAAAACCCAAATGAGACGTTTTTTTTTGCTCTTGTATTTATAATTTAATTTGGAATTTTAATTTTAATTATCTTTTCACTATAACAAAGATTTACAATCCCAATTCGGGGGTGATGGTCGACTGATTTGATTACCTTCATTCAACCGAATATGATGACTATCGAATTAAATTCTCAATTAAGTGTAACTGATTCAGCTAACCCTATTCTATATATTTCGTAGATTTTATTGGTCATTAGTCATCATTACTGATGCAAAACTGCACATAATTTTCTTATAATCATAATCAGAATGGATCACTTGGTTGGAGCACTAACCTCTTCTGATTTTTTTTCTTTATATATTTCTTAATCATTAGCAACTGGCCAGCCCCCAAAAAAATAACCATAACTTTATCTCAATTTTCCACGTGTAGGTGGAATAGTATGATTACATAATTATAATCTTGTTCACGCTACCTCAAGCTTAGTTTTTTTTCTCTCTGTCTTTCTTCTGTTTGTCTGTGTCCCAAATTTCTTTCTGTTAATAAAACTCGTCGAATAGTTCAAAGTTTGAAGTCATGGCTATTTGTATATGTACAAAGTATACATATAGTAAGTAGTTACCGGTAAATATCAACAAGATTTTAAATCACCAAAGGTCATTCAATTAATTTTATCTTTGTTAGATTTATTTTTCTTTCTACAAAAACCATCCACACAATCTTAGACCCATTAATTTACTCAATCAACTAGTTATAAAAAAATTAACTAACTCAAGTAGGTACTTAAGTAAAAATTGTTGATTTCATTACTTCTCTTCACTTCAAAAATAAACAGCAAAAAATTACAATAAAATTGTGGCATCCAACTGTCTTCTTACCATATGTACATATATACAATTTAGGTAATTTGCGTTCACATTGTACCGACTTTCTGTAATGGCAGAGCTACTTAACACAGAGCGTCTTGCATAATATCTTCATCAAATCGATGATATCTCACCCAACCATTTAATTCGGGCTTATATTCATGACTCTATAATATCTCTACATGTCAACATCTAAATCGACCTTCACCCATGCTTTTAATTTATTTTTTATTCCGTATAATCCTAAAAACAAAAACAAAATAAAAGTCTTAAACAAAAGTTGATCCAGAAAAACCATTATCTTCCTACCAAACTCTCTGTAGTCTAGTTCTATAATATAATTCCATCATTCGTTAAGTTATCCAGCTAGTATTACTATTGTGTGTATATGTGCTATGTTTTATATGGTCAGACTGATGGTATCCCCTAACTATTTATGAATTGCACACCACCTGGAAATGATGGACAAGAAGTGGTAGTTGATGCAAGTGCAACTTTCACGGCTTATGAGTATGAAACAGACCAAGCCGAAAGTTCCCTAACAACTTGTATACAATCCAATCGAAAATGAGAGGGATTCACCATGAAGGAACAAAATTTTGTATTAATCACCATCGTGCTCCTTCTAATACATGGACAAAAATGAAAATGAAAACTTGCTGTACCCTGATTACCCCAGTCGCGGCTAAATACTTCTAGGCATAAATTTTTTTACAATCGACCACCTTGCATATATATAGCAGGTACACGGCAGGTATTGAGTCAGTACCTAGTTGGTCTCGCTTTAGTTTCTGCAACACGCTTAAAACAATTCAACTCTTGGAGTACAGTGAACATCAGCTCAACAATGCGAATGGTAATAATATTAATTGAAGGCGCTCTATCTCTCTCTACTACACACTTATCTATATCTACCTTCAGCCTCAATAATTGAATTGTGAATCTTAGTGATTGAAGAAAGTGATCGTGTCGCTTTATCTATTCTTCTTCGCGCTTAATTTGTGGATTATTCTTTTATAGAGGCATCGAATTTTTATAATTCAAGTGAAATTTTTGAGTCATGTGTAAAATTACAATAAAAAAAATATAAAAAATGGAAAAAGTGCGAATTAAATGTGAAGAAGTCTAAGAACCGAAAGTCCAGATATTCTAGTATAATAGAAGAAAAAAAAATTGTGATGTGTTCTGATTTGAATAGGTTTTGATTCTTTGACTGTTATCACAAAAAAATATATTATAATTTTTTTTTAACTCCTATAAGAATAAAAATACTAAAATATTTTTTCTCTCTCTCTCTCTGTCTCTCTAAATCTCTATCTAAATCTATCTCTATCACTCTTTCTCTTTCAATTTTAGCTTCTAATACCTTGTCTCGCATTATGCGTGGCACTGGCTCATTGCTCTGGTGAACCAGCTGAAACTGCAGCTGAAGATAAGAAGGTCGAAAAGGAAGCAGAACCAAATCATGGTGAATCACAAAATCATGAGAAACGTGGATTATATCATTCAATTGGAGATTATTCCTTTGGTGGTAGTGGTGGTGGTGGCGGCGGCGGCGGAGGCGGTCATCATGAACATCACGAACATACAAAAATTATTACAATCGAAAAGAAAGTTCCAGTTCCATATACTGTAGAGAAACATGTTCCATATACTGTTGAAAAGAAAGTACCATATGAAGTTAAAGTACATGTACCACAACCCTATGAAGTTATCAAAAAAGTACCATATACTGTAAAGGAAATCGTCAAAGTACCAGTTCATGTACCAAAACCATACGAAGTTATCAAAAAAATTCCATATGAAGTTAAAGTACCATATGATAAGCCATACGAAGTTAAAGTTTCCGTTCCACAACCGTACGAAGTTATCAAGAAAATTCCATACGAAGTAAAAGTACCAGTACCACAACCCTATGAAGTTATTAAAAAAGTACCATATGAGGTTAAGGTTGAAATACCAGTACCAAAACCATATGAAGTTATCAAAAAAGTTCCATATGAAGTTAAGGTACATGTTGATAAACCATATCCAGTTCATGTAGCAAAACCATATCCAGTTGAAGTACAAAAACCATATCCGGTTATTGTTGAAAAGAAAGTACCATATGAAGTTAAGGTTCCAGTCGACAAACCATACAAAGTCTATGTTGAGAAACCTTATCCAGTACATATTAAGGTACCATATCCACAGCCATATACCGTGGAGAAAAAGGTTCCTTATACTGTAGAAAAGGCTGTACCATATGAAGTGAAAGTACCAATTGATAAACCATATCCAGTTTACTCAGAAATTAAGGTACCAGTCCATAAGGAAATTCCAATACCAGTAAAATATCCCGTTGAAGTACCCATCATTCATGGAGGACATGGACATGGAGGATACGGACACGGACACGGACACCATCATTATCATTAGAAACATTTTTGAGCATCCCCTGTTGAGCTGAGCAGCGGGTCAGAAAGGAGTTTTGGGAGAAGAATGATTTAGTGTAACGAACACTACTTAAACTGAAGTAGTGTACGCGCTACGCTTAGATCTTGTTGTCACAATATAAATTTAATATGTACTAGAATTGAGTGAAGTTTTTTGTTTTCACTCACTCAATTGAGTATGTTTTTTTGTTTTTGTACATAAATAATATGAAATGCGAAAATCACTCAGCACACTATACTATGAGCCAAATGTGTTAATTTTTTTTTGTTTTTATATAGAAAATTTGTAAAAAAAAAACTTTTTGTTCTTTGTTTTATAATCTGATGAGATAGCTAACTCGTCTCCTTGTGATTTTAAAATTTCTATAGGCGAGCAAATTTACTGTTATAAGAAAACTTTATTCTTTTTTTATTTTATTTGTTTTTTTTTTGTAAAAATGGAGAAATGTGTAAAGAGTTGAATAAATCCAAGACGTATATAGAGCTTTTTTTAGAAAAAAAAAAACAAAAACTTTTATTTTCTTCTTCTTCTTTTAATCATGTTAAATTAGCCTTGAACCAAAAACCCTCCAGTCTGGACTGGTTTTCCATCCATTTCAACTGCTTAATTATAAATGAAATGTTACCTAAGAAAATGTATTCATTAAAGTGTTTATCGCATGCGCACACTTATCAAAATACACCCGCTTGCATTGGACCGGCAAATTCTTTTTCAATTGTTGTTACGTCTTCCGTTTAAGAGTCTCAGTCTCGGAAGTAGACATACTGGAGCCGTATACTTGCATACCACACCAGCAGTACCTTACATGTAATTCCATCCGTTCAATGGCTCAGGTGAAAGTGAGAGTTTAATAATGGATACGGAAACTAACAACAACGGCCAGCACGCCGCCGTACATGTTGATTACGATTTTTATTAGGAAAACTAGTTTTTTCTGTTGTTGTTTTTTTTTTTACTTACTTTTGTGTAAAAAGTTTTTGGCCTCACTTCACTTAATTTGTAATTGGGCACCTGAAATGCAGTACAGAGTGGAATGGAACTAGTAAGTATACGTATGTATGTGTGTGTATGCATAATCAGCTTTTGGCTTTCAACAGAAATATATTACATTACATGTTACGTTACTTGCTTTATTAACCAAGGAAGAGAACCCACTGGAGCATGTGCGATAATTTTTATAAATTGCTGAGATGATGATGATATAAGGTAATGTTTTTTTTTCAGTAATTTGAAAGGATTTAGGTAGGCACTTGCGATAGTTTTTACTGTGTTCAATTAATGAATTAGTTTAATGCTATTAAAAAAGCTATGAATGTATAAATGATCTATGCCCAGGTATAACAAGATACACTTTCCATTTTACTACGCCACCGGAACTGGGCCTCGGATCTATCATCGCGAGGTTTGCGTAAAACGTGAAATTTAGCTAATTAGTGGAATTTTAAATTCGAAAACTGTTTATCCTGAATTGAAACTATTCCGTTGTGATCCCGACCTCCCTCTGAAGTGGACGATAGAATTTGCCAACTTAAGCGATGTTTTATATTTAGTCTTATCGTTGTGCATCTATGCTGGGTACTTGACTTGGCCATAGAAATATCGAGGGCAACAAAAAGGCTAATCATCGGTAGGTCAATCGGGATACCATCTATATTGCGAGGTAATTATGGCCTATATACAACCGGATGAAAACAATACAGCTCCTGTCTTCTGAGTGGAATGGACATCAAGAGACTGGTGATAATGAGTCATTAAGCCATATGAAACCATGCTAGATCTAACGATTTCTGTCGAAAGAGGCAGGGTGCATCCAGCTATATGGCGCTGGGGGCCCTCCCTCTCCCCTGAAGACCACTAAAAAATGCAGTAGTTCTTTTTTTTATTTTTATTTTTTTTATTTTTTTTTTATTATTTGGCAATGTACCCAAGATTAAAAGATCATATTACAGTACTAATATCAAAAGGAGGAAAGCAAAAGAAAGAAAAAGCGAAAAGTATATAATAATAATAATAAAACTAAAAACTTAAAAATATACAAACTAAGTATACTAAAAAATGATGGAGATGCGTAGATGCGTGCATCATTCACCCTCAAAAAATTTAATTATTAATTAACCTTGAAAAAGCTTTGCTGGAGCCTTCACTTTGAAGGGAATTCCACTTACGAGCAGCCTGGAAAAAGTAAGAACGCTCACTGTGAGATATGCCTTGGGATAAGAAGCTGAGGATTGCTGGTAGAATGCAAGAACTGCAGTTTCTCATATAAGTAAGCTGGGCTTTTATGAATTATTAATTTTTGTAAGAAAATAAGTTGACGTCTAGCTAGATGTGCACAGGATCGATGATACATACATATATATGTGAGCGTTACGAGAGAGCTTGTAAATGTATCGAGTAACATCATTGAACGCAACTTTCAATTTCCTTTGACAAACAGAATCAAGTTTGCCGAATATTAAACTGCCATATGTAAAATGTGGTAGAATTACTGACTTAGCCAACTTCAGATTAAAATCCACTGACATGGAGCTTGAGCTAATCCACAATTGCCGCAGAGCACCATACACCTTTCTCATCGTTTCCGCAATGTAGGTGCAGCAGCTGAACTTGGAATTAAATTTGATTCCCAAATTTTTGACTGAGTCAACATATTCCAAGACTGTGTTGTTCAAGATCACAGGGGGAAGCTTGGATTTCTCTAATGCACGCCTATAAATTGCTAAGCAGTTTGAGTTGGACGGATTCAGTGACAGCTCATTAATTGCAAACCACTTATGTAGGTACTGTAGATCCTCATTGATCCGATAGACACAATCCTCTATTAGTCCTATAGGTCTACTAAGGTACATCTGTACATCATCAGCGTATAAATGAATAGAGCAATTTTAATAGCACTTGGTAGGTCGTTTATGTACAGGCTAAATAAAAGTGGACCAAGGATTGATCCTTAAGGAACACCTGAGGACAGAACGCTGGATTAGAGCGGGTTTCTCCTAACTTCACCATTTGACTGCGATTCGTTAGAAAACAGGTAATCAGCTTAGCAGCTGTAGATGAGAAGTTAAGCTCATTTTATAGAGTAGTTTTAAATGGTTAACGGAGTCAAATGCTTTACTATAGTCAAGCAAAACCAATATTGTCAAATGATCACTATCAAGAGCATCATAAATATCTGTGACAACTTTTAAGAGAGCAGTCTCACAGCTGTGCCCTGGTCGAAAGCCAGACTGCCAAACTGACAATATTTTATTCACTTCTACATAATTCATAATTTGCTTATATAATATCTTTTTCAATCCCTTGACCAGAAAATTAAGCAGACTAATGGGACGATAATCGTAAAACTGTAGCTTATTTCCATTCGGTAGGAAACTGAGATCTGGTGAGCCAGCAATTGTAGATATGGACTAGGGGACTAGATATATATGGCATTATGAGTTTTCGGAATTTGGGATTTAGCAAATCAGGCCCAGTGGCATTTGATTTTATAGAGTACAACGTGGAGAGAGTTTCACATCCGTCAACGCAGTGAAAAGAAAAGCCCTCAGAAAGGAAGTTAGAATAGTCTAAGCTATGAAAACGCTGAGCCGTATTTCCAGTAGTAAAAAACTTCTGAATTTTTTCTAACAAAATGATACATTGTGCCGTAAATCTATTCTACTGCACTTTTTGTAAAAAACATAAAATATCAATTTGATACGTTTAAGAAAGCAATCCTTATGGGTCACCTTCGCTCTACTTTAGGTAGCAGCTATTGAGGCTTACAAAGACAACAGGCAGGGCTGATACTGTAAGATTCATGTAAATGATATGGTTTTTCTCTGGCTGTTTGCGTCAGGACTGAGCCTATTCGGGTAAAAACAATGGAAGGTTTGTTTGAATTGAAAACAACTGGCGATAGGTCTTTGATGAATCTTCGATGTAAAGACGGCTTATTAGAGTATCATCAGTGGGGCAAACAATTCCCTACCCCTTCTTCCTTTCCTGCCAAGGCTATGTTACAGCATCATAGGGTATCCCCTGAGCTTTGGCAACAAATTAATGTATATTGTTGTAGTGATTATTACATTTAAAGCAAGAAATTTATTTTGGAATAATTCAATCATTATTTCAATAAATGCAATACTTTAGAATACTAGAAGACTTAGCCCAAAACATTAAATAAAAACCAAATAAAAATGCTGATTGGAAAAGTCTCGATCAGTATCTTAGAGTATCAGCAACAGCAAAATCAGTCATGGTTTAACGATAAGTGCAACCAAGCAATAAAAGCTAAGGAGTCTGCTTTTCATGCCTATCACTTGCAAGCATATCCCGAACTGAAACAAGTCTAAGACCGCATAGAAAACCTGTAAGTCCATTATTTCTTTTTAACCAGAATGTTAAATAAAGAATCTTAACAACTGGCAAAGACAGCAAAGGTTTCCGGCACCTGGTCAAAACAATCAGGAACAACTTCACAACTTCCTCTATACCTTCAGTACTTTAGCAATTGTGAAGTGATTGTTGGATAGATCTAATAATTTAGCTGCTAGATTCACTTCAAATTCTCATCTTCAACCCAGTTCACATACACCTGTTTTGTATCTTCCACAAGAGACGATATACACATTCCATCCATACGAGAGATGTGTTCAAGGTCCTTAAGCAGATGAACGTCTCCAAAGTAGCAGATCCTGATGGTTTCTCGTCACTGTTAATTAAAGCATTGCCTAATCCTTGGCTATAACTCTGCGCAAACTATTCTACTTGTCTTATTCGACACGAAATGAAAACTAGCTCACGTTCAGCCTAGGAGAGGGTAGCGATCCCTCAAATTATCGACCAATTGCAATCACTTCAATTTTTTCGCTTGGGGCAAAGCGAATCGCGTCGAATTCAATTCATCAAACCCTTAAAGTTTTCTAATTTTTTTTTTAAATAAGATCATAATTTGTCCACGCCCGTTTCTTTTGATTGAGCACTGATTTACGATTTTACCCTTCAAATTACTTTCGGCAGTGCAGGAAAATTCCGTAATGCTTTTTTATCTCGAACTGTACGAATGTGGAACAGTCTACCATCTTCTGTCTTTTCTCCGGCATGCAATCTGCGAAGGTTTACGGGTGGCATGCATCAGCACCTCCTCCATTCTCCTTACGTTCCTTAATCTTACGTTCCTTTATCTATCACCTTTCTGCCATACTGTGCTTGCATCATAAGGTATCCCCTGAGCTTGGTTTAATAATATACATGATGTCCCAGACTAATATGACTATATATTGCCAAATGATTCCTCTCATCGAGAAAAGTAAAAAATTGTATGGGGCGGGGGAGGCGGGGGCAAAACGTCACCCTGGCAAGTTACAGGGTGATTAGTAAAATATGCTCTTTTTTTCATTAAACATCCCACTCTAGAGTTATGATGCTTCAAATTCAAAATTTCGGTTTTTTTTTTAAATAACCCCACTAACATACACTTTTTTTTACAACATTTCGAAAGCCGAGAGTCTTCTTTTTAATTTAATCTACAACGCCCTATGTGCTAACTGTAGCCGTTGAAAAGTTATTAGCTCTTAACCTATTCAGGGCATACGAAAATTAGACGATATTGACCTGAATACGTTATAAGCTAGTAACTCCTTCACGATCACAGATAGAACATAAGTGTAATGGATTAAATTAAAGAGGAGACTCTAGGCCTTCGAAATTTTACAAAAAAAATCTATGTTAGTGGAGGTATTAAAAAAAACTGAAAAATTAACTGCAACAAAAAAACCGAACATTCATCAACAGTTGATAGAAGCCCCTTTCGTGCAAGGAAAAGTTTCTAGGTTTTCTGAAATATTTGAATTGAAATGTTTGGTGGGATGCGGACATCCCTTCTTCAAATACGAAATTACGGTTTGAAGTGTTTCATCCTTTTTCGTTGCTTCTACAATCATTTTGTGCATTACAGGAAGTTGTCGAATAGACTCGTCGAGGTTATACGTGATATCATTTTCAAACTGTACTTGTATAATTAAAAAGTCTTCAGTTTATGGTGTGCATAATGGAATTAATTTGGATAGCATATCAGCATACCGAAAACTAGTCGTTGACACATATTCAATGTTGAAATTATATGCGATTTGATGTATATACCGGAATACCTTTCTTTGAGCCAAAAATTGTTAATAAAGGCTTGTAATCGGTTTGCAATACGAACTTATGACCAAAAATCATTATGTGAAATTTTGTAACTGCGAATGTGAGAGCCAAGGCCTCTATTTCGATCTAGCTATATTTTTCTTCACTCGGAGTTAACGAACGTGATTCATATCGGATAACCCTTACCCTTTTAGTTCCATCTGGTGAGCGATGAAATATGCATGCGCCTATCTCGTAACTAGATGCGGCAGCAGCTACAATTATTTCCAAATGAAAATTAAAGTGTGTTAACAATAAATTTGATGTCATGTTTGCTTCAAGTTTTGGAAACATATTTGGCACTCTTTAGACCCAACTCCATTTGAGACCTTTTTTTAAAAGTTCATTGAGCGGGCCTCTGAGACTTCTCAATTTGTTAATAAATTTGCTATAATAATTAATAGCATCCAGAAAAGATCTCAATTCTGTAATATTTTTAGGAGACGGCATTTTATCAATTGCAGCCGTTCGCCTCGGATCAGGTCGAATACCCTGATGCTGAATGACATGTCCCAGATATTTTAGTTGAGTTGCAAAGAAGTTACATTTTTCAAGTATTAACCGAAATCCATAACTTTCATCTCGTTTGAGAGCATTGATGAGGTTTTGACGATGCTCGTCGTCGTCTTCCATTTTTCCAAAGACAGTGATGTCGTCAATGTATGCAAATGTTCCATTAAGTCCAGCAAGCATCATATCAATTATGCACTGAAAAGCGCTTGGTGCTGGGTTCACACCTGGTGGTAAACGATTAAATGTAAATAATCTCATATATGTGATTGTTAGTAGTTTCCTTGATTCTTCATCGACTTCAACTTGTAAAAAACATCCGATAAGCCGATATAACTGAAGAATTGTCCTCGTGACAACTTGGAAAGTATATAATCTGGAACTGGCAGTGGATGTTTATTAGGTTGTAGGCCATCGTTGAGACCTGTTGAATATCCTGATTTTCCATTAGGCTTTCTTACAACCACGATGGGTGCTGTCCAATCGGAAAATTCCACTGGTGAATTGCTCCTTGAAGGCGTTTTAACTCTTGCTATACTGTAGGCTGTACAACGAATACTATTGTCTTTTTGTTTCTAAATACAGGTTTAACATTATATTGTGTGTGTAATGTTACCTTTGCTTTAGTACAAAACCCTAATTCTTCTTTAAACAAATTAGGAAATTGTTTTTCCATTAGTAGGCCCTCATCATGAGTTGTTTTAGACAAAATTTTTAACTGATTGCAGAGTGTTACAATCGGAACATTCCAAAGTTCAAATTTTTCAAAGAGATCTAAGTCGGACAAACTTGAACTATTATTTGATGACACGAAGCTCTTGTATATAACAGTTCGATTGTTTAGGGTAGACTTTGCTTCAAACTCTTCCAATATCATGGTAGAACTGAAGCTGATTTAATAATTTCCTGCACTGGTTTTGTTTTCGGATTTCCCAAAAATTTCCAAGTATCGTGCGAAATTATGGTTATGTCAGAACCAGTATCAATTTGTAACTTGATATTGAATTCATTAATACTCAATTTAATAAACCTCCTTCGAGCTGAAACTGAATCAATATTGTTGCAAATGTATATTCCGTTATACTGGAATGTATTTTTATTGTAAGAGTTTGATTATTTCACAGGGTTTTGTTTTTGGTACTGCCAGTTTGGCTTATATTTTCTAACGTTTTCACAAAAGCCGTCTCTGTGTTCTACTTGGAAACAGTTTGACAAATATAAATGTAAGAAACTATAAACTAACTTTAGCTACGTGTAATGTAATTGGCGAATTGAGTGAAAGTGCATTCTTTTCTTTAATCCCAATGAACCCAAGCGACACTCATCTATTCCGTACAGTCCACTCCAAGGTCCGACGCGATTTAAATTTCTCTTAAATCATAGAAAGTAGTGCTTATTTGAAAAATAAAATAAAATTTACACGATTTTAAAAGAACAATAAAAGAAAGTGGTGTCGTTTAATTAACAAAGACCTTCGTTTTCCACATCCCCTCCTTCCGTTCTCTCACGTATTAAGGAAAACAAATCAGTATGCTCAAGTTCAATTAACTCAACTGATATGATAGTGACGCCCTGCTAATGCGCAGTATTTATTCCAAATACCAGGATCCATACTTAAAATCTTTTAAGTACAAGTACAAGTTCCGGTACTGGTACCTACTTAAGATTTTCAAGTAAGTCCAGATACTGGTACTGGAGCTTATAAGGTTCAAGATCTTTCGAAAACTCAAATCAGAAATTTTTGAAATATCTATAGCCAGCTTAGTAATTGGATGAGGTTTCCATTTAGGAAATATCATAAAATATGTTGCAAAAACATAAGAAATGAAACAGAATCGTATAAGCTTTTTCTGTTTTAATTTCTAATTTTGGAAGTTGTTCATACAGTATTTGAGTTTGCCTTTAGTAAAACAAATGTCACATGAGATTATGATTACCTTTGTGTAGCATTTACAAGACATGCAAATGAAAATCAACGCTCCACAGGTGCAGAGGAAGAAGCGGGGTATTGCACTTGATTGCCAACCTTCTCAACAATTGCGATAATTGTCTTTCTATTTTACTGAAGGAGGTAAACAATTGTTTGAGGCACTGTCGAGGTGCACATAACCTCTATTATTAGAAGGCGTATTTGAATAATTTACAAGAGCTGAAGTACTTTGCGTTATGGCGGTATTTGTAGTAAGTGCGTTAAGTACCAGTACTTGAAAATTTTTTGAGTACCAATACCTGGACTTGTACTTGTACTTAAAAAATGTTAGGTTCAAGCCCTGGTACTGGTACTACAAATACTTAAGTACCAATGTACTTAAGTACTTTTCAGGTCTGAGGTTAGATACACAGGGCCAACTCGAATAGTTTTAAAAAATTTTAAAGATATTTTAAAGGCTTTCTTGAAGAAAAAAACTCGTTAAAGCCTTTTCGATTCCCGATCCGAACGGAAGATTGTACGAATTGACGAATTTTTTGGGAAATTTTCATAATTTCCTGGGGGCCAGTCCGCATTCTACGCTACTGCTAACCGCCCCCCTTAAATATAACTAGGTGTAGAGGCACTTTCACATCAAAAACCAAAACCGAAAAATTGTAAACCGAAAAACTCAATTTATTTCACTTTAAAACAAGATTTTTGGTCCAATGATTAATAAAATCATGAAAAATAGGATAAACTAATAATTTTACTAATAAAATAGTATATTTATTTCAGATTTTTAAGAAAAACACAACTTTTATGTTTTATCGGCCGTAAGCTCTTTCGCCCGAAGAATTAGGATAAACTAATAATTTTACTAATAAAATAGTATATTTATTTCAGATTTTTAAGAAAACACAACTTTTATGTTTTATCGGCCGTAAGCTTTTTCGCCCGAAGAGTTCGGTCGATAAAACGTAAAAGATGGGTTTTCTTAAAAATCTGAAATAAATATACTATTTTATTAGTAAAATTATTAGTTTATCCTATTTCTCATGATTTTATTAATCATTGGACCAAAAATCTTGTTTTAAAGTGGAATAAATTGAGTTTTTCGGTTTACATTTTTCGACTCTCGCCATGCAACTGTACTAAGCCAACAAATTTCAATAAAATACCAGCACAGGTTAAGTTAAATTTGAACATTGATTATTATAAACTAACTCTTAAATGCTTTCTTCTGCGAAATTTTGAGTTAAACACGATCATTACATCTTAAATATATACATATATATATATATATATAAATATATATGTCAGTGAGTATATCCTGTGAATTCATCCAGGGTAACCACTAACATGTATAACATAGACTGCTTGATCTTCTAATTCATATGGGTCCACTTTTGTTGGCAGGGGTGTGAAAACTATGTTAATTTTTAATTTCATTTTCGCTTTAACATTCATATTACAAGCTCAACAAGTTCCAAATATACTCAAAATTATTATTTTTATTGGAAGCTTATCTCCTCTATAACATTAAAAATTCCTTAAACTCGATTTGCAAGGAAATATAATTAAGCAATTTTTGTTTGCCTACCCTAAAAGTAGCTATGGGGGATAGAGAAAGGATTACAAATGTTATATTGCCATCTATTTCCATTCTATATATTCATTTGGAAAATACACTGAACTGAAACTGATCTATGGTGGATTTCGTATAGAACTTATTATTTCAAGTTCAGTGGAATCCAGTAGTTAAACCAAAGAGACAACTATAGAAAAATGATCCCATAATAATGTAAATGTAAGAGATTTCAGTGGTGTCAGCGAAAAATTTGTGTATTCTAAAATTAAATATAATGCAAAATAAAAGTAAGTCTACTTCCAAAGAAAAAATTGCCGATATTAAAAGTACATATTAAATATGTATATGCCTGCAGAGAGCAGCGGGCCGGTCACTCAGCAGGCGACATCCACAGACTTCTTGCTTTGTCTTACTGCAAGAGTTTTTCATATAAAAGTTGTTTGTATTTTGTTCATATGCTATAATTTCTATAAATTTGTTCTACATGCTATTTTTTTTTTCAAACAATTAGAAAAAAACATATTTGGCTGCAATTTGTTTTAACTTCATTTTGCTGTGGGAGCGACAGTTTTGGGCCTTAGGACCTGTTTAAGATAAAATTTTAGTTTTTCCTCCATGACGAGTATACAAAAAGCAGTGAGAGTGAGCTATTACTGCATGCTGTACGCGGCACGTTAAGGCCTTTTAATGTGTCGGTGCCTTCGGCGACTTCAAGACTTGAATTATATTCCGGGGGTTACGCAAGTACTCAAGTATTCATGTAAACGTTATGGTGGTCCTCCTGCAAAATTTTTCCTCTCCAGCGATGAATTAAGGGTGAAGGAATTGATTAACGATCGACGTAATTTATTTTCCATAGATTCTTCGACAATTTCAGACGCACAATAATGACAATTCCCTGATGCTAGCCATTTTTTACAAATTATATTTTAAATCGTGAAACAGTTGACAATATTCAATTGTAAATCTTACCACACTCATTATGTTAAAAACTTTTTCACCACTTCGACTTTAATATATGAGGTTCAAGAATACGAACGGGGTATTCGATTCTTTATTAACCATTCGTTATATAACGAATTCGTAAAACCCATTCGTAATTCAAGAATAAAGAATAGGCCCCCAGGGGGCTATACAGTTATTGTTTATATAAAAAACTGTGACTTAATTGGGCACGCACACAATTAATTGCGATAATCTTATAAGGAACTACGCGAAGCAACATTATTGTTATGGCATTGTTATGAAATTCCTTCCTTCCTTAAAACGTTCTCGTCTGGGTTGGGCCAAATTTATAACAAAAGATAACATTTATATTTTATGGCACTTTATACAAATTCCATACGTCTGGCACCACTAAGTGTTCAATTAATTTTATCAAGTTGGCAGAATGTTTCGTGAGTGTGAAGTGACAGATTAAAAAGTGTTTGTCATTTGCTTTTTAGAAGAATACTGTTTGGACTTGAAGTTTTGAGTCTTTTTCTAAATAAGTAGCAAGTAATTAAGGTGGGTTTTTTTATACAGATTATCTTAATAATAAAACAATCTAAATCTAAAATAATTCCACGCTAAAATCTGAATTTTAAAAACCGCTGCATCAGTTTTTCATAACCTAAAAGACAAACAAATTGTATTCCTGAAATTTTTCAGATGTTCTTAACTCGCTCTGAATATGATCGCGGAGTCAACACATTTTCTCCAGAAGGCAGGTTATTCCAAGTAGAATATGCTATTGAAGCAATTAAACTTGGATCAACGGCGATTGGCATTTGCACCCCACAAGGTTAGTATTTGTGTAGAAAAATGGAGAAATTAATTATAATAATATTTCATTGTAGGAGTTGTTCTAGCTGTAGAGAAACGAATTACCTCACCTCTAATGGAGCCTACAACTGTAGAGAAAATTGTTGAAGTAGATTCTCACATCGGATGTGCAACATCCGGTCTAATGGCAGATGCAAGAACTTTAATAGATCGGGCACGAGTAGAATGCCAGAATCATTGGTTTGTTTATAATGAACGAATGTCCATAGAATCTTGTGCCCAAGCTGTATCAAGCTTAGCTATCCAATTTGGTGATAGCGCAGATAGTGGCTCTGCAATGAGTCGCCCTTTTGGAGTTGCTATTTTATTTGCTGGCATTGAAAATGGAGAACCACAATTGTGGCATATGGATCCGTCTGGAACATATATTCGTTATGGAGCCAAAGCCATTGGTTCAGGTAGTGAAGGAGCTCAGCAGAATTTACAGGATAATTATACACCAGAAATTTCATTAAGTGATGCTGTTGATTTAGCGTTGAATACTTTGAAGCAAGTCATGGAAGAGAAGTTGAATTCAACAAATGTAGAAGTGATGACTATGACGCCTGATAAACTGTTCCGCATGTACACAAAAACTGAGGTTGAGGATGTAATAGGAAAATTGAATTAAGCTTTTTGACGGTCATTTATTCACTTCGATTGTATTGGGCTTTTTTTTTTTTTACTAAATAAAAGCATTTGGGCTATTATGTGGCTTTTATTGAATCAGATTAATACTTTCCATACGTTATGATGTCAACAAAGCAAAAGGGTGGGTAGTTAAGGTTGAGTCACATGATCATTTAAATTTCAAGCATTGCATTGTGTCTACGTTATTTGTTCCTCCGACTGCAAGGCTGTTTGCATGCAGGACGGCAGAACCGCAACCACTTCGCTATAATTGCTGTGTCGGTGACATTGCCGCAATGTGTGCAATCGCCTGATTTGATTTCTACATTTTTCCACACCCCATGGCCATCCGTATCGCTGTGGTGCACAAACAGTCTAGCCATCAAGGGTAGAAAGTTGTCTGATGTAGTCATGGAGGCATTTTGAGGCATATCAAAGTACACCTCATCCTGATCCATCTAATCAGAGCCATAAAGATGAAAACATTTTTAGACCTATTATGTGCTTATTATATATATTTGACTCACTGTTATACACTATTTCAAGGAAGCATTAGGACCATTAAGATTGTAGGTGGTTAAAAGACTAGTCCATTATACAACAATGAATTTTGTGCTGTATTATTTCTTCTGCTGTTTAATCGATAATAGACTTCTGCACATCGCAAACAAGGTTTATTTACATCTGTAGATATTCAGGCACTTGTCCTTGAATATAAACTTGAACATTATGAATTCTCTTTACATCTTTTTACAGTGCTTGAAGTATGGGACTAACTAGTGTAAATTTGTTGCAGTTTTGAAATATCTAGGTCGATCTAATGATGCTTAGTTACACAGAAACAATACTCGAAATGGGTCCTAACTATGCTATTATAAACTTGTTCGGCAGTCATTAGAGACTTCTTGCGCATTTGATTCTTTTGAAGAAACCAATTTTTTGCCAATATATTCTGCGTGCTGTTAAAAATTCAACTTTCTGTCTAATATGAATATGTTTGTTCGCGTACTAGCTTGAAATTATAAACTTGTAAAGCTTTTTATACGTTTTTACTCGAAGGCGTTCACGTACTCGAAAACTGAGAGAAATTGTTGACGTCACTTTTCCCCTCCGTTCAATTTCTTACTTGATTTAACTCGAGAAAAATCGTCAAGTAAAAACTTCGAAAGCGTCAATTTTGAGAGCTCATCGCCATTAGTTATTGTTCAAAAAATGGAAAAAACTGTTACTCCTCCTCCACTAGAAGTAGAATGTTCTCCAAGAACATTTTGACGTATTCAAAGTGATAAATTAAATTTGTTTTGTACTATGTGCTAGGAAAATTCCACATCGCGGTTTAGAGCGGCAATATAAAAAAACAAAGGTCCACAATGGTCAGACTGGAAGAAATAGAATAATGAATAATATTATGGAAAGAAAAAGGGTAGTACATATTTCCAGGTTACTTATTGGTGTTGGCAGAAGTTGGGTCGGTATTTATTTACTAGGAACAGTTGTTGACAGGAAAAGTACTTATGCAACCCCTGCTCAAAACCGTAAGAGGATAAGGTCGACTAGATCCGAAATCCTGCTAGAGTCGAGACAAAAGAAAAAAAGAGTTCAATACTAAGATTCTTAGACTTCTTCAGGAAAAGGAAGAGCGGGGGAAGCGTAAAGACCAGCTGGCAGAAAAAACGTGCGAAATTTTAGAAAAATTTCTACAGATGATGTTAAACTAATTTATATGAAGTTTTAGATATTACGTTTGAAATTTTCAACACTATTTTCATGTTCTTTTTATGTGATTTCTGACTGTAACTGACAATTAAATTTTGAAACAAATTGAAAGAACTAAATAAAGTCTGGATAGCAGAATTTGTAATATTTATTTCAGCGAATGTAAACGTTTAATTCAGTGTAACTCTTCTAAGTCTCTAGTACAACTGTCGGAATCTTTGCTGAATATTTCGAACGAATGTCCTATTATGGTTGAGCTAAGTTTCATATTGTATCTTTTCTGAGATACTGAAGGTGTATAAAAGAGTTTTGGAAACCCAACAAGGTTGTCTACAAACTTTCTTCTTTCATCACCAATGGATTCTAAACATAGACTAATTTCTCCGTTCCTATCAATGTAGTCGTCTTTTCCACTGCTTGGTTGATCTATGATAATGTGGATACCATACTATATTATCTGGATGATATATGCATAATATTAGATAATGCATTCAGATATGTAAAGTTTGTTTTCGATTACCTACATATAACTCTTATTTTGGAAAAATGACCTTGTTGCTTATTTTCTTTGGCCATTTTATTACACAGGGGGCAAGATAGCTTAGAAATATTGTCGTTCTACATATGATACTGCTGATCGTTGATCAAAGCAGACTGCCAAGTCCCTAAAACTTCAAGCTTCATGACCAGCAAACCACAAGAATACTGCCAGAAGTTTTCTTGTGGAGCACCTTTTATCAAAACGTAGTTTTTGGTATTATTATACAGGGTTTTGTTAATTATGAAATGACGCCTGGATTCCTCTTCATTGTAGGAAGGCACTACCTTTTCTAAATAATTCCTTTTTGTTCCACTTTCAACCAGCTCATTCAACAAAATTTCTTCTTCGCTATCTCTGTCATTAAGAAGCATTTTTAATTCGTTCAAATCACTTTCATTCAATAATTAAACAGAAGGTATTTCTCCATCATGCATGTTTATTATTTCAAATAGGTGCACAATAATTCAATAATTTAAATAATAAATCAAGTAATCCACTTTGATTCCTTGACGTTTCAAAGTTTTTACTCGAAACCGTTCGCGTCTTATAGAATATAGAGAGTATCACTCTCAATTTTTCTCTCTATCATATATTTTTACGTTTTTCTAGTTTTTACTTCAAAAAGTACGCGAACAGATCTAAAATAAAATATTCGCTTCAATTTTAGTTGCGGTTTTTTTTAGTTTGTCAAAAATTAAAAAAAAATAACTCCGACAAATTGGACATCTTATAAATAACTAATGAAGTGAACAAACGACTCAATTTCAGAGCTATTTCATTTATCATACACCTTTGAAACGCATAGAACTATTTTCCTCGAAAATTTTGCTCCATTTATAATCCAGGTGCATGGAACTTTCCGAATGACTTGTTATTTCCATTGTTAGCCATCTTATTAACCAGGAATGGGCTTGAAAATTCGTATCTATCTAGGAAAAGAATGCGTTCATAATGTTTTCTATAACTTGTTTGCTTCAAAATATATATGCATTTTTTTATCTCGCGTGATCCATTGTTGTTTTACGTACATAAAATTGAACCGGATCAGATCAGAGAGACAAAAAAACGAAGCTAATATAATGAATATTCCTTACTATTAGCACAAATAATACTTTTGTAAACATAGTTCCAAAGTTACATACCATTTCGTTAAACAGCGCTATCCTTTACATATTGCACACATTTGCTCTTAAAATTACTTTCTCTTTTTATTTCTAATGATAATGTGTAATATATCTTTCGGAATTTCGAGGCAAACCTAAAATGGTATGTCCAATTACAGCATTTGTAGGGGATGAAGGGAGTTGAAAGAAAATGGTGTAGTTGTCGAGCAATTTATCTATTGGTAGTGTAGAAAACCTTAATCCTTTAAGAGAATATTGTGTCGAATGAGACAAAGGCATTTTCATAATCAATGAAAATCATGTATTGGCCTTGCTCCATAATAAACCAGGTGTTGATATGGTTAACATAAAGAGCGTCCTCACCTAAGCTCAGCATACCGCTTTAGGTCCGGTGCACACATCAGTGTTAAGAGCATGCAGTGACGCAGCGACGCCGGAATTACATTTTAAGATATTATAGATTAGACTAAGCACTGCTCACGTACCTCCGGCGTCCTCGGGTTCCTGCAAATGAAAAAATCTAAAATTTGATAACCAAGTTATTATTTAATTCTTATTAATATATTTTTTTCTTTTTTCCCTTTTTCGTTCTAGCTAATTACCCTACCCTACATTTTTTCTCGTAACTAATGTATTATGGCTGCAGCGTTTTGGTTCATTCTGTTTCCTTTCCATCCATTATTTATTTCTCTGCGTCCTTCTTCTCAGACTAAAACAGTTTTCGATTTTTAATTACTTAAAAAAAATCCTTTTTTCATCCACGTCGAACTACAAAAACCGGAAAAGAACTCCTCTCCCCTGTTTACTTCGGGTTCACTCATAGGGATGAATTCAGCTACGTTATGTTGGATAGCCTTAGCCTTGGGTAGTTTTAAGGTGCATGGGTTGCACCAATTGCTATCGTGTCATTCGTAAACTCGGTGATTCTCGATATTATTTTACCAATTTTGTTTTTATTTAATCAGGCTCTTGAACCTCTTTCCGTTCTTAAATTTTTACATTTTACTTTTTACAATAGAAACCCTATTAATTAATTACATCTTGATTTAGCTACTATACTTTGATTATATTTTAAGCTTTCAAACCTATAGCTGATCATTTCAATTTAAGACAGAGTTCATTGCGTTCTGTATTTATTTCTTTGCTTATTGTTTAGCTTTAGAGTTTAGAGAACTGAATTTAAGACAATTCTAGTTTTTTTTCCAGCTTATTTCTTACTATGGCATCAAATCTCCGTCCCTATTTTTGATAGAACAACGAAAGGTAATTATAGCGACATCGCACGTCTATTTTACGAGCACTCTCTACAGCACATTTTAACGGCGCCGCAGGTATACCGTAAATGCGATTCCGGTGTCTCAGTACCACTAACATGCATGTAACGTTGTATTAGCGGATTCAAGATTGAGTCAAAAGACGAATGCAAAACAAATTAAATTAAAAAACTTTTATTTCAATTAAAAGTACGTGACGTGCCAAAGAATTGTTGTTGTTTCCCCAAAACGCGATTCGATACTAACAAAAACATAAGAAAGTCCGTGCGCAACAGCAACAAAATTCTGTATGACTTGTCACATCCAGAATACCGAGATATTAGAAAAAAAATAATAATGTTTTGTAATGTTCCGTCAACCGCGCCACCGCGTCAGTGTGTGCTTACATTCACCGAACCGCTATCATCACCGCTACCCCGTCGGAGTGTACTTGCCTTTATTGTTGTTGCCAGAAAGAATCTATAGTATTGTACAGAGACGGTTCAAAAACTGAGGAAGGAGTTGGGCTTGGCATATATGATCCTAGATATCTTAATTCAAAGACCTACGATATATATTTCACTGTATTTCAGGCGTTTTTGATCTAACAGAGCACATTATTTTCTCGAACAATCAAAGCACTAAAGAGGTACTACGTATTTAAAAAATTCAAATAGTGCGTAAAAATATTGTTGAAGAAATTGCGACTTGAAATACAATTATTGCTAAAAGTAGGGTGTGGAAAAACGAAAGAAATAAAAATGCAGAGTAGCTCTAAAAGAGTTACAAATCACAATGAAAATCCAAACAGATAAAGACGAGTATTATCTGTTTTGACATAATCAAGTAATGTTGACATCATTATCGTGCTCGTCCAATCTTTCGTTTTCCTCAGTTTTTACACTGAATACCTCTTTTTTGTATTTGTGACACCTAGCCCCAAAGAAAATTGTCACCTACTGAGACTTGAGCCCAGGACCTCTTACTTGATTGCCAAGCACTGAGCCAAAACGTAAAGTTCCTCAAAATAATGTTTCGCTAAACTACGAAACGCCTAGTAAGTCACGTAGTATGCCCTGAGGACCTGAGACTTTTCTATGCGAATGGCTTTATTACAAACAAGGTAATAAATTTACATCAAATTTGAGAATTAAATCTTTCAATGCACTCTCCTTGGCTAGCGGTAGGGCCTTGAACTACTCTGTCGTAGCCCTCTAAATTTCGAAAATGATGTCAAAATATTTTCCTCTTAGTGCAGTTTTTATTTTTGGGAAGAGCCAGAGTCGCATGGTGCTAAATCGGGAGAGTACGGTGGATGTGAACAGACAAGAATTTTTTTTCTAAAAACTCGCGGATTAGAAGCGAGGTGTGGCACGGGGCCTTGTCGTGATAAAAGAGGAAACCTTTGAACCATTTTTCTGGGTCTTCACGGACCCGTGCGAAATATTCAGTTCTTGCCTAAGCTCTCCAATAGGTAATTGCTTGTCTGAACGAATCTGTTTTGCCACTTTTTACACGTTTTCGTGTCTTTGACTTATTTCCGCTTTTGAATCGCTCATACTACTTGTAGCCAGTCTTCAGAGTCACCACATTATCGCCGTACACTGATTTTAACAATTTATAAGCTTCTTTTGCACTTTTTTCCAACTTAAAACAAAATATTAACACGTTGTTCGAAATCCGTGATATGCGACAGACATAGTAAACATACCTCATTCTTCCTATTCTGGAAGCCGATTGACAAGTCACAACTTCTTCAAACTTAACACTGATATCAAACGGATAGCTGTTATAAAATATAAAAATTCATTCACCGTATTTTTTGATCACACCTCGTATACTAGGTATATCTACATATTTAAGTAAAAATTTATAAACCTAGATGATACTGTTTAATTTACAAATAGAATTAAAAAAAAGTAGTATAAAATTACCGCCATTGGACGAGTCTTGATAAGAAAATTTTTTTAAAGTGAAAGATAAAGAAAAACCATGCAAAATATAGTTAAAAAGTAACAATTCATTAGACTTTCACAAACTTAACACAATAATAAAAAAGGTGAATCGTTAAAACTATTATCAACTTTCCTAAATAATATGAAGAGAGCAAAAACACATAGTTTTCATGAGTTTGACGTATAATCTTCCTGTGGTACGTTCCTCAATGAAGAAATGCTCATATCTATATCTTGAAGAAGGTGATGTACTCTAAGAAAAAATCATTTTTTTTTTCTTAAATAATTACTGAAACGAAATCAATATATTTTTTTTACTTACGATTCTCTTATCTCTTCATTTTCTTCAGTCAACGATTTTGCATCAGTTCCTTCCCCAAAGGAGCTCATGTCCATCATACCATTTTCGTTAGTATTCAGTCCGAGTTGAAAATGAATCGGATATGTGCCATTCTGATTTTGTTCCAGTTGAAGAGAACTCATAAGACTTTCAAAGTCCGGAATATGTTCTTTAATTTTTTTATATTTTTCTACTGCTGAGTTCTCCATTATAGTATAAATTTCATCCTGCTGTGTAAGAGTCCATTCGTGTATTTCATCGGTTAATTTTCTGATATGTTTCAATGCATTTGTTAGAATATTTGCAATTTTTAAGAACTCTTCGTGAATGTCGGCAAGATTATTTTGAACTTCACTTAAGCTTTTACTTTGCAATAATTTCGATCGTGTTGTAATTGTAGCGTAGAAATATTCAAAAAGATTTCGCGTTTTTTCAACAGGACACAGTTTTAATACATTTTTCACATCTCCAAATTCACGTCTTAGATTATTATAATACTGCTCAAGTGATGCGCTACAAAGAGAGAAAAAAAAAGAAACATTTATTTGATTATTCAAATCCAGGAAAATCCAATTGGTTTACACATCAAAGAAATCCGTATTTGTATCCCCAGTCAGTTGTTGAAATAATGGCAACGTCATTAATTCTTTGCTCCTTCTTAGAACCGAGTCGTATCGCTTTTCAAGTCGGCTACATAAATTTAAAAATTTTTGTACATCTTGTTCAATCATTGCACTGGATTTTTCCCACTTAACGGCACAATCTACGTATGTATGAGCAATCTGCAATTAATATCAAGTTCATTAAAAAAAAAAAGATTTGTACGTGAAAAGAATGTAAGAATTCAATAATAGATAGATCTACATATAAACGTAAATATCAATTTTTAGCTTAGAAGTGTATTCGCCTTCTTCTTTTTTTCCTATTCAGTGTCTAATAAAATATCTAACTGGCGCAGTTTTTATTTCTGAATGTAGGGAAAATCAATCCGCAACAGCATTATATGTGGTAAAATTATCAGAGTCTATGTAAACACTAACAGTAAACTCCAAACCAACAGTGAATCAATCCATATTTTTTAAGACATTTTCAACATATAAAGTCTTCTGTGATTATGACGGTTTTTTTTTTTTTTGAAAACATTCTTTCATTCCCCATGATCCCCATGTGACCAGGAACCCACAGTAGGGACACTTTGTTGTGAAAACACAACTTATCCACTGACGATCTGCAATCCCCCAGTAACTTAGACGTTATCCGAGGACCATTCAGAGCCATCAAGGCTGCCTGACTATCCGAAAGGATAGCGATGTCTTCCCCTTGATTTGCATATCAAGGGCTAACTTCGCTGCCATTGAAATGGCGAAGACTTCTGCCGGGAAGACAGTGGTGTGTCTTCCAAGTGAGTACTCCATTCCAAAATCAGGCTAGGATAGAGACACCTGCCCCAGCTCCCTCATTAGTGAGAGAGCCGTCGGTGAAGATTTTTAGCTAGTAAGATTCCTCTAAGACTGAAAGATTCAGGCAGATGGAGAACCGTAGACCAACATTACAGCCAAAATAAAACATAGAATCTGTCCTGAAAACTGCATATGGGAAACCGCAAATTACTTCATGCCACGGGTTAATTTTAAAAAAGGTTTCACAACTAGCATACCTAATAGA
This sequence comes from Dioctria linearis, assembly GCA_963930735.1. Lineage (NCBI taxonomy): Eukaryota > Metazoa > Arthropoda > Insecta > Diptera > Asilidae > Dioctria > Dioctria linearis. The sequence goes on along the minus strand of OZ005740.1, from coordinate 324,591,090 downwards.
GAAGAGTGGAAGGTGTGGCAACTGATTCCGATATAAATGTTTTCATCACAGCAGATCAAAAATTGATATATTGGGTTAAAGCCAGGATATATTCAGCGTGCCTTAATATACATGATCCTTTCTGAATGTTCAACTTATAAACAAAGTAGTAAGGCTTCTAAAAATAAAACATAATAACAATTTATATTGGCCATTAACTTTCAACCATAATAATAATAAGAGGGAAAGAACTGGAACTGGTTAATTTCTGACTGGGAGAATACAGAAAAATTGAGACAAGCAATATTGTCAGATGTAACGGTCGCTATCGGGGTTCCACAGGGTTAAGTACTGGAGACAGTTGTATATTAATGATATAAAGAGAGTAATAAAATATTCCAAGGTAGTACTCTTTGCAGACGACCCACTAATATACATATATATATTTCAGGACAGAAGTTTCAAAAAGAATATTATATCTTACGTAAAAGAGAAAATGTAACTATAAACTATATAAAGTTACTTTGTTAAGCTAATAAAATTATTATTATTATTAAAGCACTGCATTTGAGCATGTATATGATCACATCTAGTCCAGCGATGACATCACAATATCTGTTGCGTACTTGGCAGACGAAGTTGGTAAAAAGGGTTCAGCTATGGTTCTAAGTCTAGCAGAATTCTAAGTCTCCGGAATCAGCAAAGAAGGTTTTAGATTTGGCTAATCGTAAATGGGGAAAGCTATCAACCTACGCTGTCTGAAGGCAGCTAGGGCTCAGAATACTTCATATAAAGACAGAATCTTTGCTCAGCTGGAAGCGTATTGTCTCTGTTTCAAGCATGCTGCAAGCGTGAAATTCAATTTAATGATTAGGATGAAGAATAAGAGGAAAACAATCAACACATGTTGTTTTGTTGTTGTTATTTTATTGCCTAGCGAAGAAAAAACACACTAGGTAACTATTTCTGTAGAAAAATTAGGGGCAATAGCATACAAAGAGTTCGCCGACCTAGTAAGATTCATTATCTCTTGTGGCTGGTTCTAGTTGCACTGATCAACTAAATGTGGTATCAAAACCGACCATTCTAGGGTCTAATCCAATCTAACTTAAGCTAGAGTTGTATTGCAATTAATTTATTGATCCTAGTTCTCGCATCATTTGTAGTCTAATTGCACATAGCTATAAACAATTGTTGTCTACTGTAAGTATTTATCTCTCCCGAATTTTTGTGTTATTGTAATATGTTGTATGAAACTTCCCTTTAGCCATTAACTCAATGTTGTCGCGTTGGTTCTTCCTCTTTGTTTTCTTTAAGCTTTTCGTTCTTGTCTTCTATTAAACGATTAAACGGCTATTGCACTACTCTTGTCCTTAAGTTATTAATACACAGGAATAGGAGGATATGGAAGTGTAAGGAAAGGAAATATTACAGGACAATAAAGACAGCTTAGATTGGTAACTCTGAAGTAGTAATGAATTTAGTAATTACAGAAGTAGCTCCATTTTTAAAAGGTTAAATTTCCATTTTGCAAGTAGCTCTATTCAAGTTATGATTAAACCAGAGGAAGTTGACACAAAGATATTTGGCGTTCTGATAAATCTTGATTTTGCAACTGCTTTTGACGGGCTCTACCGCTTAAACACTGGCAGCTAGTTTTTTTTTATTTCCGATAGAGGAGTTAATGCAAAAATCGAATGGAGATTTTAGGCCAGTATTGTACCGAAATGAAATATAAACAGCAACTACGAGCTCGAAATCTTGACAATCGTCGAATCCTCCACAAAAGATCTAAAGTAATTAGCAACTGTAATTTACTGCGACAGCACAGGAAAGGAAGTTTTGATACGGTTTCGTACAATAACACACTGGGAGTTCAAAATATCGGAATTTGATTTTGAGATAATTGTATTACCTACCAGCAGATATGCCCAGCAAAAGATGGGAAGGAAAAAAGATTTCTTTACAAGTGTAGTTTACTAAATGAATTACAATTATGTGCAGTTACAAAAGAGTATTTCCGTACTTCAATTTATGAAAATGCCTACGATAGTCTGTTCTGTTCTAAGTACAATATTGCAGTTGGCGGGGAACAATGGTGTGGTTCACTGTAAGTATGCAGTTTTTCACTGTATAGAATCATTTTGACTACATAGACATTGATTTTTCAAAGATTATTGTAAAATTTAGAAAAAAAACACGATTCTCCCTTAACAAACAATAAACCAAAAATCGTTAAACTAAAACTCACCAAATTTCTCGGTAATTCCAATAAATTTAAAAAAACAAAGAAATTTCAAATTTTGTAATCAATGTAGATCTACCTTTTCTCATTCACCCCTCCACATACATTTTTTTCTTCCAGTTTTTTCTTTGAATGATTCAAAACCAGTCCAAGATGCTCTAGTGCACCAATGATTTGATTTTTTTTATTGGAAAGCTGTTGGATATTTCCTTGATGCTTAAAAATTTCATGATTCAAAAAAATTGTATAATGCCTGAGACCAGCCAAAAGATTTGCATAGTGCCGATTTTCATTTTTTCTGAAGAACAACACATTCTTGGCCAGATCCATTAAATAAAATGCTTTCATTGGTTTGCAACTCGGCAGAGAGTCCTTTATGATCTTCGATATATACGGATGAGTGTTTTCAAAATCTGGAAAGTATCTAGGAATTCCAGCAACAAATATCATTGGTTCTAATCCATCAATTATCCAATCAATCGGTTTAGTCGCTTCCAAATTTTGATCTGGAGTAAGAATTATGAACAAATTTTTTTGTGGTATTTGCGTGTCACGATGTAGGTTTAAACGGAGCTCATCAAAAGTAGTTTCTTGATTTAATTCATAGCTCAGAAATTTGTAGGTACTAATACAAAAAACGGTCAAAATTTGTGCTGTTACGATTTCATGCAATAGCTTGAAAAAAACATTGCTTCGTACTTCATTAGGTGCTCCACTAATTGGTACCGGTTGTAAGCCGCGTTTGTGACTGAAATCAAGTGCAAAAACCAACCATCGTTCAATCATTTCTTTAAAAACATTTGAAATTTGATTTTCATTGAAAATGTTTGAATGCGGTTCAAAAATATCATCATTATTTTCTGTGATAGCTAATGTCGATGTTTCTTTGATTTTAAGCAATTCGGCCCATTTCATTATGGTACTATGTGGAATAAACGGTCTACAGCCACAAACAATTTCAAATGCAATTATACCCATTGACCAATAATCGACGGTGGGTGAGTATTTTCCTTCTAAAAGAACCTCAGGTGCAAAATATCCTACAGTTCCAACTTGACTGTTAATATTTGTGCCAATCATGTCTTTTGCATAACCGAAATCTGTTATCTATGTATAGAAAATAGAAGATAAAGATGATCATATGATTGAGATGCATATATTTAGAACAAACTGACCTTATAAATATTACCATCATTCTTCTTTTCAATTACTATATTTTCGGGTTTCAAATCTCTATGAGTTATGTTTTTACCGTGGAGGTAATTGACCGCATTAAAAAGTGCTTGCAGCACACTTTTGACCTCACGTTCTTTGAGTCCGTTTGAATTTCTTGTCTGGTGTAGAAATTTACGTAAGTCACCACCATCACAGTATTCCATAACAAGTACTGGAAGAGTAGATGAATTACATTTGTTAAGGGCGCTCAGAAAGCTTGATTCGACGGGAACACCTCGAACTATGCTATTTTTTGCATCCACTTCGTGCATAATTTTGTATTCATTCATCCACCTTTCCTTAATTTTCTGTTGTCTTTCCGGCGGATCTGTTCTATGCACAGGACATTTTTTAATAGCTGAAAAAGATATCAAATTAAAATTTTATTGAATACGTATATTTATACGAATCAAATTCAAACATTTGTAAAGAGTTAAAGATTTTACAGTCATATTGAAATAAACATATTTGCATTTGCATAAAGGAATAAGATTCAAAGCCATTTATAGCCCTTTTCTTGGTGTTGTCATTAAAAAAATTGGGGTTTTACGTATACTGTGAAAACGATCAGTCCTAGACGTTTTTATTAGGGCTGTCGATTTTCGAAACTTCGAAGTTTCGATTTTTTTTCGAAACTTTGGAAATATATTCGAATGTCGGAACTTCGAAACTTCGATCTTCAAAAGGAAGAAATTCGAAGCGCTCGAAACTGACATGTGACCGGTGTTCAATATTTGTAACGCTATTTTTACCCATTTCCCATCAGCTTTCAGTGACTAGGGAACAAATTAGCTTTGAGAATAGGTTACGACCTATAACTCTTTAACGTCTGCAGAGTTTTGTGAAAACATATATTTTCTTAATAACCCTGTACCTCCGAAACGGTTGATAAGCCCCCCTGCCATACAATTTAGGATGTGGCTATTTATAAATACAGTATGTATACGTAATTGGCTATTTATACATGTGTCGGGTAATGTGTGTGTTATTGATCTGTGCGCTTCACCCATTGCGTATACATACTGTATCTATAAATAGCCGATTACGTATTCATACTGTATGTATAAATAGCCACATCCTACAATTTATTGTTTCTCTAGGAGGCGAATACTATCCCCTTTTGCTTAGCTCTATGGAATTTTAAAAGTTTATTTTCATACAAATAGCGAGTTTATTTATTTATCAATCTCAGCAAACAAATTGTTTAAGGTTCAGCGGTGTTTCCAACCAAAACAGCCTTATAAAAAACACTTCCTTCGACCTTTAATTAACATTTAACAAAACAAATAGTCCCAAATACTTTTGTGGTAAATTCGGTAAATCCTACTGACATGCATATAAGTAAAATTCCAAACAATTTAAATATAGTAAACATAGCGCCAGTTTACGACAGTTGGTAGTATTGACAGTGAGAGCATACTTTCTGAAATCAAAACTGGTGCCACATGAAACAGGAGATCAGTGAGTCCATTTATATACATGTCAGTGGTGGGACTGAACAATAGTTGTGAAAAAGGGACAGTATTATTGCACTAAAGTGTGTATATGATTACCTCTCTTTCAACTATTGCCTATTTCTCGCTTTTAGCAAAGCCTTGTGCAAATCTTCAAATCTTTCAACAATGCATTTTAACAATTTCTTACAATTGCTGACGCATTTTGTTTTCCAAGGCAGCGTCTAGACTCTACCCTATGTATGGAATAATTTTGCTATTTAACACAAAACTGTCTACTAAACAATGGAATGGATTCAGATACCTAGGCCTTTAAACAATTTGTATTTATCATGCAATGTTGTAACATGCGCATTGTTTTGATAACTTATTAACTTTCTATGACTATTTTAATTTAATCGTTTAAATCTTTCATAAATTGTAAACATATCTGGGATACTTTTATAGAGATGGGTCAAAGCTCAGGTCTCGTTCAACTCCTTAGGTTTAATGGCGTAACCTTTTTTCAACTCTGTCGTAGAAATTATGAGTCTGAGCCAACTCAGCGATGTACAGTACACATGTATATACGTATGTACACATATTAGAAGAAATCTGACTTTTCGTGTTCCTAGTTGAAATGTACGTCGTAACCATTGTACATATGTTAATCCTTTCATTGGGAAAGCTAAAATACGGACAATTGAAGTCAACCACTGGAAGTTATTATAAAAAATATTAGTTATTCGCGAACTAACAAACTGAATAATCAGTGCCAACATAATGCATTTATTTGCTAATTTCATTTGAAATTCCTCAGCAGATAGCTTATCTGAAATTTCCTCTTCGCAATGCCTTAGTTACATCATCAATACAAGCCAAGCTGCGAAATACGCCTTACTTTCTCATACTTAAAGTCATTATTTTTTCCAGTATGGGTGCACATGTAATGTGCCGTAAATTTAGTAACCAATCCAACCGTCTAAATAGTGAAATTTTAGTCACAATGATTATTTTATTTAAACAACACCGAAATTTGATATCATCATAGTAATTACGATAGTGTGAAGGAGTCTCGATGAGAACACATTATATATACGTATATTTACGACGCCTAATAATTCTACTTAAATTGTGTAGATCAATATTGAAATTAAAAGCTCTCAGCTCAGTTCTCAGCTTAACTTAAAATATGCCAACACTGAGAGACTAAATTGTAAACATAAATATAAATATTTATCTGAATGGCCAAACAAATATGTTCTTCGGTGGAAATCCACCGATAAGACTTGATGCCATCAAAATATCAAAGAACGATAACGTGACGAATAATGTTGATATTATTTTACTCAATGACATGTATATGAATAAGTGGACCGTTCATCTCATATGAGAATGCATAATACACAAACGGCATCACTTTTATATTGGTAAGTTTCTCGTGTCAGCATTATTCAGGGTAAAACAGCCCGTAATTAATTAGTTATAATTTCGTAGAAATAGCAATTTGAGGATTTTTAATGATTCTGCCAGAAAAGGTTTTGGTGAAAGTAAAAGTTTCATTATTATCCAGCCCGCTGTCAGGGTTATTTATTAAAAACGGAGCAAAAGTTTTGGAATGAATAAGGTTTTGCTCAGCACAATAAATTTTGGTGCAACATGAAACAGCAAATCGATCAGTCCATTTATAAAGAGTGCTTCCTTGTTTGAGATCCGAAGAGAAGGAGGTGATAGTACTCACCTAGCAAAAAAACAAAACATTGTACGGTAGGGGGTGGGGGGTCAACCGTTTCGCAATTACAGGGTGATTAAGAAAATATGCTACACAAAACACCTCATATCCTAAAACCTACAGGGTATCCGGTCACTGTTAAGACTTCCAACGACTGCTCAACCAGTCCCATACCTTTCTTCTCTTCGGAGTTATAGTGGTCTAAAATAAAAATTTATAATTTTTTACCTTTTGTTATTATATACTTTGGTCTTTATTGTTTTTTTTTTCTTATTAACCCAAATTCAGTGGTACCCTGTGATGCAAAGCACAGCATCGCAGGAATGAGATAAATAAATGAGTTAGGGGTCGTGAGGAGAGTGGCGGAGGTGCTTCATGTATGTCACTCTTAAACTGCCGTAATTTGTATGCCGGAGGAAACAGAATATGGTAGACTGTTCCACATTTGCACAGTTCGGGATAAAAAAAAAGCATCACGGAATTTGACTGTACGGCCGAAAATACTTTGCAGGGTAAAAGCATGTGCGCGGCTTGCAGCGCGGGATTCCTCTACAAGGGCCAGTGATTGAAGCATTAAGGCTGAAACATACCAGCGCAGTAGCAGTGACGATACAAACATTCTGTTTTTGTATGTGAGTTGTTACAAAAACAAAATTGATGTACCGGTGGTGCTACCAGTGTGTTTCACCATTTAAGCATTAAAAAAAAAGTAATTAGATCATCGCTGAAAAGATTTGTTTGAGATTTTCCAGTTTGGGTTTCAAAAACACTTGTCCCATGTAAAATTGCTACACCTAAATTATCTAAAATCGATTGCTACTACATTAAATTTAAACGGTTCAAAAGTTCGAATTCATTCTTCACATGCTAGTACTCACAAGAAATTAATGGGCATATACAGCATGCTCGCATCTGTCTAAACAAATTCTCAGCTTCTTAGAAGGGGACGTATATGTTTTTACTAACTAAAATTGTTGAGTTGGAAGCTTTTGCTATGCATTATTCTATAGTGTGTTATAGGATATGCAGTTACATCAGATGTTCAGTGAAACATTTTTCCAAATTTCACTGAAACAAAGATATTTCATTTCTGATAAATTCAATAGCCGAGAAGTTATAAATCTATTTGAAAAGTGTATTAGAGCATACGCAGGTTATCATATATTTTATCATCTGCGTTATGTGTACTACCAGCCGTGAGTAAATTAATTTTCTTTACATGTGTTTTTATAAGATCAGTATAAATAAGCATAATTTTAAAGTGTTAAGTGTGAAATAAAGTGATAAAAGACTTCATTTAATGGTTAAACTTTTTGAGAATTGGACGTTTAAGAAATATTAACAACAAAACAACAAAACAAAAAAAGCAAGAATTGGTCTAAGACCAATTCTTATGATATCCTAGATGAATGCCCGTATGTAATTTTATATTGTCACCTCTCTGTGCAAGCATGATAAGTAATTTTTCGCATATAATTCTAAAACGGTTCGTCGGACAGTAAAAATGGTTATAGGATTTCACATTCTGAATAACTTTCAATAAATTAAAACCATCTAGGACCATCGTTTTCACAGTAGGTATATGTACGTAAAAATCCTAAATTTCTATATGGCAACATCAAGAAGGGGTTGGCCGATTTAGTCCATTTTTGAACTTTTATTTGATATTACTATGAAAACACAATGTACCAAATTTAAGCTCTCTATGTCGATGCATTCTCAGGCAGTGTCCAAATATATAGTGGAAAACGAAATTTTTGTATGGCAACCTCACGAAAGAGTTGCCCGATTTTTCACAATTCCAACTTAATTTCACTTTTTTTTTAAAGTCCGTGTACAAAATTTCCCCTCTCTAAGCTTTGTTGAAAACTGAGATTCTTTTCAACCGAGAAAATGTAAATGAATGGGTTACACTACTTACCACTAATAAGCAAACAAGTTAGCCATGACATTGCTGCGAAGATTCTAACGGTTTATATATATTCCACTGACTGTAAGGCAATATCAGTATATTGACTGATGTAATCATGAAGAACAGCGATTTTGCTTCTATTTTTTTTACTGGCAAAAGTACGAAATCGTACTACTCTAATAAATTCAAAGAGCGATTTTGCTTTCTAAAAGAACACAAAATCGTACTACTCTAAAACATTCAAAGAATTTGATGTCGCGGCCTGGAACATAAAGGCGGGAATGGTTTGAAGCGTCTTAAAGCACACCTCAAACTGATCTATCTCTAAACAGGCTCTATGTAATAAGAAGAATGCAATAATTACGTTGGAGATAATTTGAATTAAATAAAAATTAATTTAATTAACAACATCAAAAGTACGGCGCAAACTACCTGAAATAAAAACGATTTGGTTTTCAGGAAAATAGTGGAATTGAGTCAGCTATAACTGAGACAACGAATGTCATAAACAAATATCTAATCACAAGGGACTCTTTATAGATGGATTTTTGTAGATCTAAGAAAAGCTATGTCAAACAGTTGATCATGATTTTCTTTTGCATGTTTTGAACCAGCTGGGAATAAGACTTATCAAATAGAAAGTTATTTACTAAAATTCAAAATATAGACAGTGACCCGGAAATCTTTCCACGGTTAGATATTGGACTCGAATCTCTATTTGTCATACATTCATTTACAGATAAGGTTTTCGAACCCATTAATCGCATGTAGGTACATTGCTGTTAATATTAAGACCTGAATAATAATTCTTAGTTTTCTGTTTCTTTGTCGAATGGAATGTCATTTCATCCGGTGTTTGCTTTATGTTTAGTTTAACATACAACACCGACTAATGTTAATGTTAACATTAACATTATTAACACCGACTAAGTAATGAAAAGCATGTATTGTTGACCGTTTATTTATTAAACTCAAATTTATCAGGCGAGTTAGATGACGTATGATTTAATTGCAGCCACCGAGTATGCAATTAATGAAATTCTGAATATTGAAAACAACGATGAAACACGAGAGCTAGTAGTTAATGGGATTCATAGACGCATAAAAAAGCACAAAAACAATAAAATACATTCCTAAAACACTGTGAAAGAGTTACAAATACAATTTTGAACAAGTAAAAAGGCCTAGGCACAATTGCGACGGCGACGGCAAACGGCAGACTAATGCAGTAATAGGAACAATTTTCTCCAGGAACGTTTTATGGAACGTGTATACATAGGAATCTGCCGTTGCCGTCTCCCGTCAGTCTCTCTCGCCATCGTAATTGAATTAACTGAATTTCGACAGGGAAAGAGGCTGACGGGCGACGGCAACTGCATTATGGCTGGATTACATTCACAACGCCGACGCCGGCGTGGCCGTCGTCGTCGTCAAACGCCGAACAAAACGCCGGGCAAGTTACATTAACACTGAGCGGCACCGCCATACATTTTACAGTTCAGTTATTTGCTTGGAACCTCTGATATTTTCATTTCCTTCAAGTCACATTTTTTAACATAAAATCATTTATTTTCAGAAATACAAATATCATTTCCTTTTTTCATGTTTTTTCATAATAGATTTAGATCTTGCATACTGGCAGCAATGGAGCGCCAGCGTTAAAATTAGGATTAGAGATGAGTCGACGACCACGCCGGCATGGGTAATGTAATGCATTTCATATATGCAGTACTGTCTCTAAATATTTTTGACATAAAACGACGACCACGCCTGCGTCGGCGTTGTTAATGTAATCCGGCCATTAGTCTGCCGTTTGCCGTCGCCGTCGCAAGTGCATGACCTCAACGCCGCACCCCGCCCAGCATCGCAATAGCACAGCAAAACACCAATCATTGCCTAACATATCGCACCTTGTACATCGCGGAATTAATGGCCACAGTGAAGCACTGCGCATAGTCTAAAGCAACCTTAAATATTTCATTTTTGAAGTTAGTTAAGATTTTGCGAAAATGCAGTCACAGTTTTCGTGACAGAGTATAGGCAGAATTCAACACTCTAGTTGCAGTTCCTCTGAAGAGGACGAAATTTTGTTTGAAGTTAGTAAGTGGAATTTCTTAAAAAAAATTTAAGAAAGACAAGCCGCATTCATGAAATTAACTTTAAGAGAAGTGATTTCGGCGAATTTCCTTATTTATATAATGATCTCCGAAGAGACTGATAACCGTTTTACAAATATACATTTGATTACATTTTAGACAAGATTAACGGACAAATTGTGAAACTTTCGAAGAATAGGAATAATAGAAAGGCTAATGGTCATATTACACTAAAAACTTTTTTTGTTTGATTATTGTATAGTATAGCATTACAAAAATAAAAAAAATAAATTACAGTATTGGATGTTCGAATGCATTTTCAGAGTTTTCTGCATTCTGCGCGGAAAATTTGTTATCAGTTAATACTGACTCTGAAGTGGACGCATTAGAGCTGCAGCACTGATAGGAAACCGTTATCACTGAAAATTCATTCGGATAAATAAATGGCTGGTTACGCTTACTAGGATTCATATCGTGATCATGAAATTCTTCCTCGAGAAGTTGCATAACCTTAGTTCGAAATCTTATCTTTTGCAAAGGAACTAATGATCTAATAAGTATCAGCAAGCTATTCAAAAATGTGATGTCATCATCATCTATATCTTTCTCCATCTGAAGGAAAATTCGCTTAAGGCTGAATAAATTTGTAAGCATTCTGTTTCCCCGATTTATTTTCCACAGTTTTTATGATATTGATTTGAAACCTTCGGCAAAATATTAGAAACTCTTAAGTTCAAATGATACTGGGCTTAGATTTTTGAAAAAGATTTTGGGTTTTTTAAAAATCAAAAACTTCAAAAAACAGTGTTATTTTCCTCTCCCCCCGAATAACTTTTTCATGTACACACCAATTTTCATTATTTTTCGTACATAGGTTTTTCAAACATATTTGTAAATGCTGGTGGAGCTGTTTTTTCAAATTTGTTAATATTTTTCATGTTATAATTACTTTCATAACAGTAAGATTGAGACTCTTGTAACTTGAACAAAATTTATTGCTACCCGATTATTTTAACACGATAATGAAGGCTGAGGTGATTCTATTCTGTGGCCCAAAAATTGGATTAATCCCGAAAGTAGTTTATTTTATAAAAATCATTTTGTAAACCTCTATCGTGATAAAAATTGAATGATAAAATTGGTTTTTATTCATTTTAATTCTCAAAAGCTTTCCGAGATGGCGATAGGCTCCAGTAAAAAAGGCCAAAAATATATATATAATATGTATGTATATTTTATTTTATTTTTTGCGGCGCGTCATAGCGCAAGAGCAGCCCGTCTACTGCTAGCTGTGTGTAACTTTGTTGTTGGAGTGGATTAGGATTGCAATGAGAGAAAAGGGAGAATATTTGTTAATATTTTTTGTTTATGGTTTAGTTAAAAAGAGACGAAAGATATTTATTTAGAATATAAGCCAAGGGAAAATTATTTGGAATTTTTTTTCTCTTTTCACTTTTTTATTGCATATTTGGTTGAGATTGGGAATTTGTTTTGTAATCCATGCAAACACTCGGTTTTTGTCGCTCTTGATGTATTCGGCAAATAATTGAAGTTATCAATTGGGTACATTCCATATGGATATATGTATGTATGTGCATCATTTTGAATAGTGATTAAGTGATTACGAAGGAATTGCCCGATTCGGCCCATTTGCGAACTCCAATACAACTTGTTTGAACCATTGTGCCTATACATTACATACATAGAATACAAGGAATGTAAAGATCCCAAAGGCTGTATGGAAAGCAATAATAAAATTACAAAAACAGTTCAATTAAATTCCGAACAACAATAAAACAATACGCTTCGGTTTGAATATGGCAGACATGTTTCCTAGAAAAACTAAAGGAGAAAAAATGTTTGCCATGTCAATACAGCATTGATTATGTACTGCTGCTAGGTCAAGATACTTATATACAGCGAGTACTCCTTCTGCGTGTGGCACTAAATCGAAAGCTTTGTACGAAAGCTCATGCTACTACTACATAGTTAGGTGGAAGCTCGGAATCGAGAGCTTTATTTTCTGCCATTCAGCCTTAAGGTATCTGGAGTTTTTCCTTTTCCGCATCCAACAAATCAAGACCAATAGGATCCATATTTTACCGACATACATAAATCTACTGAATTTACTCACTATACATGTTACCAACACACTCCACAGAAAAAAAATCACTAAAAAACGTTAAATCTAATAAATTCATTCCAGTCGGGAAAAATGTTAGTGCATAGCCACAACGGCGCACCGCTTGGTGTGCGATGATAAAACTTATCCCTTATCTCAAATATAAATGACCACAGTGGTGCGCCGCACCTTTCTCGTTCATTCAGTCAGTGTGGTATAGCCAAAGTGACAACATATCGGAATTCGTAATTTGCAAATAATTATTCACATACACAGTTTTGCCTTTTGCCGACGGCATTCACGCAGTTCACATTGCTCGTGTGCCCATGTAGATGTGTAAGCTAATGTGTGACATTCAAATACAGACACATTTATTCTTAGTGTATAGTAAAGTGATAGAGACACATACTATTAAATCATATAAAGTGTTAAGTGTTGTGATGGTGATATAGACACATACAATTATAAGTGAGTGATTACTAAACATATTTCGATAACAAAGGACACCTTGTCTCGTTTTATAATGAGTGAAATAAATCTCGGGTTTGAAGCTGAAAAAAGGGCACTTATGGCCGCTATTGAGAACAGCTTAAAAAGGTTGTACAGTAAGTACGAATTAGGCCTCCCGGAAGTCACTCTTCAGGAAGGAACAAGAAATTTGCTCGACGACAATAACGCGTCACTGCCTGAAGTAACGGAAGAAACAACCAGCGATGTGGATATGTCCAATGACTCAACCGAGTCATCTTCATCGAGTTTGGTTTCGTCTGAGGATGAAAACAATTATACTGTTGTGGAAAACAACAAACGTAGAGCAAAGAGTAGCCCAGAGACGTCTCCTCAATCGTCCGGAACTCCAGCCAAGAAGAAGATATCAAGGTCAGAGCTACAACCACCTAGGGTGCAAAACACGGGTGGTTTCTTCCAAATTCTGGGTAATCGAAAGGACTTCGAGATACAGCCCAAAGCTACTAAGACTCACGTTGAAAAGGCAGTGAGACCTCCTCCGATCGTCTGTCATAACTTGAATGTTAAAGCATTCAATTGCGAGCTTGATAAGCTCGCTATAAGGCCAAAGTTTTTTATCAAGACTGCAAAGGGCACCAAGTGCATTATCAAGCCAATTAGCCAAGACGACCATAAGGCGCTGTTCACCATAATCAGGGACATTGGGGTACAGAGTTACACGTTTACGCCTAAGTGTGACAGGACGACGACACTTCTGCTGAGAGGAGTTCAGCATACATACCATGCAGAGGATGTGAAGGCAGCACTTGTGGAAAAACTGCGTGGATTCAAAATTAACTCTGTGACGCATTTTAAAACGCCCAGGAGCAAGGAATCGAATTCCTTCGTAATTAATTTCGGAAGTAATTACGATATCAAATTCATTATGGCCACAAATCGCCTTCTGAACCAGATCGTTTACTGGGAAAAATACCGCGCTTCTGGAATTTCCCAGTGCAAGCGTTGCCAGTCTTTCGGCCATGTCGCGAGGAACTGCGCGGTCGACTACAGATGCGTGAAGTGTAAAAATGTACACTTACCAGGACAATGCGAGCGGATAAACGAGAAGGAAGGTGCCCCATATTGCGTCAACTGTAAAGCTGAAGGACATCCAGCCAGTTACAGAGGCTGCCCCAAATACAAGGAGGTAGTACAACAACGTTCCAAGAAGACCGAGGAGCGTCGCCAACGTGAAGACTTCGTGAAGGAAGCCACAAGGAACTATGTGCAACCAGGTAAATCTTTCGCCCAGGTAATCTCTAAGAACGCGTCTAATTATAACAATTCTGTCAAACCCACAGCTCCCAAGCCTCAAGCAGCACCTAGATCTGCCCCCAATGCAGCTCCTAGCAAACCAAGAGTGTCTGAAATTGACGATTTCTGCACCAAAGAAGCCAAGTCGCTATTTGGCTGCGACCTTTTCGTCCTAATGGGCAAAATCAATAATTTCCTTCCTAAATACAGGAAGCTCTCTTCCATATCGGAAAAACAAGCAGCTTACCTTCAATTTGCATTTGGACTATGTCTAGGCAATTAAGTAAGCTGAAAATCATGTCACTTAACTGCAATTCGCTGGTAAGGCACAGCAAAAGAGCAGCACTAAATCTCTTCCTCATTGAGCATAAACCCACATTTATGTTCCTCTCTGAAACTCTCCTCACTGAGAGACATAAGTTAGCTTTTGAACACTACAACTTCATCCGTCAGGACAAATCTGAGACAACCCTAGGCACTGCCCTTCTCATTAAGGAAAACCTTAAATTCGAAGAGGTGAAAATAAGTAACCTTTCCAATATGGAATGCACTGCTGTCAAGTTAGAGCTTCGTGACAACGAATCTCTTCTCTTAATCGCCCTATATAATAGATGCCACGCCACAGGAGCTGATATCCAGAACAACATGAACAGCATTGCTCGAATCTCGGACAATTTCACTTACACGGTGCTTGGTGGTGATTTCAACGCAAGGCATCCGTTATGGAATGACTCTGTCGTAAGTCCGTCAGGCAAGACAGTACATGACTGGCTTCTCTATAACACCACCCATGATTTCGTCGTCGTCTCGCAGGACACTCCGACCTTTCCACGTTCTGGGTCAACTCTTGACTTCTATATCGTAACCTCTAATCTTATTAATCTTCTTCCCCAATTCTCAAATTACGTTTGTACAGCTCATATGGCTGAATCTGATCACTTGGCAGTCGAACTCTCAATCACCCTCAGCGTACCCTTAAATATTTTGACTTCAGACCCCCAAGCCTCAACCTCACTCAAAGACATTGACTGGCAACAATTTCAGGACAGGCTCTCTCAATTCCTCACAGGAAATCTCCCTGACTCGCAACGGAATCTCTCGAACTTGGAAATTGACTTCCATATAGATTTCCTCAACAACGCCATTGAAGGAAATGTCGCCTTCTTTTCCAGTGCAGTGCCGAACAAACACTACAAATACAAAAATCTTCCTCCTCAACTGCAAAAATTATATAAATTTAGGCAGAAACTTCGAAAAATACTTAACCGTATTTTTCACCGAACCCTTAATAGCCATAATTCAGCCTACAGAACCGTGTTATCGCAAATTAATTGCTTGTCAACAATTATTGAGGAACAAACGAAAATGTTTCTCGATCAAGAGTTTAGGAATAAACTGGCCTCCATTCAACCCGGTCCACACTGCTTTCAGGACATAAATAGGATCTGCAACAGGAAAGCAAAACTCCCCAAAACCATCTTAAGTGGCTCGAACGCTTACAACCTTCCCCACGAAAAATGCAACGCCTTCGCGGAATATTTCCAATCCACTTTCAAAGACAACTCTTCTCTAAGCGATGCAAATTTTAGGTCCAATGTTGACTCGACCGTTGATGACTTCACTGCACAGGCAGTGGGATCCTCCGCCACAATCTTTAATTCCACAAACACGTCCTTAAATCCGGATGATTTAAGCATCTTTTCAAATCCTGCTCACGTTTTCGCTCTAATCAGGACTATCAGAAGTAAAAAGTCCGCCGGCCCTGATAACATTTCAAACAAAGTTATCAAAAACCTCCCACCTGTCGCCATAGAATTTCTGACAATTATCTTCAATTATTGTCTCAATAATTCTTACTTTCCTGATGTCTGGAAAACCGCACGCATAGTTCCAATTCCCAAAAAAGGAAACTCGAAAAACCTTAATGAGTTCCGCCCTATCTCTCTTCTGTCCAACCTGGGCAAACTTTTCGAGAAAATAGTCCGCCAACACATAGAAAATACCTGCCTCGACCTAAATATCAGGCAAGATACCCAATTCGGCTTCAAGCCCCAGCACTCCACTTTTCACGCTTTGCTCAAATTCCTCTCTGATTCTACAAACGCCCTCAACAAAAGGGAGCAGACAGTAGGCTGCTTCCTTGATGTAGAGAAAGCGTTTGACTCAGTCTGGACAAACGGGCTAATATTCAAAATTATAAACCTCGAGTTCCCGCCTTATCTCACCCGGGTTATACATAGCTTTCTGTCATCTCGGAATTTCTTCATAGAAATTGAGAATGTCAAATCTCAGGAAATATCAGTCAGTGCTGGTGTCCCCCAAGGTTCGGGCCTCGGACCAACTCTCTTCAATCTTTTCACCTATGACCAGCCTATCAACGACTCAAATTCCACCACACTACTTTATGCTGATGACTCCCTTACGTACGCCCACTCCATGTCATCCAATTTCGCTGCTACGAAAGTGGAGCGTCATGTCCTCAAACTTGACGAATACTACAGAAAATGGGGCATCAAAATCAATCTTAATAAATCTGAAATGATTTGCATCCGAAATCCTTCCACAAGGGGAAGACCCAATCTCGCCACACGAGCCAACAACATAGAAATTGAAGTCAACAACGAAAAGCTCCAGCCTTCAAAGAACGCCAAATATCTTGGTGTCTCTTTCAATAATCTGTTGAAATTCAACAACCACGCCAAGCTAACCATGAGGAAAGCAAACTACGCTTACTCCCTACTCAACCCTATTATCAGAAGGAGAAACGGTCTCCCGAAAGATACAAAGCTGCTTATATATAAACAGCTCATCCGCCCAATCATATGCTATTGCTTCCCCATCTGGCACACCATTTCACCATCCTATATGAAGCAAATTAGCGCCCTCGAAAGAAAGATCCTAAGGGCCTGTACAGGAGTGTATAGAAAACCTGACGGACACTACTTTCCCAACACCTTTTTGTATGACAGTGCAAACATCACTCCAATCGAGGACTACCTCCTTTCTCTCGCGGTCAAACAACTCCAGAAGATCTCTCAACATCCTAACCCCCTCATTAGCCAGCTTTCAACGCAACTTCAAGTTGAAAATCACCACTACTTATCACCTCTCCACCTAATCAACTCGGAAACGAGAAACATTTATTACCTGGGCGAAAGATTTACTTTCTTCACTAGTGCAGGAAGCCACCATCGTGGATAGGACAACATCCAGGCATCTCGATCATCGTGGGATTTATCAACGATGGACCATTCTGGACTTTCGGGATATTTCTCACCATGCTGGAAGAAACGCCGGTCTCCAACTTACAACAAGTTAGAGAAATCTCTAACATTCCACAACTTCCCACTACCATCCAACTTCCCTATTCCTCTAAATTCCAAAATTATCAAATAACAGACAAGAACACAGCTTGCCGTCGCGCAACAGGCTGTAATAATTTCGACATAGTGTAACCTTAAGTTAATATAAATTCGAACAATTAAAGTGCAAAGTGAATCAAAGACAAAAGTGAATTCTAGGCCAAAATTAAAGCCTGTACGTAAACATTTTCAAATATCCCGGGATATCGGTTCGGTAATAAATTCGCCATAATTCGTTTTATTTCGTTAATCGCGTGTGAAGAACACTTGACTTGACTTGACTTGACGCCGCACCTTTCATTGCCCCCCGCTTCAATCATTGCACTGACCTAGCACTGCACACCACACAGGAAATGAGTAATTATTTTTTTTTGTGTGGTGCGTTTTTAACATTGATAGTCACTGGAGTGAATTTAGTAGATTTAACGGTTTTTTTTTTTTTTTGTGAAAATGCATTTGAACATTCAGTACTGTAATTATTTTTTTTATTTATTTGTTATTTTTTCAATATTTTTTTTAAAATATATTATTGATTAAAAAAAGAAGCATGCTGCTATTCGTCCACATTAAAGACAGAGTTTGGGTTTTTCTATACAGGGTGTTTCCGCCACGGTGGTCCATAAGGCAGGAGGTGATAGTACTCACGTACACAAACAAAAATATAAATGGCCCGGTGGGGGAAGGGGGGCATCCACTGACATATATACAATGGACTGCTGACGCTACAAAATTTGCTTACATTATTTGACATTATTATGGGATCACTTTTCTATAATTGTCTCTTTTTCGTTTAACTACTTTTTTTTCGCTGAACTATAAATAATAAGTTCTATACAAAATCCACCATAGTCCAGTTTCAGTTCAGTGGTCTTCCAAATGAATATATAAAATAGAAATAGATGGCAATACAGTATTTGTAGTCCTTTCTCTGTCCCCATACCTACTTTTAGGGACAGGCAGACAAAAATTGCGTAAATTTATTTCTTTAAAACTCAAGTTTAAAAAATATTTGATGTTGTAGAAGATAAGCTTCCAAGAATAGAAATAATTTCGAATGCATCTGTAATTTGCTGAGCTTTTAATATGAATATTAAAACGAAAGTAAAACTTGAAATTAAGATAATTGTCACACCCTGCCAACAAAAGTTGACCGATATGAAATAGAAAATCAGGCAGTCCATGTTATATATGTCAGTGGGGGCATCTCAATCGTTCGGAGTTACAGGGTGATAAAGAAGATATGCTAGTGTTACACAAAACACCCTATATTTTAAGAACTAAGGGGTGTACGGTCACCGTTAAGTACTCATTGTGTGAAGAACTTCATGGCTTTTCAAAGGACTGCTCAGCCAGCGCCGAACTCCTCTGCTGGTCTAAAATCATAGTGTCTGATTTTCTTACCTTTTTTAATTTGAAAGCTTGTTTTTTACAAAACGCTGACTAACACGACTTTTTTTATAGAAATTGTAAACTGTAGACTTTGCTCTTTATTTTGACTTATTACACCTAATGTGATAAGCTAACTGCAACCGTTAAAGAGTAATTAGCTCTTAACCTATTCTCAAAGATAATTTGATCCTTTAGTGACTGAAAACATGTCATTTTAAAAAAAATATCAGCTATGTATGACCTGAATTGATTATGAGCTAATAATTTTTTAATGGATACTTTTAGGACATATATAGGTGATAGATCAAAATAAAGAGTAGTCTCCAGTTTACAGTTTTTTTTTTTAATGCATGTTAATCAGCTTGTTGTAAAAAAAGAGGTTAAATTGAAAAAGGTAAAAAAATCCGAAAATTTAATTTGAGACTGTCATAACTCCGGAGTGAAGCGGAGAAATCGTTGGAATGGCCATAAGGTTCTACATACAATCAGTACTTAACGGTGTCCGTACACCCTGTAGTTTACAAATACAGGGTGTTTTATGTTTGAAACAATAGAATATCTTCTTTATCACCTTGTACTCCGAAACGGTTGAGATGGCCCCTGCCATTAAATTTTTTGTTTGTCTACGTGAGTACTATCACCCCCTGCCCTATGGACCACCATGGTGGAAACACCCTGTATATTTAGTTTTAATAAATTCCACTTACTAACTTCATACAAAATTTCGTCCTCTTCGGAGGAATTGCGTCTAGAGTGTTGCTTCTGCCATACGCTTTAACGAAAACTGTAACTATACTTTCGCAAAATTTTAACTAACTTCAGAAATGAAAATTTTGAAGTTGCTTTAGACAATGTGCAGTGCTTCGATGTGGTCATTATTTCCGCGATATGCAAGGTGAATGACTGGTTTTGTGCTGTGCTATATGCGATGCTAGGTGAAGTGCGGTGCGTCGTTGTGGCTATGCACTTACCAACGCATCTCACAAAAGAAATAACAGCTATTTTCTGTGTGCAGTTGTAGGCTCAGTGCAATCGTTGGTGCGGAGGGCGTTGCATGATGTGGTGCCCCTCTGTGGCGATTTCTATTTGAGATAATGAATAAACTTTATCATCGCACACCAAGCTAAGGGCGATGCGATGTGCGATACTAGGTGCGGTGCATTTGGATATTTCTTTGCTTTCCCATTGGCACATAATTACTTTTCCCGAAGTGATGTAAACGAAGAAACTAATGTTTAGTTAAATATTTTAATATATTCAAAACGTATTTCAGTCAATGAAGAACGAAAAACTCAAAACAAATTCGCTGGAAAGGACTTTAGTCACCTCATGACGTAGCAACACAAAAAATCCCTCTCGAATTGGCAATACTTGTTATCTTCGTATCATGCCCTAGGCTAGATGAAGTCTCATAGCTTACTAATGTCGATTTCGATGGGGCTTCAGTGCAACACCAGTATTGCACTTTTTCCAGCAGTGCAAAACTATGTTCGATGGGACAATTTTTATAGCAGAAGTGCAACACGACGTTTGCACTGACTTCCCCTACTTGGCACTGGATATTTTGTCGGTGTTACAAATACATATTCAAGTTGAATTGTCATCTACTCTGTTAAAGTGTACTGTCGCGATTATTTGTGAAATTGTGGAGTTAAATGAATTAAATAATTTTATTTGGATAATTGGCATAAGGTTAAAGAGAAATTTGTTTCTATATATCAATAAAGAACATTTATTACGTTTGAGAGTTCCGTCTATATAATGCGTGTGCCCCCAAATACAAGGAATATGACAGAAATATGTTCGATGGACTTCAGTGCTCCCAGTTCTCCGCTGCCAGAAAAAGTGCAACACTGAAATGGTCCCATCGAAATCGACATAAGTTTGTTATTCCGTTTGTAACGCATATACCTCGTTCACATGAAGCAGACTGGACTGGACTGGAATAGTCCTAATTCGCATAGTACCAAGTGTTCACATGCGATGGACTGGATTAAATCGACAAGAGAGACATCTTTCTATTGACAGCTCTTAATCTAAATTCACTTCTCATTTGAAGTTATTTTTGTAGATATTGAAAGACGATCATGGAAAGAAGTATAATTTTACAATTTCTAAAATATTGTATGAAAGCACGAAGGTGTTCGAAGCGAAAACTGTAAGTATACAGAAAAATATTCAAACGTAAATCCACTTCGATCCTCTCAAGTGTTCACATGTGATTAATTCCACTCCACTACCGAATTAACGTCGGTGTAGGTAATTCCAGTGCGGATGGTGTTCACATGGCGAATTATCTCACTCCGAAGTACGCTAATCCACTCCAGTCCGCTTCATGTGAACGGGGTAATAGAAACAATGTTGGTAGGGCAAAATGGATTGGACATCCACGCATATAATCAAAAGTTATTTAGATTTTTGCATTTCCATTTGCCTGTCCGTTCGTCCGTCGTTCTCGCAATAACTCAAGAACGCGTTTATTTAGAGAACTGCAAATTTGTACACGGCCTTTTTAAAAAGATTGGAGATTTAAGTACAAAATTGAAATCAGATAACTCTTTCGTAAATTGATATGCAAAAATTTTGTTTTTCATGTTTTAATTCGGTCAATGCCTGATAACCTGTCGACATATGTAGAGCTAAAATTTTCGAATCGGCATTTTCATAAATATACAATTTCAAAAACGGACTAAATCGGGTATCCCCTTCTTGATGTTGCCAACCAACCTCTTGTTATTTATATTTTTGTTATCCGTATTTATTTTCAGGATACCTTGATCCTTTTTCTCTATTGATCACCACTATAAAGATTGCATTGTTTATTTATCTATATTGTTACTTTATAATCCCTGTATTTATTTTCAGTATCCCTTGATCCTTTATATCTATTGATCACCACTATAAAGATTGCATTGTTTATTTAGCTATATTGTTACTTTATAATCCCCGTATTTATTTTCAGGATCCCTTGATCCTTTTTCTCTATTGATCACCACTATAAAGATTGCATTGTTTATTTAGCTATATTGTTACTTTATAATCCAACTCCTTACATTCAAACTCAAATTCATTCAAAGAGCGTATATTTATGAGCCCCTGCTTAAAGCAAAGTACAACGTTGGGCATTCCGATATAAAACAGCTTAGAAACAGATATTACAATGGCAAAACAAATAATAAAAGTAAAAATAAAATAGCCGACTTAACATATTCATGTTAAATGCTTTTTTAATTTGGTTGATGAACTGACCGATATTTTGTGCTGAAAATATGTTTTTCAATATACACCAAGAGAGAAAAGATACACAGAGTCAAGTCTAATGATCGCAGTCAGCGATGCTAATTCTACGTTTGTCAACGACCAATCATTCATCGAAAATCGCATCCCCGAACTTACGCACCAGCCAATATATATTTGGAAACGGGTATATTCCCATTCTTCCGTCTTGTAGAGAAAAAGAAATGCAATTCAGCTTCCAATTTAATGTTGCATGTTTTACTTCATATGCATGGAGAATTAAATTGTATAATTGACTCACCTACTTTCTGTTTTGTGGCACTATTTTGCCACATGGAAACTTCTCCATAGCTCCCTTTACCAAGAGGTATCTGTTTTTCCCAGTTGTCATACTTTGATAGTTCATCCATATTTGAAAATTTTGTGCCCAACTACTACAATTCAATACAAACTTGAACTTCACTTCACTCAAAAAACAATATTCGCGGTATGAATATCTCAATTCTCAAAGCAGCGCAACTCTAGTTTCTCACAGTTCTAGAATTTTAAAAGCATCAAACTACAAACTGCGCATGCACATTCGAACAATCTTATCCAGCAGGCAGACTCAGTTTGCAACTTCTCTAGCTCTACTTCTAATTTAGGCAACAAAAAATTCCAACCAAATTTGTATAAATAAATAAATATTTTCCTTTTTTATCTCAGATTTATTATGACAGCCAACTGACATTTCAGAAGAATTCATATTAGTGTTGCCATGTTAAAAGGAAAAATATAGATTAAATTATCTTTTTTTGTTAATAGAAGCAAAGATTTATATAAATTAAATATGTGAATTATTTCAAAATAAAGTCGAAAAAGAACATGCTCCGCTCAAAACTTTTGCAAATTGACAAGTTGCTTAGAATAGCGATGGCGTGTAAATACATGTAAAACATGGAATACCAACACAACCAGAAATTCATTACGCAAAATCTGGCTTATCACCATTCCTGTTTGCTATATATTCTAAGGACTTAAACAAAACTTTGCTCAAAGTGCAAAGTTGCTGTTGGCTGCGGCCAACTTCAGTTCAATCACAGAAGTCGGGACTCCTGGTTTGTTCAAGCACTTGAAGCTTTAATGTAATTACAAATTTCACCTCAGCGTCGACTTCGACTTAAAATCAAGTCGCAGTCGACAGATCAGTCGTGACTGTAGCACATATTTCTTGAAGACAAATTGACATTTGGTCAAGAAATTCTTGACAATTTCTATTTGACAATTGTGTGTAGATATCTAAAAATAAATATAAAAATAATAAAGAAAATAAAGAAATTGATAATCCCCAATTTGCTCATTGCGGAATAAATTATTTCGGAAAACTGCAATTAATAATAAATGCATCAAATCTAGTGCAAAATCGCCATTCCTTCGTTCAATTTTTCAATTATTCCATCAACGTCGAAATTTCTTACAGAAATAAGTGTATCGGTACTTATTTCTTCAAGAATGTTGACATAAATGGATTTTTCGACAAGAACGACAGAAGCTGCAAGTAGAAAAATGCAGCTACACCAGAAACCTATAAACATTATTTTGTTTACTAATTCCTCTAAAAATAAATTCGTTATAGAGAGTTTTCACTGTATTTATTTGAAAAGTCGTTACAGAATTTTATAATTTTGGTACAAAGGTTTATACCATTCATAATAAATTTCATTCATGAAAAATCCAATATGGTCACGTGACAGTATGTCATCATCATCCACTACTCCACAGGGCCCACATTCGCGAAACAATACAGCTGTCAAACATAGTGTCGTCAAACAAAATTAATTTTATTTGCATATAAACAGACCCAAGTGATGTGAGATCAATATAAATCTTTGAAAGGGATAAGTTGAAAGTTTTAAAAGACCTTTTGAGTAGCAATACATTATAGAGTGACTGCAACGTCAAATACTAAATTATAAAGTGAAGTGATGGCTTACATAAATGTCGCTGAGTGGACTCCTGATCAAGTCACTGATTGGCTCAAGGGCAAGTATATTTATTTGCAAGAAGATTTTAGTTATATTTTGACCGATTCATATTTTCCATTTTTCGTAAATCCCAATTCCGCTTGGAATAAAATTTAGGTATATAGAACATTACAATCTTTCAATAAACCCACACCTAGTAAAAATTAATTTTATTAATCAACTTAAATGAATTTGGTATGAACTTTGGAACGACTCATTCGCAATAATTTAATTGTAATTTAGTTTGATGATTTGTTTTGTTTGTTGTCGCCTTGAAAAGGACCCAAAATTAACATATCTAATCAACACAAAAGTATATTAGCTATTTACTGTACATATATATCGATTTTTATTACCACAAGTGGGTAGGTCGGTACTCGTTGCGCTCTTTCACATAATCATCGACAGCATTATTTCTGTAAGAAATCCTTTACGTCATATATGTAATTTTATTTCGCTGCATTTTCTATGACTTAATAATAATACCTTATTAGTATTACATGCATTTTGAATACTATTTAAGTTAATTTATGTTACTCTATCTCTTTTATCATATTTTTGTTATTTTATTTTATTTTAGTCTATCTAGTCTATTTCATTATACTCTCTTTCTCATTGTATTTTGCACCGCATCAACATTACTTTAAGTCCTATAATTTTACCACATCGTTATTACCACTATTATCTGGTTATATTTCTACTGCAATGAGTCTGTTGCTGCTCTTTTAGGTTAACTGTCAAATTAAAAGTAGAGCAGAAAAGAGCAGGCACCTCATGAAGCACAAATTTTCTTAGATCTGTCGTCAAAAAGCACAATTGTTTAAATTAATGTAAAGAAATCTTTTTTTAACACACAAAAACACAATTATTATTTAAATTATTACACTAGAATTACTCAGAAATTTATTTTTCCCACAAAAAAACGCAATTATTTGAACTTTTACCAGAACTGTCAACATAATTTACAGTTGTCAAATGCCTGCTCTAAGTTACTCCTTCGGAAAAGTTAGAGCAGAATATTGTGATCGAGGTTACTCCAGTCTACTTTAGAGCAGACTCATCAAACACAGTTCAGTTCACTTTAGTGCAGTGCTCTGAATTCATTAAACACGGTTTTCTATTCTTTTCTGCTCTAGAGTAATCTAGAGCAGTGCTTGAGGTAACAAATACATAGAACATAGATCTGCTCTAGGTTACTCTAGACAGAAAAGAGCAGAAAACCGTGTTTAATGAATGCAGAACACTGCTCTAAAGTACTTTAAAGTGAACTGAACTGTGAACTGTATTGACCTAGAGCAAGATTTTTTGCTCTACTTTTTTCGAAGGAGTAACCGCAGGCCGCACAGACAAGTGGTATTTGCCACATTATATGACAATGGCATATCTAGCAAAAGCTAGTTGCGTGCTTTGTAATGGTGCGCCGCACACAAAACTGGTGTTACAAAAGACATACCAGATTAACCTTATGATTGTCATATGGCATGTATTTTGGAGCTCACTTGGTGTAGCTTTTGTTGCGCATGTAAGGCGTATCTTAAGTTTCTACTCTGTTTATTTGAAGTGTAAAAAAATTAAAAACGATTAAATAACCATTAAACTTTTGCAAATCGTAGAAAGCTTTCTTGTGTTATATGACTATACGCGGAGTGAATATTATAATTAAAATTCAACAAAAAAAAAACAAGCAAACATATGTTTATTCAAATATTTAGTAAAAAGTATAACTGCGAAGAGACCAATGATTGCCAACGTTTGAATTACAATGCCTGATCTATATTTTTTTAAGGGCAGCCACGGCGATAATCACATCATCATCTGATTTGGACGGTCATTTTCAAAACTGATCAGACTAATTTCACAACATTGATATATGTGTGTGCGGTTAAATTTGTAGATAACATTTGCGGTGGATATGCCATTGCCTTGCTATATTAGGTCTGTTTAATGAACTCGAAAAAGTTCAGAGCAGAGCAGCTCAACTTAGGCTAACTGTCAAATTAAAAGTAGAGCAAAAAAGAAAGGAGCAGGCAGCTCCTAGGTATATAGAATACAAGTTATTCCC
The DNA here is from genome assembly GCA_963930735.1 of Dioctria linearis. Taxonomy (NCBI): domain Eukaryota; kingdom Metazoa; phylum Arthropoda; class Insecta; order Diptera; family Asilidae; genus Dioctria; species Dioctria linearis. The sequence continues at coordinate 324,564,542 of OZ005740.1, read as the reverse complement.
ATTACGACCATGTTCCCCACCATTAGGTGACTATCGTGATCGTATTGGAAAGTACGGTACAGAGCACACAATACTCTCTCCTCTCTTTCCTATTAAAATGTATATACATTATTCACAGAATTACGTCACAGGCTATCAGCTGCAATGTGTCAAAATTGTAATGGGAATACCTTGTCTTCTATATACCTTGAGGCAGTTCATGAAACACAAATTTTCTGAGATCTGTCACCAAAAACAACATTTGTTTAAATGATTAATGTAAAGATACCTTTTTTAACACACAAAAACACTTATTATTTAAATTATTCCGCTAGAATTGTCCAGAAATTTATTTTTCCCACGAAAAACGCTATTATTTGAATTGTTATCAGAACTGTCAACACAATTTACAGTTGTCAAACGCCTGCTCTAATGTCGATTTCGATGGAACTTCAGTGCATGGATATTTTCTCGGTGTTACAAATGCACATTCAACGTGAAATGTCATCTGCTCTGTCAAGTGTACTGTCAAGATTATTTGTGAAATTTTTAAAAGTTATTTGCATAAAGTTTAAGAAGACATTTCTTTCTATATATCAATAAAGAACATTTATTACGTTTGACAGTTCCGTGTATATAATACGTGTGTCCACAAATATGACAAATATGAATATGACAGCAATATGTTCGATGGACTTCAGTGCTCTCAGTTCTCCACTGCCAGAAAAAGTGCAACACTGAAATGGTCCAATCGAAATCGACTGGAATCCAATCAACATGTTTGTATTTAAAAAATTGCAGTCCTTTTGTTGATATCTTTGTTCTCTCAATACTTTATTCTTATGTCTTATTGTACTAAAAGGAAAAGAAGTACTTACGAATGACATTATGTCAGCATGCCTCACTATATGTATAGATTTGTGTATGGATTTTATACTTTGCCCGAAAAATTCGCTGAACGCCTCTGTAACTTCATCATTCCTATCCAAAGTTTTACCATTTATTTTAATTCCTTTAACATCCAATCTTCTTTGCTTCAAAATTAACTTTTTTATGCTCTCCACATTTCCTTTTGGTTGGCTGATTCGTTAATCTTCTTTTTGATGTAATCACTCTTATATTTTCGCACCCTTACTTTATATTTATTTCTAATCGATTTATATGATTTCCATTTACTATTTAAATTTGTTAGTATTGCATGTTATCTTGTCCGCTTTTTTTCCTTTCAAAACACGAATATCAGTGCTAAGCCACGGGGTATCTCTAGTCCGCCGATTCACTTTTATTGCAAATTCACTTTTTTCACTTTTAAATAACATCAACATAACATTTAAGCGCTGGGTCCATCATTAATATTTACAATTCCTTCGAAAAAGGTAGAGCAGGAAATCTTGCTCTAGGTTACTCCAGTTCACTCTAGAGCAGACTCATTAAACACAGGTCAGTTCACTTTAGAGTACTTTAGAGCAGTGCTCTGAATTCATTAAATACGGTTTTCTGCTCTAGAGTAACCTAGTGCAGTTCATTAATAAGACCTATTATAAGTGCGGCCTGTCTTATACCGACTTCCATTGATCACGTTTTCTAGCAGAAGTGTTACACTTTTCTTGCAGTGTTACACCGAAAAACGCATACATCTACATGAGAAATGTCACAACTGAATGTCATTGACCATCACATATCATTCTTCAACTATTACTCCACCAAACTCTTCCGCGATAACGCAAAATCTTTTAAATTACAATTTTCATAATTTTTATGTTATTCGTGATGTTATTTTTTCCAGAAAATTTCAATCTCACTTTGAGCTACTATTACATTCTCATCGCGTCAAAAGTTGTTCCATCCAATGAAGACCATTATCACTGGAAATCGACATTAGAGCAGGCGTTTGACAACTGTAAATTGTGCAAAAAATACATTTCTGGACTATTCTAGTAGAATAATTTAAATAATAATTGTGTTTTTGTGTGTGAAAAATGGTTTCATTGCATTAATTGAAACAATTGGGTTTTTTCGATGACAGATCTCAGAAAAACGGTGGTTCATGAGCTGCCTTAAAACCCTCGAGAATATTTCCCAAGCCATGAAACAGATCCATATATATGCGTGCGAGTCCGTTCTCTAAAATGTTTTATATTGATACTTATTGAAAAATTACAATATTGGTTTTATATAAGCTACAGCGCCTAAATTACTATTTATACAGGAAAATAGTCTTTCGGTAACTTAAAAGTAATAAAATAGTTCTAATTTAAAAGTAACCTTACCATTTTACACTCAATAACTCTCAGCTGAGTAATAGTGTATGTGTATATTCAGCATGTAGACGAAGATAGAAATAAAGGCAGAAATAACCTACATAAACTAATCCCACTCAGTTAGGACTAGGTTTAACACAGATAAATGAGATTATAAACTATTAATATCCAACATGCACCAGATCTAGAAACTAATTTCGATTTACATCACTGAAATATAATAAAACTGGACTGAGCCATTCTATTTAATTCCTATAGTCACAAATGGCACAAATTTTGGGAAAAATCTATTTGTCAAGCTCTAAATGTACGCTGAACTGTAACCAATTTTGGAAACAGTATTGTTGTAATAAATGGAATGCTTTGGCATTGACATAAAAATTCAAGGTGACCAGACGTCCTGCTTTTGGCGGGACAGTCCCGATTTTTAACAATTTGTCTCGCGTCCCGCGGCGTTTTAAAAAAGTCCCGATTTTTGGAAAGAATGCACGAGAAGCTAGGGAACGGCGGGAGAACTGCAAAGCAATGAACGGTTTTCGCCGGCCATGTTGCTATTTAGCCAGTATATGAGTTTTGTATTATTTTGAATTAATTTGATAATGCTGGAGCAATGGAGCGCCAGCGTTAAAATTAAGATTAGAGATCAGTCGATAACCACGCCGACGACGACGTGGACGCCGGCGTGCGCAATGTAATGCAATTCATACATGCAGTACTGTCTCTAAATATTTTTTTAAAAATACATATATTCTTATTTCTATATATACACTGTGCGCGTTGAAATGCTTAAAGAATTTTGTGAAACTGCAGAAAGCATCTTCAAAAATTTGGCTAGAGTTTGTATACAATAAAGCAGCTCTTTCTCAAAATGCTACAAAACTTATTGAAGGTGACAAGATTTTGGTAATCGAAGTAGCAAATGAACTTCATAATTAAAAATTTCAGTGTCAAGAGCGGTTAGAAAATAATTTTCTTCCCTTAACTATCCGTAATAGTATAAGCTAGGTAGAACAAGGTGCAATAAATCGCGCAGTTTTCATGAATCACATCAAAAAGTTCTATAGTAACTGCAGAGATTATTTAGAAGAGCGGACGGTACATTATAATGATATTGAACATTTTCATTGGATTACATTAAAACAAGAACTTTATTGGAATGATGTGCAAAAATCATTCGATCATATTACTCAAAATTTTCCATATGGTAATATTTTCGAAAATGATCTTTTTAATGAGGTATCATTATTAAAAAATATATTGATATGGAGAAGGTTAATAGAGAACAAATGGTTAGAAATATTTCATCATTTTGAATCAAACCATGTTCCATACAATAATGCACTAAACATTGTGGAATACGCGCTCCTTACCAGGAACTAATGCTGCGACTGAACTCGTTTTTTCTACAGTAAATAAAGTTGATAAATCAGAAAAATCACAATTATGTGTTGAGACTTTGAAAGCCACTTTATGTGTGGAATATAATTTAACAAATTCTTGTGAAAAATTTCATGACCTTTTAAACAACGACAGCAATCTACTAAAAAAAAAGATCACTCAAATGAGAAATAATAATATAATACTATACATAATAAAATAATACTATACATAATTTTTTTTAATTTATTATATTTGTGAATTTTACTTATTTCGAAATTTAATAAAAATATATTACAATACTATTTTTGCGTTCTATGAAAACTTTTGTTGCTCCATATAGACCAAATTTTTAATCAAGAATACTCCCGGTCAATGGTGTCCCGGTTTTCCAATGTTAAAATCTGGTCACTTTCCTTATATACGTCTATCTCATTCAAGCTCAATAAAGTTTGACATCAAATCAGCAGAGGAGCACATTTTTCAGTAATATTAAAAATAAATTTTTGTGTTAATTAAAACAAGTTTAATTTCCTAAAAAAAAAATATGTAATGCAATACTATTTTATAACATCTTTAATGTTTCTAATCGATAAATAATAGGTAATTGTCAATCGGTGTACAGTTGAACGAAAAAAGGGTTTTCACAGACTCTTCAAAATTTGTGCCATTTTTGAAGGAAGAATGCTCAGTACATTCTTATATATAGCTGTGTTGTTTTGTGTATCTTGTTCTAGAACTCCCATATATTGGAGAGAACAAATTGTTCTGTCAATTGAAACGAACTATTAGTACTGTTCGCTTCATATAAATCTTCCTATGAAAATGTATGAGGCGTTCTTTTGTGTATCTTTTGTTCGGCTCTGTTCGGCGGACAAAAGACCACAGCGTATATGTCAGTGATTTCCATTAATATTTTAAAGTGCACGTTAATCAATGGAAAACGAGTTCAATGGAACTACTTTTTATCGTGATGAGAATGTAATATAGCTGATATCCGTGTAATTTGTTAGATTGATATTTTCTGGGAAAAACAACATCACGAATAACGTGAAAGTGATGAAAATTATAATTTCAAAGATTTTGGCGTGATTGCGGATGAATTTTGTGAAGTAATAGTTGAAGATGGATATGTGATGCTCAATGACATTTCTTACGTAGATGTGTGTGTTTTTCGGTGTAACACTCCCGATTTTTCGACTGTAGCACGGAGGTCATGACGTACACTTTCTGTAGCAGTGCAGGTCAATGGAACGATTTCGGTGTAGCACTGCAAGAAAAGTGTAACACTTCTGCTAGAAAACGTGATCAATGGAAATCGGTATAAGAAAATCTCTGACATTTGACGGAGAAAGGAGAGGGAGATTTTCTTACTTCTTTTCACCAACAGACAAAAAGCGTGCAAGAAAGAGGTGACTATTAAGTGCTGATTTCATAGCGCCCATTTCGTTACATTCCGTTTCGGCTCAACTACCAAGTGATTACAACACCTCGGGCCGTCACGTTATTTGACTGTTATCTTGACTTTATTTTTAAAGAAGTTAGTTGATAAATGAAGGATTTATTTGAAATATGCGACATGTTTATAAATCTCTGATCTCTATATTGAATATAAAAAGTTTCGAAGTGGCAGGAAGAGAAGGTGGTGGATAAAACCACTGAACATGGACAGGGATATTTCTGGATATTTCGTAGCAAGATACCAAAGGAAATATACTAGATACATGTGATATTATCCATTTCATACATATACTGGATCATATACTGGATGACGCAAAAGTATTGGCACTATAGAAATTACTTATAAATGTAAAATTACTGAAAATAAACATGGACCGTTATACTCCCCAAGAAAACGTGGAGTAATCGTGTCAGTGTTTTTACGGAATAATTCATCAGTGATAAAAACACAATGTGAATTTCGTCGACGATTTCCCCGCCGTCCGGCACCGGTTGGACGCACAATGCGACGCTTTGCCACACGCCTCGAAGCAACTAGCGCAACATTGGATAGACCTAAGTCTGGCAGACCAAGAACAGGCCGTTCAGCCGAAAATATCGATGCTGTGCGCGAAGATGTGGAAGAGTGTCCAGAAACATCAACGAGGCGACGTGGCACGCAATTGGGCATTTCCAGGCGGACTCTGCAGCTTATTTTGGTCATAGACTCAGATTACTCATCACCTGCTGCCTACTGACCACCGAGCTCATCTAGAGTACAGCCAGCGCGTCATAAACCTCAACCTTGAAGAGGATAATTTTTTGTTCAAAATTGGTTATGAGTGACGAAGCGTATTTCCATCTCTCGGGGCATGTCAATAAGCAGAATACTCGTTTCTGGGGCACTGAATATCCGCTCATTATTCAAGAAACACTTTCACACCCACTAAAAGCTACTTTATGGTGTGGCGTCTGTGCTGAAAGAGTGATCGGACCCTATTTTTTCGAAGACGCTGCAGGCAATGCGATAACTGTAACTAGTGAGCCCTACATGAGTTACGTGAGTTCTTGATACCCAGTTTGGATGAATTGGGGCTGGAGCACATCTGGCTCCAACAAGACGACGCCACGACATACGCAGCGCGCGACACTATGAACTTAGTGAGGGACGCTTTTCCAGGGCGTGTTATCTCTCGTTTTTGCGATTTGCCTTGTCCTGCAAGATCACCCGATCTGACCTGTCCAGACTTCTTTCTTTGGGGTTATTTGAAATCACTGGTGTATGTGAATAAGCCACAGACTCTCGCAGGTCGCAGCCCTAAAAGAAAACATTCATCATGAAATAAGGAACATATCGCAGTAAGTGTTACGGCAAGTTATGGAAAATGTCTTAAATAGGGCTGAAATGTGCATCAACTCTGGCGGTCACCATTTAAGAGACATCATCTTCAAATCCTAATGCGACGAAATTTCATGGCGCAAATATACATATATAAAAAACTAATTCTAGTTTTCTAATTTAAAAAAGAAGTTGTAGCTGAACCAAATAGGGTCATTACTAGGGCTCGGAAGTTGATGAAATTGCATCTTTTTTTTATGCCCCGCAAAGTGATGCTAATTATGACAGAAACTTATTTTATGGTATTACTATTCAAAAAACATGTCTTTTATTTTTCATTTTTTGTCATATTGTACATTTTCTCACTTCTGAGCATTTCTTCCAACTTTTAGGTCATTTTCCAATTATTTTATATCATTTTTTACTTTTTATATTATTTTTTTTTCTAATGTAACTACCGAATAGTCTTTATTTTATGTTTTAAAATAAAATTTTATAGGCTGACAAGATGTTTAATTTGTAACTCGATTCTATTTTAATTTCCTGGAAGGATTGATTGCAGTTGCTGCTTGCATAGTTTTTAAATAAGACTGTGTCGAATTCATACTGTTCTGAAAACTATAAATGCAAAGTGGTTTCCCGACCATTAGTTTAGTACGGCAAATTATTGAGAGCGTGATATACTTCACAGTGGCATTTATATTTTGTAGGTATATTTGTATTTTATTGCGTGAATACACGGTAACCTCAACTAAATTAAACTATACTATGCCAAAAATAAAGCAGACAAAATCTAGCCATTTGAGAGAGCTTGTATCTGAATTTGGTGAAGAATTATTTTCTACTGGTGGCAGTATATTATTTTGTAAGATTTGTGAGACAAAAGCTTCCACAGAAAAACGTTTTCGCATTCAACAATACATTGGCCGAGAGCAACAGAAGGCCGGTTTGGAGAATTTAAATGCAAAAAAAAACAAGTGAAAAAGCTAGAATTGGTCTAAGACCAATTCTTATGATACCCTAGATGAATGCCCGTATGAAATTTCGTATGGGTACCCATTTGAGCAATTTTGATTTTTGCAGTGGTTTTTCGCATATATTTCTAGAACGGTTCGTCGGACAGAAAAAATGATTATAACCAATTTTATAGGATTTCTTATTCTGAAGAAGTTTTTGGTACAATAAAAATGTCTTGGACTGATCGTTTTCACAGTATACCTAAAAAACCTAATTTTTTATATGGCAACACCAAGAATGGGTTGCCCGATTTAGTCCATTTTTGAAATTTTATTTGCTAGTACAATAAAAACACCACATACCAAATTTCAGCTCTCTACGGCGACTCGTTCTCAGGCAGTGTTCAAATATATAACGGAAAACGAAATTTTTGTATGGCAACCCCACGAAGGAGTTGCCCGATTTGTCTCATTTTCGAACTTAATTTTACTTTTGTTTTTTAAAGTCCGTGTACAAAATTTCAGCTCTCTAAGAGTACGCGTTCTCGAGTTATCGTGCGCACGGACGGACGGACGGACGGACATGCAAAAATCAAAATAACTTTTAATATTATGCATGGGTGTCCAATCGATTTTGCTCTACCATCATTATTTCGAGGTGTTACAAACGGAATGATAAACTTAGTATACCCCTTTAGATTTCATCTAGGGTATAAAAAGCTTACTTTCACAATGTTTCTCAATAAAAATTTCATCATATTCAAAGGACCTATGCGAGGCATTCCTATCAGCTAATATTGCCTTAATTAAAGTCAATCATCCAAAGTTTCGAGCCTTTCTGGTAAAATATACAATCACCTCTGTTCCAGATGAGTCTACGTTAAGGAAAACGTACTTATCACGTTGCTATGATGAAGTGATAAACCAGATTAGGAACATTGCAAAAGAAAGAAAATATTTGGATTTCTATCGATGAAACAACGGATGTCGATGGCCGCTATGTAGCGAATGTTATCGTAGGGATATTAGAACCTGACTAGATAGGCAAAATGTTTCCTTGGACCTCTGAGATTTTGGAGAAAGCTAATTCCTCAACCATATGTAACCGTTTGACAAATCTCTTTTCCATCTCTAGCCAGAAGGCGTTAAGCACAATAACGTCTTACTCTTCTTGATGGATGCCGCTCCGTATATGGTAAAATCAGCGAATAGAGTAAAAGGCTTGTACTCTAAAATGGTGCATTTTACTTGCTTAGCTCATGGTTTCCATCGAGTTGCCGAAGAAGTTCGACGAAATTACCCAGAAGTAGATAGACTCATTGCAAGTGTAAAGCAGATTTTTTTTAAAAACACCCGCTCGAACACAATAATTTAAGTTGAAAGCTCCAGGTATACCCCTTCCACCACATTCCATATTAACTCGATGGTGAACGTGTTTAAAAGCTGCTATGTATTATTCTGAACATTTTGGCGTTCTCAAAGATATAATTTCCAGTTTTGACTGTGAAGATTCAGCAGTGATCTTGTGTATGTAAAATCTAATTTTTCCTTTTTATCAGAAGCTATTAATAAATTGGAAAGGAAGGGTAAAAAGCTTATTGATTCCATTCATCTGATACAAAAATCCCAAAATGAATTAAAATCGACTCGGGAGATATTGCTGCAATTGTATTTGGGAAGCTTCTCAGAGTTTTAGATAAAAATTTTGGTTTTAAAACATTGTCCAAGATATCACAAGTGCTTACTGGAGAGACCACTGTTTCGGATTTAGATAGTGATGCAGAGGATTTACAATTGGCTGATTCTGTTTATTTCAAATACGCTCCAATTACTTGTGTGGACGTGGAAACATCTTTTTCAATGTAAAACATTGTGCTGTCAGATAATCGATGCTCATTTTCATTTGAACATCTTAAAATTACACTTGTCCTTCATTTTAATAGCTCAACATAAGTAGATATACACAGCTAAACATTTTAATTATTTCCATGTACTAATCGTTTAAATTTCTGTAGACTTACTTCGTTGTTATTTTTTAGACAGGAATGGACTCGGTTTTCAGCTTTTTTTATTTATGTGTAAATAATTAATTTTTCGTTTTTTTTTTTAAACTGTATGTATCTAAATTACATAATGTCGAAATACAAAAGTATTTTTTAATTATATAAGTTGCATTTTTTTATTATTATTGTCACTTTTTAAATGCATTTTTTATGGTAATTTTTCTGAATTTTAAGGTCATCAACTTCCGAGCCCTTCATTACTTTTGCGCCACCCAGTATAAATCACTCACTTTTAAAAAATAAGTTATTTAATTTAAATTCTATTAAGTCGCACCGCCGTTCGCGATTGTAAACAAACAAGTGCCGAATTTTGGAGGTTTTGTCTTCCGTCGAAATTGAAATTTGCTCAACTTCTCCGTCCCGTTTCGATCCGTTTCTTGCAAGTTCAAATTTCACAGTTTAACTTGACGGAATGGAACGGGTGCGATGTGTGTTTTCAGATATGCTCAGCCTAAGTCCATACTATATTCCTTTTAAGAAATATATATGATAAAATTCAAAAAACGTGATGGGGCATTACTCCCAATTGCGTTTTACACTTTATGTGGTGCATTTCCGATATGAGAAACTCCATATTCGGACGCAGTGTGCAAAATTAGTGGAAATTTAGAGTACTTAAGTTATTTTACGTAAATAGGCAGTTGTGGTAAAATATTTGAGGAACTGTATTCTTTAGAAGTCTGTCAGTTGTATCTGTCAGAAGGAGATTACGGCCAGTCGTGTTGACTTAGTTAGGCTTATTCGACCAGGTTTCGTCCCTGCCAAAGGACTCATCAGGAATGTTGAGTGAGTGGCTTGAAATAGCCGGTGTGTACTTAAGTACAATATTAGTTAGGTAATGTCCAAAAAATAATGTCCGTCAAGTCATTTTAAAGACATGCATCTATCACAGGTGTCACTCAGTCACGTCATCACCCTCTTTGTGGCAATGGCTTGTAGCAGGTATGTTTACCCTCCCGGATCTATGTCCCACTCCTTACCATCTCTGGATCTTCCAAAGGCTGGGCCACACTGTATCGCCATTCTTACATACGGTGCCGTCCGCCAATGGGTATGAGCTGATAAAGTTGGGGTATGCCCATCTTTAAGGAGCTTAAACATGTGTGTTGTGTGTTTTCAGATATGCTCAGCCTAAGTCCATACTATATTCCTTTTAAGAAATATAAATGATAAAATTAAAAAAAACGTGATGTGGCATTACTGCCAATTACTGTGCGAAGTTATATATCATGATAAATACTAAGTCAAATAAAAACTAGAACTCACCGACATAAGGCTAGTTTAGACAGAATAGTTTTTGCACGCCACGCAGATAGGTGAGGAAGATGCGCGGAAAAGGCGGTGGTCGGGCACAGCACTGCGACCGAACATCGCAAACGAACATGAAGTTTGTCTTAATTATCTTTTACTTGTTCTCTATACATTCGAACGGGGGACATCGCGAAAGATAAGATTAAAAACTGCTTTTGTCTCGTGCTCGCCACGCAACAACTATATATTGTTAACACACTACAAGTTTTACCCTTCTCATATAAAGAAGGATCCGAGATCACGCATCGCAAAAACTACACCGTCTAAACTAGCTCACATCTGTATGAGTCCGAACACTACTGCTTACGTAACTCGTGCCTACAGCAATTTAAAAACATTTTTCATTGGAAAAAAATGTTCTCATCTAAGTAGCTTAGATTTCTCTGATTTAGACTGACCGTCAGTTTGGAAGTTTATATTTTATAAACTTTTAGTAAAATTACCGGTTTTATTCTTTTATCCTATTTTGAAAATTATGCCAAATTCAAGTTTTTTTTCCTTTATTCTACAATGAAAAACAAAGATCTCGGAACTGCCATCCCTGTATATAATAGCATAGAAGAATTTGAAAAAAATCTACCAAAGACGGTCGATATATTACACACAGATTTAGGTGATAAAGTGTACCTAATAGGAACGGCACACTTCAGTAGACAATCTCAAGATGATGTATCCGTGGTAATGAGAAATACAAATCCACAAGCTGTGGTATTGGAACTTTGCCCTTTAAGGATTCATATATTAAAATATGATGAAGAGACGTTACTGAAAGAAGCTAGTGAAATTAGTCCAGCCAAAGTGAAGGAAATAATGAAGGAGCATGGGGTATCTGGAGGAATGTTTTATTTATCTTTCCTTAATATGAGCGCTAATATTACCCGACAATTAGGTATTGCACCAGGTGGTGAATGTCGTCGAGCAGTAGCTGAAGCTAAACTGTTAACTGATTGTAAAGTAATGCTAGGTGATCGGCCCATCAATATAACAATGAAACGAGCCATGGCTGGACTTAGTTTGTCTCAAAGAATGAAACTATCGATGTATTTAAATGCTGGTTCAGGTGATACAACTATAACGCCTGAAGAAGTAGAGAAGTATAAGGATAGAAACGCAAAGCCGATGGAAAGTCTAAAAACTGAAATGCCTTCAATTTATAAATCATTTGTTTCTGAGAGAGACCTTATTTTGGCACATTCTCTATTGATGGCCACGAGAGTTTTAAAAGATCTAAATCAATCAGATGAGCCAGTTAAAGTCGTCGGTGTTGTTGGTATGGGCCATATGAATGGAATCGTAAAAAACTTCGGACATACAGAAACAAGAGAAATAGAACGCCTGATGACAATACCAAGAGCTGGATGGTTCGGTCACAGCAACATGTATTTCTTTTTATCACTTGCATCGAAACTTAATAATACTTATTTGAGGAAATTTTTTAAAATTCCAAGATAAAAAGTTGTTAGAATTAGTAAGCAGAGCAAAAATTATGAGTAGGTAAATTTTTATAACCGAAGCTCACAAAATTTTTCATAAATAAATTGCTGGTACGTTTCGATTAAATGGAATTGTTTTATTTTTAGAATTTTGTATGTAGCATTTAATTGTATTTTTAAATTTTTACACAAATGTACTCGTGAAGCTGAATGATTTCATTTATCGGCAACAGTGCAAGGCATTGTAAATAATAAAACTCTTGAATCGAAATCATTCAAATTTGATTCATTATTCAATCAAGTACTGACAATGTTTCTGAACCACCTATGTATTTATCATAGTGGTTTTAATATGACTTCACCCTACGATTCATTATGTAATCACTTGAATCAGGTATTTCTGAATTTTTTAAAGTATCTAGATGATTTCACCTTACGAAGCTCCATCAATTGACCCTATATTTGCATAGGTGAATTTGTAGTGAAACGTTTGATATATGTATAAGGTCTCTTTAATGAATTGCTGTAGGTAACTCTAGATGAGAAAAAGGCAGAAAAGAGCACAAAACCGTGTTTTATGAATTCAGAGCACTGTTCTAAAGAACTGTGACTGCTCTAAAGTGAACTGGAGTGACCTAGAGTAAGATTGTCTGCTCTAATTTTTTCGAAGGAGCAACTTAGAGCCAGGCATTTCACAACTGTTTGTGTTTACATTTCTGATAAATAATTCAAATAATTTTGGTTGTCTTTTGTGTGAAAAAATAAGTTTCTTGATATAAATCTTTCAGAAATTTTAGAAAAGTTTGTCGCATGAGCTTCCTGTTCCTCGGTTCTTTGCTCTGACTTACTTTTAATTTGACAGTTAAGGTAAGGTCAGCTGCCATTGCCCTGCTCTGCTTGGATCTGGATTCCGTAACGAGCAGTTTTCGCGTGCACACAAAATTTTGTGTACACCACGTTGTTCCCATTACGTAAAAGTGGAAATGAGTTTTTCTGTCAAAATTGTGCACACTTTAATTAATATTTTCTCATGACCATTTTTGGTTGTGAATTTTGAAGAAGTACGTACCTGTGAGTTTTTGTCAAGCGGTATTTTCAAAATTATTTGTTATGTTATGGATTTTACCATTCTGTAAACCGTAGTCGCCTTAATATTAGTGAATTCATGTAACTCATTTCTTATAACTAAACTTAACTTATTCAAAAAGACTATTTTCTCACTCAAACAACATTCAGCACTTACATAAGTGTACACAGATCCTTACGAAATCGTTTGAAATTCAAAAGTGTACACTGAATTTTTCAAATCGTGTACACTTGCAAATTCTTCACAGTTGCGGAATCCAGCCCCTACTCTGTTCTAAACTTTTATCGACTGAACGAACTGATTGATCTCCTGTTTCATATGGCACCAGTTTTGATTTCAGAAAGTATGCTCTCTCTGTCAATGCTACCAACTGTCGTAATCTGGCGCTATATTTAAATTATTTGAGAATTTACTTATATGCATATCAGTGAGATTTACCGAATTTACCACAAAAGTATTTGGGACTATTTTTATTGTTAAATTTTAATTATAAACCGAAGGAAGGGTTTATTACAAGGCTGTTGTGATTACCAAGTTGCCAGTTCTGGAAATACCGCTGAACTTCAAGCAAATTCTCGTTCAGTCGGAAACTATGCTCTCACGGAAAGAGACAGGAATATGAAATTGGCGCCATTGGCTTTATGAATTTTTGGTTCAACGAGCTGTCTATTTATATATGTACATGTCAGTGACTTAATTAAACAGGCCTGCACTGCGGTGCATAACTATAGACGCATTTAATTTTTAACGTATACACTGCTCTTGATAAAGAGAATAAATGAATTCAACTATATATTGTGCGAGTGGAGAGAATTGAGAAACATTAACTTTCAACAGAAAATAGCATTATTTTTGTTTAAGTACCATAATATTTCAGTTTTTGTTTTAATAGTGATGCATACCTATAGACGCCAATTACAATACAAAATGATAAGAAATTCACTTCAAATATACAAAAAATTAATTTCATTGGAATTTTGTAATGAGTAGGACCTCCTTCTTTTTAAATAAGTTCAAAAAGTGCATCAGGCATGCTTTCAATTAAGGTTTTTAAACTATTTTTATCAATGGATTCCCACGCTCTAATCACAGCACTTTTCAATTCCGTAACATTTTGGTATTGCTTGTTTTCTGTATAAATTCGACGTAAAATAATGCCTTAGCTACCTTCTGTAAGGTTTTTATCTTGGGTGCAGGCTGGCCATTCCAAAACATTAATATTTTGGGCTTATCACTATGTGGGTCTCACGACTCCTGTGCCCCGAAGCGTTATCGTGTTGAAATATCCATTCTTTCTCATTATTTCTTCGTACATGTGAAAGTAAATTAATCCCCAACAGTTTGGTATACCCCGCAAAATTCATACGAGTGATTGGGAAAGCTAAATTGGAGCACATCGTCAAGGTAAAAAGCTCTCCAAATCATTAGTGTAGATGACACCGAAATTTCTTTTTGAAAATTAACGGTGCTCTTTCCGCAAATCCTCCGAATATAAGTTAAATCCATCCGAATCATCCAAATTAATGGATTTAATTCATTGGAGGATCTGCGGAAAGGGCATTTTCAACGCCATTAATTGACTATATTCAAAAATTGTCTCTTTATCCAAAAAACTCTAACATCGTTCAAACACTACAAATCTCTGTAAAGCTTTGCCACAGCCTAACCATTGGACATTGTTGTATATGAGTAATCTCTAGACTGTAGACTGAGTTTATCTCATTTAATAATTCTGAAACTTGCTGGTGTAATGCAATGAAACCCCATGATTGGCTGTCCATCACGATTGGCAAATAGAGTAACAAAGCGATTTTCTAGTCCCGTCTAGTCCTGTCATACTACGTGCACTTCCACTAGTTACTGATACAATCTTGGCAAGATCTACATCTCTTTCATCAAATGCATTTATAGCAGCGTTGCAAATATCTACCCCCTTTGCTGTTGTTGCCAAAGAAGTTAAACTTATCAATCCGTCTTTGACTTTATTTCCCATACAATATCGAATAAAAATTACCAAAACGAGGTGATCCTGTTATGTCGGTACTCTCATCAAGACAGAGAGAAATTAAGCCTGAAGATTGTATGTCTACTTTTTGCTGATCAGTTACATTTTTAGCTATTTCCAAGATTCTATCTTTTACCGTATTTCAAGCTAAAGTGATATCTTTTATTCTTTGAATAGTTTTCTCTTTATTTTCAAAATCTTCAAACAAAACTGATACGGATTTTCACCAGGCTCCTTTCATGTATTGCTCATCACTAAAAGGTTTCCCGTGTTTGCTAATACGTTGGAGCATAAAAACTGCCAATAAATTTCAGTAAAGATGTGGATTCTACATTTCTATTCTTAATTGCTCGAGCAATAAATTCTCTTTGTTCCTCCTTACTTTTTTCAAATAGCGATTTATGATTTTTCTCATAATGTAGTTTCACTGGGGATGCTTTGCATACAACTTTATCGGAACATAAAACACATACTGCATACAGCGATTGTTAAGAAACATAATTTTTCTCCATTTAACGACGAAACTTTGTATTATCAATTTTGAAAAAAGAACAAACTCTGTAGCCATTTAACAAAGTACCTACGAATAAGAAACTAAAGGAGAGGCCATCGCGTGTATATGTCGTAGACACTTGATGTAACTCAGCACTTCATGAAAAGTAGGCAGATCTTTTTACACTAAGTGTCTGAAATTTTTAGTCACTTCATGAAGAGCTACAATCCTTTATGCCGATAGTGTAATACCAATCGAAATAACCGAATGCTAGGAGAAGGAGATGAGCGGTGAAGGGAGAGGTTGGCCCCAGCCCTGCGAGATAGACACACACACACACACACACACACACACACACACACACACACACACACCAACATACGCGACTTGAACACACAGGACAATACATGCCGTTCACCGCTCATCGCCCTCATTCGGTTATATCGGTTGATATTACACTAACGTCGTAGAGGCTTGTAGTATTTCATGAAGTGACTAAAAATTTCAGACACTTCGTGTAAAAATACATTAAGCGCTACTGTTACACTATCTGCCTACATTTCATGAAGTGCTGAGTTACATCAAATCAAGCGTCTACGATATATACAGGGTTTCCCGTGAGCGATCTGACACTCGAAGGCTATGGATAGATTATGCTTAGACAAGCAAAAAATTATATGGAAGAGTAGGGGGGGGTGAATCCTAACGGTTTCGGAGATAACGGGACTTAAAGATATTTGGGTATGTTCTTATAAAACACCCTGTGTTGCACCTTGTGATGATGATTTAAAATTTCTTTGATTGATAATCGTTGGACCTTTCCAGTAATCTATAAATGTTTCCTCTCTTCCCCCCGGTTTTGAAGTTATGGGTCAGCAAAGTTGAAATTTCGGAATTTTGACTCGTTTTTTTTTAGCAAAAAACACTTCAGCAATACCAATTTTTCATATTGGATTTAAGTAGACCAAAAGCTTAGCTTTAAAATGACCTATCACTCTCTGTACCCAAAATGTAACACTTTCTGCGTTTTTTGCACTTTTTCTTGAAAATATAATAGAAAAGATAATTGCCTACTTTATGGCGCTAATTGAACTTTTTGAATAATTTTCACTTGATATGTTCAAGATAAAGTGCAAGAAAACGCAGAAAGGGTTACATGTTGAGTAAAGAGTGTATAGGTCATTTTAAAGCTAAGCTTTTGGGTTTCTTATATCCAATATGAAAAATTGGTATTGAAGATTTGTTTTTTGATAAAAATAGTAGTTAAATATAAAAAGAACCAATTTTTCTGATTCAAATGCCAAATGAAGCTTAATGCCGCATTCACAACGCAGAGTGGAGTAGAGTAGCGTAGAGTGACAACTGGCATCCTTTTTTCGCACGCAGTAGTGCATATGGCCATCTCAGATTGCCTCAGAGTAGCGCATGAAAATAGGTTTTATTCTAATTTCACGCTACCATTTCCGAAAGCTTACAAATCGGAATTTCGAACTACTAGCATGTAGATGGCGTGGAAAATGCTCCACACTTCTTTTTATCATAACTAACATGTTTTAAGGAGCGTTTACAATGACAGAGTAGTGTGGAGTAAGCTTTTACCAGAGTAGCGTGCATGCACAATAGACAGTGAGCTTCATTCGGATTTTCGAAATCAGATGCAAATTGTGTGACAGATTATTATGTGTTTACATTTGAAATGTATTTCAAAACAGAACACACTTATCGATTCGTATAATTTAGTTAACTAAATGGTGTTAAATTACAGAGAATATTTTTATCATTACACTAGAATGAGCTATGAACGATTTAAATTATCACAAAATACAAATTAGCATTTATTACGGACACTTCCGAAATGAACGACTGCCATCTATATTCCATTGATAAGCCAATTCTGTCATTGTTATTTTCTGATTTAATATTTTTTATGAATGCTAATAACAAACAAGAGGTATTATTCGAATTTATTATTTTGACAACGGCAATATACTATAGGAACCCTGCACTGAGGGAATGCATGGTTTTTTTTCTACTGAGAAGCTATAGCACTTTTTTTTTTGTATTTTAATTTTGAGGCGATAAGCCTTATCTATCTAGGTGCACAAAATTCGAGAGTTTTTCTTTCAACTGCCGAATAATCTCTTCAGTGTGTTTGCCAGTTTCAACTTCTTCAGTTACATTCTAAGGAACTTGGAATATCCTCTTCCTTATTTGATTGCATACATCAGTACGGCCGGTTGGATGGCCCTGCAACTTCCTGGAAGAATTGGCTGGCTGTTTGGCACCATAGATTGTTTTTCGGTTACTTTAAGGTGGCAATTACAACACATTTTTTTACCTACGCCCAACAACATATTCAGAATTTTCGCTCGAATAACTAAATTGGAGTTAACAATCCGAAATGTATCACTACTTTTTTTGTATCGTTTGCAAGCACTACACTTCCACTTCATTGTACTCTTTTTTTTCAATACAATATACTATTTTTAGGTTTGTTTTTAGAAAATGACATAAACGATAAACTTAATTGCTACGAATAAGGTATTTCGATCGCTTTACTTATTTATTTCACACTTTGAATTGATCCTACTTGTTCGGGTAAAACATGCAAACTGCGAATTACTGAATTACTAAATTACTCAATACGAAAATGTGCACTATCGTAAACCCAAAGTCCCAGATATCAGACCTATAGGCTAGGTACATTTAAAACTGCAGGAATTAAGACTTGATCTGCCAGTGACATTACAAAATACAATTTATATTACATTAACCTTCAAGGGAAAAATTTAGGGAAATGTATTCTCGTCAATCGAAAAACAATCCAAACCCAAAATGACGTGTTAAAAAAATGCACACAAATGTAGTTTCTGGAAGAGGTAGGAAGGCATAAATAACTTACAGCTAGGTAAGAAGACTTATAGATAAACTAAACGATAAATCAATAAAATTTATGAAACACAAATATGAATATACGGCGAATTTAAAAATTCATTTCTCAGCCAAACGCCAGCGAATTGTTTTTGCACATACATAGATACATAGTAGTATCTTGCTGCAATATGCAAATACAAAAAAATAAGTGCTAGACGTCCTCAGTAGGAAAAAACAATATATTTCCCTCAGTGCAGTGCTCCTATAGTGCATTACTTTAGGTATACGATGACTTTAAAAAATCATATCTCAAAAACGAAGCCATCGTACTTTTTTGTACATAGATAGATATGGTTTCTAGCGTTAAAATAAAAAAAAAGTGCAAGGAGTCATCTCTAGTGAATAATACTACTTTTTTTAAGAAAAATACTATTATTAACAAAAATAAAAAAGATTTTGTTCATATATAAAGCATTAAGATTCATTTGGCATTTGAATCAGATAAATCGGTTCCTCCGTTCTCCTCCTTTATGTCGATTTCGATGGGACTTCAGTGCAAACCAGTATTGCAGTTTTTCCAGCAGTGCAACACTGAAAATGTTCGATGGGACAATTTTTATAGCAGAAGTGCAACACGAGTTTTGCACTGACCTCCCCCACTTGGCACTGGATATTTTGTCGGTGTTACAAATACATATTCAAGTTGAATTGTCATCTGCTCTGTCAAAGTGTACTGTCGCGATTATTTGAGAAATTTTGGAGTTAAATGAATAAAAAAATTTTATTTGGGTTGGCTTTAAGTTAAGAAGAAATTTGTTTCTATATATCAATAAACAACATTTATTACGTTTGACAGTTGCGTGTATATAATACGTGTGCCCACAAATACAATGAATATGACAGAAACATGTTGTATGGACTTCAGTGCTCCCAGTTCTCCGCTGCCAGAAAAAGTGCAACACTGAAATGGTCCCATCGAAATCGAGTTTCTTACTCGTAGCAAAGTACTAGTAGTAATCAAAATAATATTTTATTAGGTTGTTGTGAACAGAACACGAAAAAATCAACAATATAGTATTGTAATTAGTTATAAGCATAAGCATTTTAAAATTTTTAATCTTTACTCCCTTTAATCGTTTCCAGGTTTAGACGACTCTATGTACAACTATATTTACTCATTTACAAATAATGAAGTGGGCGGCCAACAGTTGCTTAACATACGGCCATATGAGCTCGAGCAATTAGGAATGCACTCAATAGGACATCAAGAAATCGTCTTAGAGGCTGTCGAACATCTTCGCAACTTTGTAAGAATATTATATCTAACCGATAGTGGATATATATATATATATCCCCTCTTATTTTTACAGCATTACAATTTGGATAAAGAAAATTTACAATTTCTTGCTTTACATGTAGCAAGTGCAGCACGTAGCCTCTACAAGCAGTTGGCTTACTACTGTGATACATCAAAAATCGAAACACAAATTTTAAACGATATCACACGCACAATAGCTACTATAAAGCCGGTTATTAGCTGGTTAGATAGAGCGCCTTTTCAAGGTCAATTACAATTCAATGAAATTCGGAAAAATATGCTACGATTAGGTCTTGAAATGGCTACAAGTGCACAAAGAGATCGCTTTGTAGAAAATCCAGTCGAACAAATTCGAATGAGTGCCGAAAAGCTTGCAAAATTGGCTGATTATATAATTCAAGATATAACAGATCCAATGTTGCTTCAGCCTGCTTCGTTGAATTTAGTAACATTGAAAAAGAGAGAATCTGAATTGGGTTTCAACATTGTACCCAGCTACCAAGGTATTCACAGAGTTAGTGATATAAAATACAATTCGCCGGCACATAATTCTGGAAAAATCGAAGATGGAGACGAAATCGTTCAAATAAATTACCAAACTGTAGTTGGATGGCAGTACAAAACTGTAATTCAACAGCTTAGAGAATCACCTCCAGATGTTCTATTAACCCTTAAGAAACGACCCAAACATACAAAAATTTATGGGCAAATTTATATGCAACCTTATCGGCTACCAAGTAAAAAAAGAGCACCACCGGGTAGGTGGGGAGAAAATTTACCGAGTCCTCGGGCTGAATTTGTACCTGTTCAAGCGGTTCAAGATTTTACTCTTCCTCTAAAAATTACTGAAAAGCAGACATCATCGGATACAGATTCAAGTTGTAGCGATATACTTACACCAACTGATCCAAAATCTGGTGATAAAGAAATGCGACTGTATTTACCAAAACCAAGGGCTGTTTTACAGCGAAGACATACAATCTGTGGTGATGAGTTATCATATTTTAAAAATGTTGGAAATGCCCCGCAATGGCATGAAAGAAAAGGCAGGCAAAATGGTGATCCTTCTTCTCCTAGCCTAAGAGACAAATCTGTTTCATTTGGATTTGGTTTGGAAATAGCTTCTCGTCCAACTACTTGCCTTGGTATTTCAGCAAATGGAAAACTAAATGATCTTGTTGGACTGAATAATTCATTGCCAGAAATATCAACAGATAAGCCATGTAATTGTGATACAGGAAAAAAGAAACAAGAAGATAAATCAAAGCCTGGAGTTAGTAAAGTTGTTCGATTTGATTCTAACATGAAATATGAAGATTATCCATTGGATAATAAGGTAAATTACTTTCATTGAACATTTTCACTTGAATTATTTTTGATATTATCGTTACTTTTAGTATATTTGTAATGTCGATAGCACAATTTTGGAAACATTTGAGCCTATACCTTATGTTGATGAAGAGGAACTGCCATCAATTCCAACTGAAAAAAACAAACCGGATACGCATAAAACAGATGACGCAATTGAAATAAAAACAGAGCCACCTCCTGTCATGGAAAAACCTCAGAGTACAAACAAGCCTTCATTAAATCGTCGAGGTCGATTAGATAAGAGCCATAGCACTCCTGCTTACGATAACTCTGGAGAGGATTCAGGTAAGCATACATGCGCTCTATCGTCTTTTTTTATTGTTGTTTTCCTTAATTTTAATTATCCTTAGTTTGGCTCAACTCATTCATTGAGCCGTATCTTTGGTATTAAGTGAAATGAAATTCCTTTTCCCTTCTTCTTGATATCTTAGCTGCTGATACTTGAACGTTCTACGATGGCATCCACACAAGATTTTCTTTTTGCTTAGTAGGTAGGAAATCAATAGGATTAGTTTTGACAAATCCTCAAGGTATATGAATTTCTGAAACTATGGGTTATTTTACATCATTATTATATTTAATTCGGCGGTTTCATTGGGATTATTGATTTCCTTTTTTCTTGTAAAATTTGCTCTTGGGAAGAAGTAAATGTTCACAATTCAGTTCTACGGAAAAATTTCTTTATGATGGTTGGGAGCCTTTGGACATACGATACTAGGGGAAAGGATTGGATAACGAGATCAACCTCAATTTAAGGGAGGATACCTCCAACAAGTAGTCTTAAGTATCTTGAGACTATTGTAGATTTAAAGCTACAGCAGAATCAACACCTTGATAATTAAACAAGCAAGATTATTAGGCTTCTTTGGGCCTGCCGCACTGAACATTTTCATTTAGTCCTAGCGAGCTACCATTTTAATTGACGCTCACGGAAAGCAGATAATCTGTGTCAAATTATAATCGCTCATCTTTTACTTCCATTCAACGTAAATAATAAATAAATCTTGACCCGTATAACTTGTGAGAATTTGAAACTGAAATTCTTTTCGCTTGTAAATATCACTCAATTATTCTTTCTTCGCTTCAGGTCCGCCCTATTCCGACTGTTCAAATCAAATTCTATAAATATACAAATTTTTGTATTATTATTTTTCAGATACGCCCCCAGCCATTGAGCCGAGAAAAGAATTTCTACAAACTACCCCACCAGCTCCCCCACCAAGACCAAAACGACAAGCTGATATTCAACCTCCAGTACTACCACCACATCCTCCAAAACCGCAAAATATTTGTCAGCCTGAAAAAGGTGCATTACCGTCCCCTTCGCTATCAAAAAGCGTTCCATCTCCAACTCATAATCCTCCAGCACCGGTACATTTCCTGCAAGAAAATCCATTGGAGGAAACAGAACTGGTGACACCAGCCAAGACGAAGAGCTTAACTTTGAAAAAAAAGAATAGTTTGCTAGCAAAACGGCGCAAGGTGACATTAAAATCACTTGGTAATGGTGATATACAAGGACATCTATACAGACGTACTAAGGACAAACGTGGTGTGACATTCTGGGCAAAATTGTATTTTGTTTTAATAGAAACAGTTCTGTATGGATTTAGAACGAAAGATGCCCAAAAAGCGAATTGCATGGTATTTTTGCCGGGATTTACTGTTTCTATTGCAAAAGAAGTTCATTCCAAGCCTCATGCGTTTAAAGTTTATCATCCTTCGAAAACGTTCTACTTTGCAGCTGAATCTATTGAAGCTTTAAATCAATGGATGGATTTTATAAGACATGCTGCATTGCAGGATAGGCACGTTATATCTGATTCGAAAAGTGGAAACAATATAAAGGATTTCTTCTCTGAGACTGACAGTTCCGGTGATGAGTATGATGTTAAACAACTTTCGACACCATCACCTGTTGCATCGAATACAAGTGGCACCAAGGATAATTCCTATAAGTCCCCTGAAACTCCACCTAGTTCGAAGCATGAAAAATACTTAGGATCATTAAGGAAATTTACCAAAACTACTTTACCTTTTAAAAATAATGAGAAAAAATCATCAAGCGATATTCCTGTGCCTACAGCTCAGTTCAGAAGTTATCGAAAAGTTCCTGGAGGAAGTTATGGTCTTCAAATCGGGACAAATTCACCTGCGTACCCTGACAATACGCCTCCTTCTCTACAGTTTTATATAGAAAAAGGAAGGAAACAGTCCATTACCTCTACTCAGAGTGCAGACTACAAACCTACGGCTACAATAGATTTTGATGATCAACAGAGGTCATCCAGGGATCAATTTGATAAGCCAAAGAAAATGTGCAAGGCATATAATTACATTCACGCGTCTAATCCAAATTTAGTTGAATTTGATTTTCATACATCTAAAACCTTAGACTTTTCGTTGCCAAAAATAAATTCTTCAAATTCATGGGATGCCCACAGTAATTTGCAGGGGTTTGTGACACTAAAAGATTTAATGCTGCAAAAACAAGAAGAGGACGCCCAAGAAATGTATAATAATCGAGTCCTATTGGGTGTAGAAAAGAAAGATGATAGAAATTCAAGACTTCTAAATAAAAAAGGACGAGCAGGAGACGATTCAAATCATGGTGAAATTGGAAAATTATCGAAAATACAAAGTCGCAGTCTACCAAAAACTCCCGACTATGAAATGAGCTTTAAACCCGATGACGAAGATATTAAACGCATCCGAAATAAAGAAGGCTTGAAACTAAGAGATTTTGGCTATGAATTTATTTATGGTGATGAACCAACATCAGGAAATCAAAAAGGACGTGATAGCAAAAATATTCATAATTTGCAGATGAGTATTAGTTCGAAAAAGAAATATTCAACAAGTAGTATATCCGATGGTACTGAAAAATCAAACCGTGGCGGCAGTTTTAAGAAAACAAAGGGAAAATTTGAAGCTTTTAAAACATCCAGCGAGAAATTGTTTCAATTTAAACACTCGAACAGTGAAGATTCAAAATCTCTAAAATCTTCCAGTTCATATTCACCGATGACACTACCGTTGAACAAGAAATCATCACAGTTGTACTCCATTCAAATGGGCCATTCCAGTTCACAGGGTAATATTAAGAAAAGTCACACATACAATTCTGATTTTAAGGACAAGAAATTCGATGCACCACGAAAGAATTCAGCTCCAGTTCCAATTTTATCGAAATTTTCATTTTCTGGTAGTAAGACTGTAAAAGAGAAGAAACTTTTAGGCTCGCCACGTCTTCATAGAGCAATATTTGGCCGTACTGTCTCTAGCGGTAGCAGCCATTCAGATTTTGACCATGAAATATTTTCTCCAATTGTTTTCACAAGAGTAAGTTACAATAAAAATTTCAGAACTCTACTAAATACACCCTTATGAGAAAACTTAAGTCTTTCTTTCTTTTACAGCCTGCCACCCAAGTTAGTTCAGAGTCGTCAATAGATACAACACAACTTGGTGCAACAACTCCTTCACAAGAAAAGGTACCTCCAATAACGGTAACCCCAGAATATCCCAATATGGAATGTCCTCCAGTTTTTGAACCTGAGACGTACTCTTTAAGTGATCCGAATGCAAGCTTAACTCTTCTGAGAAGACGAAATAACTTGGAAGAAAAGTAACATAAACCTTATGGTAGAGTGCACGAATCTTTTGTAAATATTCTTAGAGTGACATCGTTTTTCGTGCCAACTAGAAACTTCTTTCCGTTTACATAGTTTTTATGCGAAATGTGTAGACAGTGTTGGACGAATTGTCTTAGCTTTAGTTGTAAATGCAATATGTTATGTACCTCCACAGAGGAGCGGTATTATGCGCTTTATCCAGGCGAGGCAAACGACTGAAAGTGTTACTTTTTATTGAAGATCTTTTAGTCCATTGATATTATTAGGGTATTATCGCAATATCTCATATAACTTTTGGATATATATTCATTTCCTGTGATCGATTTTTAATGTTAATATTCTTTTGAAAATTTTAAAGTTTACTTTAACTATTTTATGGAAATTTTTTAAGCTCTAATGTAGTAACATAAGCTTTTAAGGGTGTGATTGTAGAAGTTCTTTAGTTTTCGAAGTAATTTTAATTGAAAAATATTGTTTTGTATTTCTTAAGGTAGTTACATATTTAATGGCTCGACACAGACAACCATAGAATCGCATCGCCATGACTAAAGTATATTTGTTTTCTTATTACATATATTCTATTCATACCTATAAACATCACCGTACGGGCAATCGGAAAAATAATAGTTGGCTAACGTCACGTTCTTCAATATGATTTGTTATACCCTAGATGAAATCTATAGGGGTATACTAAGTTTGTCATTCCGTTTGTAACACCTCGAAATAATGATGGCAGAGCAAAATGGATTGGACACCCACTCATAATATTAAAAGTTATTTTAATTTTTGCATGTCCGTTCCTCCGTCCGTCTGTGCGCACGATACCTCGAGAACGCGTATACTTAGAGAGCTGAAATTTTGTACACGGACTTTAAAAAAAAAAGTAAAATTAAGTTCGAAAATGAGACAAATCGGGCAACTCCTTCGTGGGGTTGCCATATAAAAATTTCGTTTTCCGCTATATATTTGGACACTGCCTGAGAACGCGTCGATGTAGAGAGCTGAAATTTCGTACATAATGTTTTTACTACATTACCAAATAAAATGTAAAAAAATGAACTAAATCGGGCAACTTCTTCTTGGTGTTGCCATATAAAAATTATGTTTTTTACGTATACTTTGAAACCGATCAGTCCAAGACATTTTTATTGTACTAAAAACTTCTTCAGAATACGAAATCCTATAAAATTGGTTATAATCATTTTTTCTGTGCGACAAACCGTTCTAGAAATATATGCGAAAAACAACTTCAAAAATCAAACTTGAATAGATCGGTGACCATACGAAATTTAATACGGGGTATCTAGGGTATCATAAGAATTGGTCTTAGAACAATTCTAGCTTTTTTACTTGTTTTTTGTTGGGACTTCTATCATTTCTTTAAGGATTTCAGATCCTTTTCTGTGAGTCATGCTGTTGGTGGCTTGAGTTCAGGTACTCTTTGTTTGAACATTTCGAATATAATACAAAGCATTGAAATAGGTGCTTACAAGTGGGTTATTCACTTCCAGTATCGTATGTAAGTGCTAACACATTGGCTTACTATAAACTTGACTCGGAGTCTCCGAGCGCATATAAAATTGTAGGCCCAGCATTTCTCAAGCAACAGATGAATTTCTTCATCTGCCCCATGTCCCGAGAGGGATTCAAATATGTTCAAGTGGAAGAAAAAAACTCCTAATTGTTGTAACTTAGGGTAGTAGTTATGTGTACATAATTCTAGACTGCACGCATAAAAAAATGAAGTGCTTAGGCTAGCAATATTTATGAGTCATTGGGAAAATGCAGGGTAAAATATGGAATTTAGTAAACCTTCGTAGTATAATTGGCGCCCAAATCTTCATTACAAAGCTATATATGATGAACAGAATTTATTGTTTGCCTGCTATGGTATGCAGAAACTTGTAATAAGTAACTCAAAAGTTTTTATGCATGTTATACATAGTACAATTAGTTCGTTCACCATTAAGCTGCGTTGCGTACTCACTTTTTGACTATTCTCAACCGTAGTCAAAGATTGTCGATAAATTTTCCGTTCTAGTATCCTTTTGCACGTTAAAAAACATTAATCAAATAATCTGTCAATAAATTTGCTTACAACAAAATTATATTTCATTATACAATTGGAAAACTGTCAAATTCTTAGCTGTACTTTCACAGGAATTATTTCAATCGTTTTGAAATAAAATTTCGAATTCAAATTGCTCGTAGTTGTTCAAGGGTTCAGAAATGTACGACTGAACGCAGGCGAGTGCCACACTTTCATTAGGTCTGTTCGTGCACTCAGTTTTGGGACAATGCATTGCAATGAATTTGCATGAACTTACCCAATTTTCCGTTCCCGTACTTTCTCGTGCACACAAAATTACACGAGTTTTGCATACGTCACAGTTTCGCCTCTTGCATGAATTTACCCGAAGTTTTTAGTTACTGCACAATTCTTGCAAGGAAAGTTGACAGCTTTCATAGGAAATGTTTTTAAAGCGCAATCAAAATGTCGAATGAAGATAGTTTAAGCATTCAATGCTCTCATAGACTTTTCAAGACTGCAACAAGTTAAAACAA
This sequence comes from Dioctria linearis, assembly GCA_963930735.1. NCBI lineage: Eukaryota > Metazoa > Arthropoda > Insecta > Diptera > Asilidae > Dioctria > Dioctria linearis. The sequence goes on along the minus strand of OZ005740.1, from coordinate 324,537,035 downwards.
ATAAAACAATACTCATTCGCAAATGTTATGCCACACTTCTTCTTCTTGTTTTTCACGAAGTTGCATGAAAAGCGTTCCCGTACTTTTTCATGCATTTTACATTCTTCCCCCACCACATGAGTAAGTTTTTACCCAGAAAGTTTTTGCACCAGAAGTACGCGAACAAACCTATTATTGACAAATGGGTAGCTGTACACACCGATGTGTTTTTCAGCATATAAGTGTGCACATCACACGTTTGAAAAAGTAGGGATAGCAACTAAACGGTTGGTGTTCACTTCGATTCGAAATGTCACTTTTGAAAGATCTTTAAAAAAGTAAAACTACGCTAAATGTCAAACTACTAACCGCACCGACACACTACGCTAACAGACCGTAGCGTAAAAATGTACACACACCGATGTGCTGGGGTAATGAAATCGCTTCGGTCGCCTAAACCTTAAAATATAGAGAGTACAGGAAATGTGATAAGCCAATTTTAAGTTCTGGTTTTTTAGTATCTATTGCCGCCGTAGTGAAAGCTCAGTACAGGCGTTTAGTAGTGGTAATCAACATAGAGACTGGGGCAACAAGGTATATGAGTGAAAATACTGCAGTTGCTCCCATCGAAAATGCTCCTAATCGCTGCCACTGCGCCAAGATACCCAGGGAGTTTCTCAGCTGTCACAAACGTAAGCAAATCTTCGATATTTTATCATTTTTGTTATTAATTTCAATTTAATTTAATATAAAAATGTGTGTAAAGTACACAAAATAATATTTCAAACTATATTTGCCTAAAAAATGATTTCCACGTGTAGATTGGTATTGTTGTGGCAATTTTGCACCGAACACTTCATTCTGAAAATACATGAACATCACTTAGAATTTATCACTTTAATATCAACAGATAATTACTTACACTCTTTAATTTATTTAGTAATAGTTTTCAAGAAATTTACAAATTCTTTCAAATTAGGCAAATTTCGTTTGACAGCTGAAAATACATTTGTCTCTTTCTTCAATATAATTTCATGATACTCTGAAAAAAGCCACGCTCATGCATACAAATTTTACAGATATCAATACTTCCTGTTGTCTCTATATTGTAAGGCTTCAACGGCATTCTGTGTAAAAATGTTACATTATATAACTTTCTGTGGGCGGCTGTTTGCGACCAATTCAATTTTTTTCATCCAATCTTCAACATTTTCCTCATTTTGTATCCATATTTGCGATTAATTAGTTGTTGCTGTTTTGCATTGATTATGTAAGGTATTCATTATCGACTTATTTTTCACGGGCATTTGGCAATTCTTGTCAAACAATGTACTATGGTTGTATATTTTCATGTATGCTCAAATGTTCCCGCGCTTTTGTGAAAACCGGGTTTCATGAAATATTGACAATGTTTGGTCACATGTTGTTGCTGTAATCCTATGATATTTGAACAGCATGCGCTTCTGTTTACATTCGTTTCGCTATGAAGAGATTAAGTGAGAGAACTGATGCTGGATTCTCTGATATTTTCGGGAAAAATGAGAATTTAATTTGAGAGGAACTTTACATCTCCTTTCAGCATCTTGGCCAAAGCGAAATTTATCTTTTTCTTAAAAATGGGAGGTAGTGTGACCCAAAGTACATTATTATGAATAATTTGATAGGATTTTGAGGAGTTCAATAAGATTTAGTCGTTCGGGTAATCCTACGTTCTCTCGATTTTTGTTTTTAACTCGTTGTCTCAGTTGCACTTCAATAGTGGATAGCCAAGTTCTTCTCCCCCATTCATGCAAAAGACGAAAGTATATGAAATTACTTATTTCATTTTAAAAAACAAAATTTCCAATTTTGCTACTGCTTCCTATCTTCTTATTAGGTAATCTTTGCCCTGGACTTTCAGGTGGAAAACTGTTTTCAGTTTTTCATTACTTTTATGCTGTAGTCTTTCGGGGATGTAGCCGATACTTCTAAACCAATGAAGAGATGCATAATTCACACACATCTAATCTGTGCATTAAATTCACCTAAATCAATTTTTATATGGTCGCTATACTCTTCTATTATCTATTAGCGTGTAGACGTTAATAAAAGTTATGTTACATCACATACCTGTAATGCAATATGCAGTTATAAGCTGGAAGTTTTTCGTCTTTATTAGACTTAAATTAATTGGAAAAAACATGTTTTTTCCCAAATGAATTTACTATTTATATGCAGTTATGCACAACAGTTAGTTAACAAGAGATAAACTCATGACCATATCCTTAATTCTGGAGATTGGTACCGAGTTCGTGACCTATGTCCGTACACGAATAGATAATATCGTTACGGCATTCAAGTATACCGGTAATGAGGCTTATTTTAGAGATTGTGTGATTTTCATTGTTTATTGCAAAATCATCCTGATCTATGCTGTATCTTGCCGTAATATGTCGATATAATTCCAGCAAGGTATCTTTTTAACTGCCTGCAACAACAAACAGCCAACATAGCCCACTCATGGAACATTAATTATTTTGTTGAAATTAGTGCGGCAGGGAATTTCTATATAATTAAAGGTACAATTTACAAAATTATTTCCACTTAGGGTTTTGAGGTATGCTATACCTATATAACATTAGATTGGCTAGAAAGAATGATTTAAGCGTCCTACGTATTTTCGATTTTCCACTTTAATGTTTGCTAATTGCATATTGTGATAGACGTAATTGAAAATATAAACAAGCGTAATTTTATTTATTTCTATATTTAATTTTATTACATGTACATGTGTATACATTTCTAAAAACGTGGCATGTCCTTCCCGGCGGCCGTCATCCGTGGAGCTCATCTGCAATTAGGTTTAGAATAAAAGGAAGAGTGTGAGTATTTAATATACTCAGTGAGCTTAAGTCTATGGCTAATGATCACTAGCAATACTAATAATTTTAATAAGGTGGACACACACACCGGAGTCTATTCAAAGCAATGTGACACACACTTTTCGACCCACGGCTAGCAATTTGCTTATACGCGCGATGACACACATCTTAACAAATACAGACGTACTCTTAAATGCAGCTACTTTCATAGCACTGCGTGTATATTGATTTCTAACTTCTTGTATTTTACACACACACACTTTATTTAGACTTCTTATATTCTTTAGCATGAAATGCTGATAATATTAACTAAATTAACTACTTAACACTCACAAGTAACTAATAGACACTACAAAACTAACTAATACTAAAATACTAATTACTAGCACTCACAATATTAGAATTGCCTGCGCCACTTTCAAAAACTCGAATGAAGTCATCATTCGGGCTCAGGTAGCAAGCCTCAAGTTTCCAGTCACATGCACTTAATGGGATAGCAATATTTTTTACAACGGGTCACCTTTCTCAAGTGCCGCTATACTTCATTAGTGTAAATTCAAAAGGAATTTCCAAGAAGTACTACATGCACTTAAGGGATAGCAACTTTTCTTAAGTGCCGCTCTAATTTATTATAGAGTAAATTTATGAAAACATTTCCCAAAAGATTGAATTTTATCACCTTACCTCTGACATACGTTTAACAATTGACGGAATAATAGCATATTAAGAATTTTACTGTATTAAGAAGAATATGGATCCGGTTATTTTCCATTTCTATGACTATGTAATGTCATTAAATCTGAGTCGAACCTTAAACAGATGTTACCAAAATAGTGAATGTGTTGATTTTGTAATTTTTTCAAAACTCTTACTGCAAATTATGGAAATTGTATTTCTTTATTAATAGTTGGCAAGATAAGATGCTTGGAAATGCTCTATGGAAAATTAAAGGTGACATGTGTTTTTTTGATTTATTAAGATTACAAAATTAATAAAAAATGATACCTATTTGTTGCTAGAGCTATTTTTATATTTTATTGTAAGAAGAGCATTCACCCTTTATTCACCTCTGTGACTACTTTAACGTAAAGGGAGGAAAGAAAGCGTTATGAATGTCATGAAGTGAATTAAAAGTATTCATTTTACATAAACAGAAAGAATTTGTTGATATGTTTTTTGTTTTATAACTCTACATTAAAATAATAATAAAGCCAATGTAATCCGCTATTATAGCTTTAATTGTATTAAGAATTTCCGAATCGAGAGATCTTATTAGATTTATTCATATCGATAGAAAGTAAAAATTGTTATTCTTTTAGATAGTTTTTCTCATTGTATGAAAATCATTCCACACGATTTAACTTTTTAACCTGTAGTGCCTTTTTTAAATCACTCATTATCTTGTATTCATATTTTTTATTATTTAATCGAAAGTTGCAATTGTAATAAAAAATAAATAAAAGTATTTGAAATCTTTATCTTGTCTTTATACATACAACTGTACATAGCGTATCATAGACGAACTACTAACTAATTTGAACCAGAGAATTCGCTCTATATAGTAACTCACTCTACCCAATTCACTGTGAAATGAGAGTAAAACTTTCGCTCAAGACGAAAGTTAGTTTTTTAAAATTTGAAGTCTATTTCCCCTGCAAATCATGAATATAGCTTTCTAATGAATGACAACATCAAATGCATAATAATTAAACTTATCAATTAAATGTAATAATTATATAATAATTAATAATTACATTTCATTTGTTTGTTAGACTTAATAAAAACATTCATTTTAAGTTTTTGACCATCAAATTGACATTCTCTAATTTTGAAAAATAAAACAGAGTACTCCTCGAATTGCAGCGAAAGCTGTTTTTTTTCTTTCTCTTTGAGCTTCTAAACAACTTTTCAAAATTACAGAATGACATATTGGAGGTAAAAAAAATTGCAAATTATTGTTTTGTGAGGTTTAACAAACAAATGTGATGCAATTGAAAGAAATTTATTTATTATATTAAAATCATACGTTTAATTATTATGTATTTAAATTTTTCATTCAATAGAAAATCATATTCGTGATTTTCAGGGGAAAGAGACTTCAAATTAAAAAAAAAACGTTCATCTTGAGCGAAAGTTTTACTCTCATTTCACAGCGAATTGGGTAGAGTTTAGGAAAATGCAGAAACACTTCGTAATTTTGTTCAAATAGTTACAATTACGTTTTTTTTCCCTAAAAGTAAACATTTTGACCTATAAATAGGCATTAGAATTATCGTCACCAGAAGCGTTGTTTATTTTACATAAATTTTTAAACATGAAACGTGCTTGTTTTTCCATAATGCGCAATGCTAAGCTTTCAAACAGCACGTTTCTCATACATATTGTTGCGAGCGTGGCCTTTGGTTCGTTATTTAAAACACAATATTAAATAATTAATATATAAGTTCTTTATTTCACTCTAATCATATAAAATTCACAAAACATTCATTTAATCAACTCAACTCTAATTATCGCTAACACTATACTTTCAATTATCGCAATCTAATTACACACTTTCGTTTCTTTATTACTTTCACTTGTTAACACTGCAACGTCTAAGACAAGACTCTTTCCTTGGCCAAGTCAAGTCAAGTCAAGTGTTTTTCACACGCGATTAACGAAATAAAACGAATTATGGCGAATTTATTACCGAATCGATATCCCGGGATATTTGAAAATGTTTACGTACAGGCTTTAATTTTGGCCTAGAATTCACTTTTGTCTTTGATTCACTTTGCACTTTAATTGTTCGAATTTGTATTAACTTAAGGTTACACGATGTCGAAATTATTACAGCCTGTTGCGCGACGGCAAGCTGTGTTCTTGTCTGTTATTTGATAATTTTGGAGTTTACAGGAATAGGGAAGTTGGATGGTAGTGGGAAGTTGTGGAACGTTAGAGATTTCCCTAGCTTGTTGTGAGTTGTAGACCGGCGTTTCTCTTTCAAATTTTTTTTCTTCTAAAGAACTTTTTAGAAAATTTTTCCGATCGAACGAGTTTCTAGACAATTCTCCAGAGACCACTTTTGTTCGTCTAAGCGGGTTTCCGTAGATTTCTTCTGCTCATCTAAACGGAATTCCAGAGAATTCTTTTGTTTTTCAAGATAATTGCTTGTTTCCTGAGAAGTATTCTTCATCTGCAGAGCTAATGAAAGCTCCAATTTCCTCATTAAAGTACCCAAAACTTGGTCCATGCTCATCACAGACTTTTCTTCAGCTTTATGTTCTTCCAAGTTATTTTCTTGTCTAAGTAACTCCACTAGAACATTCTTTGCACCTGTCGTTTGTAATAACCCGTTCCCTAACTATACTTTCAAAGCCTGTCTTCGAAGCTCCTCCAGTTTGCGCCCCATTACTTCAGTAATTCACTCACAGTTGAATATAAATTACTTTCACGATTTCAAAATTAATCACAGTTTGCATTTTTAAGTCAATTGGCACCACTTTATTTCGCAAATTTTATTTCACTTCTGACACCAGTTGTTGCGAGCGTGGCCTTTGGTTCGTTATTTAAAACACAATAGCTGCGTTTTTTTATATTGATCCGGTTCATTGGAAATTTCAAGTTGATTTGGTTCTAAAAAATGTCTATAGGTAGCTATGATTTTACATATGAGGGAAATTATCAAACTGCCATGATTTCAATCTTCACAAAACGTCAAAATGGAACTTGAGTAAAATTTGGTTCAAATTTTGAAGTTTTTACCCAACAAAAGCATAGCAATGTGATGATTTCTTATGAATTTAGAAAATCATGTAAATTTATAACCGTTTTTGACACCGACGTCAATCGATAATCTCCTTTGATCCGGATCAGATCACGGAGATAAAAAAAAACGCAGCTAATATTGTTACGTGCAACAGAAAGAGACAACTGGTGGCATCTACTGGCAATGGAGAGTAAACAACTTTAGGTTCGGAGAATCGATGATGGAATCTTCCAGAAAGTTCAGGAATAGAATAGTCAAGAATATTCTGGAAAAGCACACTCCAGAACAATCTGGAGAGTTTCTAGAGTATAAATATAACCGCCGGAAAAAGAGTCTTGTCTTAAGGGCGCCATACACCATCAGTTTTGCCGTGGTTTTAAAAACCACGTTTTAGTTGAGATAAGAACCTAAAACGTGGTCGAGAAAAAGTCCCACACACCATCCAACTTGACCACGTCTTGCCGTCATCTTGTAGTGTATATTTACAGCAACAACATGTGACCAAACATTGTGATTATTTCATGAAAACCGGTTTTCACAGAAGCGCGGGAACATTTTATGAGAGTAAAACGTGAAAACTCCGCCACTTCTCATTTATTTTCGAAAACGAAATATTTTCCATTCTGTTTCGTTGCATGCAATTTGCGCTTTCACATTTTTTATCTTTATTCATAATAATTTTAAAGAGAGTTTGATTTTTTTTTTATTATTATTTTCTTTCTTTCTTCCTTTTCTTGCCGTGTACATTTAAATGTAAAACACTCAGAAATCTCGCCTATTTCTTAGCTTATTATTAAGTTGACTTTGATTATGAACGAGCAAAACAGTAAAACCACGGCAAAACTGATGGTGTATGGCCTTGCCCACGTTTTGAGAAAGATATTTCTGGCATGACCTGAATTCTGGTTTTAGTAGACATCCGAACCTCAAAACGTGGGGTTCGCCATACACCATCAGTTTTGCCGTGGTTTTACTGTAAAACCACGGCCAAACTGATGGTGTATGGCCTGCTTTAGACGTGTCGCAGTGTTAACAAGCGAAAGTAATAAATGGGCAAACATCTTGCTCTAAAGGTCGAGTTAGAATTTTGGACGCGAGGCTAGTGTCGCGTGCGACGAGTTGGAAAAAATATGCTATCAGATTAAACCATTTAAGTTTCGCCAAATTTGTTTCGAAATTTTTGTTATAAATTAGTTCGAATTTATACAAATTACACATCAAACATTTCTCAAATTCCTTTTTTGCCTTCAGAAATAAAAACAAATCAGGCAACAGCAACAATACTTCCCACCCGTAAAATCTTCCGCGTGTTTGGCTCTTGAATATAAAGTAAACAGGAATGGTGATAAGCCAGATTTTGCGTAATGAATTCCTGGTTGTGTTGGTAGTCCATTTTTACATGTATTTACACGCCATCCGTATTCTAAACAACTTGTCAATTTGCAAGGCCTCGGTAGCTCAGCTGGTAAGCGCGCTGACTATCAACCCAGGGGTCGTGGGTACGATTCCCACCTCGGCTTGGTCCTGTGCTTCATCTACAAATTTTTCCCTTCTAACAATTTTTCCTTCCTTTCGCTATAAAATGACATGTAACTACATATCTCTATAATTTCTTTAAATTGGCTTACTAGTAATGTATCTACTATGTATCTCGCTATGATGTGCCCAGCGCTTGGCGTGCCTTTGGAACGGGCACTCAAATAAATAAATGTTTTATGTTTTTTTTATGTTTTATGCAAAAAGTAAACAAAGGTTTTGTGCGGAGCATCTGTGGAAAAAATGTTCTTTTTCTACTTTATTCTGAAACGATGCACATAATTAATTTATATAAATCTTTGCTTCAATTAACAAAAAAGATAATTTAGGTAGTGCAGTTGTTTGAGGCAATTCAATTTATATTTGCAAGCACTGACCGAACACGTCATTTCTGTTTTTTTAATTGATATGAAGATTTTACAGGCACTTGTGGCACTATAAAACTTTGCACTAAATAAAGTTCAAAGAAGTTTTGAAAAGAATTGATTCGGTATTTTTGTTAAATTTCACAAAAGAATTTTAAGTTGACCAAATCTGCTCACAAAACAAAAGCACATTTGACAATTAATCTACAGCTTTGACAATTTCTCTATCCAGCATCTCACTTACTCCTATGTATAGTCTCCTGCTCTTGACAAATTATGCTCATGTACCCAAATTTTACACGATTCAACCATTCCTGTTTGCTATATATTCTAAAGCAGGCCACAGACGATACAACTGTTGGTCCAACTGTTGTACCAATCTGTGTTGGCATACAACCGTTGTATGGTGTGTGGGCCAATTGGTACGAAGGCTCCAACAATCAAGCTCGGTTGGATGGTTGGATGTGCATTCAGGTAAACCGCTGTTGTATATGCAACCGTTGTATGGTGTGTGGGCTTGTTGTTCAACCGTTGATCCGATTTCATTAACTGTCAAGTTTTTTATTGTAATTGCGTTGTAAAAAACAAACCAAAATGGTGCCAATTAAGTATAAGTACTTCTGGGAAGAGTTTATTGATATATTATTAATTTTCAAAGACATAATCACAGTTGAAAAACAAATGCACATTTTCTTTTTTTTTTTACAACCGATGACATTATTTCGGAAGAAATCGGTCCAACAGTTGTGTCGTGTGTGGACTACCATACAAATGTTGGTCCAACGGTTGGTCAACGCCGTTGGACCAACAGTTGTATCGTGTGTGTTTGTAAGGTTTGGCTATGGCTATTATGATTACTGAAATTAATTGCAGTTTAAAAGTGAAGCGTGTGTGCCCTAGCAATCATCATCAGGCATTTTGCTGTACTTTCCACATTTTGGGTAAAGAAGAAGACGAACGTACGGCTTGTCAAAACAGGTCAAAACAATTTAAATCATAACGCCATGTTACGTTATCTCTGAACGAATATTTTTGATGAAAATTAATAAATTATGGAGGAAGAGTTGGACCAAACTGGAGAGAGTATGGATGTGCAAATAAAATTCCAAAATCGCACCAAAAGCAGGACAAGCTTAAGTTTATTTGACTTGGCTTTTGAAGGCATGTATTTATGATAAATCTTTGCGCCTGATTTATAAATTCGTTTATTGTTCACAGTAGTGCCGCCAGATAAAATGCAAAAAACCGAGTAAGTATTATAAACTCAGAATATTTGTAATATTTGTAACAATTGCAGTTTATTTTTAGATATGAGGATAACTTAATGAAAGAAGCAAGCGATTGGAATAATTTGTTAAAAGAGAAAATTCAACACATTGAAAAGTAAGCAGTTAAATTTCTACTTGGACCGCATATATTATATATATTTTTAAATTACAAACAGAGCTGAAAAAGAGGAGAAAAAGAAAATAGATAAAAACATCTTAACAGCAACACAGCGAGGCTACATTGATCAAATGCCGGATCTGCAGAAATTCGTAAATGAATCAAACGATTTTTGCATTAAAGCCTATAATTATCTTCAGGATAACGAGGGAATTGTACAAATGCATGACCAATTAACGGAATATTGCAAGAACCATCTGGATAAAGTAGCAGCTAATGTTATTTATGAAACCTTTTTTAAACACAAAACTAGAATTACTTAAAAAAATTATATTTAATTAAAACCTACATTTTTATACAGAAATAATTTAATATAATAAAATCCTACGACTTATTCTTTGCCCCAAGTTGCTAAGTACTTAAGAAGGTCTGTTAAACCATCGAAATCGGTCCGACTGTTGGGAGTCTCATTTCTGGGTATTTTGGGTAAAAGTCGGCCAGATTTTTGTTTGAAATCTTCCATCTGAGAGAAATTAAGGATAATATATATTTTCAATTATTGAATAATAAAATTACATTTTGAGCGCCAGATAATTTCCAAATTCCGTAACATAACGTTCCGGTGCCAAGAAAGGCATACAAGGTACCCCACCCAAGAGCGCGCATTGCAAGAGCTGTTCCTCCTTCCAGTAGAGCGCTAGAATTTGGTATCTTGTCTAGAAATTTCTGTTCATGCTTTTTGGCTGATGCTACTGTTTTTGAAAATCCAATCAAAGCTGAAACGCTTCCGACGGTGCCGAGGAACAGACCAGCTTAATAAAACATTTTATTTTGCGCAAATCTATATATAGATCATGTTTTATTTACCTTTAAGCCTGTATGATTTGCTTGCATCAGAATCATTGTTAATATTTTCGGTGTTATTCATTGAAAATTAAAATAAATTTGGTCTTACGTTAACTAAAACAGCTGACTTTGACGTTTGAGGGTTGGGTGGGAAGGATTCTTAATTGCTTGATTAAGTGTACCGCTGTAAAGAACCATGAAATTTTAAAGCTTCCGCGACACTAGCGCCATTCACAGTCTCCTGTAGTTCCATCTGGCGCCCTCATTTGGACAATAAAAAAGTTTGGGTGCTTATTTTTCTTCCCGCATTGCGGCGGATATTGTCGCAAATCGCTCGACTCTGGCAAATTACTTTTACCTTACAAATCGCCATCTAGGTTCTTATGTTTAATTTATTCAACAGAAAAATTGTTTTAAAATTATTTAAATTAAAGTTATAAGGCAATTATTTAAGTTATTTTTTTTAGAGTTAAGAGTAAGGTTCCTGTATTTACTAGCTCCATTCCAATAGATGCCGGGACAAAAGCAAAATGAAAGAAATTTGTTCTGGATTTTAATTAATTTTCATTGTGATTTGCGTAATTTTGTAATTATTTGTTTTAATGATCTGAGCAAATGGTTTTGCTCTTTAGATTCTGCAGAATACTAAATATATATATTTATATTATATTAGGCTTTTAATGTCCATTGCTGAATTTATTGTTATCACACAAAAACTAAGTTGTTGCGCTCATTTATGGAAATTAATTTGTTGTTCAATTGTTTTAATTGTTGTTGCTTTTTAGAGTTCCGTACCCAAAGGATAAAAACGGGAACCCTATTACTAAGCCTCCGATGTCCATCTGTCTATCTGCCACCGGGCTGTATCTCATGAACCGTATTAGGTAGACTGTTGAAATTTTCACAGAGTGTGTATTGCTACTGCCGCTATAACAACAAATAATAAAATTGAAGAAGGCCCCATACAAGAAACGTGATTTTTTCGGAGTTTTTCCTCGTTTTATTCTCATTCATTATTATTATCATAAGTCGGCATTTTTTTTTCCAAATGACAGCATTTTTTTTATAAATGAAGCCTACTCTCATTTGAAAAAATAAATAAAAAGTGCATAGTGTTAAATTTTGTACAATGGTACGGAACCCTTCGTGTTCGAGTCCGACTCGCACTTGGTCGCATTTTTATATCCTAGAGATGATATCTATAGGGTATACTACTAAGTTTGTCATTCCGTTTGTAATACCTATAAATAATGATGGTAAAACAAAATGGATTGGACACCCACGCATAAAATTTAAAAAGTTACTATTTTGATTTTTGCATGTCCGTCTGTCCGTGTGCACGATAACTCGAGAACGCGTGTACTTAGAGAGCTGAAATTTTGCATATGGCATTTAAAAATAAAAGTAAAATTAATTTCGAAAATGGGACAAATCGGGTAACTTGTCCGTAGGGTTGCCATACAAAAATTTCGTTTTCCCACTATATACTTACATATTTGGATACTGCCTGAGAACGCGTTGATATAGAGAGCTGAAATTTGTTACATGGTGTTTGCAAAGTAATAGCAAATAAAATTAAAAAAATTGGAATAAATCGGGCAACCCTTTCTTGGTGTTACCATAGAAAAATTTAAGTTTTTACGGATACTGTGAAAACGATCAGTTCTAGACATTTTTATTGTACTAAAATCTTCTTCAGAATATGAAATCCTATAAAATTGGTTATAATCATTTTTTCTGTCTGACGAACCGTTTTAGAAATATATGCTAAGAGCCACTGCAAAAATCAAAATTGCTCAAATGAGTGTTCATATGAAATTTCACACGGGCATTCATCTATAGTATCATAAGAATTGGTCTTAGACCAATTCTAACTTTTTTACTTGTTTCAACTTATTTTAGATTTATATTATGCTAATATGTATTAGGTTGCACTAGAAAGGTAAAGACGAATACGGAAGGGAAATAACTGACTCATTAGAGATTCAAACTATGAACGTTTCGCTTGTCGGACAAATATTATTCTTTTCTGATATTAGCAGAAACATGCCTTCTGTTGTGTGTTTATAAGTTTATTTAGAATTACTTGCTAGGCTTACAATGCGATCGACTTAACTGTAACTATTTCGTATCTATATTCATAATTCTTCAATTTATGGTGTAAATATAATAATCTAAATCTATTACTACTCCAAGTAAAGTATAGTATATACCTATGCATAGAATAATGTATCATTCATTACATCTGCCCTGTGATTTATTTAACTCATTCGCAGAATTCAATTCGAATGGATTCTACCTATCCGAGAAGTACATCTATAATCAATCAAAAAATATTGAATAACAAATTAGAGGTGCAAATTCTGCTTTCGATTTCTAATGTATGCACACGACGTGCAAATATTGGACTTTTCGAGGATTGTATTGTACAACACTTCTCCAACAAGTCCATCATTGAACGATCTTACCTAGCCCTAAGTACACACCTGTCTTCCTATATTAATGTATACAAGCTGCCGATACAGTTGAGGTATTTAAGAAGCTTCTAAAAATATACAATTAAAATTTTATCATTATTTAAATATATTAAAATAAATTTATTTTATCTTACCTCGTAGATCGAGTGTCGATAAAAGAATAAATTTGGGGCTAACAATTAGTTATGTACTTCTGCATGCTTGATGTGTTAAATAGTATTAAGGCGAAAGTCTGGTAATCTTAACTGAAGTCTGGCAGACTTTATATGAAAACAACTGTATGTTTTAATTATTCGTAATTAGGTTGGCTATGTTAAGAGGGTACAATCGTCACTCTTGGAATAGATCCTGTCGTAAAATTCAAAGACATTATACACATCATGCGTTTGTTGTTTCCTTTTGGCTTGAACTTTAGTTTGGTTTAGTGTGTTGCTTACGAGAACTGAAATTCATGCTCACTCCGTACCCGTCCACTTCTTCCATTTTGTTGTTTCCATATTATGTTTTTCTTCTTCTTTTTTTTATCATGTTACAATTATGCACGTATCGGTTTGTTAGACTTGCTAGACACACAGATCTATATACTCGTAACTATATATCTATAAAACTTTCTGGCCAATTGATTTTTCTCCCCCGAAAGCATGTTATGCATAACTTTGTTGATCATTTGTTAAAGAAATTATGACTTAAAATTTTGGAGTATATCGCTACCATATACAGCTCTGGTATTATCCTTGATAGAATGTAAAGACCGTTTTTCACTTAAGGGGTTAGTCCACTCTACAGACAAAGAAAAAGGCATATTTCGTGATTGATTATTTTTCAGCGAAACCATAAAATAAATTGGATTTACAAAAAAAGTGTTTTATTATAAATGTAATTGGCAATACAAAATTATTTTTTCACGGGGATATACCTACGTCCAAATAGTGACTGGGCCAAAACCAACAGCTCAATAATTTTTGAGTTATGATGAGACACCAACGTTTTTTTGATTATACTTATATATAAGAATAGCTATAGAACTCCGTACGTTTTGTTTTTGATATGTTGTTTTTTGTAAAAATGGCGCATTTCAAAATCATATAGTAGAAAATTCAATGAGGAAATCGTCGGGAAGTTGTTTATAAAAAAAAGGAACTATACAATATAATGAAAAAATCCTACGTAGTGCGTAATTCTAAATGTACTGTAAAAACTTAAAATAAATCGGTTGAAATTTGTTTGAATTATGAGTTCGGCCGACCTGAAAAATGTACCTTTCTAATAAACGCTAAACACATTTAAAGTTTGTAGAAAGTCAGGACATGAATAAGGTTTCAATACCTTCAATCTGAAACAGACGCTTCTCGAATGCTCGTGAGTCGAAAGTGACATCTCCAGTCGATGAATAAACTCTAGCCTAGTCAGGTATCAGATGCATTTATTATCCCCTGCCATATATCTGCGCCAGTCCCTTAAGTTACAGCCTACGAATGCGCCAATGGCGGATACAGGATTCCTGTGAAGGGGGGGGGGGGCGCAACTATGGTTTAAAAATGGTATATGCTGAAAACTGAACAAAAGTTTGAAGACACTCGCGTCCACTCGCAAATGTCAAATGCACAAAATTTATCATTTAAAAAATACGAGTCGAACAGATTAGCAAGTCGGCTACCACTCGGAACGAACAAAGTTGCTCAAGGTTCTTAGCCACTCCGAAAAGTCAATGGGGATGTTAGATTATTATTTTGTTTTGGTTTGTAAATGGTGGAATCATCCATTTTAGTTAGTAACACTAGGGAAATGTATTTTATTCAAATTTACGAATCATCATAAATTGTATTTTTGCAAAATACAGGAATTAATAATTTACATTTGTTTAAAATAGCAGTCAGAGAACAGATGCAACCTTGTACGTTACGTATACAACTTCGTCGGCAAGTTAAGAAAGTGTGACTTCTTTTGTTTTTTATATTATTAAACCAAGCTCAGAAGATATCCTATGAACTATGATGCAAAGCATCAGCAGGGCAAGAAGATGATAAAGAAAGGAATTAGGGAACGTGAGGAAAGTGGCAAAGCTGCCGATGTGTGTCACTCTTAAACTTTCGTAGATTGCATGCTGGAGGAAAGACAGAAGCTGGTAGTCTGTTCCACGTTCGTACAGCTCTGGATAAAAAATAATCACGGAATTTTACTCT
Source organism: Dioctria linearis (assembly GCA_963930735.1). Lineage (NCBI taxonomy): Eukaryota > Metazoa > Arthropoda > Insecta > Diptera > Asilidae > Dioctria > Dioctria linearis. The sequence goes on along the minus strand of OZ005740.1, from coordinate 324,521,654 downwards.
GCGGCAGAAGGTATTTTTAAGGGTAAAAGAATGTGCGCGGCTTGCAGTGCGTGTATTATATGCAGGAATCAGGGATCAGACTAGATATTTTATCAGAACATTGACCATGCATGTAGAAATATAGGAGCGAAACGCAACAAACATTACGGCGGTGCTCGAGTGAGTCCATATGACAAAATTTTTCCACATCGCCAATGAGCTGAAAGCTCTCTTTTAGACAATATCCAATAAAGCTAAAGTTCTGTAATCAGCCCGGCCTATATACGGAAATTGTATTCCATTCTAGGTCTGATGTAGGACTTGTAGAGGAGCGCTAGAATTGATGGGCTGAAATATTTCTTACATCTTTTTAGAAATTCAAGATATTTCGATGCTTATTTGGCAACAGAGAAGTTGTGATCTATTAAGCTTAACATACTACAAATATTAATGTCAAGAATGCATAAAGACGGTGTATCGTCAAGAAGTGCTCCATCAATATAAATGGGAGTGGAAAAATTATGGTCTTGCTTTAAACAGATGGGACAACTTTGGAACTTAGATGTATTGAATTCGATGCGATTCGGTTTGCTCCAAGCGAGGATATTATCAAGGTTGTTATTCAAAGATCTAATCATGCAATCTGATTTGACAGATGTGACATTTCCTCTGTAGTCTGCAAGATTGTCAAAGGATTAAGTGAAACCAAGGGACTGTCATCAGCAAAACAATGGATGGGATTAAAAGTAAGGGAAAGCAGATCATTAATGAATATTGAGAAGAGAGATGGAGAGATAAGAGAGCCCTGAGGCACCCCGCCATTTATTGGTTGAGATTAAGATGTAACTACATCTAATATAATCCGTATTAAGCGCCCAGACAAAATACTTTACATTCATAATAGAAGAGGACGAGAGAGGCCAAGTTCTTTAAGTTTGGCTAAAAGGGCTGAACTCCAGACACTATGATAGGCCTTTGAAACATCTAAGGCAACGATTTTGGACTCACCACAATTGAGAAGACTACGGCTTCAAGGTTCCATAAGAAAAGTCAGAAAAGAAAAGCCATATTGGCGATCGCTGTGGGTTTAATTAGTTTCTAGATACTTCATTAATTTGGAGTTAATGATAAATTCAAAAACCTTTTAAAGAATCGAAGTGATTGTAATTGGTCGATAATTTGACGGATCGCTACCCTTTTCTTTCTTGGGAATAGGCTGAACGTGAGGTACCTGGTTTCCAAGCAATTAGAAACTTTCCTGTCGAATAAGACAAGCCGAGAATTAAGCACAGCTTTTATTTAACGGGGGCTTGAAACTGTCAGGACCTGCAGCTATAGACACGTTGATCTCCTTAAGTACCTTGAACATATCTCTCGTATGGATGCGTATTGGCTCTTGTACACATCTACAAGGGAGATGTAAAGTGGGTGGAAAAGGTGAATTTAACAGTCTAAATATTAGTTTTATTCAGGGAGTCAACAATCACTTCATTCTAAAGTAGTGACGGAATAGAGGAACTGCTGAAGTTGCTCCTGATGGTTTTGACCTGGTACCAGAAACCTTTGCTGCCTTTACGTCTTGCCTAGATTCTAACATTCTGGTCAAAAAGAAATTTTTCTCTTTGGATAGTGTTTCAGTTCTGGACATGGATGTAATTGATATGTGCGAAAAGCAGACTATTTCGCTTTTATTGCTTTGTTGTTGTTAAGATCTGCTGTATAAATACTGAATGTATTGATGCATGCTCAAGACTTGTACTAAATTCAAATGTGCATTCATCAACATCCCTTGAAGCAAAACAGACCGACCAATCAAATTCTCTAGGATAGTTATTGAGACTTTCCCAATCTGCAGATTTATTTTGTTTTTATTTAACGTTTGGGCTAAGTATTCTATAAAACTATTACATTTTACGAAATAATAAAAAAAAATTATTTAAAAATTAATCTCTTGCTTTAAATGACTTGTTCCGTTGTGTAGTTTCGCTGAATTTTTCTAATTACTAGTTATGAAAGTTTCTTTAAATGTTTGTTTTGCCAGGCCGCTCCGATAATGTTTTAAGAAGCCGTCTTTACATGGAAGGCCTTTCAAAGACCCTTTGGTTTTCAATTAAAACAAACCTTCCATCGCGTTAACATGAATAGGCTTTGTCTTGTTTCAAACACCCCGAGCAAAGCCACGCTCATGTACACATATCCGCGCTTCCTGTTTTCTCTATAGGCTTCAACAACCATGACTGAAGGCCAAGGTGCTTCGTAGGGCCTGCGTTCCTAAATGTATCATATTGTACGCTTCCAGAAATTGCTACGTTTTTTACAAAAGGTTCAGTAAAATAGATGTGAATCATTTTGTTTGGAAAAATTCAGAAGATCTACTGTAATTTTTTTTCAGTGGTCTTCGGAAGGGGGTGGGGGCACCCCCGCGCCTCTTAGCTGGATCCGCCCCTGTAATGCGCTCATAAAGGAGCTCGCTGCGGAACAAGAGGGGTTGTGTTAGAATACGAAAATCGAGTACTTTGGGATTTTTATGCACATAATCTTTTAGAATATAATTCTATTGATACTAAGGTACCTTTTTAACAAGAAAAAAAAACGATTTTTTGAAAATCCTAGAGAGGCCTAACCCCTTAAGTCGACATATAATATGTGAAAGTAGGACATAGGTAGGAAGAATAACAAAACAGGCCTAGAATTGAAACTATCCATTCAGCTTGGTGAATTTCCATTTTTTAGGTGGAAGTCTGCTATAGAGGTTGGAGTACAGGAAAGGCTAGACAGGAGTTGGAAGAACACAAGTTGTTCAAAGAGCCAAGTTGCGTTCCTGGCTCTATCCTCCTCTCAAGACTTTGGATCGAGACTTATTTCGAGCTACCACACGAATGCTGTGTATAGGAAGAACGCTTTGGGCTTCTGGGCACGAAGGAGTGGACGAAAATGAAAAAGCGGATAATCTGGCTAAAACCGGAGCCGACATTCCGTATACTGGTCCCTATCCAAAATTTGGCCTACAAAAAAGCCACTTTAGAGTGGAACTACAAAAATTGGCAGACAGGCAACTAGATCTCCCCTGGTGTAATTCACCTATTCTTAACTTAACCTAGGACGTATAGGTACGTCAACTACATAATTGATTATCGCAGTTAGCCAAAATTGTGTACTGGCATAATCAAGTTCTACGCCCCATAATGGATATATGAACCCGATGCTACAAATTCCGTTTGAATTGAAATGCCTGAAATGACCTATGAATTATTTTGTTGTTGCTAGAGAACACTTCAATAATTTCTATTCTATATATTTACATGAATTAATCAATTAATATGCATACGTAGGTATGTGTATGTATTTATATATGTATGTATCAACATCTACTTTAGTTCCACACAAATTTTATCTACTTTTAACACTCCAAAAAACTAAAAAAAGTTTAAAATTCGTTTATCGTTCAAAGGACACAGAAATTAAAGTTCACATCGACTACATAGTTAATCTATCTCTGTATATCTGAAGCCTCAATCTTGCTGTGTGGTGTTCAGAAGACGGATAAAAACAGCATCTTGCATTCCGACATGGTCAAACAGTGGGCCACGGGGGAAGTAGCTGGAATTCTCTTTGAATTCACCGCAAAATGGCGAACTTCTTCCTCCTCTGCGCAGATAGAAGCCAACCTTATTTATCTTTTTTTCTTTTTGTTGTTGTTGTTGTTGTTGTTCTTATTTTCTGAGCCCCATAGCTATCGGTCAAGAGAATACCTGCATCCTTTGGGGGGAAAACAATAGCAAGCCAGACGGTGACCAGTGCAACAACAGATGCAGTTGTCTATAAAGACCCAAGAGATCCGCCCATTTTTCTCCACCAGTATACTTCGATTCCGGTAGGCATCAACAACAACAACAACAACAACATGGCAATGGAGTGGAAAACTGAGAGCCGCAAAATGCGAAGGTAATTAAAAGTAGCCGCATATGTGCCCCATTAATTGGTGTATACTGTGGAAACTATGCCACAGCTCACAGCCATGGATCATCTCGCTCGAGTGTGTATATCTACACCACCCTTTCTGTTTCGCACTGTAATCGTTATGTGGAGCAGTGTGGAGGTTGATTAATTATAACGCACGCGCTCTGGATGTAGTCTGGAAATTTTCAGAATGGTCACATCACAGTCCAGCAGCAGGTAGGTAGGTAGGTAGGTAGGTAGGTAATCGATGGATTACGAATGGACATTGGTGCAAGAAGTCTAGTCAGTGGCTTGGCGTCTTGCTTCTGTCGGCACAAAAGTATGATGAAATGTTGGTCGGTTTGAGCGTTGCATTCTGTTGCGCTCCCCCATGGGACTGTTTGTTTACGCTACCAACAAAGATGGCAGTTGAAATTTTCTTAGAAATCTGATAGAGGTGCTCCCCTTCTTTTTTAAAATTGCATCCTGCAATTAGAATAATTTCTCAATGTAAAGAGGATGTGTAAGGAGAGGAGGAGGAGGAGGTGGGGGTGGTTTGTCGGTGCTGTACAGTATGCAGCTCATTTAATTGACCTTTTGCACGTAAAGCTGTCTTTGCTGGAAAACAATTTCCTTGTTTATAACAGGAAACAGGAGTATGGCGCTTTCAGTGGTAAAAGGAAGCTTTTATAAATATGTTTTTTGTTTTTTTTTTTTTTCATTTGTTTGGTTTGTACATAGATGACCATGCAGATTCCTGAGATTTTTCCTGGGATATTTATGGGCAAAAATATATAGGAAATATTTATTTTGAGAGGTGGGTTAAAGTAAAGAACTCAAAATTCAGAGCGATATCTAAAATTCTTGGAGATTTTTAGTGCAGTAGATCCTTGTATAGAGGTAATACTCGTATGACGCGTACAGGTTCGTATAATACAGATTCGTATAACGTGGTGGAAATATTTATGGCAGTGCTCATTTAAATCGGAATGTATATGTATAGTCCAAGAGCCGGCTGCATGTAAAGGCATGAAACCAGGGCCGGATTAACCTATAAGCACACTAAACACGTGCTTAGGACATAAAGAGAAAAGGGGCACCAAAAAAGTGGATAGAGAAAAAGTTTCAGACATTTTGTAAACAAAAAAGTTTATGAAAAGCTTAATATTTTAGTACCCGTTTAAGTTACCATACTCTTAAAGATTATGTTTTATTTATGATTTGTTTAGCTAATTTACCACAAAATATTGTACAATACGATTGGAACTTGTTAAAAGCAGTGTGTAAACGTGATAAGTACTTGCTGATATTATTCACTTCTTTTATTTCATACCCCGGTATTCATACCAATCCTGGTTATACTAAGATGGGGTCACACAATGACGAAAACCGTGATAACAGCCGGTATCTTTAATAGTCCCGGTTTTACTATCTAATAATTTTAGCGCCAGTACAATAAAAATTTTGGTGGATGTCGACCTTATGAAACCTTCTAGCAGGTCACCATACAGTGCGAAAAATAAGCGAGATGCTTTCTTAGGTTAGGGCAACGAGCACAGGCGCGTATCGAGACCTGCAGCCTAGGAAGGGTCACAACTAAATCGTTCGAGGGGGAGGTAAAAGTCGGAAGAAGTTTCTTTTAAATAGTTTTTTCATCATATTTACGTTATATCACAAAATCCAATTCTCAGTTTGATTTGTAAAACCTACCGATAATATCCGACCTCAGGGTGGACATTAAGGACTCATAACCAGATACGCCTACTCTCTCTGCACGAGTAGAAATAGCTGCGGATGCAAGCGATGCTGTCACGGGTGAAATAATTGGCTGAGAGTTAGCTTGCTCCTTGAGTCACATTTAAAGGAATGCGAGTAGGAGTGCATGATATGTTACTGACTATTTCTTCTGATGGGAACTTAACTGATCTTGCTTTCGTCTGAAAAAAGTTGTCCGCTTTACACTTTTGCTACTATTTCTACTTCCATCGCTAACTGATATAGCAATTTTATCCTTTTCCAAGAAAATCAAAGTAAACGTGAAGTTAAATTAAACAACAATACTTGAATTAATACGAAAGTACAAGCAAAGCAACGCCAACTACCGCAGAGGAAACCGAATGGATTTTATTTTTATAGTTTTGCCGTAAAAATTCTATATAAAAATTCTAAAGAAAAATCTTCAAGTAAATTTCCAACAACAAAATGTATGATAGCTATCATAAATAGCTTTCGCGACCAAGCCCAGCCAAAACACCTGAATCAATATAACTCCTTGGAACCATGGTCGGCCACCAGGGCCCGGGCTCACTAACACGGAGAATTGTGGAGTTGTGAAGATGAGAGTTCTTTTGACACTTAACTCTCCACTCGGAGTTCTGTAACTCGGGGAATTTGTATTGAGAAGTACCAAACTTTCTTTTCCACTCGACAAAACTCTCGGCTGTGTTAGTTGTGGAGAAGTAAGAAGAAGCTGTTTTTGTTGTATTTTGTGAAGGTACGTAGGTACCTAGGCTATATTTGCAAAAGGAAATTATGGAAATCTTTGCAATACTTACAGAGAAATATTAATTTTGGTGTCTGAACTAACCCGCTAAAAATTTTAAATCACGCGAAAATGGTTAATTTGATCTTCTTTCAGGACAGAAGAGATGCTATACAAAATTTAAATATGCACGTTAAGTCTTGTACGTAGGATTAAAACGTATCTACATTTTGTCCCCTAATTCGGTATGTAATTAGTTTTAGAGTCCGGTAAATGGTTTTTGGAGAGAACTGCAAAAGAATTGAATCAGTCCTTCTTAAGATGAAAAAATGTGGCCGCATTTTCGTACAAAAGTGGACATATTTTCTACTCATCATTATGAAGAAGACGTGGAAACTCCCTTTCCATGAGAAAAATTTTCATAAAAGAGTACTTATGGATGTGAAACAAAGCACGGAAGAAATATATGCAAAATATAGGAACTGGGGTATATATGACCCAAATGAAAAAAAATCCGTCTTTCGGCAATAAAAAGTTAGATATGAAGTTAAAATGATAAAAAAAACTACATCACTATATTACTCGCTTCTCCATCCCCAAAAGACCCTCTCCGAAAAATTTTTCATCTATATTTTTGTACTCTAGACCCAAAATCTGAAGGAAAAACCCTCAATACTCTATGACCCTCCCACGCAGAGTTAGCCGTCCTTCAATATTTCGATACTTCCCACGTTTTCCTTAACTACCCAACTATGTTAGAGAATCGCAAATGGAGATTTAGGGAGTTTTAATCGGGGAAAACGAAAATTCTCATCTCTCAAACTCCCAAACTCTCAGAGTTGCAGAATCCGGCCCAGTAGTGCATGAAAAATCTAAAGAAAAATGTCAAATCTTTCTAAGAAAACTAAATGCTTGTGACCTTGTCCGAAAGAGCGAACCACCAGAATCAGTCCACCAATTCGTTTGGATTGTTGTCGGTGAATAGTTATTCATTAAAGCTCTCTTAGGAACAATTTGCAAGTATATTTCTAAGAAAACTTTAATGCTTCCCTACGAACGTAAAACGTTTGAACAACTCAGGTTTGAATCAGTGTCGCCATGGAAAGTTAACGGGTGGCTGGACGTTGATTGCATAGAACTAGGGTTCTACTGTGATAGGTGTGATAAATGACTTTTCGACACTACAAAAAATTCAAGAAAATTCTAAAAAAATCATATACGTCTCAAAGACAAAGAGGTACGATCAAATGACCATTTTACACACTCCAGAATTCACTATTACTATTCAAAGAAGGCAAACAAACTCCGAACCCAGCGCTAACTGTTGCCGCAGATTGGAAAAGTGCGTTACAGCACCAGCATTAATCGCTGGCGACAACTACACATTCTGTCCGTACCATCCTGTTAAACTTTTAAAACTCATTCTACAGCTCAGCACCGCATTCAATTCATCGCGAAGTTGAGGTGGCGCTTTGGGGGAGGTCATGACCCCCGTGAGCGTCCCCCTGTATACGCGCTGGAACGAGCACATAATACCTAGAGAAAAATCATATAGGTTTGTCCGGCTATAAAGTCCCATAACATATGCTATAAAAACCAACACCACACATTTGAGCAAAATGGACAATAATTGTTCCCCACTAGGATTTTTATTTTTAAGCGAAAACTCGAATGTGCCGGAGCGGAGTCGAGTCGAGTATGATCTGTTTATATTTCTGATTGGTTCCACGCAATTAAGGGAGCTCTAATTGGTTTCACCGAACTATTCTTGCTAGTAAATTGTTCAAAGCGCTTTGATCTACTACTACTTCTCTCTTTCAGTTTTGCATTACTAGAGTCTTAGTTTTAGCTGAATTTTTTTCTGTTTTAATGTATACATCTATTTTCCTTCAACAGATAATCTCTTTTACTTGCGTAAAAATTTGTTGACGAAGTGAAATCTTCCGGTTATTTTAGTATGTCAGTAGATTCCACACCAGATCTATCACATATGTGGACCAGTTAAGTGTTGCACTTAGATACTTAAAATGGACAACCTTGTGAACGATTTTTAACTTTCTTAGAACCGAAAAGCCATAATGGGCCAAGAAATGGCTGCTGACATGTTGTTGCGTTATAAGAGGATGCAGCAAACAATTATTGAAAAAAAAAACAAATTTGCTATATATGTACCCTGTGCAGCCCATTCATTGAATCTAATAGGTGAAAGTGCTGTGGACTGCAACCAAGAGGCAGTTAGTTTCTTCTCGATGGTCCAGTGGTTATATAATTTTTTTTCAGCATCAACCAGACGGTGGAAAATCCTTAACACGTTGACGCTCACTTTGAAATCGGTGATGGACGACAAAAACGACTTTTTGTTTTTTTTGTTAATTAGTTCGTTCTTGGGGAGTTCGATCAAGATATCATACTTACAGAATAAAATTAATATATTTTCCACCAAATATTCCTAAAAAATTTTGGACGTCTATAGCCGTCATTTGATTTTAATAGCTTCGATTTCACTGAAACACAAAAGACGTCTATAGACGTCTTGGTAGCTGTAAAGACCATAACGATATTTGTTGAGAATAATTTAGTAAAAATGAAATAAATATATTTTTATAAACATAAAACTATCCATCACCTAAAACTGTTGGACTGGTCCGACGCCTAATAGGTATGGCGGGATGGTATCAACGATTCATTCTATGCTGATCTAACTGCCTCCATTACAGACACTCTGAAAAATCCCAGTCAGTTCCAATGAAACCTGAAGCCCAGACGTCTCTGGAAATGTTAAAACAGAAAATTACCTCTGCTCCGTTGTTAGTGAGCCCAGATTTCACCAAACAGTTCGTTATCCAGTGTGATGCGAGCCAACAAGGTATTGGTGGAGTGCTGTTACAACTAGATGACGAAGGCCACCACGAGAAGCCGATAGCCTACGTCTCCAAAAAGTTGAATACAGCACAGCGACATTACACAGTCACAGAGCAGGAATGCTTAGCGATCCTAAGTGTACAGAAGTTTCGGCCCTTCATAGAACTTATGCCGTTTAAGATAGTGACTGATCATCCGAGCTTGAAATGGCTGATATCTCAAAAGGACCTCAGCGATAGACTTGTTCGGTGGAGTTTGAAGCTTCAAGATTTCGACTTCACAATCGAACACAGAAGAGGAAGCTTGAGCGTCGTCCCGGATGCTCTGTCAGGAATCCACTGTGACAGCTTCTCACCATATGAAGATCCTGGTCCGGAAGTTGAACTGAGCTCCCCATATTTCAACTCGTTGGAATACGAGGAGTTGATGTAGAAAGTTAACTCAACTACTGTGTCAGGGATGGCTTCGTCTATATTCGGATTGGAACGATTAAGAAGACACTTATACTGGCCACGGATGACAGTTGATATCAGAAACTACGTAGGATCCTGTGACGGCCCCAATACCACTTTTAGACCACCTATGGGAGTTCAGTCTGTGACAGAAAGACCTTGGCAAAAGCTGTACGTCGACTTTCTAAGCCCATATCCCAGGTCAGTGAAAGGAAATGTCCGCATACTACTAATTCTTGACCACTTCTCTAAATTCCCGATTCTCAAACCGATGAGAAAGGCATCTATTCTTAATGTATGTCAATTCATCGAGACAGAAATAGTTCATGTGCTCGGAGTTTCGGAGACGATAGTCTCTGATAATGGAGTCCAGTTTTGCTCGGCTCAGTTCGCCAAATTACTGGATAGGTATGGGGTCAAAGACTTGCGAATGGCAGTCTACTCGGCGCAAGCAAACGCCTCAGAGCGAGTGAACAGGTCTCTATTGACAGGGATTAGGGCATACATCCAGAGGGGTCACACTAAGTGGGATGAGAAGCTAAGCCACATAGCTAGCTGCCTCAGGAGCTCAATCCACCAAGCAACCGGCTTCTCACCCCACCGGCCCCACCGGCCCCACCGGCCCCACCGGCCCCACCGGCCCCACCGGATACTTTTCGGTCAGCAGATGATTGATCATACGCGTTCCTATCACATCCTTAGGAACTATGGAACTCTTAATGAACCTCTAAGAGTAGATGCTGAAGATAAACTAAGATTGATCCGTGCGAGAGTGCAGGAAAATATGAACTATGCGTTTGAACAGGGTTCAAAAGCTTATAATCTTAGAGCGAAGCCTGTTAGTTTCAAAGAGGGTCAAGAAGTGTACAGACGGAGTTTTGTCGGAAGCAATTTCCAGCAGCAGATCAGTGCTAAATTAGGACGTAAATTTGTGAAGCGTCGGGCTAAGTCAAAGAAAGGAAACTCCTTATATGAGCCACGCCAAGAACATGAGGCCGTGATATCCATATTTCTGGGACGTTGTAGGTGTAGTGCAAATTTCAATCCTGGTAGCCCTTATAAGGCATCCAGCCAGCTTAACTGGTAGCTACAGGATGCCGATGTGCCGCTTAGGACCCTCCCAGCCTAGCGGTCGGCATACCTTTTGGAAAATAGACACGTTATACCCCAATCCCTCGCCTGACAGTGCGCCAGAACCCCTCCGACATGGTACCCCTCGGCAGATAGGTTGTCGTAGGAATTCCACTTTCATAAAGCCTTTGTAAATTTAAGGAAGAAAATCTGGTACGTCGCTACCTCAGCGACGCCTTAGAGACACACCCTTGAACAAGCGTCGGTCGGAGATCAGAGTGAGTGGGCTGGGAAAGCTTTGCGATCAATTGGTTAGGTTACTGACCGCGGGGTTCCCTCGGCTAATCTCGGTGAAAGAAGGCAGAGGGTTACTGGCCGACAATATTTTTTAGGTTACCAGCTTGTCGGTACACCTCTGACTTCCGGCACGGAAAATCATGTCGAGGTCTGATCAAAGATTGATGGGACTTCAGGGATGTGTCTCCAATTCGGCAGACTTCAAGTAGATCAAATCGGCCTGGACAATCCTCCTCATTCGCCTGGCATTATTGATAGGAAATGCTTTCATGGGTCGTGGCGTGGGTCACACATTGGGCCCCTGCAGCGATGAGGCCTATATTTTAAGACTGGCTAGCTAGAGTCCAGTGCCATAGTGGAACCTCTCAGAGGCGCCTCGGGGAGGGATCCTCATCAACAAAATTCATGTAAGTTGCTGCCAAATGTTTGTTTGATTATATTATATACCCTTTTTGCAATCTCTTTCTAATTCTGAGAATAACTGAAAAAACCGACTATATTAATTATTAAGAAATATTTCGTGATTTATTTTGTTTCTGTTGACAACGCTATCAACTTAATTATTCTAGTAAATTCAGTTTCACACTTGAAAAGAGACTGAGATAAAATGTATGAAATGTTTGCGGCTATGCACGTCATTAAATTCTACGAGCACCTTTTTGCAATCTCTTTCTCATTCTGAGATTAACTGAAAAAGACGACTATATTAATTATTAAGAAATATTTCATGATTCATTCTAAGAACAAGATTGAGGTAATATGAAACAAATGAATTTAACGCTGATATACAGTTTAATCACTGATTTAGAATGCTAAGAATATAGGACGGCTATAGCAGTCATTTTCATTTGTAAGCACTAGTGTTGGACGGCTATAGACGTCATTTACGTCAACGTGTTAAAGGTTGTATTGGAAACGAAAGTGTCTTAAAATCTCTCTCTGACACCAGATGGGCGGCACATGCTATGCCTACAGAAACAATAATGAAATCTTTTCCTAAAATTATAGAAGCACTTGTTTGTATAGCTGAAGACCAATATCAAAAGGGAGACACGAGAAGAGAAGCATATATTATAGCCAATAAGATGCAAGAATTAGAATTCGTCTTTATGTTGAATTTTTGGAACGAGATTTTACAAAATTTTCATAAAGTAAGCCAAGTCCTACAGAATGAGGATGTCAATTTAAAAGCGTGTGCAGATCTGTATGAATTAGCTGATCAACTGTGTACTTCATGAAATCAATTCGAAAAATATGAAGCAGGTATACAAAAGAAATGCTACCAGATGTGGATTACAAACTAAATAAAACTCGAAAGTGTATCAGAAAAAAAGGTATCCAATGACGGTGATGCGCCAGAATTATACTTAAATGCGCTTAAATTTCGCATAAATACCTTTTATACAATTATAGATATACTACAAACAGAGATGGGAAGAAGAGGACAGGTATATAAAGTAATTTCAGAGAGATTATCGATACTAAACGATGTGCCACATATTGTCACCTTATCATCATATGAAAGTGAATGGTACTTCTCGGGGTTGTGAAAACCTGATTACTGCTTACCTAGAAGACTTCAACAATAATTTTGCAGCAGAGCTTCAGTCGTTTCATTCTTATGTGCGGCATAAATTCAGTGCAACAATAACTGTAAAAATAAAATTCACTCATGCAGAACTTTATAAAATATTTGTAGAAGACAATATTGAGTGTGCCTTTCCAAATGTTGATATTGGATACCGCATATTCTTATCATTACTGATAACCAATTGTTCAGCTGAGAGTTCCTTTTCTCCGTTAAAGTACATAAAATATCTCAACAGAACAATTACGCAACAAGGCAGGCTTGATGCTATATTTGTACTAAGTATAGAAGCGGATGTGTTACGGAAAATTAGTTTTGAGGATGTTATCAAAGACTTTGCCACTAGAAAATGTAGAAGAAAACTTTTGTTTAAATAAATTAATTGGAGATTTAAAAATATAAACATTGTTTCTATCTTGAAGACATGTTTAGAAAAATAAAATGTTATTTTACGTTTTATATTTGTTAATATTTTTAATATTGAGTTAGATATAATATGGGGGCACCAAAATCGTTTCAGTGATTAGGGCCTCTAAGGACTTTAATCCGGCCCTGCATGAGACACATATAAAATGAAAGTCTAAAAATATCTTACAAGAAATGAGGAATAAAGGGTGACCTCTGGGCAAATAACATAACAGATGTGGATGTGTAAAGGTATAACTATTAGATAATTTACGAGTTTTACAAACCGACTAGATGATTAGTATGCCGCATAAAAAACAGCGAGAATTTAGCGGCACACACGGAAAGAAAAATTTTCTAAATATCAAGAAAATAGACTATAAAATCAAGAAAGTAGAGAACGATTCTCGTCCAAGTGATGAAAAGATCACATCAATCGGATGTCGATTAAATTTAGAAGAGAAAACTCCAGAAGATGCTTCTTAAATCTAATTATTAAATTACTTGATTCTAGAAATCATAAAGTAAAATCGTGAAATATATTCTCATTGAATTTCTTCCCTTAAGAAACTATTTTCTGAGATCAAGAATGTTTTACTCGAAATGAAATCTAAAATCAAGAAATAATATCTTAGATTAAGGAGTTTTCTCGTATAGTTTCTTCTTATATTACGAAAGTAGGGAATATGTTTTGCTGATTTTCAGTGACGTAGAAATATGATGGGAAATTAAGAAACCAATCGTGTAATTTTTATAAAATATTTATTATACCATAAGATGAACAAAGATTTAAGGAACCTATTGTTTTTATATTAAAGGAATTTATGTAATATCTATACGTAATTTTCACATTCTTAGTAAATGACGTAATTAAACGATAAAAAGTATATAAAAAAATAAAGTAAATTAGTTAGATATTTCTTTTTTTGAAAGATTTTCTCCCATCAGCCAAAGTATTTATCCTGACTATCATTAATGCTGTACTTCCATATCTTTTTGTCCTTTCCTTTCGTTCATCCGGTGAGCAGTAAGAAGTGATGCAAAGCTTCACATATGTTCAGGTCTCGTCTGTTGTTTCCTAAAACGTGATTTAAGAGAAAAATTGACATTTAAAATGTGGTTATCGTTTTACCTTCGGTTCCTAAATCTGCTGATCGAAGTGGTTCTTTTGCACTCTGTTGTACAAGAGGAACAAGCTTTCGTCTAAAAGTATCCCAATTCCTCAGCAAGCCATTGGAGTTTTTGAAATTCCCCTCAAAGTCAATATCTATCTGTAAATAAGAGAACTAAGCATTCATTTAAAATCACGATGAAATTAGTAATTACCAATCGATCGCCAAATTGCCTTGTATATGCAGGCCATTCCTTAAGAATATCTTGAAGAATTAAACCAGGTATTTTGAAATAATAAACCCTTCCCTGTGAAGATTCTTTTTATTTAAGTTTGACAGTTTCCCATGACTTTTCGTATAATTTAAGCCCTTCCTTATCAAGTTCATACGTTTTTTCATTCAATATCGGTCGTTCGGCTTTATCACAAATTGCTTTTATTTTGTCCAAGATTCGTCGTGGTGTTCGTCTTACTTTTTTTAATGGGAATAAGCCCACCTTTCGCAGGTTGCTAGCCATTTTTTTATACTTGTGGTAAAGTCGACCTTTGCTTGTATCACCAGATAGAAGGAAATAATAATCCTATATATAAATAGATAATACAAAAGATATCTAAATAAATTTAAAAGAAGCCAATTTTCGAGATGGGTTACTTGCTTTTTTTTTCGTTTGGAAATTTTTCGATGATCCGTAATTCTTCTTATATAATCGGCATCTTTCATAAAGAACGTATTTGTCGTGTATGTTTTAACGATATCATCTATCAGCTTCTCTCTTGCAAATGGTGGTAGGTTTGGTTGTTATCCTTCCATGCTTTTATAATAAGTTTTCCTTCAGCAGTAGTCAAATAACTGGAAATGTCCTAAAAACTTTATGACACAAACTCTTTAGTAATGCTCAACAGAGTCTAATTTTTGGATACATACAAATCCTGCACTTTAAAAACTGTGGCAACTTTAACACTTTTTCACTATTAAATAATTGCAACGACATCAAATGCAACGCCCTTGTTGCTTGTTTGCTTGACAAAATCAGAACTAACACTAACTGACTGACAGAGAAAACAATACAACCGAAATCGTTTAACTTTTTACCGTAAGTAAAGATATTCTGAAGTCAAATGGTAACAGATTGAAATAAAAATTAACTTTCTGAAAACAAGAAAATATTTTCTAACATTTTCTGAAAGCAAGAAAATATTTTCTAACATTTTCTAAAAACAAGAAAATATATTCTAACTATTAAACTATTTCTTAAAATAAGAAAATTCTTTCTGATTTCAGGAAACGTAAAATGATCTTATATTTCTTGATATTAGAAAACAACCTTTACTAGTGTTGAGAAATTAAAGTGTCAGTTTAAGAAGATTCGGCTTAATTTTAGTAAATACTGATTTAAATAAGAACATTTTTCTCAAATAAATTACTTCTGAAATCAAGAAAATCAGTTCTCGACTCCTAGAAAATTATTTCTTTCCGTGCACAAATGTTAATGTTGATTGAAAATCCTAAAGGAGCGTTTACAATGGCAGAGTAGAGTGAAGTCAACAGATGGCATTTTCTGTCATTATCTCACCAAAATTAGATTAGGAATTTTTAAATTCTGACGCTACTATGTGATATCCACACTGGTGGGAAGCGCGAAAAACTTATATTAGATTGCAAGTTTGAGTAAAGGAGTAGTGATGGGGAAAATTTGAAAGCGTATCGATGAATCGACTAATTCAACTAATTGCAGAAAAAAATTGACGACTAAAAAAAATCGCCAAAAAAATATATCGATGAATTGACTAAATTTAGTCGTTTTTCCTATGTAAAATCGGCTTTTCAGAGTAGCACGCTATAATGACTTCGAAAGCATTTTGAAGTAACGCTGTGAGCGATTGATGATAGCGTAGAAAGCAACTTGGTTGCACTGAAGAAGAAAAAGCGAAAAAAGTGATATTAAAGAAAATATTCATATGTGTACGTATATACACGGTCAGATACACGGTGGATTATTCCTGAGGCTTTTAAAACACCGAAGAGATTTAAAATATTATGTATACTTTTTTATTTTGTAAAATATGTAATTACATTGCACGATGTTTTTATAATGTTGAAATTCGACACTGCAGAATTTTTTAATTTTATTCTAAAATGCTATTTCAAAGGCAAATATAACTGTCGACTTCTTATCATAAAAATCAATTATTATATTATTTCCAAATTTTTTCATATATTATATATTTATTTAAAAAAAAAAATGGGTAATGAACTTTGACGTCGTATTATATAAACAATATTTTTAATTCAGTAAAAATTTGAAATTTCAATATAGTATTTATTTATTTATTTATTCAAAAGTTAAGACGTATACGATACAGTTGTTCCATTAATATACTACCATTTAATTATTACAATCTTTTAAAAATTATTTAGAGAAACAAGAAATAAAGAAGAAAGGAAACAAGTTGTATGAAATTATGAACAATTTTTTTTTTTTTTTTTTTAGATATGCTCACCACACTACTTAGTTAAAAGTTAATAAGAAATTCAGGTTTACAATTTCAATTAACAATAATTCTGGAGGTGAGTTAGGGAGAAATAATATTAAAAAAAATACGAAAAGTAAGAGAGGGTGAAGAATGATGAGTTACAAGAATATGAAGGAAAACTCAGGAACGTGAAAATTATTTAGTAACCATTAAGAAAGAGAGGATATAACATAGTGGTAACCTTAAATCTCAGACACGTAATATGGAAGTATGTAAAATTATACCGGAAATAAATTGCTAGAGGATATTTCATTAAAAATTATTTGCTTGAAACTAGCGAGGCTTCTATTATTAAATAAATCGAGATTATTAAAGAAAGTATTATGACTTTTTTGAATACGGAAGTTGGGTGATTTATTTCTTAAATTAGTTTTGGCAAATGGAAGATTAAACGTGTTGAAATTACGCGATAGACGAGATGATGGAACATTAAAGCTTAGGTTCGATATTAATTCAGGACAATCCACTATGTTGCTAGTAATCTTATACAAAAAAATTTCATCCAAAATAAGTCTGCGGTTTTGAAGTGTAATCATTGAAAAATTATTTAGTCGTTGAGGATATTCGCATTGAGTACCGGTTAGTTTATATTGGAGATATCTTGTGAAACGCCTTAATGGAAGTTCCAGTTCATTTATATATATGGAATAAAACGGATTCCATACTGGTGAGGCATATTTCAAAATGCTTCTTACAATGGAGTTAAATATTGTTATATGCGAATGCGCAGATTTGAAAGATTTACATGATCTAAATAAAAATCCTATGACTTTGAAAGCTCTAGCCGTTATATAGTTAACATGAGAAGAAAATAATAATTTATCGTCAAAAATAACTCCAAGATCTTTAATTTCATGCACCAAAGACAACGCGGCATTATTTATTGAATAATCAAATTGAAGTCTCTGCCGTTTCCTATAAAAGGATATAAATTTGCATTTGGTAATATTAAGGGATAGGAAGTATTCTTCGCACCAGTTTTTCAATTTATTTAGATCATTTTGTAATATTGGGCAATCATTTACAGTATTTATCGCACGAAAAATTTTCGCATCATCTGCATAAAGAAGGCACTGTGATTCCATGCTTTCCGGCAAGTCATTAATATATATTGTAAATATGAACGGACCAAGAACTGTACCTTGCGGGACTCCCGAAAGTTGTTTAAAAGGCATAGATTGAAATCCATTCAAAACTACGACACTATCTCTTTCGCTTAGGTAAGAAAACATCCATTTAATAACATCCTCATGGAATCCCAAGGATCGCATCTTTACTACTATCCTTTTATGTTGAACTTTATCGAAAGCCTTAGTAAAGTCAGTATGTATAGAATCAACTTGTGTACAGTTATCCAATGCAGTTGCAATAACATCCGTGAAAATTGCCAAATTAGTAATAGTCGAACGCCCAGGAATGAAACCATGTTGGCATTGATTAATCAAAGCATTCGTCTGGTGAAATAACTGTCCATATATATTTTTTTCAAATATCAAAGCAAAGCTGCTAGAGATAGATATGGGTCGGTAATTGATTACTAATTTAGGGTCACCTGCTTTATAAATAGGTGTAGTAAAATATCTCTTTAAAATCTTAAGAAAAATCTTTTTCCTAATTGACATATTGAACAGGTCGGCTATAGGGATTGAGAGGGCTGCAGAGCATTTTTTGTAAAACAAATTGGCAATTCCATCAGGGCCAGCTCTTTTATTACCATCCAATTTAAAAATAACCTGTTCCACATCCCATTGAGAAACAATGTTAAAACAAATAGATGTATTATAGTTATTCGGAGAAATGTTATCGTATACTAAAGCACCAGGCACCGATTGATATACTGAGCCAAAATATTCAGAGAGCATATTACATATAGTATCAGGGGAGCTAGATATGTTGTCTCCATACCTCATGTATTTGGGAAACGAATTAGTGGCTTTAAGGCCTTTAGTAAAGTTCCAGACTCCCTTAGGGTTATTATTAACGGCAGTCTCTGTGTCCACTATATAAGCTTTGTAACATTCTTTTAACAGTATTTTAGAAATTTTTCGAAAATAGGAAAAAGTCTGATAAATCTCAGGATTTTTAGTGCGAATATACATATTTCTATACTTCTGTTTCAATTTCATTGCCATACGTAATAGTATTACTATTGTCACACAATAAGCGAAAGTTCTAGACCAGGGGTCGGCCACCTTTTGAGTTGGAAGAGTCAAAAATTACAATTTACAAAATTTCAAAGTTTTTAAAGAGCCACACAATTTTTTTTTTGCCAACAATAAATAGTACTCGCATAAATAAATAAATTAGATTATGTATATATGGCATTATTAGATAATTAAAACAATTAAACATTTACTTACAACACTAACTTGTATTTCAATAACAAACAATTGAGAAAACAAATTCAATGGCAGCGTTGGCTTTGCATGGTTTTAGAAAGTTTGTATAAATTTGGCTCATAACTTGTTTGTTTTAAGTTTCAAAAACGTCTCTAAATTTTCATTCGTTAGTTGGCTTCTTAGTTTACTTTTAATTATGTATATTCATGCAAGAGAACGCTTGCTTGCACGAATATGTCGATCCCAAGATAGTCAGCACTCCAAATGCCAACTTCTTTACCTCACTGTAGCAATCTGGAAGACTATTCCATGCGTCGAATATAAGTGCCTAAACTCGCGGCATTCCTATTAAAGCTGTCCAATTTTGTTGCGTTACGTATATACATTTTTGGACCTCCAACGAGCTTTTCAACTCTGTAAGTTTTCAACTCCACAAAGCTTTACTTTTTAAATAGATCAATTGCATTTCTACAGATCCAGTATCAATTCCAAATGGCTCAATGTGGATTTCGTTACTATTTGTGTTGAGAGGATTACTATGAATGCTAGAGCGGTTTTGTTGGTTTTGAATTGCTCAAATCTGTCAGCAAATTCATCTTTAATTTTTTTTATAACTGCGCTGAAGTAATTCGTGTCTTCTGCAAAGAGAATTAATTGTTCTTCAAAACAAGCGAATTCTCCTACCAAAACATAGGCTGGGTTTCCCTTTCCTTGCAGTTTTAGATTCAGCTCATTTTAGATTCAGTTATTTGAGTTACGGTATGGAATTTTACAATCATTATAAGTTTTTAAAATACCAAATAAATAAACATAACCTTTTTCTGGGTATACTAACAGATAACTAATAAAAAAACAAGAAACTCTTTTCCAGTTGAGCAAAATATTCTGATTCAAGTTCTTTCACTAAGATTTTCGAATCAATGGTTGTCAACGTAAAGTATTAGACACTTTTTATTTTTTATTATGTTGATCTGAGCTGAACTATGCGGCAAACTTCAAATACGCAGAGCAAAATTACATAAATCTTCAAGCCTCGATTGTTCATATGTTTTCTGAATGCTTAAATTTTGCGAAAAAATTAAATATCGTCGTTAAAATTTAAATATTATTGAAAAGAAAGCATACGCCATTCATTAAAAATTGCTTTCTGATTTGTAGTAATATTTGGAAAAGTATCAATTAAAGGAAGAATCGCTTTTTTACTGTACTCAAAGTGTTTCAGGATTCAAAATTCAAGTTAAATGAACATTTAATAAATATTGATTTTTTTTTAAATAAAAAACTGTATCCATCTCTAAAACAAGGTATCAAAGTATCCATTTCAACAATAATAATTAAAATGTATCCAAAATGATACAATTGTATCCAAGTGGCATCACTGAGTATAAGTGGCTGAGAGATAGAATCGGTCCCTAATCCTCGTTAATCGATTCAGAACGATTTTTAAATGCTTTTTTTTTTTGATAATAAATACTATTTGCGTATGGAACTAAAGAGTCGCAGCTTCACTTCCAAAGAGCCGCATGAGGCTCGCGAGCTGCAGGTCCCCGACCCCTGTTATAGACCCATAAACTAGTAACTGTTATTACGACCCAGATTCCTTTGGTTGTATTACAGAAATATGCTTACCTGAGAATTATAACGTCATTAGAACGTTCTATTTCTCAAAACACATCACAATAACATCACATATGGGAACTGTAAATGTTATGCGACTTTTTGAAAAATCCTGAAATAATAGTTAAAATTTACCATTTTTTTTACGTCATAAGATAATAGTTTTTTATTAAATGTATTTTTTTTTAGACATTCATAACTATTACCGAAGGCTTTTATTTATTTAAGTTTTATGATAGGAGTCCCAAAAGACTTTGTTTTGATTTTTGAAAGTCTCACAGTAACAGTCTTCACATACTTTTATACTTTTAACTCAATTCTAAGAGTTATCACAGACTTTTATTAATAAAAGTCTCTTCATAAAACTCCCATAAGACGTTTAATTTTTTAATCTCAGGATAACTGTTTTAGAAAACTTTTATTAATTTCAGTCAGTCTATAATTGCTACCTAAGAATTTTATTCATTTAAGTCCCATGATAAAAATCTCATAAGACTTTAATCTTTTCAATTTTTCGATAACAGTCTGACCGGGAATTTTATATTTTACACTCAGTTTTAATAGTTATAGAAGACTTTTATTTATTTAAGTCTCATAATGGATCTATCACAGATCTTTTATTCTTGCAAATCTTGGTATTTCATTCTCGGTTTTAGGAATCGGATAGCCCGCAGACCCGGGTATACGGATATTCGCATATTAGAAAAATTAGTGACGAATTCACAGCCAAGTGATCGATCCACGTAAATCCACAAATGAAATCCCTATTTTGAACTGTAATGAGGACTCATAATAAGAGTTTCAATAATTTTTTTTTATTTTAAAGTTAATTATAACTGTTACCGAAGATTTTTATTTATTTAAGCCTTTTTAGCAATTATTAACAATTTTCCATTACGTCTCAAGTCTACCATTCAGTCTTGATGGGACTTTTTTAGCTGATTGCAAAAAATAACAGTTATTTACGATCCCTAATCATATCTATTCAATAATTTTTCAAAATTCCTAGAACGTTCTATTTCTCAAAACACAGCATAAAAGCTGCCAAATTTAGTAAAGATATTAATAATCTCGATAACACACATGCGTGCACACAATATACCTACAGAGTGCTTCTAAAACAGCAACGGTCGTTTTGATGACGATAAATATAAATGAGAAAAATAATGAGATTATTTTAATATTAAAAAAAATCGAAAAACCGAAGATAAATTAAAAAATCGCACGAAAATAATCGACTAAAAATATCGGCTAATCGGTTATAAAAACATCGATGTTTTTAGTCACTCGACTAATTTTCCCCATCACTATAAAGGAGAGAAAATGCAATCTGGTGACTCCACTCTACTCTGCCATTGTAAACGCTTCTTAATTGTTCTGAGCATGTCGGAACTCGGAAGTGGATGATTCGTACCTATATTTCTTAATTAAAGCTTGAAGTCGCACCTTCTGGAATATAATGGTAAGCCACAGTGAATATTGCAACAAAAAAAAAAAAAACGTGGTGGACCGAGCTTTTCAACACGTCGCTTTTATGTTATATTGGTTTATATCAAATTCAAATTGATTTAAAATCGTTAAAAATAAAAGTTTTTAAAATTCTTCTGTTCTACATCATTGACCGATTCTAACAAGTGTAGGTTCGATACCTGTCCGGGAAAAATAAATCAAATTAAGTATTTGCGCTATACAGTTTTTACGAGTAGATGAAATCTATAGGGCATACTAAGTTTGTCATTCCGTTTGTAACAGCTAGAAATAATAATGGTAGAGCAAAATGGATTGGACACCCACGCATAATATTAAAAGTTATTTTGATTTTTGCATGTCCGTCCGTCCGTCCGTACTCACGATAACTCAAGAACGATAATACTTAAGCTGCAAACACTTCTGTATGATAGCAGATAATTGGGCTGTTGGTTTAAAAATTCATTTTTTTTTTGTAATTATTTACTATATTAGGAACAACTTTTCATGTTAAATATGCTTCCCAAATTTTTTTTCAACAAATTTCCCGTACATTTTTCCCGATAGGAAAAATTACCTGTCAAAGCTGACAAAGTTCCAGCAGAGTAGAGAGTAGACCTACTCGAGTTCAACCTCAATCTGGTCAACCTTACCAACTTTCCCATTAGGTTCTTCATAACCTGATCTCATATATTCTACAGAACTGTCAAAGTTGAGGTTGAGGCTGAGGTTGGAAAGGCTACCACTGTGTTTCCCGCTTTAGAGAGCTGAAATTTTGCAGATGGGCTTTTAAAAAAAAGTAAAATTAAATTCGAAAATGGGACAAATCGGGTAATTCCTTCGTAGGGTTGCCATACTAAATTTTTTTTTTTCACTATATATTTGGACACGGATTGAGTTGAGAACGCGTGAACGTAGAGAGCTGAAATGTTATACGTAGTGTTTTTATAAAAATAATAAATATAATTTCAAAAATGGGCTAAATCGGGAGACCCCTTCTTGCTGTTGCCATATAAAAAATTAGGATTATTACGTATATTGTGAATACGATCACTCCTAAATGTTTTTATTGTATTGAAAAGTTCTTCAGAATATGATATCCTATGAAATTAGTTACAATCATTTTTATTATCCGACGAACCGTTCTAGAAATATATGCGAAAAACCACTACAACGATCAAACTTGCACTGATTGGTGAGCATATGTAAATACATACGGGTACTCATCTAGGAATTGATCTTCGACCAATTCTAGCTTTTTTACTTGTTTTTTTATTAAGCATCATAGTATTAAACAATCCACTTTTTTTAAAAAAATAACAAACAAATAACAACACAATACAGTCAATTGTAAAAATACACTTCACTTTCGAAAATCTCATGTTCAGAACAGTACATCCAATACATAACTCCCAAAGTTATAGTCTCTAGAAAGATAATCGATTGTATATTACGTTATTAGTAGAAAAAGTATACTTGTGTGCCACTTTTCTTTACAAAACAAGTAAAAAAGCTAGAATTGGTCTAAGACCAATTCTTATGATACCCCTAGCCTAGATAAATGCCCTTATGAAATTTCGTTTTGTCACCCTTCTGTGCAAGTTTGAGTTTTGAAGTGTTTTTTCGCATACATTTCTATAACTGTTTGTCGGACAGGTAAAATGATTATAACCAATTTTATTGGATTTTGTATTCTGAAGAAGTTCATAGTACAATAAAACTGTCTTGGACTGATCGTTTTTACAGTATACGTAAAAAACCTAAATTATTATATGGCAACACCAAGAAGGAGTTGCTCGATTTAGTCCATTTTTAAGTGCGTGTACAAAATTTCAGCTATCTAAGTATACGTGCTCTCGAGTTATCGTGCGCACAGACGGGCGGACGAACATGCAAAAATCAAAATAACTTTTAATATTATGCTTGGGTGTCTAATCCATTTTGCTCTACCATCATTATTTCCAGTTGTTACGAACGGAATGACAAACTTAGTCCTGTAGATTTCATCTAGGGTATAAAAATTGACGTGAAGTGAAAAAATGTGTGTTCCGACACTGAATTTTCGTTTTAAAAATTTATAAAAAATAAAAAAAAAATGTCTAAACAGTCTTTCACTGCAATAAGCCTACAACTAATTCGAAAGCCATCATGTATCGCTTTTGGATATATCCCTGAGGTGTGGATGAAGGTGAGGGCTACCTTCGTTGCGAAGCCTGGTAAGGCTTCTTACATGGACCCGAAGAGTTTTCGAACCATAAATCTCTCCTTTTGAAATGCCTGGATAGGCATTTGGATGAAAATATCAAGGGAGTAGCCCTAAAGGCTTCTGCCTTAAACACCTTACAGCACGCTTACCGGAGGGGCAGATCTACGGAGACGGATCTCCATTCAATGGTTACTGTTGTTGAGCAGGGACTGGATCGTGAACTGTTTACCTTGGGAGCCTATCTGGACATCGAGAGAGCTTTTAACGGGGCCACTCCCCGAATCGGTATGTGATGCAGCTCATCGACATGATGTTGACCGCACTGTAGTGCGGTGAACAGACCAAATGTTAACACGACGATACTTAACTGTGGAGATGGGTGGCCGAACCTCTCTCAGTGTGCTGGTGGAGGGAGGATGCACGCAAGGTGGCGTGTTTTTACCAGTACTCTGGTGTATATTGGTTACTCACTCATCACGAAGCGTATGCGGATGACATCCCTCTGCTCATTTCCAGGCACAGCCTGGCTGCTGCCTGTTCCTTCATGCAACGAGGCATCAATATTGTGTCGGACTGGTGAGAGAAGACGTAAGCTTGGGTACTTTGTTCTTCCAAAGCTCTTTGAACACACTCTGAAACTCTCTCCTCATGTCAAGCACCTTGGAATCTAGCTTGACTCGAAGCTGACATGGGGATTGCACGTAGAGCAAAAAGTTAATGCGGCTATGAGGGTCTTCGCTCAATGCAGGAGAACCTTTGACTACACATGTGGCATAAGACCGAGGGTTGTGCACTGGATGTACACCTCGATCGTTAAACGCGTGTTCACATATGCCTCCTGTGTATGGTTGCCGAGGACGCTTGTGCGGACTGCAATGCGGAAGGTGGTGGGCCTGCAAAGGCTTGCCTGCTTGGAAATTACGGGCTCCATGCGATCTACGGCTACTGCTACTCTTGAGGTCATACTTAATCTCCCATCCCTGGATGTTGTCATTCAGTCTTTCAGGCAGATGTCCAAAGGGCTGTGTGCAGATTGCGCTTATAGGAATGTTGCGAGGATGGCTGGACTGGCTCTTATCATTGCTCCCTGGCGTATGGGATGGACTTAGACAATCCTCTGGCCAGAGTGCCACGTGATGCGATGGTACCCGAGATTCTTTCCTGTAAGGGAATGGTGGACTGAGGGATATGCCTTATCGAGCCGTCTCCGGTCCACTCTAAAGGCTCTCTCTTTATGTTTTTTATAAAAAATATAGCAGTGTAGAACGAACAATTTTTTTCGTTTATAATAGCATTTTTTTCGAAGAAAATAGTATTATTCACTAGTGAGGACTTCTAGCATTTTTTTTTATTTTTATTTTAAAGCTAGAAACTTTATCTACCTATGTACAAAATATTGCGATAATTTCCGGCTTTATTATCGAGATCTGAATTTTTAAAGTCACCGTATACCCAAAGTAACCTGTATGGTTGCACTGCACAGAGGGGAATTTATGTTTTTTTTTTCTACTGGGATCTCTATCACTTTTTTGTTTTGTATCTTTTTTTGAAGCTACAAAAAATTGCGATGGCTTCGTTGGAATTTGGCCGAGATAAAGGCTATCTATATGTGCATCAACTTAATTAGAAAGTGATTTAACGAACCATGCAATCTAATTTTGTTAATTATTCCTAAACGACTGGGAATAATGACTTGTGATTTTTCTTAAATGAAAGATTACAGATTATGTATAAATTTAAGAAAAAAATTACTTAAATGTTTCAAAATTTAGCAGAACGATGGCGTTGAAAGTAATGCAATGACCGATGAAACATAATATGGTACGGAAATTAGAATCCGATTGAGGTTTATAAAAAAGAATTATTTTTAGGACAAATAGGAATTGTAATTACTTAACTACTTCTATTTAGCGCTTTTCGAATTAAAAAATTGATTTCAGAAAAATTATTTGTCAAGGAATCCGAAAATTGGCGTTTTTATCTCCACCTCCTAATCCTGCTGGGACCACCCCTGGTGTTGCGGAATATCTTAGCTATATTGTGAAAAAAGAATTATTGAAATCCATTAAACATTTACATTGAAATATCGATTTTGGGATATCAAGATAATTTTACGTTACCCGAAAAAAGCTCAATTTGGTCGTCTTCCAGGACATAAGAAATTCTATAAATTTTTTTTTAAATATAAACGTTGAAGCTTGTTTGTATAATGAAATCACACATTTTGCCCCTAATGACATACCTTTCCTAATAGCTTTTAAATCCGAGAAATAGTTTTGGAGATAACTCGAAAAGAAAGGAGACCACACCTTTTTAAAATAATAAATCACCATTTTTTGAGCGAAAAAGTGGCTTTACTTTAATCGTGTGTTTCCGAAGAACCGTTACGTCCCCGAAATTTGTCACAAAAAAGGAACAAAACGTTCACGAGGGCAAAATATATGTAAAATGATGGAACGGGTGTATATGACCCAAGCTCCAAAAGTCCTTTTTAACGGTAAAAACGTATGTATGAAGTTGACAGGATCAAAAACGAACGTCGCCATTCGATCACACTCTTTTCTCGGTTTCATTTGATACCCCATACGCCTCATTTTGGACAACCACTATGAGGAGTAGTACAATCCACCTCCCTCCCCCTCTTCCCTCCCGAGTGTTGACGAAAGGGCAAGCTATTTTGCCTTACGATAATTAAATGACGTTCGAATTCAAACTACTTATAATTTAATTAATTATTTCAAATACAAGAAAAACAATTTTTAACTTAAATAAACTAAACTAATTCTTCTTTAAAAAGTTGCAAGTAATCGCGGTGATAATTTATTTATTTATTTATTTAGAACTTCATCAAAGATCTGACTACTAAGTTTACAAAAAGAAAAAAAAAATTATACATATGTAAGCAATGATAATGACCAAAAGTGAACAAACAATAATAATAAAATGAAAAGTAACTTTAACTAAGCTGATCTCTTAATTGACTTTTTGAAAGATGAAAGTCAATGCAATCAAACTGGTTGTTAAAGAGACGAGACATTGATGAAATCGGCTCGTGAAAACCATAGTTCGTACTATGATGAGGAACGACGAGGAAGTCGTGGTTCCTCAAGGAGCGCGCAGGAATAGATATATTGAAAGTATTTAAGAGCTCAGGAGAATTTGTCGCTCCCTGTATACACTGAAACGCAAAAACAACTCTAGAAGTTTTTCGCCTATTTTCAAGAGAATCCAATGGAAAGAGTTTAAGCCTATCAACATATGGAGGTAAAATAATAGGGTTATGCCAATGAAGTCCACGCAGAGCAAAACGAATGAATCTCCGCTGCACAGCCTCAATACGATTTATGTATACAGCATAAAAAGGAGACCAGACCGGACTGGCATACTCCAAAATAGGTCTAACGAATGTGCAGTAAAGGACCTTCGTTATGAATGGATCATTAAACTCTTTTGACCATCTCTTTACAAACCCCAGAGTAGCATTAGCCCTGGCAACGATTGTATTAATATGATCCTCGAAGGAAAGACGTGTGTTAAGGAAGACACCCAAGTCCTTGGTTTTGTCAAGTCTAGATAATAAGCATCCATCTAAGGTATAACTGAAGTTCAATGGCCTCCTTTTACGAGAAAAGGACATAGCAGTACATTTGTTGATGTTGAGAGGAAGACAGTTAATAGCACACCATTTATGAAAGGTGTCTAAGTCCAAATTTAGAATTCCACACTCGTTTTCATTAGAAACAATACGGAAGATTTTGGCATCGTCAGCATAGCAAAGTATTCTTGAATTAGTCAAAATCAGAGATACGTCATTAATGAAAATAATAAAAAGGAGTGGTCCGAGATGGCTGCCTTGAGGAACACCAGAAGTATTATCTATTACGTCAGAAAGAGCTTCGCGAAATATAACTCGCTGCGTACGATCCGATAAATAAGAATGAAGCCAATTGACAAAAACAGAAGGAAAACCAAGAAGAGTCAGCTTATGAATCAAGATTTTATGATTGATTCGGTCAAAAGCTTTACTAAAATCCGTGAATATGCAATCAACTTGCTTTCCGCTTTCAACTGCAGAAATGCAGAAATTGGTAAACTCTAACAAATTAGTCGTAGTAGATTTACCCTTCGTAAAGCCATGCTGAAAAGAGCGCAGGAAAGGCTTGCAGTGGAACGACAAAACATCGCAAACCATGGCTTCAAATATCTTACCAATACAACATAACTTAGCGACGGGTCTGTAGTTAGAAATGTCGCACTTATTACCCTTCTTGTGAAAAGGAATAATCAAAGACAGCTTCCACTGTTTAGGAAAAACACCACAGGTTAAAGATAAATTAAATAAATAACACAAAACAGAAACGATGGACGTAGCACAATGTTTTATGAGCGTGGAAGGAACGCCATCCGGACCAATAGAAAAACTATCAGCTATGCTTGAAATGTACTTGAAGACAGACGCTTCATCGAACAACAGGTCCTTAGGTTGAAGAGAAGTCATCGGAAGCTTCGTCAAATGGATAAAATCGTTATAACTAATATCACAGTGGTTATCACAGAAGGCAGTTTTAAAGAAGTCACCAAAAAGATTGGAAGTCTCCAAGGGATCAACACTATCTATGTTTCCAAGACGCAACGATGAAGGGTATCCATCACAGTTGCCAACGTGTTCACTCCAGATCGATGATAGCCGCACAGAAGATGCCGGAAATTTCCCAAAAAAGCCAGGCGTGTAGAGATCGTGATTATTAGTACTGCCAATATTTGAGCTACTCAAGACGTTCAGTGGAAGAATAATTGAGCAACTGCGTTCGCTGATAACTTATACAAAGTTTGAACACCGAGCATTAATCAAATTTTTTTCCCCGAATACCACAAATACAACTAAAAAACATCATTGATCTACAGCCTAAATTTAAAAATTTATAATTTTATAATTTTTGTTCAACTTTTAAAATTTTAAAAATTTACATAGTGCTCCATTTAATTTCTGCTAATAATATTTCTTGGCGTTTCCTTTGTATGGATTGACATAATTTATGTTAAGTGAACAAAGAATGACAAATTAATTATAAACAATAAAGAATACTAAACTTGTTTTCGTGCAATCAGTAATGTTCAGAAATGTTAAATAAACCCTCTTATCATTTCCTCCCGTGTCCACAAGTATAAATGCTTATCTCACGTAGGTACAAGAATTTTACACATCATAGCTTATCCTTTTTGTGTATAATCTAAGCTTTTTCTTCCTCATTGGCATATCCCTTTTACTATATAACCTAAGGTTTGATTGCATTTTTCGTCCAATGAAAAAGCTTGGTTAAGGTTAGGTTGTACTAGTACTCGGACACTTAACGTTTCATCTTACTTTGTTGCTCAGTCATTTTATTGCTATTAAGAATATGCATTATATTTAATTTTTTTATTATTATTTAAACTGTTTACATTTAGCTAGTAAATATTTTTAGGTCATTTAATAATATTTTGTTATAGTTTTGGGGTTTGAAAAAAAAAGTTCGCTTTTAACTAGTATTCGGACACCAACATTTAGTATTCGGACACTACAGTTTCAGTGTCCGGACATAGCTTTTTGGAAGAAATTTAATATTCATTTTTTGTTAAAAATAAAAACAACTGAGCTTTTTCATAAAACTATATACATTTTATTAATTGAAAGAATTATGAACACATATTTAGGCACTTTTTCTTAAAAAAAAAAACTAAAGAATTCATGCAGGCAAATACTTCAAACTTGGTAATAATGAAAAAAAATACCTAAGTAGTTTTAAAAATATTATAAAGTAGATAACTAAAAAAAACAACAAGTCTCAAAAAGTTATCGCATATCAGTTTTGTTGTTATTATTTCGAGAACACGAAGTCTTTGCTTGCGCTCCTCGTAACATAATGAAAACATTGAAGTGCACTTGGGGTAGTACCACCAACCATCTGGTGCAAGAATCCCAACCAATTCTTTCAAATCGTCATCTTCAACATCGCTTTGTAATTCAAATTTACTTTTAATTGACTTTTCTTTAGACTTTGCTCCTTTTTCATTAGTCTTCTCTATACGGAATCGAATTGATCCCGCTTGGGTTTTATCTTTTAGAGTGCATATTTTTCGCCATCCCTCTGAAGATATAACACTGGGTGATCTATCACTAGCAATTTTCTTAATTCGAGTTTTATCCCATAATAAACTTACTAAATTGAGCTGGTGCACGGTCTTCTGCTCTAGATCGAAAATGGAGTTCATATCGCAATACGAGAGGGAGCAGTCCTCTGCGACACACAAGAAGGACCAGTCGTTGGTGACACACAAGAAGGACTAGGTTCTGAAGAAATAGTTTCAACTTTTTTAACTTATATTACTCTTACTAGTTGCAACTTTCTTCAGTTATTCAAATCATATGTGCCTCACGTTAGATTGTTGAATGTAAGATCTATGGTTCTGGTAACGCTTCTGTCTAAGCTTCGGTTACCGGCTTCCTTGATGATGTCCAAAACTTGATTTTCGTGAATATTTCTCATTGAGTGTGAAACTTCTGTACTGGAATTGTTTCTTGCATTGTAGTTGGTATTATCAGCATTTCGAGTAGTTGCAAAATTTTCAACCACAGTTTTCACACATTCACTGAAAACAACTGTTTTCGGGTCGTAAGGGTAAAGCCCATATTTCTTGAAATATTTTTTATGGTGTTTTCAAATTTTTACATTTCGCAAGATTGCAGTTTCCAGTAAAGGTAAGAAACCACTTTTTTGTTATAAGTTGGCCAACATTCTTGACTGCTATTCTCGAACAATTTTTTCTAACTGAACGTCAGTTGACTGCATCATATGAGTGGAGTTTGGTGGCAATGCATATATAAAATTATACTTTTTTTCTTGTAATTTTCACACAGCTCTAACGTCAGGTGTGACTTATGGCCGTCTATAAAAAAGGTGCATGCTGTCTGGTATTTTCTTACTCCTCGAAACACCGATTAACTCCGCCATTAACTACATATTCGAAAAGATATCGCTCCTCATCCATCCTTTTTCTGTTTTTCCCAAAAACAGTTTCGCTGGCATGCTATTTACAATATCCTTTAGTGACGCAAATATGAAAATGGTAGCATTGGGAAACATTTTTCTGCGTGCAGAAAATAAAATTTTTTTTTCTGGTCTAAATTTGATAAACGTTTTTGAATCCACGGCATTTAATTACTTTACTGGCTTTCGGGCATAGAAAAAAACTCGTTTTATCCCCATTTAGTAGTCGGGCAGAATCATTTAATATGTCGTCTTATCCGATACTTTTTGAATATTGGTCCAGGTCTCGAGCCATTGCAAAACCAGTAATCACTGCTCTGCCTTTGGTCATACTTCCTGCTTGTCTTGCAGCCAATGATGTGCTTCGTTTAAAGAAGGAATTGAGCCATGTTCTTCCTTGTCGACCATCTTCTTAATATGTTGCACAGTGTTGACCAAGTATCTTGTTTAAGTGAAATTCCACACTTGCCCACAACATAATTATTTTTCAGCACACTTCATAATGGTCAATTTATTTTCTCTGACATCGATGTAGTATAGCTTAAGTCATCTCTGCATCATTAGCAGATCGTTTTATACGTTTTTTTGGTTTGTATCCATAAGTACCTACTGTCATCCATTATTTTGAAAATTATTAAATTATTATTTTTATTAAATTTATTATTATTATTATTAAAATTAATCGATTATGTATTAAATATTTTTGTCCGGACACTGAAACTGCCATTTTAGTAGTCGGACAGCAGAAATTGAATTTCTTAAAATGCATCCGAATACTAAAAGTATAATAAAAAAGCATGTTTAATTTTTTCTGTCCTATAAAAAACTTATTTTATAATTGCGTTAGAGAGAGAGAGAGAGTACGTAGGAGACAATCTCTATTGAAGCATATTTTCAGTGTCCGGACAGCCTGTCCGGAAACTAAACAAAATTGTTTTTTTCTGTTTTAGTTTCCGGACATTCAAAAATTTTATGAATTTAATAAAAATTCATATTTTTGATTTAATACTAATAAAATACAGCATTTAACCAATACAAAGACAGTTAAACTAAATAAAGCAATACTTAATAATTTTATCTCACTTTCTCTGATGTCCAATCAGGGGCGGATCCAGGATTCTTGTGAGGGAGGGGCGCAACTTTGGTTAAAAACAGTATAAGCTGGAAATAGTTTAAAAGTTCGAAGACACTCGCCACCACTCCCATCTGTCAAATATGTACATAAAATTTATCATTAAGATACGTGTCGATCAGATAAATGAGTGGCTACCACTCGGAATGAAGAAAGTTGCTCATCGTTCAACTTTTGCCACTCGCGAAAGTCAAACGAGACCTTAAATTATTTATTTTGTTTTGTTTTATAAATAATGGAAGTGTAAAACTTCCAAATCATCCATTATTGTTAGTAGAAATAGGGAAACACATTTTATTCAAATTGACGAATTAATCATAAATTGTAACTTTGCAAAATACAAGAACTAAAGGGATACGTACTTTACCTCTACTAAAGTCAAGAAAGTTTGATTTTTTTTATATATATTATTAAGGTAAGTTAAGGGGATACCTTATGATGCAAAGCACAGCATGGCAGGATGGTGATAGGGAAACGAATTAGGCAACGTGAGGAGAGCGTCAGAGGTGCTGAATGTCACCCTTAAACTTTCGCAGATTGTATGTTGGAGTAAAGACAGAAAATGGTAGACTGTTCCACATTCACACAGTTCGGAATAAAAACCATCACGAAATTTTACTGCATGGCCGAAAGTAATTTTATGCGCGGTTTGCTGCGCGAGTTTTGCGTGCAGGAATTATGCTGCAAGGGATCAGACGAGATATTTCATTAGAACATTAACCACGCATATAGCGATAAGGGAGAGAAGGGCATCCATCATTCAACGTTGTTCGAGTGAGCAGTGATGCCAGATTATGCCATGGACTAACCACCCAAATGAAGAAAAAAGATCGCCCAAAAGGCGCCGAAATGTATTGTTTACTAAGGATGAATTTCTGATAAAGGGGTTGCCATTTGATTAGTTTTTAATGATTTAAGCGATTGTAGATTGCATAATACTAGTAAAAGTATACACGCGCGATACTTTTCTTTACAAAAAAAAAAAAAACTGCCGCCAAATTACGGCCATGTCCGAATTTTCGTTTTAAAAAAATTTATAAAAAGTAGATATATTCAATTTTTTAAATTGCTTTCACTGCAATAAGTTGATAACTATGCTCCCTTAAAATGAAAAAGAAAAAATATTGTAAATGTTAAAAGTTATGAAAGAAATATTGAAACGGTTTTAGTGACAGTCCACCCAACACCGCACCAACAGCCAAAAAATCACTATTTTCGATTTGAGCGGCTGTAAACATTACTGAATCTCTCTGAAATTTTGCATAGAAGTTTGAATGACATTATCTAACAAATTCTAAATGAAATCCATACATTTTTGGGCCACCCTTACCTAATGTATATTATATGCTTTTGTTTTTTCTGTGAACTGAACATTTTCTGAACAAATATAAAATATTACCTTAATTCCAAACTTTTTTTTTTTAGTTAGAATGACATGTCCAAGAATCATTTAATGTGAATAAAATCCATTTTCCATATTTTTCATATTGGACATCTGAGTTCACTATAGTGCAGACAGCAGGCAATTCAGAGTTTCATTGCTATCCTGATGAGATCGTCCTGCATTGCTAATCGAAACATGCAGTATGCTCTCAAAATTTCTTTACGAAATTTAGATTTTCGGCTTCAAAGCCAACTCGGTACTTGTCTTTCAAACATTGCACGCAGTAGACGGAAAATTGCCTGTATACTTGTATATTATACGGGTCTCGAAATACTTAACCCCACCCTCTTCTATTTAGTTAAAATGAGATATCCAAGAATCATTTAATGTGAATAAAAAAATAAAATTTTTTGTATCTTTAAATAGAACCCAAAAAGCGCAGAAAAATCGAAGCGCAGATTTTGTAAAAAGATAGCCCAATTTGCGGAAAAGCGCCCAATCTGGCATCACTGCGAGTGAGTCGATATTACAAGTTATTGCCACATCGCCAGTGAGCTTGGAGGCTCTCTTTTGGACGGTAAGACTGCGCGACCAGCCTCGGGCCCAGATATGGAAATTGTATTATATTCTAGGTCTGTTGTAGGACTTGTAGAGGAGCGCTAGATTCGATGGACTGAAATAATTCTACACCTTTTCAGAAATCCTAGATATTTCGCTGCTTCTTTGGCAAAAGATGTAAAAAGACGGTGTATCGTAAATCAGTGCTCCATCAAAAGAAATGGGAGTAAAAAGCTATGATTTTGCTTAAAAGAGATGAGATAGCTTTGGCACTTAGATGCCTTGAATTCACCGGGAATCGATTTACTCCAAGCTAGAACATGATCAAGGTCGTCATTCATTGATCTAATCAAGCCATCTCGATTGACAGATGTGGCATTCTGTCTGGAGTCCCAAGAATGTCAAAAGAGTAAGCGAAATCAATGCTACTGTCATAGGCAAAACTATGGATTGGATTAAAAGTACGGGAAAGAAGATCATTAATGTAAATTAAGAAGAGACATAACAGAGCCCCGGGTCGTCTCGGCATTTATAGGGTGAGGATCTGGTGAAACCTCTGGTGTAGTACAACCGGTATTATGCGATCAGGTAAAAAACTTTTTATCTACAATAGAAGAATAGGGGAGAGACCAAGTGCTTTCATTTAACTAAAACGGCTGGATGCCAGACTCTATCAAAGACCATTTAAATATCTAGAGCAACGATTTTGTGACTACAAAACACCAACATCGTGTACGGTTCGAATGTTCCGTAAGAAAAGTCAGCAAGTCTCCATATTAGGGGTCAGTTCGGAAGCCATAATGCCGATCATTGATAGGTTGATTGGTTTCTAGGTACTTCATTAATTTGGAGTTAATGATAGATTCAAAATGCTTTGAAAGAATCGAAGTGATTGCAATTGGTCGATAATTTGAGGCGTCGTCGCTACCCTCTGCTTTCTTAAGAATAGGCTGAACGTGAGCTATTTTCTAACCATTTGAAAATTTTCGTGTTGAATAAGACAAGTAGAATAGTTTGCGGAAAGGTTTAGCTAAAGATCAGGCATAGCTTTTAATTAACAGGGGTGGGAAACAATCAGGACCTACGGCTTTGGAGACGTTGATCCCCTTAAGGACCTTGAACACATCCCTCTTACGGATGTGTATTGGCTGTTTTATAGAGAATTTGAAGCGATTCTACCAGTGAAGATACCAGCTTGATCAAGGGAGTCAACAACCACTTCACTAATATTAAGTAGTGAAAGTATAGAGGAATTGCTGAAGTTGTTCTTGATGGTCTTGACCGAAGACCAGAAGCCTTTGCTATCTTTGCGGCTTGCCAACGTTCTGATCAAAAGGAAATTTTTCTCTCTGGATAATGGACTTCTAGGTGTTCTGTGCAGTCTTGTCGACTTGTTTCAATTCTAGAAATGAATGCAATTGATACGCGCGAAAAGCAGACTCTTTCGCTTTTCTTACATTACTTGGTTGAACTTATCGTTAAACCAAGAGCGATTTTACTGTTGTTGAGATCTGCTGTAAGAATATGGAATGTATTCACACATGCCAAGATTTCTCGAAGGTTCTGATTTAGAATTTCCCAATCAGAACTTAATATTGTTGTTGTTTAAGGTTTTTGCTAAATATTCTACTATTGCATTTTACGAAATAATAAAACTGTTTTTCCAAAATAAATGTCTTGCTTTAAATGTAACAACTCACTACATCAATTTGTTTGCCGTTGTGTTTTCAATTAAAACAAATCTCCCATCGCTTTTACCCGAATAAGTTCTGCTTCAAATTGAACGTTTTCAGAAATTTTTATCTCTTTTGCAAAGAGTGCAGTAGAAGAATTCAGAGATGCAATTTTTTTGTGGTCTTCAAGGCGGGGCGCGTGCCCCCCGCTAATTGCACTTTACATAAAACTCGTGTTGAACTTACTGACGTGAATCACACATACACATACATACACAGACTGGTAAGTATTTTCTCAAAATAAAATAATAAAATTGGTCATTAGCACGTCCTCAACACTAGCATTATAAAACTACTAGTGCTAGCACCATAAGTGCTATATACACAGTGCTATAAACGTATTAAGCACCATTCTTATAAGGGCTTAAGTGCTGAGAGTAATAGTGTAATAACGATGGTTTTGGAAACTTCTATAACACCAAATTATAGCTTAAAATCTAAGTTTTATTTAGAACTTTTACAACAATTGAGAAATTCGATCAACACTGTGGGAGTTTAATGTGTCTGCGATTTAGTTTCTTGACATTTCTGTATATAGTGCTAGATGTTAACACAAAGATGGACAAATTTCAGTGTAAAATCATAAAAAGAAATACTTCTATTCGTCGAAAAGTAAAAAAAAATTTTAGATATGAAAAGCAAGGCACACATTTCAATGCTTCTCTTAATGAAATCAAAGAAGCAAGCTCAAAAACGATCAATATTTGTACCATCCCCAATTAAAACCTCGGTCGAAATCAAATTAGTCTATAGAGTTAGAAGATGATATTTATTCTGATAATGCATCCCTTTCAAAAGATGAGGACATGAAATGATGATTTTCATAAAGATTTGAAAGCTTGGTTAATTTCCTTTAATATTAAACATGCTGCTTAAAAGAACTTTTAAAACTTACAAACAAAAGATTGCCCTCTGTGTTAGCAGGTTCGTATCCAGACCTGCAGCCTAGGGGGGTCACAACTAAAATGTTCGAGGGGAGGAGGAAAAAGTCGGAAGTAGTCGCTTTTAAATTTTTTTTTATCATGTTTAAGTTAGATATCACAAAAACCAATTTTCGATTTGATTTGGAAAACCTGTCGATAGTATTATACACATCAATGTCGATCAGAGAGTGGACAAAAATTAAGGACTCATATCCAGATACTCTTTCTCGTGCAAAGATTGTAGAAATAGATGTGACACAACCGATTCTGTTACGGACGAAGTGATTGACTGAGAGTGAGAGCTGGCACCTTGATTCGTATTCAAAAGAATACTAGTAGAAGTGCATGATTTGTACTGACTATTTCTTCTGATGGGAGCTTAACTGATCTTGCTTTCTTCTGAAAAAAGTTGTGAATGATCTTATAAGTCCTCCGCTTTACACTTTCTCTACTATTTCTACCTCCATCGCTAACTTATATAGCAAATTTATCCTTCTCATACAAATTAAAAGTAAACGTGAAGTTAAATTAAACAACACTACTTGGAAAGTACAAGCAAAGCAACGTCAACTACCGCAGAGGAAAGCAAATGGATTTAATTTTTATAGTTTGCCGTAAAAATTCTGTATAAAAATTCTAAAGGAATATTTTCAAGTAAATTTCCAACAACAAAATGTATGATAGCTATCATAAATAGCTTTCGCGACCAAGCCCAGCCAAAACACCTGAATCAATATAACTCCTTGGAACCATGGTCGGCCACCAGGGCCCGGGCTCACTAACACGGAGAATTGTGGAGTTGTGAAGATGAGAGTTCTTTTGACACTTAACTCTCCACTCGGAGTTCTGTAACTCGGGGAATTTGTATAGAGAAGTACCAAACTCTCTATTCTACTCGACAAAACTCTCGGCTGTGTTAGTTGTGGAGAAGTATAAAGAATATTTCTCAACTGACAGTAATCGCTGTTTTTGTTGTGTTTTGTGAAGGTATTTAGGTACCTAGGATTTTATAATTAAATTATGGACTCACTGCATATCCTGGCTATATTTACAAAAGCAAATTATGGAAATCCTTGCAATACTTACAGAGAATTATTAATTTTGGTGTCTTAAGGTACCCGCTAACATTTTTAAATCGCGCGAAAATGGTTAATTTGATCATCCTGGAAGAAGAGATGATATACAAAATTTATATATGGACGTTAAAGCTTGTATGAAGGATTAAAGCGCATTTACGTTTTGTCCTCTAATTCGTTATATCATTAGTTTGTGAGTCCGGTAAATGGTTTTGGAGATAACTGCAAAAGAAATGAATCAGTCCTTCTTAAGATGAAAAAATGTGGCCGTTTTTTGGTACAATGGATATAATTTCTAATCATCATTGTGAAGAACTATGGTAAGTCGTCCATGTAAAAAATGTTCACAATAGATGTGAAACAAAGAACGGAAGAAATATATGCAAAATATAGGAACTGGGGTGTATATGACCCAAATGCAAAAAATCCGTCTTTCGGCGGAAAAAAGTTAGATATGAAGTTAACATGTTAAAAAAAAACTACACCTCTATATTACTCGCTTCTTCATCTTTAATTTACTAAACATGACGTATTTTGGACAACCCCTAATGAGGGGTTGTACGACCCTCTATCCCCAAAAGCTCCTCCACCAAAAATTGTTCATCTATATTTTTGTACTCTGGACACTAAATCTGAAGGAAAAACCCCCAATACTTTACGACCCTCCCACACAGAGCTAGCCGTCCTTCAATATTGCAATACTTCCCACGTTTTGCGTATCTACCCAAGTATGTTAGAGAATCGCGAATGGAGAGCTAGGGAGTTTTGATCGGGAAAAAATGTCAAATGTTTCTAAGGAAACTGAATGCTTGTGCCCTTGTCCGAAAGCGTGAACCACCGTAATCAATCCACCAATTCGTTTGGACTGTTGTCGGTGAATAGTTATTCATTAAAGTTCTTAGGAACAATTTGCAAGTATATTTCTAAGAAAACTTTAATGCTGCCCTACGAACGTAAAACGTTTGAACAACTCAGGCTTGAATCAGTGTCGCAGTGGAAAATCAAGGGATGTCTAGATGTTGATTGCATGTAACTAGGGTTTTACTGGAAGAACCCTAATTCAAAATTCGTTAAGTCAGTTTTTATGCTTCTGTTGCGAGCTCACCACCAAGTTGTCCTGTTATCGATATTATGTCGGAAAATCAGATAGGTAAAAAAAAAAATTTATGATCGCTGACCAATTTCTTAGAAACAATAAGACTTTCAAATCTCGAAATTGTCTTCTTCTCATCTATAGGAGTAATCGGTGCAACAAAAATATAAAAGCATCATATTAACCGGGCTGTTAAGCATTGCATATCTATTTCTAAACAATCCTAAAATAAATATCTAATATTCCAAAATTACTTACCATGTGATAGGTGTGATAAATGTCTTTTCGACACTACATAAAACACAAGAAAATTCTAAAAAAATCGTAAACGTTTCAAAGACGAAGAGCTACGACCAAACCACTATTATACCCACTCCACAAAACAAACGCCCAACCCAGCGATAGCTGTCGCCGCAGATTGGTAAAGTGCGTTACAGCGCCAGCATTAATCGCTGACGACAATTACACATTGTGTCCGTACCATACGAAAATCGTCCTGTTAAACTTTTAAAACTCACTCTACAGCTCAGCACCACATTCAATTCATTGCGAATGTAAGGTTGCGCTTTGGGGTAGGTCATGACCCCCGTGACCCTCCCCCTGTATACGCGCCTGTGTTAGCAATGGATCCACGGACACTATTGAAAACACCGACTGCAATTACGGTATTTGAGGTAGGTGAGGGACAGTTCTGGCACCATGGTTTAGAAGTTAATATAAAAAAATGTTTCCGCAACATTAATCAATCACTATCAATTTCAATAAATGTAATTATGGATTTAATTCCCATCTACAAAAGTTCCAGAGACGAGTTTTCGCAGTTTTGAAGGCATTCCTATCAGCTTTTGTATAGAAGAGATGAAATTGGTATTGGAAAATGGAATTAGTGTTAACAACCACAAAGTATAGGTATAGCTCACGATTGACGTTTTTCAGTGCATCAAACAATAACTCTTAGCACGGTTCCAAGAAAAATGTCGAACATTATGTATTCAGGCTTATAAAAGCTCTTTTTATGGCTTCGAAGTTTTATAGTGTTAGAGCAGCTCTACAACGAACCTCTTGGGACTTTAAGTGTCAAAGGGGTTTTACAACAGACATGTTTGGCCTTTTAAGTTCTAAAATGTCTTAAAATGAACTTTTCGTGGCTCTTTAGGTGAGCTATAATAGTTTTGAAATTGGCTTCTTGCCTTAGACGATGCTATCTGTGTTGGTGGCTTAATTCAGTTATAGTGTCAATTCTGAGATCTTCTATGATTTAAATATGGAAATAACCAAAAATAATAAAATCTTTTTGATAAAACTATACGAACCCCACTGAAACATAATAGCCTCTCTAATAGCTGCCATAGAAGCGATATTTTTTAGAGCACCTTTAGGTAGGTACTCTTACGGTTACATTTAAAACCATGGGTATTATAATGGTTTCGCATAGTACTTTTGGCTCCGTATAAAACTTTAAGTGCTATAACAGTTCTGAATAATGATTTCAATTATAATATCTTTTGTTAAATATAAAATAATTCAACGGGGCGTTGTATAATTCGGAACTATCTCTGAAAAATATCCATTAAATATCGACGTACAGACAATTTTAAAGTATATATGAGCTTTAAGTCACTCGTATACTTGTTCTTATAATGCATTTAATTTTATCCATATCCAATTACTTGTATACAAATTGTAATACATACGTACTATTAGTATTGCATAACTATAAAGAAATCAGTGTAAATTTTTAATATGAGAAGATACCCATAAGTGTTTTATAACAGTTTGTATGACCTTACTAAGTTAGTGCATTTAGTATTATAAGCTGTCTTACAGGAACCCATATAGATAGCTTATACAGACTTATAGAGGCTATACATAGCAGCCTTACAAGTTCACAATTATGGGGTTTATTAAAGCCACCCATACGTTTCCAGCACCAAAGCTTAAATACACTGGTGTTAAAAGTTGGTGCTGGAAACGTATCTGAAATCCTTATAAGAATTAAATTGTTAGTTGGGTAAGTAGATGTACCTACTAGCTTTTTGATGAAGTTTAACAATTCCTTAGGTCTCTATTCCTCGTATCATTGCATTGCAGCAAACTCATTAGTCCAATTAAACTTAAAAAACGTCCTCAAAAGAACAAGCAACCAGACTTTTAATAACGTTGCCAGAAATAACTATAATTTTTACTAAATAGGTAGATACCTATATCTACCTATTTTAAGTGTTTCATTTTATCGCAATCTTTCCTATTTTTGAAAAAAATATCTCCAATATCTTAAATAAAAATCAAATTAACTAAATTTAAGGTTAAACTTAAGAAAAAATACAACGATAAAATCCCAATTGATTGTTAATTTAATTAAACCATCAATTGATTACTCTTGCATAGTTCCAAATAACTTAACTCCTGTCGACAGAAAACATTATACCTTTCTTTATATATATGTTCCTCTATACCTAGGTAGGTATATATAGAAGTACTAATTTACCTAAATAATTTTCATTCAATGAATTCAGTTAATTCACTGTTCCCATTTGAATTTGACTTAGCGGTGCAGTCTAGTAATTTTAACCTATCGATTGACTTCTATGTAAATAAAAACAAACACTAGAAAACATAATTGCACCTACCAACTTCATAAATTTCATAATACTCTGCATCCACGTAAAATTTTAACTCCTAATAAAATAACTTCTTGCATAAACATCTTATCCGTAGCCATCTTACTAAATTCCCATTTAATCTAGCTTAATCTTCAATTCGATCTAGTACTTACGATAAGCTCCTCCTACTTCGTATTGTCTTTATTGTGTGTGCCTGGCCTGTACAAGTGTTTGGTTTATTTTGCTGTATCTGCTACTAAGGAGAAGATAAGAAAACTTCCTCCCAGACAGCATAATGGGTAATGGAGTTTAACGCTCCTCCCCCGCACAGCACCCCTCTATAAGTTGGTATTATTGTTATATATGTAGGTAATAATTTTGAGTTGGTAGAGGTGTGGCTCAATAATTTCTATAAGATAAGAATACAGATGCTATCAAGTTTTCGTTTTAATTATCATTGGTGAATAGTGAGGTGAGTACTGAAATAGGTACCTACTCCACTATTGCAAAATAATCAAGAGTGTCCAAAGACCAAGAACAAGAGTCCATTTTTATTCCAATTATTTTTTATAATTAGGTAACTAATACCTACAGTAGTAGGTAAGTAGTAAGCAGCCTCTTACTTGGAACATGTAACTAAACTTAGTTTACTGTTCTAAGGTTTAGTTCAAAATGGAGCTTTTGTGACACTGATAAGAACTACTAAATTCACTATCAGATGAAATGCATACAAATGGTTATTGTCGGCATGGGGAAGTTTCAAGGAAAAACAAAAAATTCACTGCTGCATCGAGTTTCGGCATACATAAACATACCTATACTTAGGTAGGAATAACATATATGTATATGTAGGTACAAATGTTCGTTATTGTGCAGTATAAGGAAAAAATTACCTATAATGGGCGGAAGGTAATTTGTGGTCATTTCCGGATTTATGTTTTTGTCAAGGACTTACATGAGTTTCGTGATGTCATGCTTCTATAAAGTTTAGGTTATAGCATATGTAGGTAAACATGATATGTCGAAATTGAAAACGCATTGAAGTAAATAGGACTTTTTTCTGAGTTGGGCCAGGTCCCCCAACTTTCGTACATAGGTTTTAACAAACTTTTTTTTGCGAAGGATACCAGCTCATGAGTACCTGCTCCCAGCTTTTAACCGATATTTTTTATGCATTGCTCTGAGCACTTACAAGATCTTGATATAATGCCTAGAGCCAATGAAA
Organism: Dioctria linearis; assembly: GCA_963930735.1. Lineage (NCBI taxonomy): Eukaryota > Metazoa > Arthropoda > Insecta > Diptera > Asilidae > Dioctria > Dioctria linearis. The sequence continues at coordinate 324,478,549 of OZ005740.1, read as the reverse complement.
TTGTATAGGGGACGGTAGGGCAAGATGGATATGTTAAGGTTTGATATTAAAAGTTCGATATAATCTTTATCGACTTTTATAATGTAATTGAACGAAATAAATCTACTTTTAGACAGTTCTTATAATATGGAAAATAAAAACAAAATAACTTGCGTTCTTGCACAAAATATAAAATTAAAAAAGAAGGGAAAAATACCCGTTTTGCCCGATGGGGGTGAGTTAAAAATCCAAAATTTTAAATTTGTTGAACCATAACTTTGTGGGTTTTTGTATATAGTCTTATCCCATAGGATAATAACTATTCCACTTAATTTGTATTGATGATTGGAATACTAAGGAATTGCTCGGACCGGGTGCTCTGAGTAGCACGACGCAGTTAATGACTTTGCGTAGACAGAAGAAAATCTAGAAAGATTTTCTTTATCCTCCGTCAACTTTAGCTAGAGCTACAGAAAAGAAAGAAGGTTAGGTATTCAATGCGGTTATAATGTTTTCTTTTCCTGGAACGCCGTAATGCTGCACATCGGCGTCGAGTCTGTTCCTGGGTTTGCTCGAAAAACGTTGTAGAAATAATGACTGTGATTGATACTATTTATTTCTTTATTACATATTTCTTTTTAATTATTTTTAGATGTTTCCTCTTACAAGATTGAAACGAGAGTGACTTAAAAACTAACATTGTTTTACTTAATTTTTATTATGCCTACTTATTAATATATGGAAACTACTTGATCACGCTGCACAAAGTGGGTTTTCAGGAACAGTAATAATTTAGCAGTGTCCTTAACAATCAGGCCTTCAGAAACAAGACCACATACGGGACACCCTGTAAAAAACAAGATTTTTTATTGGTAGGTAGTTATAGATGTATTTTGGTGAAGCTTCCTTTAGCTTTTACTCCTTGATTCCGTTAAGATCCCAAGTTAAAATTTTAATATGTTTTAGTGGATAATATAAGGTATAAAATATAAAAAATGAACAAAAATCAAAAGTACGCCTTCCCGGATATTCAAGGATAAAGGATGAAATCCTTATCCTTAATGTTCTTTTTCGCGTATATTTTTAAGATTTATTTATTTATTTTTGTTAGAAATAGCTTGAGATCTTTCAAATGAGCCACATTTCACTGTCCTAGCATAAAAAAAAATATATACGAATTTTTAAAGAAGACCAAGACAGCAGGACTTGCGAAATACGCACCTGTAGTAGGAAAATTTTTAATTCGCATTTTTGTTTTCATAAACCCTCCAAGTATGCAAAATTTCAACAAAATTGGTGATGGTCATGCCACACCTGTTGTGTGTTTGACATGGAATCGAATGTTCGGAATCGTTCGGATCACATACAAAGTGTATCGAGATAATGCTCCGCGCAATGGCTGTAAAAGAATCGTCTAATTGTCGCTCAGCATAGTAACCAAACAGTTATGGAGGGGATGTCTCCAGAAACTAAGGAAGGTCCTTAAGTCAGAGGCTAGAGTTAGATTTAAAAGTATTCACGATATCTTGTTCTGAAACAAAGGCGGATCCAGACATTTGCTTTAGGGGGGCGATAAAATAAAAAAGTGTAAAATTAGAATTGAAAATAAGAAAAAAAAACAATTAAGTCAAATTTAATATTACCTGAATTTATTTGAGAAATCTTGAACAACAGAGAGCTTTGTCGTTCAAGATTTCTCATATAAGCGACTTTCTGCAAAGTCAGAGCTATTTTTTGACAGTCTTCGAGAGCATAATTTAGCTAATGTAAACTATGGTCGGGCACTGGAGCTAAAAAATATCTATAGAAAAACTTATGTAAAAAATGGAAAATCGGAGTGCAGCCATTGCTTTGCATTGGAATTTATTACTTTAAATAAGTTCCCGCTGTACTTTTTCTTTACAATTAAATTTATTGTTTACGCATTTATTTAAAGTATTGTAGTAGCTAATTTGGTCGTTCAAGATTATGTCGTGCAGATATTAGCTTATTTTGCTTCCAAACAAATAAGCTCCAGCCTGCACAAATAGCTTAAGCTCCAAAGCATAAATTTTGAACGCGGCCATAGAATCTTATGTCGACATAAGCGAGTTTCTATATTTTAATGTGAAGCCTCTCTACTTTCATATTATTCCCTTTTGGTTTATTCCCCATCATCGTATCTCGTTTCCTATATGGCCGGTAGGTCATCACTAAAACAGCTTAAGTAATATTTTCGAAAATCTGACTTTGGAAAAAGCACAAAGTCACTTTTTCAAAACAGCTTACTTATACATAATTGTTTGTTACAAAGACCTCCACGCCACGTGTACTTAAGTAAAAAAAAGAAAGTATGTAATGTTGCTTCTTTAAGGGTGCTGCAAGCAACGAAGGTTGTGAAATCTTGGAATTTTTCAAACCACCCGTGGGAAACGAAACAGCGTCTAGCTTCGCTAATGGCGTCGAATTTGATTTATCTAGTATTTGTAATTCATTCCTGTTCTTTGAATACGAAAACGTGGATAATGCGTTTAATAATTCCGGACTTCGTTCCACGAAATTATTTGACAAACAGCGATACCAGTGAAGAAACCGAACGAGCTGCTGAAATGTTGGAAAATACTCTACGTAACTATGAAAATAAAGAAATGGGAATAGCGCCTGAAATGTCGGGAATGAAAGCGGAAAGTAATAAGTCCAGGAAGTTGAAGAGAAATACTGGAAAGGCTTACCTCCTAAACTACAAAAATAAAGCCGTTGATGAGAGAAAGCTCAGGGAATTGGAGGATTGCCGTAAGAGATGTAAGGAAAAGTTGATGTTAGACCAACGAAATGCAATTTTTGAAAAATATTGGAGTCTGAGCAACTATGAATTACGACATGCATACATTTGCGGCCTGATCGAAATTCAAGAGAAGAAAACAGAAAGATGAAATATAAGCTAGAGTGCAGCCCGTAATAGAACCAATACAAACTATTATTATTTCGAAATCAATGGGCAAAGAATTTCAGTTTATCAGAAGTGTTTTCGATATACACTCTGCGAAACAGAACAATTGGTTCGTAACCGCTTACTATCGCCGATCTACGTGGATGTCACTAAACTCGGTCCCGAAAAGGAAAAGGAAATACGCGACCATATTAACCGTTTACGAGCATACGAATCACATTATACCCGAAGGGATTCCTTTCAGAGGTATTTACCGAGTGAGCTAAGTCTTCCCCAAATGTGCCGTTTGTATTGCGAAACACATGAACGCCCTTCTTCGATTTCTTCATATTCTACTATTTTTAAAACCATGAATATTAAGTTTAAAAAACCGAAAATTGAGTGTGAGTTGCTAAAGATAAAGTTGGAACTTGGTAATAAACACGCAGAAAGTGCTTTAAAATTCCAACAAGACCAACATCACAAGGAGGCCGATTTGGCTTACAAAGCCAAAGCCAAAGACAAGGATCATGCAAAAAATAATTTGTCATCAAAATTGTACACCTTTAACTTGCAACAGTGCTCACCAACTCCCTATTTGCAAACGTCTGTGTTATAAGCGACCATTATGGACATTTAATTTAACGGTACATGACTGTGTTACAGGCCAACCATTTTGTTTTATGTGGCATGAAGCTATAGGCCGCCGTGGTGGAAATGACATAGCTTCCTGTATTTTTCGACACTTCCATTCTGTTCCAGCAGACGCAAAACATCTGACCTTTTACAGTGACTGTTGTTCAGGTCAAAATAAGAACATTTTTGTTTCCACAATGTTTGCACCTTTTATGTCTATGAAAACAGATATCCAAGTAATAGACCATAAGTTTCTTGTACCTGGTCATACGCATATGGAGTGTGAAGTAGACCACTCCGTTATTGAAAAGAAAAACAAAAGAAATAGAGTCAAAATACACCTTCCCCGGGACTGGTATCTATTTGTAAGGACCTCGGGAGTACGAAAAGAGTTTATTGTAAATGAAATGACCACAGAAGACTTCTTTTTCGTTACTCTCAAAAGAGAAATTTTTGCAGCGAAAATGTGATGAAGATGGTAACAAATTTTGGGTGACAAAATGTGAAATGACTAAGATATACAAAAGAATTTGGTCGTATTTAGTATAAAACATCTCTGAACGAAGGTGAACCATTTAAAATCCTCAATGTCCAAAAACGAGGTATCAGCAGTATAAGTAGCGTTTCCTCGTGCTACAAATAGACAAACTGAAAAAGAAAGACTTGATGGACATACTCCCTCTTATAGACCCAACATTTCACAATTTTTACCAAAGCCTTCTATCAGATGATATGCCAGCAATGCACCCAGACTTGAGTCAGGAAACCGACGACAAACGTTAAGCCTACATTCACTCGTACTAAACACTTGTTCGTTAAAATTACCATACGTTCGAAATACATAAGTAGGAGAGCTAGGGGCTAGTTGTAACAGTTTTGATAAAACAGTTATATTATCAAAATTACATATTATTTTATGATTCTGATATTGTTAGTTCATGATGTAATTATTCAAGCATCGTTTCCAAAAGAAAAATAATTCAAAATGTTTAATATTTTTCACAACTATAATTTTTCAAAAAAGTGTCATTGTTACATGTTTGGGGCAAGTTTTTACAGTTATGGGGCAAGTAGTAACAAGAGATCATTAAATCGAAATTGTAAGATAATTCAGGATTTCTTCTAATAAAATGAAAGATTTGGAAGTAACTGTGCTTAATATTCCTTTATTACAGAATAAATTAGTCATAATCCTGTGTTACAATTTTATTAAGAACTTCTAATGCCATTATAGCTAAAATAAACTTTTTCATTTCAATTAACATGTTGTTATAGGTTTTTTTTTAATGAAATTTACCATTTGGTATCTCTAAACCAGAACAAAAATGATTAGAGCACTTTACTTACAACAAAATAATGATTTCATATAAAATATCATTACATTAACATGTTACAACTTGCCCCGAAATATTGTTACTACTTGTCCCATTGCATAATTTTCAAAATTATTTAATATTTTGACAAAACAAAAAGAGCTGAATGAAAATTAATAACAAGGGTTTATAGCTAAGTAAGTTCGGAACATCACTGTATAAAAGAAAAAGAAAATTCGGAAATTAATATGCTGAAAATCAAAGTTCACTTTATTCTTATTTTTTCATTAACGGGCCAAAACGGGTGGTACCCGTACAGCTTCTTCCTTTGATGTCCGGTGGGATGCTGGTTATTTTTATATAATGCAGCTAGTTAAGAAGAGATATACCTAGTCGAACATTATATAGATATAGTTGAACATTATAAAAATCCTTCTGAAATTTCTGTGTTACTACTTACCCCTGTTACAACTAGCCCCTAGCTATCCTACTCAACTTTCTTCATAAATGTTTTGGAAAAAACCCTTAAGTGTACATATGACATAATTTTCTAATAAAATATTTTATATATTATATTTATTATATTATTTCCTTTTTTTCAAACTAGCTTAAGTGATAAAGTCCGCTATAACTACAATGTTTTCAATAAAATCATTAAATCATGCCTTCGAGAAAAATCCAGGGTAATCTTGCTTTTGAATTCGTAGTAATATCAGTACTTAACTTCAAAACCACGTACCGAAAAGTTCAATAATTTCACTTAAGCTACTTTGTTTTGTGACAGATACAGAGGAAATTTTTTCCAGTGAGATAAAAATTTTTGTGTTTTTTTGCTAACACTGGCAAATGTTCAGTTTTCGGTGGATGGGAAAGGACAAAATATAATAAAACTGCATACTTCTTTAAATACATTATTTAGCCAGACACGATGGGATTTGCGTGCGAGCAATCTAGTCCAAGATTCCTTCCAGGAAAAAATTTGCATGGTTACGTGGCATGTGCTAAACAGCTCGTTCGTAACACACGGTACACTCTTTCCGGATGGAAAGCCTGGTATAACTTAGAGCTTTCGCGTGAACTGGACATTTTTTATATAAATTTGTGTCATCTGGAGTGGCGTGTTGTCCTTTTGAAAAATTCAACGTTTAAGACGACACTCCTGTACCCTTTGGACAATGAACTTCAGCTGTTTAGTTAGAACTGTTTGTGAGGAATATAATTATTTAAATACGGCATGACAAAGAAACAAAAACTAGCAATTTTGTATGCTCTCATGTATATTTAGTCAGAGTGAAAATGAATAAAAGTAAGAATATGAAATTGAACGTTGGCAGTCAAAAATATCATTAATTAACATAATGAATAGGAGCGGCCCCAAAAGAGAGCCTTGTGGACACCCAAATTCACTACTTTAAATGAGGAGAACCTTTCAGTGGAAAAAACTGCCTGAAAGCGTCCACATAAATAATCAGAAATCAAGCGTACTGCATGAAAATGCTAAAATGAAAGCTGTTTATCAATATGTAGCAAAGTGTTTCATGGTCGACTGAATCGAATGCCTTGGAAAAATCAAGAAAAATAACTATCGGGAACATATCGTTCTCCAAACCCTCTCTAATGTCATTCGTTTATTCATTGTAGTATTAAAATTTCAACTGCTCAGACTTTTCTTTCTTGGTGTACCTTGAAAATTTTAAAATTTAATTAAGTGCAAAATGAGGGGAAACTCTAGAGAGCTTTTGTGATGTACTCATTAACTAAAGGGAGATATTATTTTCAATTTTTTAAGTGCGGATTTAGTAGTCTTTTTTAAAAAGATTTTTTTTTATATTTACTAATTTATTTGATTAAAGTATAAATTTTGATTTATTAGGGCTCTAGGGGGTAGGGGCGATCACCCTCCGCTGTATCCGCTCTTGTTCTGAAAGTCCTTGGCTGATGTCTGGTCCTAGCATCTACAGATTTAGCCCTGCTTCTGATTTTCTTTTGGAGACCGTGTTAACTGCAGTAGATCTTTACTCGTATTCTTCTTTCTAGTATTGTCGGGATGGTCAAATATGCTAACAAACAACTGCTCGGCCACTATTTCCCGTAACTGCCGTTGTTGTTCCTCCATGAAAATATCTTTATTGTTCCCTAGCCTTCTGGACGTTCCAGGAAAGTATACGCACTTTTGCTGAAACTCCATCGTAAACGCACTGCTGTCTTGACATCACTTGTGTGTGTTACGTGCACAACCATCTATGCAGTTCTACTTTTCCTTCAGATTAAGGAGGATTCTGTGGTCATGGGGAATGAAGAGGTTTTTATTTTTTTCAAAATCCATTTATATCACATCAGCTTAAACGTGTAGGATTAATTACAATGAAAGATCGCTCAGTGTTTTAAGGTGGCAGTTTGTGATTCAAATGTTTTTATATTCTGGATCATTCAGTTCTCGTCACAATTTTACATCTTGGGCTTAAATAATTAGGTATGGGTGCTAGTGGGTAGCTAGGAAAAATGTCCGCAATCTTCATCTGATACGAGCTGTTTTACCGTTGTCCTAACCGCTACCTGAGACTGGAATAAAATCTTAATTCTCTCGTAAATTTCACACTCTTTCTTTATCCTATTTAAAAAAAAAAAAAAACTCTTTTACTTTCGCTTTGTCTCAAATCTTAAAGACTATGTAAGACTCCTCAAAGCCCCATTCTTAGACAACAAAAGTATGAACATGTATGTATTAGGTAAAATTTTCCAACCGAAATTCCAATTTCTTCTAAGAACAATCATCCTACATACAATTCCACAACCATTTAGAATACCGAGTTCAAATTAAATCAAAGGAAACTTTGTTTACATCGAAATCCTCAATGCACTCTTGCACAATATCTTGCTCCTTTCAGAGGACTTCATTTAATTACATGCAAACCACACCACCGGAGAGTTCTTTAAGAAAGTTTCGCCTCCACACAACTCTAAATCACGAATTCTCCTCATGGACTTTAACTATGGAATTAAAAGGGGGCACAGAGTTGTGAATTTCTGGGTCTCCAATCTTCTTCTTAATATCGCGAGTATACCACACACGGAGAGTAGATTCCGTCTCTATAAGGAACTTGAAATTATCTTTAAGGAAAAAACCTTCTTCAAAGGATATGGAGCAAGTTGGAAAGTCAAGAAATTATTTCAAGTGGGCGCACAATATTGACTATGGTTTTCGGTAATCAAAGGAGTAGTAGGAATAGGATGGAGGGGGGGATAGAGGGAGGTGCGGATAAGGATATTATATTATGTACATTAAAACAATCAAGAGGAAGATGAAGTTTTTTCTTCTGTACTATAGACTTTACTTGATCATTGTAGCTTCATTCACCTGATTTTTATAATGCACTGTCTGTAAGGAGTATATTCCATTGATCCAAGAAAATTCACTAATTAGTTTTGACATGTAATTTCCTGGTGTGTCTTCCTGCAGATTTCCCCATCTCAAGGTGATGTGTAACTAACCACTAGTACCACTAAGTTAATTCGAGAAGGAAAAGGGGCTGAAGAAGCAATCCATCAAACCAATTACTGAAGCGAGGACATTTGTATTTAATTAGAAAATCTTTGCCAATGAGAGATATTTTCCGATCCCTTAACTTGTCTCGAGATTGTATTGCTATCTGTTGTATAGTGTTACTATGTTAACTGTCACTATTAGGATCAGGACCAGGAAGTTATTTTAAATGCAAACGTATCTTAGAAAGAGCCGAGACATATAAATCACCCCGCCAAGACCAGACCACTCTGATAGTGGACTTAAATGACGGATTGCCTGCTTTTTCGGCTCAAATGATAGTCGCAATGCGTTGAATTTGGTGATGTATCGTGGGTATTCGCTGAGTGAAACATGTGTTCAGAAGATGTTCCTTGAGGGGGTCAGCGTCCTTATTTTCGGTAAAGGAAATTATTTGAAATAAATTGGTGGTTTTACATTAATTAACTTCGAAGATACCACACCGCCGCCGAGCCGGTGAAAATTAGAGGAAATTGAATTTTATGGTGTTCGAATTTTGTTTCCTTTTGGTGTGGTGAAGCTTTGCGTGATTGTGTTACTGGAAACTTTGGAAATATTTTTTTTAATGTTTTTTTAATTTTAATTTATTTTATTCCCTATTATCGGTTCTATAATAAATTTTAGATAGAGAGGAGATCAATTTTTGTTGGAAATTAATTTTCCGACAAAACATCTTTCTGTTCCGTTGAGAAGTAAATAGGGAGAGCTGTTGATTACTTTTTTTTCTATATGTAGAACCAAAATAAAGGATGGTAATTTTTTATGCATTGTACAGCTTTGCTATAGGATTAGGGGAATGAGCTAATATAACCCAGAGTTAGCCGCTTTTACAGCACGGCGAAATAGAACAACAATAATAGCATAATGCAGATTTTTCTCCTAATCGAGGCTAATCTCTGCATTTTTAAGTAAATCATTTTTGCCCCAATAATTTTTAGCAGAAATTGAGCTCGGGTTGTATTTATGTTAGTAATAATTAAATTTGCGTCATTACTAAGTCGGCTATGACCGACCCGGTCTTCTGATTGCCACTTTTATAGCCTTCAGATTAAGAGAACTTGAAGGGAATTTTTCGTTTTTACGAATCTCTCGCGAAGTATTACGAAATATTTGAAAAGAATTATCGGTACATGATTTTTTCAGATTGTACATGACAACACAAGTATGCCAGTAGCATTCTTTTTCAAGTATTCAGCTGAACAAAAAAAAAAAAAAAACGATACATAGTGAAGACTCACTTCACTGTACTCAACTGAGTACATAAAATTTGCATTTGGTAAATGTTAAATGTTTCTCTCAGTTTACTAATTGTTTTCAATTGGATATCGAGTAGGTTTCACAAAGCATAGTTACTCATTTATCTAATTTGAAATCGTTGATTTTTTACGAAGAAATTTCGATTATAGGTATATGACCCTACATCTAGCACCAATACACGAAAATTCTTCGAAAAATTTCCGAGAAGATGAATTGATATCGAGTCGCCATTTCAATTCGAATTAGCGTTCCTTTTCCTACGTTTTCGGCTCGTGATCGAGTCGAGAATGACTTCGAGATCGATGTCAAACGTCGATTGAGAGATTCGCTTCCGATTCAATCTCTAATCGTAAATGTTTGCTGGGACTTATTAAACTATTGAATTGCCTACACATAATTAGATACATACATATGAAACAGGCACGCAGAATTTGAACTCCGCCCAGCAAACATTACGATACGATATCGAATCGAACACGATTCTTTAAGGTGAATTAAGACTACTATCTCGAAGTCGACTTCGATTGGATATTGATCCGAAACGAAAAAAAAGGAACGCTATATCCAGTCGTAAAAATGATTCGATTCCGAGTCGTTTTATCGAAATTATCTCGAACTTTTTGAATGTATTTTGGTGGCATATACATATAAGCCTTATATAGTCGAGTTTCTTCGAAAAAGTGAATCGATATCGAAACGGGTCAACGGAGTTATTTCCTGCTACACACCTTAGATAGAATATCTTCATAATGATTTCATTTATCATTTTCTTGAAGTAAAATTAAAGGAAATTTTTGTTGTCTTCGCCGAAGATAGCATGTTTTTTATGACAAAAACCGCCACTATCGTCAGTCAGTTATCAGTCAGAAATGAAAGAATTTTCTGAAATGCGCAACGGAATAAATTCTCAGAACTAAGTTTCTACTTGACTCTTTCTTCAGAGTAGGTAAAACTTCGAGTACATTTAGTTAAAATGAAAAATCATCGAAAAATCAGATCAGCAAATTGTTTAAGTCAAAACTTCGAGTTAATTTTGGAAAAGCGACGTATTCTCAAATTATGGAATTTTATTTACTTCCGAAAATATTTCTTTCCTACTCTTTACTTCTTCGAGAATTCTTCGCAAAAGCAAAACTTCGAGAAATTGTTTGCTGGGTGGACCCGTAAAAACGTATAGTAATTTTTGAAAATAGATGTTAGAATAAACAACATGTGTTACTAGAGCATACGGAGTTTTGTTTGTAGTTAACCCTGAATAGATTGAGGGGACATGTAATTAATGCGTTAGTCCAGCCTTGGCTTGGCTCTCTTTAGAGATTCTATCATCTAGCTAGCATATTCTTAACGAGAGACTGCACGTAAATCCTTTTACTTCTTCAGCAAAAGCAGGAGTTGTCGTGGCAATTCAAGAAAAATAAAAAACCCCACCACATTTCCATTAGCTCGAATCGACAAATTCCATGAACTTGGATCTAGTTAACTACCCTACCCGGTTCTAGTCTACTAGCTCAGGATAGATCTTAAGTGGAGGCAAAAGGGTACTATATATAGCTCTATAGTGTCGTCACAATGTAGATAAAACATATAGTCTTACGTGTATACATATCCACAAATATATTATTATTATTATTGTTATTAAGTCATGTGCAAGCTTCTTACTGTTTTAATTATATAAAAAAAACAAACATAATAATTAGGTTAATATTCATAAAGCAATCATAGAATTAGTCTTTTTATTTCCGTTGTTTATAGTACGTTAATTATTCCAGTCATTTTCGGATAGAATTTGATGATCGTGGGCAGTGGCGTCACTAGGGTTGGTGTCACCCAGTGCGATAACTCATGATGTCACCCCCCCCCCCCCCGCCAAAAGAAGAAAAAATTAATTCAAGGTCGGTTGGTAAAAGATTGTAAGAAGCTAAGAACTAAGAACTACATAGAAAATATGTTACTTTTTTAATTGTTATTTTAACATTAAATTTTATATCATATTAAATCTCGACTAAATTAAAACTTTCCTTTCCTGACCTTTAGAGCTGCAAACTTGTTAATTATTTACTTCATCGAAATCAACACCTTTCGTCAAATCACTTTCAATTGACAATCTTGCACGATCAGAAAGCCTTGACTGTCCCATGGTAGATCGCAAATAGTTTTTTAGCTTTGAAAAACACCTCTCACATGAAGCCACAGATCGTAAGAAATAATTGTAGGCTCACTGAGAGATGTGGGAGAGATTCTAGGAAGTTCCATTCAGCTATGAATTTCAAAACGTCAAGTACTGACCATTCTTTGACTTCTTCGAGATCAATTTCTGCTGCTTTCATGGTATTTCTAATAAAAGCTCTTCCTCTGATAACTCATCATAGAAAGTGGTCAATTTTGGAATGGACACCAGTAACTCTTCTTCAGTCGCCCCCTTCTATTTTTTTTTTATTGAACGTTGAAAATTTTCCATGAAAATCGAAAAAAAATTCGCTGGTCCGCCATTTTTTGTTTTTTAAAGATATCGAAATTCGCCTACGTGGTGCTATAAACCTATATGTCTAATTTCTAAATATATGTTTATTTCATTTTTCAGATTGAATCGTATGGATTAATTGCTGTCAACTGCCGGAATCGGAGTGTCCTCTTGGAAGCGGCGTACACCGCAAACTATAATTCGAAATTCTAGTACAAAATTTTGTATACAATATTAAATATGTAAAAATACACCCTCGTATCGCGCACGCACAGTGTTCTGGTTCCTTAATAAGAATAATTTCGTGGAGTGACATATGCCTTAGACACACAGCACTCTTAATGAAGAAAAAACTAACGACTCATTAGTCTATAATGATTCATTATAAACTGCGGACACACAGCCATATCTTTAATTAAGTTGTGCTGTCAAACTGGTTTTGATGAACTTATCACCTTAAAGAAGCAATATGAATCGAATTAACGCGATAAACTTTGTTTTCATTTATTTTATTTTCGAATTTAACAATTAACAAATGAGAAAAAACATTATATTTAAAAAAATATTAATAATATAATTTGTGATTTGCATTTCTTTGCATTTCTTCTTCTTATTTTTCAAATCGGCAGATGCACAGCGGAGCTCCAGATTTACATTATATGTCAAATCTAGCACATTTTTCCTCATTATAGCTATAATGAAGGAGGAAAACACTTCATTAATGCACTTCATTATCATCTGATTTTCGAGCTATAATGACATATACTATTTGACACACAGCATTTTAATGAATAGTTAGTGCAAATGATTCATTAGTTCGTGCTGTGTGTCTAGGGTAATAGAATCATAGACAGAGTAATATTTTGTTTGAAACGAAATGCAAAAATACTCACATTTATGTACTTGATGAAATCCAATAATAAACGTAAGCCACATACATACATGAACTAAGTAATAAATTCACAATCTTTTATAACCAATTAAGTGAAGGCAGACAAGATAGACACTTAGTACTGGTAAAAAATCGATGTTCTGCTGTGCTAAATTTGTTTAAAAATGAGTTAAACTCAGTCAACAAACTGAGCGCATAATACGTCACACATGAATCATCACGTATTGACGTATATTGTCGCGTATAATTGGAATGTAACAACATACTATTTCTACGCCATGTCGCGTTATAGTAAAAACTTTGCAATCGAGGAGCAGGGTCTAGATATTGTTTGATTTAAATATTTTTTTTTTTATATCATACTTTTGTGGCATACTGCTTCACATGAAATCACTGGAGTTCCAGCTTTCGAAAAAAAAAATTCTTACGAACCGCCCTAATTTTGGTGTCACCCCTTGTGATGGTGTCACCCGGTGCGGTCTGCACCCCCCGCACCCGACTAGTGACACCACTGGTCGTGGGTTATATGACTGCTTTATGAAGAAATTCAGCATTTTTTTCACAGCTATAAAAGCGATCGTTTCCTAGTTGATTTAATGCACAGAGGAGGAATACAAAGATTGGCACAGCTCAAAATGAAATATAATTTTGGATAGATTAGCCTCGTCTTTGTCTCTTTTCCCTTATAAAAGTTAAGCATTTTGTCAGATATCAGTAATTGTTATAACAAGACGAAGTTGAGGATGAAGATGAGGATGAAGATTTAAACGAAGATGACGAATATTTAGATTCGGACAGATCCTTAGCATAAAACTAATTATTAATTTATTGATTTTCCTTTCTTCACTCCCCCTTGGAAGCATACAGCTACCATCTATAGCATCACCACCTGATACTCTTTAATCCCGGGGCTCTGCTGCAGTTTCTTAAATCATTTGCGCTAACTATGCAGGTGAGTCTACAGTAGCTACTATCCAAAAAAGTGCATATTGAATTTGTGCTGGAATATAGGGATGAGGAAATTTTTATTAGATAATGTTGTAAGTAATATAGGAGAGGAGAATTTATAAAGGAAACGTAGTAGGAGGAAAAGCCCAGGGCTGTGTTGAGGTGTGACTCAAGCCCACGACCTTTGGAACAGTATAGTCAGTGCACTTACTATTTGATCTGAGCTATCAAGGTCGAGCATAGCATAACTAAATATGCTCGTGTAAATTGAATCATAAAATTCTTGATTCTCTTTTATTCTTAATAAAAAATCAAAGCAAGTTATTGAACATGTTGCAATAAAATGCATATAAACTTGCAATATACACCTAACCTACCATACATTGTATACTACATACATTATTATATGATCTACAACAGAATACTCAAACCATAATCTCTTTTCACGAGTTTTTTCTTATACCCACAAACCTTGGATTTGTCTCTTATAAATAACAATCATATTCTAACCGTTATTGATCGATCTACTGGATTCAATACTTTGTATATAAATTTATTACGATCCATTGCCATTGGCAATCACTCAAAGAAGTATAATGAAGTACCTGTAAAGTTGTCAATTGCAACGGGTAATTAATGCTGTCAGAAAAACTTAACTGGAAAGTAAATTACAAATCTTATACCAAATCCAAAGTTGTTCACTGGATGATGAATTACAACTAGACTTGGTCAGAAAAGGAAAACTCCACATTCTCTTGAGAAGGAAAAAGAAAAATGTACAGAAACTGAAACATTTTCCTCCCCGAAATATTTCACAACAACATTGCGAAAAGGCTGGCTATGTGTTTTTAAGTATCAATTGCAGTTCTCAATTACTTGAAATGCGAACCACATAAATCTCACTGGAAAATACCTGAAGTTCCACAATAGCAACTGCCGATATTCGAAATTAATTAAATTTCCCAGTCTTCCCAACTCCTGTGATAGTTAAGCGCACGTCTATGTTTGGGGCCGCTATAGGCTTGTCCATCATTTTGCATGTACGTCTCTCATCTATGGGCGATTATGCCAACTCTACGACGACATAAATTATTATTATAGGTAGGTCTAGGTACATTGTACTACATATTTGCAACAGTTTCATCCTCTCTGAACTGGTCACGGAATTAAGAGTTATCCATCCCACAATTACGGGTCGGTCGAACTCGGTCGGGTGATGATAGAATGGAGCCCTATGACGTGGAATTTTTAGAAATTGAATATATAGTTGCAAATGCTCGCTAGCTCATATCGAAAATATTGAAACGTGGATGAACTATCAACAAGGCACACGGTGGCATTTTGTTACATTCCACCTGTCGTCGTCGTCGTCGTCATCGTCGTCCGATGCGTGCCCATACCAAGTGTGTGGCTTGATTATGCCGACTGCCCTAGGGGACCTAACCACTTCATATTATACAATTACATGGAATAGCAATTCTTTGCATGCCGATCGAGTATTAGAAAATTAATCAATCGTAGAAAACATTCCTCGATAGAGCAGAAGTGCAGCTACCATGCTAGAAAGAAGGAACGATGCGATGCGATATTATATGAACTCATCAGATATAGGTAGGTACCTATGAAGTCCAGTTTGAGTCCTTCATTTTCCAGGCTACAGTAACTTCTTCCGATGGAAATTCTTGGAAGAATTTTTCACTTTTATTTATTGCCAAGTGTAATTTCTATAGTAGCCGCTCGCCTGTTCTGTTCTACCCAGGTATTTACTTTTCTGATCAAATTCGCTCTCAGTTCAATGCAGCAAACAATTCTAAGCTGGTAGTGAACGCTATCTGTTGGTGGTGGATGATATCTGTTGGCGGTGGACGCTATCTGCTGGTGATGACATTGAAAATACAGAAATTGTGAGATTTCTGTCGATTGCCATGAATTGTCAGGTCAAATGTGCATAGCGATTCGTCTTTAAAATTTTTGACCAGTGAACTTTTTTTTGGATATTTCTAAATATTTTGCTGAGAATGTACAACAATCAGCAAAATGATCGCAAAATGTTCAATTACTTTTGATAATGTAGACAATGAATTTATTTGAATCCATTATTGCAGTTTTTGCATTTTTTATATGTATATATAATAATTTCAGAGTGAGTCAAGCATTTTTAAACCCTACGGATTTGATGGAAACAATTAAAATTTACAACAAAGATTTCATTTTCTTTTCAGATCGTATAGATCTTTTAAGAATGGAAATAAGTGCGGTGCAATTGTACAATGCTTACCTTATCTCAATTAAGGGTAATTCGAAACAGTTGATTCTTGTGACATTCAGGAATATTAATACCACAAATTGCTCTTGTTGGATGTGAAAGGCTCTGCATTTTTTTTTTTCAGGAATTTCAACATCCTCATAATCATAATATTGGTTCGTTTATTTATTGTTTTTTTTTTTTTAAATATGTATGTTAAGAAAAAGTCTTCTTTAATAAAATTGATTTCTTACATGACCTCATCAAAATCGATCGATTCAGAATAATAATTAAGGCTAGGTATTATTCATGTGATATACAGGGTGTCTCGTAAGTGGTGTGATATCCGAAGGCTATGGATAGGTCATACTTAGACGAGATAACGGGACTTTAAGATATTTGCGTATGTTTTTATAGATCACCCTGTAACTGCTGAACGTTACACCCTATGATGATGATTTAAACTTTGGTAGATAGATAATCGTTGGACCTTTCAAATTTTTTCCCTCCTTCCCCCCGTTTTGATGTACTAATTTTGCATAATGGATTTAAGGAGCCCAAAACCTTAGCTTTAAAATGACGCTGTACTGGAAATATAACCCTTTCAGCGTTTTGTGCATTTTTTTTAAGCATATCCAGCAAAAATTGTTGAAAAAGGTCATTTCCTAAAGTAAATTGCCTACTTTTTGTACTTATTGAATAGTTAGGATTCCCCCTCCCCCTACCATACAATTTTTTGCTCGTCTAACTATGACCTATCCATAGCCTTCGGGTATCGCACCCCTTACGGGACACCCTGTATAATAAGGAATTTAAAAAAATCGAAAAGAGCATAGCAGAATTTAAATCTTGAGAGCATTCCCTTATTCATTGATATTTGCTTCAAATACATTTTTCTCAATCAGCAGATTCCAACAACAGAAAACCACTCTCCACACATTATCTAGCCATCTCATGTTGTTTTGAATTTTCCTGCTACTTTGGCAATTTACCTCGAAGGCTATTGTTATAGGATTTTTCATAAAGATTTAAATCATCAAAAAACAATTTTTGTTCAATGCGGTAAATTTTTTTTTAAAGATATTTAAGAAGTATAGACTTTACGGTTAAATATGGAAAAGAATATTGGGTACTTTTCTTGCAATAAAGCCATGATTTCTATGCTTATTTAACCCTTCTACTGAAAGCAACGTCATTTATGTCCATGACATGAACCTCATAAAGATGTCCATCAGCTTTCGGGCGGTATCGCAGACCATTTACAAAAGCGAACCGTGCTACCAGCTTTGCTTTTAAAAAATAAGGTTCAATAACGTTCCTTTTCTAAAACCCACACCAAATTGTCACTCTTTATGGACGAAGAGACAACTGCTCAGCAATCATTCTTCGATTCAGTTCTGTTTGTTCACATACCCTTACTGGTGGAAATGAGCAACACGTGTAAGGATGACTTTCTTGAAAAAAAAAAATAGGATCATCTTCGTGCTTTTCCAACCCCCGATTTACAAACATACGACGTTGTGCGTAGTCCGTAGACCCATCATATTCCTAGGATCTCTATGCAGAATAAGGTGCAGGCTTGTTTTCTACTATATTTCCAATTGCTGGGAATATCTTGAAATGGACAAATTTGGAACTTTAGCATCATATACCTCCAGCCAGAGCTGTAATATTTTCTGTAGATCTCATTGACAGCACAGATTTTGTTTGACTTTCAACTTGACCCAGATATTAAAATTTGTTGATAAGTTCCACAATTGCTGAGCGAGAAGGTGCTTCATGAAGATAGAAAGCCGTCCAAATCAATTACGAATTTTCTGTGCGAAGTTATGACGTTAAAAAAAAGCAAGTAAAATCCTTTCGAAGTTTTGAAAAATCTAACAAAATTAACTGTTGCGATGCAGAACTCGTTAGGAATAGCGGTAAATTTCGGCAAAAATCGAGTCGAATTTACTGCAATCTATAAAAAAATCTCTACCACTTGTAATGAATGTCTCCAAAAAGATTGCCGATTTCTATGTCCGCATTCTTTTTATATCTCTTACTAGGGAACAATTAAAAAAAGTACTGATAATTTCAACACATCAAAAATGTCGAATCTGTTATGAATTCGAATTTGATTTTTTCCATTTATTTAAATGTATCCATGTAAACCTGGTTTATCAATTTAATTTTATTTCAATCCCGTTTTATTGTCGATTTCTTTTCATATGAAATTCTTGAAAATAAAGCGAACAATTTAATTTTTGATTTTATGCTATAAATTGTACTTTCATGATCATGGGTCTCAGCACTAATTGCGTGTGGACTCTGAACTGGGCACTGATACGTGTCTTGTCCTTTATGTTTACTTGTAAACAACTGTTCCTGCTGTGATCCTTCAATTTCAGAACCGACCTGCCCTGCCCAGTGGCATTAATGAAACAATGCTTATGACTACACAATACGGTCAATAAGGACTTATGATTTTCGATGATCGTACTGAGACGTGCGACTAAATCAAGAAAAGAAAGAACTGGGTGCTGATTCTGATCTTTTTTCATAGCTTAGGCGTATATATTAGTCACATATTTTGACATTTCACCACAAATTTGTCGTACTTTTATATTCACCATATTCATTTTGATTTATCCCTTTCATCAACCACAAAATAAACTAAAATGAATTCGTAATGAATAAACGTCAGAATATTCGCCTAAAAGTACGACAAATTCGTCAACTGCTTCCGAGGTTGTCACAAAAGTTTTATACTGTGGTAATTACATATTCTACACCAACTTAGAGCATTACAAGTGCTTAAATTCGAAATAATATTTTTGTATTTGTAATGTGAAGTGTCATTTTCAGCTACAAGAAAAGTAAGTAGGTAGGAAAAGTTCAGTTAATTTTGTCGTATATTGTATAAGTGGAAGTGAGAAAGTTTACAATTTCGAAAATTAATTGTGATGCAATAATCTAGTACTAAGGTCCGCGATAAGCTAAATTTTGTATGAAAATTTAGCGCGCTAAGAGCTGTTGGCGAATATTTATCCTGAATTTTAGCGAGAGCAATACTAAGGTCAACGCGCTAAATTTGACGTGTTTTTCTTAATTAGAGATGGCACTACCAGTAAGTCCCCAAAAAAAATTCTTGAATTTATCCACCGTTCTTTGCGCGCTAAAAATACTTTTTTCAGAATTCAGTGAAATGTGAACAACGAGTATATTATAAATAATGGAAATATTTTTTTTTATTTAGATAAGTATTTTATTGCAATTCCATTCTATTAGTAGGTACTATTATAAAATCAAAAATGGACCCCCTCGATATACGCCTATGAAAATGAACAGACAGCTTTTTGCCTCCTCTCTAAAATCAGTATTTTTACATATAGGAGCTCCTGCAGAGCCAACGACGATATTGGAAAGGAGTGAGTAAAATAATAAAAATGCTTCTACTTCTTTTTTTATTATATTTCTTTTAAGTCTCCACTGTCGTATTTTAGCTGCTAAAGAACGTTCAGACTTGCTAAAATTTAGCTTAACGCGGACCTTAGTACGAGGCTAATAGATTAAATCGAAATGATTCAGTGGCATAAGTTCAAAGTAACTAACCAGCCTATTCTACGTAGTGCCTTGAAGCTACTTCTATCTGTACTTTTTGACATACTTTTACATTTCACCACAATTTAGTCGTATTTCGGTTTTCACCATTGTTCATTTGGATTTATGATTTAAATTAATGAATTTTCAGTGAATAAATGTCAAAATATATGACAAAGAAATATGAAACTACTATTGGCTGCTTAGATATAGTTAAAGGAAGCGAAATGTCGTGTAAAAGCCTCGTGTCGGTGTGAGGGAATGTCGGTTCTTAAGCGAAGGGGTGGAAAAGTAAGAACAGTTTAGCTTATGTTAACTTGCTAATGTCAATTCGAAGTAAAAGTCAAATTCGTTTATTTAAATTAATAAATGTGTGGAGGTGGATATTTTAATTGGAAATTGTGCTGTCCGGTGATGTTGCAATGATTGCTGAATTAATCCTGGAAAGGCGTTTTCAAGGAAAGTTGCAATCATGACATTGAACTGGAAAGTGTTTTCAGATTTAGTATACTTCAATGAGTATAAAGAACACATGAACAGAGTTCTACCATATAGTACGAAACGCCACAATTTTTCGGGCTTAGTGCGCTTCCTTCAGTTATGTGCTCTAAGATTGGATGTCACAAAAATTTTGAACTATAGTAAATGAATATTCAACACTACAGCAACCTAGGCGCTAATATATTTTGATTTATAATACAAAGCGTAATTTTCAGTTCATTCTAATATCATGCCAGACTTGTTGTGCTGAGTAAAAATACAATAGAAAGAAGAAGAAAAGTTCATTCCATTTTGTCGTATATTTTGACATTTACATGTGACAAAAGTACAAGGTCGAGTACCCAGATGAAGATCTATATTCGTTTATTTTACCTAACCCAGTCAATGATATTTCGGAATTTCCTCGTTATACACATGTGTGAAAACATGTGTACGTATTAAGATTGTTATACACGTAGACTGTTGTGTCAGTTCTGAAAATCGAGCAGATTGTATCCTAAAACAATAATGCCAAAGTTTGAGGACAAAGCGAACTAGAAATTATAAGCTGTAAACCAACTGAAGTAGGGTTGGGAGGGCTATGATGGGTTCTCGATGCCCAGCTACCTCTTTATGGTGATCCCTAGGTTCTGATTCTAAAATTTTCTCGTACTTTTTGCCGTATAATTTTGTCGTATACTTTGATTTTCATTATTTTCATGATGAAATAAAATGAAATTGAAGTGAACAACCGTTAGAATATACACCAACAAATTTGTATCTGTTTTATACCAGTTAAACCCTAATAAAAATTAGTACTTACCTCTATTAAAAATATAATTTGATGAGCATCCAAAAATACCAGCAGCAAGTTGAGGTGCTGAAATGATTTCTTAATAACGATTTAAAATGAATGTGAAAAAAATTGGTGTTAATGTTGAATAAATCTATTAATATTAAAAAAATTAAAAAATAACAATAAAAGGGCACACATCACTAAAACGAAAAGGGGGCAATATTCTTCACGCTCATTGAGGTGCACTTACCCGTACCACGTAAGTTGAGCTCAAACTCTTTACGTCTACACACTCAGACCTACAGTTAGATAGAGCGAATGATTAATGTGTCGGGCTCGCCGTGCAACATGTGTTTTTTAATGTTGTGTCACTTTTGGGCTCATTGGAATCTTGTTCGTGTGTTCTAAGATTTAAGTATAAGCAGTACAAAAACAAACCCAAGACATTTTATATATACGGTACACCCCAAAGATGTGATAAACAAAACCAAGGAGAGATCTAAAATCGCAGACAGTTTTTTCTCTATCCACTTGGTTTGTGAAAATTAAGGACCGCAGCTTAGGATTCATCTCGAAGGAGGCACAAATCAACACGTAACACTTTCACTGATGCGAATATTCTTGATGCGGTTTTTTTCATCCTGTCGTCTACTTAGCATTTTTTGGCATTCTCGCAAGTCACATAAATCAACACCCGGCGGAAAATTTGGTTTTCTACTGCCGCATTTGGTCAATTAATTTCTTTGGCAAGCGACTTTTGTCTGGGTTCGAATTTTATTTTGTTATTTTTCTCCTAACAAGAAAAATACCAGAAGATATCCTCAATGTCTAAAAAGACTTTAGACCCGCATTTATGGTCAATAAACCTTCTAGTCATAATAAACGTATAGTAGACCCACGCCTTAGTTCCTTGTATGTAGGTACATAATATAGGCAATTCCATTATATCGCCAATTAAAATTTCACATGAAATACCAGAGCCTACTAAACGAATGATCTCTGCCAGTGATCATGGAAAATGAATGCTCACCTGAAATCAGATAACTGGAAGGCGCATTGTACGGTCCATTAATAACCAATTCGGATTGAAATATTATCGTCAAAGCTGTGACGTAACAACGGAGCTCTGTCGATCGTTGGCTTACTCACTGCAGTAGTATAGATCAGATCCGTTGTGGTGCCTAGAGATCAGTAAAATATCGTTGTTGGACGATTTGTTGTTGTTGTCTTACCCAATATTAATAGATCACAAAATGAATAATGATGTTGTTCGCTGTCGTCCCATTACCCCTCTGTGTCATGTTATCTTATCGAAGGCAAATGATCTTGGCTGATCAAGATTTGTTATAGAAGATTTGTACCAAAATCGTTTAGGGTTACCTAGTTCGTTGTCGCCATAGAATTTTTGTTTTTTGTTTTTTTTTACGTCAGTTTTGTTTGGATCTAGCTTGTGAATAAATGGGATTTGAATGAGAAGATTCGATTTTTATTTTTGTTTTTAAATTGACAACTTTATATTTATGTATATTAGTTAGGTACCTTTTGCATAACCAGTTCCTATTGTATCTCGGGGGTAATATGGTTTTAATTTGATTAATTTATGGTACGGATTTATTCAGTCTATTCCATGAGTGATTCAATTATGTGTAATATCTGAGGATTTCCTTTATATAGGGGGGGGGGGCTTAAGGTTAGACTGTAGATTTTCTCATCATTTTATTTATGACTTGCCATATTTCTATACCGGATGGAGAATTCTGGTTTACTTGGTTGTTGCATGTTGTACTGTCATATAGTTTTCTTTCTGTGCCTAATGGTCTTGTTTTTCGTTGTTGTTATGATTTCATCGAAGCTTTCTCTGTATCTATAAATTAGCTCTTGCGAAGATGATAGTGATTATCTATTTTGTAATTATAATGTTTTCTTCTTCTTCATTCCTCGTGGGAGCATAGGACTTCCCTTCCACATATCCTCTCCGTCTGACTTTGTTTGAGGCATTACGTATTATGCAAAACAAAAAAACACGGGATACACCTCTACAAATATTTATATGGGAAACCGATCGAAAAGCGAGCAATGTTTGCCTAGAGAATAATCTACAAAATTTGGAATAAAAACTAAGACTAACTATGAAGTCCCCTAATAGAAATATAGTAGTCTTTGAATATTTGAAAATATTTATCATAATTGTTGGTGTTCATCCGTCCGTCCAATTTGCAACATACTAGGTACACTCGCTCCAATTATCTCGTGCAGAGTTTTAAGCGACTTTCATCGCGGGTTTTATTTCCTATCGGCAACAATAGAGAAATCCATACACAATTTGCACTAAGACTGATCAAAACACCTTTTCGGCGACACATTGTTTTCAGAGCCCACGAATCTTTAGAAAACAATCCAAGAAAATTGTAGAAATTTATTGAAAAAAGCAAGGAATTTCGGTTATAATCAATACTTACTTAGAAAGACGAGAGTGTGCTATACATACATTATGTGACCTTACGAGAGTAAGTACTTTCACATAATGTATCACAATGGACCGCAAATGATTCATACACTCGGGAAAACTATACTCAGTTCAGGATATAATTCGAGGTGTTGCCAGTGAAATTACTGAGCCCCTCTGTTACACTTTCAATTTTCGCTATCACAAGGTGTTTTGCCGAGATGTTTGAAAGAGGCGATAATTATGTCCATATACCTATAAGGACAAGGAAAAACTTGACCCAAATAACTAAAGACCCATTTTGCTGTTATCAAATATTAGAAAGATTTATGAAAAATGTATTCAGGAAACTAGCACTAGTTCTTCTAACGGTCTTTATGACATTACTGACTACATATATAATCTATTCCACTGATAAGCGTGAATGTTCTGTTGCCATATTCTTAGAACCCGAAAAATTTATTAATTATACTCTGTGCGCGTTTCACTCGTAGAATATATGTATTGCAATATATTCTAAGGTATCACTTGGTTGATTTATCCAGTAACGCACCCAGGATTTGGCCTGGGGGGCATATGTCCAAAGGAGAAGGAAAAGTAGGGCTCTAAAGTCGCACCCTGCGCCCATCTGAGCACTTAAGGACTGCTATTGTATATTTAAAGATTTTAATTTATTTGATCGAACTTTGTAATAATTTACATATTACATTTTATACATAATATGTATATTATGTTAAAAAAATTGACCTTCTGGGAGACCGCCTACCACCTTCGGTGCGCCCCTGGATTTATATTCGCCTAGGGAGGTACAATGCTGTCGCTTATGTTCTAGGTCATAGTAGCAAATTCAAATGTCGTAAAGTACCTTTGTCCAGGTTTGGTTGACATTCTTAAGCTTTTCTTGCTTTATCGAATTTGCGCCCTAAGTTAATTTGTGACATATCCACCGATCACAAACCTTCCTGACCGATAGTGAGATGTTCATATGGTATTACTGTTATTCAAATCATAAATATATCCAGCAATGACTCAATATTCTTCTTGTGGATGGACTGGTTTTCTTCAAGCAGTATGATTTGTACAACTTCGGTTATTAATGGGATGATGACAGTAGTAAGATATCCTTGTCGTATTTCATTCGTGAATTAATCATTCTACTGTGGTCGACTATCCGGATGCTTCAAATAACAGTTTTAATTGCTATTAGAAATATTATCGGGCCAATCCGTTTTTATTTAAATCATAGAAAATCATAGCTCAAAAGAGTTCACGTGTTAATTCCATTTTTTAACAATGACCCTCATGGGTAACGGCAATGACAGCAATTTTGACTTCTTAATGCTGTTAGAATCTAAGAAATTTCAAAGTGTCAGAAAATAACATTTACGGAAGAGACACCTTGCAGAAAGTAGCAGAACCGTTTAATTAAGTAAGTACTCCGATGTTTTTTTGCAATCGACTTATCTACAATATTAAGAAAATGTGTGTAATGTATGCGCTCCAAACTGAATTTTTATTACATATTATTTTTTATTCAACCTAGTTATGAGTTCGGATATTGGTAAAATTTAACGCATTCTCTAAAAAAAAAAATGCATTTTAACGTTGGTAAAAAGTTGATGTAAGTTTTGTGTGGAGAAAACGAAGTGACAGCTGGTAAAATCACAATTAATTATTTCTAAAATTGTTGAGTGATTATTATTTGGATATTATTCATCAAATCGACGAGGCGATTGTGGTTGGGGCAGGTCAAAGTATCGTCTAAGGAAATCCATGGGAAATGTCAAAGTCCTACCAGCATTTCAATGCTCCGCATATTAAAATGGTCAGTAAATTGAGTGGAAAGTACTTACTATCTAGCTTATAATAGAGAAAACGGCACATTTCACCAATGAACTCCGTACTGGACTAGTGAAGACCTCAGTAAAATTTTTGCTTGAGCGTAGTATCGAGTTCGGGCAAAGTAAAATTTAACTCGGTCTCCAAATATTTGACATTAAAATAGCTGATAAAGTTTTTAATTTGGAGAAAACAAAGTGACAGATGTTTAAAAATTTTATGGCTGAAAAACTTCAAACATTTATAAAGTTTAGATAATGTTTTTACAATTTAAAAATAAAAATGAACTTAATTAATCTGAAAATTGTCAAGAGAAATTAAGTCCTTCAATAGGGCCAACCCAGACGAGAACTTTTTAGGGAAGGAAGGAATTTGGTTTAGATGTACCAAACAATAATGTTCCTTCGCGTAGTTCCTTATATGATTACCGAAATTAATTGTGTGCGTGTTCAATTAAGTCACAGTTTTTGATATAAACAATAACTGTATCACAAATTCACAACACGTAATGATTATTAAATCGCAAATAAACATCTGTACTGCCGTCCAATGAGAAATTTTAGTAATTTCGCAATTTCAAAATGGCTGGCTTGCTGTAGTATTGGTATGCTGCCCGTACTCCCGATCGAAACTTGGCATTTCGGTATTTTTCATTCCCCCGAATAATTTTCGCCCGTAAAAAGTGCCAATACCCTGCCCTGTGTGGGCTATGGCATATAGTAAACAAAAACGAGCATTAAAATGTACAGTAAAATAAGTGGAGACATATAAAGCGCTATCTATCTTAAAATAGAGAAATATTCACTTTTTATCAGTGAACTCTGTACTGTACTAGTAAAATTATCACTAAAATTTTCGTTTGCGATTTTACCAGCGCTAAAATTTGTATGGATATGTCACATTTTACTCCAACTCGATACTAGTCTTTGGGGTTTTACCAGCGGTAAAAATTATATGGAAAATTATATGGAACTGTCAGTTTTTACAGAGCTCCATACTCCGTACTAGGCTTTAAATCAAATTGAATCTGCCCGTGACACATTAAAAGCAGAATGCATCGACAGAAGCAGAAACAGAAGGACAAATCCGATAGATATTTTGTTTGTATCGCATAAAATCTTTTTGACACTTCCAAAGGAAAATTTTTAGCATTCTTAATATTGGTAGTACTGAGAAGAAGCAGAATTTTTGAGATTTGATCAACTCTCAAGTTTTGCTTCTCCTTCTACTGCTGTCTTTCTGCTTTCAATTAGTATACGCTCGAATAGTAGCATGTTCTCAGAAAAAAATCTGCTAATTTAAAAAAAGAAAAAAGCTATATGTTGGGATAATCCCTAATCTGTCAAAGTTTTGAGTATATGTACTTCATGTGTGAATTGATACAGGTATACCCCCCTGTGTATACCTGTTTTAATTTCGATTTAATATTTTGGTAGCTTACCAAAAATATTCTCATTATACTATTTCATGGCAAGGCCCCCGATATACATATGACAGATTATATTTTATAAATAATATGCGGGGATCAGTTAGCATTTCTGTGATGACTCAACAAAATTTAATATCGAAGTTATACAACTGTACCCGTATGCGAATATAAGGGTTTAAGCTAAAAACGCTCTTGGCAGAATTCTACAAATCAATTTCTAAGCTTAGATTACGTAAAGCCTCTGCAACGAAGACATACCCTTTCCAGACCATAGCTTACTGAATACCAAATCTAGAGAGCAATTGAAACTTTAAAACGAAAAAAAAAAGAATTTATAAATTATTTTGAGAACATGATTTTCTTCACTTATATTTAGTAATTTAAATTTAATTATAAAAAATTTCTTAGTCCTCTTTAATTAAAATTTCATTGCCGCGCATTATGCGCATGGAGACCTTATTGATCCATTTTACAAAAGAAAGATAAAAAAAACAATCTTATTTTACTGCTAAACGCACACAAGTTCAACTCAAATACAAATAAGCAACCGATTGAAAGATTAATTTTACGCATAAAACAGATTGCTCCTTCATTCTTCACGTAGACATCTGCCATCGAGGATGCTAGAAAGTATAGAGCGATTTTTCTTTTAAAAACAGTTAGTTTGCCTCCTATTGGTCCCACATTCGCCTTGCTTTTCTACAATCACTCTTTCCGTGCGTAGTTGATAAATTGATGCAGAACGGTGACAAGATATCTAAATGTCAAGAAAACTTAAAGGCAATTCATCTCGAAAGTCTTTCTCGGCACTTAAATCCAAATTAGTCTGGGGACCTATTTGGTGCCACCAAATTGCCTGAAAGGGCCAATAAATTTTCCTGTAATGTTATTGAGGCCTGTGTCATGCATCGAATTTCAATAAATTTTCGTGAAAACAACGACCAAACAGCCGGCGATTACTAACAATTACTATTGGCGCTCTCCACGTGATCCTGGGGTGACCTATAAATAGACCGACTCGAAACATAGTAGCACATTGGCGGCACGGACGAGCGTGTAAAAGTACTTAAGAAAACAAACCACGAAAAATGTACTACTATAACAGAAGATTTTAAGTAGTAGGTTTTGGTCCATCATTACAAAATAGGTATCGTGAGGTGATTCCCCTTAATGCTGCTGCATCAATTGGATGCCAAGGACACGAAGAAGATGTGTTCCTGAAGCGAAAGAAAAACATCCCGTTTCTTGTGGTAACAGCAGCTGAGCTCGATTTATGTGCAATTTGTGGGATTTAGTGTTGGTCTTGGTGGTGCCGATCCACAGGGTGAATACCGTGAAGACTTGCGCCAGTTTTATAGCTCCCCGTGGTATCTTGATAAAAATGTGTATGCCTCCTCTCGCCTTATCCACCAACAATTCAGCGAAGGAGCCGTGTGGCAACGCGACAGCGTTGACTTATTAAAAAGCGATAAACCCATCCATTTCCGAATTGTTGAACACCTTGACGACAGCATGTTAGACGCAGAGTGCATTTTTATGCTAAACGGCTTTCACGTCGGGCTCCGTCGTCGATTTGGTCGACTAGTGGTAACTCTGGGGGCTCCCGACGATATAAGGGCCATGTTCTTGTACACACAGGGAAAAGAGAGTGAAATGCTGCTTCTGACTTTACTGGCATTTTATTCATGAGTCTCCACCGCGGCGTATTGCTTGAATATTGGACTTACTTTTGTCAATGTCTTCTGTGTTCCTGTCGTTTTGCCGTTTTTCCTTGTGCCAGGAAATTCTCGGTTTTTGCACGCACCAGGGGCCCCATAAACAAACAGTAGCGGTAGCTGGGGCGCAACTACAATGTTTATGTTGTTTATTGAAAATATGTCAAAAAATAACATCTGGGACCTGGCGAACGTTGACAATGTTTTGATGGTTTTGTGATGAATGTCCTGTGCATTGATCACTGACCAGCGTTTTGTGTACACCGATAGGAAGCAGGTGGAAAAAACATTCACCTGGGCGAATTTATTTTGCTGCCTGCTTTTTTTTTGTGTGGAAATTTAAATTGCTAAAAGAATTTTTTCATAGTTTAAAGAACAGTTTGGGGCGTTTATTTTGAAAATGCATTACTCTTAAAAAAAAAACTTAATAAATGATGAAAAAATCGCTAAGTACAATTACCGCAAATACGGTGCATCTGATTGCATTAAACAACAAAATTAACAATATTATTATCCTTAATCTAATCGATCTATGACATTAGACAACATTGGCTGGCACCTGATGCTGTAGTCTTGTTTCAATTAGGCCTATCATTGATGATATTAGAGGTGGTGTCATTTAGGCTCATGTTTATCAGTTGTTTTTAGCAATCCAGAAATTATTTCTTATTTCGTAACAGACTAGAAGGATTATTTGAGATTGTCATTTAAAAACTCAATTGGTATCAACCTTCAATGCAGTTTTTTTCACTTCAGCGCTTATGCTTTAGCTTAAATATACCGAACTTCTATCCAATCCTGTTTTCTTAAATCTCCAGGAACTTGTAATCTACGGAGAGTATCAGTTTTGTGATCGGTCGATAGTTTTGTACCTCTCGTTTTGACCCTCGATATTATAATGAAATCAATTCCGTGGAGTCCTCGGAGAAGTATTCAGTTCGATAAAGCTTTTCAGAATGTGTTGTGTCCTGATTGACACAGTTGTGGACCAGTCACCCCAATCCAATTTAAGATCGAGTCTCAAAAATCTTAGGTTTTATGGGGCCAGCCTTGTTTGCTTTCAGCAATTTACTTTAGGAATGCTCTTTGTATGTTTTTTACTCCCGCCATGCTTAGAACTTCGTCAGGGTAATATATGGGAAGTTCGGCCACTTCCTTAATTAAAAGTGGATTGAGAAGCAGCGTTTCCTTGCTTAGCACTGAGTTGCACCTCTTAGGACACTCGAGTCGTTGAAGCGAATCTGTTTCCCCTTAAGCTTTTCATCTTTCTAACTCTTCTAACAGAAGAGATTTTCGCAAGCGGCCTCCTCTACAGTGTGGCTCTTTTGTTTGCTTTGCCAGAAAGTCCTTAACTGGAATCTCTTGGTTTACCAACTTAAATATTCTCATTATCGGACTGCCTAGATTGCGATAAATTTAGGAAATTTTTCTGGTACTTGAGGTTTATTTTCATCTTCTTATCCGCGTACTCTGGATGTTTGCAGGTCATAGTTCGCCTTTCTCGACAGTTTTACAATAGTTCCCAATTTTAGTGTTACGAGTAGCTCTGGAAAGGGTGAAACCGGCTTACCAAGACAAAGCTAAAATTGAATCGGAAGCCACCTGGTATCGGCAGTTCATTGTTACAAGACACACTAATATGAGGCATATTGTTTCCACCTGGAATTGCGATTTTTATCGAACTTACTTCCGCCCTACTCACTTTGACAACACCCTCTATCGTTCAATACCAACTCTGCGCGTGCAGGTACATCTCGACGTCGACCAGCTTGTGGATCTTCGCCATGCCACATGCGGATAGTCTGTCTGGGGCCGGATACTGTAACACGGAGAGTTGAGGAGTTTGGGAGATGAGAATTTTCGTTTGCCCGACTAAAACTCCCTAACTGTCCATTCGTGGAGTTAAGGAAAACGTGAGAAGTATCACAATACTGAAGGAAAGTTAACTCTGTCTGGGAGGGTCGTAGAGTGTTGGGTTTTTTCCAACGGATTATGGGTCTGGAGTACAAAAATATAGGTGAACAATTTTTGGGGAGGGGCTTTTGGTGATGGGGAGGGGGGCCGTACCACCCTTCATTGACGGTTGTCCAAAATATGTCTTGTTTAATATCAAATTAAAGAGTTTTTTTTTTTATCATTTTAACGTCATAATTGATTTTTACCGCCGAAAGACGGATTTTTTTTCATTTGGTTCATATACACCCAGTTCCTATATTTCGCATATACTTTTCCGTTCTTTATTTCACATCCATTAGTATCTACTCTGTTGTGAATATTTTTCTCATGCAAAGTGATTTTTCTGGACTTACAAGTTCTTCATTATGAGGAGTTTATGTTATGAGTTTATACCAAAAAACCGCCATTTTTTTCCTCTTAAGAAGGACTGATTCATTTCTTTTGCAGTTGTCTCCAAAACCATTTACCCGACTCAAAAACTAATTACATATCTAATTAGATGAGAAAATGTCGATTTCATCCTACATACAAGCTTTTACATGTATATTTAAAAAATATATAACATTTCTTTACTGGAAACCGCACAAATTAACCATTTTCGCGTGATTTGAAATTTTTAGCGGGTACCTTGAGATACGAAAATCCATTTTTATCTGTAAGTATTGCAAGGATTTCCATAATTTGTTTTTGTAAATATAGCCAGGATATGCGGTGAATCCATAATTTAATTTAAAAATTCCTAGGTACCTAGCTACCTTCATAAACACACAAAAATACAGACAATACTGTCAGTTGAGAAATATTCTTCACAATTAACACAGCCGAGAGTTTTGTCGAGTGGAATAGACAGTTTGATAATTCTCAATACAAATTCCCCGAATTACAGAATTCCGAGTGGAGAGTTAAGTATCAAAAGAACTCTCATCTCCACAGCTCTCCGTGTTAGTGAATCCAGCCCTGGTCGCCGATCTTTAACATGGCTTTCTCCCGGTCTTGTGAACACCTTCTTCTAATGTATGTAATTGTAAGTTATACTGAAATCTGAGAAGGGCTGAAAATCTTTCTGGTAGAGAATCGCTGGTCTCATATGGTCAGTGGTGCTATTGGCCTTGAAAAACCTTTGGAGACTTATATTTTTGCGGGGAAGATAAAAATGAATAAATGTTTTGGGCAAGATATTTACCGACTGTATTCAGTGAACAGGGCGGGACTGGGTCTTCAAATCGGCCCGGGAAAATATTGGCAAACCAGTCCCCAAGGGTTTTCAAAAATGACTTTTTTATAAGAGGCAAACAACTCAAATTATTAGGAGAGCAAGACAACGTTTTCTATGAATATTGAATTCGATGCTAAATATGAAGAAAGAAATAAGAAATTTATACAGGAAATATGTATGCACGGTATATGTGTAAGAGCGGTTGGCCCTTTCACACTTAAAATTAAAACTAAAATAGGGTATCTCTGTGGAAGCAGTATCTGAGAGACCAACAATTTGACTTAAACAGCTATAAGAAGAGTAAGGCAAGTGAGGCAGACGTTGAACCCTAGGGCGCCGCCCGTTTAAAAAACTTTTTGCAGGCGAAAAAAAAAATATTAATAACATTTGCCATTGCCAAATATAAATTATTTCTGAGTTTTAACTATTAAATAAATTTTTTCCTCTCGATTTGAATTTACCCGCTTGACAGGGCTGAGGTTAGCTGGTCATTCTGACATGAAAAAAATTGTTGCCAGTGCTACAAAATTTCCTAGGGATATGGTTATACCAGCAAACGTTAAAGAAACAAGAAAAAAGAAGCGACTCGAACTTTTTGAATCACACAATGATGGGCGGTCCCAATATTGCCACAAAACAAAAGTTTCGTATACCAATGTTTGAATCGACTGATGTTTCTTTTATTCTAACTGACGAGGAGGTACGAAATGTTGGAACAAATTTCAGAAGATTATGGATTCCTTTCTTTCGATCTTCAATCAATTCACGACCATAGCCTCCAAGTATTCGATCTAAGTATCGAAATCGAGTTCAGAGTTTTTGTAACACTGTCAATGACGATAGCTTCATGTGGACCATGTTACAAAAAATTGAAGTTAATAAAAAATTTCTTGTGATCTACAATGGGTCAAGAAAGATTGTCAAATGTAACTGTTTTGTAACCCGAAAATAAATGACAGGCATGCTTGTCATTTTGAGAATATTATAAACTACAGCGTGCGGCAAAAAATTTAACGGTTTTCGCCGCCGTACTATTGAGTGAGTAGGTGGTGGGGGTGGTGGAGATAAGCCCGTTTCAGAGCCCACACGGAGCAGCGGTCGGGTGAGCACCGTGCGTTTGTTGTCAAGGCGTTTTTTTTAAAGTGACGATTCTGCGTTACTGCTCAGCGGCAGTTCCGTACGAGTCTTAATGTGGGTCCAGGAGGAAGAGTCCCAACTCGTAACACAATTCTGCTATGGGTGAGCTACCGGAGCAACGTTAAAACGGAAGTCGACAGGTCATCCAAGGTCAGCCGAGACGTCATAGAATATCGATCGAGTAAGAGAGCTGTGGAAGCCAGTGCCTCGGTGGCTGGCCCGTAAACAAGCTGCTGCTTTGCACATGTCTGACCGCTCGGTAAGACGAATATTGCGCTTCGATCTGTATTTTCACCCATACAAAATAGCTATTGTCCAGCAGTTAAAGCCTAAGACTGTGCAAATCGGAAAGCATTTGCATAGCAAATGATTGACTTGATGACTGATGACAAAATTTTCATGATGAGCGACGAGGCACATTTCCATCGTGACGGTTATGTAAACAAGCAGAACTTTCGATATTGGTCGGATACAAATCCTGAAGAATTGCACGAACGTCCTCTGCATAGTCCTAAGGTTACTGTATGGTGCGCTGTAACGCAAAGTTGTGTCATTGGGCCATACTTTTTTCAAGAGGGTGGTTGAACCTTTACGGTCAATTCCCAATGTTATTTGTTGATGTTTAAGAACTTTCTGATCCCCGAACTTCAGAGATATCGCTTAGTGCGCAGGAGGCTGTGGTTCGAGCAGGTGATGGACTTTTTGAGAAGCAAATTTCGCGGCTGAGTCATCTCGCGTTTTGGGGACATTGGATGGCCAGCTTGCTGCTCAGACCTTAGCATTTGTGATTTTTTCTTGAAGGGGTTCCTTAAAGTAAGAGTTTACACAAACAAATCCCGCACACTGGACGAACTGAAAGAGGCCATAAACCAAGAAATCGACAACATATCTCCTGCAATGTTAGAGAAGGTATTCGACATCTTCAGTACAAGACTGGAAGAATGCTTGATCAAAAAATGAAATCATTTAAAGGACGTTGTCTTCAGACCTTAATTGGATGAAATCGGTTTCCTGATGTTATTTTCATATTATTGTACATGAACACCTTTCTGTAATAAGCAATAAAACAATTTCTATCACCTTTAATTTATGCGTTATTTTTATTTTAAAACCGTCAGATCTTTTTGCAGCATGTAATTCGTGGTGAAAATTTTTAAATGTATTTACTCGCAAAAAATTAATATCAACTAATAATTTTATGTGCAATAAATATTATTTACTATTCTTCTCATGATCAATTGTTGCTCAATTTTGTACAGTTAGTTGATAGACCACGTCAAAATAGTATAGCTAAAATTATATAAGGTTATGTTGAAAATTGTATAGATCAGCGGCGCAAATTTATACGTTTGCTTCAGGCGCCAAATCGCGGTGTTACGGAATTACTCTCTGTTTTGGAATCTTTTTCTAACCACATATAGGTATAGCAGACCTTTGAAAACCTTGTTGAACCCTTCTGATAAAAACACATTTCCTTGCGTTTTTCGAAATAAAAATGATATGATGCAAAAAATAATGTAAACTGCTTTACAAAAAACTGAACGCTGTTAAAGTCACGAGAATGTCAAATTTGATATATATAACCCCCACATCCCCACACCCACTTGGCTCCGCGATTTGTCAGTGTTTATAAGTTGTAGGACATTTCTGGGTATTTTTAACTCATAACTCTCCTCTGCCCAGATGGCCTCGTTGCCGTGTGCCAATTAGCTTTATTGTATTCGGCTTTTGGGTTATGCAATTAAGTACTTTTTCAATTTCAATAGCTCTCCTCCCACCGCAGCCGCAACATTCGTCCAGAGTACGTGGTAAATACGTGTGGTCGCGTTAATGTCCAGACAACCAGTACTCCCAGTCCGGCTCTGTCAGTAAAGGACAGTCAGATACTAGCGTGTAGGTATGGGTATAGGGCCCCCCTCCCACCCATGCCAAATATTATATGTCACGGCGATTTCGTGATGAAAAATATGTTTAATTTTTTGAAGTACATTACGCCGGATAATGCCCCTTAGCTGGTCTGATAACCTACACTATTAACCTTGTTACTATTGGCGTAGGCACTAGTCCTATTTGGAGATTTTGTCTAGAGAATGATGGAAATGAATATGAATATATATTTGAATAATATCTGGTGATAGAAAGGTAATATTTGGTAAAGCATAGCTAAGCCCTAGTAAGCTGAAGTATCGAGTGTATCCTGAGCTGCTAAGCATGTTCATACGAAGATGGGAGGGTTAGTAAAATGGAGACCATTATCGCCGAAGAGTTTTATTATTTTTCACTATCCTCTTTAACCAACTAACCAACAGCCAAGACAAACAAGGACTCAATAGGCGATATACCGTGGACGCCAGCACTCTATTGTTTCACCTATGCTTGTTTTAATTCGTGGAAAATTTTAATATTTGGGCTAATTTTAAGGATATTATAGTTGAAATGGGTCACGGGTTAAACATCAAGCCGATCGGTCTTGGAATCAAGCTTCCGTTAGAATAACTTGATTTTGGTTGGATAACATTGTGGGCCTCAATTCAAAAATTCTATTCAAATACTAGGACGATCGAAGAATGTACAATATTAATATGCTGCATGCAATTGGACTATGCACGCAAGCTGAGATCAACTTAAGAATGTGATCTATTCCTTAACCAAATTTATGCAGCACTTCCTGATGCCTGAAACAGATCGTTAAGTACTAATGTCAATTCTGCAATGGCGAGCAAAATCTCCATAAACTCTCTCCCTGCATTTAGTTTGTGTATAAATCAAAATCAAGCATTCCAGAAATGCCAGCCACCCACAGCACAACATATTCCAAAGCATGTCAATTACAAATCTATTAACCCAGCAGTGCCCGCCGTATCAGATGTACTGAACTACATTCTTTGATCAGTCATGTGACAAGAGACAAGACCGATACAGCACCCCTGACAAGATGACCAACAGAGGGACACCACAAAAAAATACAACAACAAACTGAATTGAAGCTCCCCTGATGGTAGAGCGTACCACTCCTGAAATGCTGCAACCGCTACAGTAACCAATGAATCGTTGATGGCAATAAATAAGATCGGCGATAAGATCGCTCGATCCGTTCAGTCATTTTTCCTAGTTTCCCGTATTTATGGCATGTCATACGTCTCCTTAATTTCCTCTGATCGCATCCCATGGATCAAGGTGATCCCTTCGTGTATTCTTCGACGACCATTCGATTGCCGATCGATGACATAAATTTGAGCTATCGACGTGATTTCTCATTTTTTCTGATCTGAGTCTGACCCTATACTGAGCAAGAGCTCGGCATTGTTAGCAGCCTCTAGATTACCTCGAAGTCTGCGGTTGCCTACCCCATGTCTATGTATATTTGTGTGTACAAGGGAAAAGTTTTTTAAGAAATCAGAACACGGGAAGCTGCCTGCCAACAGTGAACCTTGCTGGTAGTCCATAAACTAGCGACTGTGTAAATTTCGAGGGACTAGGGACAAAAGTCTTCCTTGAGATTTTCGATCAAGATAACCCGTGATCTTCGGTGTTGTTTATGGGATTTCAATTAATTCCTGATTGTGCTGTGATTCAGATGCTGCTCGGCAAAGATGATGACCATCTCGATCGTTTGTAAGGGACTGTGTTCCCGCGCGTCGTTGCCCGCTGGACGTATGTAGCTCATGAAATATTCAAAAATTTTGTGATCGATAAAGATAAGCGAACTGGGCGCCAGATCGATCCATCTTAGTGCTTTTTGATGGGACTTTTAGAGGCCTCTAATATACGCTGGGAGTTAATCAAATTTTCAACAGGTCCCCAAACTGTACGCCCCGAGGAATGTTCTTAATTAGTTGAAGGTGTCGTTGTGCGCCTTTCAAATTTCTGGCCAACAAATAAAAACGCAAAGAAAATATTAAAAATCGTCGCCGTAAACACGAATGACTTTTTAATTAATTTTAATTTTACGGAAAACTATGAGGTTTTGTTTGGAGCATATTTCGTCTTTTGTTTGCTTTTGCTGTTTAACTGTTTTCGATTGATTTTTAGTGTCGCAACATTGAAGGCATCGCTGAGATTTGGGTTATTGAATTCAAATGTTGGTTGAATTATGGAAATTCAACTGCGGATAACTTGTGCTATCCCAGCAGGCTGGCTAACTTATTAGAATAATTTGAAAAGACATTTTTTTGTCATTTTGTGTGTAAAATGTCGCTACGTAAAGTTTTGTTATGATGGAATTGAAATTGTTTACTGGCATCATGTGAACTTTTTTATATTCGATAGTTTGTTTTTTTATACACCATGAGAATTGATTTGTTTCTAATTTCGTCAAATCAGTGATGACGTTGCCCTGAAAACTCGAAAGCTTTATTTTGGAATGTTTAAATCTTAAAAATATTGATTGATAGGATAGGTTTCAAATATGTCCAACACATTACTGATAATTGTAGTCTCAGAAATAATCTCGTAAATCTGAGATATCGGACTATAAATTTTTGGATTTATTCAAATCACTAACTCAAGTTTGGGTTCTATGTTGTTTTAGTGTTGCTACTTTGGCTACAATTGCAGCAAATGACTACTTTGAGCAACGCTTGGCTACAGGCATACTTCCCTAATATTTTGGCTACACTAGAGAATTTTTGCATACGTGGCCAAAATATTTCCAATAATTTTTATTTATTTTAATTCTCAGCACTGTAGCGCAGTTAAGTGCAGTATCATTATTTATGCTAACTGAACCCACCGATACTGATTTGAAAGTTGCTTACACATCTCACATCTGGACACAGTTTTTGGGTGGGGGGAGTCGATTATTTATGTTTAAGGCAATGTCGACTCTGGATTATTCAATGCTTTGGCTTTAGATTTATTACCCTTATCGCTAGCAGCTCAGCTGCTCAAAGAAGTCTGTCTCTTTAAAAAAAACTGAAAAAAATAACCTTTTTGATGTGATCAATAATTCTATTCTATTTAAATAGTATATAGAAAAAAACCAACTTTGCAAATTTCGATGCCACTTAGATATTTCGAAGCAATTTTTATACAGATAAATTATGAAAAATAATTTTTAAGGTAAATTTTCAGTTAATTACTCTATAGAGCTATGTTTATGTAAGATTTTAAGTTTTCTATAATATACCAATATATAAAATACCAAAAATGTATACAAAATTTATATGGCTGGGTGGTCCATTCCGGAATGGACCACAACATTTGAACTGATGTGTAGGTCGAGTGATTCATATTTTTTCATATCTGAAGTGTTGAGGAGGGCGATCAAACGAATACAAAACTGCTGTTAAAAAAAACATTTGCTCTCGGCATACTCTAAACCGTGTTGTCGCCCATTCCAGAATGCACTACCCATTTCACAATTTGTATACCCTGCTCTAGTAAGCCATGCGACATCTAGTTCTTGTGCCATCTATGCTACTATCGGGGTACGCTAGAAATATTTCGAGTGGCAACACTGGTCTGTACCCAAAATAGGACTTCGTCAACCATCACAGATTTTGTCCGGTATACAGACGAAATTTGCTATTTATGAATTCTTCATTTCCAAATTCAGAAAATGTTAACTACAATTCTAGTCTAGTTTCCAAAATTTTAAGAGGCTTTATTTTTTTTTCTTGAAAAAAGATGGAGTATAGTAACATCCTGTAAAGCTGTAACGTGCAGGTAAAGCTGCGCAAATTTTTAGCCACAACTAAAATGTTCAAGGGGGGAGGAAAAAGTCGGAAGTAGTCGCTTTTAAATTTTGTTTTTTTTTATCATATTTAAGTTAGATATCATAAAACCCAATTTCCGGTTTGATTTGGAAAGCTTGTCGATAATATTATCCACTACAATGTCGATCTCAGAGTGGACAGATATTAAGGACAAATATCCAGATACCTTTTCTCGTGCAAAGATTGTAGAAACAGAAGTGACGCAACCGATTCTGTCACGGGCGAAGTAGATGACTGAGAGTGAGAGCTTGCATCTTGATTCACATTCAAAAGAATAGTAATAGAAGTGCATGATATGTCACTGACTATTTCTTTTGATGGGAGTTTAACTGATCTTGATTTATTCTGAAAAAAGTTATGAATGGACTTATCAGTCTTCTGCTTTCCACTTTCGCTACTATTTCTACTTTCTTCCATCGCTAATTAGTGTAGCAAGTAACGTCAACTACCGCAGAGGAAAGCGAATGGATTTTATTTTTATAGTTTTGCCGTAAAAATTCTGAAGAAAAATTGTAGTATCAATTTTAGCGGCACTCGAATCAATCCAACTGTTGGTTTTCAGCCACCAATAGTGTATAAAAATCCGAAAGAAAAATTTTCAAGTAAATTTCTAAGATTAAAATATATGCTTGCCAACGCTCGTAAATATTTTTAGCGACCCACAGACCAGCCAAGGCACCTCAATCAATATAACTCTTTGGAACCATGGTCTGCCGCCAATTGTACATGAAAAATCTATAGAAAAATTTTCAAATCTTTCAAGAGAACTGAAGGCATGTGCCCCGATCGGAAAGAGTGCAGCACCAGAATCAATGCACCAATTCATTGCCAAGTTATACCCTAGACACACGGAACATATCAATGATCATTGGCGGAGCAATGATCATTGCATAGCTCGTGTGTTATTGCATCATTGGCGCAATGATCATTCATTTCGTCATTGCACCAATTACGCTTCTACAAGCTCATTCGTTTGAAAATATTCATTACTTGTCATTCTTTTTGTTGATAAGTGCGCTTTCAGTGGTGAGAAACTGAAAATTATGGGAAAAATCAGATGATTTTCCAGCTAACAGTGTCAAATGTCATTTGTGAAATTTGCTGATACAATTTTCAGGGTAAATTTTGAATATTTTCCAAAACGAATTATTGAAAAAAAATTCTCACATTGTATATTTAATACAAGGCTCGCATCAATTTTTCACAAATTACTTCACAATTCACAGTTTTTAATTTACAAAATTGAGAACTGTCATCTGTCAAATAGAATTACCGTCAAGATATCATGTGCTTGCCTTACCAAGCAATGTTCATTCGATCAATTACGTAATTGGAGCAATGATCATTCTAGCGTGTCGTGTGCCTAGGATATTATTCATTAAAATTGTTAAGAACATTTTGCAACTATATTTCTAAGAAAAATTAAATGCTTCCCTACGATCGTAAAACATTTGAACAACTCAGTCCCGCTATGAAAAATCAACGGGTGGTTAGAAGTTGATTGCATGGGAACCACGGTTCTACTGGAGAGCCGTAAAACAATATTTGTTGAGTCAAAGTTTAAATACAATTGCGACGGGCAACGGCAAACGACGAAAAAATGCCGCTGTCAAACTTCTAAAAGCACAGCGTCTTATGTGAATGCCCAAATTATGACGGGTGACGGTCAGTGGTCGACGAAGTTGCCATCGGGATTACTAATTTTGCCGTCGTCGCTGCAGTATACTACCAACAAAATAAAACGAATGAAATTGTTGTGGCATTTATTTTTCTCAAGGTTGTAGGACGTCGCGGCAATTTCAAAACAATGAATTTTGATGACAAATGAAGTGCGAAACCATAAAATATTTTATGATTTACCAGACAACCAGTATAGACGAGTTGACAAAAAAGACATGGTTTGGATGGATATTTCGAGGCGCTTAAATTCAAATGGTAAAGTTGTGATATTTTTGGCATTTAGTTTGATTTTAATTTAGTTCATTTTTCCTTTCCACACTTTGGTCCATTGCACTTTTTTCAATATAATATAAAATATTCTCGATAAAAATCTGTTTCAAAACGCTCAAAACAAAAAAACAAATGAAATTTCAGTATCTTCTTCTTTCACAATCGCCGCTCACCGCCTGTCGTTGCAATTGTACTCCGAATTTTCGACTACCTGCTTTGATAGCGAATTTCCCGCAGCCGTCTACCATCGGAAAATCAGATAGGTAAAAAAATATTTATGATCACTGACCAATTTCTTAGAAACAATAACACTTTTCGGACTCGAAATTGTGTGCTTATCATATATGTGAGTATTCGGCGCAACAAATATATAAAAGCAACTTCATAACTGGGCTGATAAGCATTACGTGTCATTTTCTAAACAATCAAATACTAAAATAAATATGCATTCCAAAAATACTTATTATCCAGTGCTAGGTATGATAGATGACTTTTCGACACTGTATAAAAACGCAAGAAAATTCTAAAATATTTGTGCACGTTTAAAAGACGAAGAGCTACGAGCGAATGACTATTATACCCAAACCACTATTACTACTCATAAGAAGACAAACAAACCAAACCATACCATACTAAAATCATCCTGTTAAACTTTTACAGCTCGCTCATTCAATTAACAGCGAAGGTTAGGTGAAGCTTTGGGGGGGGGGGGGGGGGGGTCATGACCCCCGTGACCCCTCCCCTCTGTATACGAGCCTGATATTGGGAGTTTAACTCCTAAAATATTATCACAAATTGGTTGTTTCAGCTTTCGATGCGTTCATTCGGCAAAGGTGTACTACGGTGCTATTCTCTCAATTAGATCGAATATCTGTGGTCCAGATAACATACCGGGACACTTCCTAAAAATACTTTTCCTGTAATGTTACCTGTTGTGAATTATATCTTTAACGCAGCTTTAACATCCTCAAAATTTTCAACAAATTGGAAAAGACCTGCTGTAACCATTGAAAAAAAAATAATTCCTAAATTTGTATGTTTGATTTTCGACCTATCAGCCCAGTGTGCTTCTTAGCCAAATCTCTGGAGAAACTCTTGGCAGATCAAATGCTTGACTACATATATTTCGATGCAGGCACAGCTGCGAAACGGTCCTGTTAAGAGTTACTATGGATATTCGGGAAGCACTTGATAGAGATGAAACCTGAATCCTCGTCTTATTAGACTTTTCAAAAGCTATCAAAGTATTAATCACTGTAAATTTTTGCAAAAATTGACCGTGCAATAAATATTTTTCTCTCTCACTTTAGCAGTCATGATAATTTTTTTGTTAAGTCCAACGAAATGAGTGAAAAATAGCAACCGTCTCTCTGACCCAATATACATACATGTCTCGTAGAGTACCACAAGGTTCTATCCTCGGACCATTACTGTTTACTCTATATATTAAAGACTTACCAGGTGTTATACGCAACGCCAGCATACATTTGTATGCAGACTATGTAAAACTTTTCCTGTACTTCCCTGTTGATCTATCCGATGATCAACGAGTGGTCTGTGGTAAAAGATCTTGCCTTGAATGTCCATAGAAGAGGTTTCGATCCATTAAATTTCTCCTAAATAATGATCTCGTGCCTCAATTGGAGAGTTAGAAATCTTGCAGTAAAGCTGAACTCCCGCATAACCTGTTGCGATTATATTAACAGCATGCTGGGTAATATATATAGTAGCTACCAAATTTAAAATCGTCTAAACTCTAGTTGTTCTATTTTTTTTTTGCCTATGGAAGCTTAGTCTTTCTTAATCTGGATTCTGATCCGTTCGCGGAAGTTTCAGGGGGCATTTAACAACTGTATAAAATTCATGTTTGGACTTCTACGCTTTGACTATATATCCAAATACAGATGTGCAATATTTGGCTGCGTCCTTAAAATTTACCTTCTATACCAATCACAAAAGTTTCTACATCGTGATATATACACTAACAATCCCGCATACCTGGGGAGCAGTATAAGTTTTTTGCGCAGTTCTGGACATATCCATATTCTGATCCCTTCTTACCTTACAGTCATGGGCCAACATACCTATTTTGTTCAAATATGCAGTAAGTGGAACTCGATTCCAGTGGACAATCACCGCACAGTATTTGTTGGCTCGTTTAAAAGGCTCCTCCTGATAGCAGCTAGCTGCACGCACCTAATAATATATTTTTTAAATGAAAGTTTATAAGAACTTCTGTTAGTTTTAGTTATTCTTCTTAGTAGGTTATTTTGTCATTTTGTTTTTCTATCTAGTCTACAATTAAGGTCATTAATCACATTGCCAACATTTGATCTGCTTGTATTTTTTTTTTGCATGAAAGGAAGAAGGGATAGGGAAGTGAGGATTATTGGGTTGAGACAAGTAGGAGACGGTGCGCATAACGCTTGAATGGTTGTGGCTCATAGGTGGAGGGAAAACAGAGGATGGCAAACTGTTCCACATTCGTACAGTACTGCTTATGAAGGATTCAAGGAATTTCACGGTATGGCCGAATTTGACTTCAAGCTGAGTTCGGGTTACAGTTCATGTGATGCGCATAGGAAGAATTCTACAAAGGATCAGGCTAGAAACTTCGTCAGAGCAATGACCATTATCTCCTTATCTCTCACTTTCCAAATAACATATTTTCTTCATGCTAAAAGATTAAGTCATCTTGATGTATTGTTACCTTCAATAAATAATTGAATTTACTACTTACCAATGGTGAAGTCGTTCATCTATGAGAGAGATTTGTTTAAGGTTTTTAAGAAGCTCAATGCCTCTAAAGCCGAATGCGCTGATGGGCTCTCACCCCTCCTGTTAATTAAAAGCTGTACATTATCCTTGGTCTCATGCGTAAACCATTCTACTTGTTTTATTAGACAGGAAACTTTTCATCTGGTTCGAATCTTCACCACGTTCAGCATATTAAAAAAAAAAAAAGAGAAGAGAAGGTTGCGATCCTTCAAATTTTCGACCAATTCCAATCACATCGATTCTTTCGAAAGTCTTTGAATATATAATTAATTCTAAATTAATCAAGTATATCTAGAAATTAATCAACGATGCTAAATATGGATTCCAGTCTGGACCCTTATTTGGAGACGTGCTAACTTTTTTACGGAACGTTGTAACCGTAGGCTCCATAGTTTTGGTTCATTTTTAAAGTTACCTGTCAGAT
The DNA here is from genome assembly GCA_963930735.1 of Dioctria linearis. NCBI lineage: Eukaryota > Metazoa > Arthropoda > Insecta > Diptera > Asilidae > Dioctria > Dioctria linearis. The sequence continues at coordinate 324,434,901 of OZ005740.1, read as the reverse complement.
TTAGCGCTAGAAAAGGTTCAAGACTGCATACCTAATTATTTGAGAATCATTGCCCTATATATTTCAAAAGCCTTTAATAGATTCTAATATCCTACCCTGTAAGCCAAACTTAAAGGACTTGGTCTCTTCCTGCTATCGTGAGCCATTGTCGAATTATTTACGATGTTATTTGACAATAACTGACGCCCTAATAAGCATCGAACACTTGCAGTGGAAAATTTCTGGAGCTAGTATCTACAAAACATGTCTATTGTCGTTTTAATGTTAATTAATTGATAGAGCAGATCGCAATAATGAAAAGTCATTAACTTTGTAAATATGTTTTTATTTGATTTTCTTTTGTTTCATTTTGATTTCTCATATTATTCCTAAGTTTCTAAATTTACAGTACTCAAAGTAGTGTCAACTTGCCTTTTTTTGTGGCGGTGTGTATTGGCTACACACGCACACACATAATATATGTACATCCATACATGCTGCTCGCTGCCAGGATAGATAACACAATACGCTTAAGTCTAAATTACATTTTACATAATTAAGTAAATAGCGTCTTACGTCACTTTCATGTCGACCTGAATCTACTTAGAATTCAACTTTTGCCTCCAACTTTATCGTTTTATTGCATATCTGTCGACACATTCACTTTTTCGTATTAACATTATTATTTATACTATTTACAATTTTCAATGGGTTCACAGTTCACGCCTTATATAAATAACCGAAATAACGGAAATTTGTTGCAATTCTTTCGTTTGTTTATATAAAAAAATTCTTAGACTTTTATGATTTCAAGTTTTTATGTTTTCTGATTGAATTGCAACAATTTTTCTCATAGGTTCTCTTTTTTTTTTTTTTTTTGATTTTCTTTTTTGTTTTGTTTTTTTTTTGTATGTAATTTTATTAACAATTAACAAATTATGAAATTTAAGTAGTGGAAAAGCTAATCAGTTCAGAGCTCCTCTGGCTCTGCAAAACAATATTTATAGAATATGAAGGTACAAAAGAGCAGAAACTTTGTTTTATTTAAAATAATGAAGAAAATTATTTTGTACAAAAATTAGATGTTCTCTGGGAAATGGTACGACGGGCAAGGTTTTCATATTATAAATATTTTTTAAGTTAACTTTAAAACCAGTAAAGATCTTTAGAAGATTCCTGCACTTGAGCCTCTAGTCCTGAAATTGAAAGAAATGAAATTATATTAGCAGTGACAGCAACTAATTTTAGTTTATTTTACAAAAGAAAAAATTAAAATTATAGGTTAAAACAAAAAAATTAACATAGGCAATGAGAGATGGTGAGCTAACCTAATTCAGTCCTAAATGATTTTTAGTTTGTATTGTATTGGAAATTAGTTTTAGGCCAGGCAATGACTAGGTTCTGACTTTTAAATGGTCAAGAAGAGCTCTAATTTGGTAAGATTTGTACAGTTTGGTGTTCTCATTAATTTGCAAACTTGAGCGATCGCCGCTCCTGCCGCCTTATAGGAAAAATTGTACAGAATACCACTTTTTCGATAATGGGCCCTATTGTGTAATTTTTCATAAAATAATATTTTATGTTATTTTATGGCGAAAAAATCGCTTCTTCATAAAATAAAAATAAAATATTTTAAAAATTTGTATTCTGTCGTGGTTCCATAAAATATTTAGTATATTCCGCATTGGTTTCTATTACATTTTGAACAGCTGATTGACATTTTTGTAAAATAAATGTATTTATTCAAAACATAACCAAAGGGTGGACGAAATGGCTGATGAAAAATTTGTTGGTAAGTAATTGCAGTTTCTTGTTTTTACAAATATTGCAATTCTTACTCTTTTTGTAAAAAAAAGATTGCGGGTAAGGAAGACGTCGAAGGAACAATGCGAAATTTACTGTTCTTTCCTGGAGCAGCATAAAGAGCTCAGGTATTAAAAGGATACCGATCTCTCCATCCTGCCCCTATGGGACCAATTGGCAATATTATTAAATTGCACCAACAGCGGTCCATCGAAAGATAAGAAATCTTGGCAAAAAGTACGCTTTGTCATATTATTATGCTAGCATTTTATAATTTTAATTTCCCATCGTATATAGACTTTTGAGAATTGGCGCAATTCTGTACGGCACAAAAAGAGGCAGGAAGAGGTCTACCGGGATGCGACTGGTCGTGGTCCAGAAAAACCCAGTGAACTCAAGGAGATAGAGCTCAGAGCGCTCGCATTTTGGTGCAAGGTTGCTTTGACTGGCGTATCGAAAAGCCAAGCGGAAGTAGGTTTCGGTTCGCTCCCCCCTACCAGCACAGAGGAAACTTTTATCACGAATTGAATAGACGTCGCTGGAATCGCGAAGATATCGTAAATTTCTCCTATGATCTCTTCTGCATAAAATAACAACTTCAAGATGAATTTCATTAACTATTAGCGAGCTCGGATTTCCATAATTTCTGACAAAATTACAATTCTAACAGCGTTGGACATTTTAACTTGTAATTAAAACTACTTCACACCACAAGTGTCAATTGACGAATGTCATTTCATAAAATATGTCAAAATACATTTAAAATGTGCTGCTTAGATTTTTTATGTTATGCTCCATAACAGGAAATATTTTATGTTACGATGCATAAAATAAAATAAAATTTCTGGTACAGAATAGGATTTTAGGGAAATATTTTATTTTAAGGCATAACATAACATAAAATGATAAAATTTTACCGACAGAATAGGGCCCAATATCTTCTCACCAGTGCCACCTATTCACTAAAGATGATTTTGTTAGGCAATGCATTGTGAGCTTGCTGTTGTTCCAATATTCAATAGGCGAAGATTCTCCACTGCCCGCGGTCGGAGAGCGCCCGCCGATTTGTGATAAAGAAAGAAAATCACCGTATTCGTATTCTTCTCCGTATCCTCTACATACAGGATCATCAACAAGTTCCATTCTGTGTATAGGTGATCCCTGAGAAACGAGTGCCAAGTTACAATTGACCCTATGAGTTCTCAGAGTTGGTTTGTTAAGTCTCAATAGCATTTGCGTTAGGTTTGGATTACCCCACAGTTCCTTTGAAGTTCTCCCCAAAGAGTCATCTAACTAAAGACGACTGTGTTGGCAGTTGGCCCAGCCGAAATATTAGAGGTATGGTGTTTTGGAGCTATCCCGAATGTGGAGGGGAATGCCTACGAGCAAGCTCGTTCGCCTTTTTGTTTCCGTTGATATAGCTATGACCTGGTACCCATAGGACGAGTACCCTGTTTGGACGTTGTAAAAAAGCTTTGACAAGACCTTGACAGCCGCTTGGCTGTTCGACCAGATGGTAATTTCTTTGTTGTCAATGTACGGCTATGGGATATTTCTTAAGGAAAACTCCGATCTTCGTTTAATGCTTTTTTATTATTTCCTCGACGTTTCGGGTCTTGATTAGTACCCTTCTTCAGGAGTTAGCTACATTAGAATACAAAACAGTATTACGTATAATTAAAATGTTTGGTGTTTTCACCTTTGTTCTTGATATGATGAAATTTTTTTTTAAAAAGATATTATTGAAACACATTTCACAAAAAAATACACATTAAAAGTATAATAAAAACGTTAACTGAACATATAAATAAATAAATAATTTAAACAAAATAAATATGTAAAATTTAGATTGCTGTTTTATTTAAGAGACCACAGATGAATGGTGTGTGGAGTTCAATTCGATTCAATTAATTTTATTAGGGGATTGTACAACAAGATAACAAAATCTTTTTCCGTACTAAAGAGGAAGTATCTATACCTATCCTACATAATTGTAAGCAACAATAGCTATAAATAATTTAAAATATAAAATTCAAATTCAATATTAGAATACAAATCAAAAAGAGAAAGAAAAAAGAGAAAGAAAACATATTTTCATATAGTTGTAATTATAATGAATGAAAAAAAAATCAAACATAATGAAAATTGAAGAAAAAGAAATTAAATTAAATTAAATTAAACGAAATTACAATTACATACATAGCAAGACTGCTGGAAAAACCAGACCCAAAAAACCACAAAATCAACTATCAAGTGGCAAATACTGAAAAAAAAGCCTCTTAAAAACTCTCGCATCGCTCGTCCTCTGAATAACCGCTGGAATTGAGTTCCAAATACGTACAACTTGAACAAAGTAGGAGTTTTCATATATGGAATATCTATGACGTGGAATAGAGATGTTTAAATTCCTTGAAGAATGCATGAAATTCAGTTCGTCGCTTTTTGTTGTAAATTAGCTTGTGTAAAAAGATATTTTGTTTGCGGATGAGCATCGTATTTAAGGAGCAACCGGACAAAGTATACCGAACAGGTGAGATGTGGTCATAACATCTCATCCCAAATATAAATCTCGTGCAGTCATTAAAAGCTACATTTAACTTTCGAGCGCATGTGGAATCTAGATGCGGGAATACTAAACAACCCGCTGTAAAATAAGGTTGGAGTAATATTTTTACAAGCCTCATACGCATAGATTTGTACATCAGCAGACAAACACAGCCGTCGAAGTAACATGTAAATTTTAGCAACGGTACTATTGACTTGGTCACAGCAACTCATTGAAGTATTCAGGAGAACTCCAAGGCTCTTAACCGTATTGACATACGTCAAATTGGCAGAGTTCAAAGCAATAGGGGGAATATCGGTTGTGTCCAAGCTCTGCCTATATATTGCCATTGCATGTGATTTAGTGGGGTTTAATACTAAGAGATTGTCTTCTGCCCAACTAACAACTCTATTCAGATCCGAGTTTATGCAGTCGACACAATCTTCGATCAGACCTATAGGCCGACTGAAGTATAATTGTACATCATCGGCGTAAAGATGTATATTACAATAGATACTTAAAGTTTTCAGGGAGGTCATTAATATAAAGACTGAAAAGAAGGGGACCAAATATGGAACCCTGCGGTACCCCCCGAAGACAATGGCAGTAAGCTTGACAGATGGTCAGCGAAACTCACTTGTCCATATCTATCAGTAAGAAAGTTGGATATTAAAAGTAAAAGTGTGGTGTACGCTATCAAAAGCCTTGGAGAAATCCAGTAGAGTTAAGACAGTCAACCAGTTTTTATCCAGACATTTACGGATATCGGTAGTCACTTTCAAAAGAGCAGTCTCACAGCTATGAGAAGGCCGAAAACCTGACTGCCAACGGGTTAGGAGATTGTTGGTGTCTAAGTGCTCCAGGACCTGCGAGTACAATAACTTCTCGAGTGCCTTGGACAGAAAACATAAGATGCTTATTGGTCTATAGTCATTTGGGCTTTCGGGGGACTTTGATTTAGCTGTAGGTAACACATTCGCAATTTTCCATGATGCAGGAAACTCGGAGTTAGTGAGACAAGTGTTGAAAATGTTAAGAAAAGGAGAAACAATCAACGGAAGAATAAGCTTAAGAAATTTAGAGGAAATTTTGTCCGGACCGGTCGCATCCGATTTTATGGAGTTTATAGCATGGATGACTTCTTCAGCATAGACGCAGCGAAAACTGAATCCTCCATTCTGATCTGCCGATCTTCCAATTTCTACAGATAACACATCGGTCGCCGGGGCTAGATGTCAAGTTTCAGTTTTCTAAGTATGTGTTGGTAATCTTTATTTATTAAATCTGTGTCTTGTCTTAAATTAGCTATAGATTCCCTTTTTCCATGTAGATTTCGCATGCTTCTTTGAATTCGCGTTTTGCTTTGTTTTTCTCTATGTTTTTATAATTGTCACATTATCAAATGCGAATGGGTGTCCGATTTTTATTGTATGAGAGGCTAATGCTGATCGTGGTGTTTTCTTGGTTATGTATGTTTTGTGTTGTGATAGTCTGGTTTTGAGTTTTTTTGCAGTGGGTCCTATATATGCTGTATAGTGCAGTTTTCACCTGGTACTTAATTGTAGACAACATTATTGGCTTCTTGTGTGGGTATAGGGTCCTTTAATTTTGAGTAGCATCTATTGAGTTGCGTTATAGGTTTGAATGCCATTTTTATTTATTATTGTTATTTTGAATTATCCGGACGATTTTTAGAGATAATGGATGTATATATGGTATGGATCTGTATATTGGGATAGTGTTGTCTAATATTATCCGGTTTATCTATAGGGTATCCGATTTGAACTATAGGGTTTACAGTGTACCAGTCAGATATTATTTTATTGTTGTTTGTTCTGATTAAGCGGTTATCCAAGAATGGGATTGTTTTAACCTATTTTAACCTATTGTGGATGCTATTGAATGTATGTGCGAATTCTATTTCGGAGGAGCATTTTGGTATAGCGCAGATAATGTCATCTACGTACTTTTTTATAAATGTCGGTTTTATGTCGGATTTCTTTAATGCTTCTTCCATCACGTAATCAATTGCCATTTCAGTTAGAATGCCAGATAGTGGGTTTGCCATAGCAAGTCCGTATTTTTGTCTGTACATTTTATTATTGTATTTGAAGTAATTGGAGTCTATAGCACGAAATTTAATTATTTCCTTAAAAAGAACTATGTCTATTGGTGTAATATCTTCTATTAGGTGCCACTAATTGTCAATTATCTTTAATATTAGTTCGGTGTCAACATTGGTATAGGAGATTCCACGAATAATGAGATAAGCTGATCATTCGGTTTTAGTGTTACAACATCTAGAAAAACTTTCATTTCGTATGTGTTTTTTATATTGTGCGTACTGTACTGTGTACTGTACTGTGATTTATTTGCTGTAGTATATTGCATATATATTTTGAGAGACTGTAACTAGGGCTATTAATTGTTGTGATTACTGGGCCCTATTGCACCAACAACTTATCAGTTATCACTTAGCAACTTATCAAAATTTCTGATTAATTTCTGTTGCTCCAAAACGAAATTAGAAAAGCACTCATTTGAGTGTTGAAAAGTGAGAAGTTGTCAGCTTTTCAAATTACTGTTGCGCCAAACAGAAAATGGGGAAGTGATAAGTGTTCTATGGAAAACTGATAAAGTTAGCAAATTATATGCTTTTTCTCAATTTCCGTTGCACCAAATTATTACGCTTATCATTTTGCAATGGAGAGTTTGACAATTTAAGCAGCATAGTGCTAAGAAAAAATTCTCTTTTCGAATAGATTGTAAGTGGGGCTAACTCGGTAGGAGTAATGCCGATCGAAAAATTGGATTCCACCGTTTGGCTCAGCTAATTACCAGCCACAATTTGAAGAGGATTTTTTTTTTATTTTGGGTATTTTTAGGTTGAAGGGTAGGAACCCACGGCAAAAGGGTGGCTCCAATCTGATAAGTTGCATAGCAAGTTAAAGTCTCCGCCGAGTACTATTGGGTGGTGTACTTTTTTCCCGATTTAAAAAACTTCGTCGGTGCGTTTTTGCCATTGAAAACCCGATTTGCATGAATTTTCATGCACTTGGGTCAGATACAACCAAGTTACTACATTTCGTATATATTTGATCCGTTCTTTCTTTGACACGCATTAGTGATCTGTTGTGAACATTTTCCCTCTGGGAAGTTATTTTCTCCGGTCCACCAATTTTAAGTAATCACGAGAGGAAAACAAGTCCATTTTTTATACAAAAAACCGCCATTTATCACCTTAACACGCGTTCAAATAGAATATGTTCTATTAAAGATTGGAGGTTATTTGCAACACAGCAGTGGACGGAACAATTCTTTATGTCCTTTGCAACAATTACTGACAACTCTGCATTGGTTGGGAAATGGCCCCCAATACCATGGAATTGCCAATATGCATGGTATCAATAAAGCAACTGTGTGTAGGGTTGTTCATCGGGTATCAAATACCATAATTAATGTGATGATGGATGAAACAATTCGTTGGCCAGAAAGAAATCAAGGTTTGTTGCTACAATTTCTTGAAATGGGAATATATCGCTTACTTATCAATATAGGTACTTCAGAATATACCGCATATTATCAATTCATAAAACTTTTCATTTTCTGATAATTAATTTTAAATTTTGGTGCAACACTTATCATCTTTACTTAGCAAAAATTGATAAGTTTTCTCGATTGATAAGTGAGTGAAATTTTAAATGTTTTTCGTGCAACTCTTATCACTTACACTTATCAAAAACAAACAAACTGATAATTTGCTAACTAGTAAGTGATAAATGGTTGGTGCAATAGAGCCCTGGTCTCATGGTTTATTGTCAATATCTGAGTTGAGGAGATATACTTTGGATACCTTGACTTCCACCTGGAAATGATTTTAAAGGTGTGTGGCAATGTCCATATGCTGATAGGTTGGGAGGCTAATATTTTCGAAGCAGTAAATGAAGAAATCAACTTTACCAATTTTGCAATTGCATGGGGCTTTTTGAAAAAAAAAAACAACAGATTTAAGTTATAAAATTACACCAATCGGACAACTGCTTCGTGGGGTTGCCATACAAAAATTTCGTTTTCACTATGTATTTGGACACTACCTGAAAACGCTTCAATGTAGAGAGCTGAAATTTAGTACAAAGCGTTTTCATAAAAATAGTAATTTAAGTTTAAAAAACGAACTAAATTGGGCAATCCCCTTTTGGTGTTGCCATATAAATCGAAGTTAGTTGTTTTTATTCTATATTATCTTTTTTTATGAAATTCCCAAAGCAAAGGGGACACCCTGTGATGCCCTTGCAGGAAAAGTAGGAGGGGTACGGAATTGAGGATTAAGCTATATTTGCACGGCGACAGTAGCCTTTGAAAGTAACTTTCATAAGTAGTTTCATTTTGACGTTTCCATACAATTCTTCTACTTACGAAAGTAACTTTCCACGTTCTGGGCTAAAGGAAGTAAAGGTCATGAAATTTGAAAGTGATGAAAGAGAGAATAACAAAAACAAGAACAAGAATAACAACATCAAGAGCGCAGGACCTAATTTTATTTGCATCCATTGTGCTGAACACCACTTACGTAACAAACGGTAGCAAACGTGTAAACGTGTAAAAAAAAAATTTCATGAAAGTAGTTGTCATGAAATTTAGGGAGTTGGAGTACGTTTGAGTGATAACAGACAACATTGCATTTTGGATCATTCAACAAGACCCGATTCGCTCTTCCCCAAGCGAGTGTTGTTGTAAAGTCATAGTTTAGTGAACTGAATATGTGGCCTCGTTTGTCAGCTATAACATTCCTACGGGAATCAGCTATAGAGCCCAACAAGTACACGAAATCAAGGGTGCTGTCGTCTGCAAAACTACGAATAGAATTGAAAGTGAGAGCTAGTAGATGATTATTAATAATGCGGAAGAGAGTAGGATAGAGCACAGAACCTTGCGGTACACCAGCATGGATTATAAAACGGTCAGAAGTAACTCCGTCCAATATGACTTGAATTGAACGGCGCGGCGGGAGAGAAAATTTTCAATCCATTTTAAGGAAATAGGGTCTAGCCTAATGCCTGAAGAGGAGGGTGCCAGATTCTATCAAAGGTCTTCGAAACATTGATTCCCACTCCCGGTAAGGAATTTTTGTAAATCTCCAGTAGAGCGGCTAGCACGAAAGTCGTATTGGCGATCCCTATTAAGCTGATTAGTCCGTAGATCATCATCAATTGGGTTGTTGAAGAGCTTTTTGAAAATCTTCGAAAGAATCCAAGTACCTAAGGGTAATGGTAAACAAACATTAGAATTTGATTTGACACAAAATTGATCCGAATGACATTTCGAAATGAGTTGAAATTCAGGAAAGCGTCAATATTCTAAATTTCGATGATAGTGTGTCAGGAGTGGGTATTGGGAACCATTAATTTCGATTTATTGCTATTTTATTCATATAATAGGTATGGTAGGCACGTGCAATAGATTATATCCTAGCTAAAAATTAGTACATTTTCACCGAATCTCAATGCCTTTATAGTGAGTAATCACTATTGTTAGCGGAATAGAAGACAATATTGATGGAGGCCGGAGGGGTTCGAATCCAAACTCATGAAATCATGATTTAATATGTTATCAATTACATGGCTAGGAGACATCATACCTATATCGTACACAAATAACTTCCCATTAAAAGATGTTATTCAATAGAGCCATATAGACAAAAGAAATAAAGCACTTGGCTCTAACAAGTATTTGAAATAATTCAATGTAGGTTGCCACCCTTTTCTTTGTCTACGGTAAGATTCTAAGTAATTTAAGAATTTTAGCCTTCATTACAACTAATTACTTCATTCATGCATTTAAATCGAAGATGTAATTCTTAATGCCATCGGACTCTTCTCTTAGGTTTTCCTTAAAATGGAATCCATCGTCAGAAAATAAAACATTGAAATTGAAGAATTCAGAAAGGCGGAGTCTGCAATTATTGTACAGTTGTTACTCCTCTGTTTTCTTCAACATTCCATTGGCTGGTCTGTGAGATATACCTACTCTACTCAAGCACAGGTAAGTTATTTCTGCTGAGCTCCATCATGATTTTCACCGCATATAAATCGTACTTTTATGCACGCTCGTCGATTGGATACATCTTAATCGTTCGTCATCTCAGATTGTATTGCCGGGGGATTGTAATTTGATGATAGTCTCCTGAAGATGTGGTTTTCTTAGAATTTTAGAGACCAAGTAAATTGATAATGAATATATCAACAACAGAAGTTCTTTAGTCCTCCTATAAGAATCTGAATGTATCCATAAATCACAAGCAGGTGACTTGAAGAAAAGAAGAGAGATTCACGCGGCGGCGTGTTTAATTGTTTGCTTGTTTTCTTTTGCGGTGAAATAGGGTTGTGTTATTTGTTAATTACTCACCATAGAAAATCGATTTTAAATGAATTATTCTTATCTATAATGGAATATATCAAGGATACTACCTTAGACCTCTACTATTATCCATTTTAATTGCAATCATACATCAACAAACTTAACTTGCATCAGGCCCAAATACAGGATGCAGTGACATTTTTGCAGTAATATTTCAAGCCTTGAGGCTTTAATCATGGAATTCTTGGTCTCCCATGATTTATCAAGAACCATAGATCATCATCACTGAGCTATTCCTCATTATGTCACTTGTAATTAATTTATTCAGGGGAGCTGCACCCGCACTTATACCATATAACATGCGATGGCGAAAGCATTTAATGCGAGTCAATGAAAGGGGATACGGCCCGCCCCATAAATATTCAGACCACGCAAAACAAATACAAGAAGCTTCCGTTTTTTGAGATCCTTGGAGTAGGTAGGTAGGTAGGTACACGTACAATGCGACTAGGTTCTTTCCTGTACCCTGGTTCTAGTTGCCTTTCAAGAACCCTTTTGCACAAGAGGTTTATGTAGTCACATTTATTTTGTAGTAGATATACCTTCTACATGTCGCCAACATATATTCCATCTTCACATGTGAGCTGATTCAATTTTGTCCGAGACATGAGACAATGGGAGCTCCCCTTGACAGGCTTTTTCAATCCTTGAGTTTCTAAGCTGTGACACAAGGAGCTGTGCTGTGCTATGCTGTACTGTACTGTGCTGTATGTAATAAATTTTCTCTAGCCCTGGGAGCGAAAAAATGGGGGTGGCGGGATATTTCATCGACGTTCTTTCACCCTCTCACATTTACTATTCACTATGGAACTGTGTGGAGGAGTCCTTTTTCATGGAGGAGGATGGGAATAGGAGTGGGTCGATGACATCGTTTTTGTGCTTCGCCCCCTTTCATGGAGCGTGAGTTGTTTATCCATTTCAATGAGGAAAATTTTCCGCAAGACGGAACTCCATTCATGGCTTTGCGATTCATATTCACATAGAAGAACAGCAGAGTTGGCTCTGTGTTCATCGGTCTGGGTCGAGTCTGTTTAATTGAAACGAACGGCGAGCTTTGGAGCTATGAGCGGGGGCAGTGGTGGAGTGGGTGAATGTTGGTTAAAAGGTAGCTCTCATATAGACTATGGAGAGAAGGGGGTGAATTGTCGGGGTGGAATTTCATGAAGCCTATCATTTAACGACTTTTCATGGAATCATCGAATGATATCATTGCAATGGCCGACGGCCAGCCAAGTTTTCTTATTTTTATGTTCTTGTCTGTTCAATTGAAAATTTAATGACTCTGCGTTAATTAATTTGGATAGTTGTTTGCCTGTTCCAGAGTTAAATTTACATAAAAATGAATTTTAAGGATTTATTAAGGTATCAAATCATTTGGTTTTTGACTAGGACTAGGTACTTATGTCCGGAGAGCTTGGAAGGGGTAAGTCTCTACAGCAGCGTCATGAAAAGAATAAACAAAGAATAGCTGGTGCAACAGTGATTTAACTGTTTGCTGAAAACGAGCATTGTAGCAATATATGTACTAAAAAAAAAAAAAAACAAATTACACTGCCTCTGAATGGGTACTTTATAGCTCCCACTCCAGAGGCAGTCTAAGAAAGAAATTAAAATTGCTAGACTTGGAAAATATGTCTGTTCTGAAATAAAATTAAAAATGAATCGGCGAGAATTCACAAGATTCGAGTCAATTTAAGTTGCAAAAAAAAAAAATTGATAAAATAAATTTAAGCTAGAATTGGTCTAAGACCAATTCTTATGATACCCTAGATGAATGCCCGTATAAAATTTCGTATGGACACCGCTCTATGCAAGTTTAATTCTTGAAGTGCTTTTTCGCATGTATTTCTAGAACGGCTCGTCGGACAGAAAAAATGATTATAGCCAATTTCATAGGATTTCGTATTCTGAAGAAGTTTTTAGTCACAATAAAAATGTCTAGGACAGTATATGTAAAAAACCTAAATTTTTATATGGCAACTCCAAGTAGGGGTTGCCCCATTTATTCCATTTTTAAAATTTCATTTGTTATAACTATAAAAACACCATGTACCAAATTTCTCTATATGTCGACGCGTTCTCAGACAGTGTCCAAATATATAGTGGAAAACGTAATTTTTGTATGGCAAATCGAAAATCTAAAAGAAAGTCATGGCAACTCTTCTGCGAAAACGTAGACGGGGTAAATGAGACGTCAAGACTTAAGAAATTCCTATCGTAGATACCAATTAAACCCTAACTCCTCACGGACAGCGACGGAACTCGGGCCTCTTCCTTTGGAGAATCGTTGGAAATCTTGTTAGACGAACACTTCTCCGATGGTCCAGATGAGAGCCTCTCAGCTCCTCGTACCGAAACCCTTACTTTCGGAGACGGAGAAGTTGCCTTCATCACGGATGAATCGGTCAAATGGGCAGTTGACTCCTTCAAACCGATCAAGTCCCCAGGTAAGGACGGCATCTTCCCAGCCCTCCTTCAGTACTCAGGTGACCCTCTGATTAGCAACATAACCACTCTCTTTAGGGCATGCATCAAAATGGGCTATATACCGAAGTTGTGGCAAGAAGTCCGCGTTGTGTTTATACCGAAGGCAGGTCGGGTAAACTACTCAACTGCAAAAGCGTATAGGCCTATAAGCTTGACTTCTTTCTTACTTAAAACCTTCGAACGCATCTGTGAGTGGGAGCTGAGACGCTCCATCCCCAGAAGCAGACCATCACAGCACCAACATGCGTACTTAAAGGGAAAGTCCGTCGAGACGGCTCTCCACGAGGTGATTCACTCAATTGAAAAAGGCTTCCTCTTTAAACAATCTACGCTAGCTGTTTTCATCGATGTAGAAGGCGCCTTTAATAATATTCTTCAACATAGGTTCACGGAAATACTAACAAAACATGGAGTGAACCAATCTCTAAAAAATTGGATTACACACATGCTGCATAATAGAACAGTCTTTGCTGATCTTGGCGGGGCAAGCAGAGTTAAAAAAGTTCACAGGGGTACCCCTCAAGGCGGTATTCTATCACCTTTGCTATGGGTACTTATCATGGACGATCTCCTGCTAACACTCACCCGGAAGGGGTACAAAGCAGTATGTTACGCGGACGACTTGACAATTTTAGTCACCGGAAGTCATGAACCTGTACTCTGTGGATTGGTGCAAGGCGCGATCCGACTAGTCATGTGCTGGGCCACGGATTACGGGCTGAGCATCAATCCACTGAAAACTGACTTATGCCTATTCACCATGAAAAGGAATATCCCCAGTTTAAACCTGCCCCTGATTGGCTCCACACGCTTGGAATTAAAGGACAGGTTGAAATGCCTAGGTATTATTCTAGACAAAAAGTTAAACTGGAAACCACACCTCGAAGACAGAGCGAACAAAGCTCTTAGAGTGTTCGCATGTGCCGTAGAGCAGTAGGGAAGCAGTGGAGACTCAAACCGCGGATGATTCTATGGATATACACTAGTGTCATTCGACCCATGTTACCCTACGGTTCAACGGTATGGTGGAAAGCAATGAACTTCGCCAACCATCGCAAGATGCTGGAGAAGATTCAAAGGCTGTGCCTTCCCAGCGCAAGCGGCGCTTTTAAGTCAACTAGCACCCGGGCTCTGGAGGTTATCCTCAATATACACCCGGCGCAATTACATATCAAGCAGAGGGCGTCGACTACAGCGCTAAGGCTGCATCTTAACCTCGGCTGGCTTCATGGGGGAACAAGGGTTCCACATGAATCCATTTATGAGTTCGTGCAGTTTATCGCACCTGGCATTGACAGAGATAGCGACTACCTCCTCGAGACCATGCTGGAAAGCAATTTTGAATTTAGAATTCCATCCAGGGCAGAATGGGAATCACATTCCATTGCCAAACCCAATTATAATATATACTGATGGTTCTAAGTCCGATGAAGGCACCGGAGCGGGAGTTTTCTGTGAGGAGCCTGAAATTGAGTTCTCCATTCTCCTTGAAAACCACTCCACGGTTTTCCAGGCAGAAGTCAAGGCTATCCTTGAAGCGGGAAGATACCTCCTTAACTCAGACACTGAGAATAAGGAGATAGCCATCTGCTCGGACAGCCAGGCAGCTATCAAAGCTTTGTCTAAACCCTTTATAACCTCCAAATTATTAATGGAGTGCAAAACCACCCTGAATTCCCTTTCTCGCAATAACAGGGTGATAGTGCAGTGGGTGCCGGGGCACACCAACATCAGCGGGAATGAAAGGGCAGACGAACTTGCTCGTCTTGGAGCAGCCTCAGAGGAACCTGCCTCTACAGTCGGGATTGCACCAAAACACCTTGTCTCAATCATTTTAAGCTGGGCTGACCGCCAACACAGTTGCCTTTGGTTAGAAGATCCCACGGGTAGGACATACGAATAAGCTCCTAAAACTCAACAAGCCAACCCTGAGATTCTGGTGTGGGCATTCCTCTCTCAGGGGCCACCTTCACAGGATGAGACTTGTTGATGATCCTATATGCAGGGGTTGCGGAGAGAAGTCCGAAAAAGTTACCCACTTTCTATGTCACTGCGCGGCACTCTCAGGAATACGCTACCGAATTCTTGGTTCACACCTCCTGGAAGAGTTGCATGATGCCGACAAGGAGGGCTGGGGGCCAATACTGAAATTTATAAGAGCGTCCGGTTGGGACCTATGAGCGATCGCTCATGGGTCTGGGGGGTGAACAATGGGCCTTGACTTGGCCTTCGTTCGGGGGACCTGAAAGGGGTCCCAAACCTCATAAATGAATCAATCAATCAAATGGCAACTCCACGAAGAAGTTGCCCGATTTGTTTCATTGTCGAACTTAATTTTACTTTTTTTTCGTGTACATAATTTCAGTTCTCTACGTGTACGCGTTCTCGAGTTATCGTGCGCACAGACGGACAGACAGACCTACGCACGGACATGCCAAAATCACGCGTTCTCAGGCAGCGTTCAAATATGTAGTGACCATAAAATTTTTGTATGGCAACCCTACGAAGCCCATGTGTAAAATTTCAGCTCTCTTAGTACAAGCATTCTCCGAGTTATATTGAGGGCGGACAGACGGACGGACAGACGGAACAGATGGATAACCAATATAACTTTTAATTATATGAATGGATGTCGAATCCATTTTGCTCTACCATCATTATTTAAATGGCTGATATTATTTATAAACGGCTGATATTAGTGTCTTCGTTGCATGTGATTCTATTGTTCATCAGAAGTTCTGAAACAGCTCACATATAAGCCGATAAAGTGAATAACTGTTGATAACAGAACTGATCGTTTTCAGTCGCAGTAACTAACTATCCTTTACTACCTAGCTATACACTTGGAGTTCCATGATGTCTTCCATTTTTCAACTACCTGAAGGATAGCATGAGAGGAGTTTCTCTTTGATTGGTACTATTTTGTTTGAGCTGACCGAATTTATTATTATTTTAAGTAATAGGTGGGAGGGCCGAAGTGCCAACCTCTAAGCACTGCGACCTAAAAGATCTTCTTTTTTGTTTTGTTATGTCTCTGCCGTGTTAGGTCTACGTTCGTCCATTTTAGGAAGATTAATACTTCATTAGGGCCACTTTTTTGGACATCTGATGGGCTTACAAAACCTTTGCCTAGATACTGGAGTCTTTGGCAAGCAAGTTTATCTGTCTTGCAGAATCGAAGTTTGACGTCTGTGGTTTTCCAATTTTCTTAAATATGTTATGAAATGGACAATAGCCAGTCATGATGCTAATGAATAACCTGATCTGGTGCTTACCACAATTGATGACTGACTGAATTCTTAATAAACGAATCATAAAAAAAATGTAAACAAAATAAAAGACCAAGCTTTTGTGAAATTCTATGAGAAACTTGATGGATATTGCTAAACAGTAGAACTTCTCAAATGATGAAAGAGTGTCTTTATGACTAATCTGAGTGCGCCGACTAAGTCCTACGTTTTGGAGTTCAAGCTTTTGTCCACATTTATCCATGGCTGCAGTATAGAACCTTCAGTTGAAATGTAACCCTGTCATGGTAATACATGACTGTTGCCAAGGTGGTTAATGTTGAATAGATAAAATGAATGATGTGGTGTAAATGTTGGCCAAGTTTTCCTTCATTAAGAGAGACCTTTCAATAAACCTATAAATGAAGTTTCTTTAAAAACCTTCCACTTGCACTCCTCAGAGTAGGAATATCTGCGAGGATGACCTAGCAAATGTTAATAGGAGTAACGTTATTGTGTACTCATCATTACGTCAAAGTTCTTTTAAAGAGATTTTTTACTTCCCATTTGATGTCCGTCCGCTTATAAGTTCTTTTAAACAGATTTTTTACTTCCCATTTGATGTCCGTCCGCTAACTGGAGTTCTCGTCAGGAAAAACAAATTCTATCCTCTTTAGCAGGTGATGAAATCTACACCGCTTTATCTCTCCAAAACATTTTAACAATACTTTTGAGATATCTTTTAATACTATATTGGTGCCTGTATAGAACCGAAGATAACAGGGAAAAACTATGTGGATAACAATTTTAATGTGTCGATAAGGCACTTTGACCATTATAGGAAATATTTTGACTGCACTTGAGACCCTTTGTGTTTAATGGTCGAGAATTGCGTGTCTTGGTATTAAGTTTCCAAGCTGTCTATGGTAACGACTGCTCCAGTTATTAGAGGAAGGGCATGCGTGGATTCTGTTTGTATGAATTTCGGAAGGCGAATGATGATCTAAACTGCAGAAATCTGGCCACAGAATATTAATATCTATGCATAGCGAAGATGTGATTTTGGCAGCCATCCTTGGCGAGCGGTCTTGATAGGCAAAAACCCGTTCAGGTATATGCTGTTTTCAACAAAACTTTGGGAATGAGTGTCTTCCAATCAGAAGGATAGGCTTTTATAATAGTTCCAAATGGGCCTTGGTAACATCTTGGTTTCCGGAGAACTGCAGGAAGCTATTTACAGTACATAGCCTCCACGATGGACCTTTGTACCAAGTAATTATGAACAAGGAGCTAGCTAACTTGTACATCAGATGTGGCTTTCGAGCATTTGAGAATTTTTGTTTATGAACGAAAATCTACATGACGAGCTTAAAAAGAGATTCAAAGATTTCTAGGATTCAGGAGGAGACAAGGCAGTGTCACAGCGTCCTTGTTGTAAACATATTGCACCAAAACTTAATTCGTCAAGTGAACAGAAAATCTGTGATTAGTGCACGGAGCAAGACTGTCCATTGAGTCGCCGGCCGTAGCTCACTACTTGTTGCTTTATTCCGCCGCTTTATAAAAAGACAACCAAAATAAAAACTTCATGTAAATATCCTAAGTACATGAGCTCTAAATAGAATTGGAAAAAATCCTCGGATGTCTAAGTTAGACAACATGGACGAGACGATCATCCACAGAGAGATGATGCTAAGATTTTGCGTCTATGGATCTAGCCAAACTCTAATTGGGATAAATTATAAATTCAATAAAATCTGAATGTGGGCATTTGTGTAAATTAGTGTCACATTTGATCCATTTCCTTAATTTTAACTGAAGTTGACTTGTAAGTTTCATACAAATATGAACAAGATACATCGCCAAAATTTTTTACTTCAAATCACGATCAAACATAATTCTTACAATCTCATTATGATCCTCGACGGTTTGATCAATCAAAAGTCCATCAAAATTCCGATGTTAGAACAAAGCTCCACCGCCGTGGCCGGTAATAAAATCAAAAGAAATTTGTCGTAAGAGGAATTCCGAACTGATCTTGAAGAAGTTTATCGAGAAAAACTGCCAAAAAGATCAGCTTTTTTTAGAAATAACAACGCCTGAGGATTGTAAAGCTTCCTCAGGACAACAAGATCGAAATACAAACAAAACAAAAACAATTAACCAACCGAGATCAACTCCTTACCACCACTCTAGAGAGATCATCTTCTTTCCAAGCTCTGGAAATTGATCGTGTCATGCTATCGTGACGGATAGAAAAATGTCGAAAGTCGAGACCGACAAATGCCTCGACGCTTTGTGAAAAAGTCTGCGCCGTTCGAAGTTTTTTCCTCATTGAACACATTTGCTTGATCGGAATGCGACATGAAGCCAAAAACGATGACCATTCAGAGTAGAAAAGATGTTGTAGGGCAACACGATCAGCCCGTACATAAGAGGAGAGGAGGTTCCATCTTTGGAAAAAAAGCACGGCTTCAAACTTTTGATCGAAGAACATCATTCAGCCGTTCACTGCCATGCCAGTGCATTGAATTGAGTAGATACATATAACAGAGAGAGGAGAAAATATCAAGAAATGCCAACATGACGAATTTATGACAGATTCCACAAATGACGGTGAGGTAAGGAGGAGTGGGAAAGAATTCCAAGAATTCGTTTACTTACCGGCCATCGTTGGATAACTTGAGTAGGCAGCTGCGCTCTCCAGGGCGTGCGCTGTTTGCTGATCGTGATGTAACCTGCAAAAAAAAAGGAGCAAAGTAAGAAAGATTGGCTAATAGAAATCTTTAAACTGGAGAAACATTGATTAGGCTGTACTTACCTAGACCCATGCCCATATTGTTGTGGTAACCTAAGTAGACTTCCATATTGCGCCATATTATGATGGTATGCATGCGCATGTGCTGCATGGGCGTGAGCCGCGTGCGCATATGATCCATAGTGAGCAGCATGAGGCACCCAGGGGTCTGTTGAATAACTACCGTCCGTCGAATAGATGTCGGGAACCTGTGGATTTAGCCAGGATTAGATAAAATCTACCCTGATGTATAGGTATATATGTAAATAAATTTCCTACCTGTGGATGCGTAGGTGCAGGTGCTGGAGGTACATAGTTACTATTCCAAAATGAAGGTGGGAAATTTCTAGCTGACATAGGACTACATGCTTCTGAAAAAAAAAATACAAATGTAAGTTTTAGTGCAAATAAGATTCATTTGGTGCGTTCTTGGGTACGAGTAGTACCTACTAAACGTGTATCTTTTCTATCTTTAAATCGCGAAATCTTTCAAAACTACACCGCTCAGCATGCAGTTTTTCGCTACTTTTAAGTACGGGCGGCTCCTTTTGATGCCTTCTAATTTAGTTCTTCCTTTCCATTCACTATCAATGTGCGGCTGTATTATTTTCAAACTAAGAAGCGATGAAGATACCAACAACAACAACAATTGCTATATAGTCCCCCCCCCTTTCCCTCTCCCGAAAAGAAAGAAAACAGATTCCGACCTCGACGGGAACGAGAAAGGAATTCCTGGCATTCACCAGTCTCCATCGTTGCTGTGTTTAGTTTTTCTTATTTACAAAACGCATTCTGCGCGATTGTCTTTTTATTTCTTATTTCACAAATTCGAGTCAAAGAAAGTGCAGAATCGATGGCACTGCCACAGAATCGCTTACAGAAGATCTACAGAGTTTCTAAGGAAAAGACCGCAACAAGATTCTGTTGAAAGGAGATGATCACACCGAGCAGCAGCTCAACGCGATACGCAAGTTGATAAAGTTCACAGTTTACTTGGAGTTGGTTCAGCTTTGAATCAGACAATATACACGGATTGGCTGAGTATCAATCGATCTGATATCGATCTTGGAATTGAATGGTTCTCTGGGAAGAAACAATCGGCAGTTGACACTAATTGCGGCAACACGAAACACTCTGCATAGCATTATTTTCGTTGAACAGATGTTGATCTTTCCCGTGAGATTAGAAAGTTTTGTGGGATGAGATTTTCGATCAAAAGATGGAGAAAAATTTATGTGGGTCAGTTTATAACAAAATTTTTGAGATCAATTGTCTTCTGATCTTTGTCTTGTGATGAATTCATTTTTATATTTCTATGTAAATTAAATGAAATGGAAGATAACAGGAGAATCGCACAAGATCCTGGAAGTAAGGCTAGATTGAAATTTTTAGGCTAGTTTTAAAGGGGGAGGGTGGTACAGATAAAAAACCACACAAGATTGGTCAATTGGGGTTCAATATCGGCGCAAGGCGAGGCGACAGGGAAAATATTAATTGCAATCACTATCATCAGATGAAACTAAATAGCACAAATGTTGCTGCATCCATCAAGTGTTTTGGCCAGACCTTCAGTCGTCGCTCCATGGTTATCTAATTGAGTAACACCACTTGATGCGACCAATTGTGGTGAGACTCTAAGTTTTTGAGGGAATTCATGTTTCATGTTGATGGAGTAGGTACACTGGCCTGACACACAATGGCTGAGGAATATTTTACTGATATCTAGGATATTGTAATATAGTAGTAATATTTTTCAGCACGAATACAAAATTGTAGGATCAATCATATAGCTTTTGTCAAAATACTATTTAGTCCACTTAATCGCAAGAAATTTAAGGACTTGAAGTAAAGAACAAAAAAGGCCTACTTCTAGTCGCTTTGATAATTGGGTTTGCTTCCATCAAGGACGATGTTTGCAAAGATCATTAATATCGTTGCGATAGACTTAAGGCCGTTTTAACTGCGCACTAAATAGTACGTTGAAAGGCTAAGTAGTAGATAATATAGAACAATAGACAGCATCATTGCTCGGCATATCATGCTTAGTGCCAAACTTTCTAAAATGGATGTCGGTGATAGTGTGTAGTGTATCTGAGACGATAACATTCTTCCAAAGCATTTTTGTACCGTTTACCATGATTAGGAGCGTCATTTTCATATTTGTTTTTCGACTAGAATATCAGATAGGAACATACGTAACTCCCCAGGCTCTACTGCATATCATTTTGGGCTTAATTGTTATTGTATTCAGCGACTACAACTATACAAGCAATATTCGTTGCGAAAAACCCTCTGCCCAGTATGCCACGTGATGCGATGGTACCTGAGCTTCGGTTTGGGCGTCGCTTCTCTGTGAACTCTCCTGTAAGGGAATCGTGGACTGAGGGAAGTACCCTATCGAGCCTTCCACGGTGCGCTCTAAAAATTTTCACCGACGGCTCTATCACTAATGAGGGAGCTGGGGCGGGTGTCTACTTTCCTGAGCCTGATATTGGAATGGAGTACTCACTTGGAAGACATACGACTGTCTTTCAGGCTGAATTCTTCGCCATATCGATGACAGCGAAGTTAGCCCTTGATATGCAAATCAAGGGAAAGGACGTTGTTATCCTCTTGGATAGTTAGACATCCTTGATGGCCGTGAGTGGCCCTCGGATAACATCTAAGTTACTGGGGGATTGCAGACCGTCTGTGGATAAGTTGTGTACCCACAACAAGGTGTCCCTTCTGTGGGTTCCTGGTCACATGGAGATCATGGGAAATGAAAGGGCTGACCTTTTAGCTAGGGCTGGCTCTGATTCTCCGTTCCTTGGACCGGAACCCGCCGTAGGCGTTGCCACCTCGAGTATCGGGTTTCTCATCAAACCAAATGTTCATAGAAAGCATCAGCAGAGAGAGACCAATGGGAATATCTCCGATTTTCTCAAAAAGTGTAGAATAATACTTTTGTGTATAGAACTATATAGTGATTGCGGAAATGCTTCTTTGTTATAATTTCAGATGGCTTCACTTGTACCATTTTGAACAATTTTGCTCACGCTTAGTCGCTAAAAGTTCTGCAACTGAAGTATGGGCAAGGCTTAGCCGTAAGAGCATAGACAAACTAATAACATCCAAAGGGAAGTAGAACAACCAGTAAAGCCTCGCTAGAGTATAAAATGTACGATGCCTCGACATCTTAATGCCGTAACAAACCATCAATTTTTCGCTCCAATATAAAATCCACAATGCGTCGACCAGGGGCCGGATTCACTAACTCGGAGAATTGTGAAGATGACAGTTTTTTTTTTACACTTAACTCTCCACTTGGAATTCTGTAACTCGGGGAATTTTTACTGAGAATTACCAAACTCTCTATTCCACTCGACAAAACTCTCCGCTGTTTTAGTTGTGGTCTATGGAGAAGTAAGAAAAATATTTCTCAACTGACAGTATTGTCTGTATTTTTGTGTGTTTGTGAAGGTAGCTAGGTACCTAGGAGTTTTTAAATTAAATTATGGATTCATCGCATATCCTGGCTATACATCATATTTACAAAAACAAATTATGGAAATCCTTGCAATAATTACAGAGAAATATGGATTTTGGTGTCTCAAGGTACGCTAAAAATTTTAAATCACGCGAAAATGGTCAATTTGGTCGTCTTCCCCCACACAGCACAAATGTGTCCGTGGTATGTTACTGGGAAATCCTGTTAAGATATATAAATTGTCCGTGGGAAATCCCGTTCGGTCCCAGTTAATAACTTAGAACATCCCTGGGAGTGACGAATGTCCGGGGTTGGGATGTCCCTGGTAGATCCCATGTCCTTCCCACAGGATTTCTTGTGGTTGTACTTAGGAACAGTTCGCACATTCAATAATGTAAAATTCCAGCTACAAGCGTTCCGAGGACGTCTTACGGAAATCCTAATTTGCTAGCAAGATGTACGGGGGAATATCTGATGATATTGTTTAGTATTTTCTGGGAGTGGAAAAAATTTTTTTTATGGGTAGAATTTTTACAAAAAATAAAAATAAATACTGCCTGGAAAGTATATTCCAGAGGTGGATACACTTGCACAAAACATAAATCCAATATTGTTAATACAGGCAAAGTGAATTCCTATGACAAAATTACTAAAAAATCAAGTTCTGAAATGTATAACTAAAAAACTTTGCCAAAACAAGGAGAAATTTTCAGATGCGAATAGATTTCTAGTATAGCTTCAGGCATGTAGCTGGCTTCAACCACTCAGTTCCCAAATGGCTTCTTTCAATACGTACTTTTTATTATATATTTGTACACCAAAAACGACACACCAAGCAACAAATTCGTGCTTTTACCAGAGAGCCACGCCATCAGGATCAGAGAACAAATCGAAATAAATTCTGGAAGGAGAAATATTTTCCCATGTTTGTCCCAAAATTGTCCTGCACATCCCGTATGTATTTGTCTGTAAAATACTGAGACTGTTCGTATAGAGAGTACTTGTGGGATATCACAGGGAATAACTTATGGGAAATTTTTAATAACTCCTAGAAATAAGGTCCTAAGTACATACTGAATACTTCCTATTTATCCCGGGAAAGCTATGGGATCTGTGAGACAAGAATGGGATGTCCCTGGCTAATTTTGTGTTGTATGGACCAGTACAGACGGGATACAATAAAAATTTTAAATATGCACGTTAAAGCTTGTATGTAGACTGAAATCGCATCTACATTCTTCCCTAATCAGAGTCCGGTAAATGGATTTGGAGATAACTGCAAAAGAAGTGAATCAGTTCTTCTTAAGATGAAAAAAATTCCGTTTTTTGGTACAAAAATGTACATATTTTCAACTCATCATTATGAAGAACTGGTAAGTTATGGAAATTCATTTTCCATGAGAAAAATGTTCACAACAGAGTACTAATGGATGTAAAATAAACGGCAGAAATATATGCAAAATATAGGAACTGGGGTGCATATGACCCAAGTGTAAAAAATCTGTCTTTCGGCGGTAAAAAGTCAGTTTTGACGTTAAAATAATCAAAAAACTACTACATCACTCGATTACCCACTCCTCCCTACTTAACTTAACACCAAACATGACGTATTTTGGTGGACCATACCCAATGAGGGGTGTACGACCCTCCATCTCCAAAAGCCCAAAAAAAATTTCGTTTTTCACTATATATTTGGACACTGCCTCAGAACGCGTCACTGTAGAGAGCGAAAATTTTATACATGGCGTTTTCATAAAAATAGTAAATATAATTTCAAAATATGGGCTAAATCGGGCAACCCGTTCTTGGTGTTATAAAAATTGAAAAACGGTGAAAACGGTCAGTTCTAGACTGAAACTCTTCCAGAATATGAAATCCTATAAAATTGGTTATAATCATTTTACTGTTTGACGAATCGTTCTGAAAAAATATGCAAAAAATAACTTCAACAAGTGAAAAAGCTAGAATTGGTCTAAGACCAATTCTTATGATACCCTAGATGAATGCCCGTATGAAATTTCGTATGGGTACCCATTTGAGCAATTTTGATTTTTGCAGTGGTTTTTCGCATATATTTCTAGAACGGTTCGTCGGACAGAAAAAATGATTATAACCAATTTTATAGGATTTCATATTCTGAAGAAGTTTTTAGTACAATAAAAATGTCTTGGACTGATCGTTTTCACAGTATACATAAAAAACCTAATTTTTTATATGGCAACACCAAGAATGGGTTGCCCGATTTAGTGGCTACTCGTTCTCAGGCAGTGTTCAAATATATAACGGAAAACGAAATTTTTGTATGGCAACTCCACGAAGGAGTTGCCCGATTTGTCTCATTTTCGAACTTAATTTTACTTTTTTTTTAAAGTCCGTGTACAAAATTTCAGCTCTAAGTGTACGCGTTCTCGAGTTATCGTGCGCACAGACGGACGGACGGACAGACGGACGGACGGACGGACGGACGGACATGCAAAAATCAAAATAACTTTTAATATTATGCGTGGGTGTCCAATCCATTTTGCTCTACCATCATTATTTCGAGGTGTTACAAACGGAATGACAAACTTAGTATACCCCTTTAGATTTCATCTAGGGTATAAAAATCAAAAATTGCACAGATGGGTGACCATACGAAATTACATACGGGTATTCATCTGGGGGTATCATAAGAACTTACCAATTCTAGCATTTTTACTTTTTTATTTGTGATTTGTTCAAGATTAACGGATCTAGAACCAAACGGACATATTGTAAGGAGCTGTCGTAGATAATGCCGGTTTTACATTTTAAGGATTGGAGCTCTGTAGCTTTATTGGCGGATTCTTGTTTCCAATAAGTGAAAAACCATACAACATATGTGTTAATTCAATCCATACTTCAGCTCGAAATCTTGACTTTGGGAGCGGTTTTTTCTACTGTAATTACAACAGATAAAATAAAATAATCAAAAAATTTCTATACAGAACCGAATATTCGTCTAGTAGCTGCATAATCTCTCCAAGATTTTAATGTAATTTGATTTGTATAACCATATTAATCCATAGCATATCGACCCCGCTAATATCCTTAATCAGCTCTGTAACACTTACAATGTGCTCGTAATAAGCTTATATACATATCTTCTTTGACAATAACGATTGGATTCCAAAACAATCAAATAAACAAAAGTCCAGCAGCCAATAAATGAGACGAAAAGTCTCGTAGAAGCAAAATTTTCAGAAACTTTTTAGTATTAAATACTAGACAAAAACAGATGGCGCTGTTTTTTTTATTCTAACGATTGATAAAGAATTGCTTATAATCCAGGTAAAGACAACGACAAGGTAAGGACAGCAGAACATATACCAGAAATCTATACGAGACCATGCTAGAAGACTGGAAATAGCGGTGAACGATTTCTGCAGCAGGAACTGTAAAGATTTGGAGGAAATCCCATCCGTCCAATACATACTTTGCCAGTGCCCCGCTCTGAAGAATAAAAGAGGTAGGCTATTATGTAGCTATAGTTCTTTTCAAGTCTGGGGGAGCTGCAAATCAAAGAGTTCAGATGCATCCTGAATTTCCTAGGGGAAGCAGGATAGATCTATGGTGATTTTATAGGTTATCTCATGACCACAAGGGTCACAATAGAAGGTCTAACTGAAGCAGGCTAGACACTTCCAGCGGCACTCCTCCCACATAACTTAATATAAGGATCGCCAATCTAACAGCAAACAGTTTTGACTTCTCAAATAACTGACAGAATAGAAACACCTAAAACGGCTTAGTAGGAGGACAACTATTTTATTAGAAGTCAATAAATACATATAGAGAGATCTATTAACAACAATAGTTATGCCTATATTTGGTACTAATCGAGTCGCATTAAATATGTTAGCAGGAATCGAACCCGGATTGCATCGATGCGATAGAAATTTTAGGATGTTCGCCCGTACTAACCCGGCTATGGCGATTGAAATCCCACCGAGCAAAAGCAAAATATTTTCTGAAAATCTGCCACCATAAATTTCTATTGTCATTTTTCAGCAACATAAAATCAAAGTCACATACTCTATGCAGAGTGGTGAAAACTCTTTCACAGTAATTAACTTGTTTCTCAAGCACATTGCTCATTCTGTGTATCCTCCATTCCGCCACAGATTTCCTTTTACCTTAAACTGACCTCAACTTCTTCCACAGTGGTGGGATGATGCTGCAATTTTTGTCCTCAGTTTTGTCGGTATTTTGTTGTTGTTGTTGTTGTTTTTTTCAGTCTCACAGCTTTCTTTCAAGCTTTCCCCGTAACGAAGGAAGTTTTAATTAAACGACTTAACTTGCTTCCCTTTACCAAGGCTCTCCTGCTTGCCGGTTTGTTCTTCATTCCAACAAGTACCAAGGAATTTGCCAGAAAGGCTCATTTGCATTCTGAGCACATTTTAGTGCTTAGCATTCAAATTCCAAGAAAATGGGTTCGATTTGTGCTGAAATTGATTTAATTTCTCAATTGAAATCATCTCAAGCAGCCGCCTTTTGGGGGAAGTGTGCGGATGGTCATGAATTGGTTTTCTTCTGCAGCAGCAGCATGCCTGCTGCTACTATGTAATTACGGATGTCACAAATTGTTTTGGCGTCCATTGATTTTAACACCGGGTTTTATGGGTTTTTAATTTTCAACGTCTTTTATGCATGTTGTAGTCCCTGTCGTCTCCGTCGTCGTTGTCGTCGTTGTCGTCGTCGTGTCCACTTTACAATATCGAATCAATCGGTCCGGTCGGCTCGGTTCGGTCAGAGAGCCTTTTTCGCTCGATTAAATACATACATACAAGAAGTAGCTGCTGGCCTTGCTGGATAAAACACAGGTCTTTCCCATGCGGTGGCGGCTATAATTCTAAGTGTACCTCACTGAGGAAATTTTTGTGGTGTGTCGGCTTCTGGTCATGTAGTAAATCACGACGAAACAGGGCAGATAACAAGATTCTTCGATTTTAGGGCTTCTCCAGTTGTTCTTATTCTTTCAGATCCCTTTCGCCGATCGATGTTTCTGTTGAGAGCTGAAAATCTTGAAACAAAGCGATATTTTGGGCTCTTTGTCCGGAGGTTAAGAAGAAGCTAGGCACTATCGCCTTCCAGGTTAATTTTCGGATTGTGTCTCAATGTATATATGTTGTGAACATATGTATGTATATATATATATATATATATATATATATATATAAAACACTTCTGCAGATGAAATCGTGAGAATCTTTTGCGGAATGCGTCAAACGTTGTGTTGTAAACTTTTTGCCTGTGACATCGAACACGATCAAGAAATCGAATTATCGAAAAGAATCGGTGATCCTATGACCTCCTTCAGATTACTCAGAAGTAATACAAATTTTATTGTGAGACCATGATTCACTGAAAGTGTAGACCAATTTGGTTTGTCTTCCATTGGTATGGTATATGTTTCTATATATGTATTTATATGAAAACCAAAACTAATTACGCATCTCTATATTGCTCGAAAATAGAATCTTCTCAACTCATGTTCATTCACAGCTCTTACACAAACTGATCAACGACATGATTTACAAGCATCGTTCATCCAGTGCACATGAATCTTTCGCTAAGGAGGCATTTATATCGTAGTTACACTAACAAGCATTACACACGACAAGTTTTTCCAGTAGCTAGCTAGCAGCGTGCAACCGCCATCGCCCATCGCCAACAACACGTCCAACCTTTATTTACGACGGGCCTACAATTTATGAAGGTGCGGTGTGATCATGATCATGTTGAAGTACGCAGCCGCAACGTATACCATTTACCACCTCTTTTGAGCCTGATACACTTGATTTATTCAGATCTTTGTCGTAATTTGCATCTCTAGTCTCTAAATCACACACAGAGCGCGATCACTTTCTTTTGCGCGTAAACAAGCCAAAACAAGAGAACTAGCGCTAATTACTTTGTGGTACGACCATTAATCATCATCACACGATCGACCTATTCAGGATCTGATCGCGATTTAGTGCGGCCAACCACTACCGCCAGCAGCGGTGTACCCCATTCGGTATTCATGTGCTTGTGCCATGTGCAGTCCTGCAATGTACCTACATAAGTCGCATGCAAATGAAGTGCGGTAGTCTTCATTAAAATTACTAATTAATTTATAAATCATTCGTGAGGCGACATCCTTAGCACTTGGGAGTGTTTGGAACTCTTCTTGAGATCTTTTAATTTAGCCTTGCCAGCCTTTGTCGTGCCTTTAAGTGCGGCACTTTCTCCCTATATATATCCACACACACCACACACCTCTGCCTGCATGTCGCCTTTGATATTTTCATTAAACGTTCCACAACATCACAGACTTGGTTGACTTTTTGTACTCCTTTGCCTGCGATTATCTCTTTTCTTATGGGGTGTCAACTGTCGTCTTATGAAATGACAAGATGTGACACAGAGATAACGTATTATGTGACAACGTTAATTATCGCCCTTTAGGGTTTATCTTTGTGTTATGCTGGGGGATTAGTGTAAATTACAGAATTATGGCATGAACGATAGACCTGCGTCTTGTTAGTAATCCTTTTTTTTTTTGTTTTTTTTTTTTTTTTTTTTTAGAATTTGGAAGGGGATCCTTTGATTGAGGAGATTTTTCATAAAACTGGAATTAGTGTTCATTTAATAGTGCATCTATTATCAGGTCATAAGAGCTTTTCAGAACTTCTGGGTGTTCGTTTAGCTTGTTTAGTAATAGAACAATGCAATCGCACACTCTGGCTTTTGTTTATTCCAAAAATACTAAACTGGATTATTTGCAAATCATGTATAGCAGAATCTAGTAGTACTTTTATTTTATCAAAAGTCAGACTTCTTAACTTGAGCTATGCCAGTCGAGTACTAATTCTATATTTACTTTTTAGCGTTCCATATCCAAAGTGTAAAAACGGGAACCCTATTATACATAGGTACTAAGCATCCGATGTCCGTCCGTCTGTCTGTCACCGGGCTATATCTCATGAATCGTAAAAGTTAGACAGTTGAAATTTTCACAGAGTGTGTATTTCAATTTCCGCTATAACAACAAATATTAAAAATTAAATTAAAAATTAAAGGGGCCCACATACAAGAAACGTGATTTTTCCGGCGTTTTATTCTCATTCATTATTATTATATCATAAGTAGGCATTTTTTCAAATAACAGCGTAATTATTTTTTTTTCAAATGATGCCTACTGTCATTTGAAAAAATAAATAAAAAGTACATAGTGTTAAAATTTGTACGATGGTACAGAACAAACCCTTCGCCAGGGTTGTAAATGATATATCATATCAACTCATCGCTC
The DNA here is from genome assembly GCA_963930735.1 of Dioctria linearis. NCBI lineage: Eukaryota > Metazoa > Arthropoda > Insecta > Diptera > Asilidae > Dioctria > Dioctria linearis. The sequence continues at coordinate 324,404,865 of OZ005740.1, read as the reverse complement.
AACTCGGGATTTGAGTCCGCTCAATCATTGAGTCCGCTCAACACTTGAGCGGTGGTTCATCGTTCGAAATTTGAGCGGACTCACTGGTTGAGCGGACTCAATCTTGAGCGAACTCACTGCTTGAGCGGACTCATTGCTTGTACGGCTTGAGCAGACTCAAGTCTTGAGGGGACTCACTGCCTGAGCGGACTCATCATTTGAGTTGAGCGGACTCAAATCATATTTTAAATAATATAAAAAGAATCTGATTTGATTGAAATTGAAACTGAAAATTCTATCAAATACGAAAAGCTTATAAAAAAATCATTCATTATATTATATTTTATTAATTCAGCTTTTGCTAATTTTCTTAGACAAAATTTCTTCTTCCTCTCAATATAATGTACAACTGTACTTATTCAATAATATGTAAAGACCGTATGGTATTTTCCCATACTTGAAAATGATATGATTCAATTTATGGCGATTCTACTTACAATTATCCATAGAAATACTTGTGAAATATAAAGGAAAAGTAATATGCACAAGAGGAAAGTCAGTTTAATGAATTGTATTTAAATTTTACAGCCGAAAATAAGTGTTAACTTCAGATTTTAAAAATTCTTTTGTTATGACCATGATTATTGTCATTGTATGATTTTTATATCCTAGATAAAATCTCTTGGGTCTGTCTGTCTGTCCGTTTGTGAGGCGTAGAAAAAAAATTTTTGTAGAGCAAAATGGATTGAACACCCACCATAATTGGTTGAGAAATTTATTATTTCCAGAATCAACGAAAGTCTGGAATGTTTCGACATGAATACGCAATCCCAAAATAACAATCAAGCTACGCAATTTTGGGATTCTACTTGTGAAGATAACCAAAATTCAATGGTGGGTCAAAAATTGTTCTTGGAGTATAATTTTTCCACAGACAAGACCTCGGGCATATTTGATAACAAACGTTTTTCGAGATAAAAAAAATCTTTTTACCGAATACAAACCAGAACTGCCTAGTAGTGCTGCGGTAGACAGATTGTTTAGCATACGAAAACTAACGTTAATTCCTAATAGATGTCGTCTAAATTACGAAAATTTTGAAATGCAAGTGATGCTACATATCAATGGAACAAGTACAAAGAAAGACTCTGATTTTATGAAAAACTAAAAGTACAATTTCCTTGAATTGAATTATAATTTTTTCAAGTACGGTATTTTTTCCCTTCGGGTTTTACAAGTTGTTGTTATTGAGAGGAAACGAAGTATTGGCTAAGAAAATTAGCAAAAGCTAAATTAATAAAATATATTATAATGAATGACTTTTTTTTTTCTTATTTGATTGAAATCAGATTCTCTTTATGTTATTTAAAATATGATTTGAGTCCGCTCAACTCAAATGATGAGTCCGTTCAGGCAGTGAGTCCACTCAAGACTTGAGTCCGCTTAAGTCCATTCAAGCAGTGAGTCCGCTCAATACTGAGTCCGCTCACGATTGAGTCCCCTCAAATTTCGAGCAATGAACCACTGCTCAACTGTTGAGCGGACTCACTGCTTGCGTTGAGCGATGAGTTGAGTTAAAATTTGAGTCCTTTACATCCCTGCCCTTCGTGCGCGAGTCCGATTCGCACTTGGCCGATTTTTTATTTTTATATATTTTCATGCGGATTTTTGATTTTGTTTCTACTATCGAATTTTTTCCGTTCTTGTAGGAGTCCTTTTAATGTTACACTGAGGTAACAGCTGAGTCGAATTCTTCATTCCCTACACCTTCACAAGTCAATCTTAAGCTTAATAGTATGCCATACCAGAAACCAAGCTTGAGAGCTAGCCGCAAATAAATGACATGAAAAACTTAACTACAATTTTTCAATTAACAATCATTTTTAAAGTGATAGCAAATCAAAATGAAATAAAATAAAAATCTCTGGTAATCAAGCAAATCACCCGTAATAGATGGTAATTTGGTAGCATTAGGAGGGGGGGGGGTTCCTTCTGAATGTTGTTAATATTGTTACGCCTCTATATTACAAATGGGTTAAATATAGTTTTTTTTTGCAATTATCTGGGCTCGTGTTGAAGCTATGTACATATAGCAAAAACAAAAATAGCTCTGTTTTGGAAGACAAAGTTTTTCACAATTTCAGTCGTCTATTTTTTTATGGAATTTGAAGTTTACGATTTAGTACGCAGGAAATTTAGAAGTTTTCGAAAATCAAGCAGTTTTTCTCTTGGAGAAAATTGCATATTTTGAACTTTGTAGGGTGTACGGATTTTATTGGTGCGTCTATTTTTTTATCACCAATATTGCGGACTGCAGTACGTCACAACAGTCTGCAGTACTTATGTAGACATATATGTATAGATTACTCTTGTTGTCTGAAATATCTGACTTTCAATAATCGTTGCATTTCAGAGTAAAGAGTTAAGTTAACTAAAATTGGTGTTTCTATTTATTAAGTTAAAACTAAAAAAAAATTAAAAAGTGTGACTATATTATAAAAAATCCCTTTAAGAGTCGAGCATTATCGTAGGAGACGAACAACATTGTGTGTGATGATGTATACTCATCAATGAGTACCCCATGATTAGGTAAGATCAGATAAGCATCTTGATGAAATTTATACGCCTTAGAATTAAAACTGGGAAAAAAATCATTTATTTTCTTGTTCACATTTTATACTTTATCTCTTTCAGTCTTTTTAGGCATGTATACCTTCCCTAATAGAAAAATCCTAATGAGCTCATCAATAAACTCTCCACGAGGACTCAAATGAAAGTTATGATGAATTTTTTTCGGGTTACAATCAAAATCGGGAAAAAAATCAGAGATATAGTGTACATGTGAGACTTCATCTCTTTCACCTCTTTTTAGAAATATATTCTTTACTTAATTTTTATGCATATTATAATTTTAGCAAGTCGATGAGTATATAATTTTATAATGAGTAAGAATTTTTATTTTTAACTATTCTAAAATAAATCATAAATAATAAAAAAAAAACGCCTCGTTCGTGGTTTGAAATCAGGACCATCCACTTTCCGGGCGGCTGCTGCTCTTACTGAGCTAACGAGGCAGATACTTTTCCCTCTTTCATTTTTTAATTTTATCTAGGCTACAAAGCCACAGTTTCTTTCAGCTGGTATTAAGCAGTAACAATGAAAACGTATAAATTGTAAATTTTTTTCCCAATTTTTATTATTTTTTTCCCATATGGGAATCGACCTCACAAATTTTAGAAACGGTCATTAATTGATTAATTTAGAAACGTTAAAAATTGAAGTTCTCAAAATTCTTCTATTCTCCATCTATGACCAATTCTACAAGTTACGAGTTCGATTCCCGTATGGGAAAAATAAATATAATAAGTGTCACGATGAGTTTATTAATGAGGATATCAATGAGTATTACGATGAGTTTATAAATGAGGTAATCAATTAGTGTCATGATAAACTCATAAATAACAATCACGATCAGTTTACTACTGATTTTCATATATTTTCTTGAATTGAAACTTCAGTTGCGCAAATCAATCTCATATATTTCATGTTTTCTAAAATGAATGCAACAATTTGGGGGCATTTGCATGATTTTGCAGGATCCTGCAAAAGATTTGGATTTGGAAACTACTGCTAAAGGGTTACTGTAATGTGATTCTCCATTGGGTTTCAGGACTTGGGAGCAGAAAAGGTAATTAACATGCCCCGCATTCTGACATTTATAGTGATTCAGTGACGTCACTTGACGTCATTTTTTTTTTTTTTTTTTTTTTTTTTTTTTTATATTATTAAGCCAAGCTCAGGGGATACCCTATGATGCAAAGCACAGCATGGCAGGAAGGAGATAGGGAAAGGATTAGGGGATGTAGAATTGAAGAATTCCGATATGTTTTGTTTTTTTTATATACATATAAGCCGTAATATTTTGTATACCTTGTTCTAGAATTCCTATATACCTACTGAAGAGAACAAATTGTTCTGTCGATTGAAGCGAACTATTTGTACTGTTCGCTTCATTTAAACCTTTTATGAAAATGTATGAGGCGTTCTTTTGTGATCGTTTGTTCTGTTCTGTGGACACAAAGAACACAGCTATAATGTCCTTATTGCAATCGTGAAATAACGTGACGGTCAAGATGGCCGACCATGGTTCAAAGCCATTTTCAGGCAGAAGTCAAGGCTATATTTGAAGAGAGACGGCATCTTTCCTTAGATACTGAGAATAAGGAGATTGCTATCTGATCATACGGCCTTGTCTAAACCCTTTACAACCTCCAAGTTAGTAATGGAGTGTAATACCACCTTGAACTCCCTCTCTCGGAATAACAGGGTAATTGTGCAGCGGGTGCCAGGGCACAGCAACATTAGCGGGAACAAAAGTGTGGATGAGCTTGCTCGTCTTTGTCTTCGTCTTCCTCGGCGGAACCTACCTCCATAGTCGGGATTGCACCAAAACCCCTTGTCTCAATGATCTCAAGATGAGCGGACTGCCAATACAGTCGCCTTTGGTTAGAGGACCCCTCGGGTAGAACAACAAAGGAACTGTGGGGTAAACCCAACCCAAACCAAACTAATAAGTTCCTAGGACTTAACAAGCCAACCCTGATTACTCTAGTGTCTATTCTCACTGGGCACTCTTCCCTCAGGGGTCACCTTCACAAAATGAGGCTTGTTAGCGAACCCACATGCAAGCGTTGCGGAGAGGAATCCGAAACGGTGACTCACTTCCTTTGTCACTGTTTGGCACTCTCAGGAATACGATACAGACTCCTTGGCTCACACCCCTGGACGAGTTGCACGGCAAGGAGGGTTGGGGGCCAATATTTAAATTTATCAGAGCATCCGGTTGGGACCTATGAGTGACTGCTCACGGGTCTGGAGGGTGAACAATGGGCCTTGAATTGGCATATGTTCGGGAGATCCCTCAGGATCCCATTCCTCGTCTTCAATCAATCAATCAATCAACGGTTCATAGCAGTCAAAGTCATATGTACTTTATTACTGACAGCATACCGTGCCAATAAGCTAACTAAAAGAAACTCAATCCTTTATATTATTGAGTTGAGAATAAATTTGATGTTCAGGTACACGGAGAGAAAAATTGAAATTCACAACAAACACACGCCGCGCCTTAAAATGCATATTCGATACAATTCGTTTTATTCAATTGCTTTTCTATCAAATCAAACGAAAACATATTTAAATTGAAAGAATTTTCCAAAAACGCGTGAATGTCTTGGCGTTTAAAAAACGCTTTCAATTTAACAATTCACTTTTAAATATGAAAATAGTTCATATTAAATACTATGACGTTCAGTATAATTGCTAATGCATTTAGATTTGCATTAATCGGTCTGTTCTTCATTTTGAAAGTAAAACGCCTTCATCTTGATTTCAACACAGTTTAATTTATTGTTAGTTTTGTTGCCTTGTTTCAGTTCTTTTTAACATTTCGAGTGTGAAGAATAGAAGTGCTAGAGTTCCTCATCTAAGCGTAGATTGCCGATATTTTTATATAAATATTTTAGGTAAAATTGAATTGGTGGCAGAAAAATAATTTGGTTCAATTGTAAGTAAATGTGAATTCTTGGAACTTAAATATTAAATAATATTGTGTATTTCTTCGCCAAATAAATTACAGCCGGACGTTTGGACTGATGATACCGGATCTGCCCTTAGTTGGTTTAATCAGTTACCATCAGCTCCTTCGCCATCAACATATTTTTAGTGAAACACTTATAGTGGTACCTTATTTAAATAAATGAAATTTTTAATTTTTTTAACAGTTTATATTGTTGAAATGAACGTAAGGTTGTTTGATGTGAATATTTTTAAACGTTTGAATTTTGAACGTTTATGAACTTCAATTTGCACGAGAAAAATATTCCATTTCTTGAGCATTTTTTATGATTGAAATGAAGAAAGGTTGTTTGATGCGAATATTTTTACAATCATGGGGTTTAACAATGATTTTGTTCAATTTGACATGTTAATTTTTCTCCGTGGAGGCCTAGGGAAGAGAAACATTCTCTTATACGTCCTATCCAACTTTCAGATGTTGTAGGCTAACTATATGTGCCGTACCAAAATTAAGGAAATTTTCATAAAGAATAGAAAGAAGAAGAATGTACAATTAATTACATCCATGTCAAGGATTTAACATTATTATTATTATTAATTACGGGGATGCGGGCAAGATTCCTGCCTCTCATCTTGTCACGGCGACCTATAAGATCTTTTGTGACATTACCCTTAAATGCCCTAGGGCACCCATTCGAACTTAAGATCTTTGATGAAGCTTATAATATTCTTGGGGGCCATTTTTCTGACATTCTCTGGCAATGGAAATGCCTTTTAGATGTCTTAGCAATAAACGGAGATTTGGCTCCTTCATTTGCAAGGCGGTCCGCAATCTCGTTCCCCTTAATGCCTTCATGTCCTGGTACCCAGATCAGTGTCATTCTATTTGTCTCGGCCAGTTGCTTGAAGACAGTAAGACAGTCCCAAACCAGCTTAGAATCAAAGGTAAACGAGTTTAACGCTTTAAGTGCTGCTTGGCTGTCTGATATTATGTATATTTTTCTCCACGCATATTCTTGTGAATTATTTCGCGAGCGCGAGTTCTATGTCGTATATTTCTGCCTGATAAATGGTTGGTGAGGCCCTCAGTGCCTTTGCGAGATGGCACCGTGGCCCATATATGCCAACGCCTGCTTTACCCATCCGTGTACCATTTCAAAGATCCTTTTTCAAAGGGCAGGTCCTCCGTGTGCCACTGTTGACGGTCCCTCAAGATCAACTTAAATAGTGTTTCAAAGTTATGGCGTTTCGGCATAACTTCTGAAATTGGGTTAGCCATCAGGTCCTCTATGAAATCCTGGAATATTTTCAGGTCGCCAACCAAATTCTTTGTACTTTGGAGTTTTGCCCGTTGTAGCCTGATTGCACTAAGTATGGCATGCTCCCTAATATTCAGATGTAAGGGTAGCAGGCCCAACATAGCCTCTAGGGCCGCAGTTGAGCAGGTACGCCTGACACCAAGGATTTAACATGGTACTGTGTCTCCACCTTCTACTTAAAAATATTGACTTGTCCGTAAAACTAGGGCGAACTATCTACACTTAACTCGGTAGTTAAGTACGAGTTGTAGTATCCAAATGATACACTAATTGAGATCTATAAGCATGTCACCCACCACTTGAATCAACTAACCAAAATACCCAAAGGTCACAACATAAAATTTGAAAAAAAAATAATCAAATAATATCCCTCATCATATGCCATGAATCAGCTCTCAACTAAATTATCAATTTCTTCTTAATTGGTAAAAATCCAATTAAAAACTTGAAATCTCTGATTAAGACATTCACAGCATCTTTGTCATTCAGGAATGTCCTTTACCATTTTGTAGCAATTTTAATAAGACGCATGGCATCGGCGAACCCAGACACCATACTATTCCTCACGCTAATGTACAACTGCAACATTTCGCTAACATCATAAAGTCACATGCTCGACATACCACAGATCCTCAGTCCGTTAAATTATCACACAGAATAGCACGAATACCGCAAATTATTAAATTTCGCGCGGTTTTACTACAGCAAACAACAAGTTCTGGGCCATATGACATTATGAATCACCACTCCGATTGACAGCGCGTGCACTCACTCAGCCTTATCAGTGACAATTGTCTCGCCAACGAAAAAGCAAATGTCATAACATAACTGTTGTAGCATGCGAAAATGTCACAGCCGCCGCCATTCCATTTCAACTTTTATAGATTTTCCTCGAGCACTTTGGAATTCCTGTAAGCTTTGAACGAACACATCACTTGACGCCAACACCCGCAGATATGTATGTAGTAAGTAAGTAAGCCTTGCCTTGCCATAGATAGTTGCGGTGCGCGTCTTCAGCGTTGTTGTCCAAATTGCTCGAATTGCATTGAGTTTACTTGGGATTACACCATTCATGAAATTCACAAAAGTGCATCGCCGCGCAGCACAGGCCAATGCAGTTCAGGTGCGCGCAAATATTTTGATGTGCGAATTCCTTGCGCTGGCGATCTGTGAACGAATGCGCGGGGTGCTAGCTAGTCTACTCTCTCAAAATTTATGAACTGCAGCGTAATATACCCGAGAACCTGCCAGAGGTGCCACACAGATGACAATCGCAAGCTTCTTGCTAGCTGGCAACGAAACGGGTATTCTTCACTTATTGCTGACGAAGAGTGTTTGTGAATGATCAAGTTGGGCGGAAATTGCATACCGCGGCGGCCGTATGCTATGCAACATTCTTCAGATCGCCTGCATATTATTGTGTGCAAATTACGCAAATTTAGATTTTATTCATACTTAAAGGTGTGCATTTACAGTGCTGCGGTGAAGAGCTGTTGAAATTTATGTGCTATCAAATTCTGCTGTATTCAGTCAGTTTATTACGTGCTCATACCTGAACAGGTGATATCAACCGATCAGATTCTATTAAAACCGATTAACCGATTAAGTCAAAAGCCTTCAATTTTAGGGATCATATAATTTATTTAGAGTCCTTAAGGAACCAGCTTGACGTCTCTTTTTAAGTCATTGGCCTTATGTCATCTCCTCCGCAAGGGGTTGATTGTATTATGACCATAAAGAAAATCCTTCGGTGATTATCTTAGCCCGAAAAAGTCATAAAACAACCTTAAAATGTCCTGGAAACTTGTTCCTGTACATAAGGCAGTACCTATACCTGTTCTGCTTGCAGCCCGCAGCTACCGATTTCCTCCACTACTATGTATATTTTTGGGGCGTCATCAGCCGCTTATAAATAGGTGAGTCCGCAACAAATTTCTAATCCGCAAAGGGCTCTGGCCTGCGTTCTGAGCATTCCTTCCTGCGTTCTGGGTAATTGAAATGTTGTTCTTGGCCTCACTTAACTACTGTTGCGTGATTCGATGCAGTTTTATGGGAATTCCTGAGTAGCATACGAGAACCGAGCACCCTGCAAGGGGACACCGAGCGAGACTGGAATTCGTAGATACGAACTGTGTCGGTTTTTACTTTTTCATTTTTCTCCTTGAGTTTTGGGTTCGGTTTGTTTTCTTTGCTTAATTTTTGTATACATTTTCCAAGCACTTTCGGATGTCACCTTTCTATTTTTGGGAAGAAATCGGAAAATTGTTCAAATTCTTTTCGACATTTTTATATCCAAGTGGAGGGCTAATGATTGGGTTAAGTGAGTTCCTATTATACCGTTCTCAAATCAACCAACTCCTTCCGTAATTCTTTGGAAATTTTGTCCTGCATTTTTAGAAGTTTCAAAGTATTTTGAATTGTATAAATGTACAGTTATTTTTGTTGTTTTTGGTTGTTTTTTCTTTCAAGGAAATTATTGATTTGAAATTTTAAGATTTATCATTATTTGAAAGGAGTGGAAGTTTTTTGTGGCTATTACCATGGATAAGTAAGTACACAGGAAAGTTAGGTGGAGCGCATTCAGGGTGGCACTTGACTAGAACGTCAATCGAATCCGTTATAAATAGTCGTGTGTACCTATAAAGAGCACGTACCCAACTGCTTTAACTGGGTTTTTATATGAATCTATCATATATGAAAATTTTACATGCGACTTTAGTCTAGAGGTAATTAACTTCACAGGAATTAATACCTTTCTGTAGGAATTAACTTGTGGAGGTTGAGGTACATATTAAAATTGAAGAAATGTGGTCAGAGTCGATTAAAATAGATATTGGTGTACCACAAGGATCTCTTTTGGGAACCATATTATTTATATATTATCTTATAAATTACAAGTATTAAGCCATTCAGGTGTTTTCGTATTGTGTTGCTTGTGGACGATATTCTCATATTTCTGGTGGGATATAATTTTAAAATAAAATTGATAAAAATTGCTTGATTTTGCTATTTTTTAAATTAAATCGACAATTCGTATCTAATATAAGGAAAAAAAAAACGTTCTCGACAACTTCGCGCCTAATGCAAACATACAGAGAGATGGAGACGGATACACAGGCACAAATTTAGTATATACGTACAGTGGCATGAAAAGTTTCTAGTCACACGTTCGGTCTAAGACATGGATGCATATTTTGAATCGTTATCATACTGAAATAACCAGTTAGAGATCATATTTGCTTGAAGAAAATAATGTGAACCAATAGTCTTTCACCGGACGCCGCACCATAAACTAAGACATTTCTACTATCATGCTCTGCGTTATTTTGTGAGGTCTATCATTTCGAGGAATATGTTTTAAGCCTTTTCCACATGAAAAGTTTTTAATGACATTGTTTACTGGAGATTTGCTTATCGGTAGGTTATAACTCGACATTTTTTCCGGTAGATTTTCCTTCTTGAAGGGGTTTTATTACTCTTTCGCGTGTCTGAATATTCGCTTCACAGTTCAAAGGTTACAAAGCAACTAACTGCGCAAAATTATTTGTTGCATATACATTATTTATCGGCCAGATACTATTACATACTGATATTTAAGGATCAGAAACCAGATCTCATGATGAGATTTTCATGGAGTGTCATAACGACTTTCCGAGTGAGTTTGATCCTGATATCATGATAACTTTTTCACTACAACCAGTTTATCCATGAGTTTTTCACTGTGTGTCATGGCAACTTTTCCGTAGTTACGTTTCCTAGTTTTTAATGAGTTTCTCATTGAATGCAATGAAGAGCTGGCAAATATATATGAGATTTATGGTTTGTTTGTTTAGACTACCACTCTTCATTTTCTCATACACAGAAATTTTGATTAAAATATCTTCGATAAAATACAGAAGTTATTTTTTATGACCGGTAAAATTTTGCACGCCACTGTATACTGTATGATTTCATATAAAGAATTGTTACGTGTAATAGAAAAGGACAAGCCATATCTATTGAAAAAGGATACTCAGCGTGAAATTATTAAGGTACGCACATCAAGAGCTTCCGGAGAATCGTATTAGATGCCATAAAAGAGCACAAGCGACATCTATAAAGTAAGGACATAAACAACTTTCGGTTCGGAGAATCGATGTTTCTAGATTGGTATCTTCGGGAAGATTCTAGGACAATTTGTTGAATATAGGCAAGCCTGCACATACCGACGCGTGGCGATAGTGGTTGGGATTGGGATTGCGGTGATGATAGCGGTGCGGTGAATGGAAGCACACACCGACGCGGTGGCGCGGTTGACGGAACAATACAAAAGTCATATAGAATTTTGTTTTATTTTATTACTGAAATCAGTTCTTCACTCATTGCGATGACGGCACTGTATCAACTGAAATGTATTGCGCTATCGCGGTGGTGGTGAGAATGCAATATGCATCAACTCACCACCACCGCTCGCTTTTGTCACCGCCACCGCATTTGGTGTGAATGCTCAAATTCATTTCAATATTGTGCATCTCACCGCCCCCACCACCGCCATCTCGTAGGTGTGTTCTTAAATACAGCGGTTGTTACCGTCAGGGGCGAGTCTTCTATTTGGAATGCGATAATTTGAAGTACAGTACCAGAAACACCCAAGATTTCGCTTGGGGGGGGGGCATATGTAGCCCAAGTCGAAAGGAGTCGGGAAAATAGGACTCTAAAGTCGCGTCCTGCGCCCATCTGAACGTTTTATTTTATTTTATGGGACTTTGTAATTACATTTTATACATAATTTGTAAATTATGTTCATAAAATTGACTTTCTAGGAGGGGACCGGTCCCGTTCGTCCCTCTCCTCGGTGAGTGTACAGTACTACTGGTAATTAAGTTTTTTTTTATTTTAAGATGTTGCCAAAGCTGCGGGGATACCCTATGATGCCGTAGCCCAGCCTTATGAGGAAAGGCCAAAGGGGTAGGGAATTGAGGATTATTAGGTTGAGACAAGTAGGTGACGGTGCGCATTATACTTGAATATTTTGGCTCATAACTGGGGCGAAAAATAGATGATGGCAAATTGTTCCACATTTGTACTGCTCTGCTTATGAAGCATGGATTATGAAACGGTCAGAAGTAACTCCGTCCAATATAACTTGAATTGAATGGTGGGAGAGAAAACTTTCAATCAATATTAAGAAAAGATGGTCTATACCTAATTCCTGAAGTTTAGCTTAAGGAGCAGGATGCCAGACTCTATCGAAGGCCTTTGAGATATTTTATCCGATAATCTCAGATTCACCAAAATGATGGAAACATTGATTCCAACTCTCGGTAGAACGGCCAGCATGAAAGTCGTATTGGCGATCGCTAATAAGGTGATTAGTTTCTAGATATCTCATAAATTGGGCCTTGATGAGTGTTTCGAAATCCTTTGAAAGAATCGAAGTAAGGGCAATGGTTTATAATTTGACGGACCGCTTGCTTCTTCTTTTTGTTGGGTATTAGCTGAACATGTACAAGTTTCCATCCCGAAGGAAAGACTCCTGTTGAGTAGGACAGGTGAAATAGTTTGGGTGGCGGTTTAGCTAAAGAAGGGGCGCAGCACTTGAGTACCAGGGCCGAAATGCCATCATAAGTTGATTAATAATTGTTTGTGAATTTTATAAATGTGAACAGGGAGGGAAGCGTAATAAAGAGAAGTCATGAATTATATTTGAAATATTGTATTTTGAAATAAGGCCACGCTCGTAACAGCATAAATAACAGTGAACCTATAAAGGGCCGTATGAAATACGAAAAAGCAAAAATTATTGACTAGTGTTACCTACTGCGTAAGAGAGACTTTTAAATTGGTACTGTATAAAACCTGCTCAGATACAAACACATGGTTTTTGGGTCATAAACAAAAATAATCAATTTAAAGTAGAACGGCGACTCTTAAATATAAAAAACAAAATATGATAAATTAAATTAATAAAAATATCACTCACCTTTACTATCCTTATTACTAAAATTAAGTGCCCTAGAAAAATGTTCGTCCACCACGCTAGCCGTATCGCCGGCATAATGTGTAAAAACAACGCAGGATGCAGATATATACTGTGCCCTTGCCGGTGTTCCACTACTTCCGCTATCCAGGTGATGATCTTTTGCCACAACTCCATGGTGAGGTGAATCCGGACCAGATGAGCACGATGAATCGTTATGATGGGCTCCAACTATTGCACCTAAAAACATAATAAAAATAAAAAAATTAAAAATTTCATTCACGCATCATAAAAAGCAAAGTATGTAAAACAAAAACCCACAAATTCCGAGTGTGAAGTAAAATAAATATTTTTCTGACATATGTATATCCGCCATTTTTAGAATTTCTATTCTTTCACACTTCAATAAAAAAAACAAAGAAGAAGAAAAAATTTAAAAATACTTAATTTAAAATTCACAGTTAACTGTGTCCAATTAGTCAAAAGATCTCCCATTACCGCATTATGGTATGCAAATTTGAATTTAATTTCGGCAATTTTGATCGCTTTTTTCTTCCTCCTCCGGTTAAAAAATTTTCGAGCACATTCTTTTGCGAATGGCTTGAATATTTTACCGAATTCTCGGCATATGTGAGATTTTCTTTTAATTGTTTGTTGTATGTATGTTTATGATTGTCACAGTAAAATTTTGATTTATGTACTCGGCTGGCAAGTGGGAGTTGTTTTTCTTCAGTTTTTTACTCTTTTTTTTATTTTTTTTTATTTTTTTTTTATCATTAATTTATATAGGTATGTATGTAGAAATTTGTGTGGCTCTAATCAGCTGGCATCGTGAAGATAAATATTTCAAGGTTAGTAGAGGTATGTTAAAATGTTACTACTCGCATCGCTCGAAATGATTTTCGGAGGATTAATGGTGTGTCATTACCGAACAATAAAATAGGAAATAAGTAGATATTATTACATTTTTTTTTAAAGTATAAAAAGACTTAATCCCGTATATCACATAAAAATGAATTTTTCAATTAAAGAAAATTCGAGCGAATTACAGAATCTTATTTTATTCTATTGGGAATCATTTTTGGTTCTGTAATTAAGTTGGAGAAAATTTTCATTTGTAATTGTAACCCAACATTCTTAACAAATAGGAAAGTCTACCTACCATAATTGCCCTACATATAGTCTTGTATTAGGACTAGAAATGGCGTTGAAAGAAAAAGAGACAGTCCTATGCTCATTCCTTGTTAGAGAAAGAGCGTTTCAGCTCTTTTGAATCCATAGAGAATGCAGCGATCAAAAAAGGAATTGATAAAATGATTAAAAGCAATGCTTAAGGGCCAGAGAATTAAAGTTAACTTGGGATTGTGAGAAGAATCAGTCACAATAGTGGCCGCCAAGTGATGTCCCCAGGGTGGGGCTGTGATCTCATTTACTATGGTTTCTATATATGACGATAGTCTCCTAAAAGAGCTGACCAACTGTGGTTAATCAGGGATAAGCTGACGTCCTGGTCAGTCATAAGAATCAAGGGCAAATATGATCGGGTAATCTCTTATCTAATACAGAATATCCTTAAGAGGTGTCAGTACCAAGATTTGCAAGTTTCGTACATTTTCAATGCGAATTTCTGGAAAACTATTTGTAGCATAATAATGATTTATTTTTTAAATAAAAGATAACGAAGAAGTCTAGTAAATAACGTCGGCAAATTGAAAAAAATGAATTGATATTGAGATATTAACTCGGAAACTTGTAAAAATGGTAAAAATTGAAGTAGTTTTAAATCAAATTTCTGTTAGTAGAGGTATTCTCATTTCATTAGGTTGTGACTATTTTAGAAAGATAAAGCCTAAATCTAGTAAATAACGTCGAATTTTTCATTTTTAGTGGCGCTTTTTTCAATTATTCGACTCTAATAGTACTTAATTGATTGATTTTTTAGATAACACTTGGTGGAATTGCCTTGATAACATTTTTTTTCTTTATTTTTTTTCTCCTGGTATTTCACAGAAGAGAAATTGCAATATTTCGTTGAAAGTTGTTAAAATACAAAACTAAATAATATATTTCACAATTATGTGCAAAAAAAATTTAGGAGAGTTAATTCTCAATTCTCAACGAATTTGTGGATGCGCTGCTTCCTGCTTCTAGACTTTCCTTTCCCCCAAAAAAGTATTTATAAATCTCGCTACGTCTAAAACTTACAAAAAAATGTACAATATAATCTTCCTACTGGTATGACGTACATTTTCCCTACTTATAATTTTAATGCAATTTCAATGAAGATTTTACCTCAATAAAATCTCTATGATATTTAAAACATTTCTGATGTGCGAAATAATATCTTTCGAGCCCATTTTTTGTTGAAATTTACAATTTTCTTAAATACAGAAACCAAAAAATGCAAAATCTGTGTGGCGCTTAGGCGTTATTACCCTAAATGTGCGATTTGTACCTATGCAAATAAATTTCGCTAAAGTTTGTAATTTTGTTTGCTTATCCAACTATTAAAAGAAGTAAATTTTGCATTAATGTCCACCCACCGCCCCTCACACACAACTCATCATACAATACGATGCCAGACAGAATTTGTTCGGACCGTTTACAGCACTGACTTATAACAATGGACTGAGCGGACTTATAAGGAATTAAACTCATTCCGACTTTAATTTTCAAAAGTTACTCGTAACTGAATCCTGCTTATGGGCAAGAGAGACGGAGCATGGTAAACACTATATTTACCTTATTCCTTCTGCAGTGATTGCATCTGTAGCCAACATAAAAACATCAAATGGCATAAGCAAACTTTCCAGAATGCAATATTTTGTGTTGGTAGCTCCAACTCTGCCATAGGGCGAAAGAGAGAACTATAAAACTTGTGCCATGCTTTCCTATAGGAAAATGACAATACGCTCAGTCCATTGTTATAAGTCAGTGGTTTACAGCCACACGAATTTTGAAGAAATATGGTCGATTCAATTCTAAGAAATAAATCAATTCTTTCCTACATTGAACTCAAACTTATACCGGCCTGAGCCAAAAATTCGTGTTGATGTACCTACCTTATACCTAGGCCTACGCTTATAAATTTTTTTAGCTAACAAGCCCGAGCAACCAAATCAATCCAACTTCCACGAAGCCGAGACTACCCAGCCACAATATTCTTCAGCCAGCAATAATCCACACGAATTCTGAAGAAATATTCTCGATTTAAATTCTAAGAAAAAATTCAATTTTTGCCTATATTAAAAAAATTGTTTGGTTCGTACCCATGATATATTTAGCCGAGATCAGTGAGTTATTGGGGTTTTCTATGAGCTCTTATCATACATCACTTTCTTAGTACTAGCGTCGATACCTGGGTATTTCTTGTCTCTACTGCAAGTGCTTCAAGAATTCCTAGAGGACCCAATGGTCAACCCCAACTCAAACGTACGACGAAAATTTGAAACACCATTAAGGTGCAGACGTGAGCATATGTATATCGGCCGAATTTCAGACTCGCAAAGACACTGGGGATTTCACATAATATTTTTCAGGCAGAGATCAATGCAATAGAGCTCTGCGTTTGCGAAATCAATTATATGAAAATGCGTTCAGCAAAACATAATATGTGACAGCCAAGCAGCATTCAAAGCGTTAAGCAGGCCATACACCATCAGTTTTGCCGTGGTTTTAGTAAAACCACGGCAAAACTGATGGTGTATAGCGAACCCCACGTTTTGAGGTTCGGATATCTACTAAAACCAGAATTCAGGTCATGCCAGAAATATCTTTCTCAAAACGTGGACAAGATGTGGGCAAGGCCATACACCATCAGTTTTGCCGTGGTTTTACTGTTTTGCTCTTCATAATCAAAGTTGACTTAATAATAAGCTAAGAAGTAGGCGACATTTCTGAGTGTTTTACATGTACACGGCAAGAAAAGGAAGAAAGAAAGAAAAAAAGAAAAAAAATCAAACTCTTTAAAATTTTTATGAATAAAGATAAAAATGTGAAAGCGCAAATTGCATACAACGAAACAGAATGGAAAATATTTCGTTTTCGTAAATAAATTAGAAGCGGCGGAGTTTTCACGTTTTACTCTCATAAAATGTTCCCGCGCTTTTGTGAAAACCGGTTTTCATGAAATAATCACAATGTTTGTTCACATGTTGTTGCTGTAAATATACACTACAAGATGACGGCAAGACGTGGTTAAGTTGGATAGTGTGTGGGGCTTTTTCTCGACCACGTTTTAGGTTCTTATCTCGACTAAAACGTGGTTTTCAAAACCACGGCAAAACTGATGGTGTATGGCGCCCTTTAAATTGGTGTATATATAACGTTGAATCTAAGCTGGTTTAGAACTGTCTTCCTGTCAGCAACTAGCCGAAACAAATAAGGTCACCCTTGGTGCTATGATATGAAGGAAGGCATCATGGGCAACGAGATTGTAGGCCACCTTGAAAAGAGAACCCAGATCTTTGTTCATTGTCCTTGAGGCTACTTTCGGCCACTCAAATAGTCAAAGTTGAACACATTCTCTGTGAGTGTGAAGCTCTTGGCCGCATAAGGCTAAAGCATATAGAATAAACATTCCCATTACCACGGAATGTTACAAAGTTCTAGATTGGTCACACTATAAATTAATTTGCTTTCAGGAGACCCTCAAAGAAGTCATTTAGGTCCTTAATTTTTTCAATCCAATTCTTAAATGCTATACCATAAAATATTAAATCTTTGCACATTTTACGCTAAACACTTACAATTGTGTGCTTTTGATAGAAGCTACAGTGACTGCCTATCCTAATTAACAAGACTAACACGCAGTTACTAATTGGTGTAGGTACCTTTCATTTTACTATCTCAAAATGTAAATATTTTTTTTTTTATAGAAATACGACCCAACAAAAAAACCGTCTATCAACACTGTCTCCAACTCTTCATTCCTTTAATAATGTCCTCATAACTTAGATTTGTTCACTTAACATCAAAGCAGTAGGTGCATAGCTCAGGAAATATAAATAAAAGATTATAAGTAAAATACATAAATAAAATGCTTAGAATAAGCGAAATATTTTGAAAGATTTATTATAGCCGCAACTCAACCGTAGTATTATGGTTAGGAGAAAAACATTTTTCCATGTCATGTTCACGTTAATTAATAATAATTTTTCCTTCTCGAACATAGCCGAAAAATTTAAATAAACAACGACATTTTTCAACATTATGCATGCGCAATTTAAAATCATTCGCTATCGCATGCGCATTACAAAAAGTCAACATCATGAGGAAGGAACAAGGAAAAATGGATTTGCAAAGCGCGCATTCGCGTATAGGTAGGTATGTCTCATATAAATATTAAGTCACCTCTCGATTCATGTTTGTCCAACCTTGAAAAAGATGAACGGCCATCATAACGCTGTCAGCTTTCATCATAAATTCATCACTGAACTGCCAAATTATGATTATCGCAATTTAATGACGACAGTTTCCCCTTACGCCTGCCAGGTTTATTGAAAAATATCATCGTTTCCCGGGTATGTGAGTTTTTATTGCGCGACAATTTTCAACGTTGGCCTTTTGCACCGCCACCTTTCGTGTGATCAGTGGAAACCTGCTCAACATTTAAAGGAACAATCTTCCTTGGAATGATCGCAAAAAACAACAAAACTTGCTTCAACTTCTTCGCAGTATGTATGTATGTATGTATGTATGTATGTACATAGGTAGTTTAGTTGCATTGCGCAAAGGAAAGTTATCAAGCTGAGTGCGTAAGTCAATGGAAAGACATTGTCTTGCCCCCGTTACCCCGTCACTATGATTTTTCGAACTTAAAGTTCAATTCAGTATCAGTTCAAGTCACAGTTCTCCCATAGTAACTATACCTGAGAAATAAATAAGCAAGAAAGACTGCTGCCACTTTGCGAAAGTTGTTGAATTGCATGAGGCTTCATTGAATTTTACAGTCGTTTGTCATCATCTTGATCTTGTGTGACAGATATATGTACGTATGTATGTATATAAGCAGGTAGGTAGGCAGGTATGTATAAAAGTATTATGACGCTCAGAAAGGACAGTTGAGAAGACTACTAACTCAACTGACTGAAATAAAAACAATTCCATCAAGCACAAAAATGATGAGTGAAATCACCTGCAGTGCTGGATACGAGATAGACATTAGGCTTGACGTCACCTGAAACGATCGCGATCGTACTCGCGCCAGGCAGGCAGCGGGAAACTTGTTGTTGGCTTTGTGGCTCATTAAAAAATCATGTCCGACTGATTAAGAAACGATTAATTTAATTAAATAGCTCTGAGAGAGCTGGTTTTGTTGTCCGAGTCACTTTTACAGTGGCCAGTTCTCGATCTCGATTCTGTGATGTGACTGGGAAATAGAAAAAGATATTTCCTGGAAATTTTAGATATAGATACTACACAGATGAGAAGTAACAGCAATCTTATATTGTCCGTTAACTTAAAGGTTTCGTTTGTTTTTTTATCGATTTGCCAGGGGCTAAAACTAAAGACTAACAGTAGAAAGATTTCTAACTGCATTTAAGAGAAAAAAATAAAAACAATGTTTAAGTCTTCATGGCATTTCCTTTATCTTAATTTTTGCATGGCCTTCTATAGCATTGCATGAAGGGAATTCCTTTCTGAGGGATAGAAATAGCGTCAACCTGTTGTTCGATATGTCCTAGTCCTATGGCACATACATGTATTATGTCCATGCAAGCATGCTAACTATTATAACAAGAAAGACAACAATTGTTTGTTTGATGAAGTACTTGTTTCATGGAAATATCGTATCCGTGTGGTCCACGGTGGTAGGACAGTGTTTTTTTTATTAAAGATCAAATTATTCACAACACAGAGTTACATTGATGAACACAGTGTTTGTAAATAAGTTAATATAACTATGTGTGGCGCTTTTGTAGAAGCCTACTTCAGTTTTGCAGTTTTGAGAAAAGGGTGCACTCGGCCAAAAGATTATCCCAAGTTCAGGAGTACATAGTATGCATCTCTAATCGACCCAGAGCAGATGTGCCGGCAGCCTCTGTCCACGGCAAAGGCTGCCATTCGTAAGCACATATCATAAGGTTACAGCATGGATTAGAAGGGCATCATGGGACAGAAGCACCCCAAATATTTCATGGCGATCCCCTTTATAGAAATTTCATGGCGATCCCCTTTATAGAAAGGCGACCGAGATTCTGAGTGCAGGAGGATTGATGTTAGACTCTTAACTGGTCTAATTACCGGACACTGATTCATACCTACAAACTGTGCTTGGAAGATGATAAACTTTGATAAACCACAGCTGGACGCTACTGAGTTGATGGCCAGACAGCTTCCCGAATTCTTAAACCTACTCAAGGGGAGTGCCTTGCTTTAATGAGATGGGAGGCCCTCTTAGTGGCCGAAACTCTTTATAACTTCTTATCTCCCTCTTTAAACCAACCTACCAACCAACGAATAACCATATGTCAAAGCTACAGACCTATGGCGGTCTTAAATCTTCACAGATTGTAGGTGCAATTAAAGACATAGACTGTTTTTGAACTTAGCTTGGATTACAGAATACAATATATAAAATCTAGAAAGACTGGCTTAGAGAAGGACTTACAAAAGTACTTAAGATACAGAGAAAATATTAGAGTAATCTAAAGTACCTCCATAAGAAACTTAATGGATAGTGTAAATCAGTAAGTCTGCTTATAATACTTTCTGTTAAATCAGAATGATTAATTTATTAAACCCGATGGATCCTGTATCCAAGTGAAGAGGTCTTCAGCCTTTTGATGTTAACTAACTTGCATGATTGCAGATCATCCTAAATTAAAATAATAAAAATCACCGAAGACAGAGCACAGGCCAGGTCGATGTTCAGTCATTCAGCGCTTATAAAGCAGCTTTAAAGAGCAATATCACAACACCTCCTTGACCTCATGGGTAGAATGCCTCGGAATTTTACAAACCAAGAGTACTCGGTTTGATTCCAGCAAAATTCAGCTACATTTAAAAAAAAACCGGCTAAGACAGAGTGCGGATAAACGGCCAGTCGTCAGCAGCACATGGGGGATCAGTCAGACAAGGGTCGAATCAGTCAGCAGACATATACATATATATATAACGTCAGACAGCTGATGCCATCGAAGTCCGCAGAAAATATCCCACCTAGGACTAATTAGTCAGAAGACATGTGTGACGTCAGACAGCGTTGCGCCATCGGAATATCCCCTGACGATATCCTCAGGTCAAATTGTATCGTATAAGCCTTCTTCCTAGCAGATGAAAGTCACCTAGACAGGAGGAGGGGTAGTAGTGACGTCAGAGGTCAAATTACAGTCTCCAAGACCAATATATAGACGGCGGTGACGACGTCAGAACCAGTCTCTAAAACCAGGGAGAGGGCACTGCTATACAACAAGGTCAAATTTTAGTCTCCAAGACCACAGAGCGAGGGCATTCCCATACAACAAAAAACATAATGGCCGCACTTTATTTGGCAGAACCGCCCGGATAGTATATGTATGTGTATATTCTACGTATGCCAAGGGCTTTATGAGTGCTATGTTCTTTTTCTCGGCGGATTGCTTGTGAAGAATGCTTGCAGCTCTTCCTGCCTTTTATTTACATCAATTGCGTACACCTCTTCTGAGACATCAATCTAGATAGTAAAAATTGCACCCTCTATCATTTCACGAAGGTAATTTTTCTCATAATTTTTATACAAATTTAGAAAACTCACTTGAAGCTGTTGTGAAATAGGTTCCACGTGCGATTTGCTTGAAATCCATTTCTTACGACTTATTGGAGTAACTTTTGATGGCTTCTCTAGAGATCACTCTCTCGTAGCCGAGAGGGCTATTCATACTGTCAAACTGAGTAATATTCATATCATAAAGTTAAATTACTCAATTTTAAGTCGAGTTTGTCAAAAACATAAAAAAAAACAGTTTCCCTCCAAAATCAACTACTTCTGTCTGACTACGATCAACTTTTTTTTCCGTAATGATTCTGTATCAACTCTGTCCAAATATGATGTTGCCTACACTAACTCTTATATTACTAACTTCATTAAAAAAACAGTTAAATATTTATTAGAAAGCGATCCACTGTAAATTACGAAAGCAGTTGCTTCTACTTTTGCTGTTATAAAAAATTAGACTTTCTGGACGGTACAGCTCTAACGACACATTAAGTAACATGAATGTCCTTCATCTGTTTTGACTCTTAAAAGCTTAAAACTTGGGATTCTATTTTTAATTATATTAAATAAAAACATGGGCTTTACCGCAGGTCCTTTAGTTGGACTCTACTACTTACTTCTTCGGTTAAAATCCTTATACTTCTATTTCCGCTTGGAGTATTAGTGAAAACTTTCATATTTCGCTAGCCTCGAGGACTACTAGCAAAAAACTGAAGTACAAGTGATGTGCAAGTTATGTAGATCGTTAAAGTTATCCTTCGCATTTATTTTGTCGAACTGTAAAATGGACACATTTCATTGGCTTTTAATATATGTATTCCGAAAATGACTTCAGTACAATGAAAAACTCTAGGGATGAATCTGAAGTATACGATAAAAATTGATGGTTTTTTTTGTGGCAATCCTACGAAAAGGTTGTCCGGTATATAGTTCATTTCGAAAGTTAACTTGAATTTTTTATAAAATAGCTGTCTTCAGGAATTTCACTTTCTCAGACATCTTCTTCCATTTTCAGACCGATCTACGCATCCTTTAAATAGTATTGTACAAAATTTTTACATGGCAATCCTTCGAAAGAGTTGCCAGAGTTTGCCCATTTCGAAACTTGAAATAGCAGTTTTAATTAGATAGCAGTATACAAAAATTAGGCTCTTCCTCTCAAAGTGCCCAAATATTACTGTATGAAAAAAGAAATTTTTGTAATGGCAACCCTACGAAGGAGTTCGCCAATTTCGGTCATTTTCGAACTTAAATCTTGAATTTTTTACAAAATTTCAGCTCTCTAAGTCTAAGTATTTACGTTTTTTGAGTTAATGTGCAGTTGGATGAAAACATGGCCACACAAGAATCCGAATTCCTTTTCACATTACACATGGGTGTATTTTGCCGTATCCTAATTATTTATATGCATATTACAAATGGAATAACAAACTTGGGGAAACACTCTGGAAAATAGACGTTAACATTTTCAAAAGTGGTTTAGCCTTCGAAATTTTGGAGGGAGTCTCCCTAAATTGTTAAGCGCCACACAAGTCTTAATACTGTCGCATTTTTTGAGGATCCACGATCGGCTATCTCTATTCCGTCTACCATCGTACCAACTACATATTAACATCAGTGGTTCATCTTCTCAAGTTAAACTTTAACGTTCAAGGTTGGGGGGGGGGGTATTTTAAAATTATGTTATAATTGTTAGCTAGCATACAAAATATAGTGAAAATTTAGACTTCGCTTTTTTGAAGTAATTGAAATACATTCGTAAATAGTGACGTAATTCGATCGGGTATCTTGGTAAAGGTTAGTTCACAACAGAACACGCCAATCGTAACCGAAATTTTAAATTTGTGAAGAAGAAGGAAGAAGACAAAAGATAAACAATTTTTGTGCGACAAGGTGGGTGGAATGGCATGAGTTCGTGGCAACTTACGTCTGTTTAGAGCCCGCGGTTATTAATGCTCTGAAGATTATTTCAACATGGAAAAATGCAACCACGTCATCTGTTACATTTCAATTGCTTTTGCCCATAAAAACCGTAAGCTTTCAATTATCGATTATGTTTCTTCATTTAGTGCATTCTTTAGCCTTATCGGTGGGTTGAGTTTTGTAAGTATAGAAAATCAAGACTCGACAGAAGCTATCACACTGACAGATGCTGCAAAGGACGAACTTCAATATAGAGGAAAAATGACTTGAAACTCATTAAACCAAACGGTGCAATGCATTGATTGACACAATTGAAGATTATTATCGTGCCTTTTTATCATACCTTGATCTGTTCATTACGCATCTAAAGGATTTTTTTTTTTTTAAAATGGCAACATTTTGTTAGACTTCTCTTTTCCGGAACAAATGAACACTTTAGATGGTGGCAGTGTGTGGACAATCCTTCGGAACTTACACTTCAATTTTGCTCGACAATTCATCTGAAGAATAGATCAATGAAGTCAATATCTGGCGGTACCGAATTGTAGATAAAATAATTAACAATTCCGTCGAGGTTCCGGGGGTCTTGTTACATAGGGATATAAGCATAGAAGTCGATGCAATTCCTAAAGATTTTTTTCTGTATTGAACACATTCTTCGTACATATTTGTCATTAAGAGGAACCATCATATTAATTAAAGTATTTAGCTATCTTCAAAAAAAAATAATTTTGTTTGTAGTTATCTATCTCTAAAACCCCCCACAACCGCCCGCACGGGCCTACCAGAATCCACCACTTGGAAGACAAACGTATTGACAGATGCCACTTTAAATATCTAAATGATGCCAAATAAAAAAGGGTCTCATCCCCTCTTCCGATCTTCTTCGATGAGTTTCATTATTATAATTTACTTGGAGATTTTGGTATTCCACAAGGATCAATATTCGGACCATCATTGTTTTCGATTTAAACGTAACTTATTTCCTGAACCCCTATAAGTCATAAAATAGTTGGTAATAACCATCACGATTATTGTTACTAAGTATGGAGTTACAAAAAAAAAACAAAAAAAAAACATAAGAAAAAAAATCTCACCTTCGTTATCACTTCTCGCCGTACTAATATCTTCTTCTTTGGCGATTGTTCTATGTATTGTAGTTGCTCCTATTGGTATCGTTGGAACACTTGTACTAGATGCAACGTTATGTGCTGCTGCAGCGGCAACTGCTGCGGCATTTGCTGTTACAGTTGGCGGTAAAATTGGACTACAAGGTGAATGTGAACTACCAGATGCACTGGATGATGCTAATGGAACTCCTGATGATGAGTACAGATCCTGGTTAAACTGAAAATATTTAAAAAAAAACAAAAAAACATAGAATCAGGCGCAAGTTCGTCACAAGTATGAGAGTAGGTAGATTAAAAAAAAACAACAACAAAATAACATAAAAAATAGCTCTGCAATGATAAAAGTTCACCGAATAGTTTCGACACGGCTAAAAATAGCAATTAGTTAAATTAAATCCCATCGTGCAACTATTTCCATTGTGTTTATTTGTTTATTTTCACGAGAAGAAAGCGTTCGGTCGCCAAAAGATCCGAGTCGTAAAGTTGCTGTTCATACATTTTTATATCTCATCTCAGGTCGGTGTCAATAAATTACGTACATGGCCTCGATGGGTGACGGTGATGGCATTCGGATCGGTTGCTATTTTTACAACCGAAAGAAATCAAACTCGATGCAGTTCGACGACAGTTTCACAGAGTTCGTGTGTTCGGTATCCGAGAATATTCAGAGGAATTTTTCTAATAGATCCAAAACTATGTTCTCAGCCACCAGGACCAAACGCACGACACTACAAACTAACCAAATCATTTGCGCAGACGTACAAACATTCCTTCCCTATGCAGCAGCAACACCCAAGTAAATTACAAAGAAAAAAAATCTGAAATTTTGTTAAATTTAGATAGAAGGGTGGAAAGCAGTTGGCAGTTTAAGGGGCATCACCATGGATTCGATAGCACTTATGCATGTAGTTTAGCACTTGGGATTTCGAAAATTCAACACTAAGAGGGTGTAATTAATGGGTTAAGTGGTAAATTTATGGATCATAATTCTTATCGTAATCGAATTCCCTACGTTTGTTTCTCTATTTCACCGGAGCTCCCGGGGACTTTTGTTCACTGTTCATACTCTGACACCACGTGTCATCGGCGCCTCTGCCCTTTAAGCTAAGAATTTCAATTCTAAATCTCTTGGTTAGCATCTTTAATGGATTTGTTCAGGCTTTCTAGATGAAATAGCACTCCAGGTTAACTTGATACTTGATTTATAGCGGGTAATGGGTTAACCTTCCAGACAAGCTGTAACATTAAATCAGTTATATAACATGTTTAGTGGGGCGCGGTTATCTTGTCTCTAGCCGCTAATAATTTATGTAAATGGGGTGATAAGAGGTCGCGCAGCTTAGTTTAATAAATATCAACATTTTGAGTAGGCTTTAATGAAGATGTCGAGTTAAATAAATTCCAGAAAGAATTTGTTTGTTTTTCTTTCTTCTTTTAATCTATTTATTTCGAGGTTTTTGAGTGGTTAACAATGTTATAAAGGGCTACTTTTTGGTGGAGATCGTAGGCAGCTGTATTAATAACGCCATGGAAATTCAATTTTCAGTTGCCAAAGACACAAGCTTGTTGGACAACTCTATAGAGAGGAAGACGTATGCAATTTCATGGTATATAGAAAAGTACTTATTAATAGTAGTTTTCCTGCCTTCTTGGTGACTATGAGGAATATTTTCAAGTAAGGATTAGGATTGATAGGGTTCGTTAGGAAGGGAGGTGTCCACAATTTTATCTATCACGCAAGTTTGATATTTTATTGGGTGCGGATTGTTTCTTATACATTCTTCAAGATGGGCGTAACACTATTGTCCCAGGTTTTCCTTTACTTCAAAACACGATATTTGGTTACATAGTTTCGGGATCTCTCACAACTTCTGACTCGAAGCCGAACATGCTATCCCTACATACAGACATCGCCGAATTTGATTGCACTCTACGTAAGTTCTGGGAAGTGGAAGAACTGCCAGTTTCAAATCAGAGTCAACTTTTCACGCCTGAGGAAGAACAATGTGAACTCAGTTACGCTACAACACATTATGTGGACCCTAACAGCCACCGCTATGTTGTTAGATTACCTTTCAAGGAAAATTCTACACGGTTACGTCAATCAATTCATACTGCATAAATGTAAATGTAAAATGTAATCAAATCAGTGGAACGTAGATTTCAGCGTGAACCACATTTACAATTAGAATATTGTAAATTTATGGCCGAGTACAGAGATTTGGGACATCTACAGTGCATCCCATCCCAGGAAATTACCATGGAAGAGGATCATACGTACCTTCCACATCATGCTGTGATAAATCCTTCCAGCACAACCACCAAGGTGAGAGTAGTCTTCAATGGTTCCTCAACAAGAGATTTGCTCCAAATACTACTATCTTTCCGAACGTTCGAAGTTGCTGTTACAGCTGACATCGAAAAGATGTATCGGCAAATTGTCGTAAAAAACTCGATAGAGATTATCAAAGGATCTTATGGAGAGATACAGCAACGGAACCAATGCAACATTTGCGTTTGAAGACGGTAGCATATGGAACCGCATCAGCACCATTTATAGCAACCAGGACACTAAAGCAACTAACCAGTGACTTCAATGATAAATTTCCATTAGCAGAATCAGCACTCCTCAATCACTTTTATGTTGACGATCTATTAGGTGGAGCCAACAACGATGCTGAAACACTAAGGCTCCACGACGAACTAAATACACTACTTCATCAGCGAGGATTTTCATTACGAAAATGGGCTTCAAATTCACAACAGTTCCTTCAATCAATTTCTCAACACGACAGCGAACATACTTCATTGGAAATTGATGAATATCCGAACACTATTAAGGTTCTTGGACTCCAGTGGATTCCTCAATTTGATGTCAATCTAGCAAGCGATCACATTGCTATTAAACGCACTATTCTCTCGGAATCTAGCAAGGTTTTTGACCCACTAGGATTAATCGCACCTGTAACTATTAGATTCAAAATTCTTCTTCAACAACTTTGGTTAACGCATCACGATTGGGATGATCTCATTGATGAAGAATTAAATTCAAAATGGCTAAAACTTCGTAATAGTTTGCACTGTCTGCAAGATCTCCGTATTTCTTGTTGGTTTCATCCTCCGAGCGAATCATTGGAATTACATGGGTTTTCAGACGCCTCTGAACGAGCGTACTGCGCTGTGGTTTACCTCCGAAGCACTGATGAGACAGGAAGTGTCGCAATTAATATCGTAGCAGCAAAGACCAAGGTAGCACCCTTGAAACAGCTTTCCATCCCACGGCTGGAGCTTTGAGGAGCTCTGTTGCTATCAAAGCTCATATTATTCATAAGATCAAGTGTAAATCTTCCAGGTTCCATATGTTTTGCTTGGGCTGATTCACAAATCGTGCTATCCTGGCTGGCATCTCATCCTCGCAAATGGAAATGTTTTGCCGCTAATCGGACTACCGAGATCTTACAAATATTACCAAGAAGTTCATGGCAGCACGTCAAATCAGCTGATAACCCAGCAGATCTAGCGTCTAGTGGAATTTCCCCACCTGAACTTATATCTTCGTCACTATGGTGGAATGGCCCCCCGTGGCTGGAAAATGAGTGGAAGAAAACCACTTCACATACACAATCGGCAGCCACACGTGAAAATTCCGATAACGAAAAACAAGAAAATTACCTGGAAGCATTCTTCACGGAGTTCACTAATGATACACTTACAACGTTATTTCAACGCTATTCATCATTATCGACAATCAAGCGGATCATAGCTAGATGTTTTCAATTCGTTAGAATCCTCAGATCATCGAAAACTGAAATCATTGAAAAATTTGTAGCCTCCGATGATATCATATCAGCAGATAAAAGTTGCATTCGATGGGCTCAAAATGAGGAATTTCATCAGGAGATTCGCCATCTTAAAAGGAAGCAGCCCATACCAGGCTCAAGTCGGTTGTTAACTCTCACACCATTTCTGGATTCATCAAATATCTTGCGTGTTGGTGGAAGATTAGTTAACTCAAACTGCTCATATGAAGCAAAGCATCCTCCTATTCTTCCAAAGGATCATATTTTTGTCAAGCTTCTCGTCATCGATAAGCACGAAAAGTATCTTCACGCTAGCATTTCACTTTTACTAAGCATTATCAGACAAAGATATTGGATAATCTCGTGCAGAACTGTAATTAAATCATGCATCAACAAATTTCTAACATGCGTACGTCATCGTGCTTCAACTTCACATCAAATAATGGCAAGTCTACCAAAGAATCGTGTGTCAGCCTTCAGGGCTTTCGAAAATATTGGTATAGACTATGCTGGACCAATTGAACTTCTGCTACGTCGAGGTCGAGGAGCTCGTACTGTAAAAGGTTATATTGTACTTTTTGTATGCTTCAGCACTAAGGCATTACACTTGGAAGCGGCAGGAGATTTAACATCAGAAACGTTTATCGCGTGTGTAAAGCGATTTATTGCTAGAAGGGGGATCCCTACAAACATTTACAGCGATAATGGCACAAATTTTGTAAGAGCCAAAAGACGTTTAAATGAAACTCACAATTTATTCATGTCATTGTATCAAAATTCATTAACCAATAACTTCTTTCTATGAATAGCATTTCATGGCATTTCATACCTCCAGCTGCTCCACATTTTGGCGGTATATGGGAGGCAAGCGTAAAGTCAGTGAAGAACATCCTTCGAAGAACCATTGGCCAAACAAAGCTGACGTACGAAGAGCTATCTACTCTACTCGCGCAGATAGAAGGTCTCCTCAACTCCAAACCACTTACACCGATGACAGATGACTCTTCCTCTCTAAATGCGCTAACTCCTGCACATCTTCTAATCGGTCAACCGCTGACAACTCTTCCCGAAATCCCAATCGAGCAACATTCAATTTCCATTCTCGAAAGATGGAGACTAATTCAACAAATGCATCAGCACTTTTGGCGCAGATGGCATCTTGAATACTTAACTAGTCTCCAGCAATGCTCTAAGTGGAAGAAATCTCGAGATGATCTGGCCGTAGGAGATTTGGTTATTTTAAAGGAAGACCATCTTCCACCATCTACGTGGATACTTGGTCGCGTTACTAAAACTCAACCTGGTCACGATGGTTTAGTCAGGGACGTTACTTTAAAACAACACGAGGTGAGATTAGAAGACCAATTCTGAAATGTTGCAAACTTCCTGTAGCAGATGGTTAAGACTCCTCTTAACGGGGGGAGAATGTACAGAAATCATTATTAAATACATTTCTAATTAACTCATATTCCAATTTTTTATATCAGTTGAACGTAATTGAAATTGTACATATTTTTATAGAAATCTAATTTGCCAATATTGTTAAATTGGCGACACATAATTTTTGAATCTCAATCTGTGCGAACCTAACATTTATCAGTCCGGTCACTTTGCAATTTTCTTAAAAAAAGGTCGAACAATTATTGTTAGTTTATAAGATTTTAGTTAATTGCAATAAATAACATTTAAAGATAAAAGAATCGAGTTGTCATTTACAAACAAGTAGTTCCAATTATGGGTGTAATATTTTTAAGAATATAATCTTTGAAAAGAAAAAAAAAATTATTTTATCTTTTTTTTTTTTGGTTTCTATAAATAAAATTAATTAAAATATATTCACGTGTGTATAATTTATCAATTATTCAACATGAAACGATGAAATATAATAGACGAGCTGGAAGCTTGGATTAAGTATGAGAAGAATTATGAAGAGAAGAGAGTTTACGTCTCATGATTATTGATCGTTAGACGAAGAGTGGACCATGAGTACTGGCCATGCTTACTATAACTCGATAGGAAGTACCGCAGAGCAGATAAAGTGAATGGTGTGATCAGACTTATTAACCGAATATAACTAATGTTGGGTAGTAGTGGATATCAGTGCTGATAAGTAGTAGAAATAGAGATAATGCTCAGTAGTGGATCTAATATCATGCTTATTGCCTATAAGTGTGAATGTAGTAATGTTGCTGAGGACAGCAAAACACAGGATGACCGAATGTAAAAATCAGTAGAAACAAACTCCCATAGGTTTTGTATGACTAACAAAACACTGCTCCCAATGGCAGCCCGCCGTAGTGTCGGAATACAGTTGGCATAACCGTCATCTACACTTTTATCCTTGATGAGTAAGTAACTCATTTCCGGAATCCTAAGTTCTCAGTTGCCTGTAATACATTAAATGGTACGCACCTAACAGGTACCAAAAATTAAAGATAATTGTAGTGCAAGTGCGAAATGGAATTCTGTGAAGGGCGCGAAGGCTGGTTAGCCAACAGATGTCGAGTTCGTTCCTTATTAACACACTATCATTGTAAATACACGACTTGTAGTTTATTTATTTGGATTGGCTCTTGTTCTCAAAAAATCCCACCTGGCATGATCATTATGTAACCCTTCAATGTCTTCAAGGTTTAGAATCCTTCTTGACGACTCCGCGATAAACCGATAGTGTCGGTAGTTACAGCCAAGTATAAGTAAATGGAAATATCATTTACGATAGAGTAATTAGAAAGGATATAAACCGAAATTACAGATTAGATGACATAACTATTTGTCGGCTCCAAGTTTAGCTACTGAAGTATAGTTAGAGTAAAATACAATAGAGTAAGGAAATTGTCCTTACAACGGACAGCAGTTTTAAGACCTAGATGAGAATAAATAAGGTGTCGGAAGGCAAAATCAAGGCAGTTTGATTTGGAATCTTGAATTCACGTTAGCTAGGCGGTAGATTACAAACAAGAAAATTTTTGTATCATCTTATAATTGTGTTTTTTGATTTTGGAAAACATGAATTTTTCACGGAAACTTGGTATTAACGATGCCGACAGCTTTTGTTACACAAACAAGCTTACCAAGCATATTTTGGAAGACAGCTTAGGCAGCATAAAGTTTGTAGAGCTTGTGTGGAGTCTCTCCTATACTGGAGGACGAAAAGTACTTTAATTTGGAGTGCCGATGACGTGGAATGAGCCCAAGGAATCATCTTGATGATTGCTATTTTTGTGCAGTAAATATGCAAGGTATGAACCAGTACAAAAAGCGTAGATTTATCCTATTATACAATCGGCTAAAGTACCAATACCACACAGTGAAGATTTTCCAGTACCGATATTTACTACTTTATCAACGGATTCCTCTGATGATATTGAAATGTTAGTCACTCAAAATAAAAGCAACAGTGAAAGTGAATTTGCAGGATGCAGTCCTTTACTTCAGGGTTTTTCTCAAGGTGAGCTCAATTACTTGATCCGCGATTTAAATTTATCAAAACAATCAGCAGAAAAATAACATCTTACCGAATTAGAGAGAAAAAAATTCTTCCTTACTTTAGTGAAGATGATAATGATCTGGGTGTATTGTAACAATGTTCTTGCACTTTTAAAATTTATAGGTCTATCGGAGAGGAGTCGCGACTATTCATGGACATCTCAAAAAGGAGTTTGAAATGTGTGTTACTGCATAATGGTAACAAATTAGATTCGATACCGATAAGCCACTCAACAAAACTTAAGGAAGAATACGCAAATATTAAATTTGTTTTAGAAAAAATTTCGTTTGTTCAACATCGATATGCGTCGATTTAAAGATGATGAATTTTTTATTAGGTCAGCAAAGTGGATGCACCAAATACTCCTGTTTCCTCTGTCTTTGGGACACTCGTGCAAAAGAAGAACACTGGAGAAGAAAGGAATGGCCGCTGAGAGAAAGTATGACTGTGGTAAAAGCTAACATTATTCATAAACAATTAATAGACCTAGAGAAAGTCCGTCTCCACCACTTCAAATTAAGCTTTGGCTAGTGAAACGGTTTTTTAAAGCTTTAAATAAGAGTGGCGATTGTTTGCCATACATTTCCTGTCCTTAGTATGGAAAAATTAAAAGCAGGGATCTTTGATGGTCCACAAATTCGTACCCTTATAAAGGATTGTAATTTTACAAACCACACGACTCAGATAGAATCTGATGCTTGAACAAGTTTTGTATAAATTATTAACATTTTTTTGGGGAATCAAAAAGAAGTGGAATATCCCGAAATAGTTGCCAAAATGCTTGAACATTTTTGATAGATTAGGACCTAATATGAGTGTCAAACTACATTTTTTAAATAACAATTTGGACAAATTCTCGGACTATCTTGGCGATTACAGTGACGAGCAAGGAGAGCGGTTCCACCAGAACATGAGAATAATGGAGGAAAGGTACCAAGGGCGGTGGGATGGCTATATGATGGCGGACTATTGCTGGACCTTACAAACGGACTGTCTCGGCCAAAAACACAGTAGATTATCATATCGAAAACGTTTTTCTTAATTATTTTTGTATTTTCAATTTTCATGTAATTTATGCTATATAAAATATCATTTATAACGCAATTTTTATTTGAAAGTCGTTATGTTATTATAAGTAGGTTGCTGTCATCTGAAAAACTGGAGCTAATTTAGTTAATCTGATATTATTTTCTTCGTGTTTAGCGGACTAAAATTACTCTAAATCGGTACTAAAACCCGGTGCCGCAGAATCACTGCTCCCCAGTGTAATTTTAAATCAGTTTCAATTTAGAGATCCTTCTCTCACAACTGTGATAACTTATGGCAGCTGTGAGGAATATTCTCAGCACTATAACTATAGTAGATATCCCTCCTTCAAGTTTGGACTCAAATCAAACTTTAATAAACCCAGTGGGCCAGAATAAATAAGTTCTTTCTTACAGTCTATTGTAACTACGAAAGCCCGCGGCCACACGTACTCAAGCTTACTATACGAATCGTATAAAATAAAAAAACTTAACTTTACAATAACTAACACATTTAGGTACACAAAAAATATATAATAAACACAAAATTGCATTTGTTGCATGGACACAGCGGATCGTGGTCGGCCGTTTCGAATTTAAAAAGTGAAATTATTTTTTTTTTATTATGAATAAACTATTTGACAACCCAAGTAACATTGGAGGTTTAATTTCCTATCTTTGAGGGCTGATCGACCTATTTTGGTTAAAATTACGTAAATAAGTCTTAAGAATTTAACCTCAAAGGTCACTCTCCTTTAAGGTTAATTAGGAAGGAAATTTTACTTAATAATTCCTTAAATTAGGTGCTCAAAGTAATCTTGACTTTCTAGTTAATTATTAGGGAAAAATTACGTAATAATTCCCTTTTAATTTACCTCGTAGGAATTAGGAGAAATAAGGAAATAAATAAGGAAAATTTCCTAAATCTGAGGCAAATTTTCTTACATTTTACCTAAATTTTACTTAACTTTAAGGAAATGTATGGACTTTGTAGTTAGATCTACTCCCAATTTCAAGTCAAGATAACGTAAATGTTCCCTAAATAATTCCCTATTCGATTGTGTTCGCCCTCAAAGTCCGAATTTCCAAAAAAGTTAAGCTCAAGGTAAATTGGACTAAATGGCCACGTTTGGCGAAATCCTTAAAAGTTGAAATTACGTAATACTACAACCAAAAATTAAAGTTTATTTACTTTTGATTGGCTTCATTATCACTGGAATTATTGAACTGCTCCTCCCATTGAAGCATTTCATCAAGATTACAAATGTTGCTCCTATTTACGACACATTTATATCGGAATCAGTCAGGCTCTGGAATACCATTTGCATCTTTTCTCTAAGATGCTACACTTGACTTGGGCCAATAGGTACACTTAACTATTTGCTTCCCAACCATGCGGAATATACGCATATTGAACTGCGTTTGCATTCACCTGCTTTTTAACAAATCTTGTATCCAAATGATGATGCTAATCACATGGTTTACTATTTTTATACCCTAGATGAAATCTAAAGGGGTATACTAAGTTTGTCATTCCGTTTGTAACACCTCGAAATAATGATGGTAGAGCAAAATGAATTGGACACCCACGCATAATATTAAAAGTTATTTTGATTTTTGCATGTCCGTCCGTCCGTCCGTCCGTGCGTGCGCACGATAACTCGAGAACGCGTACACTTAGAGAGCTGAAATTTTGTACACGGACTTTAAAAAAAAAAGTAAAATTAAGTTCGAAAATGAGACAAATCGGGCAAATCCTTCGTGGGGTTGCCATACAAAAATTTGTTTTCCGTTATATATTTGAACACTGCATGAGAACGAGTAGCCGTAGAGAGCTGAAATTTGGTACATGGTGTTTTCATTGTACTAGCAAATAAAATTTTAAAAATGGACTAAATCGGGCAACCCATTCTTGGTGTTGCCATATAAAAAATTAGGTTTTTTATGTATACTGTGAAAACGATCAGTCCAAGACATTTTTATTGTACTAAAAACTTCTTCAGAATATGAAGTCCTATAAAATTGGTTATAATCATTTTTTCTGTCCGACGAACTGTTCTAGAAATATATGCGAAAAACCACTGCAAAAATCAAAATTGCTCAAATGGGTACCCATACGAAATTTCATACGGGCATTCATCTAGGGTATCATAAGAATTGGTCTTAGACCAATTCTATCTTTTTCACTTGTTATGATGTAAATAAATCAATTCAATTCTTTCAATTGTCAAATATCTTTTACCTATTTAAGGCAAAATTCCATAATTTAGAGCGAAATGCCTTTTTTTAAGTTGAAATTTATTTATAGAAAAAAATTATCATAACCTTTGAACACAAAATTACCTAAATAAGGATTTTTGCCCTCAAAGTCGAAAAATTTGGTTATTTCGTCTTTCCATCCAGGAAATTCGTCGTATATGGAAAAATTGTAAGTCAAACTAACTTCTAGGTCGAATAATGTAATATGCGTCATATTTATTCAACAAAACATGGCTGCCATATATTAAAGGAATGAATGGAAAAATTGCATAATACCTTAATTTAATTTTTTCCATAGTTACTGCAAAGAAAACCCAAATAAATGAATTTATCTTAATTTCAGAACGATTAACGCATATTTAAATTAATTTCTATATTCTAAATCGGAAACCAAAGAATAATTTAAAAAAATTTTAAAATTGTTATTTTTTTAATATAAAATATTTTGAAAGCGCGTTGCTGTTTTTCGATAAATTATTTCCATATTTATCAATAAAATTTTTCTCGTTTTAAAAATTGAACTCTTAGAAGCTGCGAGAATTAATTTTGAATAAGGCCATAATTTCTATATACTTTGTTAAAGCAATAGTTCTCATAATCTTTCAATTTTGGAGTTATGTGCCTTGTTCATAATATTTACATTACCTACTAGGGAAAATATACTCATACAATTCTTATAAAATGCAATTCCTTCTATATTAACACACAACTTAACATGAGTTAACCTAGGTAGAAAATAGGTCGAGATTAATTAAAATTTACGTAAATTCGACGTGAAATTATACCAAATACCAAATCAAGGAAATGACTCCTGTGCCCTATAGGGAAATATTCCCTATAACTTCCCTAATATTTACGTCGATAAGACGTCCTCTCATTTTCCACTTACGTAAATTGGACGTAAATATTAGGTAATCTTAACTTAACCACAATTGGTCGCTGAACTAATTTACGTCGAATAGACGTAAATTCGACCTGAAAAAGGGGGAAAATTTTACTTGGGAATGTAAGTATATTTGTTTAAATCATTATCCTACAACTCTTTTTTGGGCCATTTCCACTTCTCCAATTGCCTTGAAATTCTGCATAAGTACCTATGTAGTCCAGATAACATTACATGGCCTTATGCTATAGACAGGATGATCCAGTTCGGCCGCTCCCTGCCACCATCACATATGTGCCGCCTGGTCCAATGGCCCCCCTCTGCCCGTCTCACGCGACGCCACTGTCTAGGGTGCTGCGAGTATCCAAGATACCAGTTGTCAGCGTGAGTGAACTTTCAAGAGGTCGCTTCTAAACAACTCCTTAAGACATTCCGGTTAGCCTGCAAATCAGCGGCTTATAAATAAGGACAGAAGCACATCCAAGCAAGCCTCAGGCCTGGGCTTCTCTCAGGCTTCCTCGCAGCTCACCTCAAAGCTTACCTCAGAGAATTAAAAATAAAATAATACCACCGGGCTGGGTGCTATCATTGTAATTTTGATAGTATATCTGATGACAGAAGTAGGCCTGAGAGAGAAAAATGTACAGCATTAAGCAAAGCGCGCCTTGAGGCTATCTGCTGGCTTGGTTTTGTGTTGCATCATTTAAAAACCCGT
This sequence comes from Dioctria linearis, assembly GCA_963930735.1. NCBI lineage: Eukaryota > Metazoa > Arthropoda > Insecta > Diptera > Asilidae > Dioctria > Dioctria linearis. The sequence continues at coordinate 324,368,108 of OZ005740.1, read as the reverse complement.
GTTGGAAATTTTGACAACGATGCTAGGAAGCCTCGCAGCCTGGATGTGTTTCTGCCATAAGTCCTCAAGAACGTGCAATTAGCTTGCAAGTAAGCGGTTTACAAACAAGTCCTCCAGACCGTACTGTTAACCAACAAGTTAGCTGTTTCCTTTTCCGGAAGGTACACAATCGCGGGCACAATTCCTGCAGCAAGACTTAGCATTACGCCAAAACTATACATAGGCTATTGTGGACAGTAACTGTCTGCATTAGCTTCATTTCTTACGATCTCACTCCCTAACTAAAAACAACAGTACCGAGAGCAACTATACAAATAACAATTCACGACATCTTGACTACTGCAAATGTGTTTCGCATTATACCGATGTAATTAAATAGCTTCGGTTAGCATTATTCAACTGCTACTCGTAGCTAAATCCCAAAATATAATTCAAAAGTTGCCCTCAAATTTCGCACCAAAAAAACAAACGTCTTAGATATAAAATGTCAACAATTTTCCCACACTCGGTGCCCTTTATCAACTTGTTAATTAATTGCTCTCGATTCCATTAACTATAATCTCTAAGACTATATAGAAGCAATTTAGTTCACCTCAGCCGCCCCACATGTAGTCGGCTAAGCGGACAATTAAATGCACTTCGCAATCTATACTAAGATACTGGTCTGGTCATATTACCCGAGGTCCAGCTCTCTAGTATTCACGTCCTCCAGATAATTGCAGCATTCAACAAATGTAATGTGCCGACATGTTGAGACATACAGAAAGGCATTTTGTTACGTACATACAACGAGAAGTCCTGAACCGAAGAGCTGCGGTAAAGCCCAGATTTCCAGGTCTCGGAATAAAATGAAATAAGAAGACCAAACAAAAGCTTCTCATTTAAAGTAACATGCATCGACAACAGAAGCCGGTCCCAGCCATAATATCGCGGGTACATGAAGTACCTGATAACCGCGGCTAATTCTCATTTGCTTGCCGACTTACAACTTTATGCAAGATACCAAAGCTGAAAACAAGAGCGCGATAATGAATAATTCGTGCCCCGTTTTCATTGCTTTTTCAGATCTTACAACAGGCTTGGTTTGATACTCTCGATCACATGGGCGGTACCCCATGAAAGAGTATCTCGACTCGAGTTTATTTTGAATTTGATCTGCTGCTCTGATCCGTGGTACTGATGCACAAAAGTAAGTGGTACTGAGGAATTTTTATGCAATTCCAATTGAAAACGCTTTTGGTGCATTTTATATTTCCCCAGGGGGCCCTCGTCTGAAATATAATTCAGTTTTTTTTTCCTGCCATTGGAAACCTTCATTTGTGATATTTCTGTTCGGTATGGATTCTTATTATAATTTTTCTGTAGAGCGATGTAATTTATTGATTAATTATTAATGATCCCGTCTTCATTTTTAGCGAACACCTGACAGAAAGGTATTTAAATCGAAACGTTAATGAAATTACTGAGCAAAAACTGATTATCTTCCGATACTGATTCTTGTAGCTTTGTATAATAATGGTAGATACTAGTTGATGCTGGCATCCGGTCGCATCCCTTCTTACATACATAAATATATATAATGTAAATATTTTAATAAATCTATGTATTCCAGTTTTAATTTTTTAAGATCATATTAGTGCAGAGAATTTATCGCAGTCACCTTGTGCGTACAGGTATTGATTTTTTTGCGCGATTTTATCTTTCCGAGATTCCGAAGCCTTTAATACAAAAAGTGGAATTACAGTGAGTGCAATCCTAGCTTCACTTTATTATTATTGTTAGGTGAAAACAAAAACATAAACATAGGAACGAAGCAAACGATTCATTCCCAGTAATTAAGTGGAATATGTATTTGCAATGCCCTACCCTTTCCTTAGAAGAGATAACAAACAGGGCATCAGATTCGTGTACCTATACGAGATGTGATAAAAAAATACGGTGAATGGTTTGGTTTTATTACAAACAAAGTAACAAATTTACATCAAATTTGAAGTAATCTCTTTCATACTCTCTTTGGCTAGCAATGTACTTATCCCAATGTTGATTCCATGATTGGAAGCATTTTTGTAAGGCTTCTTTCGTAAAAACCTTCAGCTCCTCTGTCTTGGCTCTCTAAATGTCGAAAATGGTGTTAATGGTGCAGTTTTTATTTTTGGGAAAAGCCAGAAGTCTCATGGTGCTAAATCCAGACAGTATGATGGATGTAGACAGACAGAATTCTTTTTTTCGTCCAAAAATTCCCGGATTGTGATGAAACCATTTTTCTGGCTTTGGTTGGACCCATGCGATATGTTCAGTTCTTCTCTAATGTCGGAGACAGACTTGCAATTTCAATATTGCAATTTGCGCTAAACCACTAGTCTGCCTCTATATACAGAGAAACAGCTCGCTATATGCTTGGTGTATACTCAGTATGTAGCACATTGGATGGAACACAATATTGAAATTGCAAAAAATGTACGCAGTTTACGAGTTTATTGCAATCTGACCCTAGTTATAAACCATAATCATTTAATACCCGAACCTTTCAGAATCGAATTTTATACTGCAATGTTGGCTGCAACTTTTTCTGACATTTAATATTTGACATTTGTCAAGTGGAAGTGCCTATTTCCACTTGACAAGTGTCAAATATTAAATGTCAGAAAAAGTTGCAGCCAACATTGCAGTATAAATTTCGATTCTGAATGGTTCGGGTATTAAATGATTATGGTTTATAACTAGGGTCAGATTGCAATAAACTCGTATATTTTCCAAATAGACAAATGCAAGTTCTCTAATTAATTCCTCAGTATCATAACCGTAAGGGTTTATCTGAAATTTTATATTGCAATTGACATAATTCAATATCAATATATCAATATTGAAATTGCTAGTTTGTCTCCAGTATAAGCTCTCGAATAGTCAAACGCCTGTGTGATTGAATCGGTTTTTGCATGTTTTCGTGTATTTTTGAGGTCGAAGGACGTCCCGACCCGTCTTCAACCGACTCATTTACGCCTTAGAATCGCTCACACCGCTTGTAGACAGTCGTCAGAGTCTCCAGATTATCGCCATACACTGATTTTATTAATTTATCAGCTTCTTTGGCACTTTTTTTCATCTTAAAACAAAACTTAGTATTGATACGATGTTCGAAATCCATGATGTGCGACAGACACGGTAAGTTAGATCTCTCTCTTCCTACTCTGCCAACTGACAAGTCTTCATAGCTTCAAACTTAACACAGACTTTCTCAAAGAATCAGGCTATCAGACGGATAACTTTAAATGGATATAGCGGCAGCAGTTGCTGCTATAAAAATTCATTCACCGTATTTTTTGATCACACCTAGTATATTAATTAAGTCGAAAATCCCAAAAAACATAGGTGATAACAAAGAATGAAAAGTGCAGAGCAAAAGAGATGCATCATTCTTACATTCACACATTCATTCATTCATTCATACAAAAAAAAAACATATAACAACTGGAAGCTTGTGTGAAAAATGAATGACAGCGAATAGAAATCTTAGCAAATTTGCTTCTTCATGAATTTTGCCAGCTATTTTTACCTGCAATCACACCAGAAAACTTGAGCACAACACATATATTGATCCGCCCTCACTTAATCTAGTTAATCAGCATTCCTGGTCTAGGGGCCTACCTTTTCTGCAGTTTCAGACAGTTAAGTATTCTTATATTCTCGAGACAATGGGTACAATAATGTTCCTGGTCGCGGTATTCATATGCATGAAATACAACTAGTGAATTCCAATCATGACGACCTAATCAGCTACTTTTCTACTAGTTCTACTTTCATGAAAAATTTTCTCATAAAGGTTTCTCCTTTTATTATGTCTATATGTGATGCTCCTCCGAATTTGTATTCCATTAAGTCAAATCATATTGTCGCTTCAATCTTTACCACCCAAAGTCGCAAAGTTTCTTGCAACTTCCTTATCGACATCTAACGCATAATTAAATTTATGACTTACCACTTCGCAATTTCCATCTCAATGCAAGCAGGCAAATAAACCTCCTTCCTCCCGAAATCTATAATGATTTCCGACCTATTCGTATACTTAATTTCCTTGCCAAAATACTCGAAAAAATTAGTTACAGACAAATCATGGAGTATGTGGGCGTAGAGAAGTCTTGACCTCTTAAACGTCTCATTTGAGCTTTATAAGGCTTTCGACAATGATTCGCTGAGTTATCTCTTCGTCGGACGTTGGGTTAATTGTTGTTTTCCTTTCAAATTGCTGGTGTACCTTAAGGTTCGGTCTTAGGCCCTATTCTCTTCTTCATCTATATAAATGACCTTGCTTCCCTTGTGAATAAAACTTCTGTATGCACTTGTATGTCGATGATGTTCAGCTGTAACTTTTAGGTCTGGTCGCGGACTGTATTGTTCGAATCAAGGATACTTTATAATACATACACTAATGGGCAGTGATGATGAATGCGTTTGCAATTAATCCAATCCAGTCTTACTGCTTGCCGGTATATAGAAGCACTTTCCCAACATCTGATTTACCATCAGTTCGGTTAAATAGTTCCACATTTGGCGATAGGTATATTCAAGTCAGTCAAGAATTTAGGAATTCAACTCAATTCTAAATTTAGTTGTTGCGACTACAAATATTAGCGTTTTGAAGGGGAACATTTTATGACAATCCTCGTCAACTGTCTATTGCCTTGTGTTGTCTGTCCATGGAATTTCGCAGAAAATTGGCCATGACTCTTATTGTCCCCCATTTTAACTATTTTCTAGCAAACTAAATTCAATTTGTTAAAGAAGACGTACTACGTCATACTTAATATTAACAGACTCCCTCGGAGCACTCATATGTCAGCGCTCTTGTTATGTCGCCTATTTCACTCATCGCAGGCTAGTTTTCTTTATATCTGAAAGACTCTAAAAAATCTACAGTTCTTGCACTCGAAAACATAGAGGTCTTCGACGGCTTGCCCGAGATATGGATCTATAGATACGACGGACGCTCTTATTCCATCCAAGTTACCCGAAAATGGAACTCTCTTTCAAATATAATTCAACGCATCGATTCCGGCTTGAACTTTTCCAAAGATAACCCAAATTATTAAATTATAATTTGTATTGATTCTCAGACCTTCAAAATCATGTTAGCTTGGTACATTGTCTTAATTTTGTAATTTAGTGTATTTTGTTTTTAATTTTTCTTTGCTCTCTGTATAAGTGTCAGAAATAAATGGTCTCTGAGTTAATCTAGATTTTATGCTTTATGCTTAGCTTAGTACCAGTACCCTTGTAAATCGATTTGGCTACGTCTTCTAAACCGTTTATCCGATCAAAATGGTTTTGGATTCATATTAAAGAGAACAGTCCAACCCTTCCATTTACGGATTACATAATTTCTGTACTAAAATTTTTGTATTGGAAAATTTTTAAAACTTTGGAGGATATTTATTATGAATCTTACCAAGCCTACCTGGCACAATTAATAAAAATTCGTGCAACATATATCCATTGTATTCCCGTGAAGGAATTATTTCGGAAGCTATTGCACCTCAGCCCCAGATATTATTCACTCACATCGATATCTATTAAATCTTTTTTGAGATTTTTGAAGCGGATCTACAGGATCTAGATGACCTTCTGCTTGGAGATATAAGGTTCCAATTAGATTATGCTCCATCTCATTATGCTAGGGTTGTCAGGCAATATCTGGGCAACATATTCCAAAAATTGTGGATAAAACGAGGTGGTCCTGGATCTTGGAGCCAAAATCACAAGATCTAAACCCGTTAGACTTTCATGTGTCTGCGGTTATATGAAAATTTATTTTTATCTTGTCCATACGAACTCGAACTCGTACTTTTTATAATCGGTCATAGATGAAATAGGAAAATTCTAGAGAACTTTTTATTTTTATGTTTCTAAATCAAATTAATAAATACAAGAGAAAAAGTAACCGTCTCGTCCGAAGTTTGAAGCCGAGACCTTCCGCTTTACAATGGTCCCTTAATTTATTCATATTCTTTTATTTGGCCTTGCCAAATTAAGTAGACATGTTACTTGCAACGGCTTGTAGGTTGTACGTACGGTAGAGTTGTCGTGGATCTGCCTTGAGTATGTTTTCCTGAGAATGCCTAGAGATGTTTGGAGGTTCATCCTATGTCATTCGTATTATTGGTTTCGCGGAAGGTGTGTAAGTGTACGGGGACTCCATATTTGGCTCTATAACTATCTTCTATATCTAGTACCCTGCTTCATTATATCTGTGTGAGTTATCCGGTCCGGATAAGCAGGATTATAATTACCTTATTCTATACTAAATAATAACATACGTATAAGGGAGATAATGATTAACGCTATATGTTATGTCCCGGTAATGTAATATTTCGGGTAGTGGGGCAGTCTTAGGTAGTTCTAGGTTGTCCCCGAATGTTGTCAGTGTCATTATGTTTACGGAGTTTCAATGGAGATGCCGTGCAGGCTAACTATTGGCTATTCCCTATGACATTTCGTTCCATCCACGGAACTCTTCAGCGGTATTCCTAACGCTATATTGGAGTGGGCTTGTAGGCCCGTCTTGTGTTTTATGTAAAAACACGAAGTATACTATGTACCTTTCATTAATTGCCTATCATTTGAGCTATCATTTTGGTTTCGGTCAGCTAAATTGAATGTGTGAGTGGTTGTGGATATGTGTTAAGTCGAAGGTGAGTATCGTGTTCTTTATATGTATATGTGCATCCAGAATGCAAGGCATATGTGTATTAGAGCACGCCTATGTTGTCCATTATTGTCACAGCAAGCTCTGGAAACTTGGTCCCAACCATAAAGTTAATCTCTGTTGGATACCTGGCTACAATTAGTACCAAGGAAAATAATTCCCTGGAAAGAATATATGCTTAGCAGAAGAATCCATTTAAAAGCATCTAGAATCAGCGAAGATTATTCTAGATTAAAATACCTGACAGCTATTGCTAATCGCAGATGGAGAGAGCTAACTGCATGAGAGATTTTAAGCCATCTATAGCCCTAGGAAGACAAAACTCTGCTAAGGAGGAACCGGAAAAGTGTGTGAAATCTTATTGCAATATCACGGGACACTGGCTCTTTGGCAAATATGCGGATCACATTCATGCTGCATACAATGACTTGTGCAGAAGCCGTATGGGCGAAGAGAAGCTTGAAAGCCTTCAATATCCGCTGTGTGAATGACCAAACCTTTCAAAACATATAAGGAATACACTTGGAAGCTACAGCCTGCGCGAGTTGGGGTAAATAGCAGACAAAGTGTAAGGATTGTGGCGGCTTGACAGAGCCATCTGCATGTCGTAAACGGCCTTGAGCAGCCTTGACATTTGTAGGGTTTTCGTAAATCAAATTTGAAGACCACTTTGAGAATTGGAAAAGGTTACGTGAGTAGGCCATTGATTTTATGTCTGGATAAAAACAATCAAATTTAGTAGTAACTATCCTGTCAATCGTTGGTTCCGCAAGTCTGAATTCATTTAGCTGTAATAGAAAAGAATCGCATTGTTAAGCTGTGATCCTAATATATAAGAACGGAGGTCTCATAACGTATTAAAGAAGACCCGCAGAGATCAGCATTTTTAATCGGACTCTTATGCCCACAATGTTATATAACCTTCTTTTTAGGTATTCCGTTCTTAGGTTCACCGAAACTACCCTTAACGTAGGTAAACCGAAGAGCACCTGTACTTAGGAACACCCAAGAGCTCGGGCATCTAGGTGCACCCAAAAGTTCCGGAGGTTCGATACGCACAGAATCTGCCATTGTTCATCACCTATCAGAAATGAAGCTAGCATTTTGTTGTTTAGCATTAGCGGAAGCAAAGCTTCTGTTTCGGTGTTCAGCACCACCAGAAGCGAAGCTTGTTTCATTATTCAGCACCATCTGAAGCAAAGTGCGTATTTTATGGTTCAGGACTAGTCTGATTGCACAGCGAATAATACTCTCGCCTGGTCGATACAGGGTCAACTTCGCTAAATCACATCTACTAATCTTCAACATACACAGCGTTGGGACTCACCATGACTCTCTGACGCTCATTCATATTGCCATAGGCACAAGAGGTCAAGCATTCGGCTTGAACGGGATGCTCAGCCAGGGCTGGTTTGCATAGGTGCAGTCCGGGTTCAAAAGATATCTTGCTCAACTTCTCTATCTTGTTTCAGAGTTTCAGAGATAGGGTCGACCGTTCAACCGAATGTTTACCGAGGCTACCTACTTCAGCTATCCAGAAGTGATACGTTCCTTCTGTTCAGGACCCTCAGGATTTCTTGTAATCTAGTCAAAGCAAAATTAGCCAATACTGCTAAGGGTTTTAAGGCACACCACCCTCTCCACCCCTAGAATTGACCAATAATTTCCAGGTAGAATCCCGATGAGGTGGCATCACAATGGATAGGTGTATCGATAGCCGCCATATTCTAACTGAACCTAACGTCTTAACTTAGTTACCTTCAAAACCTGTTCATCTAAGGTTTTCGACATCATTTAAAACATCTCACCACCTGAGTCTTAAACATACAATATCTGTTAATGTTTACATTCTTCAATCCAGTAATATTTATAGGTCTACTGAAAATGTTTTTATAGCTACAGGAACTATCATTAAGAATAAAAAATATTATTATAACCTAATAAGAGATGAAAATCTTCCTAATGTAAGCCACTTATCCCGGATCTGTTTTTTGCATCGGGAAGCCAGTATTCGGACGAAAAAGCCATCAACCATCCTGATATTCCTGGTAGTTAACGCTCATAGACTATTTCCCGATAACTTAACCTACGCTTTTCTTAAGAAAATTACACCACTATACAACAATGTTTTTAGATGGACTTTTTTTCAGAATAAAAAGGGTTTCTCCTCCTGGAAAATGTTTGTTTGTTGTATCTTGTTCATTTCCCTAAGAATTTCCTTCCTATTCCCCATTCATAAAGTTGCGAAGTTCTCACATTCCAATTGACCATTCAAAGTGTTAAGTGATTACATCCAGCTTAATGAAAATGACCCTTATCCAGTCTCAAAGTGATAACACAAATGTTGTGAGAAATCAATAACAATCACCCTATAACCCCTTAATAGTCTCAACAAGTTTTCTTTTCTTTTTCTTTTTTTTTAACAAATTTTCGCTCTGCTGCGGTGCATGAGGTGCGCAAGTATAGGTATGCAAATTCATTGCCGATTAATATAACCTCAGCAGTCCAGAAAATTTGGTGCGAACACGTTATGTTATACCCACTCCAAAGATAAATTCTTAATGGTTTGAAGAAATTTTAAAGTCAAATTTTATTGCAATGTAAACACCTCCCAATTATGGGCCCATAAACAAGTCTAGAATGGCCGTTAAAGTCTCATGATGACAACTTGTTGTGGCACTTAAAGTATGGGCTCGGATCGGTAGCCATATAGTAATATTATGGATGTGCAGCGTCTGTGAAAATGGAACAACAGTCTTTGGTGTGGTGTTTTAGGTAGTATAGGTAAATATAGTATTCTCATTAGTAACTGGCTTGTAGTTTTTGGTGACTACATACTTAATGCAACCTGTGTTACAATGTTTACTTTATGAAAAAAAAAAAACGAATTTCATTCAAAAAATTGCTCAAACTTGAAAAGGGTTTTAGTAAGTGGGAATGAGTTTTACTCTTTTGAGACCCGTATCCAAATGTACAGGCATATTAAAAAGGTTTTTTTTTTGCATACCTGACTAACCTTTTCGATGTATGTCTTTCAATAACACTCTGAAGAGTAGCCATTTTAAAACACCATAAAATCAAAGCCAGATTCAATTTCCCTGAATAAAATGACTATTACTAGATTCCTTAGAGACCTCATTAGATGCTCATTCCACAGACAACAGTTAGTAGGTACGTGGTGCGCAATAATTGAAAATAATTTTCAAAACCGCAAGTAGTCAACAAATTTTATTACCGTGAAGTTGCTAAGTGATGAGCTGAATAAAAACCATTAGAATCCGCAAAATGATACCTGCAGAAACCCTACCTCATGCCATCTATAGAGAATAGAGACTCTCTACAGACTTTGACGGTGACGGAATTCGATTAAGGCCTTCAAGTGCAATCTCTTCACATCCATCGAGAACGTCTTGAAAACAGCTTGAGATGACGCGCTTAATTGAGAGGATCCAGACTGTATATTCTACTGCTGCTACTGCTCTTGCTGCTAGTGGTGGTGTAAAGAAGACTATGCAGACACTATATAGTCACTGTTGTGTCGCTGATAATGCGCGATTACAGAAATCATATACAGTAGCAATGGGGAGCTAACTTTCTCATAAAATATATCTTCTAAGGAGTAGCAGAAGCAGAGATATTGCCTATATACATGTAAAGGTGAATTCAGGATAAATCGCATTCACATTTTCTTGGAGGTTCCCATCATGAATCATGACAATAAAACACAAAGCAAGAGGAGATAAAAGATAGGCAGAGCACGGGTTTAAGCAAAGGTTTAAGATCTGCGGATTTGTTTCGCGGGCATCTACAAAGAAATTCCGCCTGTCTTAACAACGCCCAATTATACAAGGATGGCACTACGAAATCAACCTTTAAGGTGATCATCGTTGTTCGTTGAGAGATTTTTTTTTTACGATTTTTTGTTTTGTTATTGTGAAGTGGTGAACTCCTCAGTCATGTCGGTATAAGCAACTTGGTCAAAATGGTAAAGTTATAAAAGAGTTAATTTGCTTGGACTTTCAATAGCCGCAGAGGTCTTGACAAATTTCAGGGTGTTGATGCTGGGAAATATTTTTATAAGTCTTGATGAACTAAAAAAAATAAACATTTTGTGTATGTATACGTGTGGTTAATTAGCAATTACCGGTCTAAGAAACTCAAGCGCTAAGTAAGTAATGATGGAAAGTTTTTCTTTTAAACTATAAATAATGATTGTATAGAGTATGCAAGTAAGTAGCCCATCCGTGTTAATTCTGAGACTGATTGGTTCAAGTCTTGTATAAATCCAGATGTATACGACTCGAAGAATGTAACAAGAATAGTATAACGGTTACAAATTACTTTCAAATATTTTGCAACTTCTGTGGAACTTTTTATTATATCCCTCAAAAGTATAGTAGAGCCATTTTCTTTGTTTAGCGCGGTACCTGTAGTAGCAACTTTTTACAAACGATTTTTCTTTCAGTTTTTTTTTTTTTACTTTTGTTAACTATAAGACCATGTTGAATTGTGCAGTGTTACCTTGTAAAAGTAACACACTTAATTATAAATATTTATTTTTTCTACTTTCTTGAGTGAGGGCTTCAGTAAAATTGCTTAATTGCTAGAAACTCCATGTAGATTCAGTTAGAATATACTTTTTGCACTTTGATTTAAATCCAAACGAAGTCTACCAAACTCGTAAAAATTTTATGTAAAATTACTAGTTCCGTAAGTACAATAAAATTACATTAAACATGAAAATCAATGGTGAAATTACCTTTTTTAATAATTTTCTATTATAATTGGGAATTTTACTACTGTTTTCGGTTGATTTTTACTAAATGTCCAAAAAATTTACTTTGACTCAGTAAATTTACAAAATGCCATTGTAAAATTACACGGTTACCGCTGTAATATCACTCTAGCGATTATTGCTGTGCCTCTTTTATTCCTTATTTATTTTTCTCGCTGTTGTTAGTTAAAAGATTGCTGCACGTTTAGTACCAAATCTAATGCGTGCGAAAAATTGCAGCAAGGTGTTTGACTTAACAACAAAAAGTCAAAAGCATGAATATGCTGAACAGAATTTATTTCGCCCTTGTGCACCGAAGTAAAATTTCTACCATTTAGTATAGTTCCCAAACTCCAGTAAAAAAAATGGTTTAATAGTAAAATGACATATGCAGTAAAACTACGAAAGTAGAGGAAAGATAAATTGCTATAACCTTAATCAAAAAGTTTCAGGAATGACCACCGTGTGGCGCTCTCAGTCAGCCGATTCGAGTTATTTTGTTTTTGTTATGTTGCCGCATATGTCATTGACATTCCCAACAAGGATCATAGGATCAGAGCTTAACCATTGTTAGAGTTACGCCGTATTGAGTACATCTGACTCTGTGTGTTTTCGATTTTTTACAATTATAAAAATAGAATCAACTTTGCATCAACGTGTTTGCATTAAATTTTGTGTTAAAAACGGATTTAACGGTATAAAAACCTAAGAAATGTTAGAAAAGTGTTTCAGCAATGATACTCTATCGAAAACAAACGTTTATGTGTGGCATGAACGCTTCAGAAATGGGCGTGAGTCCATCGAAGATAACGATCGCAGCGGCATGCAGACCGATAACATCAAAACCTGACGAAAATATCGATACGATCCAAGAAATGTTAACAGAAAACCACAAATTAACCATCAGAGAACTGACAGAGAACTTGACCGTCACTTATCGTTCCATTCAAGCAATTTTGATTAATGATTTGGGCTTGAGACGTGTCGCTGCAAAGCTGGTGCCAAAAGACCTGCATTTCATGCAAAAAAGGGACCGCGTTGAAATCGCAAAAGACATGATTTTCGAATCTGAATCTGACTCAATTTTTATCAATGGTATCATTACTAGAGACGAGACGTGGGTTTATGAGTATGACACGCAATCCAGACATCAAGCAAGTGAATGGGGTACACAGTATGAGCCAAGACGTCGTTTTTAGTAGAAAAAGGTAATGCTTACGGCTTTTAGGGGCTACAACGGTGTTGTACATCAAAAATTCTTGCTTGAAGGTCAGACAGTCAACAAGGAGTATTATTTGGGCGTTATGAGATGTTTGCGTGAAACCATTCGCCAAAAAAGAGTGAAATTATGGGCAAACAACTCGTGGGGTTTGCACAACGATAACGCACCGTCGCATAATGCCACCATTATCTGTAATTTTTTGGCCAAGAGGTCATATTGTATATATTATACCCTCAACTTTGTTTTCCGTAGCGTAAGAAACAACAAAAAGTTCCTACTAGGCATCCAGAAAGGTATCCTTTCTGAATTCATTTTTATTGATACTAGTCCCTCAATGGCCAGCCAAATCGTAATTTTGGTATTTGTTTCCCTTCTGCACATGCCCCAGGGTGTTAAGGGGTGCCCAGCCAATGTAAGTATTTAAGAAGCATGATGGATAATCTTTATTGTTTACAATAGCTGTGTTCTTTTGTGTCCCAGAACAAGGCGGAACAAAAGATACACAAAAGAACGCCTCATACCATCTTCATAGAAGATTTATAAATGAAGCGAACAGTACAAATAGTGCGCTTAAATCGACAGAGCAATTTGTTCTAAAATAAGATACACAAAAGAACACAGCTAATCTTAATATATAAAAATCCAGTTTCACTGTGTTTGTACACGTTAATCTCCGAAACCGCATAACCGATTTTAATGAAATTTTATGAAAATGTTTGGTTGGTTCCAGCTTACCACATAAGATAGTTTTGAAGACGATAGATGTCAAGACATAAGAACTGCCTGACAACGCGTAGATATGGAAAGCTGAAATTTTGTACACGGCGTTTTCATAAAAATTGAAAATACATGTTTAAAAACAGACAGGTTTTTACTATATATTTTGAAACTGTCAAATAAAAGGTTCAAAAATGGGTCAAATCCGGCGCCCCTTTTTGGTGTTGCCATACAAAACTTCAGTTTTTCACTATATATTTGGATACTGCCTGAGAACGCGTCTACGTGGAGAGCAGCGTTTTTAAAAAAAAATGTAAACTTATATTGAAAAATAGGACAAATCGAGCAACTCCTTCGTAGGATTGCCAAACAAAAACTTCATTTTTATCTATATATTTTGGCACTGTATGAGAACGCGTCGACGTGGAGAACTAAAATTTTGTACCTGGCGTTTTCATGAAAATTGCAAATATAGTTCGAAAATGGGACCAATCGGGCAACTCGGTTCAAAAATGGATCGAATCGGGCGACCACTATTTGGTGTTGGCATACAAAACTTTATGTTTTCACTATATATTTGGACAAGCGTCGACGTAGAGAACTGAAATTTTGTACCCGGGACTTTCTTAAAAAAAATTGAATTAAGTTTAAAAATCGGGATTAATCCGGCAACTCCTTCATAGGGTTGCCATACAAGAAAATTTCTACGTATTGTTTTCATAGCAATTGTAAATAAAATCTCAATAATAATGGACTAAATTGAGTGACCTCTTCTTAGTGATGCCGTACAAAACATTAGCTGCCTGAGAAGGCTTCGAGGTGGAGAGCTCATATTTTGTACACGGCGTTTTCATAAAAATTGCAAATATAGTTCGAAAATCGGACCATTCTGGCAACTCCTTCGTAAGGTTGCCATACTGTATTAGAACGCGTCAACGCAGAGAGCTTCACTCTCCCGCACGCACACTAGTACACGCACGCACACACACACATGCAGGCACAGAGTGAAACCCTAGAGTGCGGAATCGCGTGATCCAATCCGATTATAGCTTAGATATTATTTATCTCTAACCACCCCACTCCACCCTCAACCAACTAGGTATCTATATTATCGCCGGGCAACGGCCGACGGGCTCCCCCTAGTATTATTATATATTTTCTTGCTCTAACTGAAACGATTGACTTAGGACTTCAAGTTCGATCATGCACTCCAAATATTTTGAATTTGTGTTATAGATTTGCAATTTTCATGTCCTTTCAAGGGTTTTTCTTAAGGAAAAGTTATTTCTATGAATAACGAATGAAATAAATTGAAACAAATACAAATTTCTACAGCACTGAAGACTGATTTAATCATTCAGAGAATGCAGCAATTTTTTATTTGCTAAATGCTTGTTTTGAGGACAACCGGGTTGCCATGTTATGCCACATTTCAGCAGTTTAGCAGATACAGGGGCATATTTTTGATTGTAATTGCTTAACACGCAGTGATATATCAGTCGCGAACGGCTGCAAAATTGATAAGTTAAGCGGACTTTTAGCTTTTTAGCGTTGCTCTAACATGAAGCCCTGGTCACACCGGGAGCAGCGCGGTTCGGTGGCACGTGAAAAAATAAACTGTTCGCATGAAAGCGGCGATTTTTTTTTTTTTTGTACTCTAGTTCCGATGAAGAAGTTCTGTTATTAATAGCTCTGGTTGAAGTAAAACAGAGAAAAGTGATAAGATTCGATTACGAATGCTTTAGAATGGCAAAAGCCTCATTCAACGAATTGTGTGGACTTATTTCGAATGAAAAAGAAATTTTGTCGCCAGCGGCAGCGTCAAAAATGTGTTTTTAAGTAAACACCGAAATCGCCGCGCGGCGCTTCTGCCGGTGTGACTTATAGATTTGGTATTCCAAGAGCAATCGCGCAACGGCAACTTAAAAATGTGACACCCATTTGAATTATAGAGGGGATATTGGGTATTAGATGATTATCCCCAACTGACTCAAATGACCCAAACGACCGAATCTTTAACATCTTTAACATACCAAAAGACTCGTATTACCTGAGTCACCGAAATGCCCGATTTTGCCCATCACTACTATATAGGTTTTCTGGTGCCAAATACCGAAATTCATTGAATTTTCCATTGATTTGGAGAAATTATACTGATTTTCCGGTTCTATCAGAGAAAATTACATTTATTTTTAAGAAAAAACGTGTCTTAAATTAAGGGAATTGCCCTACTTTTTTTTACAGTGTACACCACTGGGTATACATAATATAATAAAACGTGTAACTCTTAATTTAATTTTAATTTAAACATTTTTACATTAACAAAAATTACGAAATTTTAATTAAATATGATCGGTTTTAATTTTGTTTGTCGTGTACTCCGTTTTTTCTGAAAGTACCTACTCCCCTTTGGAAGCAAACGATATTACTCTTGAAATTTTCCAAACGACATCATTGGTACTGAAGTGCGGCTCACAGCTCTGTAAAATCTTGTCTGCTGGTATTTTTAGTCGATCACCATAACGCATAATGGAAGAATTACACATGTCAGGAATAGTATGGATTTCGTGTTCTGATTTCCAAGAATAAGGTTTTTGAGCATGTTAGGGAAGATCGAAGCCAAGAAGAATTTTCAATGCACATATTCATCTATGATCCTATTCCTTACTTGACTTGACATAATGTGCTTACCGAATGACACATAATAAGATATTTTCAAGTAAGCAGAGATAGAAACTGATTTTGATCCGAACCAGAAAATCACCGAACGAAACCAATATTATACGTTTTAAACCAAGGCAAGATCATATCGAATTAGTTTTGTTTTTTGGTTCGGTTCAGTACCTAAGAATTTACAAAAAAAAATTAAATAAGATTTTTGTTTTGCGGAATACTTTTAGCCACATTTTTAAATAAATTTAGCAATTTATAAAAGAATATATTGATTGGCAACTTCGTCAATGTTAAATGTAAAAACTAAAATACAGAAAAATTGGATAAAAGCATTTAGATCCGAGATTAAAATTTTATGTAATTTAATTAAATAAATATTTCTTTTTTGTTTACTTATGAATTTATGATTAAAATTACTTAATATTATTTAAAACTTTTTTGAACCAAAACCGAATTAAAATCAAAACCAAAATTTCAAGCTAATCTTGAACTAAAACTGAACCACATTAAAAAAGATATGGTTTCCTTCCATCTCTGGAAGTAAGTGTTTGGTAGTTCATTTGAAGTTTTCTGACATACCTCAAGCTACGCGTGTGCGTAGAGCGAGCGGTTGACCAGTAACAGATCAAGCTGTTGATACCCCTTCCTGCTCCAAAAGGTACCCAAATCGTTGCAGCGGCCTGTATCAAGACTTGGCATTTCGCTAAAACTCGGCCTGTATAAAGAATTGACAACCAGCCAAAACAACTCGGCCTATATTAAGATTTGGCATCCCGCAAACAACCAGCCTATGGCAAGCATATAAACCTGGCCTATATCAAAACGGCAAACGTCCATCAAAAATAACATGAAACTCGATCAGTCGGACTTAGAACTGCTTAAGGGCCGGAAGGGGGGGGGGGGGGGGGTAATGGTAATTCGCTATAAAAAAACATGTTTACCATAATTTTATTTTTACGACGCAGTTAATATATATTTATTTATATTTATGTAATTAGTATATAACAAAAGGATATTTGAAAAATATTCTATATTCGAAATTTATGTGTAGAGTGAGTGTGTAATGAAAGTTCAAATGCGGAGTTTGAGAAAAACGCGTTTAAATTTTTCAAACATTTCTACCTAAATATTTAACATCAATAAACGAGTGTTTGTTCCATAGTATCACACAGAATCATCGATACCAGACCCATAAAGTAAAGAGCTTTCTGCTACATATGATGTCTAGACCTAGAGCACGAGGCAGATGCTAAGAACTCTCGTTGCGCTGCCAGGTAGCTGTTTGCTGCAGGTTCTAAACCGGATCGGAGGGACGGACACTTACAACGCAATATCTCCATTAGTTCTATTCCAATTCTAATCAACATTGTAAAATAATAAAATTTCTAACCCCCTAGCAGGGTGGTGGGGCGTAGAAGGGGAGCAGACAAAATAAAAAATGCGTGAGCTATATTCGGATTGCATACAAAACTCTGAAAGTTTCATTCAAATTGGAGATGGTGAAACTTCAACATGATCGGTTTCATATAGAAGAATATCTGTAAGATGATCATGTGAAAAAAATTTCACAACAACAAATAACAAAACACCGATGGTGACACAAATTTTAAATGTGTCGGGTATGATGTTTCTAATTAGTAATTCCATGAGAAATGTGTGATAACGCATCGAAATCGATACTTTCGAAAAACCCCACCGCTTAAAAAACTCACTCAATCGTCGATCGTGCTGGCACTGTTAATAGAGACATATCACCTGAATGTATAGATATATATATGTATATAGTAGGTAATATATGTATACCTGACAAGGTGCTAAATGGCAACATATTTCACGTGTTGCACGATCATTGGATTGCGCAAATTATTTCAAATTGTGATCAATCAGCTTAAAGAGACTTTGTAGCTGCTCCGCATATATAGAACCTTTAAAAGTAACCAAAACAATTTAACGATGGAGATCTAAGATACGACATTGTCACATTGTGAAGCATTTCATACATACATATATCGAAGTATCTACAACATTTTGTAAACTGATTATACATACATTTTATATATTCTAAACCTGCATGAATCTCGCCTCGAGAATCGAGATTGTGTGACATACAAAAAGTATATGTACTTGCCTAAGGCCTATATTAATGACAGTTTTAATTGCGCTTAGTAGATTCATTTGAATTATACTAAACAAGTCCATGTTCAATGAATAATTCGAGTAGGCGACGACGACGACGACGACGGCGACGATACGCAGCAACTTATTAATTACTTGTAAGTCCCCGATAAGGTATGATCTCAACTCCTCAAGACCATTCTGCGAGCGATCAGTAAAGTTATCCATAGTAACTGCATTAAAGTCCTCTGATGCCGTTGGTTTTTTCAATGTACGACGACGGACGCCTGAAATACAATCATTAAGTCGCGTGTATATTCGGAAAAAAAATTTTCCATCCATATAAACATGATCATCGGTCAGACGATCTTCTTCAGTCCAGAGATCAATTTCGTTGACAAGAGTGACAACTTCTCCGATTTATTATTATATGGCAAACTTATAGGCTATCTACAGTTATATACATAAATTAAACAATATCCAAAGAAATATAATAATAATATTATTATGGCAGAGATGACTTACCCTTTCATATTGATAAAATGATCGACTAGGACCGGCGCGGCCGTATAGATATGGATAGTAAGCACCGTACATAACTTCCGGGCAGGATACTGCCATTTCGGTTCAGAACATCCAGCTGCCAATTAATGACAGATCGATCGCTGCCGACCGATCAACAACAAATGTCCGCAGTTATAAGCAATGATTTATCACACTATGATTATAGACGGTTACATATACATGCATAGGCACATAGGCTTATGTAGCTGCACTAACTTGATTCTATACGGTTTAATTGTAGTTTTTTTTTCTTTTTTATTAGATCACTTTATAACACTGCATCACACACACACATAGTTGCATTTAAATTGATCGCGAATTGCGATTAGAAGGTGAGTATGCACGCAAACAATTCACAATTGTGAAATAATAGGACCAACAACAATATCGCTTGAGATGTTTAAAATTCGCAGGAAAAAATGGTTCAATGACAGCCAGAAATATTTTTTCTAGTCCATATCGCATCCATTAAAGAAAACAACTGACATTGGTATGTATGTGTAGGTATGTAATTGCAGTTGTATTTGTTAGATCATCTCCTTCTGTCAATTTCACGTCTTTGCCAACATCCACTGCAGATTTCCAAGCTCCAAAGTAAATTATAAGAGTGTAACTGGCAAATCACTCTCTCAGACTTCCATGGATTCTTTGACTTCACAAGTTTTTACAGTGTTTGTATTATTCTTCTTCTTTTCTTTTTTTTTGCTTTCTTTACATTTTACACACAGAACACAATTAAAAATTTATTTACATACAAATTGCACTGGAAAAACTGTATCCATGAAGTTTTCCTAAAATTTCTGCAAAAAACAAAAAAAAAAAATTAAACACATCACCATCGGGTTATTGTTGAGAATATTTTCTTTGCATGCATGGCCATATACGTGGAAAACTCGCTTTTTTGTTGTTGTTGCTTTCAACCTATCCTATTGCAGCAGCTGGAGCAATTGTTGTGGATGGAAAACGCGCGTAAATTAGACACTAATTACTCTGTTAATTGGTTATTTACCATGACGTATTGCCTTTTGACGGTCTTAGATGAATTATGAAAGCTGATGAATTACAAATGAAGTAAAATCCATTGTGGCTAGTAGTTTCTTAGTTGTTTTTCTTGTTATTGGACGGGGGGTTCTTGTCTGTAGTACAATGAATCGAATGGGCCAAGCGAAACGGCTTTTTCTGAATAGTTTTTTCATGAGATTTTAGAAAACATGGGATGGAAACTTATATGTGTACTTGGAAGAGGATCTTAGGTTTTTCTCTCACAGTCAAACAACAGAGAAGCAAAAATTTTACCATTTAATATACATAGGTAACTTGGCAGCAACCATTCCACAAATGATTTAATTCCATAAAGAAAATTGAACGAATTCACAATTTGCAAATACTAGATCTACGTGTGATCAGCTCACTTTTCTAATGCAAGCAGTTTTATTAGGCTACTAAACATCAGGACTAAGACATTTAAATACAAAAACAGAAAAATTACTAATAAATATAGTAGAATGCAAAAATCTGCTACCGAAAGAACAATTTGGCCTCAGTAGTGAGCACAACAAATTTCTAAGCATAACTAAGCACATTAAAATGAGTCTAGCTGATAAAAAAAGAAATACAGCCCTAGAACTTACTGCTGGATACTCAAGCGACCTTTGACACGATATGACATATGGGACTAATTTACAACCGCATATCTCTAGTGAAGTCCGTTCTAAAATATCCCCAATACAAAGTCTATGTGAGCTCTGTTTTCTGGACTCTCCATAGTATAATAGCCGGTATACCTCAAGGCTCCGTCATTGGACCATTACTCTACTAAATCTACAACGCCGATTTCTCTAGGCTCACAAGTTCATATTACTCAATAATTCCACATGAAGCTTCCATGTACACATCTTTTATTAACAGTAAAGGACTTTCGTCTAACCTACAAATAGTCCCAAATACACTACCAATACAATGCGGAACAATTGATTAGCTACACGGTTATAAATGCTAGGTATTACGAACACGTGTTGGCCAATTAGGTATAATAAGTTTTTTCTTCTATGAATTGAAGATGATTGTAGCCAGTTTCCCATTAATATGGAATTATAAGAAAAACAATACCAGGATTTAAGGAAAAATCTTTGCATTTGAATAGGTACCTAAATTAGTCGATTTCCAGCTGTCGCTCAGTTCAGACAGAAAATAATAGATATTCGTTTAGTAGATACTTAAATTTACGTAGTAGATAACTGGTGGAAATAAAATGGGACGCAAACAAAAGTTCACAGATGAAGAAATCGGTAGAATACGCGCTTTAGCAAACAAAGGATATTCTGGGAGAGAAATTGCTCGTAGAATTAGTCGAAGTGCAAATAAGTTTTGCTCATTCCTGCGAAATCAAGAGGGTTATGGAACTCACTATAAAGGACAAGTAGTTACTGCTACTATAGAACGAGACAATTTTGAGAGTTGCCTCAAGCTTGTCCCAATCATCACTGCATATTGGATTGCAAGCAGGAGCCTCAGAAAGCGTATGGACTGTTCGGCGAATTATAAAGCCAAGTCCAATTTCATGGATTTTTTATCAGGCAAACGCACCAATCTACGTTACTCGACAAGTAACTGAGCGATTTCGGAGCGAAGACATTGAAATCTTGGAATAGCCAGCTATTTCCCCAGATCTGAACGTTATCGAAAATTTGTGTATACGAAAACGTCGAAGCTTTGAATGGAATGAAATACAACTAACCCCAATAGGTATTGGGACACCTTGGCCTGGGAACCAAAACCGGTTTTGGTGTGAGCTCATTAAATATGCAAAAGGCGTATAATGAGTTATTAATTGTATGTTATTGATTACGGGTGATTGTTAGTATAGTCAGTCGATATGCAAATAGCGTGAAATGAGTTGTTAATTGATTTATTGATGGGTAATTATTTGAGTCAGGTGCACACCTGGTAGCTGGGTTCAGTGACGTCACGCTGCGCTGCTAGAGGTAAGCGGCGGGCTGAAATAATCAAAGATCTTGTTGTGGAGGACTCTTTTCGATATAGAATGCGCGACAGGCTTTTCGAAGTAATTAGCAATAATGGAGGCCCAACATATTATTAAAAGAAATAATATTAACAAATACAGAGTCGAGGATTCAGAAATTTATATTAGTATAGTAAAAAGTAAAATAAATAAATATAATAATTTTTACGTACAAATAAGTGTTACTACCTAATCAACTGCACCCCTTGAATATGAAGATTTTTTCATAGATTCGGGGGTTTTTTTTTTTTTTTGAACTTCATGTTCGTGGGAAGTGGGTATAATTATCTTAAATCCTTGTACCAAATTGACCTGCACATATTAGTAATCCCCATATTTGCATTTATAACAGTGTGCCAAATCAATTGCTAATCATGTGGCATTACGTTTACTTAGACAATTATTACAATAGTGTTTACACTGCTACAACTCTACTCAATTTGAATTTTCGTATTTGCGCTACAATTTGGAAAAATCGAAGTGTCTAATTTTTTTAAAAAAATATAAAGTAAGCAATTACAATTGAGGAAGAATAATATACTTGTACAAGTATGGCGCCCAAAGAAAACTAGTGTCTTCATGACATCCCTACAATATATTCCGCAGATATGAAAGATTCGATGTTGCAAAAAATGAACCCTGATATTCGACCAGGGGCTGGATTCTGATCAGAAAAAATTTACAAATGACAATGACTTCGTGACTTTTTTCCGAAAATGCCTTTCTTACACCATGACTTCATCCATAAAAAGTGACATTTAGCGTTAAAATATCACTTATTTTCGAAATGCCGATTCCAATAAATTGGGTGACATGACCAAATAACTTTTTTGTATGACAATTTTTCCAACCGAAGTCACTTAGCCCTTGCTGCTGTGGCTTTTGTAATATTATTGTCATAGCAAAAAGTAATATCAAAGATGTCAAGTAAGTATAAAAATAATAAATATTTGTATTTATTATATTATTGAAAAAAAAATCAATTTTAGCAGCAAACCGCAAAAGTACAATTTCAGCAATTATTTTAGATGCTGCCTCCTTCTTTGCATACGCCTTCGCAATAAAATGTGCTCCATTACGTTATTCGGAACACATTCAATCACTGCGCAATTGTCAAATTGTCACTGCTATAATTTAAGATACATGTCATGTCACCCAACAATCAGAATTCCAAATTATGGCATAGTGACATTGTCCTTCCTTCGAAATCATTTTGTCATTGTCATTTGTCATTTTAATTTTATCAGAATCCAGCCCCAGGGCCGTCTGTCTAATATTTTTACTCTAAGGGCCCCCAAAAAAAGATTATACTGAAAGATCATCAGAAGATCTCAAAAAACACAAAATTGATAAAATAATTACAGGAGAAAAGAAAAAGTGTCCCCAGAGTCTCACCAATTTCATATGTAAATTTTCCTATATTCCATTGCATAAAGGCTTACATAAAACAAACACAGAACAAAAATTTCCTAATTTTAGAGTTTTCTTTTTAGTAATATTAAATAATGTTAAAAAGGATTTTTTAGTTACAATTTCTTTTATTTTTCTGAAAATTTATCCTTCCCGCCATTTCGAGTAGTGTAAATATACATAAATATTTGAAATAACAAAAACCCTAGTTAAGCACCGGACGGTTATGTGTTAAGTCAGTTTTAAACCATAATCTGTAACAAATCGAACGCATACGGAACAATACAGATTGTCCGTAAATTATTTTTTTGAACTAATTATTAGCAGTTTTATTTACGTTAAATCGAGTGTTTGGTATATTTGAGCCAATTAAATTGCACTAAAAGCTTATGGATGTATCATTGCATGTCGATAGTATAGAAAAATTCACGACTATTTGAGTAATTTCTAGTAGCATTTGCGAGACTGCATTATTATCAGTAACAATAGCTTTCAATGCCTTTTACCTTGCTCTGTACTCCCATACGTCACTTTTTGGTGGTTGGTGAACAGCTCGAGGAGCTTGCAGCTCTCAATCGCCGAATTAATGTCTTCGGCACATTAATCACTAATCATATTAAATACAATAGCCAACTAGGAAAAAAACTACAATTAGTCTCTGACCAATCCTTACGATGCTCTGCACTATATATAAATGCCCGTATGTAAATTCAAATGGTCACCCCGCTGTGCAAGCTTGACTAATTGATATTTCTAGAACGCCGGACGGTCAAAATTATTTTAACTAATTTCATATGATTTTATATTTTTAAAGTCCTTTTCAGTATCTTCATTAAAAGCATCTAGAACTGATCGTTTTCACAATATACGTAAAAAGCATCAATTTTTGTATGGCAACACCATGAATATTTTTCGAAAACACTTAAGTTTTGTATGGCAACAAGCAGTGTGTAAATATAGTAGGTATTGTGTAAAACAAAATTTATGTATGGCAACGCTACGAAGTAGTTACCTGATTTATCCCATTTACGAATTGAAATCTACAAAATTTTTAAAGAGACGTTTTTCAGCTCTCTAATCAAGCCCATATATATAGATCATGAATGGGAGAGGTTTAACGTAATAGGCTAACACCTTCTACAGACGAAAGAATAACTGAAAATTAACGTGAACTCAAGAGGTCCGTGGGTCTACTACAATACTTCTGAAATTTGAAAACATATTGTGTGAAACTATTTTTATCTCATATATTTATATTCCAAGAAAAAAATAAGGTCCACTTTTAATAAAAAAAAAGGAAAAAATTACAGAATTAAACTAAATCTTTTCCATCTTGCTGTGAAGTGGAAAATTACTTCATTCATATCAATTTTATCATTTCCAGTTAGTCGAGTAATGGTCGACGGATAGCTTGTTTCAATCAAAATCAACTGCCACGGGGGTCTTTCATATAGAAAAAACTTGTTTGACATTTTTTTTTGGCTAAGCCAAAAATAGAATTTAAAAAAAATAAATAAAAAAAAAACTTCCTTTTTTTGGGGCATTTGCTATGTACTTATCTAAAAACTAGAAAAAAATTGTTTTAACTATTTAAACTTATTCAAGAAGGCTAGTTTTGGATTCTCCGGCACAACAGCAAAAGCAGAAACACAAAAATTTTTTTGTTATTTCATCAAAGTGAGTAACTCAAAAAAACAAATGAAAAATACAAAAATGAAAAGAAACGAAAAAACCGACCAAGTGCGTGTCGGACTCGCGCAAGAAGGGTTCCGTACCATATCGTACAAAATTTAACACTATGTACTTTTTATTTATTTTTTCAAATGAGAGTAGGCGTCATTTGAAAAAATAATGCTGTCATTTGTAAAAATAATAATAATGCTGTAATTTGAAAAACAAAGGCCTACTTATGATAATAATAATGAATGAGAATAAAACGAGGTAAAAAACCCCAAAAAAATCACCTTTCTTGTATGGGGGGCCCCTTGAATTTTTAATTTAATTTTACTTTTATTATTTGTTGCTATATCGGTAATAGAAATACACACTCTGTGAAAATTTCAACTGTCTACCTGTTACTGTTAATGAGATACAGCCCGGTGACAGACCGACGGACAGGGAAGTCTTAGTAATAGAGTGGGTTCCTGACTCCCTTTGTTACCCTTTGGGTACGGAACCCTTAAAAATGAAAAAAATGAAAATATAGAAAAAAAATTTATTGAGAAAATAATTTAAAAAATTAAAAAAGATCTTATGTTTTCTTTTTCAGCCCATTTTGGGCTTACTCAGGTTCAATTCTCTCGAATTAATTTGTTTTTTTTTTTAAATAAAACTTTTTTTTAAATTTTTCTCAATTTTTCATTTTTTCATTTGTTTTTATTTTTCTATTTGTAATTTGCTGGTGAGTCAAACCCAAGACTTTAAACTTGCCACCCAAAATGTATGGGCTTTGTGATGAAATAATAAATAAATTTTTTTTTGCTTCTGCTGTTGTGCGAGATACCAAAATATACTTCATGCGCTCAGGCAAAATATTAGTTACGATACAAGGTTGTTTGTTGTTTTAACGACGAAAAACAAATTAGTATTAGATTTAATATCACTTTAAAATTTGCACAAAAATTTAACTACTGCGATTAAGCTACCATCTACTGATGTGTGTAAAAACATACACACTAGACTGCTTAGTTTCTTTCTCTATATTGCTTCTCTAGTACGGCTGATAGGCGCATCTTCCGTAAAGAAAAAGACGACAGCAAAACCGAAAGATGCAACAAAAAAAAGACAACTATCAACAAGAGGACAAGAGAAGACATAGATCCGAATTGAGGCCCAAAGATGAGCTCCGAGGAGCATACGTGTTTCCTAAGGTTGCTTTACCTGAAAGGGCCACAGAGGAAAGATATAAAATGACAAAACCAATTCTTATGACCCGACATATATAAAGAATTGTAGGTAAAAATTTGACTTATCTGATTAACAAAAGTATAGACAACCACGATGGGGTGGGTTTGAACCCCTAAAACCCACCCCATATATACGGCCTTGTCTCTAAGTAAACGCATTCTCAAGTTATCGTGAAGTGACAAAGTGCCAAAGTATTTTTTCGTTTTTGATGAATACATATTATATTAAGGATGCTAACTGGGAAAAGTTATGTAAGTGGTTCCAATAGAACTATATTTCAACAAAATCAAGTAATAAAAGAATATATGATAAAAATTTACATCGTAGAGGATTTAGTGTAAAACAACTTTCCAAGTATACGCAAAATGGTGTGACCTCGACGCATGTACTATGTAGGAAATGTTTAGCTTATATGAAATAAGAAAACTAAAACAACTTTGTTAAGAAATTATAACAACTAAAGCAACTATCTCAAAACTAATGTCAAGTGAACTTCTAAAAATAACAAAAAATAAACTGTTTTTAAGAAACGTAAAAATTTGGAAAAGGATAATGAAAAATAGTTGTACGTAAAATTAGTTCATTCACTATAGTTTTCAAGATTTTTTTTGTATCTCCTCTTTGTTGCAAATCATCCGATTTAGGCATAATAATTTAATTTTTTAATAAATATTTTCTGGGTGCATTCTATAGTCGGTCGCAGCCAGTGAATAAATAACTAATAAGAAAACGGCATATCGAAAGAAAACCTAAGCCATTCGGCGAAATGTATTAGTATGCTCTGTTTATATTCGTTTCTTCATGGCAGTAATGTATTCGTGACATTTTTTATAATCCAAATTGCTATGTAAAATAAACAAATTTTTAGCGCCCCTTTATTTTCAGATAATATTTCTTGGCGTTGCCTTTGATAATTTAATGCACTTGTCACAATGAAATGTCAGAAATCAAGCAGAATTATGAAATAATGCACAGCCCTCTTGTCATTTCCATCCTCCGATCATAGGGTCTAACTGTCATTGAATTGCTTAAACACGTACACTGTATTCGCACGATACCCCGCTTCCTTATTATAGTTATTTATTTAATGGTCGCAGCCATGAAGTATTGTTTAATAGGTTCTGAAAGTGTTCACTAATAGTACGAAATTCTTATATAAAGTCACCAATTTATGCGAATAAATTTCAAAATGTTTTGTATTGTTCTGGTTAAAATTTAATCAAATATAAGGTAAAAGAATTTATTTTCAAGTTTTAAATCCTGAATTCATTTAGTTAATTTTAAGTTTAATAGTTTATGATAGAAATATGCCACGTAGGTAAGGTGCTACCAGATAAGAGGAGAAGGGGAAAGAACGGCATATCATGAAAACCGATGCGACAAATTTCGAATAAAATTAATCGCTCCTTTTCAATGGTTCGTAATTATCTAAACCGTGGTTAAAATTATGAAAAAAAAGAAAAAGAAGAAATTGACTGATAGAAAACTGCCATTTTCCGTGTAATGAAAAGGGGGAACATAAGTTATTTGCATCACAAATAGTTTCAAATTTAAATCTTTCAGTCACCAGCAGATTTTGAGCCAGGACGAAAACATTGTTTTCAAAAAACCTTTAAAAAAACCGCCTCTTATGCTTGTGCCAGACATGGGGTATCGATATCTAGATATTCCGAATAACTATCTAGATATTAAAGTACCCCTGATAGACATAAAAGAGGATATTGATGTGACACACCGTACCTACCTACTTTGAACTTTCAATTCAGTTGACATGCGTAATCAATTTGGAAATAGAAGTGACAAAATTATTACCTTTAATGCAAGCTAAACCGCAACAAATATTTGTACGAGTAAATACGCGACAAATTAAATATTTGGAACGAAAAAAGAACAAACTGCATTATCTTGCAATAAGATTCTGGTTGAGGTGCAAAATGTATTAGCGGATATGGTGTCTGCATTCACAATTTTTTGTGAAACCAAGAAAAGTGTGGTCGAAGGTTTTTTTTCATTATTTTTCCCGAGAAGTGAATATGTTTGTCCTTTCGACTCCATGTTGACAAAAAGTGTCTGGTTCTTCTTCTTCTTTTCTCACTTTCTTAAGAAAGACAAATTTTTGCTTAAATTGACATATTGTCATATTATTATTAACAACTAGATGGCGCTGTGCACTGTATGAAGTGCCGATAAACAGGCTATATCCAGTACTTTTTGTGGATATTGATATCAATATATCTAGTCTACTCAGTAAGTTTTCTGGATATATTGGGAGTATTTGATGACACACATATGGTGTATAAAGGGAATATTTCGAATATCTAGATTTCGATACCCCATGTCTGTCATAAGCATTACTGCATTACACAGGACTAAAAGGTTGGTATCCGCTTAAAAGTATATAAGTTGGAGTAGCGTATGTGACGGAGTGATCTTTAGATACCGTCTAGAAATACTTCCCAAGCCATGAAAAGGAAATCTATATGTGTGTGCCTGTGTGCTAGTCCGATTCTCTAAAATATTCGATATTAATTCTTATGAAAAAGTGACTAAACACCGATTTTATGTACGCCATGAAGTCTAAACTACTATCCACATAGGAAAATAGTCTTCCAGTAATGTTAAGCTTGGCTCATTAGCTTCCTAAAGGCTACACTTACTATATACCTTACTTAACAAAATTATAAAATAATTTTGATTAAAAAGAAACCATAGTTGCAGTTGAGAGTTTTTGTTTGGGAATTTGGTTAGGATAAATTTTTATACCCTAGCCTAGATGAAATCTAAAAGGTATACTAAGTTTGTCAATCCGTTTGTAACAGAGCAAAATGGATTGGACACCCATCCATAAAATTAAAAGTTATTTTGATTGTCCGTCCGTTCCGTCTGTCCGTCCTCAAGATAACTTGAGAATGTGTGTACTAAGAGAGCTGAAATTTTGCACATGGACTTCGTAAGGTTGCCATACAAAAATTTCATTTTCACTACATATTTGAACACTGCCTGAGGACGCGTTAACGTAGAGTGTTAAAATTTTGTACATAGTTAAAATAGAAAATATAATTTCAAAAATGGAATAAATCGGTTAACCCCTTCTTGGTGTTTGTTCAACGACCGTTCTAGAGATATGTTCAAGAACCACTTCAAAAATCACTCTTGCGAAATTACAAACGAGCATTCATCTAGTCTAGGGTATCATAAGAATTGGTTTTAGACCAATTCTAGCTTTTTTACTTGTTTTAAATAATTTTGTTAGGAAAGATATAAAAATATGATTTGCAAATATTTCAGAATGTTAGGAGTAAATTAGGGCGCTCAGATCTCAACCCGATCGAAAACTTACGGAAAATATTGGCACGTCACACTTATGCGAATGGATGTATTAATTAATTGAAATGGCAATTAAGACAGCATGGAATAATATTTGTTCTGATATTTTAAAAAAATTGATTAACTTAATGCGGAACAGAATTTTTAAATTAATTCAACAAGACGTAGGATCTACGGATTATTAAATATACCTAAGTACCTATAAAACCAAAATATTTTACTTGGATATCTTCATTTATATCTTAATTTATTTATTATGATTTTATAAGAATTCCGCTATTAATTTTGTGCATTTTGTATTATTAAATTTGAATTATTTAATTTTTTTCCAACATTATTGCATTTTTTATAAACAAGATGTTTAAGACTCTTAGTTTTTAATTATTTGTTAAATATTTAATTGATTATTTCTTTGGGTGAATGTTCAAGTTAATTGTTGTAATATTAGTAAATGTTTTCATTAAAAACTCGCATAAACAATGTCTTAAACAAAATATCACAGCCTAGAATTAAGTGATAAAAATTGGCGCATGGCGATTTAATTGCTTAATTCTGTGCTGTGATATTTTTTGGGGGATTTTGACCTAAGAGATCTTGTGCTAGAGGTTTTCAGTTTTGGAGATTTCGGTTTTGGGATCTCGGTTTTGGGGATTTTGATTTTGAGAACTTTGGTGTTGGGGGTCTTGGTTTGGGGATTTTGGTTTTGAGGACTTTGGTTTTGGGGATTTTGTTTTGGGGATTTTGGTTTGGGGTTATCGCTTCCAACCACGCACAAAAAAAAATTTGTTTTTCCTTATAAAGATATAATTATTACTACTGAGCTGTAGGGTAGGACGGAAAATATTATATTTTTGGATTTTAGACATGAAATTGACAATACAAGTTCTAGTTTCCTAGCTACGTTACCATTAGCTATGAAATCGGAATTTCGCTATTATATGCAGTTGCGCAGTTATAATATTGCTATAGTCTCGCAAATATACAGGATCGCCGACGATACATGTATATTATAAAATGTTCTGGAGTAACTTCGTAATTCAGCTCTCTTTGCGCATTCATTGAGTATGCATACCAACAGATCAAGTTAAGATTTAAGTTATTTTTCAGTTTGTGTTCAGTTGGGAGTTTCTGTGTTATACGATAATGGCAAGGAATTATGAAACAAAAGTTGGAGGTAGAAATTATGAGCGTTATAAAACTGATGATCTTTAAGATGTCATGAAGGATTTTAAAAAAGCGATATCTGTGGATAGGCGAGTAAGAATCATCAAGTGCATCAATGTTTTTCGACAAACGCATATAAATGTCATGCACACGCACTTCGCAAGGCATTAACAAGTGTTGAGATAATAAATGAGTTCGCCAAATGGTCATAACACTGAGTTTTGATAGAAAAAATCCTTAGAATTCCCTAAATAATTGCCTTAACTCTAAAATAAGAAAAAACACAGCAGGTATTATTTTGGGTTTTCATAAATAAATTCTATTTATATATTTATTTATTTACTTATTTATTATTTGCAAGTAACAAAGAATACATCTTCAAAGGTAAAATAAACAATCTCCTGTGAATTTATGCAGTTCAATGGAAAAATTAAAAAATATGGACATTTTAGAATTTTTGAAATTTTTGTATAGTATGTAAACGCTTTGCTAGGCCGAAATACAAATTCAAAAATATCGCGAATTTAGCCAGACTTTGTTTGAACTTACCTCATTCAAATGCTAAATCGGAGCGTGAATTTTCTGTTGCAACTGATGTAAGGGCAAAAAGGAGAAATAAGATAAAATCACAAAGTAATAATTGTTGCAAGACTTTTACAGTAACAGATGAATGAGCATAAAACTTTAATTCGAAAATATTTCCAATACAAAACTAATTATAGCAATATTGTTTAATTGTAAGTCGAACATTTTCCTGAAGCAAATTAAACTTCTTTAATAAGGGTGACAAATGATCAACAATTGAAAATGCTACATGATGCTGCGCAAAAAAGTTAACCAAATTTATTTCAGCTTCAGCGACTTGTACATTCTGTATTGGCGAACCAGAAAAATAATGTGATATTGGTTTAAAATTCTGATGCTTTTTAGTAGTAGCATATCTCTGTAATTTCCTCTTACCACAAATTTAACGAAACATGACCTGCTAGACCATTTTTCCCTTTTGCAATTCATCCTTGAAATGGATTTTTATAAAAAGTAAAAGTTAAAGCACAATAAAAATATTAGAAATATTTATATTCTTTATCACGGAGCCATTTTTCTTGAAACTTTACTTTTCGCAAAGATCATATCTAAATTTTCGTTTTTTTTTTGTGTACCTTGCTGTCGTTCTGAACTTGAAACAGTAGAAATTGAGAGCTTTTTTTCCATAACACCATTAAAAAAAAAATATCTGAACTATGGCATTTTTCTAAACTGGAAATTTTCATTACACAACAGAAGGGTAGTAGTACCCACCAATAGCAAATGTAGGTAAGTGACATTGACATCCAAATTAATAGTGTACTCCAGTGATTCTCGTTCTGTGCTATTGTTTCTTCAATTTGCAGAAGTTCTCTGTAGCTTGGAGCAAATAATTTAATCGAAACTTTTAGTCCACAAAATATCCCTAGATATCGTCATTTTTGAAACTTTTATCCCTAAATCCATCCCTAAAACCAAAAATTATCTCTATATCTAGGGATAAAATCCCTAAGTTGGCATCACTGTCTAGGAGCTTCTAAAAGTCAACAAACTTATAACGAAAGCGACATTGTGAAATTTGGCAATATAACTTTGAAATACATTGGACTAGATTGGATACTGCATGTAGTGCATATGTGGATTTTGCCATACCTATTTAGATGTTGACTAGTTAGTAACTTTCCTGTAGTCAGAAATATAAATTTATATGCAATGTACGTTATATTATTTATTATTATTTCGTTCAAAATCTGTGTAAAGATAATTTTGAAGAAGAATCATTAAAAACAACAATAAAGGGCATTTGAAACCTGTTTTTTCCTGATGATTTTAAGGATAAACCTAAATTACGAAGTTACCCCAATTTACGATACCTAATTTGTCACTGAAAATTGAGATTTCTTCAAAAGAGGAGTTAAAATCGAGAGTGTTTTTAAATAAATAAAGTAAAATTAATAGTTCTTTCTTTTTAATAAAAAATAATTACTATGATTTCCTAATAATTTATAGTTGTCAATAGGCCTACTTTCACGACCACTTCAATGCTATATAATTGGTCAGAACGTTCCTCGCAGTTGCCAGTTTCCTTAACCGATATAAAGCAAGTATTTCTTCAAATAAAAAAAAAATGGAGGATAAACCGATTTATTTTAAGTACCTATTAGATTTTGCTGTTGTCTCAAATATGAATTCATGTTTGGCAGATTCAGAGAAGCAAGCATCAGAAAGCAGGCAAGAAAATTTAATTTGAAAAACGACAAAATTTATGAGAACTACCGCATTCGAGGAAGTAGGGACAATTTTCTACTGGACTCAAAAAATCATTTCCTGATCCGCTCACTTTAAGAACTCATTCTGCCATAAGAAATCGGCAGAGTGCTTTCAATAGGGCGTGCGGAGCACTACTTTCCAATATTGAAAACTAGGCGGCGTGACCACTGCGTTTATGGATGATATCTGATACCTGCTTGGCTTGAACGGGATTTATTTGCTTGCGATCCCAATTTAATTAGTTAAATCAAAATTTAAATATGGTCATGAATTGTTGTGTACACAGTGCTCTAACAAATTCAATAAAAACAAAATTTCAAACAGATTTCATCAGTTTCCTAAGGACGAAAAACTTAAATCTGAATGGATTTGCAAGTTGGTAAGTTATGTCGCGTTAGCAGCACTTGGGAGCACTTTAAAAAGAGTGAATATAATATAACGTGGTTAAAGTAATCAAAGGTAATACAATTTTCATTACATGAAAGCAAACATTTTATCGAAGTCAGTTGTACCTTCGAAAAACTTGCTATTAACAAAGCTACAATTTCTTTGCAACAAGAATACTAGTAAAGCAGCAAAAGAAGAGCTGTCTAGACGACTTAAACAGAAAACAGTATTAAAAATACGAAGCAAGGTAAGTTAACAAATTCCTAAATTGTTTGTACAGTTTATATTTAATACTCATTTTCCTTAAAGAGCAAACAATACCCATAATGGTGAATGTTCCAGTTCAAATAAAATTGATTTACATAATAATAATAATTAAAAAAGCTGATTTAGCTCTTATTCAAATATACATATAATTGGCCTGTATTACATCTAGGAATTGCTTGCACCTAGGAGCAGGTATAATAACATGACTTCTGAGACAATTTACGTTTTTCCCAACATTATCTACAAATTTATATTTTGATGTTATTTATGTATGTACATACATACCTATACCTTTTCGTCAATTTCTGTTTGTTACCAGCGGTTTTTACAACATGGAAACGGAGCTTTGCTTTAAGTTACTCCATATTTTCTTCATTATATTTAATTTTTGAAATAATAATTGCAATATAAAGTAAATATTACACCTATTTGACAGCTATAAAGAGCGGGCTGTCCATAAACCCGATGGTGCTGCCAAGAATCCAGTTGTCAGTTTTACAAGTATTTGTATGCCCCATGAGATAATTAATTGCATAGAATGCATACCATATATGGTATATACAAGAAAGAAAAAACGAATTCGAGCGTAGTGACATCTATAAGTGAATTAAATAAAAATCGTACAATCGTCCAATTTCCAGATTGTTGTGTTTTATGTTTATATGAAAAAATTATTCAGAAAGTTCTTCATCCTTTTGTAGATACATGTGATGTTTAAATCCTACAAAGGCAAAACTAGACTGTTGATGGCCATCCTACGCCTAATGAAGAATTTTTCAATGCTTTTGCAAATGAGCTTAAAATATTAAAATTAAAATTGTCTTAAATTTGGAATTACAGTAAATTTAACGCATTCATCACTTGCTACGTTTCTGTTGTTATTAGTGGAAAACAAAACCAATATTATGGTTACGAAGCTACATATACCGATGCAGCGTTGAATTTACTGTAATTCTAATTTTAAATACACATTGGAAGTATTGTCTTAAAAATCCATATAAAAACTTGTCTTAAACGTTCCACACACGATACAACTGTCGGTCAAACAGCTATTGTACAACCATTGGACCAAAAGTTGTAAGTTGTAAGACGATACAACTGTTGGGCCGATTTCTTAAGTCGCATATACAAGAGCGGTTAACCTGCATGCACATTCAATCATCCAACCAAGCTTGCGAACGTTGCATGCTTCATACAATTTTCCCACACATCATACAACGATTATAGGACAACATAAATTGCTACAACAGTTGGACCGACAGTTGTATCGTGTTCGCTTTAAAGATATTTATTTAGACAAATGTTTAGTGCAAACGCATTCAGCTCCATCTACTTTTGACAAAAAAAACCACAAGACAGGTGAAGACATGTTTTAAAGACAGAATCGGTCAAGCGGTGCCGTGACCCACAGATCGGCAGAGATTTTAGAGAGGTCTCGAATCTAACAGTAATTCAGCCAAGCATGCACTGGCCAAACTGGGACTCATGATGACAGGATATACTCTGATTGTCGCATTGTAGCTAATCCTTGGATTTAGAGTGCCGCGGGATTAACCCATACTTGTCAGGTGCTCACTCTAAACCCCTAGGATACTAGTCTTCAAAACTTTATTGATAAGTCTTCGGTAACACGCCAGGGCTGCCTCTCGATTCTATTGCTAAAGCGGAAAACGCAGTGGTGCTAGATTTTCCTACCTACTTCGACCTTAGCCTCAACTTTGATAATAAATTCCTGTGTAGAAATTTATTGCAAAATAACGCAATTTTTAAGCCAACAGCCGAATTAACAGCTTGCAAAGGTTGTCAGAGGTTGAAGTTCTTACTGAGGTCGACGTTGGAAAAGTTAGCACTATGTTTCCTGCTTCACTGCTCTAAATATAACTTGACTACTAACGAGTATCAAAGTAATGGTGAATGACGTTTATTTGGGTCTTAATTTCATATAGAATTTGGTGTAAGTGGGGTTAATGACCCGGTGTTCCTGGAAATTCCGAGGAAATAAAATATGCATTAAAAACCGCATGACTTTTCTTTCAAACCAGCTGAACACCGGGTCATTAACCGCACTTACACCAAATTCGAGTATCGAAGTACTCTGTTTCTAGTGCTGCCAAATTGTTGTTAATTATTGTAAACAATTTTCTTCTGTAGCGACAAATTTTCCATTATAGCGTCTTCGCACTTTCACGTATTTAAGAACATAAATTTAATTGAAATTACCTGAGAATTTGCATTCAACAAAACTATTTTCCATTATACAACAATGGCAATTCTGTTGATATTTTTCTTAACGGGTACGAAAGATTCCGGATCACGTCGGATATCAAGGTGACCTATTGGGCTACTGATAACTTTCGAAGTAGTCTAAGGCCTGAAACACAATTCGAGCTTTTCCGTCCGCTTTATCTCCAGCTTTGTTCTAAAGATGACTGAAAAAGCTGAATTGAACACAACAGACGTTCTGACATTTGCAACTTTAACTTTTTTATGGTGAGTACTTTTATTTCTAGTGACATTAAAGGTTGACAGTAATCATATTTTCCAAAATTACGAAAAATTGATGGTTTTTTTAATGGTTTTCGAGATATGTCTACCAATTACATGTAAAAATAATACTGAGTTTGTTTTTTATGTTCCACAGGAATTGCTTATCTTTCATCAACTTTATAAGTTTTCTTCCATTTTAATATTTTCAGTAGCTGTTTACTTCTCAATTGTCTCAAAAAATGTATCAACAGAAGACATTCACATCTGATATTTGACATACGCACAGTTGGCAACATTAAACAATTCCTCAAGTTGACAGTCATAGAACTTGAAATTTTCAATTTGATAAAATCTCATGCCAGCTTGAAGCTGGTAAAAAAAGTTAAAGCTCCAATTGTGTTCTTCTACTTTGATTTACATTGTCAAGAAATCTCAAGCTGGCTGAAAGGCCCTAATTGTGTTTCAGTCCTAAAGCTATAAGGAAATTAGGTATGAGAAAAAAACACAGGACCATGTCGATTTGTAATTCGAACGCACGACTCCTGGAAGCTAGAATGATAGCCACTGCACTTACCAACTGAGCTACCGAGACTACATTATATTGAATATAAGGGGCTTTCGGCAAGCACTGTCTCAGTGAGACAACTGAGACATAACTTTGAGCAACAGTCTCAGTTGTCTCAGTTCAAACCAATCAGCTGATTTTGACATTTAAATAATTTTTATCACAGAAAATGGATAGTAATAAATTGAGAAAAGTGTTGTTAGTTTATTCAAATAGCTCACTAAACTTTAATTAGCAATTAAAATCACAAAATAACGAAACTGAGTCAACTGAGACAAGAAAATTTAGTTTCACTTGTCTCAGTTGCTCAGTGGTTGCGTTCGAGTTTTATAGCTCAATATGGAACTAAGACAGTTCACCGAAAGTGCAGTCTCAGTGAGCCAACTGAGAATATCTCACTTGTCTCACTGAGAATGTGCTTGCCGAAAGCGCCTATAGTATACAAATTACAGATGGCATTCCAATTTTATTGCAGTTTACAGTAGTTTCAAGGTCACGTGACGGGTGCCAAATCAAATGTTTATTATATGACGGGAAGTAGTTTTTTTAATTTCTTAACAATTTTCATTTTATGTTTGTAAAAATTTTCTTGAAAATTTATTTTATTTTTTACTTTCCGTTCCACGAGCCGATCCATGCAAAGTTTTTGAAAATGTCGAGCCTATGATATTCTTCGACGACTTTTGATTATATGTTAGAAATTTTTTTTGTAACAATTTGTCGTGGTAGCACTACCTTCTTACAGATTATTACTTTTCTGAATATGTTTATGGTCTGAGTGTTATCTGTCTATATTCATCCCATTCTTCTAATGGAGGTACAATAACGAACAAGTTAAAGAAAAAATATCAGTTTAAGACTATTTTCAATTTATAGCGAATAAGGATGATCTAATTGTTGACTAAGTTGATAGCAATGAATTGTATTGGCTTAATTCAATCTGTATTAAACTAATATGTAAGTACGAGAAATAACTTCTTAATTATAGATAGGACGATCCTTCAAGTACGATTATGCTAACTTTTTTTTTAGGGAACAATAATACACAGCTCCCACATTTGTTAAAAAAAACTACAAATTCTCTCGCTGCCCACTTTTGGGGAGTGGAGGGGAGCGTAGCCCAAAATAACCTACTGGATGTACAGGGCAATAACCAAAACTAAACCATACGTCAGATATGCATCTTTTGTATATATTGATTACACAAAAAATAATAGAGGCACAACTCTTCAATAATCTACAAAAATTGGTTTGCGTATAAATATTTACTAGGGGCTATGGAAACTACTCCAACTCCAGTTTTAGAAGTATTACTAAACCTATTACCTCTACACCTGCACTGCACATACAGAAAGAAGCTAGACTCACAAACTATACAGACTTCTGACTGCTGAATATGAAGAGTCGAAGATAACAGCTCTCCCAGAATTAGTTGTAGAGATGCAAACAGACCCTATCTTTAGCATTACATTAACGGACAGACAACACAACACCAAAATATAACTTTGACATCCCATTCAAAATACTCTTTTCAGAGAAAATAAATTGGGAATCAAACAACCCTAAATTATACAAATGAGCTGTGGTATGGTTTACAGATAGCTTC
The DNA here is from genome assembly GCA_963930735.1 of Dioctria linearis. Taxonomy (NCBI): domain Eukaryota; kingdom Metazoa; phylum Arthropoda; class Insecta; order Diptera; family Asilidae; genus Dioctria; species Dioctria linearis. The sequence goes on along the minus strand of OZ005740.1, from coordinate 324,329,906 downwards.
CAGACAAAAGACGGTGCAGGTGCTGGAGTATAAGGTGAAAGTCCCAAAGCAAAATCCTCGAGAATACTTCAGAAGCCATGAAACAGACTTTGGAAGTATTCTCGAGTGCTTTTCCCAAAGTCAAGATACATGTCAGCCTGTCAGCATGTTACTGAGCTCTGCTTCAGGGAAAACTTCAATTGAGACTCCGCGAACCCCAAGATCTACATTTTTTTGGTTCTCGGATCGAACCGTTTTAAAACAAGTAAAAAAGCTAATATTGGTCTAAGACCAATTCTTATGATACCCTATATGAATGTCCGTATGAAATTTCCTATGGGTACACATTTGAGCAATTTTGATTTTTGCAGTGGTTTTTCGCATATACTTCTAGAACGGTTCGTCGGACAGAAAAAATGATTATAACCAATTTTATAGGATTTGGTATTCTGAAAAAGTCTTTAGTACAATAAAAATGTTTTGGACTAATCGTTTTCACAGTATACATAAAAAACCTAAATTTTTCTATGGCAACACCAAGAATGGGTTGCCCGATTTAGTCCATTTTTAAAACTTTCTTTGCTAGTACAATGAAAGCACCACGTACCAAATTTCAGCTCTCTACGTCGACGCGTTGTCAGGCAGTGTTCAAATATATAGTGAAAAACGAAAGTTGTGTATGGCAACCCCACGAAGGAGTTGCCCAATTTGTCTCATTTTCGAACTTAATTTTGCTTTTTTTTTTAATGTCCGTCTACAAAATTTCAGCTTTCTAGGTGAACGCGTTCTCGAGTTATCGTGCGCACAGACAGACAGACGGACGGACGGACATGCAAAAATAAAAATAACTTTTAATATTATACGTGGGTGTCCAATCTATTTTGCTCTACCAACATTAAATCGAGGTGTTACAAACGGAATGACAAACTTAGTATACCGCTATAGATTTCATCTAGGGTATAAAAAGTTAGCATGAGATTATTTGCAACATCTAATAAAAGTAGCGCTCTCAAACATAGTAACTCTAACTTAGGTACCTATATGGACATAGCAACATTGTTGGAAACTACAAAGCAAACCAGCTACACAAAAAAAAGATCAAAATTGCGTTTTACGAATCCCATAACTTTATGCGGGATCCTGACTACAAGCTAAACTCCAATCATGGAAAACTAAGAGTTGCAGACAATCAAAACTATTCCTCGAAAACCACTCCAAAGGAAGAACTGTTGAACTTGTACAATTGAACAGCCACCAAACCAGGCGCGTCAATCGGTCTACTCACCAGCAAGCTACTGTCGGCTGAATAAGCAGCTGCACATTGTCAGACTCTCTAAGGACAGCACGTACAGATTATGCAAAGACGTACAGGAAACTGCAGAGGATTTTCTTTGTAACTGTCAAATGTTAGCACACAGAACATTTAGACTTCTTGGAGAATATTTCTTGACAGAAGTAATGTCCTTCTCATTGAAGAAAATACTCGAGTTCATAGAAAGGACTTCACTGAATAAGCTATAAAAGTGAGCGAATCACAATAGGCCCATGGTGACTTCAGTGAATGGGATGTAAAACCACTCTCACTACTCAGATTTTAGGGAAAAAATTGGGTAAAACTTTGTTCTATCAATATAAAATAAAATATAAAAGAACGCCCACAATATCTAGATGCTAATGGAATTTTTAAACCTATTTGTATATCGAGTATAGGCATGATACAAAGAAACAAGGTATGGCCAAGTTTTCTGTCAATTGGGTACTTACGTCATAGGATGACAAAAGTCATTCAGTCGTGCAATCTGTCATTGTCTCAAGTTTTTTTTTATTTATTTGAGAAAGCTAAAATTTCATATTATTTCACAACAGTTTGTGATATATATAATATAATTAAAAAGTGTGAATAGTTATAGAGTACCGAATTGCTTAAGGGAGCACTGCTGATATGATAATTTGTTGTAATGTAATCTCAAAAAACGGTCAAGAATCGAACAACTTCTTATAAAGAATTATTTTTTAAAATTTTTTTAAAAAATTCATAAAGTTTTAAACATCCAACGGCAACCAAGCAATCTTTTTTCTGTTCACTGACAGATACAAATATTTTGATATTTTACAAAATAATTGACATGCTTTGACAAATGACTTTTGTGTCCACATGACGTAGTAACCCAAATAGTTCCTCTCGAATCGGCCATACCTTCTTATATTTTGTATCATGGAGTATAGGTATGGATACTCAACTCAAAGGTCTCTAAGATCTCTAGAATTATTTAATTTCAGAAAAAGATAGCTAGATTGACAATGCGTTCTAAGTTCCGGTAATTTTTTTCCGAAAGACAGATAATTTTACGATCCAACTACACTTCAAAACGTGCAATTATGTATTCTTTACACGTTCTTAATAAAGTGGGATAATCCACTTCGTTTCAGTGCTAGTCATTGGCAACCAATTTTATTTTTGCAGGTTACCGGCACTTCTTGAGATGTTGAATTTTCCTGCGATTATGCTGTTCCAGATAATGATTTTTTTTTATTGAACGATGATAAAAATTAATTGGAAGATAATTTCCAATCCATTATTCCATCAATCGTCAGAGTATACAAAATAAAACTTCAAAAAAAGGACTACAAGTAAGTAGAAAGCGATTTGATTGCAAGTCACTTAAAATGCAGACGAAATAGGTTATTTCACACACCGAATGAATTTGATTCTATTAGAATTATTTCAGTATTTTTTCGACTATAACTCTTTTTCAAGGTTTACTTGATTTTTCTAATATTAATTCTCTGCAAACAAACGCCTAACCTAACGGATGGTGGTGCTTGATCTGTGTTCAAAAGGGTAATGTACTAGGAGAACGAGGAAGATTTACACAATATCCTGATTGCAAAGAGTATATCAAAAGAAATACCGTCTAGATAAAGCTGACACCCCACTAATATGGAGCCTCTTAACAAACTTGAAAGGAAAATTCTGAGATTACACAGGATTCAATAGAAGAGCCAACGAAAAATACATTCGAAACGAAGTAGTTTACGAGGCAGTCAGCATCATTCACATCAAGGAGTATCTATTCGATCTATAGCATATGAATAAGTTGGAAAAATCCGCATGCGCCGAAATCCAATCATAAACAACTTGCCAGATCTTCTCAGACTGGTAAATTTCAAGAATTAATTTAATTACTTTTGGCAAAGTCTAGAAAATAGAAATATTTACGTCCACGATAGAAAAAAAAAGGTTCTATGACACTAAAGGGGATTACTTGAAAGGGTAATCTCAGATAAAGCTCTCAAGGACTGGGAAGTGTATCTGATAAAAACTGCAGGCCTAAGAACTTTTCAAACGCCCTTAGCATATCTTCATCCCATACACTCCACCCCAGTCCATCACATACATTACAGCTGATGTGATGCAAAAGTTGCAGGAATAAAAGAAGACAACGTTACTCGAAATAGACAACCCGAAAAGCCATGGACCCTTTGGAACCAGAATATGAGTACTGTTGAAAGGTCAGACCAAAACATTATACTCGACAGAACATGAGAGAAAAAGTGGTACTTGTCACTCATAACCCACTGTTCAAAAATGGCAGCTACCAATATATTGGCAGTACCGTATATGTATGGCAGCTCCACAGAAAAACATGGAAACCTTAATTAACCAGCTTAAATCAATGATCATAAAATAGATAGAATACGATATGATAGTCGACGATGTTTCTAGCTTAGTTATTGAACAAGTTTTTCGAACTAGATGCGGTTATATACACAAGCGCCTATATGATTCCTACCACATATTGTGGTACACCATTTTTCATTCAATAATAATTCTTTAGTGTCAGAAAGTTCTGATAGGTGAGGTAACATCACGGTATACTGACATTAACAGGGTATGCTTACTAGGTTTTGACAACTGATCTAGTGACGTCACGGCATTAATTCATATGTGGACTTCAGATTTTTTTTTATATTCGTAATAGTCGTGTGATACCGTAACTCTCAAGATGGCTGACCGTGGTTCATAGCAGCCATATATAGTGTTGCCACTCCAAATCTTTCTAGGGTAGCCTGAAAGTGGTTAGAGTAACCACACGTGAAAAAAAAGAAAAAAATAATTCAGAGCCTTAGCTGCTATAGGCCAGTACTAATTAATTTAAAGCCTAAGAAGAATAATCCCAAAGTCGATATATTGGCCCAAACATATACAGATTACATAAATGAACCCAGAAATGTAAGGAGCTTTCAAATCGCTATCAATAATGATACTTTACTTCTAATGCTACAGTGCTGAGAATTAATATGAATAAAAGTTATTGGAAATGCTTTGATCACGTAGCCAAAATATTAAGGGGGGGGGGGTATCTTTGTGACCAAACGTTTCCCAAAATAGCCATTTGCTACCATTGCAGCCAAAGTGGAAACACCACCGTGACGAAATATATTTTTCTTAGGATATAGTGACGTCAGTTATAGAACGTGTATATGATACCCATACAATTCAATAAAGACCCACAGGTTTATACATACCATACGAAATTGACTTATCACTGACAGAATTCTGTTTAGCTCATGATTAATCTTAGATCTTTCTATTTTCTATATGTCCACTATGTTATCTCACATGATTACCTTTTATAATGGAGCGGCTATGCAGAGATATTTTTTGCTTTCTCAGAGACTCAAATCGAGTCTCGCGTGTCATTTTTGTAATACATCTGATTCTGACAGTTAAGTATTTGACATATGTCAAATAGAAATATATATTTTAAATTCATCATGGAACACAACTTTTCAATATTTTAAAAACTTATTTTAAAAATCGCCAATCAATAACAGTTATTCATAGAAAAATTCATTCAATTTTAAAGTAATTTCAAAAAGAACATTTCGATTCTTTGTAAAAAAAAAATGGAGCGAGCTGAATCACAAGCAGACAAACCAAGATCTTGGAATATACCTACCTACTCGTATCAGTATAGATCAAAGGACAATATTGTAAAATTAGATGAATGTGTAAACGCACACCTAAACTACATTACGAGATTTGCAATTTTGATCTTCACCTATACGCCTATAAAATTCAATTGACTAACCTAAAAGTTAAAACCGATGGATCATGAATATCGCCGTAGATACGCTAATTAGCTCTTAAATTCAATCAAAAAATATGAGCACTTTTGAAAGAAAGTCATTAAGATGGAAATAAAGACACACCTCTCATTACTGAGACCAAGGGAAATCCATCCGAGAAATTTTCAACAGCAACAAATGCATGAGCCTAAATTGACTGTTTTGTGAGGTTTCAGGGTAGGCGGAATAATTGTGCCTTTTTTTAAAAAAAAAAAAGAACGCAGCTGTAAAAGCTGCGGTACTACACTAAAAACAATTTTTACATTCCAGGAATGACCACAGCAGAGTTTTTATTTAACCATATATCTCTTGTATACCTATTTAGTATAATATAATAATAATATGAAATAACAATTTCATCACTAGATGATTTACTTCAAATCATCAAGCAAAGGTTAAGCTTCAGTGGATCGCAGTGTTGCAGCTGCTCTACCACCTACAGCACCTGAGTCGTTTACAATTGATTCTAGACACTGTCATCGTATTATAGAACTACTTTCCTTATAGGTAAACTATAACTAGTTATATGTAGATGTTACTTTCATACAACCCATATCAATCATTGGCATCATATATAGTCATCCAATATCGTTTATAATTTAAAATTATAAACTTGAATTGGTAAGTATATATGCCATACAAAACAATTGCTTCATTACTATTATTACTGTCCAGCATGGGTATGACTTTAGACGTCGTTCAGGTATAATCCAGCGGACGTAGCATCATTCCAAATATTGTGCCATTGTTCCGTACCTACGGTTCCTCTCACGGTCTAAATCCAGCTCACATTCCCTTGCATAGGTGAACATTTTAACGCTTGGTGAATTTTGCTTCACAATATAATAGGAAAAACGGATATCGAAAAACCAAAAAGGGACGTCGGTCGCTATGAACACTTGGCCACCATAAGTCAGTTATCCGTATGGTTACTTTTCTGCCATCTCTTGTTAAAGACTCCAAAACCAAAAGGATCGATAGGCCGTGCTTTTTTTTTTATATTATTAAGCCAAGCTTAAGGGATACCCTATGATACAAAGCACAGCATGGCAGGAAGGAGATAGGGAAAGGATTAGGGGATATGAGGACAGTGGCGGAGGTGCAGATGTATGTTGCCCTTAAACTTCCGCAGATTGTATGCCGGAGGAAAAACAGAAGATGGTAAGCTGTTCCACATTCGCACTGTTCAGGATAAAAAAGCATCACGGAATTTTACTGTACGGCCGAAAGTAATTTGAAGGGTTAAAAGATGTGCTCGGTTTGCAGCGCGAGTATTGCGTGCAGGAATCATTCTACAAGGGATTAGACTAGATATTTCATCAGAACATTGACCATGCATATAGCGATAAAGGAGCGAAAGGCATCCAACATTGCGGCGGTGCTCGAGTGAGTCGATATGACAAGTTATTGCCAAATCGCCAATGAGCTTGAAGGCTCTCTTTTGGACAATATCCAATGAAGCTAAGGCTGTGCGACCAGCCCCGGCCCATATATGGGAGTTGTATTCCATTCTAGGTCTAATGTAGGACTTGTAGAGGAGCGCTAGATTTGACGGCGTGAAATATTTCTTACACCTTTTCAGAAATCCAAGACATTTCGATGCTTCTTTGGCAACAGAGAAGATGTGATCTGTCCAGTTTAACTTACTGGAAATATTAATGCCAAGAATGCTTAGTGACGGTCTTTATGTGTACTGAAAACTGGGATCAAGTCAGCTTGTGCCCTTTTGCTTTAAGTGCGGTTTCTATCCGCACTGAGCTAAATTTGCGACACCTCCATTATTATTTTACCTACACAGTAAAAAATAATTCCCTAAAGTGAGTGGCAACAATTTGTGCCACACAGGTTACGCATTTGTCGCTAAGATTAGGAAAAGCTCCACCTAGGAAAACTAAGATTAGGTTTTTCTCCCTCAACTGTAGGAAATTTTGGTTTTTTCCCCCTAAAATTTAGGGAATATTCCCTAAAATGCTTGGAATTTTCATATTTTTTTAATGTTTTTTCCCTACATTTTAGGGAATATTGATTCCCTAAAATGTAGGGAGCATTCCCTAAAATATAGGGAATTTTGAATTGTTGTTTTGTTTTTTTCCCTAAAATGGACTATTCCCTAAAATTTAGAGAATATTCCCTAAAATGTAGAGGATAGGTGATGGCACTGCACCACTCTCCACCATGCGAAGGTGATAGAAGACCACCCCTTTTAAAAAACACAAGAATTTCTTATGGTCCATACTACTAAGTAGTATGCAAGTTATATTGGTGCACTGGATACGCTTAAACAAAATATTGAAAAGCAATATATGAATTCTTTTCAAAAACAATGTGTGAATTATATAAACGAAAATATGTTTCCATTAAAAATGCAGCATAATACCTAATTTATTGAATGTTCTCTTCCTCATATCCAAAAGTGCTAACATTTCGGCAATTTTACGTACTTTATAGGTTTTCTAGTGCCAAATAACTAAATTCATTGAATGTTCCATTGATTTGGGAAAATCAAACTGATTTTCCCTTTCTATCAGAAAAAATTACATTAATTTTTATGGAAAAACGTGTCATAAATTTAGGGAATAGTCCTAATATTTTTTACAGTGTACCTAGGAATGTTCTTGAATTTATTGGATCATACCAAAGTATAGGAGTCATACGAAATATCATAAAATCAAATTCTCTACAATGCCCACGTTTTATTTCAAATAATAAACTCATAGAATAATAGCTTCGCTTTATAGAAGTCATTTGGGAGCTAAATTCTGCGAATGAATTTCACTCGTTAATTTGAGACCGACGACAAATTATAGGACCAATTACAGCAGTTATTAAACGATAAGTTTCTCTACATTCCCCATAGTCTACCGATTAAGTCTCTTTATCGTAATTAGATCGGATATTGGAGAACCTATATGCAAGTCAAGCAGATGTGCTAAAATTAAGATCAACGCCTTGCCTAAGATAATGTTTCTAAACAAGAGATCAAGAGAGTATAAACAAATTTTACTACATCCGTTGTAGCCGTAGGTTTAATGTGAACTAAGATGCAGAAGAATATGTTAAGGTGGGAATAAATAAATCATGTGCTGTATTTTGACTATAGTTCTGAGGTGTGAAAAGTATTCTAAGTCCAGGCAAAGAAAGAGAGTTCTAATGGTTTATGGTGATTTGGAGAAAATTAACAAATTTCAAAAAAATGCGATTGCCATTTGCGGCAGCTTAAACAGTTATGGCGTTAATTAAATACACCAAAACATTGAACATAGTCACTAACTAGAAGAACGACAACATTTAGTATTTTACTTATTTGGTCCTTCGAGCGGGAGGACGACCAAAAACCATACTGTCAAGTTTTGCACTTAACTATTATTAGAAAATAACAGTTATATTTACAATTTCCGAACGAATACGATAAAATACAATTGCAGACACTCAAACAGAACGATAAACTACTTTGGAATATTATAAATCTTATACATATTCACAAATAGTTTAAAAGAATGCAATTAAAAAAAAAAAACTAAATTTTAAGATAACTTATAAAATCACAAAAACTCCAGCTAACACTTGGGAAAATCTACTTCAAACTCGAAAGCAACAAAATTCTGGCGTGGCGCAGGCGAGTAATCCTTGTGCCCTGTAAAAATCTATACACACCACACAAAAACTATTTCACCGTTATCTAAATAAATCAACGCACAAGAAATAAAGATCTTTTTTTCACTATTTGCATTAAGATTATTATTATTATTTTTTCCACACAAAATTCCTTTTCTATTGTAGATATAGGTGTAGGTAACGAATCACTGAAACTCACGAACCTAAACTTGAAAATTTTCACTGTTTACATTGATAGCTATCATCGCTCCGCCACAGTAAGAAATAAAACCGTTAATTTATTGGCAATTCATCATTTGAAAAAGTTTTTCACTATTGTTCTCGGTGACTTTATAGCTTTTCAACGGCCAACAAAATTGTCACTGGTGTGTTTACTATTCGATAGTACCGGATCGCCCGGCGGCACGAAGGCGATTCACCTTCACCGCGAAAACTAAATAGTACTGGAAAAAGCGGAAACGTCAACGGGGTAATAAAATCGGAGCAGTAAATCACAACCGCGTCACATCAAAATCGGTTTATGCGAAGTTGATTATCGGAATTTTTTTAATTTTCTCCGTTTTTCCTTTTTTTTTTTCTTCTTTATTGCCCGTCGTTCTGTTGATTTTTTTCCTCGTTTTATTTACTTTTCGCGCAATTTTTCACTTTAAAATTGTGAAAATTCCAAAGATTTTTCACGCTCACCACGGAGTCACTCAGATATGAACTCTCGCGCGTTGCTGAAACTGTCCCAGCATAACTTTCATTCGATGCACTAGTCCGATCCGCGACCGTACAAAAACATTCAGCGATAGGGCAGAGTCAGAAATTTGTTTATACACCCGTGCGTCGTCGTCCCGTTATTGCTCCTCAAGTTCTCTCCCTGATTATAATAATTGTAAATGGTGGTAATGTGAATGTGGACTTCTAGCCCTCAGTTAACTGTGAATTGGTATGAACTGTCAAAAGGGGTGGCTACCCGGTACTGTGTAGTTGTAGGCTATTCGTATTGCGTACTTTGTTCCAAAAAAAATTATGTTTGATGGTGTGCCGTGATTGACTATTGCGCCAACAGAAAACTCTCTTCAGAACGCAAACACTGATTAAGCGCTGACGCAAATACACTCACGCGCGAATCAACTCCCAATGCCTGAACTCGACTGTGCAGTGCAGTGACATTCTGCTGAACTGCTGCTCACTTTAACTTTAGCTAGGCTCTCTATCGAGCAACGAGAATACAAGACAAGGAGTAGGAGGGTGAAAATAAATTTTATGCCAGAATTATGGGAGGGAACATCACGTGAATGAAAACTGGTTCCGGCTTGTTGCTTCATACTTGCACTTGGATGGAGTTCCTATTGGAAACTGTCTTGGTTGTGTTCAATTCTGGACTGGATTGTCTATAGCTGAGCTGAAAAACACGCCCCCCGGGGGAAATAAAGCTGTGAATGGTGAAGAATTGAATCGATTCTAGTACAATTTGCTGTATATGATGCTTTGGCGAGTTTTTAGTTAATAGTGGTGCGAGTGGCGCTGCTGCTGGTCAATTTAAAGATTGTTGTTTTTTTTTCTTGAATGGATTCGTTTTCGTTTTTTTATTTTTTTTATTTTAAAGCGGAGCGGATACTTGTTAGCTTTAAAACTAGACGGAATCGATTGATCCAATGGAATGCTGTCCTACCTTAACATCAGTTCATTTCAGTGATGAAATAGGAAGTTAGTTAGTTCACTTTATGGAAGCATTAAGGAAAATGTTGTAAACTTTATCATATTTTTATGTTGGTATTCTTTGATAGTAGCTAGGTACCTATCTAGTATTTTTGAAGAGGATAGAAAGATGATGCGATGATATTTGATTGTACCATTTCTAATTGTATAGGTAATTATTTCTTTTTTCTAATTAAGTTTATTATTTCAAATTTAAATATACTACCTATGGCAAATATGCAGGTAAGTAATAATTGGTTTTAAGAACCTTAGGCTTTTAGAATATATTTTTCTTGCAGTTATCATATAGTATTCTAATACCTATTAGGTCTTTTTTTTTATTAATTTAAAGCAATTTTGGACCGGCTGGATTGAACAGAGGCTATTCATAGATGGTAGCAGAAGTTGATTCAGACAAATAAAATGAAGAAAGTATCAATAAGTAAAATCAGAGAAATGTACAGAATTCTCAGATCTAATAAGCTTCAAGAAACACGGAAGAGGAAAGAATTGTTGATTGGTGTACCAAATTGACAAATGCGGCTTTCCACTTAGCTCTAAAAACTTAGTTGATATTGTCCAACAAATTAATTGTAAATGATGACCAAAGTAAAACATTTTTCAAAAGAGGTCGATTGGATAAGACCCGGTTGTCTTTATTTTTGAAAGAACATCCTCAGATTGCTTTTTTTTTACACCAAAAGGTATCACCAAAGGAAGAGATGGATGATAGAGGGAAAAGCCAGTTATTATTTTTGTCGATGGGCATAAATCCCATCTAACACTAGAGCTAAAGGACTTTTGCGATAATTGAATAATTTTTAATGCTTTTCCACCGAACACTATTACCTGCAGCCATCGAACGTAAATGAAAAGGAATGGAAAAATACGGTGGCGAATTGAAAAAACCAACCTGAAAATGCACATAAAGCTCTAGCAAAAATAACATTTTTTTACCCACTTTTGGAAATTGTTTTTGACACAGGAAGCAGGACAGAATTCGATCAAATGTAACCTATCGTGTAAAGCATTTGATATAGTATAGGTATCTACCTATAATTGAAGCCATTAACAAAGTGAGAGCGCAGTTAGAGTCGGACTCGCACACGAAGGATTCCGTACCATCGTACAAAATTTAACACTATGTACTTTTTATTAATATTTTCAAATTAGAGTAGAAGTCATTTGAAAAAAAATGCCTACTTATGATAATAATAATGAATGAGAATAAAACGAGGAAAAAAACGCCGAAAAATCACGTTTCTTGTATGGGGGCCCCCTTTAATTTAATTTTATTTTTATTATTAGTTGTTACATCGCCAATAGAAATACACACAGTCTGTGAAAATTTCAACTGTCTATCTACCTATTACGGTTCATGAGATACAACCTGGTGACGGACGGACGGACAGCGAACTCTTAGTAATAGGGTTCCCATTGTTACCCTTTGGGTACGGAATCCTAAAAGACGAACATTTTAACAGTATAAGCCTAGTACTAAAGTTCACGCTAAGCTAAATTTTATATGAAAATTAAGCGCGCTAAGAGCTATTGGCGAAAATTTATCCTGAATTTTAGCGAGAGCAGTACTAAGCTCAACACGCCAAATTTGTCTTTTGAGTTTTGATTAGAGATGGCACCACCAGTACGTCTCCAAAAATTTAGCTTGAATTTATCGGCCCGGGCCGTACTTTCAGGGGCGCACCGAGAGGGGGGGGGGCGAACGGGACCGGCCCCCCTCCAGAATGTCAGTTTTCTGCACATAATTTACAAATTATATAAACGTGGTCTTTATATTATTCCAAAGTCCGATAAAATAAAATAAAACCTTTTAATATACAATAGCAGTCCTTCAGTGCTCAGACGCGACTTTAGAGCCCTATTTTTCCGACTCGTTAGCACTTGGGACACCTATGGTCCCCCCAAAGCCTGGGTGAGTTACTGCGTACTTTAGCGCACTAAAAATATTTATTGTCAGAGTTTTGAGATTTAATAAATTTATTGTCTGGATTTTTGTAGTTAACATAGTTTTGTACATCTTTGCTGTACGTAGGTACGGATGAATTTGATTTCTTCTCGAGGCCGTATTTTCATTGTTAATTTGTTTTTTTTAACTATTATATACCTGCATCATACATTATGTTTGTATTTTAACTACATACTTGTTTTTAGAAATATTATGACAGCGCGTTGTATTTCCGAAAAAAAAAAAATTAAAATGATTCTTCTTCTTCTTTTTACTAAATATTTTTTCTGAGTCTCCGCTGTCGTATTTTAGCTGCTAAAGAACGGGTCGGATATTGGAGACTCGCTAAAATTTAGTTTAGCGCGGACCTCAGTGCTAGGCTACATACCAACGGTGGGCAAATGTGGGTCTCAGAGCCGCATGCGACTCTTCATTGAGCTAAGTGCGGCTCCCATGGCAAATTGAAATCCGTTTTTTTATTATTTCTGAACGTTTTTCACTGAATCTTTTTAAATGATATAAGCTACTATGTATTTTGTTATATGGATTTTATGTTGTGTTTATTTTAGTTTGTATGCCTAGATATTTTGTAGTTTTTTGCAATAATTATTTAAATGAGCAATGATATTATTTGAGTTTTTTTGTTCACGTTGCATATCATAAGAGTAGCCAATTGTCGCTTCGAAAAAAAAAACAAAAACGAAACATTGTTATCGTTTTTATTTTTCAATCTCGTTAAAACAGAGTACCTTTCGATCGTTATTCTTACTGAGAAACGTCAAATTGGTTTGTTAGATGACAATTATTATTTAAAAATTATTTCAGATATTCTACAGGACATCAACCGAATAATTTGTCAGACGACAATATACGAATTTTATTATCATTAAACCCTTCAAGCAAACCCAGACGTATGCTCATCAGTCACAGACGCAAATAAAATAAATTGCCAATAAAATTGGGATTTTGGGAATGACGACTGAGAAATTTCGAGTGCGTACATGAAATTGCATTTTCTTAACCTTTTTTGAAAAATTTTGTTGTGAACGCGCTTGAATTTGAAGTTTCCTTAGTTTTTTTTTTTTATTTTAGTGATATTTCAGTGATAGTTTTCCTATCAGCTAAATATCCTTATTTCGTGTTTTTTCTTATTTCAAAGCTTTTATCAAGCAATTTAAGCTTGTTTACGATGTGTAATTTTTCCGTGGCGTAAATTTATTACCTTGTTTGTTTTAACTTTGGATACAAATTTACTAAATTCTTTAATTAACGTAACCTCAAAAAACATCAAAAACGAAAATACAAACTAGAAAATAAAAAATAGAACCTTTGAAAAAGTTTGGGTTGAAAAATTTGCTTTTATTTACAATAATGGGAAGTCGGTGTGTGTGTTATTTGTAAAGTTGCAATTGCACTTTACACGATATTACAAAGTAGGTAGTCATCCTCAATTTTAAACTCAATATCCATTTGAAAAATAAGCAAAAATTATTATCCGGTTCAAAACTGTTTGCTCCCTGCTGGCAGATTAACTAAAAATCTTTAATTTAACAAAGTTTTTACAATGCTACTTACCGTTCTAGCAGTGTGGCATGGAGCATTGTCATGCTGGAAGACAAAGTCACATGTGTCTCCAAACAACTCGATAACTGCGGGCTCAAGCTGATTCCGTAGAACATCCAGATACACATTCGCTGTGACTTTTCGGTCAATAAATTACAATCGACCGTTTTCATCTCCAGAAAAGCAACCCCACACCAAAGTTTACCTAATAATAAGTTAAGAAGCTGTAGAGCAAAATGGGCAAATTTGTGGTGTTTTTTTAGAATGAAACAAGTAATTTCATATACTTTCATCTTTTGCATGAATGGGGGAAAGAACTTGTCTATGCACTATCGTAGTGCAACTGAGACAACGAGTTAGAATCAAAAATCGAGAGAATGTAGGGTTACCAGATTTATAAAATGAATTCAATTAAAATCGCATAAAGTTTTGAGCGAAATAAATATCAAATTGAATCACTTTGAGGAGTGGGTTAAAGGATTTTTAATATGATGTGGAAAAATAAATAAGAAAGAACAATAAAAGTAAGACAGTGTTTCCAAGTGACCTCAGAGGTAACTGCCTCCACTCGTTTTTATTTAGAGGGGTGTCGCCTGTAGCTCTATTCCCCTTTTGTACTATGTACTTCTACTATCACTTACATGCTTTGGACGGATAACATCTTGTTTTTAAAACATTTTTTCTTAATATCTCTATTAAAAAATTTTAGTATATAATAAATTCGTACCCTTATAAATAATTTTAAAACAAATGAAATGTCTGCTTGCTCGCAACACTTATATGGAATAACATTAGTGTGTAGTATGTTATATAATTTTTCAGCAAAATAACAATCCGTAATTAATGTATTGAAATGCTCTCTAAAGGAATCTTCTAAATTTTTTAAGTACTGAGTGAACTCTGTGGGTGGCACAATCATTTTGCATTTTTCGACTTCTTTAAACATTATGAATGTTGAATGGTGGTGCGAGACTTGTTGTTCATCCATTTCAATGCATGTGAGGGTATTTTTTAATTTTCTATATATATATATCCTGCAAAATAATCAAAAGCATTGCTTTCACCCAAGTCCATTTGTCGCAACTCATTTGATAAGGCTACGTGCAAGTTTGGCGTAGGAACTGAATGCTCTTTGCGACAGAGAGATATAGGAGGGAGAGCAGTGGAAATAAATTCTCTCTGAAGTTCGCAATTACCACTTTTTACTAATTCAATATACTTCATTGAACACAGTTTCTTAAAAGCCCTCATAAATTGAATCGGAGTGGGATGGTGATTATTACCCCCCTGCTCTCTTATTTTCCCCGAAGAAGTTTTCTAGGCAATCCTGATTTATTCGTCGAGTTAAGAGAAACTGGAATCCTTGATTTTTTAAGTTTGTGAATGCCTGCAATTGTAATTTTCAAACCATCCAAACACTTCAAGGTTTTCGTGACATCCTTTCCTTCCTGATTAATGACTACAATAGAATCTACAAATTCTGATAAATTTTGGATCTCTCTTACCTGAAAGTCCGTACCTCTAAAAGGTTTTTTATGCTGTTTATATTCTGATGGCTTTGATGAATTCAACATATCAAAAAGTTGATCACACTTTTCTACAAATTCCGCTGTTTGCGAAGCCAATGCTGAAGTTTCATTCAAACTGACTTGGGTATATATGTATTCCACAAGCTACCGTCCTACTTAAAGTTTGTACTGCCACCTTAACCCTCATTTTCTCAAAATTGTTAGGACATAGGTGAGTCGTTGTCAACTTATGTGCCATTCGAAATTGACGCTTGCAGTCCCAGTTGTAAAAATTTTCAATATGAGATCATTTTGCAATTTTGTTTCCCTCAAATTGCATATCGTATTTCATCAAATTATTCCGAATTGATTTCATTAAATGTGGGGGATCAAATATATACACTAACTTTGTGTTATCTACTTCAAATGTAGGATCGGACTTACTCACTGACAAAATACTCGTTCGTGCCCTGATCACTTACTAAAGCCATCGGTTTTAGTCCTATATTTTTGAGTTCTTTAACAGCTTTAGTTATTATCTCTTTTATCTTAAAAGGTGGACAAATACTATTGCACATTATGTATCCCAAAGGCTGCTTCCAATTATCTGCTATACCTCTAGCCATTATAACAAAAGCATTTCTTGCAACAAAATTTTGCCGAAGAGCTCCATCGTCTTGGAAGCCTATCACCTCCCCCGTATTCCTATCGTAAAACAAATTTCCTTTTAAGGACATTTCGTCCAAACAAATAATACAATATTTCGAAAAATCCGTTAATTGTTCGCACTAGATTTTAAGCGTACTAAAACAAATTTCGTTAAGTCCTGGTTTATTTGGCCAATTCGATGTTATTTTGGACAGGGTTCTATATGACGGTAAAAGCATTACTTCTTGCAAGAAATTGTACGCTGTGGGCGATAAGAAGTATATTGTTGTTGACAGTTGCTTAATTTCTGACGAAAAACGTCGCGCTGGATTGCATACTGCAGAATTATTTAAATAATTCTCTACTAGACAATATAACTCCAATGGTAGTAGCTCATTGGCTTTTTCAATAAATTTTCCTTTTGAAAATGCAAGTGAGTGAAGGCTTTTAATTTCTTTCTGTTGGAGTTGTATTTTGCGTCTTAGTGTTTTAATCTTACTTAGCATTATTCTTTTACGAGGGGTGCGGGAACTCAAAAATGCTGTTGTTTGTATTTCAAAAGACTTTTCGCGTTGGAAACTATTCAGCATTTCTTCTGAATCAGTTTCCATTAATACAGAATTTTCTGCATTCAAAATTTTGCTGTCATTCTAATGTTCAGGAAAAAAAATATAATTTGTTCAAATAAAATGAAATTCTTGCATACATTCACCGATTGCACAAAGTGCCAAAAGTCGTCTACTTCACCTATTTGAAGAGGCTTTTCTACATTGCGCGGCACGGCTTTTTTTAACAATTTTTTTTTAAGGGACCAAACATATCATCAGTAAAATGTCGCCAGCACACCTTGTGATATTTTTTGGTATTGCCTATTAAATCCAGCCTCTGTAGAGCGCGCAGCCAAATTAATTGTCTAAAAGAATGTACAGGGTGGGCCAAAAGTCACCATGGGGTTTAAAAATTTAATAACTTTTTCGTTTATATATTTTTTTTATTTTTTTTTTTTTTAGATTATAAAATATACAAAATGGAAACTTTTTTACGCTAAGTATGGAAAATAATGTCACTTAAATGACCGCCGTTATTAGCTTCGCAATGATGGGCTCTTTTTAGAGCATTTTCCATAACATCTTTCAACATTTGTGGCTGTAGCGCTCGAATTTCTGCAACAATGTTGGCCTTGAGTTCAAGGATTGTCTCGGGCTTGTTCACATATACTCGCTCCTTCAAATAACCCCAAAGAAAATAGTCGGGTGCTGACAAATCTGGCGAACGCGCTGACCAATTAATTTCCGAATTTCTTGAAATTATTCGCTGTCCAAAAATTTGCCTTAAAAGTGCCATTGTGTCTCGGGCAGTGTGGGCAGTGGCTCCATCCTGCTGAAACCACATCTCAGGTCTGTTTTCAAGAGCAGGACGTAAAAAATTTTCTATCATAAACCGATACCGCTCTCCATTTACGGTTACAGCACTTCCATCTTCATTTTCGAAGAAGTAAGGCCCAATGATATTTTCAGATGTAATGCCACACCATACTGTACACCTAATGGGGTGCAATTGGCGTTGATGAATGGCTCTTGGATTTTCAGAATCCCAGAACCTACAGTTCTGCTTATTAAGAAAGCCATTCAGATGAAAATGAGCTTCATCACTCATAATCAGATTTTCAATAAAGTTGATTTCATTTCTGGCCAACTGTTGAAATCTAACTGCAAAATTTAGACGAGGCAAATCACTTACGGTGCCATGTTGGTGGTGACGATCAACTAAGCAACGAATCAAGGCTTCAGAGGGCGAAATTCTGACGTTAAAATGGCGACGATATGCTCTTTGCGTTAAAATAATTGATCGCTGATTTAAGTAATAAAATTCTATTATTCTGGTTCTTTGTTCAGTTGTGAATCTCTCCATTATTTATTCTCCAGATGTTATTTATATAATCTAAAAAAAAAAATAAGAAAATATATATAAACGAAAAAGTTATTAAATTTTTAAACCCCATGGTGACTTTTGGCCCACCCTGTACAATAACAAAATGAGGGATTCACGCAAATATATTTTCTTTATGTTGTATAATAAATGCATTGTTATTTTAATTATAAGCTAAGGTATACATAATGCCTGATTTTGATGTCGGCTAACTTGAAGCGACTTTATTATTACTTAATAAACCATACCACATCATTGCAACTGATGCGGCGAGTATGCATTGCAAACATAATTCAATATTGAAGACATTAAAGACCTACTACCTACTTAGTACCTGTAAATTTCATAACACCATACATATGCAAAAATTGTCTGCATTTACATACCTTTGTTCATTCTTTGGTATCATAAACATTTTTTCACCTGAGCCAACTGCATCGCAACCACTAACTACACACTTCCACTCACAATTTCTTTTGTTCATATTGTTTTTTTTTAAAAATTTCACATATCACAATTAACTTCTTTAAAAGTAAAGACTCAGAGTAATCAATTTTTTTCTACATCGGGTCATACTACCTCACTGACTTATAACAATGGACTGAGCGATTTGCTATTTCATGTGGCACAAAAAATATTGTGTTTCTGTATATCACCGTTAGAGCACCCTTTAAAACGATTACATAAAAAACATGTGAAACTCAGCCAATCACATGAAATTTTACACCCGTAAATCGAATTTAATTAAAAAAATATTTTTTCTTGTGCCCAAGTGATATTTTAATCGCTTATAAGGAATTAAACTCATTCCGACTTTAATTTTCAAAAGTTACTCGTAACTGAATCCTGCTTATGGGCAAGAGAGACGGAGCATGGTAAACACTATCTCTGCCTTATTCCTTCTGAGGTGATTGCGTCTGTAGCCAACATAAAAACATCAAATGGCATAAGCAATCGTTCCAGAATGCAATATTTTGTGTTGGTAGCTCCAACTCTGCCATAGGGCGAAAGAGAGAACTATAAAACTTGTGCCATGCTTTCGTATGGGAAAATGACAATACGCTCAGTCCATTGTTATAAGTCAGTGTACTACCTTCATCATTCAATTATACTTTGAGAAGAAGATAATTTTCGCATTGCACAACGCACTAAAAGGAGATGTAAAATTCCTCTCAAATGAAATTCTCATTTTTCCCGAAAATATAAGAGAATCCAGCATGAGTTCTCCCACTTAATCTCTTCATAGCAAAACGAATGTAAACAGAAACACGTGCTGTTCAAATATCATAGGATTACAGCAACAACATATGTCCTTTTAGACCTTTTACAACAACAACATGTGTCCTAACATTATCAATATTTCATGAAAACCAGTTTTCACAAAAGCGCGGGAGCATTTTATGAGAGTAAAACGTGAAAACTCCGCCCCTTCTCATTTATTTACGAAAATGAAATATTTGCCATTCTGTTTCGGTGCATGCAACTTGCGCTTTGACATTTTTTATCTTTATTCATAAAATTTTTAAAGAGAGTTTGATTTTTTTCGATTTTTTTCTTTCTTTCTTCCTTTTCTTGCCGTGTGCATTTTAAATGTAAAACACTCGGATATCTCACCAGCGTTCTTAACTTATTATTAGGTAAACTTTGTCCACACCATACATCTTCCGTTTTCTTAGGCAAATTCTGCATGCATTCTTCACCCAGTCTTTCTCGACGCCTTCTCCGAACAAACAGTCTGCCATCTCTAACATGCAGCTTGAACGTTGGTTCGTCGGAGAAGATTTCTTTGTCCCACATCTCTTGGGTCCACAAAACATGCTCCTTAGCCCAAATTAGACGCGTTCGCCTCATCTGCTGGGTCAAAAGTGTCTTCCTCATAGAACGGCGGGATGGAATTTTGGCCACTTTTAATCTCCGCCTTACAGCACTTGTGGAAATTTCTGTCCCACGTGCTCGATAAAGGTCACGCCGAAGGTATGTAGAAGTTTTAAATCTATTACGTAGACTTTGGAGCGCCAATAATCTATCCTCAACGGGTGTTGTCTTCCGCGGCCTACCAGACCCACTTTTACGCTTCGTACTGCCCGTTTCACGAAATTTTTTTAAATTCCATGCAACAGTTCGTTGTGCACAGCCCAACCTAGCTGCTATTTCACGTGTCGACAAATTCTCTCGTGACAATACCAACATTTTACTTTTTAAATCTTCACTAACTTTTCCAATTTTTTTCTAATTTCACTGTAACTTCACTTCATCAAGATGTATCAAAACAAAATGCAATATTTGTCAAGTCAAGTGTGTTTTGCGCCGAATTTTTATTTGCTTTGTCATAGTTTCCCTCGATGTTTTCTCTATTTTGTCCTCATTTGTTCGTTGGGGCTCATCTTTAGCCCGCAGTTCAATATTTGAAAAATTCGGATGCTATTTATAGAAACTAGACACCCGTACGTACATGATGACTGCAATAAAATTTACAGCCCTACCCTCAATTCCAAGAAATTCGAGCATTTGGCTTGAAAATGTAAGCGAGCAATTTTTTTTGCACAGCACTTTTTATATATTATCTTTAATCCGTTTTTACAAAAATCATTATTACAAATTCAAAAATATTATTGAATTTAAGCACTTTTATTGCCACAACCTCTTGAGCAGTTGACTAATTTGTCGCATATTTAAGCGTGTTTTTAACGTTTGTTCACCGAAAATTCATTTAAGTTCATTTTGTGGTAGATAATAGTGAAGACATAAAATGAACTGTGTTGAAAAAAAATTTACGACAAATGTGAGGTAAATAGTTCAAAATTCACGCCTAAAAAGTACGACAAAAGATCAGAATCACCCTCCTGCTTGAAAATGATGAGTCGATAAGTTCACTAATAATAGCAATCTTCCATTTTTAATAATTTTTGCCTTTAAAATAATGTCAAATAACATTAATATTAAATGACAACTTTTGTCTGTGAGAGTGAACTTACAGTGTACCTGCCCAAGAAAATTTTATAGGGAGCCTGATGTTTTTTAGGTTGCTTCTGGAGGCAACCCATATGTCGAATTTTTGCTTCAAACCAAAGTTTTGACATCGATTAGGTTACCTCCAGATCGAGCTTGGGGGTGATTCTGATCTTTTGTCGTAGCTTAAGCGTATATTTCAGTTACATATTTTACATATTTTGACATTTCATCACAAATTTGTCGTACTTTTATATTCACTATATTCATTTTAATTTATCCTTTTTTATTTTTCATCAATCATAAAATAAACCAAAATGAATTTGCAATGAATAAACATCAGTATATACGCCGAAAAGTACGACAAATTAGTCAACTGCTTCCGAGGTTGTGACAAAAGTTTTATACTGTTGTAAATGGATATTCTACGCCTAATTAGAGCAATACAAGTGCTTAAATTCGAAAAATATTTCGAATTCGTATTGTGAAGTGTCATTTTCAGTTCATTCTACATAATACAAAGCTTTCTGAGCCGAATAAAAACACACAAAGAAAGCAGTAGAAAAGTTCGTTTAATTTTGTCATATATTCTGACATTATTCTTCTTCTTCCTTTTTCTTTTTTCAGTCCACTGCGGGCGTATACAGGTTCGATTTATTTCGAATGAATTTGGTTTATTTAAATTTTTTAAATTTTTTTTTCTATTTTTCTCAATCTTTTTCATTTTTTCATTTCTTTTCTTTATTCTATTTTTCATTTGTTTTTCAAGTCATTCAATTTCGCTATTTGGGATCTGCTGATGAGTCACACCAAGAATTGAAACTTGCCACCAAAATTATAATGGGTTGTGTGATAGAATAACAAATTAAAAACATTTTTTAGCTTTTGCTATATACCGGAGAATCTAAAAAAAAAAATCTTCTTGAACAAATCTTGAACATTATCGGCTTTTCATGAGGAATATCGAGTACTACGGAACAGAGCAGTGGCTGCTGTCCGCAAAGCTAAAAAGCGCTATTACTCTTTCATCCTAAATGTTAAACTCCCTAATAAAATCCTGCGGAACAATATCAAAAAAAGTGGACTTGTCGCATCTAAACTGATCTCATGCTCAATTGATCCTGACGAACTCAATCATCAATTTGTTTCAAATCATGTGAGCAGTTCTCCTGTTAATTTGGATAATGATGAATCAGTAAGTGTTTCTCTAGATCAAACCCAGTTTAGCTTCCTAAGGACTAATATTCATGAAGTAGCTACGGTAATGGAAAGCATTAAATCTACTGCTGCTGGTGTAGATGGCCTAAGTCCTAAATTTGTAAAAATGTGCTCACCTGCGATCCTTCCTGCCCTTACACACATTTGCAACTCATGCTTCACAAGTTCCATTTTCCCTAGAGCTTGGAAATCTTCAAAGATAGTTCCTGTTCCTAAGGATACTAAGACACAATGTATGGAGTATCGCCCAATTAGTTTGCTACCATATATTTCTAAAATAGTGGAGAAAATAATGTACCTGCAAATCTCTAATTTTTTGATTTTGAATGAACTCTTACATGACAATCAGTCAGGGTTTCGTTCTGGACATAGTTGCACAACTACTTTACTTAAGGTAAGCAACGATATTTCGCGGGCTATTGACAAGAATGAATTGACTGTATTAGTATTCTTAGATTTTTCAAAGGCTTTTGATACGGTGGATCATTTGCTTCTCTGTCGTAAGCTTAGTAGATATTTTAAATTTTCATCTCAGCCAGCTGATTTGATTTTCAATGACTTGAGTTACAGATCACAGGCAGTTTACATGAACGGAACCTATTCCTCCTTTTTACCGATATCCTGTGGTGTGCGTCAAGGATAGATCTTTGGTCCCTTATTGTTCTCCATGTTTATCAATGATATATTTCGTCAAGTTAAGTTTTGTGATTTACATCTCTATGCAGATGATGTACAATTGTAATCTCCAATCGTATTGGTCTGATTGAGGATAACATATCTCGTGTTAATGAAGATCTTGAATCAATTCATTTATGGTCCTTGTCGAATAAATTGAAACTCAATCCAATTAAATCTAAAAGCATGATTATATATAGGGTAAAATTAAACACAGATGGATATTCACCTGTGACTATTAATAATACTATTATTCCTTTTGTCGACTCCGTTAAGAGTCTTGGGGTTATATTTAATAGCATATTCACCTGGGATGACCACATTAATTCTATTATCAGAAAAGTTTATGGTGGACTTCGTACACTGTGGACATCCAGCTATTTCACGCCAATGCCCACCAAATTACTTCTTGTTCATGCTCTACTAGTACCTGTAATAACCTATGGCTGTGAAATTTTTGGCAAACTAGACTATAATAATACAAGGAAACTTAGCATTGCTTTCAACTCTATAATCAGGTATGTACATGGCCTTCGTAGATACGATCATGTATCACCATATAGATGCTCAATCTTGGGGTCTGATTTGCTAACCTATTTGAACTTTCGTATGCTAGTTCTTTTGGTAAGAATTATAAAATATCATAAACCTAGATATATCTTTGAACTTCTTAACTTTTCTAGATCAAATATAACATTGCAACTAATTTTACCTAGGTCTCAATTCTTAATAACAAAGCGCCTGTTTTTCAGCCATGTCATTAAATCATGGAACAAGTTACCCTCTCAAATCAGAAGCTCTATACAGGCCGACACGCTATCCTCTATAAGTCGTAGTATATTTGAATTTCATACTTTAAGTAGTTAGTAATAAGTCTTAGCGTTCTATTTTTTATAGTATCATATCTTCTTCATCCTTCTTTTCTGTTTTTTCTTCTTCTATCTCTCTTATTATGAATTATACTGTTTATTTTAATGCTCTAACTCTATCTTGTACAAATTGGAAAGATCCTTAAATCTTAATTGTGCAATGTTTCATGAATAAATTTGAATTTGAATTTGAAATCTGACATTAAAGTACAACAAAAGATCAGAATCACCCCATAGTACTCGCACTGTCAGAAATCTATTCCATATATGTAGATCGAAAATTTTTGTTTTTTCAATTCTCTGATTACATCAATTTCAATTTTCTGAAAATAAAACAAAAATTAATTAATATAATAATAAAAAATTAATTAATTAATAATAAAACAAAAATTAATTAATATAAAAATAATTAATATGTACGGCATAGGTTTCGAGCTCGAATAGTGACCCCCTTTTTTTTATATTATTAGTAGAGAAGTGGCCCCTGTCTGGAAACTTCTGCACTTCTCCATTAAAAAGACTGAGAAAAAAAACTTTAGCACTTCTTTCAGGTTCCACTTCCTCGTCTCCTGATGTATTCAAATTTCATGTTTTGCTCATGAAAAATGTTTGCGCTCAAAGATCTTTTTCGATCGTAAAGATGTTGCAACTGATATTTTAGTTCTGCTTCTACCTTCCCCATGTTTTCATTTTCATCTTCCAGAACGGTAAGTTCGGGGAGATATTTACACATAGTACCTACCTAAAAATGGCAAATAAAGAATAAGATATAACATAAACTTATGTATTTTACTTACAATCTTATGTAGTATTGTATCTGTAGATACTAATCCTTTTAATCCTGTTTTGCTCTTAGCTTCTGTCTAAGTTATTCGACCTTCATACAGTAAGTTTTCGTGATGATCGATCACATGAAAGATCTCAAATCCCTTAAGGTGATTCTGTTAGCCAAGTTATTTTGCACAAATTAAGAGTATCTTACTTAACAAGCTTGACAAGTCTTGCAATAAACGTAACTTACGAAATCATAAATTAGAGTATACGGATTTTGATTCAATAAACTCCACTATCTTGTACTTTATTTTAAGCAAGTACTTGTTCATATGACGCGATAAAAATGACAACTTAACAACCTAGAACAGACATTAGCTGTGTTATTTTGTGTCCGCAGAACAGGGCAAAACAAAAGATACACAAAAGAACGCCTCATACATTTTCATAGAAGATTTATAAATGAATCGAACAGTACAAATAGTTCGCTTCAATCGACAGAACAATTTGTTCTCTCCAGTATATGGGAGTGCTAGAACAAGGTACATAAAAGAACACAGGTATTATGTACCTTTACACTTCGTTAACTACTTCTATGTATAGACAATAATGTGCACGTTACGTAGCTTTGAGCATCTTGAAACATCGATAGAGAACAGTTCTGTATCAAATCGTGGAGCAGCGTTATTTTTATTTGGCTTTAAGTGATTTTAATCAACTTTGTAATTCTTTGTACATCGATATGAAAAGCCATAAAGATCCTTCAAGTTGTTCAACTCCAAAATTAAAAGAGACAAAAAAATTGATCGACTAATAACTAAATCGCTAATGGTCTATGAGCGCCGATATTTAGCTTTAACGATAAATAAAGCCGCTGTCTGCTTTGTTGTGCGTATAATTTATATACACATTCTAGATATATAGGTACAACAAGTGGTTTGCTTACAAATTTAGGACGTGTAGCATTTTCTACAAGACTTTTAGCATAATTATACTTATTATTGGTCTAATTAGTATTCAATGGATTCTTTGTCTACCTCTAATCATTCCTTTTCTGGAGTCCCAGAAGGCAGACACTTCGGGCCGATACTTTTTGTTTTATTTATAAATTACCTACTCCAAGTTATCAAGAATATTTTTAGTAGGCGCATTACTGTGTTATACTTAGTTACCTTAAGCATATCGATAACTGGTATAAATTTGATGAAATGTTTTTAAATACATATTGGAAATTACAAAACGGCACGCATTAATCGCAACTCGAGAATATTTCTTTTACCTACCTTTTTGACGAGGAGATCCTTGATGTAGAAAGTATTACAGTATAGTATCTTGGTATGGTTTTTTATACCATTAATTTTCAGAGATATTTTATAATATAACTGTTGATATTGATACCATCTGGAGTCCACAGACTTTTTTCTCTTGTGTTTTCCTTCCTTGGAACGATCGCTTTACTTTGCATCTCTATTCTAATCGGCTTAAGGTGAAGATCCAATGATTGCGATGGGTGCGTTGACAAGCTCTGCTTTTGTTGCGCAAAATTTAAAAAAAAAATTCAACTTTTGTGTTCAACGCATTGCTCATTTGGTCAAGTTCTATATAAAATCTATATTTTAACTTACCTAACAACGCATTAGGGCACGCATCGCAATCATTGGGCTTTCGCCTTTAAACTCATCAATGAGATATTGAAAGAACAAAATTCTACTCACATTTTATTTAACATACATATTTCAACCTGAAATTATTTTCTTTAAATAAACCAGATAAAAGTTTCATTTTGGGAATTAATCAAAGTATATATGTACATATATTACAAAATCAACCAAAATTAGATATTTACAAAGAACTAAAGGATTTAAGAAAAATATCAATAAAGCTCATCACACTTTGTTCAACTAACCTAATCTCACTCATAAAAGATTTATTACCAGCCGAATGAACAAAATAAAAACATTTTACATTCTGCACGAATCCTTTGCCCTCATTTCTTTATTTGCTGCAGTTAATTACAAAATTCAGTCAGCATCCTCTAAAACTATTGAGAACTGAAAGCATGTTTTCCCAGGTGATATCAGTCAACAGTTTGTAGTCCATTATGGGCACAAGATTGGTAATAACCTATAAACCAATCTGCGGACCTGCTTTGAAATTTAATTGCCACCCAGGTAGCATCAGTAGTCTACGGAGTCAACCGCAAAGTAGCCGCTTTGGTTATGAATCGCCGAGAACATCTTCAGCACTCTGCCAGAGCAGCAATTAAGATAAGCCGGAACCGCTTTTACATACAATCGGAAGGCGACCGAAGCCTTCGATAATACAATCAGTATCAGGCATTAAAATGAGTTCAGCGAGTTGCACCAGAAAAAGACCTCCACGAGCTCAGTTCATGACAACAGTATCCCGACGAACAGGTGATTCAAAGTGGCGGTTACCTGTATAACAGACATACTCGTACATTCATTGACTTAGTTTAGTTACCTATTATCGGTGAGGAAATTCATTCCATAGAAATTCCAGAGTAAATACTTAAAAATACTTAAGACGCGACCCTTGGATTGGATTGCATCATTTAATTCCATTTCCATCGCATCGCATTGTCGGCATCATAAATTCATATGAGTTTCAGTGACCTTATCGCGTTTAGAGTGACTAAAAATGTGAGGAGGCACGCGCCTCAAGAAAGAAATGTCATCGACGAAAGGCGATCCTCGTCCTCGCGCTCTGAGTAATTAACGTCGCATAATTACGCCGCCCAACTCGGCGACGGAAGCATTTTTCTTACTTCCAGATTAATTTGAATATATGCGGGAGCTATTCGTTTGGTGGTCAGTTGAGAAAGGAAAAATTCCTTTGGCGGCAGCACTTCACAATTTTTGAAATTCCTCCATTTCTGGTGGATGCCGTGTCTGGAGATCTTTTGTGTCGAAATTAATTGCGGCTTGTTTCCAGATAAGCTGCGACCTAAGCGTCAAAATGCCAGCTGTAGAAGCTCGCAAAATTATTATTGGTGCTTGAATGAGTGACGAACTCTTGTTTACTTTTAATTGACCTGATAACGTACAGACATGCGAATTCACACAATGAAATAGTGCGTTTTAGTTCGTTGACATGAATTTGTTTTTGTATATGGTATATGAAGGTATATCATCAAATCATGCATCTACTTATGGCACTTAAACATTCGATTTATTGGAATCATTTAGAATAGAATAGAAAAGCGTTTATTAAAGTACGTCAGCTTGCGCTACGTTACAGCGTTAGGTAGGTACATCGACTAGGAAATATATGTATAATTGGAATTATCAATGGAGAACAAAATTGCTTACAAACTTAAAAAAAAAATGCAATGAACAGACTCATTGCGGCAGAAACAATATTAGTCCTAAAGATAATAATGATAGACAAATATTAGAGACCTTACAGTGAAATACGGTAACATAGAATAACTACAGGAAATATTATAGGCATTATATATAGAAAAATAAAGGTCCTTAGAAACTGTTCAGTGAAATGGAACAAACATGTGGGATGACCATAAGAACAAAAATGGATATCAAAATAAAAATTATAAAAATTAAATATTACACACAAAACATAAAGACTACAGCTAAAAACTATTGAACGAGTATAGAATAGAAGTAAAGATGTGGGCCAAAGCAACATCTTTAATTTTTCCAAACTTGTATGAAAATCATGATCCACAAAATTTGTAAGTTATTAATGACATTTTGTTTACTTATTTCACTTTGTGTTTATTTTATTTTAAAGGTATTTTTTTAGTTGAGAGTAACCAGATCACAATTTTTCGCCTTTTTATCGAGTTATAAATGATCCATCCGATTTCCAATACCTGCAAAATGACATGCAGAAACAGCTGGCTTAGTGCAATAAAAAACAAACTATCCTTAAACGTGAATAAATGCAAGTGCATGTCCTTCTCAAGAAAACAGACTACATTATACTGATATGGTATTATAAGTTGGGCATCGGCTCTGTCATGCACGTATCAGAAATCAATGATTTATGAGTACTCTTTGACAGCAAGCTTCTCTTTCACTCGCACATTAATCATATTACCAACAAAACTTTTAAAACCTTTGGGTTTGTCTTAAGGTGCGCTAGGCACCATCGCACATAACTATGAATAATAGCTTGGTTAGATCTATACTAGACTACGCTTCCCCAATCTGGAACCCTTTCTATATGACGTACAGAAACAAAATCGAGAGTATTCAACGCAGATTCACTAGGTACTGGCTTTTTAAATTTACGGGCTCATAACCCTTGGCCATAATAAATCATTTAAATATTTATTCTTCCTGCGGAAGGGAATCGAACCTACACTTGTTAGAATCGGTCAAAGATGAGGAATAGAAGAATTTTTAAGAGCTTTTATTTTTAACGATTCTAAATCAAATCATAAATACAAGAGGTAAGAGAAGCCGCCCGGCAAGCGGAAGTTCCCGGTTTCAAACCCCGGACGAAGCGGTTATTTTTTCCTCTTGTATTTATGATTTGATTTAGAATCGTTAAAAATAAAAGTTCTTAAAAATTCTTCTATTCTTCATTTAAATAATCTTTCCATTTTAAATTAAAGTGATCTGGTTCATCCTTATTTTTTCTGCTTCCTTCCTCCACTTTTTTATATATTCTACTTCCTTTGCTTTCATGCTTATTTGTTATTTTCTTTCTTTTCTTTTTTTTTAGGCGAATTTGTCTGTCTATATATTTCTTTTTTACTATTTTCGACACTCTCGTAGACCCACTTTTCGTCATCACAGCGAGCTGAAATTTGGCACACAGGTTCATGTCGCGTGACAATTGAATCTATCAAAATTTGAACCGGAAATTTCCATGGAAAACCCGGAAAATCGGGAAAAATCATTTGAAAATTTGGTACAAATTTGATTAGTGATAAATCCGTTTCAGGAAAAATGCAGAGTTTTCCGGAATTTCCGGAATTTTCCGTCTTTTCCGGAAAATTTTCCGGTAAAAAAGTTTTCTAAATTATGCAGGATCAAGTTGTCTATCAACTGGCATCATTACTTTCTCTTCGACAATGGTGAAAACTTGCAGACAAAATCAAGGAAAATTCATGTAAAACGCTTTTCCGGAGTTTTTCAGACCAAGGAAGCGTTTGAGCGTTTTGCAACCCAAGACAAAGTTCTAGAGCGAAATGAGTTGCATAAAGTT
Organism: Dioctria linearis; assembly: GCA_963930735.1. Lineage (NCBI taxonomy): Eukaryota > Metazoa > Arthropoda > Insecta > Diptera > Asilidae > Dioctria > Dioctria linearis. Next base: position 324,300,198 of record OZ005740.1, on the reverse strand, counting down.
GCTTTTGTGGAAAACTCCGTGGAAAACCCGGAAAAGCGGGAAAATCATCGGACAAATTTTCATCGACATGATTAGTGATAAATATGTTTCCGGAAAAATGCAGAATTTTCCAATTTTTCTGGAAAAATGCAGAATTTTCCATTTTTCTGGAAAATTTTCCGAAAATTTCCGGAATTTTCCGACTTTTCCATTTTCCGACAAAAAAGTTTTATAAGCTATGCGGAATCATTTTTTTCCGTCCTACTGGCATCAATACTTTCTCTTCAACAATCATGAAAACTTGCATGAAAAATCGAGGAAAATTCATGTAAATTTTTTAAAAATTTCATAGTAATAGGAAAAGTCTGTGGAAAACATGGAAAGCAGCACGTAATAACAATTTAGTTAACGTGAAAAAGGCAGAAAATAAAATAAGTAAAAAACGAGTTTTCAAACAAAACTGAGGTCAATCCGCATGAAAAAGTAGAAAATAAACTTTTCTTCACACACAGAGGTGGACTCAGATTTTATTCGCTGACAATCACCGATATATTTCAGTATGATCAATCAGAGGTAATAAGTGATTTGATTCATGAAGAGAAAGAATATTCAAGAGAAATGTCCCAATCAAAAAATCTGAGTCCACCTCTGTGTGTGAAGAAAAGTTTATTTTCTACTTTTTCATGCGGCTTGGCCTCAGTTTTGTTTGAAAACTCATTTTTTACTTATTTTATTATTATATACCTACCATAAATTATCTTTATTTCTTTATTTGTTATCTTATTTCTTATTTGTTGTTTCTATTATCTATTTTTGCTTAATATCAGATGTTGTTAGGTTTTTTAACAATTAAATTTTAAAAATTGATTTTTTGGTTTTGTTTTCTCAGCTTAGGTCTTCTATATAGTTTTATTTTGCTTTCGTTTTTATTATACTTTTCCTTTGAATTTTTACTTTTGTATTACTTACATATTAATTTGAGCTATTTTTATCTACATATTTTTTTTTGTGGTTCTTCCCTTCCTTTTTAGTTTTTAATTAAAGTTTTCATTTGTTTAACGGTATTAAGTAAGTGGATTTATCTGTTTAGTATCGCATCAACTTCTTAAATAAAAAAATCTCAAGTTGAAATTTTAATATGTTTTAGTAGATAATATAAGGTTGAAAATAAACCAATAAATAAAATTAAAAATACTACAGGATATTCAAGGATAACGGATATAATCCTTATCTGTAGTATCCCTTTTTACATATATTTTTGAGATGGCGTTTTACTAAGATAGCTTGAAATTCTAACTTTCATATTCATTCATGAATAGCAAACTTTGTATGAGTTTTTAAAGAAGACCAGAACAGAATTTTTTCGAAATTTTAAAATGCTATAACTTGCGAAATACGCAAGGTATAGTGAAATTTTTTTATTTATATATTTGTTTTCACAAACCCTCCACAAATTGGTGATGTTCATGTCACACATGTTGTGTGATTAAGGCCTTAGGTATCTTTTTGAAATCTTTTAAAAATGACACTATTTGTCGATTGTAATAAGTAAAGAAATTTGTTTCATTGTTTATGAAATTATGATTAATCTATTGAAAATAAAGAAAACAGTGGCTTTATGGTCCATGTCGAGATTTTAGAAAATATAACTTGAAATTCAATATCATCAAAAAAGGAGTTCTTAAGTGCTCAGGATACGACTTTATAGCCCTATTTTCCCTTTTTGACTTAGGACACATATGGAAAGATCCAAGCATTATCTATCTGATCATATTTAAATTATCATCATAGGGTGTAACATGGAGAGGTTACATGGTGATCTATGAAAACATACTCAAATATCTTTAAGTCCAGTTATCTCAGAAACTGTTAGAACAGTACAACCGGAAAGGCCAGCTGCGGAGGCAGGACTAAGGCTCGTTTCATTCTCGTCACTATCGCGCTAAAAGCAGTGGAGCTACAATTAAGTGGCAGTGGCTATTATTTTTCACACGAGAGCTTCTTTTGTGCTACAAGCGAGCTTGACTTGCTGTAATTTTTCATTTCAGAGCATTTTTTAAACCATTTAGTCTTTTTTATTCACATATAATGAAGAACTTGTATTCCAGATAGCGGTTCTATTTTATATTTCTATAATAAATTTGCTATGAATAAAAATTTACTTCCATGAAATTTATTACATGCCTTGCCGATAACCACTAAAGCATTCGACTTCGAAAGTGATTTCTAGAAAAGGGACACACCACAGTGTTGCCACAGGTGCAATTAAGTTGCCATAGAATTGTGGTCGCGTTACTGTATGAAAGCTCTAATTCCGAGCAATGTATATCTAAATGTAGCGCTTGTCTTAAGCGATTGTGGCCCGTGTGAAACGGGTCTAAAATGCTGTCGGCCAACAGAAAAGCCAAAACTAACAGCGCGCAGGAAAAAAAGAGTGGCCAAAGTTCACAGAAGAGTTCAAGCAGTACACGGTTGATGATTGGATAAAGGTAGAACACAATTTGCGTTTCTTTTTTCGATATTCACAACGCTAAAAATTTCAATGTGTTTTTATCCATTCTCAGAAGTTTGAATGAAAATGTTCATCCCTCTTCACAACATCTTTCTATTACACTCCACTATTTACTTTTATAAAATTAACAGCCAACCAATCAACTCTACTTTAATTATCTATGTAGATACTGTTTTGCTACATTCACTTCACTGTCTGAGCCAAGACACTCCTCCGGCGCTGAAAAGTGCTGTATTTATACTCTACAAATTATCCAGAACCTTCCCGAAGATTACATTCTAGAAACATCGATTCTCCGAACCTAAAGTTGTTTATGACCGTACTTCATAGATGTCGCTTATCCTTTTCTTTTGTACGTAACAGTACTAAATGATGTTATTTTGCTATACAAAAGGCGTCTTTACAGAACAACTGGAATGATGTGATATTTTGTTCAAAGATGGTGCGCCATGTCATACTGTGAAATTCCTAAAAAATGTCCGTTCCTTATAAAAATATCTGCACACTTCTCTGGGCTCCCAATTCATCTGAGCTTAATTCTATAGAAAACATTTGGAATGTCTTGAAAACTAAAGCGTATTAAAACCGTAATCCTACAAAAAAAAATTCTTGTAATGGCGGGTAGACAAAGTATTAGGTTTAAGCTTTTTTGTATTGTTAAATTTTATATCAGGAAATAGCAAATTAACATTCTTAACCAAATCGATTCGAATTTATTTTTGTTAAAAAAGAAAACATCCTGAAAACAAAGCATCAAAACTTTAAGTAAACTTTAATCTAATCTAATTACTCTTAATCAAAAAACAGGTAGGTACACAACCCAACAAAGCCATGTATTTGTCATCTACATAAAACATTGCACAAATACAATACAAAAGTATAGCCTCATCGAGCAGATCAAATTAAAATTATTATCATATGTTTGAAGCAGTTGGATTCGTACTAAAAAACAATTCCTGAAAAGAGAACATATCCAAAAATACCATGCTAAAATTGAGTTCTGAAAGAAAATCTAATTACAATTTTCCCAAAAAATAGGTAAAACAGCCAACAAAGGCATGTGTTGTCATGTAGCATACAGTGCATGGCATAAAAACAATCAGATCAAGCAGATCAATTTGCAATCATCATTACAAGTACCATCGAACGGGAATTTCTTCTCTACGTGATAGAGAGTACAGTTTTTGTAAATATAATTCAATTTAACACAACAGGTTGCTCTAAATTTCTTGTTGCTATGCATTTTTGTTCGTTTCTATGCAACTTTTATCGCTAGTATCGTAAAATCACAGATGCACTGCCAATTCTTGGTGTCGTGTGCAAGCAAAGGCTACAAAACCCACAAGCGGACTTGTCTCGATCTCTTTTTGCACTTGGCATTGTTTGGGGTAAGTTGACTTTTGGCTTGTTAGGGACTAACATTTATATCGGGTATCGACTGGTATACTAATTACTAATAATCATTAATTTCTGGTTTAGACGGAAATTAAAATATCTTACTCCGGGTCTTGACTGAAGATAAGATAACACTTTATGCCGGGTCTCGACAGACTTAAATAATATTATCTCGGGTCTCGACTGATATAATCATTTACTATCAAATCTTTTATTTCTGGTCTCGATGGAAATAAAGAATCTTACTTAGGGTCTCGACTGACTTAAAGAACATTATCTCGGATCTCGAATGAGATAATATTACTAACATTAACACTATATTTCTGGTCCCGACGGGAATAAAGAATTGTTCTAACCAATGATTAGAGCAAAGGGTCTTAACATTAGCTTAAAGCCAATTTCTCAAGTGCCAAGTTTTAGATCGGTGAGTACCAGCCACTTGCAACATTTTATTATTTATTCATATATCTATATTATAATATATTTACTCATATATATTTCTACATATTATGTACTTGTGTGCATATCTATCAAATCCATATTTATTATCACTTTCTTGACGATCTTATATAGCAACTTTCTGCCAATAAGTGTCTTTCAGTGTGATGCAAAATTCTCTGACCCAAAACTTCTATATTGAGTTTTATCCCAAAACAACTATTCTTGAAAGTCGTACCTTATGTACCTTATAAATCTGTGTCAATAAGTGTGTTTTATAGTGTGTGTGTATCTCTGACTTAATACTTAATCTGATCTCAGTATAATTAGTGGGAAAATTCCAAAAAATAAGTGTGCCAATTTCTTGAAAGTTAAAAGTAAGTGAATAGTGTTTGTTTTGATAAGAAAGTCGACCACTGATCTTGATCCAAATTCACAAGTGCATTCATTTCAGTTTCAATAAATTCAAATTTGCGTGTACATTCTAACAACGGACAGTACAGTCTTAAATTTTTTACCAACTTAAAAAAAAAAACCTAAGCTTATCATAGTGGTTATAATAATCTGGCCCCATACAGTGAACCTAGGTAACACAATTAATAACTTTTCGTAGCTTAAAATATAAATATTTTCCCCATTTTCATCCCACCTAATATGACCTTTAATAATATCTTTAAGACCCTTTTCCTTAATTGTCCTTGAAAAAAAAAACCTCTGACAGATTTAGTCTGATCGCCTCTATTCATTCCTTAGGTCTGCCTCCGTTTTCATCCTGAAAATTTATTGCTGTTATCTCCTTAAAATAAATAAAACTTCGAAAAGGGATAATTAAAAGCCAAAGAACGAAATTAATGGACCTCTGTGAAAAGTTCATTTGCTGGCATCTAATGTGTATAAAGAAAGAAGAAAAGGATTAAGCAACAGAGCGCAGGGAAACGAAGATCTGAAACACGACAAGGAGGACAATTTTAATTAATTCCCAACAGCCCCGGTATATACCGATGAATTTAATTTATGTACCAGTACCACTCCTGTTTAGTCCTTTTCATCAGTTTATCCTTTCCAAAAATACTTATCCGTTGCTCATTTGAGCTCATGCAGTAGGCGGCAGTGGTGGATTGGGATAGGAATAGGGATAGAGATAGCCCTTCCATCCATCGGTAACAATCCACCATTGTTTCACAGCTCTGAGATACAACCGCGGTTTATCGCGCCATTTTCCTTTTGACTTTAATTAAGCAGCACCAGCACGAGGATTTTGTTTTTTTTATTATTCCTGAAACCTTTCTATGGATATATATATATGTATGTGTGTATGTACATATCTCCAGGACATTTTCGGTCATTTTTTGATCTGATCGTCTTGATAAAATTCAGCGGCTCCTCAGCTTGCTTACAGTGTTTGTTTGATTCATCCAAAAGAGAAGCAATAAAGGAGAAGGAATTTTTATGACCCACCGCCATGTCGTCAATAAAAATTGCTTCTGTTCTTAAGGGTTAGAAAGGGTTTTACGTAATCGGTGGTCCCCTAATTTCAGATTAATTAACGTGGAAATTTACTAACTACCGAAGAACAGAGTGCTAATGACAGGAAACGTCCTTTTGAGCCATTTAGTCAGAAAATACGATATGATGAAAATATGGAAAATGGGTGGCAAATTATTAAAATTTACGAACTTGGTCATTACTTTGGAACGGTAGAATTTGTTTATTACTCAAACAAAAAAACTTATCAAGGACCTTAATAAACCTATCAAGGAAAGTATAAACGGCATAAATTCAAATTTTATTATAATAACCAGTTCAAGCGGATAAAGCCAATATCCTGAGAGTTACTCATGTCGGTCGTGATCAATAAAATTTTTATTAAAAGAGAGCAATAGAATGAGGATGATGATTTGTAAATTTAATAAGTTTTACGAAATCTGGAAATTTGAAATTCTTAGAATTTTAGGCTTCCGTACAGTTAACTGAATTTCCTGTCTTTCGATTAATTGTTAGATCAGAAGCTTTCATAAGAATAAATGGAGCAGCTGCAAAGGGACGCAGAAGTAGAAGCAAACTGCGACTAACTTGTTACTTTATTTGTATAAAATGACAACTAGAATTTGCGAGTCCGGTTCAAGGTACCAGCAACTCGGGAAACATCCTAGCGCAGAAATTTCTAAAGTGGCCGCCTTGTGATGTGTCACTCAACATCATTGGAAAGAAAACATTTATAAAATTAAATAAAAACAAAGCCCCATCTGGCATCACTGGATACATCACAAAATTTTCAGAGCAACAAGTACAATTTCATACGTACAATATACAAAAATGGTGAGTTTTCATCGTCTGACCTCAGACCTTAGATTATGTATATGTATAGCAAAAAAGATATGCTATGAGCATGATACAAAGATAAGACGGTATGGCCGATTCGATAGGAATTTCTTGTGTTTCTACGTCATGAGGTGACAATGTCATTTCCAGCGAATTTGTTTTGAGTTTTTCGTATTTTATTGACTGAAATACGTTTTGAATAAATAAAATATTCAACAAAATATTAGTTTCTTCGTTTTTTCTTCGGGAAAAGTAATTATGTGCTAGTGGAAAAGCAAGGAAATTTCCAAATAGAAAATTTTTGTCACTTTGATAAGGACGATTGAAATTGAGACGAACAAATTTGTGACAATTGTCACCAAATTAAGCAAGCAACCAATTGACAGATAACTCGGCCATTCTTTGTTAATCTTTGTATCATGGGCTATGAGGAAGAAAAACTTAAGCATTTTTCTTCGTGTAGTAGAGTCGCATTGATGTGTTGATGTGTTCGTTTCAGTCATGGCGGTAGTAAACTATGATATTTTTAAACCGGGCACATAATATAGCAATTGACACTTTATTAACTATTGAAGAAATTTACATAATAGAAGAATTCCCATTATATGTAGCAAAATTTTTAAATTAAACTTTAAATATATAAGTTCATAATTTATTGATAGGTTTTTGTATTTTGAAGAATTTTCCTAGTGCCCCATTTATTTTCTGATAATATTTCTTGTCGTTGCCTTTGTATGGCTGACATCATATAAATAACCCTAAACTTTCCGTCAACTAACAATTACAATTCAATTATAAACATACAATCCGGCATTGGAAAATGTTTATTGCCACGGCTGGCTATTTATTTTTATAACTATTTCACTTGTAATTTATTTAAAACACTATAATCTATTATTGAAACAATTAAACATGCCTGAAAAATGATTTCCTATGGCAATAACTCCACTACTCTCTGCAGCACAGCACAGCGCACTTCTTCACCATAATTAAAGACTCCGGAGTCTCGATTATATAAAATCTCTTACACAGATACTTCACTACTGTTCCTCACTATTATTGAGTATGTATAAGTATTTATAAATCACTTTTTATCGCTTTTTCAAGAAAAATCACTAAAAACCAGCGGACTATTTGTCGTAAATTCAAATAAATTTAGAAGTGTCACAAATGTCGAACTGACAACAAATAAATAACCCAGCCCTCTTGTCATGTCTTGTAATGCTTATCATACGTACATGAATTTTACACAGCATAACCTATCCTTTTTGCTATATAATCTAAGCCACAGATAGAAATGTCAATTTAGCCGATTTGTTATACTTTTAGTCACTGACATATAATAAGAATGGACTGAGCGTTCTTGTTTCAAAAATGGCACAAATATTGAACAGGCTGTGAAAACCCTTTATTTCGTACAATTGCACACCGATTTATAATTAATTATTATTTCTCGATTGGAAACACTAAGGATGTTATAAAATAGTATTGCATTAAATTAAAATTATTTAAAAAGTTAAACTTGTTTTAATTAACAACAAATTAATTTTTAATATTACTGAAAAATGTGCTCCTCTGCAGATTTGTGTTCAATTTTAATTGAGATTGTAAGAGATAGGCGTATGTAAACCATAAATTTGTCTGAATTTTTAAATCAATTCCAATTTTTTGTTTTTTTCATTTTTTCATTTCTTTTTCTTTGTTCTATTTTTCATTTGTTTTTCAAGTTACTCAATTTCGCTATTTGAGGCCTGTTGAAGAGTCAAAACCAAGACTTGAAACTTGTCACCAACAATAAAATTAGTTGTGTGATGAAATAACAAGTAAAAAAATTTTTTAGCTTTTGCAATATACCGGAGAATCAATAAAAATGCCTTCTTGAACAAATATATGAATTAAATAGGATGGCTCAGTCCATGATAGTCAACAGGGTCTTACACGAGCCTGTGTAAGTGCCAAACGCTGTCAGTGTCAATTCTACAGCTTGTGTAATCCCCGGGTTAGTCGACAGCCGATTATTAGTCGATTTTCTAACATTTTAGCAAAAAAAAAAATTTAGGAATGAATGAGCGACCAGCGTTTCCCCTTTTCCAGTTCTGAATTAACGACAACGAAATACGAATCAACTTGCTTTCTTGTTTTAGCTTAGCTTAAGCTTAGTGACAACTGTGCGAGTTAATTCAAAACGACTAAGTAGAAAAAAACGTGACCAAATTGATCTAAAATTCATCTAAAATAACAGGTCGTGATAAACTTGTGAGTTCATTTAGTACAAACAATGCCACTACGTCGAAAGAACACTGACATCTTCTGGACGTTGGACCAGTAAGCATATAGTGTAAAAAAGCTAGAATTGGTCTAAGACCAATTCTTATGATACCCTAGATAAATGCCCGTATGAAATTTCGTATGGTTACCCATCTGTGCAAATTTGAGTTTTGAAGTGGTTTTTCGCATATATTTCTAGAACGGTTGTCGGACAGAAAAAAAATATAACCAATTTTATAGGATTTTGTATTCTGAAGAAGTTTTTAGTACAATAAAACTGTCTAGAACTGATCGGTTTCACAGTATACGTAAAAACCTAAACTTTTATATGGCAACAACCAGAGCTGCGCAATACTTAAGTAAAAAAAGACTTAAGTACTAATTAAAGTACATTTTCGTTACTTAAGACTTATTACTCAATTCTTTTGAAATGCTCCTACTTAGTACTTGAATATAAGAATTAGCGTCTATTTATATTGCTGACTCTTTCGGTTTAGCACCAAGTACCAACAGAGAGAGAACTGAAAACAACAAATAAATTAGTGCATTCGTCGAAATACATGATTTTAAATTAATCATTTAGGGATATTATACTGCGATAAAAACTGTTTACCAAAGACAATATATTCAGAAGAAATTCTAAATGTTTTATTAAAATCACTTTTCGAGCTGCGTGCTCACTTTTTCAACTTCCCGCCAATGAGTTTTTCAATATTGGCACCGACATAAGAACTCTTTTTGACACAAGCAATTGTGCCCGCACGTGAAATATAAAAGTAAGCAGTCCATGTTATATACGTCAGTGGACATAACCAAGGGTAAGCTAGGAATGCCTCGCTCCCATATCAAATCAACGATGCCTCGACCTGATGTAGGGAAGGCCCCAGTTTTTTCTTAGAAAATTACTGGAAATTTTTTCCTTACAATTCTTATGCATTATTGGAGGCAATAATGTTTTCAAAAGGTATTTATTTATTAATATCTATTAACTGAACTCGATAAATTTCATTATATTACTGCCAACGTACAAAGATTCTAAAAAAGTACTTTTTATAGACTTAGTACTTAGTTACAAGTATTTTTCGTACATTTACTTACGCTGAAGTACTCAGGTCGTCGGTACTTGTATTTGTAATTAAGTACTTTTTCTTTGGTACTTGCCCAGCTCTGGCAACACCAAGAAGGGGTTGCCATATTTAGTCCATTTTTGAAATTTTATTTGCTATTACTATGAAATTATTATATCAAATATTTATTTTCAATGAATTTCTGTCTGCTGTAGACGAGAAATAATCCATCTTTTACTATGAAAGCACCAAATTTCAGCTCTCGACATCGACGCGTTCTCAGGGAGTGTCCAAATTATATAGTGGAAAACGAAATTTTTGTATGGCAACCCCACGAAGGAGTTGCCCGATTTACTTCATTTTCGAATTTAATTTTACTTTTTTTTTAAAGTCCGTATAAAAAATTTCAACTCTCAAAGTATACGCATTTTCGAGATATCGTACGCACAGACAGACAGACAGACAGACAGACGAACGGACGGACATGCAAAAATTAAAATAACTTTTAATATAATGCGTGGGTGTCCAAACCATTTTGCTATACCATCATTATTTCTGTCCGTTACAAACGGAATGCCAAAATTAGTACACCCTTATAGATTTCATCTAGGGTAAAAAAAGGGAAATCATAAGGAAAAAAATTCACAAGTTTTCTTCTTTGTGGCCACTGTACACAGCAAATGTCTGCCTGAAAGGATCGCTTAGGTACTTTGATCCTATCTCTCTTATGGGAATGAAACTATTAAAGAAAGAATACATAGGACAATTTTTGTGTACAATTAATTTTTTTTTCTGTGGGAGCTACTGTGTCAAGAAAAATTTGTCAAAATTTATCTGCAGATTTTTCTTCTAGATGAATTCTTTACTTATACTATCAGGCATCCGATTAGTACTTTTGGTTGGAATTATTAAATTCAATATAGAAAGAAAACACTTTTGTACACTACCCAGATTCACAATTATATCCAGAGATTCTCAACCCTTTAAGTAGATTTACAGGGAATTTTAAGAGCAAAATATCTTAGGCTTAAAATCAGAATTCTAGCTTGATTAATAATTTGTTTCCACAGGTGTATTCGGATTGGCGACTTGCGATCGATGTTCAGGTTTAAAATGTCCCAATAAATTTAACAGAAAATCTAGCCGAATTTAAGCAAATTTCAGCCGAAATTTAGCCGATGTTTTAATTAAATCTACCCGGATCAATAAAATAGAGTTGGCAACGCTGCCTGACCTATATGACGAATCACTGCTCTTCAAGGTGCTATGAGTTTTTATCGGTACGCTAGTGAAGTGTTTTTCAATCCACTCCTCGTTATTTTTAATTTAAGTAAAAAAATTGGAAAAGAAGACTTGGATATCCTTAGATATTCCTTAAAAACATTGCAGAGAATAGACCTGGAATCAGTTTGATTTTCTTATTAAAGCGACATGGAAAGAGTATTGAAATATTAGGAATTCCATATAGAAATGCCACGGAAGAAAAGTCTTGGAATTTCATGTGAAAATCATACGAAAAAACATAGAAATGTAATGGACTTCCACGTTCAATTCTAAATCTGCCGGAAGCACGGAATTCCATGCAAAATGCTTAATGGTTGTCATTCCGTTTGTAACGCATAGATACAATGATGGTAAAGTGGAATGGAATGGACACCCTCGCATTATATTAAAAGTTATTTTGATTTTTGCGTGTCCGTTTGCCCGTTTTCACAAAAACTCGAGAAGGCGTTTGATTAGAAATTTGAAATTTTGCACATAGCCTCTTTAAAAAAATGGTATATTTAAGTTCAAAAATGAGACAAAACGGGTGACTTCGTCGTAGGGTTGCCATACACGTTCACTATACACCCGAATATTTGAACACTGCCTGAGAACGCGTGGACGCAACGTAGAGAGCTGAAATTTCAAAAGAATTGACTAAATTGGACGACCCTTTTTGGTGATACCTAATAAAATATTTGTTTTTTACTATAAATTTGGATACTCTCAGAAAAGAAACAAAGTGTAACAAAATTCCTTTTCATGACTAATAAAGTGCGATTGATTGCTGTCCGTCGTGTTAATAACCAACTATTTAACATTAAAAAAAAAAAAAAATTCTGGCAAAAATATAAGTAAATTGACATTATCAGTTCCTCTTATAATACCAGTTTCAATTGTTTTTATTTTTCCCAGTTTTCAGATATCGCAAAAGTATCCGCAATAAAGATATTGCTGAGAACTAGCCGAGAAAATTTTTAAAAATTTTCATGCACATATCCTATTTAAAAAATAAATGATTGTCAGAAACTCTTCCTAATTGTTCAAATACGTTAATAACAAAGGATATGGGATGCAGAGGTGGGCAATACTTAAATAAAAAAGACTGAATTACTACCTAAAGCGCATTTTCGTTACTTAGGAGGAATCAGTAGTCAGCAAAAGTTTCAATTTAAGTACCAGCAAGCCTGTCGGCAATAAAATTTACTATACGAAGGTACGTGTCCTGAAAATGGGAAAATCCACATAAAATTAGCCTAGACTTAGACCACAAACAACAATAGAGACATCTAGCGTAAAAGACAGAAACTCAATATGCGACAAAATTATACAATTTAAGACGAAAATGAAGATTTGCAGTTCAAATAAATTGAAAATTTGTAACGAGAACTAACTCTCCTAAATTTTTTTTGCACATAGTTGTTAAATATACTATTTTGCTTTGTATATTAATAACTTTCAACTAAATATTGCAATTTCTCGTCGGTGAAATATGGGGGGGGGGGAACAAGTACTCTTAGATTCAAATAATTAAAAGCAGCGCGACTAAAAAGAAAAAACCTCGACGTTATTTACTAGATCTAGGCTTTATCTTTCTAAAATAGTCACAATCTAAAGAAATGAGAAAACCTATTAACAGGAATTTGATTTAAAAAACTTCAATTTTTACCAGTTTCCGAGCTAATATCGCCATTTCAATATATTGTTTTTAATTTTTGCCGACGTTATTTACTAGACTTCTTCGTTACCTTTAATTTAATCATTTTTCTGTTACAAATAATAGATATGACAGAAATTCGCATTGAAAAATGTACGAAACTTGTAAATCTTGGTACTGACTCCTCTTAAGACCTATGTACTTAATAACTTCTTTTGAGATGCCCTGCTTAGTACTTGAACATTAGTACTTGCTTCTATTTCCTTGTACTTAAGATTTAGTAGTACCGAGATTTTTACTTAAGTATTTCTGAGTCTATTAAGTAGCTACTTATAAAAAAATATCTAAAACAAGCAAGCTCTTTTTTTCTTGAGTTTTAAAGCATGCAAAAAACTGTCAAAGCATGTACTGGGTTAAGCTTTTTTAACCTGATTGCGAATTTGAGATGCGACGATAGATGACACGAGGAATCACTAATAAAACAAACTTCTAGATTTGACTTGCTTTATTGAAGAATTTATGCGGATGATATAAGCGTACGACGACTAGAATGCAAGTATCTGACAATGATTTTACATGTTATATGGATTTGATTATAGCAAATTTGTGGGATAACAATGAAAATGATAACTTGAAATGAGCAATTTTAAAGGTGTAACTATGTAATATGGATTTTGACTTTAAAACTATTTTAATTTAATTGATTTTAAACATTTAGTTAGATTAAAGCAATTTAAGAATTACAATTTTATAAGTTAATATTGTGGCTGAACAGAATGTGCCGCAACCGCACATCAAGGCAGAGCCCAAGACAAACTAATAACATACAAACAAGTCTGGGCAAGTAGAACAAAAACCAGTAACGTCTCGCTCGAATATAAAATCGACGATGCCTCGACTTGATGACATAACCACTGACATGTATAATATGGACTGACTGCGTTCATAGAAATACACTGCAGAAAGTGGGCTCACTTCTACATATATTGCAGACTTTCGGTCTATGCACAACAGAGAATATAAAATCGACAATGCCTCGACTTGATAACGTAACCAAGAGTAAGATAGCAACGCTTCGCTGCAATATAAAATCAACTATGCCTCGGCCTGATGTAGGGTAGGCCTCGATTTTTATACCCTAGATGAAATCTATAGGGGTATACATACTAAGTTTGTCATTCCGTTTGTAACACCTCGAAATAATGATGGTAGAGCAAAATGAATTGGACACCCACGCATAATATTAAAAGTTATTTTGATTTTTGCATGTCCGTCCGTCCGTCTGTCTGTGCGCACGATAACTTGAGAACGCGTATAGTTAGAGAGCTGAAATTTTGTACACGAAATTTAAAAAAAAACGTAAAATTAAGTTCGAAAATGAGACAAATCGGGCAACTGCTTCGTGGGGTTGCCATACAAAACTTTCGTTTTTCACTATATATTTGGACACTGCCTGAGAACGCATCAATATAGAGAGCTGGTACATTATGTTTTCATACTAATAGCAAATAAAATTTCAAAAATGGACTAAATCGGGCAACCCTTTCTTGGTGTTGCCATATAAACATTTTGGTTTTTTACATATACTTTGAAAACGATCAGTCCTAGACATTTTCATTGTACTAAAGACTTCTTCAGAATAAGAAATCCTATAAAATTGGTTATAATCATTTTTTCTGTCCGACGAGCCGTTCTAGAAATATATGCGAGAAACCAATGCAAAAAATCAAAATTGCTCAAATGGGTGACCATACGAAATTTCATACGTGCATTCATCTAGGGTATCATAAGAATTGGTCTAAGACCAATTCTAGCTTTTTCACTTGTTTGTTAGAACTTTACTGGAAATTTTGTTTGCCCTTAGAATTTTTATGCAACGTTTTCAGAAGGTATTTATTTATTAGTATCTATTAACTAAGCTCTATAAACTTCATTATATTACTGCCAACGTGCAAGTATTCGAAAAAAGTACTTTAAAAAGCACTCAGTGCTTTTTATAAACTTAGTACTTAGTTACAAGTACTTTTCATACATAAGATACTTGTACTTGTACTTAAGCACTTTTTCTTTGGTACTTGCCCAGCTCTGATGGGATGGGACATTTTAATCGGAGAGAATGAGGCTGTGTAAAATTATTAGATTGAAAAAATGAATCCATATTGTAATCGAGCAAATATTTAGAATAAAACTAGTGCATTTAGCTTGAATGCGGGAGGAAGATTAAGTTAAAATAAATTGGACATGACATTCCTACAAGACTTAGATACATTCTCCTTGTTCTTAAATGATTCTAAAATAAATTGTTTTTTTTTTTGTATTTCGGAAAAATAACCATAAATTCCTTCATTGCTAGTTTTCTAGTTTTTACTGTTCATGGTTAAAAACAGTCGATTTAATTTTTTCACTTACTTTTCTAAGTAAAAGATAATTTGCTGGCAAGAAACGATAAATTCCAAATAATTTATCGGTAAAGTGAATAACTGAAATTAATGAAACGAAACCCGGTGCTCTGTGGGAAAAAATACTTTGACGTAGATAATGTCAGATTAAGTTATGTAAGCAATTAATCAGTGGACGCATTTTGGGTCCCTAGAAGCTCAACTTCGCGCAGGTCAGCGGCTAAGTAGCATATCTTAATGATTTGGAGTTGGACACATATGGACAAGCAACCACACTGTGATTAACTAGAAATCATCAGATTCAAATTTTTTTCCCGTCATAAGCTGGCCATTGATAGTCGTCAAACACCAGTAGCTAATGGAAATGCCGATCGTGTCCAATGAATAGGTAATACCTGCCGACTAATTAATATTCTGCGCTCTGTGGCTTCTGTTGTTTTCCTTTATAAACCACTACACGGCAGGCGACTTTAATTGAAGCATATGTGCACAGCCAGCATAGCACAACTTCATAGACTTCTAATATAGAAGAACAGGTTCCAGGTGATCGCCCTCCATTGCATCATCACACATTAAAATGACGAAGGATGGTGCTTAGTAGATCGATCATACCCGGAGATTTCTACCAATGGAGAGCGTACTACTTGCGAGGAACCGCAAAAGTGTTTCTTATGCTCTCCGGGCACTTCGATGCCCGCAGGCGGATCGATTAACAATTTCAAAGCAGTTGCCAACTATAGCCGCCTGGTTGGTGGTAGTTTGGTTATAATGTTTCATGGAATGTTGTCTTTGCACAAACATAAGATCAGCGAACATCAGTGCGCTATTAACGTTCGCTAAACGCGAATACAAGTAAAAACGACTTGAAAGCGATTTTACCGACAACAAATCAAAAAGCGGTGCGAAATCGTTGCAATGATGAGAAAAAGCTTGAGATCATTCTGCGCGATCGCAGAGTCGGTAGGTCGTGCGATGCCAGCAGCAGCAGCGCGGTGTTGTTTGTCTCAGGAAATGCTGGAATCATGTCCTGCCGATTCTTGTGAAGAAAATTCTACGAAGAGCAAGAGATGAACGGATGGGATAAGCGCAGTAGCCATGAATAGAAACTCGACAGTAACGCGAATTAGATTGAAACAACAAAATGGTGATATTCGCAACCAGCGATAGAGATCAACGGATGAATTAATAAAAATGGCCGACAGAAAGTCAGTTTTGGCTTAAAGACTTGCACAGATCTTTTCTTTCTCTGTAATAGTTTCTACTATACTTAATTACATATATTAGTTATTTCAAAAGATATAAATAATCCATAATCAATCCTCCGTTCTTATTGAACACATTTTGTGTATCGATCGCTCGCTCTTATTTCGCAACTTAAGATATACCGAGGAATGCAAAGAATTTGAGGGTGCAGTTCCCACGGTTTTGGATTTTTTATTTGCAGGAAGATCAAACTTGGAAGTTCCCTTTTGTTGTATTGTGTGCAAACGAGATTCGCAAGAAATTGGTTCGGTCACTTTCGTTGTTGTAACAGGCCTTTTTTTTTATAGATGATACATTTCGCAACGATGATTTGTGTGAGAAATGTTAAGATTGAAACTTAATTTTTTTCCTGTAAACGATATTAAAATAATTATGACCCTAACTATAATGGAATTAGAATTTGCAGTCGTATCCCAAATAAAATGTCAAATGCTAATTTTCATTTTACATTAAGTTGGTAAAAGTCTTGTCTGTGCTTGACTAATCCATGAGGGCTGTTTGACAAAGCAGTGATTTTAAACTGAAAGATATTTTTAATTTTTGGCAAGTTTGGATTTTTTTTACATAGAAATTCCTTAAATCTTCCAAAAAATACGATTTCTAGAGCTCTGCAAAAAATATACGTTTGTTTTAGCTATGACTTCCTGGTTTGATACAATTTCTTTCCAACCGAGCCATTTCTTCATGTTTGGAAAAGATAAAATCGCAATGGACCAAATTTGAAGAATAGGGGAATGTGGGAGCATTTTGGACATGGTATTTGCAAACATATTAGCTGGATGAATTTTCATTTTTTTGTTTTCCAAATGGAGCCGCTCTTACATATCAATTCAGGATAAAATGGATTCAACAATAATACATACATAATACTTGTCTGTGGTCGTTTTCTCTATTTCAGGTAATCTATGAAAATTATGTCATACGAATCCCAGAAAATTGTGCCCATGATCTTTCCGGTCGATGAAATCGTTTTTGCTTTAACTTCGAACAAACGTGGCCTGCCAGTAGTTTTCTCATACCCTAATGCTTATACAGGATATGAAAAACACATACGTCGAATATGTTACCACTTTTAAGGCACTTTCACATCGAAACCGAAAACCGATAAGTTCTACACTGAAAATTGGCTTTTGCTTTCACATCAAAAACCGAAAAAAAAATGTTCGTTAAAAGTAACATTTAACGTTGTATGATGAGAGCTCATACGAAAAGCGTTTTTTAATTTTATTTCGAAATCCCTATCCATATTATAATAATATAATAAATAATAAAATAAAATAATATAATTTTCAATGTAAACACAAAAGTGAGCTTAAGTACGACCGAAAAAATGTTTCGTCCCGAAACGTTCCACATGTGGAAACCGAAAAGAAATTGACAGATGCAACCGAAATTTCGTTTTTTGGCCGAAAAAAAGATAAAAGTTGTGTTTTTCTTAAAAATCTTAGATAAATATACTATTTTATTAGTAAAATTATTAGTTTATCCTATTTCCCATGATTTTATTAATCATTGGAGAAAAAATCTTATTTTAAAGTGGAATAAATTGAGTTTTCGGTTTACATTTTTCGGTTTTCGGTTTTGATGTGAAAGTGTCTGTACTATCTCATGAATCTTCACTCAAATAAATAAAAAATTTCTATAAAATCATCAAAATGCTACATATTGTTTTAAATTTCTCCAATTTCTCGTTAAAAAATAAAGAGAAAAAAGAAAACTCATTTATTGTTGGCAAATTCTACGTTAATTTGCATAAAATTAACCAACTATGCTTTCCCTCTTCGCATTAATTGCAGACATTTTGTCTACAAATTTTCAAATAATATTAATAAATAACATATCAAATAATTTGAAAAATACCGCTCGACAAAAACTCACAGGTTCAATATATTTACTTCTTTAAAATTCAAGAACAAAATACCCGTGAGAAATTATTGGTTACCATGTACTCATGACACAAAGAAACAAGGTATGGCCGAGTTTTCTGTCAATTGGGTGCTTACGTCATAGGATGACAAAAGTCATTCAGTCGTGCGATCTGTCATTGTCTCAAGTTTTGATTATTTATTTGAGAAAGCTAAAATTTCATATTATTTCACAACAGTCTGTGATATATATAATAAAATTAAAAAGTGTGAATATAGAGTACCGAATTGCTTAAGGGAGCACTGCTGATATGATAATTTGTTGTAATGTATTCTCAAAAAACGGTCAGCAATCGGATAACTTCTTACAGCGAATTCTTTTTTAAAATTTTTTTAAAAATTTTATAAAGTTTTAAACATCCAAACGCAACCAAGCAATCTTTTTTCTGTTCACTGACAGATACAAATATTTTAATATTTTACAAAATAATTGACATGCTTTTTGACAAATGACTTTTGTGTCCACATGACGTAGTAACACAAAAAGTTCCTCTCGAATCGGCCATACCTTCTTTTCTTTGTATCATGCCATGTACTTATACAACTATGACAGAAAACCAATTTACACTTTTGCGGAATCGGAACAGGGTGGTGTACACAAAATTTTATGTACACGCGTAAACGAGAAGTTTTTAGGGAAGGAAGGAACTTTCTGCCTTTATGCTGAGAGGTGCCAGCTCAATAATATTGCACCGCGTAGTTCCTTATATGAGTACCGAAATTAATTGTGTGCGTGTTCCATTAAGTCACAGATTTTGATATAATCAATAATACGAAGTAGATTTCTGGTCTAACAGACTGAAATTTATTGAAAATAATTTCAATAAATTTACAAAATGTAGCGATCAGAGAGGTCTCATCAGTATGGTTATCTCTGATCGCCTACCATAGAAGTTCAATGATGGAGGTCACACCAATTGCCTATATAAATACTTTTTATAAAAAGTAAGTGTGAATTATATGATGGCAAGATTTCTCATTGCACTTTTCAAATTGGGTAATTGTTCCCCCCTTTTTGCCTGGCGGCACATGGATAAACCAAGTAGAAATTATACGAAGTAGATTTCTCGTCTAACAGACTGAATCAATAACTGTATCACAAATTCACAACACGTAGTGATAATTAAATTATTATATTATCATCTTCTCAAATCGCAGGTAAACATCTGTACAGACGTCCGATCAGAGATTTCAGAAATTTCGCAATTTCAAAATGGCCGAAACTAATTTGCTTGCAGTTGTATTGGTATGCTCCCCGTGCTCCCGATCGAAACTTGGTAGCACGGAATTTTTCCTATCCCCGAGTACTTCCCACCCGTAAAAATTGCCTAAAAACTTCCGCGTGCGGGCTATGGCATAGTTGCGGAATCTCGACCCTGGCCTTAGAATACTAAATGTTAGGTCTGTTTAATGAAGTCGAAAAAAATGTAGAGCAGAGCAGGACAGTTCACCATAGGTTAACTGTCATATTAAAAATAGAGCAAAAAGGAGCAGAAAGATCATGAAATACACTTTTCTGAACAAAAAACACAATTTCTTAAATTAATGGAAGGTTATTGTACAGAACCCTTTTTTCACACTCAAAAACACAATTATTCCAAGAGAATAGTCAAGAAATTTTTTTTTTCCACAAAAAAATGCACTTACATATTTGAATTTTTGTTAGAACTGCTAACACAATTTACAATAGTCAAATGTGTGTTCTAAGAGCAGAAAATTGTACTCTAGATCAAACTCATGAAACACAGTTTGGTTCACATTAGAATACTTTAGAACAACGCTTTGAATTCATGATATACGGTTTTCTGCTCTTTTCTGCTCTAGAGCAACCTAGAGCAGCTCATTAAACAGACATATAATAAACAGCAATGTATGAAACGTGTATAATTCGTGTAACATAACCATGATCGAAATTTTTCAAGAGCAGAACATTATACATATGAGTAAGTGAGAAGTCGGGGGAGCTCTATTGTCAAAACTGGAGCTTCATTGTCAAATTTGTTTATATTTTTGAAGGAGTTTAAGGGGAATATAGCGGTCAAATATTTTTTCTGTTCAATTTGTTTCAGTTTATGATAAGTTTCTGCAATACTCACAAAAATAAAAATTTGTTCTTGTTCAATTAATTGAAATTATTGCAGCAAATGAAAGCTATTTTTAATAGTTTAAAAATTACTTGTACACCTCTTCGGATTTATCGTTTATGTAAACCTGTGCTAATCTCGCAACCACAAATACAAGGACCACTAACTTATTAAAAATTTATTACGCAAAATCTGCCTTATCACCATTCCTGTTGCTATATATTCCAAAATCCTAGCATAAAATTATATAGAAAATCTGCATTTTTCGGAGCAAACAGCAACTACGTTTGGGAAATCTGAAATGAAAAATTCGAGAAGGATTTCTACGAGATTATTTTACAAACTTTTGGTACTATAGAAAATGTCTTTTTTGCGCAAATGGCATTCTAGACTCTACTGCGAAAAGAAATAGTTTTGTGCATCTTTTAAAATTGATACACGGTGATAAAGCAAACGCAAACGCATTCAAACATGAAGTGAAGTGAAATTTAGGTTAGGTTAGGTAAGACGGGTGCCGCTAGAAATGTCTAGCCTGCTTCACTTAGACCTTAGACCTCCAGTGGGTCCATTATGCACCTTTCCCTCATGAGATAACCTTTAAAACCGCCCTAGATCCATCCTGCTTGCGTTAGGAATCTCAGGATATGTCTGAACTCTTTGCTTTGCAGCAATTGTTATTGGTTAGAATTAAATTCTTTACTTCCCAACATTTGTACAATACATATAAACTTGTGTATTTCTCCATATTCCTTTCTTATGGGCTGTTCTGTTTCCTGAACAGTTAAACTTTGAATTTAATGTTTTCCACTACCACCCAAGTCAACGCTATTCTTCTGACACTACAGATGAAGATATTATCTTAGTTTTCTCGTCTCAGGTATGTTCCTTGCCACCATCAGCAAGATAATCGAAGTTCGAGAACTCCACAGTTGCATTACTGGATGTACTGAATTAATTCTGTAACCAGTACGCAGTAGCCTTCTACTTGAAAGTCAAACTGTTTCAAACTCAATTCGAGCATTAACAATGGGGACTGCATTAAAAAGACGCCAAAATTCAAAAACCCTCCCTCACTGAGGCCTTATTTTAACACAACCTACGACATTTAAGACAATGCTTCAACTTCTGCCTATTGATATCGTTTCTAAATGAATAGCTACAAGAAAGAACTGAAAAGTCAGTTCATTGGGAACCCTTCTATTATGCATACGGCAGTATGTATACTGGGCCATCAGTATATGAAAACTGGAAACTATTATCACGTGTCTGTCGATTATTCTGTTCTAATAAAAGAAACTTTGATAATCGATTTTCTACCTTAATTGGAAGAATGAGAAGATAATCAAGAGGTCACCTAGAATGAACTCTGAATTTTCACAGGTAGCCCTACAATTAATGAGGGAACGGATATAGGTACATAGGATGTTTTCAGAATTCAATATAATAATGGTATTTGGTTATTTTTTGAAGAAGATAGAAAAATCCAATAGCGAACTGTGTCTCTTCAAATAATGTTTGCAATCTAACCTCAAACCAAACCCATCAATCTCTCCTCATTTTTACTTAAGTCCATGGAAAAAATCCTAGAACTACACATTCGAAGTGATATTTCGATTAGATCACCAGTTCATTCTAAGCAGTTTGCTTATCAAACTGGTAAGTCTAGCGAGACTGCCATCCACACATTAGTCAAAAACCTCGAAAAGCTCTCGAAGCCGCTGAGGATAAGAGCTTTGAGCTGTCAACGGTTAACTGAATAGACTGCTTAGAAGCAGGAGGATAACCACAACAGCTCTATGCAACTGTTCAATCACGATCACTGCAGCTAAAGGCTGCACACAGGGGGGAGCTCTCTCTTTACTCTTGTGTGGCAATCGTGATTGATGATCTCCTATTAAATGCATGCATTTAAAGAGCCATAAATGGCTCAACCATTATTATCTTCTTGGGCAGTTAAACTGCCCTCAAGAAGAGTCTCTCAGGGATAATCTGGGAGTGTCTACAAATCCTCTCAAATCTATGAAGGAGAAATAAAGCTATCCTTATGTGGATTCCTGGACATGAGTGCCATAAAGACAATGAAATTGCTGTAAATAGGTAAATAGCTGGGAGCACAAACAAGAAACCGGAAAGACTACAAGGAATTTGTGAGGCAAAAAAAAGGTTAATCAACACTTCTGGTGGAAAAACTAAAGAACTCCTACTCCTCAGGAGAACAGTTCTCAAAATGATTACATAGCTCTTATTGTTATTATTATTATTATTATTATAGACGTATCACCTAAGCAAGATATGTTTGGCTGAGAATTCATCCTGCCGCTTCCATGAGGATGCTCATGAAACTTCGGTGTACCTACTATGCAACTGAGATGCATTGGCCAGGCGGAGATTACTCCACCTCGAAAATGCTTTTCATCGACCAAACTACATGCATGTGGAACCTCAATCCTGGAATGGTTCTGGACTTTATTAACAGGTTAATTCGAGCATTGAATGCGAGGCTAACGCCTGCACACCCCTCCACAAATCTAATCTAATCTAATCCCAAGAGCAATAATTCAACCCGTGTAAAAAGCCTTAATGTTACCTAACTACTTTTGGGAAGACACAATAGATCAACTCTAGTCGCAGTGTCCGCTCTGGCCTAGTCGCTCCTACGCTTAACCTAACCTACAGAAGGTCTTACGACTGTACGAATGCGAAGCTGTAACAATACGACATTCTGGTTACTGTCACTGAGGTGGCTATTAAAGCGCCGAAGTCTTTCATAACTAACTGGCTGCTGAGTTCCCCTTCATAGTTGCTAGAAGAAGGGTCAATGTAATGCATTAAATTATTGGTTCCTTTGTGAATTAGATGAAGCTGGGAGCAAAGAAATCAATAAACTTATCAGGGTCATAAATAGCTGCGGGTGGCTTTAATTTAATTATTGACGCCACATGATGACCATTAGAGCGAACTATCGCAAGATCTATATAAGTTTAACTGGTTGTTGGACCGCGATGGCTGCCATTCTAATCTAGCTCTAACCTTAGTTATTATAAAATTCTCAGACTTGATTCGCATATCTTGAGTGATGAAATGAAGAAATGAATTTTGCAAGTAAACGGAAAATGGATTACATGGGATACAGGCTACTAAACACATATATTTTGTGTCATCTTCAAAATATGCAGTTAAATGTTGAAATAATATTTTCACATTTCTCAATCTAAAGTTAATTAAACCGAAATATCAGGTAACTGCATCAACTTATCTTTGAGTGTCTTTTGTTAAATGAGTTCAAAATCCATCGTAATAAATGTCATACGCTAAAGAGAACAACATCTACATCGCTTCCAATGATGTATTTATGTTTTCCGAATTACGTTTCCTTGTTAACAAATGGTGATAAAACTACTTTTCCTATATTTACTTCTTAAAAACAGTCTAGAGAAAGTCTCCTTTTAAACGTTTTTTTCTTTTGCTATAATCATTTTAGAGATATGATTTCGTACTCAATTTGGGGATAACAAAAAATTCCAAGAGAAAATTAGAAATTAAAAAAGGCACTTTTCACTATTACAGTGCTACCCTTTTCCAGAATTAGACTTGCTAAAAAAAATTAATTAAAATTAAATGCGTCCATGACACAAATTTAATTAAAATGTCAAATACAAAAAAAAAAAAACAAAAAAAGATAAAATCCCTCAAAACATACTTATGTAGAATACACATGAAACCATGCACGCACATCTATTTCAAAAGTTTAAGTAGACTTTGTCCTCTTCTTATTGCCATGCAACTGGCTGAAGTGATGCTGTGAGGATTTTAATAAAATCCAAAACAGGATCATAAAAGGATCCTAAACGACCCATTGTCCTTTACAGTTCTGACTGTCGTGACGGTGGCCCTCTTCGTCTGCAGATAGCATCACCATGAGGTCATTCTTGCTGGCCTTTTATTATATCAAATAAAAAGGTCAAATCCCAAGCTCAAAAGCGAAAGACGACATTCACGATTACTTTTGATTTAATGCTTGAATCGAATACTTTTTACTTTGTGTAGGTTTTTTTTTATCAGCAGGAATAGATCTTAGGTTCTATGAAATTAAAAGACAGAAACTGTAAAAGGACGCCTGCAATCGAACTCCTCCTAATAATTTGCATTGAGACAACAATTATAAAAAAGAATAAAAAACAAAATATTTAAAACGTGAAGCATCCAGCGAATGGGTTAAAATATTTCCCCGTTGAGAAATCGCAAAACTTTGCATTTAAATTAAAAGTATTTGCTCCAATTCCTCCCTTTCCATCGAGGCTTCTAAACTATGCTGAATTGTTTATTAAAAGTTCAAACAACCCTGATTACGCGGCACTTCTACTGACTCTCATGGACCCTCGTCTATTTACTTTTTTAATAAAACAGGTGCATCATCTCGAGATCATCTCAGCGTACGACACCACACATCCACCCCTCTTTCAATATTTAATTTTGGCACTTGAGTGTAATGATCCAAGCGCTTATTGTTTGTAATCTTCGCCCAGAAAACACAACCCTCCAGGGTCGATTACACACTCATGAATCTCTGATAGATCTCGGAAGTCATCATCACCCTCCTCGTCCTTACTTACGAGTATGACCAGGAAACGTTGTTATAAGCAAGCAGCTCAAGTTGGGAACACAGCTATAGTATTATATATGTATATAGGAGCTGTGGACCTGGACGGTGTTGCAAATTTAATAAATTCGAACCTAGCCAGGATTGAAGGAAAAACGAGGGGGAAGAACCCTCAAGAGTGCCAGCTAGCACCCCAACATTTTGCCAGCCAAAATTCATAGACAAATCGTTTAATTTGTCGTTTATTAGTTTTTCATCTCTAGTATTACTGCATCCGGGCGGGGGTGGGTGCGTTGTCGGGACACTATTAAGGCGAAGGGAGAGTGATTTTATTAGTTCCGTATGGTCCATTGTCAGCGGTGGCTTTATTGCTTTTCATTATTGTTTGATAAAATATATGAGGAATAGGTCACCTATGAATGCATGATGCCATGACTTTTAAAGATTTTGTTGCTCGTGTTATGGTGTATGAAAAATGAGGGTGTAATAAAAATATGTTTACAGTACTGCATATTAATTTTTTATAGAAGATACTTACTACATACATATCTGATGCACCTGGCTTCGAGAAGATCAATATACACAATGATGTAATTAAATTTAGAACAATTGGCTTAAAGCTATTGATGAACGTGCTGTTTAATACACAACATACTATAATTCAAGTTCCTTAAATAGCTCATTGGTTCAAGCCACAGTGGCGAGCACCTACCAACTTCTGAGGTAAGTATTATAATCATAGAGGCTAACCATTCCTCTTGAATTACTTCGATACGCATGATTCTCCTGCACCACCATCTGGCAATGCGCAGGACCAATGGGGTTGATTTCTTCAATGAACTTACAGCAAGACAATCCGTACGATTTGGAAATGTTTTCCCAATAAATAAATTCAGAATGTTTCTAACGTTTCAACTATCGATAAGACCTCTAATTCGAAACTATGGTAATGGCATTCGGTGTCAATACAATGACGACTGAAGAAAAACACAGGTCTCCATTGATTTTCATGTTCCTCCTGTAACAATATTCCAGCAATTCCAACAGAGCTGGCATCAGTGTATACCTGGGGCCGGATTCTGTAACTCGGAGAGTTTGGGAGATGAGAATTTTCGTTTTCCCCGATTAAAACTCCCTAACTCTTCATTCGCGATTCTCTAACATACTTGGGGAGTTAGGGAAAACGTGAGAAGTGTCGCTATATTGAAGGACGGCTAACTCTGTGGGGGAGGGTCGTAGAGTATTTCGGTGTTTTCCATCGGATTGAGGGTCTAAAGTACAGAAATATAGATGAAAATGTTTGGTATCAAATTAAAGAGGGATACGAGGGTAATCGAGTGGTGCACTTTTTTTTTGATCATTTTAACTTCATATCTAACTTTTTACCGCTGAAAGACGGATTTTTTGCACTTGGGTCATATACACCCCAGTCCTATATTTTGCATATATTTTTTCCGTTTTCTGTTTCACATTCATTAGTACTCTGTTGCGAATATTTTTCTCCTGAAAAGTGAATTTCCACGACCTACCATTTTTGTACCAAAAAACGCCCATTTTTTCATTTTAAGAAGGACTGATTCATTTCTTTTGCAGTTATCTCCAAAACCATTTTTATGAGTGTTTCATACTCAAATTGATATTTGTCTTTCATAAAGCCTAGTACTAAGGTCCGCGCTAAACTTATTTTAGCGAGAGCGGTACTAAAGTCAACGCGCTAAAATCCAAAAAATTTAGCTTGAATTTATCCGCCCGGGCCGTTTTTTAGTGCGCTAAAAATATTTATTGTCAGAGTTCTGAGATTTGATAAATTTATTGACCGGATTTTTGTAGTTAACATAGTTTTGTACGCCTTTACTGGATTTCTTTTCATGGCCGTATTTTCATTGTTAATTTTTTTTTTTTAATACATTATGCATATTATTTTAATATTTTTAATATATCCAAAAAATTTTAACTACCTGTTTTTAGAAAATTGTGACCGTGCGTTGTATTTCCGTAAAAAAATTGCAAAATTCTTCATCTTCTTGGTTTTAACATATCTTTTCTCTGAGTCTCCGCTGTCATATATTAGCTGCTGAATAACGGCCCGATATTGGAGACCCGCTAAAATTTAGTTTAGCGCGGACCTTAGTACTAGGCTTAAAGAGTCATCCAAAGAACTTACAGGCAATATAATAATTAACACTTTGAAATGAGGTAATGAAGTAAACATTTTTCTGATGTTTTGCAGCGCATTAACTACATATTTAATTTTTCAGAATGTCATTTAAAGTAGTTCAAAGGATTGAACGTGCGGAGGTATGTCTTACTGCTGTTCCTTACACTTGGGAGAAAGTGGGGACTCTGTATTGGCCAAATACGAAAAATTCTTCGAAATTCAAAAATTGCTTAGAGATGAGAACTCAAAGCCAGACACAAATAGAACGAGCCAGCCTTGCACAAAAAAAGAGAGAATATAATAAATTTTGAAGGTTCTGAAGATGACCTCGGTTCCAGCTTAGTTGTAGCCACTGCTTACTCCCCTCCCACAATTGATCCAGCTAGGTTCAAAAGTAACATTGAGGAGTTGCTCATCTTCCTCTCTAACTTCAACTCAGTAATTCTGACTGGTGACATAAACGCGAGAGACCCCTTGTGAGATAATAATATTCTTAGATCTTACGCTTCAGTGAAAAACGGGCCTCCCTAAAAATGCTGCCCTAACCTGTGGCCTGTGCATTATCTCCGACTCCTTCCCCGCCTTCTTTTCAACTGCATCCTGGCTCAGCTTAGATTCAAGGCTTGAATTGGTGATATTCTCTCTACCGCCCGCCCAAATTTCGTCCAAGGTAATCCAACAACAAGTTGGAGGCACACACTACTTTCCACTTACGATAACGTTATCGAACCCATCCCTACCTAGGTCTGGTGCTTCCTCGAACATTAGAAGATCTCAAGGCACTCGGAAGGTCTGATTCCATTATTGAGGACATCAAAGAAATTATTGAAAAACACACCTTCTCATTACCTTACAGCTAGTTCGCCCCCAAACCATGGTGGAATCCGGATATTCAACGGCTTTTTGAAATTAAAAAGGCAGCCTTCTTTCAGCCCATAAGAAGCTCATCAATTATTTCACTTAACAAGGCTTCCAGGCTCCTGAAGGGATTCATTCTTGCGAAGGAAGTCCAACTTTTCAGCGCCAGGCTTAGATGACATCCACTTCTTTGCCTTCAAGAACCTCAATTAGACAGCCCTCTGTTCTCTACTGGACTCACTCAATGTTCTATGGCTTTCAACACAATCCCACCTGAATCAAAGTGATTTCAATTCCTAAAAAGAATAAGGCCGGATATGCCCTTGATACTTTCAGACCGATTGCCCTGATATCTATCTTCATCAAATGCACCAACAACATTGTGTTTGACACGCTAAATAAGCACCTAACCCGGGGGTTACACGTAATAATACAGCTTGCATGCAAGCTGCACTACCATTCTTCTTGCACGTGTAACCTCTACTGCCATGCTAGCAGCTCAGCTTTCAGGGAACTTGCATGATGAAAAACCATGGCAGCTAAGGTGATAGTAATTTGACATTATACAGTTTTTAAGATGGCGGAAAAGAAATGCTTAAGAGACTTTAATAAATATATTCTGGGAAAATGAGATTTTCTGGGATCATTTGCATTACATCATTTACCAACACCTTCCTAAGTTCAGTCAGTATGTCGTCATACAGTAGGTTTCACAGGATAGCTCGCTCAGCCCCCTCTCTCTTCAACATCTACACTAGAAAGCTTCATGAGATGGCTAGTGAAGATGTTAGTATGGTCCAGTTCGCTGATGAGTTTGCCTGATCTCATCTGGTAAAACCTTCGGCGATGAGTTAGCAAAACTGGAGCAGTGCTACAAAACTTATCGGAGGCGGCAGCCCGTCTTAACCTTCAAATAAACAGAGACAAGCTAGTCATGATACCAGTTCGCTGTAGCCAGCTCTCTTCGCTCTCACTTAATGCTCTCACCTAAAGCTCACAGATCCCAGCTCAAAGGCAGCCAAAGTTTCTAGGCAGACATTTTTCTTCAAACCTGTCTCTCGGTCGTCAGATTAAACAGGTATCAAAATGCTCCTCCTACTATCTCTACACCCTCTGAATGTGCCAAAAGCCACCCCATCCACCCAAAGTTGGCGCTCAAGAATTTTCAGGCTGCAATTAGACCGAAAATCGAACTTTGCAGCACCACAATGGCGTGTCGTCCCAAAATCATTGTAAATAAACTCAGAATGCTTACAAATTCCTGTCTAAGGGCTTCTCTTGGTGTACCACCCACCACCCCTATTCACATCCTTATGGACTGGCCAATGAGCTCCCGCCCAAATACAGAATACAAAAGATGCTTACGAAGGAATTCGGCAAGCTTGTCAGTACAGGTGACATCTCAGTGGATAACACCAGATAGTGCTATATACCAACTGGAAAATCGCCTTAATGCCTTCATAGCCAATGTTTTTCAGGAAATTTTTTCTCAAATCGGTACATGCTAACCTTAGATCATAAAACGAAAGGATAGGCTACCTTGTATAAAATTCGTGTACGTGTGATAAGCAGTTTTTTTGTGGACGCGGGAGGGAAATGACAAGACGGCTGAGGTTTTAGTTTTTGTCAGTTCGATATTTCTGACATTTCTCATTTCTCATTTCTTAAATCTTACAATTGGATTGTCATCGGGGGTCTTGTTTGTTGTCAGTCAAGCAAAGGCAACGACAAGAAATATTATCAGAAAATAAATGGGGCACTACGAAAACTCTTAAAAATGTAATAAGTTATAAAAGAATTATAAAATTATAAACTGAAAAATGATACGAATCGCGGTGGCAGGAAATTATAAAACTTAGTCAATATTTGATTAACTTTTAACCACTAAATAATGTGCCCGCTCAGCAAATATCGTAGTTTACGACTTCCATGACTAAACAAACACATCGATGCGATTCTACTACTTGAAGAAAAATGCTTAAGTTTTTCTTCCTCATAGCCTATCCAGTTCGTTATATGATCTAAGATGCTAACTCCCCCTCCCGTTAATCTGTCAATAAATCATGGCAGACTTGCATGAAGAACTATCTATCGCAAATGTATCTCGATGCTGTCAACGCTCACTATTCCAACGACTGGGCTGTATACGCCACTAATGCTTCGTTCAACCAACCGGACACAGGTATCTGTGTGCGATTGACTTCCTATCGCTGAACTCCGTCACAAAGAGATAAAATGTACTAAAATCGTCCACGTCAGGTGAGCTACTGGCCATCAGACTGGCCGTTGGGCTGAGAGCATCACTCCCTCGAACAAAATCTCTCATTATCATGAACTCAAAAGCTGCGTGTCTAGCCCTAACTAAAGAAAGTTCAAACTACTATATGAGATCAATATTCACTAATAGTTCAGAACCACTCAGGTGCCTTTCGCATCCTCTGGCCTCCGGGCCACAGAGGCCTAGCCCTTAAAGATTTGGCGGACAAGAAGACTAAGCAAGGTGCAGTCTCAGACCAGGAAAATCTGACCTAATCAATTGCAACCCATGTAACACGCCGAATTTCATAGACCACAGGATTCTAGCTTGCACCCTGTTCAGTTCAATTAGAAATAGATTTTCCACTATCCAGTTCTCTGAATAGCTTACGGAAGCTCTGTGAGTTCATCAAGTTCAGGGAAGTAACCGGCTTTGCTGCAGCCGCAGGACTGCTGCGTATTTGAAATTTATGGGAAATTGTATAATCTTTAAGTGATTTCGACGATTTCATCGAAATTACGTAATTTCGGCCTAGTCTGAATACCCTACTAATTCATTCAACTCTTTCATTTCAACTGATTGATTCCTTTTAAATAGCAAACTGCTAATAGACCTTCCTACTCCACTCCCCGTGTAGTAATTGTACATCCTTTGACCAGTACTCTACTCATCATAATCATAAACCACCGAAAACATCAAATACAATTAACACATCAACAATAATAATCGAAAGTGACTACACAAGGTCACCAGCTCTATCCAGGAGCAAGCCTAATTAAATTGCTTCCGCAGCCGAACATGGCAATCATTTCTTAGCCGGTCACGGCACACCTTTCTGGCGATATACGGCATAGGGCCAAGCCATTGCGAAGGAACTCCAACCCGCATGTCGAACCCACAGTTTTAGATCATAGTCAATAGAATAAGGACAAGAAGAAGAGAAATATTAGGAACTTTAAAGTAAAATATCTCGGAAAGTATAAGTTTCCGAAAAATTTCGTTTTGATTCGTGTCGTGATCTGTGAGTAAACTGGAACTTGTATACAAAGTTTAAAGATATTGTCACGTAATCAAACTTGTTCCTATAAATCAAAAGTATTAGAAATAGAACTGATGGCTTGCACTTGTTCTAAAGGGAAAGAGACAAAACTGACAGCAAAGCAAAAACAAGACTAGCTGCGCAATTGGATCAGAGTAGTGTTTTTCCTTGAGACTCCTCTTATTTATGATACTTTCCATGCATCATTAAGGCCTAACCACAATGTGCATAAGCTTGCATATGCAAGCCTTGAAAATATCACGAATGCTTCCTTATGCATCACTAACATTTGTATAGTATTTACACAAACTGTCAAATTTGCTTATGCAAACTACGATCGCGAGCGTACAGACAGAAGTTGACGAAAGGAATTAAAACTTGACGAACGGCTTCTTATTCCTATTGTGGGTTGTTATTATGAAAAGCAATTGTTGGTGCTTTGCATATGCTAGCATATGCACATTGTGGTTAGGCCTTTAGTCTTTCAGTCTCTTGGTGTCATGTATCTGTTTCTGTTACTACATACAGCTTCAGCACACATTATAGTAATTAAAGGAGAATAATGCTAACGAGTCCAACCAGCTACGGGGGTGAATATAAGTGCAAAACATGCTTGTATGTTTTTTTTTTTTTGTCCGGCACGATTTCTTTTTTGTATAAGAGCAATGACAGCGGCAGGCTTTGGTATACCCACCCCACAACTCTCCCACACTAGCCGAGGTGTTAGCGTGCCGCCCTGTATTATCGCTGGTCACTGAGTGAGCTGTCAGCAGGATTAACTTCACGGCCAAGAGTACTCACTCGAAGGTACTACCATAGCATTGGATATATTTGCATAATATACAAATAGACACTTGTACTTACTCAATTTAAAAATCAGTAAGCCCGCAAGGATTACTCACTGACTGTAATATCCTCTGGGGTCAGGCCAGAGTCTTAGTTTTCCAGCCCCCAGTGGGGCCCAAAGGGGCAGACTCAACGTAATATTGAGAGGAAGAAACATGCTGAAAAGGGCGCTACACACGCTCAAGCAAATCTTGCGACTTGTCCCAGCAAACATTGAGATAAAAAATCATCAGCGCGATAATTGGAGGATATCTTCCAGTTATCATCTTCGGAATATTTGAGCAATATAAATGTATAGATGATATGAATTCGGTTGCTTCCAATTTCAGTTTTACCTTTTTTTCCTCCAGACAAAAGGAGGACGATATTGCTTACAATTTCAGTTTAACAGGATGACAAAATGGCAATAAAATAGTTCCGTCCAGAGAATAAATTGATGAAAAACCGGTTTATGTTTATTTTTAATGAAGAACATGCGTTACCTGAGAATTTAGGTCTGTTCGTTCTGGTTTGATAAGCGTTCGGAGTAAATTATACTAAACTTTCCTATATATAAATTACTTTACTCCTCTCATTTATAAAGTTGTATTTAAAAATAATTTAATTCCTTTTATTACCAATGGGATATTATCGAGACATTCTGCTGGCGATATCACTTTCCTCTCATCCAGGTAATGCTCATATGATACTTCAACAACGTGATTCCTCAACGATATCTTCCTCTTATCTTCTACAGGTATCCTCAAGAAGAATTGCGTTCATGTTCCCTAGATGATACGAAAGCAATTCATCAAGAAATATTTCATTCGGAACACATCCCTTCCCGAAGGAGGTGACTTACGAAATATAGAAGATGATAATCTTCCGCGATAAAATTTATCTTCGCCGGAATATGGTACGCGATGAATGGCTCAGTGGCTCGATTTAGATGAGCGTGTGTAGCGAATATCGGAACTTGAGTTGAGAGAGCATCAGTGAAATCGGCCGTAACTATTGCATATAAGCAAAACTTATGACTTTGCTATAGAACCGAACTAGAAAAAATCGAATATTAACTTTTGCCTCCGCTCGCAACGAATTTTATTCAAACTTTAATTCATTTCTGTATCAAAATCGTCATCACAGACCTCAGCCTCAACTTAAGCTCCAACTTGAACTACACACGCTCAAGCAAATCATACGACTGGGCCATGCATTTCCTCCCCCGAGTGTCTCAGAACGGCAATAAATGCAGCGTGTACGATGGCCCCAATACTACTAAAAAGGAAATTGATTCGGCCATTTTAAGATTGCGAAATTTCTAATCGGTCGGCTGTAACAATTTTTACCTGCGATTTGAGGTGATAATACAGTAATTTAATTATGAATTTATGCATTTGTGATACAGTTATTGTTTATATCAAAAACTGTAACTTAATTGAACATGCACACAATTAATTTCGGTAATCATAGCATAGCAACATTTTTGTGTTGTGCTGGTACGTCTAAGCACAAGGGAAGGAAAACCCTTCTTTCCTTAAAAACTTCTGGTGTGGGTTGATCCTTTGATCCAGTTTAGACCATTGAATAAATAACTAATAAGGAAGCGTGGTACCGTACGGTGTACGTGTTTTAGCAATTCAATGACAGTATGACCTATGATCAGGGGGGGGGGGGGGGGGAAATGACAAGAGAGTCTACTGCCTATTGTGCGTCAATTCAACATTTCTGACATTGTAATTGTAATTGCTGCCTAAATTATGTCAGTCAGCAATTTGGATTATAAAAAATGTCCCACTTCAAAATGTCAGGATTTCATTACTGCCATGACGAAACGATACAAACACAGCACACTAGTACATTTCGCCGAGTGGCTTAGGTTTTCACCCGATATGCCGTTTCCTTATTAGTTATTTATTCAATGGTTTATACAGGTCAGAATGCTGCCTTTGCCGCACGAAATCTGCAGGTAGAGTGAAGTGATACCTCATTCCTGCCCCCAACCATCATCTATCCAAAATGTTTTCGTGAGGCAGCGGCAGCGTACTGAAAATCGTCTTGTTATATTTTTACAGTTCGTACTACAGCGCCAGCAGCACCACATTCTGTTTCTCACTTGATGTAGCATGTTTGAGCGTGGCTTTATTTAAATGTCAAAATAATAGCGGTAATTCCACTGACATATATATGTCAGTGGGTAATTCCAGTAATCATGTTCCCATCATGGGAAAATATCTGTCAATTGAAAACAACTTCATTTGATATTAAACTTAACGTCTTTTTTGTTGATATATTTCCAAAAGTTGGCTATCGGTTTTATTTAGTTTCTGTATGTCTCAAACATTTCTCCTCAAAATGTAATGTGTGATAAAAATATAACTTTACAATATGGACTTGAATTGGGTACATTGTAATAATTGTTTCAAAGAATATCAAGATCTCTCCAAGGATCAGTCTATGTTCTGCACAAGTTGTGGGCACATTTTTTGTTCAAAATGCCTTCAAGAAACCTGTCTTATATGCAACCGGAATTTTGAAGCAGCAGAGATTGGTGAAAAAATGCCTTACAATCTAAGGATTTACTTCGATAATATACATCAAATTATACAACGTCTTCCAAAAGTTATAAAATTTCAATTTGAGCATAGAACACGTCTTGAAAATAATAAGAGTCAAGTTTTCAATCAAATTGCTAAGTTGTCAAAAGAAAAAGAAAAGTTAGAAGAAGATGTTTCAACGTTAACGAAGGAAATTCAGAAAGATAAAGAGGAATTGAAGAAAATGCAAACATTGATTACACGCCCCAACAAGTAATTTTAAGCACTTAATTATAAATTAATCAAATTCTATAAAGTATTTTCACAATAGTTTCAAAACTAACACTTCCATGGCAAATTGTGGGAAGAGAAATTGTTTTTCCGTTGGATATGGAAGTGAAATTCAAAGGAAAGGTTTGGTGTAATTATTATTGATGTTAATATTAATATCTCAGTTATATCTATTTTCACAGGCTTTGTTTATAAGACTCCCATACATAAAAGATTTCAAACTCAGTCAAAACTGCGACATTCAGATGAATTGCGAAGGCGATCATTATTGAATGCGAGTTTTGGTAAAATTACATTACATTTTTTTTCATATTTCGTTATGCATACCTTTTTTTTTAGAAAATTCATTGGTGGAAAAAACGACTCACTTTATGACTCCAACAAAAACAAACTCTAAATAGAAAGGTTTGTTATAAATACAGAATAAGGAGCAGGTATGGGCTCCAATTTAGTGAGATCCACTAGATTGAAAATAACTAGCTTTGCCCGATAAAGTAATTAGTTAAAACTTTCTTTATATGTCGGACTCAATCGGTACCAAGGCCAAGCGTTTATATATTGATGCTTAACTGTTAACGTCATTTATAAATTTTTCTTTAGATTACATAACTGAGATTCTCCATGTCCTAATAAGTAAATTAATTAGCAACTTAGAACTAAATAACAATGATTATATGGTCATTGTTTGTTTAAATTATGATATTTTATACAGGACCAAGCTCGATCGGATTGTATTGGGTCTCTACTTATAGAAAAGAATCTGAACTCAGTTTTGCATATAAATAAAGTAGATTTGTTTTTATTTCAAACTTATTGTTTTTCTTGGTCTTACTTCCCTTAGCAAATAGCTAGTTAACCAAACAGTTGACCTTGCTGTTCCGAATTGATTATTGGTGAATTTATGGATTATCGGTTGTATTCGCAAAATATACCTAGCTGTAGTCAAACTATTCTTGCTTTTATTAAGAAATTTGAATTAATTTTAAGCCTTAAGATTGCAATTGTATGGGTACGTATTAATTATAGTTGACTGAAATAATAGTTGTGGGTATTTTTCATTGTAATTTTAAGAATATATTTATAAATTTTAATCAATATAATACAGCTTTTTGCCATGCCATATTTCTTGCAATTTTTCAATTCCTTACTAGTAAAATGTAGCAGACCTCGAATTATGAATTGAATGCTGTTTTTTTTTTAGCTTTTAAAAAGTTCTGATAATATAATTGTATCGATTTCAACAATCTTCGCCGAATAAATCATAGTTCTTTAAGTTTTCTCTCCTCACTCTTATTTAGGTGTTAGGTACTTACATCAATGCCAACAGGAACTCTATTGAGCCTGTATACTATCTCTACTGCATGAAACTTGTAAGTAGTATAATGATTAGGGGCAGGTTTGAAGTGCAACTTAAAAGTTGAAGGCAGCACGTCTTTTTATTGGCTGTAATGAATCACGTGAAGGGGGTATAGTACTGACGTATAAAAACAAAAACAAAATTGAATTTGAAATGAATAATGAGAAAATACTTTACTCCCGCTTTTCTCTCATGTTCCACAATGATCCTTCTTGGGTCTAATGCTTTTCAGCTTACTTATTAATGATTTGCCAGATATCATAAACAATGTTAACATTCTTTTGTATACGGACGATATTCAGCTTTATTACACTAGACCTATTGGATTTATTCAGGACTATGATCTGTGTATTAAACTCAATTATAAAATGAAGTATCAACACAGCTAATTTCGTCATTTAAAAAGTTCATGGCGGTCTCGGCAAAATATTAACATTGTCCACAAAGTCACAATTAGTTAACCCTTCTCCTTTTTTACTTTTCTTATGGTATCTTTATTTTTTCTCTAAATTAAACAGCTCATGTCTTCACAAAATAAACGTTCTCTTTAACAAATTTCGTTCGATTTGTTTTTGGTCTGAGGTTTTTCTTCTATACCTAATGTTATGTTCGGGCCGATTATTTGTATTTTATTTTTAGTTACATTATTTATCATATAATAATATATATATCAGATATTGAGATATTGTGTACTGGAGCCATTAATAAACTGAGTTCGAATTTGTTTAAAATTGGTGGTCAGTTGCAGTTTGTTCTTCCACTGGATTTTCGTTCGGAACATAGAAGTCTTCCTCTTCTCATTCTTGCCAAATATCAATACTTGTAGTAAACATTTTCAATACATTGCATCTAGTTTGAACACTTAAGGAATAGAAGAGCTGTATTCATCGCTGTCTAACGCAGGTTTTTGTATTGTCACATAACTTAATTTTAATAGAGTTCGGCTGGGCATCCTCAAAAAAATTTTCTTTTTGTATCAAGCGGGTGTGGGATATCCTTTGAAAAGTCTACTTTTAAGGATTCCACAAATAAAATTGGATTTGGGTATAAAAATGTGCGAAAGTACTAATCTTCTAGGTTGCTAGAGCTAAAACTTTGATATTATCAGCGTTAGTATACGTAGGTATTGGGGGTATTAACACAAACACTTTTAGAGTTGATTCGATTTGTTTACTTGTGTTTGTATAAAAACAATAGAATCAATTGATCATTTTTAAGTGCAACACTGGATGACTGTCCATGAAATAAAATTTAAATTTAAAAATCATTTATACCAAGTTTAATTTAATTATAAATGCTTTTCCAACTTTGTCAGAATATTATATTTTATAAAATGGACAAAAAGCTTTTATGTCTGTAGGACATAAGTCAATCTGAGTTTAACCCGAGAAAATATTCAATTCCAACTTTAAAAGGTGTCGGATCCATGTCAGACTTGTGTTGTCATTTTTGGTTCAAACGAACACTGACAGCACTTAGGGCGGATCCGGATCTGGAACTGGTCAAACTAAAACGACTTTAATGAAGTGATTCGAGTCGAAATAGCGATACAAATTTTAAATTTGTTTATTTTTTCTTTGATATTTTGTAACGAAAAGGATTAAATCCTACAGACGAAAATTCTCCTCCAACACCTGTGTCTAGAGGTTTTTCGTTATATCTGATACTGGCAAGATTTGTTATTGACAGACGAACAGCTTGATGCAATTCGTCTGAATTCAAAATACAAACAAAATTGGAATTAGCATTCATTTGGGCCAATAGCGGTACTATATAAATCAGTGACCATATTGCATCAATATTCAAAAAAATTAACCAAGACTCGACTTGAATTGATATGTACTTGTGTAGCTTCGATAAGATTTTCTATTAAATACCGTTGCAAATTTACGTACATTAATATTTCATTTATGCAAATACATACATACATAATTTACTTTAAAAAAAATTGAATGTATGCCATCCAAAATTAAATTGTATACTTCTTTATTGAAAGTCCTTTAAGTCTCCCACGAACATAATTATATGTAGGGACTATAGAAGGAAAAAAGAGCATTCCTTAAATTACTTTAATCGATTAATTTTCTTTGCTCCCTTCATTCAATTTTTCTACCTTTTTGAATTCGTGTTCTATCTACACACTATCTACTACATCCCCAATCCCTAAAAACCCAATCCAAACCCTTTTATTATCAAAGATGAAACTACCTGTATATGTACATATCCCTCCAGAAGTAGCTTCAGAGGAGTTCTTTTGAAGAAGATAAAACGCAACCAAGAATAAACCAAAACAAGAATGAAAACAAAAAGCAAAACACTTTCTCTTTGATCGTACCGGAGAATTGTGGAAATTTACGGGAGTTGGGCAAATTCACACAAAATTTTCTACCTTGCGGGGAAAAACAGCCCAGCATATCACAAGAAAATGAAAAAAAAAAATCCAATGTAAAACGTTACAAACAAACAACAAAGACAGGAACGGCATACCAAAGAATCATTCCAGTGGGTTGAAAGAGCTCTCACAGAGGAAATCATTTTCATTATTGTCATTTATGATTTTTATTAAATGACTACTCTGAGGGGGCTTTTTCTCGTCCTCTAAGAAGAGATGCGGAATTTACCTGCAGAAGATTATGTATTGCCTTTTTATTTTTCAATCCTACTAATGTGTACGTTATCCCATCTTTAGGAAAAGTCTAGGAAATTTGATTAAAATATTTGCTAAAAGCTACATACCGTACTAAGAGTCATCTTCAGGAAAAATTTTGTTTTTCAAGTTGAAAATCAGCTGGGTCTTGCAACGTAACTTTTTTCCGCCCGTCGGAGGGCAGCTCGGAACGTGGGTTGGGGTGTATTGGGAAATTGGTTTCGGAAACGGTTTCTGTAGGCGGCGGGCAGTAAAAATCTATTGGCGTGGCGAGCTTTTTTGCTTTTCTATGCCCCGTCGAAGGAACGTGGGTTGGGTGTATTGGGAAATTGGTTTGGAGGTTTGTGTTATTTCAAAAAGCAAAACAACGACTTCACGACTTTTATTAACTAACAACAGCGCCATCTTTATGAATTTAAATTCTCTCTTAGATAAATGTCAGATTAAACGGCATCCAGACAGAGGTTATGTTACATGAAAACAAAAATTCATTGCATTTCTATGAGATCTACTTTAACATTTTGGTAAATTACTAATATATTTAATTAACAAACACACTTAATAAGTTTTTTGTACTTTTAGTAAAAAATGCCCGAACAACCTTTACAGTTAGAAAAATCTGTGTTTCTTACGCATTCTTTCTCAGCAGAAATAAACGAAATAAAATTTTCTTTTCGTATACTGAAAATGGTTGATTCGGTCTTCATTTATGTTGGAACTGATGGTAACGAAGTGCTTGATGAGGTTGCAATTGCCATGCCAGTGCCACGAAATAATGAAATCATTGGGACAACAGCATTTGGAGCACAGTTAGGTTGTGAATCTCAAGAGCTAGCTCAAAAGTTAGCAAAGCGCCTTCGAAAGCAAGTCTTTGTCAGTTGCAATGTGCCTGTTGATAGAATGTTGAGACCTTTATTGGAAAAGAGACTGTCTGATGAAATTAAAAATCATTCGGAATTTTTTATATAGAATGTTTTTATTTGGAAATATATTTATTGTGTTCTTTTGATAATGGTAATGTTAATTTAGTTTTACTCATAAAATTAATTAGTGATCAGTTAGTCTGAATCATAATACGATTACCGAGGCTCCTTCGAACTGTACACGGTGTGTGCAAAAAGACCTTTGACCTTAGTGATCTTAACGAATATACTTCTTCACATTTTATCTGGACTTCACTTATCTCATTTTGGTACCTGGATTTGATGTCGAATGGACGAATCATCAACTTTTTTATAGGTCTGTGTTTTAATGTAGTGGATTCGTTCATGTCACAATAATTGCATTGCAAACTACTTGATTTGTGTAAGCCACAGACACTAACGGGAGAAGGAATTGACCTCACAAAACTTGCTTTGGTATTATAGTAGCACAATAATACGATTTATTTCCTAATATTTTCATGGTAAAGAGGTTAAAGGCCACATCACCTCCATCCCCAGTTATTCTCTCATAGAAAACCCTGGTCCATCTCCACCATCTTTCATGTGATTAAAAGTACTAACCCGAGTAAGGCCTATTCATCCGACAGTCAACCATTCATCAAAATATTCTGCAGTGCAGTTGAATCCATTGAACCATTTGCACTATCCATCACCATTAGCAAAACTTTCGGAAAATATATTGATGTCATCAACCTGCCGGTACTATTACTTAGAGCTTTGCATGCGATGGAGGAAAAATGATGGACAGCTAACGGTCTAATCTGAATGCAATGAAAATTGACGGATAGCTGATGGACAGTTGACTGTCGAAAGCTTTATAAATAGTGCTTTAGTCGTTCTCAATCACAATTTCTTTAGGAAAAGTTTTCCAGAGAGTAAGACCTATAAATGCTGCTTGCAT
Source organism: Dioctria linearis (assembly GCA_963930735.1). Lineage (NCBI taxonomy): Eukaryota > Metazoa > Arthropoda > Insecta > Diptera > Asilidae > Dioctria > Dioctria linearis. Next base: position 324,259,212 of record OZ005740.1, on the reverse strand, counting down.
TAAAATGACTGTGTTCTTGGTAATACTAGTTTTGACTCGTCATTTCAAGTGCAAGACAATAAGTTTGGTCCACTGAACAATGGACTGAGCGATTTGCTATTTCATGTGGCACAAAAATATTGTGTTTCTGTACATCACCGTTAGAGCACCCTTTAAAACGATTACATAAAAAACATGTAAAATTCAATCAATCAGATGAAATGTTACACCCGTAAATCGAATTTAATTAAAAAAATATATTTTCTTGTGCCCAAGTGATATTTTAATCGCTTATAAGGAATTAAACTCATTCCGATTTTAATTTTCAAAAGTTATTCTTAACTGAATCCTGCTTATGGGCAAGAGAGATGGAGCATGGTAAACACTATCTTTACCTTATTCCTTCTGCGGTGATTGCATCTGTAGCCAACATAAAAACATCAAATGGCATAAGCAAACGTTCCAGAATGCAATATTTTGTGTTGGTAGCTCCAACTCTGCCATAGGGCGAAAGAGGGAACTATAAAACTTGTGCCATGCTTTCCTATAGGAAAATGACAATACACTCAGTCCATTGTTATAAGTCAGTGGTTTGGTCTGACTTTTTTAATGAAGCTCAGAAGTGTATTCATGAAACCTGAGGGAGATCTAACATATTGTAACAACTTAAGGGAAATCTTTTTGGAAAGAAATGGGCTTCTTATACTTTTCCTTATTATAAAATATTTGACTACTACCATAGATGGCACAAGAACTAGATGTCGCATGCAATACCAGAAAAGTATACAAAATTTATATGGCTGTGTGGTCCATTCCGGAATGGACCACAACATTTGAAATGATATATACGTCGAGTGATTGATATATTTTCGTATCTTAAATGCTGAGGAAGTTGATCAAATGTATACGAAACTGCTATTATAAAAACATTTACTTTTGGCACACTCTAAAACTTGTTATGGTCCATTCCAGAATGAACTACCCATTTCACAATCTGTATACTCTGCTCTAGTATGCCATGCGATATCTACTTCTTGTACCATCTATGCTACTACACACATTTCTCGTTTATTTTTTGAGGTAGGTAAAATAAAGTAGTAAATCTATCATAGCGAAGGTAGTATTTTGTTAATGTTCTTGCTTACACAATTTTTCTTTGACTACGAAAACAACCACTTATATTCTGAATTTTTCTTCTCTGCCGCGTTGGGAGATCAGTCAATTTTCTAGTCAACCTAAGTTTTTTTTAGAAGTGAGGCCTCTTGTTTTATATTGTATTTTCCAACTCTATTTATTTCTCGAGTAGACTATCTCAACCTTCGCACGTTGTCACCCGATAAGTTTTCCACCGAAACCAAGCGGAAGCAGGTAGAAAAAAAATATATAATTCAAAACAGAATTAAGATGATCGGAACACAAACAGCCAAGATATAAACCAGTAAAAAAGCTAGAGTTCATCTAAGAACTAATTCTTATGATAACTTAGAATCTAGATGAATGCTCGTATTAATTTCGTATGGTGATCCAACTGTGGAAGTTTCATTTTTGAAGTGGTTTTTCGGTTATATTTTTAGAACGGTTCGTTGGACAGTAAAAATGATTATAACTAATTTTATAAGATTTCATATTTTAAAAACCTTTCAGTACATTAAAACCATCTAGGATGGATCGTTTTTGCAGTATACGTAAAAAGCTTAAATTTGTATGTGGCACAAGAAAAAGGGGTTGTCCGATTTAATCCATTTTTGAAATTACGTTTAATTTACATAAGAAACAGCAGAGGTATGGCTTCGACTGTTAACTCCCGGTCGTTACCGTTGATAAATTCGGATAACGATCTTAATTATGTCCCTCTACCGACCGAGGTTGCCGGTCCTTTCAACTCAAGTTTGAAGTATTTGATCTTGCCTATTCGCTTACAATGATGTGCAAACTGAATACTAATAGCAGCCTTTGACTGCCTGAACATGTCTAAGACCAATTCTTATTATACTCTAGATGAATATCCGTGTATGTAATTTCGTATAGTCACCCAACAATGAAAGTTTGATCGTTGAAGTAGTTTTTTGAATATATTTCTAGAACGGTTCGTTGGACAACAAAAAGGATTTTAACCAATTTCATAGGAGCTCATATTCTCAATAACTTTTCAGTACAATAAAAACGTCTAAGTCTGATCGTTTTCACAATATACGAAAAGATTCTAAAATCTTATATGGCAACACCAAGAAGGGATTGCCCGATTTAGCTATTCTATAAAAACCATACAAAATTTTCGTTTGTCAATATATATTTGCGCAATGCCTCAGAACGCGTTGACATATAGAGCTGAAATTTGATATATGGTGTTTTCATAGTAATGGTAAACAAAATTTCAAAAAATGGACTAAATCGGGCAACCATTTCTTAGTGTTGCCATACAAAACTTTGGTTTTTCAGTATATATTTGGACACTGCCTGAGAGATTGGCGACGTGGAGAGCTCAAATTTTGTACTCAGCGTTTTCATAAAATTTACAAATGCAATTTCAAACATGAACTAAATCGCGCAACCCCTTCTTGGTGTTGCCATATAAAACTTTGGTTTTTCAGTATATATTTGGACACTGCCTGAGAGCTTGGCGACGTGGAGAGCTCAAATTTTGTACACAGCGTTTTCATAAAAATTACAAATGTAATTTTAAACATGAACTAAATCGCGCAACCCCTTCTTGGTGTTGCCATATAAAACTTTGGCTTGTCACTATATATTTGGACACTGCCTGAGAGCACAAATTTTGAACATAGCGTTTTCATAAAATAGTAAATAAAGTTTCAAAAATGAACTAAATCGGGGAACTCCTTCTTGGTGTTGTCATACAGAACTTTGAGTTTTGACTTTATTCAAATTTTATTTTCATCTAGGGTAATTATTGGTCTACGACCGATTGTAACTTTTTCTCTTGTTTTTTCTTTCTTTCTTTTTTAGAAACCTAATTTAATTGCCACTATCACTATTATTATTAAGTATATTATTAGTTATCCTACACTTACTTATAAGTTCTAATCTAAGCCTTACTAGTGTACTTGTTGAAAATAAATTCATTTGAATTTGAATAAATTGAAGTTATTTTAATTGTATTTAATTGCCTGACAAGAAAGCGACAATCAAGGAAAATAGAACAAATAAAAATTGTTTGCCTGCAAATGCTTTTAAAATGTATAAAATTTTACATTTGTATGTATTATGTCAGTTGGTCTAGCTTTGTTTCCGAAGTTTCCAAATCGTCGTCAGAACGGGATTTTTTTAATTAACCTTCATAATGTCCTTAAAAATAATTTGAATAGTTATACAGTAAAGTAAGTTTTTCAATTCTAATCACAACTAAAATAACTGCAATACCCTCAAACACGTTTTTCGAATGCGATATACATGGTGATTTTGAATTGCTGGTCATAAATGAAACAGGAGGTAGTTTGAAGTGTTAGGAACAAAAATTGAATGGCAGGGGGGCGGAGGCAACAATCTGAACCGTTTCGGAATTACAGTTCGATTAAGAATATATGCAAGGGTTTCACAAAACACCACGTAGCCTTGTTGTACAACAATGTATATGAGCTAAGCTAAGCTTTTCAACGAATGTAAAGCTATCACCACAACTTTTATGCCGCAGGTTATAAGACGTCAAAGTAAAAAAATTCATAAAAAATCCCAATTTTATAAAATTTCAAAGATTTTCTCGATGCCTGATAACTGCTACAGTTTCTTGCAAGATTTTGATCCGTTTGTTGTCTTTCAGAAACGAATAAGCCTCATCACTAATGAAACAAATGGAAGTTCATATTTTTCGGAGAGATGAAATACATATCTAATTTTTTATCTACAAAAAATATCCCCAAACTTAAGCTGTGAATACCACTGCTGTCCTGTCACTATTACGTTTACAACGTAATTACCAACATCAACAAATAAAAATATTTCTCTGTATCAGCAACTGCTTAGAGAATTAAATCGAATAAATTTTTTATACATATGTAATTCAAATCAGACGAGACAGACAGACTGACTGGTGGGGCATTTCACTCGAATATGTTTTCGGTCTATTGCTCCTATGCAATTAGACTAGCTCCAAATTGCATACAATTTATCAGATACGTCCTTTTTTCAGTAATGAATAACGTGGCTGGCAAAAACAGCAAAATGTTTGCTGCTTAAACATAAATACATACTACTCTATAAACATGCTGTATAAATTTTGAAATTTCCGTCTTCGAATACTTTGCCTAAGCTAGATAGGCCTTTGATGAATTGTAATAAGAATTGTATTTGGATTTGGAATTTTGAGCAAGACGTATGGTTTTCAATCTTAAGGCACTTTCACATCAAAAACAAGAACAGAAAAACTTAAACCGAAAAACTCAATTTACTCCACTTTAAAACAAGATTTTTGTTCCAATGATTAATAAAATCCAGAGAAATAGGATAAACTAAGAATTTTACTGAGAAAATAGTTATATTTATTTCAGATTTTGAAGAAAAACACAACTTTTATGTTTTATCGGCCGAAAAACTTTTTCGGCGGAAAAATTCGGCCGATACATCATAAAAGTTGTGTTTTCTTAAAAATTCTAAGTTAAATATACTCTTTTATTCGTAAAATTATTAGTTTATCCTATTTTCAATGATTTTATTAATCATTGGAGCAAAAATCTTGTTTTAAAGTGGAATAAATTGAGTTTATCGGTTTATATTTTTTCGATTCTTGTGTTTGATGTGAGAGTGCCTTTATTGCTTCTGCTATTTCGTGAAATTGATTTTATACATGAAGAAGAAACATCTCATAAAAGATTTTAAAGGTTTCCATATGAATGACCTTTAAAAAAACATATTTTGTTTATCTGCCTTTTATCCATTCAGGTTTCCTTAAGAAGATTTTTGGTGTCTTAATTCAATATGTTACCACAACTTCCGGATTCATCAGCATATTTTTGTGGTAATCCTATTTCAAGAGCTTTCCACAATCTACAACTTCTAACTTCATCAGCATACATTTTGTAGACAATCTATTTCAAGTGATTACCACAAATTCGAATCAACAAACTCGTCAACTAAGGCAGATTTATTTTAAGGGGTTGGTGGTCATTGAATTCAAGCGTTCCAACGACCTTTTGACACTTAACTCTCCACTCGGAATTCTGTAACTCGGGGAATTTGTATTAAGAATTACCAGACTCTCTATTTCAACCGACAAAACTCTGGGTTAGTTGTGGAGAAGTAAGAAGAATATTTTTCAACTGACAGTACTGTCTGCTTTTGTTGTATTTTGTGAAGGTACCTATATACCTAGGATTTTCAAATTGAATTATGGATTCACTGCATATCCCGGCTATCTTTATAAAAACGAATTATGGGCATCCTTGTAATACTTACAAAGAAATAGGGATTTTGGTGTCGCAAGTTACCCGGTAAAAATTTTAAATCATGCGAAAAAGATCAGTTTGTTGTCATCCAGTACAGAAGAGATGCTATAAAAATTTCAAATATGCACGTTAAAGCTTGTATGTAGGATTAAATCACATCTACATTTTGTTCACTAATTAGATATGTAATTAGTTTTTAAGTCCGGTAAATAGTTTTGGAGATAAGTGCAAAAGAAGTCAACCAGTCCTCCTTAAGATGAAAAAATGACCGGTTTTTGGTACAAAAATGGACATATTTTCAACTCATAATTATGAAAAACTGGTAAGTCGTGAAAATTCACTTTCCATCAGATAAATGTTAATAACAGAGTACTAATGGATATGAAACAAAGAACGGAAGAAATATATGCAAAATATAGGAACTGGGGTGTATACATATGACCCAAGTGCAAAAAATCCGTCTTTCGGCGGCAAAAATTCAGTTATGAAGTTAAAATTATCAAAAAAAACTACATGACTATATTACCCGCTTCGCCCTCTTTAATTTGGTGGTACGACCCCCCATCCGCAAACGCCACTAACCCAAAAATATTTAATTTATATTTTTGTGCTCTAGACCATACATCCGAAGGAAAAAACTACAGTGCTCTACGACCCTCCATCCAGAGTTATCCATCCTGCAATATTGCGACACTTCTCAAGTTTTCCCTAACTCCCCAAGTATGTTAGAGAATCGCGAATGGAGAGTTATGCTTATGATACACATAGGGTAAATTTAGCTGGGTATTTGCTTCAGGGTAATTGAATTACCTAGATTGTCGAAACGGGACACCACTTGGAGATCGGCCATTTCTCTTCGAAAAAGAATTGCTATCGCCCTATATGCTCTCGGATCTTCGGGAGAATACAGAACCGCGTTGGTAGTTTATTTGGTGTGGGTAGGACAACGGTGGGCCAAATTGTTTTGGCATTCGTAAAGGTGATGTGGGATATCTTCCAGCCCGAATTCTTGAATGTTTATCCACCTACGCAAGATAAAGTCAAAGAAATTGTTGTCCGATTTGAAATAATGGGATTTCCGTAGTGCTTTCGAGCAATTGATGGATGTCACATCGAAGTCAATCCCCCGAAAGATGAGGCTACAGACTACTATAATTTCAAAGGGTGACATTCCTTAATTTCGTTTGCGTCATTTGATTATCGGTATCGGTTTACCTATATCAATGCTGGAACTCCCGGCCGCAGCAACGACTCTACAATATTTAAAAATTCTTTGCTAAAGCAACAACATATAGTAAATCCAATTTTCACCGAGAACAGTAGAGTCATCGAAGGAATTCGTGTGCCTACGTTATTGATTAGCGACTCTGCCTTCCGGCTGTCCGAGCGCGTTATGAAACCCTTTCCATTTCATATAGAACAATCGGAAGATGAAAAGCGTTTTAATTTTAGGCTATCGAAATGCAGACGCATCGTAGAAAATGCTTTTGGTCATTTGAAAGCCTGATTTCGCCGATTGGGAAAGGGCTTGGAAGTGCATATCGACAATGCTCCTGCAATAATAAAAGCTTGCTGTCTTTTGCATAACATATGCAACGAGAGAAATGATTGTATTAACAAAAACTGGTTATCTGAATTAGAAAAGCTGCAGAGGGGAATAGGGCAGCCAAATAGATCATTTACAGGAGGAAATGGGGAGCCTACAGGAAATGTCATCCGACGTGCTCTTTTGCAATTCTTTAGTAAGTAAAAAGTCATAATAATTATAACGAAAGTGTTCGTTTTTTATTATATTTTCATATTAAACGGTTTCACTGTTTTCTATTCTTTTTTTCGATTAGAAAATTTATTAATTTTTCCTGCACTTGATTACTCTCTTTCAAGATGTAATTACTTTCTTTCAAAAGGTTGTTTGTAGTGTCAATTTTACTCAAATGCTCTTTCTCCGATTCTTTCATTTTCAGCTGAAATTCTTTGAACGCCTTAATTTCATGTTCTGCCAAAGAAACTAGTGCTTCATTAAAATTTTTTTTCTTTGCAGAACGTGAAGCCGAAGCCAATCTTGCTGAAGGAGGAGGCGACACCAATCCAGAAGATTTTTCTTGGGTTGGAGGCGACGTCAGCGTTGAATCGGACGATGGCGAGAATAACTGATCCGTAGATAATGATGACGAAGTGGGAATATATAGATAATTCGTTTCATTTATTAAATCTAAGAAAATGAATACAAATTCTGTATTTAATAAAACACTTAAGCACAAACTATCATGTTTTTATTACCATAACAATCAACTGCAATGGATTCCTCCATTAACTCCGTCCAACGATTACTTTTGTGATGACTTATAAACTCATTAAGGGTATCGAAATGTTCCCATTCTGATGGCGCTCCTCCCGATGGCCCTTTCTTCAAAACTTCGCATCTGAAAATTTATCGAAACTTTAGTGTTTTTACAATTCTATTTCACCGTACATACTTAAATCTTTTTGTCAAGTTCTTTATGCGAGTTTTTATTTCCTCGACAGAAAGCTGAAGTCCATGGACTTTCCATCAACTCTTTTTTCATGTTGTGGTATACATGACAATTTCTTTTATTGCCACGAAGCTCGTCAATGTTGCTTCTCCAGACTTCAATCACAATTGATTGTTCGCCGGCACTTAAGAATTTTCTTTTCTTTAAATTTTGTTGAACTTTCTAATTGTCACTTTTCATATCCATTTTTGTTTTGATTTGTCATTGTCTATTGCTGAATATGTGTTTACACAATTTTTTTTATTTCTAGCGACTACCAGTTGGCGCTGTTATCAGGGTAATTGCAATTACCCAGCAATTTTTGGGGATATAGATACCCCGAAATTACTCGCGTTATTTGGGGTATTTATCAGAATACTCGGGGTATTTGGTGATACACATGGATTAAAGTTAGGCTTATTTAATTAACCGGTTAAAATACCCCATGTGTATCACAGGTATTAGGGAGTTTTAATCGAGGAAAACGAAAATTCCTTTCTCACAAGCTTTCCGAGTTGCAGACTCCGGCTCCAGGGGCCCGATTCTGTAAGACGGACAGTTAGGGAGTTTGGGAGAAAGGAATTTTCGTTTTCCCCAATTAAAACTCCATAACTCTCCATTCGCGATTCTCTAAAATATGTACTTCGAGAGTTAGGGGAAACGTGAGAAGTGTGAAAAAGTGCGAATCGCGAGGATAAATTTAAAATTTCAAGTCAAGTAATTGGAATTAATTCAACCAAAAACCCCACTTGAGTTTCAAGTGGATTTCAAGTCAAGTTCTCAAGTAGGTATTCATGTTAACGAACTGTACGCCATTTTTCTATTCTTTCATATTTAGCAAGAAATAGAGATGTGATAAATATGAGAGATAATAGCATTAAGAATTATGTGAATTACCCTATCAGTGCAGTGCCGTGAGAAAGGCATTCATTGAATAAATTAAATGTTTTTTTGTTTGTTTTCATGCTCCTTCACTTTCCTGTAAACTAAGGTGTACAAATCATAGCAAACATCCTAAATAATGGTCGGCGATATATTCTGAAAATTTGGCTAACTCTTTCTTCTGTCACTGGGGGATTATATTGTTGAGTTGTAACGAAGGTCTTGTGGAGATATACAAGCTGCCCGATTGATTCTGATAAATTTCTAACAGTGCTGTCTTCCTTTTAAGAGGATGATATGGTTGGACGGCTCTAGAAATAAAACAGAAAGATTGTTATAATTTGTATCTTTAATTTAATAAATTTTAATTTCATTGTAAAAATTATTATAAGTTTCTAATTGTACTACTTCTTTTATAATTCTATTACTTGATAGTTTCTGTTGCAGCTAGTTTGCCGTTGTGTTTTTGTTGTTTTTCTTGACTTTGTACTCAACTTATAATACTATTATCTATTTTATACTCAATGTAACTAACGTTGTAACGTAGCTTAGGCTGAGGTTCTTTAATAAATGCTTTTCTATTCTATTCTATTCTATTTAGAAAGAAAAAGTCACGAGTTCTATAGGCTCTTTATTTGGCGTTGTTTCTATAGTTCTGTGGATTTTGTAAAACAAATTTTCTATTCTGGCAAAAAAATATATATATTTTTTTAATAATTTTATGAAATTCCAAATCACCACTTTAATTACGAGACAAATCGTTCTTTCCTTCAATTGTTCTAATTATTCCACAAACGTCAAAATTCCAAACAGAAATAACTGTCTGTATTGGTACTTATTTCTCATGAAACAAAGATAACAAGGAATGGCCGATTCGAGAGGAATTTTTTGTGTTACAACGTCATGAGGTGACGAATGTCACTTCCATCGAATTTCTTTTGAGTTTTTTGTATTTTATTGACTGAAATACATTTTGATTATATTAAAAAATTTAACAAAACATTAGTTTCTTCGTTTAAATCAATTCGTGAAAAGTAAGTGGGAAAGCAAGGAATTTTCCAAATAGACAATTTTTTTCACTGTGATAAGGACGATTGAAATTGAAACGAACAAATTTCTGACAATTGTCGCCAAAGGAGGCAAGCAACCAATTGACAGATAATTCGGCCATACCTTGTTAATCTTTGTATCATTTCTAAAAGAAATATTGACACAAATGGACATTTTTTAACATAGTTTATGTATAAGAATAAATTAAATTAAATTAATTAAAAATATTTACGTTTTAAATCTTCTTCTTACTTCACTACTAAATACAAACTAAATACCAGCAGTTCAAATTTTTTATGGGGCGAACAGAACATCCGTCGTTCCGACCAAAACGGAATCCCATTCTGAACGACCGGAAGCTGAAAGGAAAACGAGAAAAATAACTCAACAGATTTAGGCGGAAAGTTCAAAATGAGAACGGAAACGAGATTGATTAGTTGATGTATTATCGATTACACCACCGAAGCAGAATCTGATCTGATCAGGCTCCCTATATTATTAGGAATTTCCGCTAAATATTGCTATCGCTATCGCTTCACATATTAAGTTCTAAATTATTCATGTCCTAAAATCATACATATACAAGTACATAATTATGTAATGTACCTACCTATTTCCTTTATTACAAAATGCATACACAATTCATCTCCAGTTTGATGACTTACATTATCTTACTACTCATAGTTAGAAACCATTTTCAGAAGATTTCCATTTATAGAAAACATTGAAAATTCTAAAATTGATCACACCTTCGTTGGGGACAACAAGACCGAATACTCAAAGTAATCCTCGATGATCATAATGCATTAATCTTTAGGTAGATTTAAAAATAAATCGTGTAAGCCGAATTGAAATGCAATTCTTTCTCTCTGAAAATAGGAAAACCCCAAAAGGGCACATATTGCATTTTTGGACCCCATGCACGGTAACTGAACGATTCTAATCCAAGTTGATCTGGACGTGCGCAGATGAATTTGTTCGACGATCGTGATGAAGTAATATTTTGAGTGGGTGGAAAATTAACGTTATATAGTGAAAAAAAAAACAAAACAAATTTAATAATGTTGCTGGAAGATAAAAACAATTAAAATTAGTGTTTAATATCTACGACTGTGAGTATTTTTGACTATGACAATGCGCTACAAACTTTGTAATTACATTGTGCTTGAATATAGTTAATAATAATAATTATCATCTATCGTACTGCAATAAACGTCGCAAATAAATTCATTCGAGCCGGGACTATACTTAGTGTGTATAATTTTATTGCCCTGTCCAGAATCAGACTGATAACAGGCAGTTAAAAAAAATAATAATAAATATTTGCAGACATTGTGCTCTTCATATCAGACTGATGACTGAGACCCCACTCTAAGTGGGAATTTTATTTACGTTTTATTATTTTCACGACTTCATATGATAACAAACTTTTCAGTTGAGTTTTGATAAAGCAACACACTCAACAATCAAACTATTACTTATTCACATATGTATGTATGTATATGTACATTTTGGTAACTATATATTGCATAATCATTTACAATTCTATAGTTTAGTGCAAGAGACTAAACGGCATATTAATGGGTGGCGTAGAAAATTTCATTCAATTAATTTCTTATCAGAGCTCCCAGGAATTTATTAGCTCCACTGTGAAGGTGATACTATTTTAATAATAGATACCGCATAACCACCCATCAAGTTTTCTATGCGTGTGTGTGTGTGTGTGTGCGAACTTTTTAATCTACATATATTATTTTCTAAAAAAAGTTTTTTAATAAGCTTTTCTTACTGTTTTTAAAATTCCCATTAAATCATGACAGACGCAGACAAATTAATCGGTCGTACATGAAATGAAAATTCAAAATTACCCTCATAAAATTATTTTGTTACAGCAGGGCATTTCAATTCAAGCCAAGATATAACCATTCTGTCTCCCAAAGTCCGAAGTCTGTGGTCTGGATTAAGGCTAATCACTGCGGTGACCCCCCGCTAAGTTATTATTGATAATTTTAAAAACAGAACTGGATTTATACACATTTTGTTAATTTAATGATCTATTTCCCTCTATGAATACATTTTGCGGAAAATATTGATAATTTAAAAAAGAGAAATTCCGGTTTATTCCAGTTAAGTCTGAACTGTGTCTCGAACTGATAAAATTATGGCAGAAGCAACATTTTCGAATTAATCCTGAGCTGCTTATGTGTCAATTATAATCATTTCCAGTTTGATGACTTAAATTTGCTATTTTGTTATTATTTTTTATAAATTATTTTAGTATTTTATAGCAGTTTTTTATAGCCATTTTTTTATAGACCACTAATATAGAATTTGTTAAATTTCATAAATTTTTAAAGCATTTAGCAAACAAAAGTTTTGTACCTACCTATCCTGCTCTCATAACGGTAACCATATGCACATGCACCCTGCACGTTTAAGATACAGGTGCTTTGTAAAAACTAGCATAATTTCCTAATCACTCTGTAACTTCGAAGCGGTTGAGATACTCCCCCCCCCCCCCCCCCCCCGCCTCCAGGTCTAGCAATCAGTGAGGTGCGCCCGATGCTATGCACCGGGACCCCGCGATTGAGGGGACCACAACATGATCAAGAACTAAAATAAAATACTCTTGCACATGAAAACTTGACAATATTCCTATAGTTCTCAGTATGAAGAAAAGTACATTTTATCGTAAACGACATCATTGTAGATCTTAGAATTACCACAATCTTCAAACTAAATCTCTTCTTCCCGAGGATCCCCACCTAAACTGGACTTTTTAGAAAAATATCTCAATACCATATAGCCCGCGTTAAAAAATTCCTTATTGTGTTTTTTCCGGGGTTTTTAAGTGCTAATACTTAATAATTGTCAAGGTGTTACCGCTCCAAAAATGTTAAGATAATTGGGGCAGACAGATCTATACCTTTAATGGAAACTTTTAAGTGCCAACTATCAAGTCCTTTTTCTTGCGTTACGGCCGGATTTCAAAGTAGCTGTCCCAGCAGAGAAATCAACGGCCGGACTGAAGCTAAGTCAAAACTCCCGCTGGGAGGAGATGAAGGGGGAGACCAATTCAATGAGTAGAAATCGAGCGTTAAGGTTATTGAATTTGAAAATGTTAATTTCACAAGAAAATTGCTTTTAAAATTGTGCTAATCGTGGGAGAAATGTGCTAAAATTATCCCTCTGGGTGTCAAAAAATAAAATTAGAAAAACTAAATTTCAACAAGTCACAAGTAGATCTGTTTTCTTTGCTACGAAGTAATTCTGGCAATGAAATATCTTCGACTTTAGAAGTTACTATTCAAGCTTCAACTGGAGCAGAAAGTTCCGCACAAACTACACAGTCTTGCAATGAAAATGTAAAAACTGTAAAATTCGTTGATACAATTTTTTGTTTGGCTAGGTGAGTACTATCACCTCCCTCCTGCCCTATGGACCTCCGTGACGGAAACGCCCTGTATAAGATTTCTATTATTTTTTTTTTAATTTAGTATTATATGTTACGTACCTATATACGAGTAGGTAATCTAGCGATTACCTATTTGTAAACGACGTTTGAAATGTTTAGATTAGATTAGATTAGGACTAAGCGGGGTGAGTGGCCTTTGCATGCACTGCAGCCATACATTGGCTAGTTGCGTACCGATTTCTTTACTTTTCATCCAATAATCCCACTCTTCCTAGGAAAAGCAATAGTATTGGTAGTTGGTAGGCTTAAGAAATATGAGCCAAAGGCCTGGAATCTATATTATGCAATGACCTCCCATTCTCATAAAACGTGCTCCAATGTTTTATCCTCTTCGAGACACAACCTATATATGTACATCAGTGTGTGATATACGTATCCAATGCATATGTTTGTTTAGTTTGCAGTGTCCGGTTCGGAAACCTGTGATGATTTTGAGTTGATTCCCAGACAGCCTTAAAGATCCTGGCTTCTGCTTTAATAAATCTTTTGGCTTGTCTCGTGCCTATCATTGAAGTCCATCATTGGCCAATTTAGTTTTGGATCCAGTTTAGGAAGAGAAGCTTCACGGTGTTATAAGAAATACCGCGCAAAATAGCTCCGGTCCTATGAGGGCCATGACTGGTCCTTTTTTAGCCAGTATTATTCCCATCAATCCCGAGTATCCTATCACCAATTGAAGTGTTACTGTTAGGCGGTTCTTTGTGCCAGAGGTTCCATTTGTTCCAAATGATGTTATGTTATCATCGGGATTTATTCCAAAATAATAAGCATCTTTTGACATAGGGATGTCCTTACCAAAGAGGGATAATTAAATTCCTCAATATGCTTGTTCTGGTAAAGGGTATAATTGTTCTTTTGCTAGGGTTGACCAATAGTTTCTATATAGTACACTAGTCTTGAACAAAACTTAGGGCTTTTTGAAACTTTCTAGAAAGCAAGCCCTCATAAATATTTGCTTTTGATAATTATAACAAGGGGTGCGTTCACCGACAGAAAAATGGTGACATAATGTAACTACCGAGTCACTACACAACGCTATCGTGCGTTCACTGTACACAGCAAATGACAGGTAGTCCTTTCCTTTTACTTTCTCACGCGTTTACTGAGACGGCCAAGAGTAAAAGGTAGCGCGCATTATTTCATTAACCGTATTTAGGATAGTAAAGTTGTGTGATAATAAATTTATGTTGTCAAAGTGACATTGCTATGGAAATGGAAGCACAAATTATATCGATTTTGGTTTATGAGAACAATATGGCCTGTGGGATGGGTCAAAAAGTTTATGTTTTATTATAAATCAATTTCAAATTATTACTTTATTTCCTTGTAATGTCGAAAAAGTTCATCTTCCAACGATAACACTATTTGCAATTTGACGTTCATGTTTACTTTTAATTTACTTATTTTTTGCAACCGTCAGAAATATTTGATTTGCTACGTTATTCTCTTTTGCGTTCACTTCAGTTTGGTTACACAAGGTTCACCACTATATTGACTAACTGTCAAAGTAATTCTCTTAACATTTATTCACAACACAACGCTATCACAACGCTACAGGACGCTATCGTGTCAGTGAACGCACCCAAGGTCATCAGCATAACTGTCAGTAGAACTGACATTAACTCTTTGTAATTATTTTTACTGGCAAAAGTAAAATGCAAATGGTGGCAGCTGAAAATATAAGTTAATGGAAATTTGTGTTTATATTACTAGCTTCTCTCTCTCTTGAGTGGGAAATGACTGAAAAAAGTTTAATAGATATTGTAATCTTTTTTCTTTTTAAGAAAAATTACGGAAACGAGTTTGAATAAGGAAGAAATTATTAGCAATGCATACAAAAGAGAAATGTCTGCACGCACCACTAGACGACTTTTATAATGAATTAACTATAGTCAGTTTATCGAATGCAACGCGGTTGCAGTCAGCAAAATTGACAGACTAAGTTCTTTTGATCGCTGTAACTCCCGTGTAAGAGAACCAGGCTGATGTGTTACTGTTACATAAGGACCAAAATTAATTTACGGTCACAATCCACAGGTATCCGTTTGAAGCAATGGAAATGTATTACCATAAATTTATATTCGTGGCCACAATGTGGCCAGAGTCAAGTTTGGACAAATCTCAAATTTGTCACTCGTGGCCACAGTGCTACCAACATTGTAGCTGAAGAAGAAGGCAAAAGTGTTTGAATGGTTTCTTCAATATGACGGTTCAGTGGCGTAACTAGCCCTGAGGCTGAGTGGCCACAATGTGGCGTATCAAATTTTCTTGGGATGCCCTTTTTCGGAAAATAAACAAAAATACTCGCATAAATAACAAATATGTGAAAATAACAAAAACAACAATACCTATTAAAAAAAATTAATTCTAATAAAATATTCTACTGGTTAAATATATACATACATATGTACCTTTCTTACCTCTTTTCGGCGAATGTACCTATTTAATTATATAATCCATAGTTGAAAAAGATTTTAGTTCCTCAAGCTCTTCTTGGTCTTGCTCTTCAGAATTGATATATCCAATAGCCGCGTTATTGTCCCATAAAAGTTCTAAGATAATTTTTAATAAGTTTTAATTTAGAAAAGTTTCTTCCATCTGTTGCGGTTTTAAACGAAACTGTCAAAAATAGTAAGCCTCTAGGAAACTGGAGACGACGCTTTTATAAATATGATTAACAATTATAAACAATTTTGTATATATTTCAGTATTGATAACGTAAACTTTTTGAATTTTTTAATCAAGTATAAACTTAATTTTATTCTTTAATTTTAATAATGTATTGATAACTCTACCCTTTAACCCTCATTACTACAACTGCTAGAGCGATACCCCTGTAATACGAGCTTTGAATTTATTCGGAATTTTGTTTATCAATACGAAAGATGTTTACTTGTGAGAGGTATTTCATAAATTCAGCAGAAAAATATAAATAAAGAAAAAATTATTAATTATATGAAAAAACATAAACAAAAACATTGTAAAGCAGGGGGAGCTATGCACTTAAGCAGTTTCTTGAATTCGAAAGCTGCAAATTCAGACGGTATCAAGGAAACCCCGTGAATACCGTGGTCTTCGATGATATTTCGATGGAAGACCTTCACTCGCAGCCTGATGTATTAATTACAAAGCTTAGGCCAACTTCACTGGAATGTCCACTTTGAGGATGAGATTGTGGGATGTGAGACTATGATGCTTAGGACCATCTGTGTTCATCATAGAGTCTACCAATTTTATTTTTGGTGAATTTCTGCCATTTTGAACGGAACATTAATGGCAGTAGCCTAGTGATTTTTGGGGATCAGAATAGTTCGCTTACATAGACAAGACTTATTTCGTATATTAGCAATATCGAGATTTATTCTAGTCACGAGTGAGCCGAAATCTCCAGAGATTGTTATTTTTCCATCTAACTCTGAATACTCGCTATGTCATATTTGGAACAAGAATTCATATACTTACTCTCATGTTATTTTTAAAGTTTTGTAATTGATAGCCGCAGGTAAGATCTCCTAACACACGTCTTAGCTCCACTTCGGCGAAAGTCTAAAGGCTAAATCTACATTTTTTTTTAAAAAGGTTAGTCCAAAATTTCAGTTTTCTAAGTTATTCAAGCAACCGAGCGCCTTTTTTATCTTGTGCTCGGTGAGTTTTAGTGAATTTCTTTTTCCTGATAAACGAAACTTCATATAAATTCGATAAGAAATTTTCGGGGAAAGCTACCGGCTGTTATCAATGAAGCTTCTTCCGCTTAAAAAATATCGTTCATGTGCTGGAGACATGGCGATTGTCACGTTGAATCATGTGGCATCATAACGTAGGTATAATCAGGTTCATTGGAAAATAAATTATGACATCAGACCACCACAGGTTCTTCTAGAAATAAGTAATTACGAAATGAAAGATTACTGTTATTCAGAGGCCATACATACATGCACGTTAAGGTTGGTAACATCGCCGCTAAATAATTACATATATTGTCACGGACTAAAAACAGACCTTACTATAGTCTAGACGTTTTTTATTTTGGTTCACATACATATTATATTGTTGTTTTGATAAGGAAAATAGATAAGAGCTCCATTAAAACGAGCAGACTTTGTAGTTGACAATTTTGTGAGTTTAGGCTATATAAAATGTGATTTCTGTTATTTTTTCGAGGTGTACATTTGTTTGAGCGCCTCTCAATTTAATGAGATAAAAATTCTCTGTTCGAAGTATGTATGAAAGCAATTATTGGACTGGGGAAGTTTTTGTGGATTACAAACATGTTTTGAACGGATTAAGATTTTATTGCTAATGAGATCTCCTGTCCTGGGATCTTTTCTATATCATAAAAAGAGAAAAGATATCTTAATATATTTGGACAGGGTCTTATTAGTTACTTGTAGAATGATGATAGCCTGACACAATAGAGAATACCTGTAGATACTATTTATTACGAAATCGGATGTAGCCACATATCGGTTATAATAAGGGGAACATTTAATGTCCTGGCCAGAGTTCATATTCAATACAACATGGACGTACCGAAGCTCTAGAAGAATTAGCGGATTTTGGGGAAACGGAAAATAGGTCTGGTGAATGACGATGTGGTATTCTTCTTAGTGTTTTAATAATTCCTTGAACTGTTAGCACATAAAAAAATTTCAAGCGAAAATGTGTTTACCCGTGAAGCTACAAACATTTGGTATTTGGGCCTTAGAAGTCATAGGCGAAAGTTAAATCGAGAGCTACCCACTACAAACTGCTACATTCAAGTTACAAATTTTACTTTGCACATATGACATACCGCAGAAATTACGTCCTTAAAGCTGGCAGAACAGGTTTTGAGGTAGTGGTTAAAGCTTAAAGGCTCATTTATGGCTAATTTAATTAAAAAGATTGAGAAAAATATAGATGTTTTTTAATAATAATTTTTTTTTCTATTTTTCTCAATCTTTCATTTTTCATTTATTTTTCAAGTTACTCAATTTCGCATGTTGATGAGTCAGTCACACCATGACTTGAAACTTGCCACCAAAAATATAATGGGTTGTGTGATGAAATAACAAATTAAAAACATTTTTTAGCCTTTGCTATATACCGGAAAATCTAAAAAAATTCCTTCTTGAACAAACTATATATTTGGACACTGCCCGAGAGCGCATCGACATAGAGAATTGTAATTTTGTACACGGCGCTTTCATAGAAATAGTAAATAAAATTTCAAAAATGGGCGAATTCGGACAACCCTTTTTTGGTGTTGCCATATAAAAATTTAAACTTTTTACGTATGCGATGAAGCCGATCAGAGATTTTTATTGTACTGAAAATTTCTTCAGAATACGAAATCGTGTGGAATTGATCATAATTATTTTTATTGTCCGACAAACCGTTCTAGAAATAGATGTGAAAAATCAGTTCAAAAATCAAACTTGCCCAGAGAGGTGACCATACGAAATTACATACGGGCATTCATCTAGGCCTGAGGGTAAATTTAGGACTGTCGCTTTCTACCTTATATCATATATCATTGAATATAGTCTCAGTAGCACGTTTAATTTCTGGAAGTGTTTTATCGCTTTATATTTGATTTTTTAGGGTTATTTATAACTTTTCCAATTTCCATACCACAGTAATTTTTCTTAGATAATTATTATAGAGTTCAGTTTGTTCCGATAATTCCTGAAATGTACTTAAAGGTTGATTTCCTGCAGTTTTTGCAAGCTTATAATTTATGTCGTATCGGCTTTAAAATACCTTTTGTTATCCAAAGCTTTTTGATTTACACTCTGTTAGACAATTGAGACAATTAATTACATATAAAAGTTGCTCTTTGAATGGACTTATATAATATTCTATAAAACGCATTCATCGATCTTTCAACTGCTGTACACCTATAAATTTCTACCTATTCTTCATTTGTATATACTGAAGTAGAGTATCAAAATTAATGTATACGAGGAGGATATCAAATTCTGCTTTTTACTATTATTTGAAATGCCTTTGCTGAGCCCTATACACTTCCAAGTATACACTAAAGTGGTCCATGATAGATGTCGCAAATATAGCAGATAAAAATCGTATGTCGAACTCTTTTCAAACCAGTGGTATAGAGCTCGTTGAAAAGAATACGACATTAGATTTTTGTTATCTTTAAAAAGTAAATGGTAAGATGAGCTCTTTTTACCAAGTCTAGTTATTCCGGTTAAACATTTATTAAACCCATACTCCTAACATATCTAAGTAATGAGTCGTTAAATAAATTTCTAGTATAATCGGCATATTGTATCTGTTGGCTTAGTTCTGCCATTCGGTAGTAGAGTTCCCACATTCTCTTGTTTAAATCGTGTCCTTACATGAAAATAGGAATTTGTCAACATTGCATCAGTTCATATAGGTACCATTCGGAGCAATAAGCTTTTTAAAAGAAAAGGTTTCCAAAGTTCACCTTAATTCCCTCTAGGAATCTTTTTATCCTTTCAATGTGTAATGTGTGGCTTGAGCCCTGGCCGCAGAAGTGGGTCCAGGTATACGCAAGGTAATGTCCTTATTTATTTGCCGAAAAACACTTAGTCACTCCAGTCCAGCGATTGCTTTTTCTAAATTAAAATTATGAGCAAAAACAATTTTTCTCTGCTAATTGGAAAGCAAGCTCCTGAATCGTTTTACGAGTCAGGCCAAAAAGTCAAGCTTCTATAAACTTCAAATGCTCAACTATAAGGTCCTGAGTGCATAGCACGTGCTTACGTTCACGATCCAAATCTGTAATGTCACGAAAAGATCGCTGATAATGAGAGAAGTTTTTCCGCGCCCAAATATTGGTGGCGCTAGTGGTCAAAACTAAAAAAAATCGCAGATGGCCGACCTAGACGACAAGCCAGCCCTGACGACATTCCCCTACGTATAAGAAAATAAATAATTAAATAAATAAATAAATAAATAAACAGATGAACATTGAAATGAAATATGTTGTCAGTTAATTCCCTGCCTTCACTTTGTGTGTGTTAATGAGGTGTTTAAATTTGTTGTTTATGTATGCTGTGTCGACTTTAAAATTAACTGCCTCAGATTTATGTTATTGTATATACAAGGATTCTATGTTTTTCCCTTTTTTTTCAAAATTTTTCCTTATTAAGGATTACCACATTATCGATATTAAATTTATGTTGTTCTTCCTTCGCATATTGAAGGTATGCTGTCTTGTAGTATCTACATAGGTGCCTGATTATCAATGGAGCGTGTAGCTGACTTATAGTCGTTTTTATGCTCCCTAATCCAAGTTTTGATATCTCTACCTGTCTCACCTGTGTTTGTGTGTCCGCATTCACAGTTCACCTTATAAACTACACCGCAGCAAGGTGTACCTGATTTTGTTTTGGTGTTACTAAAGAGGTTATCTAATTTCAATATTGGTTTTAGACCAAGTCTAATCAGCTTATATCTTCCTAATCCTTTGGTATTACACTCTAAAGTTTTGTTCATACCTAATGCATGCCTTCTAAGGAAAGTCTAAGGGTCACCAAATGTTTTAGCTGATAATAGCCAGCCCTTTTGTTTTGTTGGACAGCTTTAATAGCATTCTGCATTGTTTCATGGCTCCAGGATTATCGATCAGTTTTCCTTTTATAGTCACGCGCGTCATGCTGTCACTAGTAACTGTAAAATAAGTTAAAATATTCTTTCGACTCACACATCTAAACTTCAACGGAAAAAATGACATACGTATGACATTTTGTATATACACTACCGGTATGTCATTATGTCCTTACAATATCCCAAATAAAATAAATATTTGAAAAATATAAAAAAGTAAGATATGTGTGAAAAAAAAACAAGTTCATATCATAAATAAAGTAATATTGTACCGATTTAATGCTAAGTAAATAAGATGAATGAATATAGCACATCACTCTCCAAAAATTGAAAGAAACTTATAATGAATGAAAAACTTGTAATACCAGGAATCACGTTTACCTTTACTACACTTGCGTGCGACTGAGAGGATGGATGTGAATCTGTGTGGTAAATATCGCTGGTGTCACGCGATACGATAACAAACAACGTGCTATAGACCGCGAATTTTGAATTAAGAGAAATATGTGATTATGTACGTACTTCCCCTACTAGAATATCTCCTACTCCGACTTTGACCTACAGCCAGAAACATAATAACCACCATTTTGCTTACAATTACCGGTTACATCTACAAACAGGAGAAAAAGGTATAATTGATCTAAGACCAATAATATTACACCATAAATGAAAAAAAAAAGTTAAATAAAGTGAAAACCCAAAGTTTTTTATGTAACACCAAGAAGGGGCTGCCCGATTTAGTACATTTTATGACATTCTATTTACTATTGCTGTGAAAACACTACGTACCAAATTTCAGCTCTCTACGTTGACGCGTTCTCAGGAAGTGCACAAATTATATGTATAGTAAAAAACGAAATTTTTGGAAGGCAACCCTACAAAAGAGTTACCCGATTTGTCCCATTTTGAACTTAAGTTTCCTTTTTTTTAAAAGGTCTTGTGCAACATTTGAACACTCTAATCTAAGTGAACGCGTCCTCGAGATATCATGAGGACGGACAAATCAAACAGCCAGACAGACAGACAGACAGATATGCAAGAAGCAAAATAAATTTTAATATTATATTTGGGTGTCCAATCCATTTTTCTCTATCAGTATTATTTCTGTGCGTTATAATCGCAATGACAAACTTAGTATACCCTATGATTACAATTATGGTATAAATGTAGCACTGATCATACCTAAAAAGAAATTCACCTGCATTTCCCATCAATCATTTGAGTGGAGCCCACAAAGCGACCGTAGTCTTATGTCGTGCCAAGGCTGATACCTGAAAGAGGACAATAATGCCTCCTGCCCAATAAGTAGTGAAACAAAAATATTAGATTGAGAAGATATTTGTGTTCTGCAAAAAATTTCAGCAACTGCTACGATAAAATCAATTCAGTCATGAATTAAGGCGGTTTCACAATCACCTGAAATGATTCCATAGCTCCACTTACACAAACCCTTAATATTTGTCTCGACGATAAAAATAACGCGCATATGCGAATGATGTTATTGATAAAACAAATGTAACCCAG
This sequence comes from Dioctria linearis, assembly GCA_963930735.1. Lineage (NCBI taxonomy): Eukaryota > Metazoa > Arthropoda > Insecta > Diptera > Asilidae > Dioctria > Dioctria linearis. The sequence continues at coordinate 324,236,812 of OZ005740.1, read as the reverse complement.
ACAATGCGTAGAAGCGTTGTACTTACATATATTGCTCTGCAAATATAAACATTAACATCGCATTAACGAAAGAAGGTGAAGAAGAGATCTGCCCCACTTTTGTAGACTATGTAAATAAAGAGCGTGAGCGAATAACTAAAATAGAAAGCCTCGAGTACGAATACGACCACCATTATCTTATGGGGCACCCCCAATGGTTTTAATTTTGACTGGCATTCACCCCAAGCCTGAAAATCAGAGTATGTAACCGTGCATTTGTATGTAGAATACAAATAAGCTCCAAAGCTCTGATAACGAGACACGAACCAGCTCTGATAAGCTTAATTTAATAGCGACAGGATGCTCCATTGCTGACATATGGCAAGAATTATTTAAGTCAACATAAAAGCGGCTAAAAGCGGTTTGAAAGTTGAAACCAGCTCGCTGTGACTTTAATTACAGCAGAAACTTGGTTTTGTGTAGAAGTCTCACAGTTTCATGCAATTCGCCGGGTTCAACATGTCAAAGATTAAATTCCGTGCCGCGGTTGGCTGTAAAATCTGGTTATACTATTCTACGTACATACATACATACATATATTACCCCGGGGATCGCCAACAATGAATTAAATGAGTTCACATTTAGGAATCATGCTCTCGTTATCAGTCCTAGGTCCACTAGTCGTTTTGCCATGTGGAGTAGATTGGAGTGATAGTGTAGGCTATTTTCGAACTGAGTCGGATCTAATCTCTTAAGTCTGTCTTGTTGCGCATGCAGCAGTTAAGCCTATAGTGCAAGCACGCTCTAGCTAATTTTTTTTTTCATATTTATTATTGAGCCCAGACAATATTTTATGGCTCATGGACAGTTTTTGAGTATGTGGGCTGATTTCAACACCAGGCCACGTGTGCTATAAAATGTGATAGATAACTTGCCAGACATGATATAATTGAACTTTAGACGCTAAAATGACTTCACACCTCTATTGTTGGCTTAAGTTAGCCCTGGACTTTTATTGCAGGTATTTGGAAGTATACGAGAAATTGATAAAAACAATTGTATTGAACCAAAGTAATGAACCCAATTAAACTCTGTACACTTTTTCTATTTCCATATTAATTCACTGAAAGGTGAGTTAATTGTTTTTTTTTTGTTTTTTTTTTGTAGTTAAGTTTGGCAACTTTTAAATATTCTTATGCTTAAGACTTATGTTCTTTGTAAGGAGTTTTAATCGGGAAAGAGACTGCTGTAAAAAGCACAAATGGACAAATAACTCCTAAACAATTAGCAGTATGTAGTTGACATGCCTTTTAACTGCCACATATGTAACTGCGACAATCGGTTTAGTTAATACCAAAGTGAAACTGCGATTAAACACAACCAGTACTCAAAGCGGTATGTCCTTTAAACACGGTAAGTTCGGCTGTTTTTGATAATTCCCTCAAAATTTTCAAATAACAATAGAGAAAATGGCGTACGAGAATGTTTCCGCTCTACAATACGAAATTTGTCATCAACTCTGCTATTGCACGTAATAATCACGCCCTGTATCACGCTATGTGCCAGCTTCAGTGGTCCATTCTAATCTTCTCACGTTTTAACATACTAAAGTGATTGCTAACATGGGGCTTGCACGAGCTAGTTAATCTTGGGTGCGAATGTCTTAATCTTATCCGACACGGGTCTTATTTTGAGAGAAAAAGATAGTAGACTTGTTGTCTTGTTGGCACACTTGATAGCTGGCAAATTTTAAAGACCCCGAAGCTTAGTTTGATATGCATAGGAACACTGAGACTAACGATTAATTCAAAGGTTTCAATTTTCAAGTCATTCTTTCTGTAAAAATTTGTGGAATGTATTTAGATCCCATAAATACTCGTTTTCAATGTACAAATTAATTAATTTCATTGGTTCACTCCTACAAAACTTCTCATTCGGAATTTTAAATTTTCAAATTACTAGCATCCCAGATATCACAGCTTTGTAATGGGTGTTTCCACCTATGTAGGTGCTCCATAGAGCAAGGGTTAATATAGTACTCACCTAGACGCACACAAAATCGTATGGCAGCAGGGGCCATATCAACCTTTTCTGAGTTATAGGGTGATTAAGAAAATATCCTATTTTTGTCTTAAATCACCCTGTATCTTAAAAAGTACAGGGTGTAAGTCACCGTCAACACCCTGTATCTTGAAAAGTACAGAGTGCAAAGTCACCGTCATTGTATTCCGAGCCTCATGGCCTTTCTAACGACTGCTCAACCAACTCCGTTAGGGTGGTGTAACCTGAAAATTTCGGATTACCTTACCTTTTTTTAATTTTGACCTCAATTATTGTTTTTTTTTTTTTTTTTTTTTTTTGCCAAAAACGTGATTAACATAAATTTGTTTTTTATAAAAACTATAAACTCTGGGGTCTCCTCTTTAATGTGTGCTATATATAGCCGTTAAAGAGTTATTAGCTCATAAGCTATTCAGCTCATACCGAAATTAGACGACATTTCTAACTATAGGCCTATTGCGAAATTACCTTTATATGCCCAAATTATTCGAATCTATTATTTAATCTCAGCTGTCAATTTTCTGCACGAATTCGCTTTCTTCAAATTAACATGGTTTCTTTCGGACAGGATTTGCAAAAGGCTACCAGACAAATTGTATTTATACAGACTTTAGTAAAGCAAGTTGTTTCACTCCATGATACTGTTTAAAATGGAAATATATTGACTTCGCGCTTCATTTCTAAAATAGACGGAGTCTTATTTACATATCAGTAGACATAAAAAATCTATTTTCGCCATTCCATCTCTAAAGTCTTGAAGGCCTCGTCTGGCGTACCTCAAGGTAGTCACTTGGGCCCATTGCTCTTTATTCTATCTATTTACGACATTGTCTCTGCTGTAAATTCACGATTGTGAACAGGTACAGGCTGACCTTTACAAACTTTTCGATTGGTGCAAAAGCAATAATTTGGTACTCAATATAGACAAAAGTGAGGCTATGACTTTTCACAGGAATCAGAAACCAATCACTTATGATTATGAGTTCTCGGATTCCTCGATTCGCCGTGTGGGTTCTGTCTCTGACTTGGGTATCAAATGCGACCACAGATTGAATTTTATCTATCATATAAACTTTATGGTATCAAAGAGTAGTTCTATGCTGGGTTTTATAAAGCGGTGGTCCCGAGAGTTTTCGAATCCTACCATAACACTTGATTTGTGAGACCACTGCTTGAATACACTAGCCAGTTCTGGTCTCGGATTCCTCGATTCGCCGTGTGGGTTCTGTCTCTGACTTGGGTATCAAATGCGACCACAGATTGAATTTTATCTATCATATAAACTTTATGGTATCAAAGAGTAGTTCTATGCTGGGTTTTATAAAGCGGTGGTCCCGAGAGTTTTCGAATCCTACCATAACACTTGATTTGTGAGACCACTGCTTGAATACACTAGCCAGTTCTGGTCTCCATTTTACGGTACTCACATCGACCATACCGAGTCTGTCCACCGGAACTTCTTACGATTTGCTCTCAGGCACTTACCCTGGAAGAATTTATTAATTCTTCCACCCTATGAGAATCGCTTGAAGCTTTTAAATATGCACTCTCATGGTTGCGGATTTTGTGCATCAACTCTTAAAAGCGAATATGGATTCTCCGTTGTTACTTAACAAATTTTTTTTTCGTGATAGTATGCACAATTTCAGAAGGCTACCTCTGTTGTCTGTTAACTTCGCAAGGTCCAACTTTTCAATGTATGAATATTAAGGCTGAGCATTTTGTCGTTGACATTTCCAAACATGTTTTAAAAAAAACGTCTATATAATACTTAATTTTCGGTTTCCATGTCGCATTGCATGTCATCTCATTCGGTGTTTGGTCTATGATTAGTTTAACATACTAATACTAACACTGACTACGTGATGAAACGCATGTATTGTTGACCGTTTATTTATGAAATGTGTCACTGCAGCGAGCTGGTGTTAAGCTGATTCTGATAAATAGGAAATCAGACTTAAGATTATCAGAAAACCATGTTTTATATGAATAGTAGTTTAGGACGCAGGAGCTTTTTAAATCAAACTTTTCTCAGTTTTACAAAAGACCACTGCAAATATTCGAGAGTGTTAGGACTAAGGTAGGGAACTCTCGTGTATTAATGAGGGAGTCTGTTTTATGGGTTGGGAAGTCTTTCTCGTGAGTTTTGCAAGAGGTCAAGGTTGTCTTTATATATTTATAGCTAAAGCTGACAACATACAGGGTGGTTCCGTCTGTGGTCCATAGAGTAGGAGGTGATAGTATTATACAAAAAAAATTAATGGCAGGAGGGGGGAGGGGGTTAGGTGACCACATCAACTGTTTGAGACATACGGAGTGATTAAGAAATTATGCATTTTTCACAAATACCCTGTATCTTAAAAAGTACAGGGTGTACGGGCGCTATCAAGAGCTCGTTGTAATTCATTGAACTTCATGGCTTTGACCTCAATTATTTTTACAAAATGGTGATTAACATAACCTTTTTTTTTATAAAAACTGTAAGCTGTGGACTTTCTTCTTTTATTTGACCTAGAACACTATATGTCCTAGCTGTAGTCGTTAAAAAGTTATTAGCTCATAAACTATTCAGGTCATACCGAAATTAGACGATTTTTTTTAAATTACGATTTTCAGTCACTAAGGGAACAAATTATCTTTAATAAATTATTTTTAGCACGTAATTTAAAAAAAATATCGTCTAATTTCGGTATTACCTGAATAGTTTATGAGCTAATAACTTTTTAACGGCTACAGCTAGGACATATAGTGTACTAGGTCAAATTAAAGAGGAGAGTCCACAATTTACAGTTTTTATAAAACAAATTACGTTAACCACAATTTTTGTAAACAAAAAGGTAAGAAAATCCGAAATTCTTAGTTTAGCCCGTCATAACTGCATAGCGGAGAAGAGTACGGGGGACAAGATGACTACTATCACCGTTACACATCAGACTTACAAAACAAGTGTTTGTAAAAAAAATGCAGGGAAGTTAGTCTTCTTCAAGTTTGTATTTTTAGATTTATTTTTGTCGTAGGATCAACCGTTGAGGAATTATTTTGAAAAAACCAATTTTTGGTACCATTAATCCAAGATGGCGGACCGCTCGTTTCGGAGAATTTTTAAATTAAAAATAGTTTTTTTTAACTTATAAAGTCAAAATAAATTTGTTTGACTTTAATTTAGTTGCTAATAAAACCGTTGCTCTTTTTCAAATCTACATATTTGATGTCAGTTAAATCATTCTAAGTCTATTGATACTCAAATAATGATACTTGTTCTTGCATAAATCTATTTAGTTTTTATGTTCCGAGATTAAACTTATTTCGGCTTGTCGATTTCTTCTTGACGTCTAATTTATAATTTGGAGTCTATCATCCCGAAGCTGTCTCATCTCTTTAAAGCAAGATCATCACTTAACCACTTCCGTTTCTTTTTATGGAGCATTATTTTCCGATTCACCGTCACTAAGCATTCTTGGCATTAATATTCCCAGTAAAGGTGTAAGAAATATTTCAGCCCGTCAAATAGTACAAACTTTATATCAGATCTAGAACGGAATACAAAATTCTTGCATGTCACATGACAAAGACACTTGGAAAGACGTACTAGGTTTATAGGGAATTTGACTAAGCCTCTTAATCTTAAAATGATTTTGTGAAAGAATTTTGAAAGCATGCTTAAAACGCTGGGTATAATAGTTTTATGATAGATGCCCATTACCTACATAGCCCAGTAGGTCTCTAGAGCAAATTGTCCCTCCGTGATTCTTAATATAACCTTCATGAGTCTTATTTTTAAGTTTTATCAAAGATTAATGCAATAGTCTTGGAGAATGCTACAAAACCATAATAAAATCAAGTAGTATTTAATTCCTATTTGACTGCTTAATGGTTTTATCCTAGTTGAATTAATGACAACAATAAAACGATAAGTCCAAATAGACTTAAATGTTAAATAATTTTATTACTACTCTCCAGGCTGTTTTTAAAACATCACAATAAAATCAATTGGTCTAGATGACCAATTGTCATGACTTACAATCCCCATAAAACTATTTAGCAAGTTCAAAACCTTAATAAAACAATTATAAAACCTGATTAAAACTAAATATAGCATTTAAATTGTTACTTGGACCCCTGCCCCAACAAGGGTCTAAACTACCCCGCTTTTGTAGAGTAAAGGCGTTATTTAGTCCCAATTGACTGGACTATAAGCCGAAATTCAAAAAATTGTAAACAGGATTTTCGGCAGAAAATCACCTCTACTTTCACCTGTTTCAGTATTTCAGAGTTCTTTTCGAACACATCAGATCACAGAATGTAGAACATTTTAAGAGAATGTTCACGATTTTTCTAAATATAATGAAGTTGGTATCATTTGCTAAGAGATAATGAAAACAATAATTGAAAAATTGAAAAAAATACTATATAAAACTTGTAATAGTCCTAGAATAAGAAGACTTAGAGTCTAAATAAGGAGGTAAAGAGATTTGATGAAAAGTAAGAAGTTCTCCCTACAAGTATAATGTGAATTTGCATTACTGCCTGGTACTTTCAAAGTTATTCTTATTGAAGCCAAACAACATATAACTTAACTTTGTTGAAACTTACTTGCATTTTCGTTACCCACTCCTCCAATATTTTACAATTAACGAAAAATATTAGTTCCATGTAAGAAGGTACCTAACTTATGTATGTACGTATACATACATAGATATACTCTTTGTTTTCTATTTACTAAAACTAACGATTTTATTAATCACACCACTAAGTCTCTAATCTCTTTAGCGATTAAAATCAGGCGAGACCACTTCAAATTTAATATTTTGATTAAAATTTCCGTTCAAAGTACACCAAAATCTAAAAAAAAATATGATACAGGAAATAGGTATATATATAGGAATAGGTAAATAGGTACTCAAAATATTTTGACAAATCTTGAAAACTTTTTTATTAGAAAATTACACTTACGACCATAGGAAAATTTCAAATGATTAATAAAAAAAAAAGGCAAAAAGAACAACACGAGGCTTCCAAGACCAAATGAGTGTGAGTATATTGCATACGCAAGCCATAGATAAGATGATGATTGACAGAATCAAGTCTTTTACTTAAAATTTTAATCTAATAACCATGTGCAGCTAGATAAAACCGAATTAAAAAAAAACAAAAAAATTAACAAATCCAAAACCACCAAGGTAGACCATGCAACAGAAATTTGGTATGTGAATTTCCGCACGTTAGCACAGCTATAATGCCATAATTCCGAGAACTTTAAAAAAAAAACAATTTTTAGCAAACATCCAAAGTCCAAATAAGGCACTCGAAGAGGAGCAAACATAACTCTTACATCACATATCTACTGCATAAATGCGTAGAAATGAAATATATATGTATGTTTATAGTGTGACTTAGTAATATCACTAATATCAGACCAGCGGAGGAGAGATTAGATAATGGAAATATGTTTTCTGAGCTCCATTTATTCAACGTCTACTGTCCTTGGGGCGGCGATACGATAAAAAAACAGACCTCCTAACGAAATCTATGTAGACATGATTGTAGTAAGCTGATGTGTTGTAAATATTGTAAAAAATAAATAATCATAAAATGCGAAAGTAGAATTAATTGAAACCGATTGCCATTGTAATGTAGTTACTATATCCTGCTTAGTTCACTCTCTGGAACCTACGTCATATTAATTAGGCACAAGAAAAAGGATTCTTAAATGATGGTAATGAGTTCCATTTACAGGGATTTTACTGCTGATTCTAGACGGTAGGCACGTTTGTTTAAGCCATAGGGGATGATTCTCATCTTTTGTCGTGTTGTAAATATCAAAATATACGATAAATTAGAATGAACTTTTCTGCCGCTTCCTTTGTACTTTTCTGCAACACAGGAAACCTTTTAATTACAAATAAAATCATATTATTTTAAGTTTGAATATGACTGCGATACTGTAACAGGTTGTTGAATATTCATTTATCGCGAGAGCAGTTGAAATTTCGTAGCTGTCGTAGATATATTTCTGACACGGACCAAGTAATTCTAACGTTAACTAATAAAATCTTACATAACCTACGAAACAAAGTATACACTATCGGCTTGGATATCGATATTGAAAAAGCGTTCGACTCCGTCTGGCACAAGGGATTTAGGACTTAGAGACTGCTCGAAATGAACTGCCCGATTTGTAACTGTATCCAGAGCTGACCAGGTGTCCGACTATATACCAGTACAATTGAGAGTACCTCAAGGCTCAATATTTGGCCCGCTCTTGTTCAATATTTTTTCTATGCGATTTCCTTCTCAAAAATGTTATCAACAACGAGCCGATAGATATACTCTATCTATACGAATGACACCTTCATTCTGGCTGAGGACGAAAGACTCCATTCGACGATTGACACTATTCAACAGTTTACTTACAGCCATTCTGTTAGATTATTATGATAATTACGGATTTAAAATTAATGAATCTAAATCTGGCATCATCTGCTACAGAAATGCGAGTGGCAAACGGTTCGTAAGAGCAAATCAATCAACCTGGAAATTAACAATTGATCAATTCCCAATTGCCATTTTAATACCCAAGCTAGACTATGAAATCGTAGGGTATACTAAGTTTGTCATTCCGTTTGTAACGCATAGAAATAATTATGATAGATCAAAATAAATTGGACATCCGCATAATATTAAAAGTTACTTTTATTTTGGCATGGCCGTCCATCCGCCCGCACGATAACTCGGGCACGCGTATACCTACAGAACTGAAATTTAGCACACGGGTTTTGTAAAAAAAAAAAGTAAAAGTAAGTTCGAAAATGAGACGAATCGAGTAACTCCTTCGTAAAAGGTTGCCATACAAAAATTTCGCTTTTCACTATATACATATATATTTGAACACTGCCTGAGAGCTCGTCGATGTAGTTAGGTTAGGTTAGGTTAGAGTGGCCGCCATTGTGCGGGACCTCTGCAATCAGCCTCACTTAGACCATTTGCGGTCCATTGTGATACCACCTTGAAGGAAACCTACCTGGGAATGATATCCCAGTTTTAGAGGGTGCGATGAAACCAGCCACAGGAGTTAATGAACCTTACCAGGTCCCCCAACTCCCTGCCTGCTATCTCCCTCAATTCGCCGAAGAAGTAGCTGCCGAGGGCTTTCACACAGCAGGTGCTGAACGCTCTCAACCTCCCCTTCATCCATACAGCTTCTGCAGAAGTCTATGTATGCTTACGAAAGAGACAGTTCCCTGTAATAACTGCGATAAGACTACGCACATCATTACAGCTCCTCCTCAGCAGAGATTCAGTCCTCGTAGGACAAACCTCGGGCTACAGCTGTCTTGAAATCGCACATGTGGTCAATTCTCCCCACCTGCGAATAGTCAGTTTCCAGGCCTGTACGTCTAGAATCAGCTTCACTGATTCTAGGGGCCGACCTACGGGTTCCTATGCTAGACATATATTCATAGCTGAACCCTTTTTGGCCACAGCATCCGCTGCCTCGTTTTCGGGTATGGCATTGTGGCCAGGCACCCAACAGAGAATAACTCTGTGGTTAGCGCCAAGTTTCCCGAGCTCACAGTGACACCGTTTCACTAGGCGCGATCTAATGGTGATCGAGTTGCAGCTTGGCTGTCAATACAAATTCTGATGACCCGATTGCTGGGTATAACGTGAGTTGTTGGCAGCAAACTTGCTGCTTTGCAAATGGCCAGGACTTCCGCCTGGAACACACTACAGTGGTCCGGTAGGCGGTACGATTCCTGTATTCCAGGGAGTACTGAGTATACCCCGGCTCCCACTCTCACATCTATTTTTGAAACGTCCGGAGAGACACATATATCAGGGAAATTTACACGCGATTACCCTCCCACTCCTCTCTACTAGGAATCTAGTTGAGAACGCTTTCCCAAAATCTGGTCTTGGAACAATGTGGTCCGTAGCTCCCCGTATACAGTCTTCAGGACAGAGTTTTAGTATACTGCTCTGACCACTATCTGCTGTTGACCAGTAATTCGACTCCTTAAGTCTTAGTACACTTTTTGCAGCTATACATTTCACATGGATGTCAAGGGGCAGAAGCCGGACCATAATTTCCATTGTTTTCAGGTGCGTCACTTTTTCAAGAGCATTGCACCACACCAGAACCTCATATGTAAGGATAGGTCTTAAAATAGCGGTGTACATCCAATGCACGATACGACGGTGTAATACCCATCGCTTGCCAAAAGTTTTCTTGCAGGCATATAGTGCAATGGCTGCCTTTTTCATTGCCTTATTCACATTTATCCTCCAATTTAATTTGGAGTCTAGTAACACTCCTAGGGTGGGGGTTATCATGCGCCATATATGCCGAAGCTAACAAAATTGGCTTCGCATTTCTGCGCTCCCACTTGGCAACTGCTAAGTCATTAAAGCTGTAATTACTAATTAAACGATGTAGGTAGAGCTGAAATTGTGTGCACGGAATCTTCAAAAGTAGACTAAGTCGAGCAACCCTTGCTATAGCGTTGCCTTACAAAAAGTGATGTTTTTACGGTATAATGTGCAAACAATCAGTCCTAGACGATTATGCGAGTATATTTTTTTTCAGTTCTTCAGAATATAAAATCCTATGAAATTGATTATAATTATTTTTACTGTGCAACGAACCGTTCTAGAAATAGATCCAAAGAATCACTTTATACAAAATTACATACGAGCATTCAGATATCGTAAAAATTGGACCAATTCTAGCTTTTTTCCTTGTTAACTAACATTAACAATTAAATTTAAAACCGATTTATCAATTGAATTTTCAAAATTATCATTTTTCGATCAGTTTCATATATGTAGGTATAAAAGCATTTATGATTTCCACCAGTTCGTCTTCATTTAAAGTCTGGTCTGTAAATAGTTCTTGGATATTCCTTTCTGGAAAACCGTTACCGCCTAAACAAGAATATATATGTTGTAGTTTTGATGCAGTCTAAAATGTTAAATTCCCTCCATACTTCAGTAAGTGTATTATTTTTATCACTTTCAACTCTTTATCAAAAATTAACTAAAATAACTAAATGACTACTATGTAGTAGGCTTTGAACGTGGATATTATTCCCTGGCGATATTCCATGACTGGATAAAAGTCAACAAGGTAATAACTAACCCGGCGATTACATAAGTCAGTACAACTGACACTGACAGCGTTCGACCCTTATACAGGCTCGTGTAAGCCCCTAATTACTACTCTTTTTTACTGACTAGTCTGTACTGACAAGATTTCTGACCATTCAGTACACACTAGTCAATAAACTGTCATATGTCAAAAAAAATTAGCATGGTGGAAATTGAAAATAAGAGGTAGATGCTACTGGAAATTTGCGTTTATATTTCTAATCTTCTCTCTTTTGAGTGGGAAATGACTGAAAGGAGTTTAACACACATTTTAATCTTTATTTTGTAGAGAATAATGACGGATTAAGGAAGAAATCGTTAGATGTACATATAGAAGAGGAATGTCTGCACCGCTCGACGACATTTTATTATGAATTGACTATTGATCGAACGCAAATCTTGTTTTGCCAGTAAAATTCACAGACAAAATCAAGACTGTCCGTCAGCTCTATTGACTCGAGTAATCGTCGCGTAAAGGAGATGATTATGAGCAAATATCACGTACCCATTTGTAACACATTGACACTGATATGGTTTATACATAAGTGCCGTAAAATTTGTAGGTACACCTGTACACAATTGTACAACCTGTCCGCAATTTTAATCGCTTTTATTTTCATATAGGTACCTACTCAGTATTTACTGAATTTGTAAACATGATCATAAAAAAGTTCAGTGGTAAAAAAATTTTTGTGAGTAGGTAAAATTTGCTTCGTGCCCCTTCGGTTATTTCATGGGTTTTCCTGCATCAATACGCTATTGACAGTGAAGATCAAAATGGCCGAATGAAACATGCACAAATGCAGGGCAATTTTGGGTACGCTCATGTACACTGATCGTACAAATGATTGCATTTCCTTTAGTTATTACCTCGGTGATGAAAGTCCAAGATCATAACAATCCGAATTTTTCGCTAATCCCAATTACCTATACAATGAATCATTCAGATTAGCGGGATCTTACGTATTTGTCATTCTCTATGAAATCAAATTTTAAAATTCGATAACAATTATTTAGAAAAAAAGAAACACATTGGCGTCAAGGTCAACCTACGAAATGTGTTAGCAAAATACTTAGTTTATAAAAACAAAAATTCTTTATTTTTGCGTAACGCATAAAATGTATAAGTATTAACATATACTTAAATAATTATGTAGGTACCTGCAGTTATCAACCAACAAATAAATAAAATCCGCGATTACCTTTAACTATGACGTCAAATTATTTCAATTCAAACATAAAATTTCACAATTCGTTGTACAAAACAAATTTACACCGGAAGTTCGAAAGCCTGTCCCGTTTACTATGACATCATTTTTATCGAAATTGTCGCACCGTAATCAATACTAAATTTGTACATAAAAACATGGTGATAAATGGGTCAAATCAGAACAGAGAGACGAAAAGTAAACAACTTCTAGAAAATGTGATTCTCCAAGTTTTCTACGACTTAAATTAATTTTAATTAGACATCAATCAATTTCGAACCTGCAAATTCAATACATATAAATAATAAACATAAAGTTTTACATATAAACAACCTTTGAACGATTTCCGAATTTACGTAACTAAAACTATACCTACATATAGCTGCCTCCATTCGGGTAATCAGCAATCACAAAATGATTCATTTATTTTTCATTGCGCGTTCACAGTATTTCCCAACACATGAAAAATTCATTCAAAGCTTAATGAACTTGGTAATTACAACTTTGCCGTTTAAGTGTTTACTTGCACGTTTTCCAAGAAGTCATTTTTATAGAGAAAACTCCCGCCATTTCTCGAAATTAATTTAATCAGCAGGCGTCAGCGTGAAAACCACGAATCATATCAATCAAATCGACCTGCTCACCATGAGATTGCAAAACACCCTATCAATTAAAATAGTCAAATTGTGGTTGGTATCTTCTATTTTCACCTAATATGTATGAATCATTCATTATTATTATTTTTTTCTATTACATTTTTGTACAAACTAAAACGGTGAATACCATGTTTGAAGTCGCGGACGATATGCATGATCTAAAATATACATCCTTCTGAATATGAGATTACATCGTTATAATCTGACCGATAACACTCATCAGCAGGAGGAGAATGTAGAAAATTATAAAAATTAACCAGGAGACAAGTTCATGGTTGCATGACACATAATACATATATACATATATATATATATATATTTAGTTGCATAGCTTTCGATATCAATTCGCCACATGTATGCTCTCCTGGGTGGTTGCAAAGCTTTCTGATTATGATAAGAAAGACCTCTCTACGAAACGAATGTATCGTATGATAACGCCTATCAGTAGTAAGAGCCAGCTTTAAAAGTACTTGTGTTACTCCAAGCAATGCCATTCAGTTTGTTGTAATCGCGATATAAGCGTGAATGTTGTCTGCTAAAATAAAGTAATTCAGAAATCGTATTAAAAAACAACAAAAAATTGTTCTAAGCTAAGATTGAGAAAAAAAATGGAGTTTATTGGATACAATCCTCACAGGTCGTTTCCTGTAACACCGCCCTACATATATCCTTATGATTATAAATTTTGTACATTACCAAAATCTGAGGAAAGAATTCATTTTGTACAGGACGTCTACCCACAATTTCCGACACCACCATTACCGAGTACACCACCTGCTGCCCAGTATAAGGAGTACTCTCACAGCCCTGCAGAAAGAACGATTTCGGTAATCATGAGAGTGACTGATCACAAAATTACCGAAGTGAAAACGAGTCGGAAAGAAGAATTCACGTGCCATTGGTTGAATTGTTGGAGGTAAATTTTCTATGGTTTTACTTTTTTTTTCTTCTTCTTCTACATTAATATAAAAAAAAATCCTTCCCAAATATTAAAATCAAATCTTTCTTATGTTACAGAGTTTTTGAATCTTTGGAAAGCTTGGCTGCACATGTAACCCAGATCCATGCAGTCGCCTCTGTTGGTGGTCTCTACTATTGTAAATGGGAAGGATGTCCTAGAATGGATCGAGGATTTAATGCACGCTACAAAATGCTTGTTCATGTTCGTACGCATACCAAAGAAAAACCACACCAATGTCAACTCTGTGATAAAAGTTTCTCACGTGCAGAAAATCTTAAAATACACACAAGATCTCATTCTGGTGAAAAGCCATATATTTGTCCGTTCGAAGGATGCAACAAAGCATATTCAAATTCATCTGATCGTTTCAAGCACACAAGGACACACTCTACTGAAAAACCTTATGTATGCAAAGTTCCCGGATGTCAAAAACGTTACACTGATCCTTCGTCACTTCGAAAACATGTAAAGACATTCAAACACACTACAATTCTGGAAGAGAATAGTACAACCCGCCCAGAAAATATTATTCCGTTAGAAAAATCTGTGACAAATTGTGTAGATTATCATCGTATCACAAGATCACCTGCAGACGGTGATAGTCCGAAGAGCTACGAGGACACACTGTTTCCACAAGTGAAATGTCATTGCAGTCATGGTTGCTTCGATCATTATCGCTCCGCTGAAATGTATAAAATTGGAAATTACTTCAACGGAATGTTCATGACATGTGATCAATCGGTGGATCCCATTACGTCACAGTATTGGGTTGAACCTCACCTCACTATACCGACTGAAAATAGTGACGTGCCTCGCAATATAGGTGCAATGGACATCGATATGCCTTTGGATTTAAGCATTCATCGAGACGACGACGGTGGTGACGATTCATAGCACAGCAAACTTTCAAAATTAAATTAAATTTTTTTGTTGAAAATTGTGAATTTTTCTAGTCTTGAATTTATTTATTGCGTCTACTCTGTGTTGTTTTGTGTTCCTGTTTTTTTTTTCTATTTTATTCATAAAACTTTTGTGATTTTTACCGCCTCGTGAAATAAATTTTTACATATTTTTTAAGATGGTTTTTTATTTTGAGTTCATTGCTCTAAAAACAAGTAGATAACGACGAAAAGATAATCTTTTTATTGGTAGGAAGAAAAAAAGACAAACAAAAGTGCGTTTGTAGTTGGCATTGGGTTTATCTTACTCCACGCTAAGGTCTTTAATTGGACTACCTCATGATTCAACTTTCCGTCTCTTGCTCTTTTCACTATATGATATAGCTAAAGTCATTGAAATAATACTGAATTTTTTACAAGTAGCATTTTATTTTCTTCTCCTTAGTGCCTGTGGGCATTATTAGTGATAGCTGCCTTCAGACTAATAATATTTAATTTAATCTATAATGTACCTATGTAAAACAGAATAATGCATGAACTCCCCGGTAGGGGGCTGATTGACTGAGATAAAACTCACCGGAAAGAAACATGTCTTGTGTCAATCTCCGGCAACCATTGTGACTTTAATACCTCGCAGGGTATAGGGAACGCCAATTAAACCAACTTACAACTATCTCGACTGTCATCCACAACCAAAGCTTTCGATCCATTTTTTTTTTCTCACCAAGAAAGACTCCCAAGGAGATTCTAATCCAGAGCCAATTCCTTGCCAACTTTCTTCGCCGTGACCAATGACCCAATACGTTATGCGATTATGAATGATTTTTTATACGAGTTAAAATTACCTTTGAAGATCAAACTTAAATCCTTAAGCGCTAGCAGACTCTACCTGTAACAGACTCAATGCAAGCCTGTGTTACTTGAATGTGTACCCCTGGGAGCACTAAAGAACGTGACATTGGCATAGAATACTTAGTTCAGTACAAAATAAAAATAAAAGTGTATCCAGTGTGTCTCACTTTCGGTTTAATATTTTATGTGCAACTAAAAGTTCTTTTACACTGAAAGAAGACCTTTTTAGCTACATTCATCTTTTCAATCACATTTATGTAAGTAATAAAATTTTAATTAGCACCAA
The DNA here is from genome assembly GCA_963930735.1 of Dioctria linearis. Lineage (NCBI taxonomy): Eukaryota > Metazoa > Arthropoda > Insecta > Diptera > Asilidae > Dioctria > Dioctria linearis. The sequence goes on along the minus strand of OZ005740.1, from coordinate 324,220,763 downwards.
AATTTAATTTGGCAAAGTATTAAACGGGCACGAATGTACTAACGATTCGTGCCAGTTTATCGTAGGTGACGAATGAACGGTAACACTAGTGTTATGTTTTGGTGTTATACCTATGTGTTAGCTCAAAATCAGTGGACACGCGGCAACAAGGATCATAACCCCGATAATTGACTTGAATTATATTAATTTTCCTTCCTTCATTTCAGTTACAACAAGACGTAAGCAGGCCGTTTCTACTTGGGCTTATTTAAGAAGAGAAAAAGACGACTGGATGATAAATTTTGGTTTTGACAGGAATGTTTTTTGTTTTGTTCGGTTGTTCGAAAATTTTGAAAAAGAAAGAAAGTAGTTTTGACAAAAAGAAATTAAGTTTTTTTTTATTGCCCTTACATTTATCTCCCATGTTGCGGCAAGCCTATAAATAGGCACAGGTCTTTAACTATACAGAGCTGCAATATTAATCTTCTAACCAATTTCACTGCTAGCATTCTTCTCCAAAATTACAAGCATATTTCAAAGCCTTATCCAAATCTCTGGTAGACTGAAAAAATCAACTGAATTCCAGTTCGTTATCTGCCAACAATAAATAAAGTGTCCGTCTCCGATGCTTCAGTTTAAATGAAAAGCTTCAGCTTCAGGTGGTTATTTTATCCATTCGAAATGAATACCACTTTTACTATTATTATTCACAACAACAAATGAAATAAATACATGCTCTGCAGATCGTGGAAAATTGTGTATTAGTACTTTCCAACATCAACTACCCTGTCAACAGTATACCAATTACCACTTATTGCAAATGCATAGATACTACACAAATACATACATACATACTCCACTTGAATTTCTTCTAATAAAACAAATTTTCTTCGAGTTTAACATTTCTCCGAGATAACATTTTATTTAACACAGTTTAAAGGTAATTAACAACCTCAGGACAGAAAACATATTTGTGCCCGTAGATAATTTAAAATGATTTAATTTGACGTTGGAACACCAGGTAATCCAGTTGAATTTAAGAATCCACCAATTAAACTATTTTTCATAGGCATCATATATCCCTGGAAACCTCCGATAATCATCTGTTGGGCACCTAAATCAGAAGCTACTTGAGATACACCAGGAATAGAATCGATTATACCGCGCCCAGCGCCAACATTTTCTAATTGGTTCGACGTATTTGAGTCCGCATTAACACTACAGAATGCTACCAAGTAAAGGAAAAAACTTGTCAACGAAAGCGACATTTTTTTTAGGAATTCAACAACGTTAGGCACTCCGTGTACAAACGAATACCTCTTTTCTAGAACATACCTCCTATTTTATATCTTCTCTAAAAAGAATAATAACCTTCCTAGCGCTGATAAGCGATGTTAATCGAAAGTGAATAAGTTTACGAAATTTAATTACTTTTCGACAACAAAACAAATTTTTGCATAACAAATAAAACCGATATGGGGGCTTGGGATAACCAAACCGTAAGGTTAAAGAAATAATGGAAACGTTCTTGTTGGCTGGTTATTTTTATCTTTAGAAGATAAAAAATATCAGAAACCCTTTCTCCTTGACTGAGAGCTTTTAATAGTTTCCACGTGATAGAAGCAGAGCACTGTATGTCAGACAGCAATAACATTTTTAGTGTTTTATATATCTGGGTAAGCATTACTTTCATTTGGTCACAACAGCTATTTATCGGGTTAGTAACGATTCGCAAATTACATATATCACATTAAAATTACACAAGGGTCGAATCTATGGCGGGGGGGGATCACTTGCCGCCGGGCGCTAGTCTTAAGAGGGCGGCAATACGACGGACTTCTGAACTAATAACTAAACGAGAAAAAATCTAATTACAAGAATTGACAATTTTTCAGACCATACCTTACAACATTTCAGTCTTTTTTCCGGAATCTAAAAGCTGTTTTTTTTTTGCTTCATATTGTGTCCTATTGTGCATATACTTATACAGTCAATCACTTTACCCTCTATTAAATTAGAGCCTGTAAGCCTCTGTAAATTAATTAAACTAAAAATTCCGCTGAATTCTTAAGTTGTACCTTTGTAAAATATATATGAAATGAATTCAAAAATTGTACAAATGTACTAAGGTGGCTGACAATCCTATGTAATGTTTCCCATCATCTACCAATGGTATCTGAAATGTAGACAGAATATAAGCATTAAGACAGTAGTAGGCACAAGCACAGAATGGCCAGAAAAATATTTTTATGCCACTAAAATAACAAACTAATCTCTAACATAATAAAATTTTTAATTTGTATTAATAGAATAAACTACATTTGTAATGATACGATTTTTACTTTCCTTTTATTTTAAGGGATCATTCTCGTTTATAATTTTCAAAAAATCGTTATTTTTTTTTTACATTTTTCGAAAGTATATGTATCTAAAAGTATTGGGTAAAAATTTTAGAACGAACGGAGCAGTCTAACTATGTTATTATATGACTTTTTTGCTATTACCTCTACTACCTGAGCGTGCTCGCCCGACGAGCCTTTTTCTAATTCGCTCTCCGTGCCTTTATTCATTCAAATAGCTGCTTGCTTTTTGTCTTAGAATTGAACCATTGTTGGTAAATTTGACAGTGTTTAGGGACCTTGAAACGTTTGAATTGCTACAGTAATATCAGTTTTCGCTTTTCATTTAAAAAAAAACTTTAAACTGGTTTTACCAAAACAAATGTTTTTTCGGTCGGTGGCGGTGATTTCTCCGGAACCACTGAACCTATCCTTACGAAACTCGAACCACATATTCTACACATGAATAGCTTCAGCGCAAACCGTATTAAAATTTTAATTTTTACTATTTTTTTGCCAAATCCGTAAAAAAAACCTAGTTTTTTTGGTTTTTAATCTCCTCCATTTTATTATTTATCAATAAATATTAATATCCATAGAATACGCGAGAGCCACAGTCATCTAAATATTTTTGATTTTTCATTTTCGATGATCTGTTATCGAGATATCAACGCCGCCAGTGACATTTCTCCTTTTCGAGGAGTTCTGTTTACCTGTTATTTTTGTGTATAAAAAGTGTTTAAAATAAATATAAAAAAATTGTTTTATTAATTTCGAGAGTGTATTTATAAAGTCAATCAATTTTATATCAATATCTATAATGATAATTTTTTTAAAAAAATTATAAAAATAGCCCTTTTTTGAGCATCTAAACCAGAATGATCCCTTAAAACAAAACTCAAATTCAAAAAATTCTTTATTGTACAACCTTGTAAATCCTGATACAATAAAGTTAATTGACCCACGCCTACGAGGCCATCTAGGCACTACAAGTTATGTTTCTTCTGATTTTGCAAGTTTTGTACTACAAAGGCGGCTACTTAACTAGTGCTATAACATATTTGATGGATGTTGTAGAACATTAGTAGAAATTATTTACTGCTAGAGTTACATAGTGTTGGCTATAAATAATGATTTTTGTTTGTGCAATGTCTTGCTTGATCTATTATAGATTTTTACATAGCGCGTTTGCAGCTTAGTTTGGACTTCACTAATCTATACTTAGACAGTAGTTGTTAAGCTTAGGAGGGGTATTATTATCCAATTCAGTTTAATTCATGATGATTTGATCTAACCATTTAAGTGTGTTATAGTTCCAATTTCGTTTAATTCATAATAGTAAAACTTTCGTGCTATACTTGATCTAACCTAATATGATGTTAGAGTTGTAACTTAATTGTGGAAGTACCTAGGGTTTCGTTCTAGTTTCAGGGAATGCAGTATATGCTAGGTCATGGTGCCTAGTATACCCTGTAACTGTAATAAAATGTGCCCCAAAGAAGAAAGATTTCTATTAGAGGTCCAACAACTGACATCTTTGCCCCCACCCCTCCACCTGAAAAAATTTCGTAGATTCGGCACTGCATTAAGAATGATATTAAAACAGCCATGGAAGAATTGTCGGCATATCCAAACACTCCTGGATTTGTTGTATGTGAATGTTAATGTCCCAGATAAAAGGTTTTCCAAAAGTAGCTTTGGATGCTGATTTTCAATAAAGCACACACAGTTTGAAATATTTCTGATATTTTTAATTTATATGAAATTATACGTGAAATTTGAAGATGGTAATTTTGTATGTTAATTTCACTTGTTATTGGCATAATCTGAAATTTTAAGAAATTTTCTAATGATTTAAAAAAGGACAATTCAAATCAGTATTAGGTGGTGAAATTAAACCTTGAGTAAACTTCGAATAACTGAAAGACTGAATTCAACTGCTGACCATGTAGAAGATTTCGACAAACCGGGATACTTGAAACTAGCCATGAAGAGGGTGAAATGGATGAAAAAGATAAGCTGCTTGCTACCGCGGCACATCAACAAAATATCATACTTTGAAAATGTTGCGACAACTTAGTTTGAATGAATAGTCAACATTGACTTATTTGAAACTATTTGGAGGACTTGGTGGGCCATTCCAAAAAAAAAGAGGCAAGAAGATAGTTTTGAGGAGCATCAATGAATTTTTAAGTAATAATGCATTTTTATTTAATTTTTATCTTAAATTCACCCCGAAGCTGCTATCAAATACAAAACTTTTCTTAATAGCAAATATAATTTTTCAGCAAATTTAAAAAAAGTTCTTGATAATTGAGACAAAAAGAGAAGTTTGAATTGAAGTTATTTCTTTAGAAAATTGTTGTTTAGTCTGTCAACTAGCTACAAGTAATATCTTACCTACTCCATCCGAAAACTATTTCCTGTGTGCTGGCGTACTATTCATTCAGCAACAGAACACCAAAAAAATCAGAGAGCGGATACTGTTGGCTGAAGCTGCCTCCATACTACTAATCTTTATATATTTTTTCTGTAGTGAATATATTAGCATCCCGAAAACGTCTACACAAAATGAATTGATATAAAAAGGAAGTTCACCCGCAGAAACGAGCCAGCTAAACGAATCAATACCAATTTCTTGTAAATTTGAGCCCAACACAAATTTATATCATGAAAATTATATAGGTATACTAAAACTTAATTTAATTGTTAAAAACATAAGTTATACTCCCGATTCTTGTTGGAATAACTTTTTATGGAAGTTTACGTGAATGGCTAAGTGCAATAGACTCGCTATTCAATTCATCAGCATTCAAAGTAGGTACTAAATTTATGTCGAAATTAGCTGTTTTCCCATCTGACCCACAGGTATTTCCTTTTAAAAAATGGCAGATTCATTTTTAAGCTGGATTATTCTGTATCCGATCCTTTCAATTGGTAAAATATTCCCCCGAGGAGCCCAATATCAATGATGGGTTTAGCAGGCTGTTTCAGTCCCGGATAATCTACATTCAATATAGTAACGAGTAATATCAGAATATAACGAGCATTTCAAATGGTCAGACCTCTTTAATAAATTCACTGGAAATGCTGTTGAGTATTTATGGTTTCGTACATATTTGTACAAATGAGAGAAAACAAAACAGGCAATTAATACCAGGACTAAACTTAGATTAACCATGGAAAAGTGTAACTTTAAACCAAGAGCTTAGGAAGTATGCTCTGCTTGATTCTATAGAGAAATAGAAGAACTTTGAACACCAAAATCTTTAAAAGCAGCCCAGCAGAAAAAGTTCAGTAAGCGGCGCGCCACAAATGTCAGGCTCCAGCCCGAAAACGTAGCGGATAGCGTACGTAATCCATGAGCGCACAGTGTCAGTTAAGTAAATAAACAGACTGGTTCTTAGAATGGTTGGTCTCTAAGCAAATGACATAATCCTGAAATTTGTTTATGCTATAAGTACATTGAATACATTTTCGGTTGGCTATCCAATTGTTTCTTTTCTTTCTAAACCTATTTAACGATATTCCTTTCAACATCTTTCACTTCCCAAATTTCTTTTACTAGTTCCTGTGATCTCCCAAATGAAATGGCGCCACGTATTTTGGACGCTCCCTTTTTCTTGTTCATCTAGTTTTACAATACAGTTTTCAAGCCTCAAGTTGAATAGTATGTCTTCTGAACGTAATGATTTTATATTAACGTGTTGACCTCGGTTTATTGACAAAGCATTGGAGGAGCTGAGTTTTGCAAACTTTGAATTTGAATTTGAAAGAATTTTGTTTAATTTTTATCGTATGAACACTTTTATTATCACAAAATTTCGAGCCCAAAATTACCAATAACAAAGAATGTATTCAATTTGTTTTCACTAATAGAAATTTTAAGCTCTACTCCCTTAACTCCTTCTAAAGATGGGACTAATTCAAAGTTATAATCCGCCAACTTATTTCCTGTCCATTTACTAGCATAGTACGATGGGCGACAATACATCCCAACAAGATTATATTCTGCGCAAATAGTCTTCAATTTCCCAACAATTTTTTTGTAATGACTTTCCATTTTGATAGCTTTCTCCTTACAATCGAGCCAATAAAATGCACAAATAGAATCAATTGCTACTAATGATATATCCTTATTGGTAAAAAGCAGTTTATCCAAAGCAATTAGACTCAATTGAAAGTCCTCTGAAGAAAAGCAACTGTAGATATGCAAGCGTTTTAAACTATTCTCTACGATCTCCTTGATTTCTGAGTCTCTTGCAACTTCTGCAGATTGATTAATAATTTTCTCCAATATTCTCATAAATTGTAAAAGTGAAAATTTATTATCTAAATCCAAAAATACCACATCACCTTCTTTCCCGCCAAAATGTGCCGGAAGTATTGATCGAGCCATTATTTCCATGAGAAGAATACTTTTGCCTGAATTTGAGTCCCCGGTAATTTCTATTATTTTCTTTGGATAAGGACCATCGTCTGGGAAAATATTTTTTTCAAGTTTTTCTAGGGTGGGACGAAATGCTGAAGATAAGCGAACTAAAAGCTGAGCACCTGATTCAATAACAATTCCAGACATTTTGTACTTTGCTTTGCAGTGCAGTCGCAGAAAAGATCAGTAAACCGAAAATTATTTGACAGCAAACATTGATTGTAAAGGTACACTGTAAAAGAAAAGTGTAAGTCAATAAAACAAATCTTACAAATGTTATATTGATATTCATCCCCGCTCCGGAATTGGTCCGAATGAGGGCGCCAGCGTACCGTAGTATTAAAACTCCGCCAAATTTAGATGGCGCCAGCGTACTTGCTTGGTAGCTGCGAGGATAACTTGAAGCATTGATTATTTATATATAGATGTGCACAGAATCATTGACGTCTTAGAAACGAGATGTCGCTACGTGCCAAAAATGTGATTGAAACTTTTATTTAATGGTAAAAATACAATTTTTCCAGCATATAATATAAAAATGTTTCGAAACTAAATTTATTAGAAGCTTTAAAGCTGGAAATAACAAACGAAAGACACGTAGCGACATCTCCTTTCTAAGACGTTAATGATTCTGGGCACATCTATTTATAAATAATCAATGACGAAGTCTATAAAAATTACTTGATGAAAAAACATTTCTAAGTTCAAATTTCTTACTAGAAAGGCAGATCTTTAAGATTTCATCCATGTTCTTCGACCTTAATCGCCTCCTCGAAAATATCCTCATCATTTTCAATCGAATTTTCTGTGCATATTATCGATGGGTATTTTATCATCCAATTTCTTATCTAACTCCTTTGTGTAATCTGAATTTGGTATAAGCTCAACGAGTTTTTTCACTTTTATTTACCGCAATCACCGTACAAATTCAAAGTGACAATTCACAAATGACAAATGTCAAACACCCCTAGAAAATTTTAGTGCAAGTTCGGGGCACGAAATCAGAAACACCGGGCTTTCATCGAACGAGTTGTTGCAACCCCAGGGTTTTCAAAAAACAAGATAGTGTAGCCCGGAGCTTACAGTGTTTTTATCGAACAAACCTAATAAGAGCCAAAAATCAATCGATCCGATCATCTCAATTTCATTTAAAAAAAACAGAGAAAAAAGAGCTTTTTAATAATAGCCAAATTTATATACATTCCAATAATGTACAATGTATTTATTATCATGAACGTGATACAATAATCACAATAGAAAAAAAAATGAGAATATTCAAAGAAAACTTGAAATCCCTGACACACACACTTCTTGTCCTTGACAACAGGGAGCGGCTTATAAAGATAAATTCTTATAATTAAAAGATTATTGATAACTCCTTAAGAACATTTGGGGAGAAAGAAAACTAAAAAAAAAAATAATGGACTAAATGTTAAACCTATCGGTATTGTTTCAAATTAATAGTTCTTTGTCTAAAAAAAAAAATATGTTGGAAACCTAGCGCTGACCTTATAACCTAGTAAAAATATCTACTTCATATCATTAACGTATGCGTCAAGTTCAGCATCTAACTCCTCCGCTGTTGGGGCAGGTGCCTTCGATCTTCGTCCTCCTCCTCCTCCACGTGATACTGCTCCTGGTCCAGTACTCCGAACACTACCACCGCCACCACCAGTATTACCACTGCTACCACCACTTCCTCCTCCTAAGTGAAAAGAAATAAATTTAGCATATTAATTGGAGTTAGAATTGTGTAACTTGGGTTCCTATTACTATTGTTTTCCTTAAATAGAAGCACAGATAAGCATACAGATTTCCAAGCTAAAGGGAAAAAAAATGAAGCACTATTTGCCTCATAGTCGACAGACTATAGCTGACAAAGAGTTTTCTTCTCAACTAGCAAAATGCTCTCACGCATTGCCTTCTTTATTACAGGCCGTGGCGATATAAAATGCATATGTATGAGAAACGTGCTGTTTGAAAGCTATTAGCATTGTGCATTATGGAAAAACAAACACGGTTCATGTTTAAAAATTTATGCAAAATAAACAACGCTTCTGGTGACGATAATTCTAACGCCTATTTATAGGTTAAAATGTTTACTTTCAGGGAAAAAACGTAATTGTAATTATTTGACCAAAATTACGAAGTGTTTCTGCATTTTCCTAAACTCTACCCAATTCGCTGTGAAATGATAGTAAAACTTTCGCTCAAGACGAAAGTTAGTTTTTTAAACTTGGAGTCTATTTCCCCTGAAAATCATGAATATAGTTTTCTAATGAATGACAACATCAAATGCATAGTAATTAAACTTATCAATTAAATGTAATAATTAAATAATAATTAATAATTACATTTCATTTGTCTGTTAGACTTTATAAAAACATTCATTTTAAGTTTTTGGCCATCAAATTGACATTCTCTAATTTTGAAAAATAAAACAGAGTACTCCTCGAATCGCAGCGAAAGCTTTTTTTTTCTTTTTCTTTTCGCTTCTAAACAACTTTTCAAAATTACAGAATGACATATTGGAGGTAAAAAGTGAAGTCTAACAAACAAATGTGATGCAATTGAAAAAAATTAATTATTATTTTGAAAGCATACGTTTAATTATTATGTATTTAAATTTTTCATTCAATAGAAAATCATATTCGTGATTTTCAGGGGAAAGAAACTTCAAACTTAAAAAAGAACGTTCGGCTTGAGCGAAAGCTGTACTCTCATTACACAGCGAATTGGGTAGAGTTTAATAAAATGCACAAACTCTTCGTAATTTTGTTCAAATAACTACAATTACCGTTTTTTCTCTAAAGGTAAACATTTTGACCTATAAATAGGCGTTAGAATTAACGTCACCAGAAGCACATAAATTTTTTAACATGAAACGTGTTTGTTTTTCCATAATGCGCAATGCTAAAAGCTTTCAAACAGCACGTTTCCCATACATATGCAAGTAAAGAAAAGTTTTAGCGCCACGGCCTGTAATAAAGAAGGCAATGTCTTGAACTAAAGCTTTTTTACATTCTCTCTCATATGGCTGTGATTGTATGCGTATGTATTCATATAGTTTGATAGTTTCAAATCTTTTTGTGATCTTTCGTTTATTGTGTGACAATAGGAGTACTATATTGAAGAAACATTTTCCCCATATATTTTTCCTCAAAATTTATGTGGCATATATAAGATTCAGACATAAACCCGACTTGAAGCTATTTATTATATATATCATTTGCGGGCTTGGGAAAAAGGAAAAATCGCCTTCCTGGAAACTCCCTACCAGTTGCTCGGAAACAATTTATAATGCTTTTTGTCCTATTCCAAGACATTGTTAAATATATGTAATCTGGAAAAATACAAAATCAGTCCAACAGTAAAAATCGGCTAAAAAGATGAACACTTCAAGCAGATATTCCAGATCTTCAAAAAATTTAAATAGAAGAATGTTGAAAAATCTAAATTCCTCAGTCTTCTTAGAATTTAAAATAAAAAAAAACGGAAAAATTCGCAATTATTCCAGTCCAAGAGAAAATAATAACTTCAATAACTAAGGGCAGGCAAAGGTCGTACTCAGAATCTAAACTCAAACAAACAGAAAAACAATCGGATAAATAAAGAAAAGTACGGAGGTATTACAGTCCAGAAAAAAAGAAAATAATAAAAAAAATCAACAGAAAATGATCGAAAGGCTCTATTGGAAAATCACGGGAAACTAAAAGAAGGTTTACTTAGGAAACAGATAGAAGGAAATTATTCAATAACAGAAAGGAAAAAACCAGAAATATTTAAAAACTCATATATCTTAATAAAAATCTACCAAACGCTTTGAGAGCAAGCTCACAATAGAATGACGAATTAGCAGCAGGATACAAGAATTCAACAGGCACCAGTGCTAAAGTTAAATGTTGAAAAATCTAAATGCATATTATTTGGTGGAGAGAATATAAGTGGTATAAATATGAATAACACCGTTATAGAGTGTGTGTCAGAAATCAGAAAAAGATTGGGAAAAAAATTGATTTTTTAAGAAGAATACTTAGTTAAATTTCAATGGCTACAGCAATACAGATTTATAATGTCATCGTGAAACCTCATTTTGGGTATTGTTCAACGGTGTTATTCTTAACTACCAAGGATCAACTAGAATGTATGCAGAAGCTACAAAACAGAGTTCGGAAAAATTCATTCGCGAATGGAAAAAATACATTCTTATCATTCTTATTCATTCACGAATGAATACTTGAGCCGAAAGATTCTTGAGAGAATGTTTCCTGCCGAAAATTTTATGAGTACATTCTATTCCTGAGAGAATGAAAATGAGAGAATATTCTTCAATTAAGATGTGAAAGAAAATTGACATATTTAAGAGAAAATTGTGTGAATATGTAAAAAGTAAAGTTTAATGAATTGTATGAATTGAAATTAGCCAAACTTTTAATATGTAATATTTATTATATATCAAGAATTTGTTTTGAACTGTAATTGTAAGAGTCTTATATTTGACTAATAAGAAGTAATAATAAAAAGAATGAGAAAGAATGAAAATAAACATACGGAATGAAAGAGAACATTCTCATATTTCATTCTTTTACTGTTGGTGAATTCGAGTGGGTCGAAACAGATATATTGTTAGGTCAAGATTATATTAAAAGTTGAAAGGTTTTCTTGTGATTTTAACGTATTATCATGGGTCGCAAATCCAATATACTCGTAGATAAAAGAAAATTCGTGACTTATGATAAGAACACTGATTCCTCAAAGTGCTTGTTATGTGAAAGGGTTTTAAAGGGAAATTTACTAGGAAATATTAAAAGACACTAAATTTTTTCAGGACAGAAAAGGATAATGTACATCCATTGAAAAAATGTGGAAAATACACTGAATGAAAGCCTGAAATCACCATTATATAAATCGGTTTGCGGGGTAAATTAATGAAAAAGAGTATTCTTTTCCACTCTTTATCATTCGCAAATGCAAAAGACGTGGGAATGAATAATTTCATTCTGCGATTCATTCATTCGCGAGAGAATGAAAACTAAAATTCTCCTAAGAATATTCTTTTAAAGAATGAATTAATTTCAATCATTCTTCTCACCCTGCTACAAAACAAGGCGATGAGGATTCTACTTTATTGTAACAGATATACCACCATTTCATTAATACTAAATACTCTCCAATGAATGAGCGTGAAAGAGAAGATTGCGTTTAATGTGTTAAAATTTGTATTTAAAATCAAGAATGGTATTTGTCAGAATACCTTAACAAGTATTTGCAATATGTAGGAAACGTACAATCAATATCGTTAAGAAATGCTAGAGAGTTTAGTTTAGGTTCGTTTAGAACATCAAGAGCACCAAATTCTTTAATTTATCGTGGTCTTAAAATGTACAATCATCTTAAATATGATAAAAATTATACAAATATTTATCGTTTCAAAAAATATTGCATTAAATTTAGCGAATATTCACGTTCTTTGGCAATAATTCTTAAGATTGTACTAAAATGTTTCTATGTTGTTGTTGAAAGCTTTTAAACTAAGAAGTATTACTACTACTATCAGTCAGTCAGTTAAAAAAAAACGTGTGAAGTAATTAACCAGAAACATAATTTCGGTAGAATGAATGCAAGAATAATTCGAGATAATTGGAATGTTATAGGAGCAGTCCTTACGTATATCGTTAGTAAGTCGTTTGAAGAGGGTAGGTTTCCTCAATCATGAAAACTGTACAAATTCAGCCGGAAAAATATTTGGAAAGGAATAATATAATAATCCCGGAAGTCAGGGTTTCGAAAAAAGCATTATTTGAGACGCCTATTCATTTTATTATCAACTACTGGAAGGAAGAGATATGGATTATTTTAGAAAAAGAATGCACAGAACAATGATCAACGAAGCTCGCTCAACAACGATTGGAACTGAAATGGGGGTTCCACAGGGATCAGTCTTAAGAACACTATTATTTTTGCTTTATATAAACGACTTAAAGCAAGCGATAGTCCACTCAAAGCTCATGATGTTTGCTGATGATACACTGATATTTTGTACTAGGGAAAACATATGTCATCTATCAAAAGGAAAATAGAAAGTGATCTGAACAAAGTTAAAGCATTAATGGATAGCAATCTGTTGAAATTAAATACTAGCAAATCGAAATGTATGATATTAAACAGCAAAGTAGATGTGTCGATCGCAATTGAGAATGTGCCAATTGCAGTAGTTGATGACATCAAATATTTAGGTATAATGTTGAACAATAAACACGTGCATTATGTATGTAAAAAGATTGGCAAAAATATATCATATTTTAGACGGTTGAGAAAATCAGTTTCAATAGCAAGTGTAATAAAAATCTACAATGTCGATATAAAACCTTATTTCGAATACTGCTCGACGGTACTTTTTCTATGCACAAGTACAGCGAAGAACAGACTACATACAGAAACAATGAAATAGGGCAATGAGGATAATCTTGCAATGTAGTAGATACACATCAATTAGGCGGATAACACTGGTGACGGATGCGCAACCATATAATGATGATCTAAATATAAGGTTTTTTAGCTACAATAGATCAGATACACAGAATTCAATAATATATAAAGGGTTTCAATTGTATAATAATTTGCCACTACTGATAAAGGAAGAAAGAAACGTAAATGTATTTGTAGAACTTTGTATATTCGAGCTTTGTCATAGAAATTTGTTAAAAGGTAGTATAAATAATTGTATTGTTTTTGTACGTTTAGTGCTAATAAATTATTATTATTATTTTAGTTAATAGAGAGCATTCTATCCTCAGCCAAACAAAGAGTTACAGGTATATCTGTGTATCATATGTATAGAGCTGCAATCTGTAGAGCTTACCGATCTTAAACAATCATTTACAAACATGATGAAGAGAAGCGGATTGAAAATGATTCATAGAGAGTGAGAACCATCATATAATTCAATAATTTAAGGAAAGTAAGCCCTCCACTAGTGCACATCTATTTTTGGCTACTGTCTGTTCTGTTCAAAGTACATACATATAACGCGAGCATATACTGGCCGCGGAAAAATATCAAGCTGTGCTTGAGACATTGCTGGAAAACGTGGCACATACTTATCAGATACCCCAATTTATATGACTGTAAATCACCTTTTTTTTATCTTTATAGAATTGCCTACTAACATCCAAATTTGGTGTTCTTCATCATTTAGTCTGTTTTTGGAAAATGCATAGCAACAAATTCAGAGTACAAAAAATTTAACGACTCTTCGAAGGTCAAGGGTTTCAAATGGATGTGTTGCGCTTTCATTAGTAATAGGATTGATTTGGAGCACTTTTAGTCTGATCTGAAAATAGCTTTGAATGAGGGTGTCATCATTGATGGTGACGTAACAAAAAGATAGTCTTTTCTTGAAAGCAAGATTTCATACCAAGGACTTATGGGAGATCGTATAGTAAATTTATCAATAGCATCTTAGGTATCTGTTAACATCACAAAAATCGTTTGAAATATTGTAAACTGCCTTCTTCAGATAAGTAACCTTAACATATCTGTCCTGTATGTAATATACATGTACCCCAATGAGTATAGAGTTGGATTCAAATTCACGCAGGATGAAATGAATCTTAAAACAAGTGAAAAAGCTAGAATTGGTCTAAGACCAATTCTTATGATACCCTAGATGAATGTCCGTATGAAATTTCGTATGGGTACCCATTTGAGCAATTTTGATTTTTGCAGTGGTTTTTCGCATATATTTCTAGAACGGTTCGTCGGACAGAAAAACTAATTATAACCAATTTTATAGGATTTCATATTCTGAAGAAGTTTTTAGTACAATAAAAATGTCTTGGACTGATCGTTTTCACAGTATACATAAAAAACCTAATTTTTTATATGGCAACACCAAGAATGGGTTGCCCGATTTAGTCCATTTTTAAAATTTTATTTGCTAGTACAATGAAAACACCATGTACCAAATTTCAGCTCTCTACGGCTACTCGTTCTCATGCAGTGTTCAAATATATAAATATATATGGAAAACATTTTTGACAGCTACACGAAATAGCACGCGCCATTACAAGGCTCCGACTAATAATTAATTTTTCGATAATCAAAGTGAGATAATAAAAGTGTTATATAAAGTCTAAATACAGGAATAATCCGACGCTAATATTTTAATAGTTTAGTATACCAATCTCGATCAAAAACCTGAAAATAAAGTGAAAAGTGTCATAACCAAACAACAGTTTCTTTACATACAGGCACGCGCTTGCGTAGCCCCGTATATTATTCTACTTATCTTGAGACTTCTAAAACCACTTAGTCATATTAGACTATTTATTCCGAAATCTATTGGATTGCAAAAATTGTTTATTGATTTTATTAAATAACATGTGAAGTGACATAACCTATAAGGAATCAATTACGGTGAGGTTTGAATTGTGTACTTACACTCATATAGCTGCCCAAGCATGGACTGTAAGAAATGCTCTAGACCAATTAGGAATGAGCCGTTATTCATATGTAATGGATTCTGTGGAAACGTATTCCATCAAAAATGTATGGAAATGCCGGCATATGACATAAACCTGCTAGCAACAAACAGAAACATTATATATATGTGTGACAATTGTCTAAAATTAAAAGAGGGTATGTTGGTAAAATTTGATAGTATATTAAAGCTAGTCCAAGACAGCAATGGGAAATTAAACAGGCAAGAGGCTGCAATTGAGGAAATATATAAAACACTTAAAAAATTAGATGAGAAAGCTACCACTACTGAATTAGATAACAATAATAAAGTAAAAACATATGTAGAGGTTGTAAAAAAGAACAACCCCATGGTTCCAGCCCAGGGAATAATAATAAGGCCTAGCACAGTTCAATCATCTGAAGATACCAAAAAGCATATAAAGGAAAAAATAAAACCAAGCAACCTGAAGATACCGATCATCGAAGTGAAGCCAATAGCAAATGGAGGAATTATCATTAAATCTAATTCTGCAGATAACAATGCGGTGCTCCTACAGGAGGCAACTAAAGAACTGTCTAACCTATATACTGTGTCTCTAAGTAAAAGAAGAGTCCCATGTCTATTCATATCAAACCTGGACAGAAACTATACTACGGACGAACTATTAAATGAGCTAGTGGAACTAAACTATTCCTTCTCAAAACAGAACCAACTTAGGATAGTACACAGTAAGTTAAACAGGCGCACGAATAAGTGGACAATAATATTTGAGGTGGATGGGGTGACCTACAAACGAATGATTGGACAATACTTAAATATTGGATGGAACTCACACTATGTCCGAGAGGACTTTAATATCATGATGTGTTATAAATGCCAAAAATATGGACACACAACAAAAAGCTGTGAAAACTCTGAAACGTGCAAGACATGCGGAGAAAATCACGAATCATCTACATGTAATAAGAATAAAACCTGCTGCATCAACTGTCGCATGAGAGCAAATAAAAACAAAGAACCTAATAATACTATATTTAAACATGCTGCAGATAGTAAAGAATGTCCAGAATACTTGAGACGTGTGGAAATAGTGAAAAGCAAGACAGACTATACGTCTGCATCCATTTAAAAGACAACCAACAATGATAAATATAATATACCTGAATATCAGAAGCTTAAGAAATAAATTAAACGAAGTTGAACTCATAATTGCAAGGAGCCCTAACATAGATATTCTGGTACTAAATGAAACATGGCTATATCCAAACGAGGTGAATTTCTACAATATTAAAGGCTATACCGGAATCTTCAACTGTAGAAAAGAAAACCGGGGGGGGGGGGGGGGGGGGGAGGATATGCAATATTTTTCAATATTTTTCAAGCAAGACATAAAGTTTAAAATTATCAAACAGGATATGAGGTATAATATGATTCTAGCTGAAATCAATATAGACAGCATAAATAGACTCAAAATAATGACAATGTACAAACCTCCGTGTGAAAATCCATATGAATTTTCAGATTATCTAGAGAATGTAATACTGCAGCATAAAAAACTCATATTCATAGGGGATACAAATATAGACTTGTTAACCAACAATAATATAAAAGCTCAATACTTAGACCTATTAACTATGCATAACTTCACGATCTTAAATAAAATTGGCAACGAAAACCCAACTAGGTCCACTGAAACTACTGCCACAATAATTGACCATGCATTCACTGATTTGGGAGAGTTGTACCGTATGAGCATAGGAATGCAAACAACTTCCATCTCTGACCATAAAATAATATCAATTGTAATATCTAAGAACATCACTCAAAAGAAAAAAATGGACAAAAAAATCATCGCAACTCTAAATGAGGAAAAGTATAGAAGAATGATAAGAGAAGGGACACATAACCTAAATGTGACAACAATTGAAGAGCTCATAGGTATCATTCAAGAAAGCAAAAAGCACAGTACTACATATAAAACGATTAGATGTAGAAATAAGACATGGATAACGACCAATATTATAAAGGAAATGAAAAAAAGGGAGAAATTGTACAAAAAAACTAAGAAATACCCTAACAACATAGATATAAAGAGACAGTACGCACGCGCTAGAAACCGTATAAATACGCTTGTAAGGGAAGCTAAACAGAAATCTATAGATATGCAATTACAGAAAGCACGAAATGACACAAGAAAAACTTGGAAAGTAATTAACGAACATATAACAAAAAAGGAAATCAGTGGCAAGGATACCATAGTAGAAATTTGTAAATCAGGAAGAGTTGAACATGACCCTAAGATAATAGCGAATGCGTTTAACAATTACTTTGCCAACATTGGAAAAGATCTCAAAAATGGCCTGCCTCTGAAAGAACCAATAAAAAATACAAGACAACTAAAATCTATATTCCTTGAACCCTCAAACACTATGGAAATTGTAAATGTAATTAAAAGCCTTAAAAAAAACTCAGCGCCTGGATTGGATGGTATCTCAGCTACAGATCTGGCTGTTGCTGCTGACATAATAAGTCCTATCTTATCTTGTCTTGTTAATCAAGCCTTACACACGGGGGATTACCCCAGCACCCTGAAGAAAACGGAAATAATACCCATTTTTAAGGGGGGAGTTAAAAAGGAAATGAGCAACTATAGGCCTATAGCCATACTCAGTACAATAGGGAAAGTTTATGAAAAAATAATTGAGAAGAGAATTAGAAACTTTATTACCAGAATGGGTGGTTATGATCCAAAACAATTTGGTTTTCAAGAACATAGTGGAACATTATCGGCAACTTCCGAGACAATGAATATTATAAACCAGTACCTTGATAAGGGTGGCTATGTGGGGGCAGTTTTTATAGACTTGAGGAAGGCCTTCGACACAGTTGATCATCAGCTCCTCCTTGGTTTCTTGGATGAACTGGGAATAAGAGGTGTCGCCAATAAACTGATTGGAAGCTACCTATCAGACAGAAGACTTTACACTAGGATACAAAATGTGCACAGTGACCCGGAAATCCTCCACACGGGTGTACCTCAAGGCTCCATTTTGGGCCCAAATCTCTACTTACTTTATATCAATAACATACAGAATGCAAGTCTAAAGGGAGAGTACCACATCTTTGCTGATGACACAAACATTATCTACAATGCTAAGACTAGTGAAGACTTACAGGAAATCATAAATGATGACCTCGTAAAATACAAGCTCTGGACTGATGGTAACAAATTGTCGCTAAACGAAGATAAGACTAAATTTATGATTTTTCGACAACACAATAAGGCAGATATAAACCCTCAGATAAATATTGGTTCTACACAACTACAGAGAGTAAAAGAAATAAAGTATCTTGGACTTACTCTCGACGAAAAACTAAACTGGAGCACTCACATCTACTCCATAATAAATATGATAATCCCTTTACTGGGGGCTATAAAAAGAATGAATTTGGCCCTAAGTAGTCAAACGGCAAATCTGGTATATAATGCACACATACTCTCACACTTTAAGTACAACATTCTCATCTGGTCGCAATGCTCTAAGTTTTTATTAAATAAGGTGCAAGTAACAATGAACAGGGCAATAAAATCACTATACAACATACCATGGTTTACATCTACTAGAGAAATATTACAAAAGACAAACAAATTAAGCCTAAATCAGATAATCAAATTGGAGAAGGCTAAATTCATATACAAATTGATGAACAAGCTAATCAAAACAAACCTGAAGATCACCACTGCTTCTGAACTCCATACTCACAACACTAGACGAAGGAACGAAATAAGAAAGACTACAGCAAACACGGACAGACTCCGCACAGGACTACTAGCAACTTCTAGTGACGTATACAATGCACTCCCAACTGAGATAAAAAATACTCCCAGACTACACATCTTCGCAAGCAAAGTAAGGGACCACATTACCAACCAGGACATGTAAAATTCTATAACCTACTACCTTTTATTTCCTTTGTAACTAACAGCAGTAATGGTGGTGCTATTATAGTAGCTTTGATGAAAGTAAAATAGAAACAAATTGTAGAAAAATTGTAAGCTTGTAATTTCTAAATACTAAGTAGCTTCTATTCCTAAGTATACTAAAACTTTACTTGGCAATGTAGTATGGTGCTGTGTAACATTCAGTTTAGGGATCAGTTTAGTGATCATAGGATCAAATTGTATATATTGGACTAATGTATTTTTACAATTATCCACAAACCATGTAGTGGTGTCTGTTGAACATGTCAAGTATAATCGAATATAATTAAGAACAATAGTAGATAATAAAAATTCTAATTCTGTCATATAGTTAGATAACTTCACAACCTCTTCCTAATACCAGCACTAGCTGCCTGGAAGAGGGAATGGTAGATAGGAAGCATTTACTTGAAAATACAGGGCAGACTGTTTTGGGTTAAATTGTTGTAGATTGACAATAAATAAATAAATAAATAAATAAAAATAACGGAAAACGAAATTTTTGTATGGCAACCCCACGAAGGAGTTGCCCGATTTGTCTCATTTTCAAACTTAATTTTACTTTTTTTTTTAAAGTCTGTGTACAAAATTTCAGCTCTCTAAGTGTACGCGTTCTCGAGTTATCGTGCGCACAGACGGACGGACGGAAATAACTTTTAATATTATGCGTGGGTGTCCAATCCATTTTGCTCTACCATCATTATTTCGAGGTGTTACAAACGGAATGACAAACTTAGTATACCCCTTTAGATTTCATCTAGGGTATAATTAGTAGTAGGTATGTAAAACATCTAATCACTTGGAAATTTAAATTGGTCACAATATTTACGAGTAAATCGTAATTTTTGTTGTTTCAACCAATACATGTTGTTAATTAAAGCAGAATCAGTGTTTTGTTAGAGCAGAAGCAATTAAAAGTGAGACAGAGCGCCATGTCATAATACAAAGGAATCGATTATGTAGCTTGGACAAATAGGACATAAAATTTGTCAAAACTTACGCTATTCGTGACATTGAACGCGCACAAGGAGTTAAAAAAGAATTGAAGACTGTATAGAAAAAAAATAGCCTGCAATTTCAGATTCTATAAGGCAAAGTATTTCGCAGTCTCATAAGCATAATAAAAACGATAGTCATAGTTACCTAAAGGTCGTCTAGAAGAAACTCTAGGCCGACTGCTGAGTGATGTTCTTCTTACAGGTGATATAGGTAATTCTGATGTTGCTAATTGGATATTCATTGGTCTTCCGTCAAGTGGAACTCCGTGGTATTGTTTCATTGCTTTCACGGCGTCAGCCCTTCTTTCAAAAACGACATCTGCTGTTCCTATAAGCATAATAAATTCATTAAACTTTTGTTTACACATTAAAAAAAAAAAAAACTTTCGGAACAATAAAAACCTAATGATCTTCCTGATCTGTCATAATGTACAGAAGCATTTTTCAATGGTCCAAAGTCCGCAAAGAGTTCATGTATATCAGATTCTGATACTCCATAGTCCAAATTTGATACAAGTAATTTTGCTCCGCTAGCAAGCTTAAGTCCTCCACCTACGCCTCCTCTTTTGGGTCCGTCATAAAGATCGTGCTTCCAAGCGCTGTTTACATCGCCCTAGAATTGGATTTTCGGCATTTGTCACACTCAGTAGTTGGATTCTACACAGTGATCGAGAGATGGGGCTCACTCTGATGTCAGAGCGAGAAGAGAAAAAGATTGAGAATCGACTTTTGTGGTTTCTACTTTTTATGCGATTTGAAAGTTGAACAAATTGCATTCGTGCGTGGATTCACATACACACACACACATATATTATTCATAGAAAATAATATTTTTCTTTGATCAGGATGATAACTAATCTCACATTGCTCTGTATTATGATAACAGAACTGTGATAATGGCGCGATGATCTTGGACACTTTACTGCGCCACTATCATTCACTGGATCAACTTTTTAAACTATCTTCTGTGAAAATCAAGACAAATACGTAATTAAATCAAATAAGACGGTATCATTAAAATTAAGGAATTTGAATATATGTATGACTTCTAATACAGCAATCACAAAAATTATTTTTATCAGTCCTCAGAGATCTTCATTATTCACACGGAAAAATATAAAATTCGGCACCCACGCGTTATTTTTTAACCATATAACTGGGGGGGAGCGAAAATAAATAGATATATTATGAAACACAAGAATTATTTCCGTCGTTTTCCCATCTCATCTCGATTATGACTCCATCTTTCATACTTGTATGTTTTTTTATATAAATTTTCCATTTTTAGTATTTTTACCCTGGGGTATTTCGGTTTTGTGATGCCACCACGATTTCGACCCTTCAATATTCCGCCAGTTTGTCTACCGCCACGAAATCCTCCACCTCCTCCACCACGTCCTGCTAATTTTCTAGGTGTCCCCCGCATACCGCTCCCACCGCCCCTTTTGACTCTTCCAGAGGTATTTGCCTTGATAATTTCGTCCAAACTCATTTCTATTTTGTCCACCATTTTTCTTTGTGAATATTTTCTTTTTTGTCTTATTATCCTATATATTTTTTATGTATTCTCCGCGTTCTAATTAGAAGTTTAACTTGAGATAAAAAAGGAACTTTCTTCACTGTAATTACTGCACTTGTTACGAAATTGCCCCAAGAAAAGCAAACAGCACTACGCGTACCCGCACTATTTGGCCAAAAAAATTAGTTAAAATGGCGAAATATCTGCCTGCCGGAAACTATAAAACTGTTGACATTTCTTTATAGCACCAAAGTCTAGTATCATTGTTACCAACCTTTCAAATATTTCTAATTTTTTCGATATTTTTATAAATATAATTCATACTGCAAGTAAATTAATCAGATTTGGACAAAAATAAATAATTTATTCAAAATAAGAAAATCAATTTTATTACAATTACTTTCGAAAATTATAGTTATTACAAAATGTTTCATTATTATCAGTGGATGCGGCCTTACATGAAGTGTAAAATTATCGTAGACGGTGTTGCCCTATAATATATATTTTCCTGATTTGACGTTTTATCTTGATTTTGCGTCAGTCAAAATAATTGTACTTGGTTTGGTCCTCAACGAAAACAGTGTAGAGAAATGGATAATATTCAACTGCTGCAGAATGCTATTGTAATTAAAAATAGTTTGAAAATTTGTTCATTTCTGCAAATTTGACTTATTCAAATTTATTTTGTTATAATGACATATTTTCTCTAGAAAAAATCTCAAGTGACTAAAATTTGAATGATTCAGACAGAGGTGCTCTGACTAAAATGTTCGGTCGCAAATTCATTGATTTGCACAGAGCGTTCGTTGTTATTTTGCAAGTTTAGTGTTTTTTTTTATTTATACAATTGACTCGCACACATAGATGCATTTTAAATGTTAAGTTGAAAAAGTAAAAGAAAATGCCATGTGAAAATTGTAATGTGCAGTTTACTTTTTTGAAGAGGAAACGCAACTGCAACGAATGTAGGTGGGTAATTTGCACTTGAAACCTAAATGTATTTTTCTAGTAATTTCACTTGTTTTATTAGGGTACTTTATCTCACCTGTGAAATGTAGTGTTGCTTTCTTCTCTTTATTTCAACGAAAATCAGCATTCCGAATAAGTCAAAAAACAAAAAAATAATACTACGTAATACGCGTAATATGTCGATAACTGTAAACTGATATTATTTCGTTATTTTTCTCAAGTCCAGGACAAACATTTTTTTGTTTTGAATCGTGGATACGAATATATATACGTATATATTATTTTTTAGACGCTATTAAGGAAGCACATCCCCTCAATTTAAATAATGTGTTCGAGCTATTCTTTCCGTTGAACGTAAAAAAGTATCAAAAAAAATTGTTAGTTAAAAAATTAGACCTAAACTTTCAATTATAAAAGTAATATCGTTACCATAATAATAAATATGTAGTAGATCTCTCCGGGTTTTCATAATAAATACCTTGACCCATAAGATTATTATTACGTGTTAATCACAACTGACTGCCCCACTTACCAACATTGGATTGCATACTGGTTATCCACTTTCAATCATTTAAATATTAATCCTCTTCAATCCGCGGACTATCATCTTTCAAAGCTACTAATAATAGACAAAATGATTCCATAGAGGGTATTGGGTATTATCAGATAGCTCTATCATTGTAGCATACTGCTCAGATGCCGCTTTCGGACAAGTTATGTCGATCAAATAGCCGGTCAATTTGCAATAGCAACCGTTGTAGACTAATATTGGTCTGTTTTCTCTATTTTTTTTGCTATATTTTACATGATTAAAACGAATTTATTACATTTTATTTTTTATCCACTCTTTCAGACAGCAATTACTGGTATTAGAAAGAGGTTGAGAGATAGACAATGTGCAGAATCTAGGGTTCATTAAAGTCTAATAACAAGAGTATAAGTTTACTTAACTTGATCAGCTAATACGAATTGCATAGCTATTGGTATATGTATGACGCTTAAGAGGTTTACAGGTCAGGTCCCATTTTTCACCACAATCAGTTGGTAGATTACAAAATTTATAAATTACTACGAGAGTTTATAAATAAATTTACAATTTACACAATTTACAAACTATGTCTCCTTTACTAGCACCAATACCACTAATTAGTAGTCAAGTAGGTTAACAATAATTTAGTAAGTAATAAGTATCAATTAAAATT
Source organism: Dioctria linearis (assembly GCA_963930735.1). Taxonomy (NCBI): domain Eukaryota; kingdom Metazoa; phylum Arthropoda; class Insecta; order Diptera; family Asilidae; genus Dioctria; species Dioctria linearis. Next base: position 324,196,879 of record OZ005740.1, on the reverse strand, counting down.
TAAATTAAAGAAAAATTAGTTTAGAGACTAATTAACAGGAAATTATGAGCTAGTTACTTGTAAAACTATAAAATACTTAGGAACTCGAGAAGTGCTCACAAACTGATTCTCGAAGATGCCTGAGGATTATACAATTGATCGCAGAAAAAAGACTGTTCCAATGAAAGCAAGAAGTCTAGCTTTGTATGCAAGTACAGGTGCCAAATAAATTAGGATGAGGGCAATTATATTCGGTAAAAATCCTAAAACAGGCTTTTAGAGCACGTCAGATTTTAAATAAAGGCGTATTTCGTTAAGGATACGTAACTATGTATGTCTGCATGAAATAAGTGCAAAACTATGAAAGACTATTGACTAACATCAGTCGTGAGACACAACATGCTTCCGGAATATTTAACTGGACAGGTGAAAAATACGTGCGTGATATCCAGTCGTACGAACTGAGATCTGCAAATCACATCAGATTCCCATCCTTTCGGAATACGGAAACCCAGAACAGCATAATGTTTAGAGGATTGCGTTTATGGACGATTTTGAAGCAATATGGTATGCGAATTTTGTTTGCATATGTACTTATCAGGTACAGCGGACAGGTGTGGTTGTTGGCTATCCAACCTATATCTCTAATTCTTTTTCTTCAGATTTTTGCAGTGTAGGGTCACATGGAATCATCTTGAAAAGAACTCAATTTCATGACGAAACTTGAAAAAGAAAAAAGAAAAAAACTGCTAATTAGATAGCTAAAGGGATCTCTCGAAACCTTTGCTGCTTTACTGCCAAGGAAAAATTTATTTCATGTATGTTGTGTAATGAAATGTTCACACACGATTTGTATATTATTTAATAGAAAATAATCACCCTTATTATGATCGTCACCAGAATTCAGTGACACGCCTGTGTAAAATTCATAGGAACACATAACAAACGAAATCAAAAATCTACAACAGCAGCAGCGAAAACAGATAGCAATGTGGTGTCAACTCTTGTCATTATCACTTGATTTTTCTTAACGACAATTTTCAGAATTTTTTCAGTATAAAATCTATCGTTCTTTGTTTCCTTCCTATGAATTTTACACAGTCGTGAAAACAGATAAGTAATACCCAGATTTGGAAACCAATGATAAAAATCTGCTTCTCATGAGCCGGCCATGATGTACATATATGTATATCAGCCAGCTTTAGCTTGTAACGAAGGCAAAATCTTCAAACAATAACAATTTGGTTTCAGCCGGCACTTGGAAAATAAAAAATTGTGAAAACTATAGAAGTTTTGTCAAGATATTTAAAAACTTCAACCAAAAATAATGTACAAGAAACCATGAAGATGTCACTACGTACGGGGCATGAACTGACTTGCCTATCTCCTTCAATAAGTGGGTATTACTTATCTGTGGTTGTGACATTACAAGTGAGGTGGGGATCATAGTAAGGGTGAATTATACAGGATACCGAAGATTTAGAAGTCTACTACCTTCTTTAGGGTCAAATTTACGAAATCCATAAAGTGATACTTTTCTTTTAAGGAAACATTTATTGAAGCAGGCCGTTTTCTATTTATTGAAGCAGGCTCTTTTCTAAGCTCTAAAAATCTAAGCGACAAACTCAATGCTGAGCAATTCACCCACATTCATATTCCACCCCTAGCGAGCACAAGAAATATGTCGAAATTTGATTAAAAGCTTCACTGCACTGTGAAACAAATAAACGAATTGAATTAATCAGTTTTATGGATGTTCGATTACCTCAACCTCCCACCACCCCGCGGTTTATCAATAAGTACGAAATACTAATTCTTTGATATTGTCTTGCAATTCGTTCAAAAAAATTTATCAGTGGACGATATCTCTTTGCGTCTTTTCACCTCTTCCCTAAAAAATTGGTTTGCATACTGCATCAAGAATATTAAGCTGCAGAGTACACGTGCAATTCTGTAGCGATATTTAGCCTTATATTATGGGTTGATCGCTTCTAATATTAATATTAATTTTTCATGACTATCAGAACTAGCTTAACACAAGCTCGCTGCATGGAGACGTTTAATAAATAAACGGTCAACAATACATGCGTTTCATCACTTAGTCGGTGTTAGTATTAGTATGTTAAACTAAACATAGACCAAACACCGAATGAGATGACATGCAATGCGACATGGAAACAGAAAATTAAGCATTATATAGATGTTTTTTAAAAACATTCTTGGAAATATCAACGACAAAATGCTCAACCTTAATATTAACAACAATGCACATGCAACAGAGGTAACATTCTCAAATTGTGCGCACTATCACTGAAAGAGAGGCAGGGGAGAATCAATATTGGTGTTTAAGTGTTGATGCACAAAAGTTATATCGGCGACCATGCGACATTTTTCAAGGGTGGCATATTCAAAAGCTTCAAGTGATCCTCATAAGGTGGAAGAATCAATGATTTGTCCTAGGGTAGATGCCTAAGATCGAAGCGCAGGAAGTTCCGCTGAATAGACTCGATGCGGTCGATGTGTGTACCGTAAAATGGAGACCAGACCTGGCTAGCATATTCAAGGAGAGGTCCCACAAAGTAAGTGTACAAACGCAATGCTATGGTGGGATTCGAGAACTCTCGGGACCAACGTTTAATAAAGCCCAACATAGAACTACTCTTAGATACTATATAGTTAATGTGGGAGATAAAATTCAATCTATGGTCATATTTAACACCCAAGTCATGTGGTCTATCTGTACTTGGATTCTTTGATTTAGTGATATTCAGATCAGCTTAGGTATGCTTTTCTAATTAAAGCAAGTATCACCCAAAACAACATTTTATGAAGAAATTTCATAGGTTTTTTGGCTCAATTCTTGTTTTATTTAACACACGTCATTTAGTCTCATATAGTACTTAATTACTTTTTCCTTTTTAGTTGAACATTCATTGCATGGGCGGCGTCGGTACTATATATCGGTTCATTAACGTTAAAACAGTTGTGAGGTACCGTTTTACAGTTGACCTTCACCTCTACTGAAAGGCTAGTTCCATCGCCATTTATTTATGTATAATTCATATCTATATGGAATAGATAAAACCAGTTGTATTAGCGTCATCTCTGTGTCTCTTCACCGCATTATAAATAAAATTAAATCTATTTATTTTTTTTAAGTAAAGAAAATATATGCAAACAGGTATTGCTTCTTTAGCTTTCTCACTAAATATTTCTTTTCCATTGTTTCTTGTTTAAAAAATGTTACCAAAAAGAATGCATTCAACTATTAACAATCTAATGTGGAATTGATTGAAATGAAATTAAAAAATATACGTAAGTTAATTACCCAATGTCCGCGTTACAGACAGAGTCTAAGCTTATCTTATATTTAATATTTCATTTCAAATAACTTTTCACAATGTCTAACTGTTTGTTTACCCAATAAACGAAACAGCCCAATTGCCTACTTTGCTAACGACGGGTGTGAGGATCCGGGCATGCAAGAATCAAAATGCTTATCTAATCCATTTTATATCGGGGGTTAGTATAAACTTAACATGTCATCTACGGTAGAAAAAAGAACAGCTACAGGCTTAGAGATTGCTTTAAGATAAGAATATATCGTAAAATGACGTAACATAATTTTGAAATCAATCGAATAACATTGCATTTGTTCATTTACAAACTGTTTTTCCCCCTCTTATCTGTAAGTGCAGTTATATGGTTTTGTATTCTTGAAACAAGTACAAGCATTTGTTTTTGTATATACGTAGCTAACAAGGTTTTTAATAAGTGCTTACAGAATTGTAGTTTCAATAGGTAGGTCAATAGTGCAATAGAAAAATTATTTTAAAATGTGCTAAAACGCTAAAAAAAACTACTGAAGATTCATGTAATTATAGGATATGAGACGGAAATACGGTATATACCAGCTTCATTGCCGATTGCAGTTAAGGGATTGCTTTGTAATTTTTTTACCGCTTGCCAATGCGGTTTTCTTTTTTGTATTTCCAAACAAATACTACCTTTGTAAAATAAACCATGAGAAATTTTACAGAAAACCAAGAAAATGTTTTACCAAATTCTGATTGGGCGTTAAAAATAATAAGGAATTTCACAGATTTTTACATTTCGAGGAACTTTTAATACATGTCTACACCCTAATTTGGTAAAATTTCGTATTCTCTGATCTGGCTTCACAAATTTCGCGCTACTTTTAATTCCTTGTACTTTCCCTCTGTATAAAATGCTCTTCTACTTTAAAAAGTAATATGAATTAGCGACATTTTGATACTTACAATCCGGTAGTTATGTGCAGATATTCTTTCTTGGTTCTACCGGGCACTTGTTAAAGTTCAGGGGTTGAAGGTTTAGGTTAAATTATCGTGTTAAATCCACCCTAAGAAGTTGATGAATGGGGCAGCAAAGTGATAGGGAAATGATTAGGGGAGATTATTTTATAAATTAGCCTGTGGTTATTCGAAGAAGCCCTTGTCCTTTAGTGCCTAATGTCTGACACTAGAGATTGCCATACAATTGTAAAGAAAATAAATAAGTGTCTTTTTCATTGACTTCGGTGTAATTATGGTGGTGTGTGTTGAAAGAAACTCCCAATCTGGCTGCATGCTCCCCAATAAGCAACCCCATACTATCCGCCTGGAGATAAGCCAAACAATACAGAGTTATCCTTTTTTCCACCACTCTCTCCTCAACTCTACTCAGACTATTCATTTTTCTTATATAAACTATTGGTCATCTTCACAGATATCCAAGGGATGGTATTAACGTAGATGTAGAGCACTTCTCCTATTTTCCAATTATTCTCTTTTTAGTCATAAGTTAAGTTATCTTTGTTACACAGTAATCAGTTTGTGCACCATTTCATGTGCAAAATTCTTTATTAGTTTCTTGAACTTGCGCGCTTGTTCTTTATTTTTTATTTCGTCTGGTATGTCATTGTACATGGGTACAGACAGCTGTATGTTTTAAACACTTTATGGTCTTCTGTTCTAGCGTAAGGTAATCGTATATGTTGGCGTAATTTACGTAAATTAATTATGTCAATTCTATGACAATTAGATATGGACGTTATTACTTCGTTTAATACTCAATGTATACAGTTTAGTAAGTTATTGCAACATTATGACCGGTTAATTATATTGCAAGTATATAGCTGCACTATAAATGCATTTTAGATTAAATTCTCGTCTGGCGATTAAAAAGTCTCTTCTCCTCATGATTCCTTTAAGTGCTGCCACTTCAAGTCAGTTTATCATTCATTATCGTTCCCAGATATTTTATTGAGTCAACTCCTTTAATGAATTCTCCTTCCACCGCTGCTTGCCTCTCTGTTGAAAAACCATGTAGCTTGTTTACGATGCATTTATGATAAGTTTATTTCCATATAGCCATCTTGTGTATCGTATTTAGTCCTCATTTATTTCCCTCTGGAAATCGCCATTCTTCCCAGCGTACAGGATATATATAATATTCCGCAGACAGCACCGCTTCCATTAAATTTTAAATGTACAGAGACTGGAGGAGTGGATCTAAAATTAACCACTGCAGGACTCCGGTACTCATTACCTCATTCTCACTATAGCTGTTTTCCGCTTTCGTACAGCACTGTCTTGCTTACAGATAATTACTTAGTAACTGGTTTGCCTTTCCTCTTAATTCTCAATTTTAATATATTAATATTTTTATTAATACCACATTAAAAATCATTAGTAAAACTTTACTTTTGTACTTTCATGGAGGAAGAACTACGATTTTATCTTAAACAGGTCCTACAGCCTAAAACTATCCACTCCCATACAAAAATGAAGTTCTAGCAAATTGCAGCCAATATGGTTTCTTTATAATAGTGTTTAAAAAATAATAATGGTGTTTGAACGAAATCCAAGGTACTTTTATATGAAAAACAACTGCAGTAAGATAATGCAAGCAGCATGATGCAAACATTAACAAGTTATGGCCGATTCATCCGTCAATTGGGTGCTTAAGTCATTTGGATAAAATGTCTTTTCAATTTCAACCGTTTTGACCCAAGGTATATAGAATACAAGGTATTCTCATTAACATTTTGACACTAGAGATGTGACGTGTTACGTCCTATAACGTATATACATTTCTATTGAAAGGACAGAGAGAGTAGAGAGAATATTGTATTCTCTGTACCGTACTTTCCTACGTGGTTCGTAATGAGAATACCTTGTATCTCTGTACCGCGGTTCTGACCATGAAAAAGATTTTCTAATTGGAAATTTCTTTGCTTTTCCACTAGGACATAATTACTTTTCCCGAAGTAATTTACGCGAACAAATTAATGTTTTTATTAAATATTTAAATATATAAAAACGTCTTTCAGTCAATATAATACGAAAAACTCAAAAAACAAATTCGATGGAAATGACATTTGTCTCCAAATGATGTTGCACCAGTTCCTTTTAAAAACTGCGCATTCTGACACAAGATAAATCAGTCCCAAACATTTTTCACTTATGGCCAGTTTCACAGTAGAGTTTAAACCACCCTCCAAGTTTAAACGTAGTTTAAACCAAATCGGGTTTCACAGTGCATTCTTTTAGTAACGTTGGTAGTACTGATTAAATTGTGAATTAAATTAGTTATCGCCACCATTGTGAAGCAATTTTGCAATGAATCAATCTGTCAATCGGAAAAAGTAAACAGATCAGAAATAAAAAATAAAAAATATGTAGGTATATTTTCTAATTTTAAATATGCCAACATTAAAAAAGGATGAAAATTTTAGCATAAGTGAAGTTGAGCTATTGCCTTCACTAATGCATAAAAAAGAGATATATAATAGAGCGCAAGAAGACGGACAAGAATAGATTCGAAGACAAAGTGACAAAGTTCTTTACTTAAACTGAACCTAGCATAAAAATCAACGTCGTCCCACTAATTAAAATGATTTGGCCGATTTCTAATTACTCTCAGTCGTCACCAGAGTTGTAAATTTAACTCAAAAAAATCTTCTTCATCGCTAGAAATGTCTAAATCTAAATCCATGATGAAATTATTTTCTTGATACAAAAAAAGCAATGCTACTGTCAAAATAAAATTATCTTGAGTTTAAACCGAGGAAGGGCACGGTTTAAACTCTAGTTTAAACCGGGGTTTAAGCCAAACTGTGAAACTCATTCGTCGAGTTTAAACTAAATATTTGGTTTAAACTCAGACTGTGAAACTGGCCATCAGTCGTCGCCAGAGTTGTAAATTTAACTCAAAAAAATCTTCTTCATCGCTAGAAATGTCTAAATCTAAATCGATGATGAAATTATTTTCTTCATACAAAAAAAGCAATCCTACTGTCAAAATAAAATTATCTTGAGTTTAAACCGAGGAAGGGCACGGTTTAAACTCTAGTTTAAACCGGGGTTTAAGCCAAACTGTGAAACTCATTCGTCGAGTTTAAACTAAATATTTGGTTTAAACTCAGACTGTGAAACTGGCATTATATGGCATTCAGACTGGGCCGAAATTACGTAATTTTGAATTATTTTCTGAAATCACCTCCGAAATCACGTAATTTCCCAAACATTCAAAATCATGTGAATTTACTGAGCGTACTCATTCAGCGGCCAGCACCACTAAATTATAACAAGGGACTGAGCGTATTGTCATTTTCCTATAGGAAAGCATGGTACAAGTTTTATAGTTCTCTCTTTCGCCCTATGACAGAGTTGGAGCTACCAACACAAAATATCGCATTCTGGAACGTTTGCTTATGCCATTTGATGTTTTTATGTTGGCTACAGATGCAATCACCTCAGAAGGAATAAGGTAAAGATAGTGTTTACCATGCGCCGTCTCCCTTGCCCATAAGCAGGATTCAGTTAAGAATAACTTTTGAAAATTAAAGTCGGAATGAGTTTAATTCCTTATAAGCGATTACAATATCACTTGGGCACAAGAAAATATATTTTATTAATTAAATTCGATACGGGTGTAAAATTTCATTTGATTGGTTGAGTTTTACATGTTTTTATGTAATCGTTTAAAGGGTGCTCTAACGGTGATATACAGAAACAGAATATTTTTTGTGCCACATGAAAAAGCAATCGCTCAGTCCATTGTTATAAGTCAGTGGCCAGTGGTCAGTGGAAAATAAAAAACACATTTGATATGAATGTGTTGGATAATGAACACATTTACCTTCATCCAGACTTTCCAGCATACTTTTTGTGTTGCAATTGCATTTAGTAAAATAGCACTCTGCCGTAAATTTAAAATCCTTTGAATATGTTGTCGCTTTCTTCGATAATCTTTTTTATTTTTCTTATAAAAGATATTATTTATAATGTTTTTTTTTATTCCAATGCCTACTATTATTGTGTTTAACATATTTTCCTCCATTTTTCTCACTATTTTTTCCTAAATAAAAGTTTTTGCTTCACTGACATTTGGTACTTTATATTTGATATATGTCAGACAGTTGAAATTATCTCAGTAACAGTATGAACACCCGCATGATTTCAAAATTATTTCGTCGAAATTACGTAATTTAATACTGACGAATTTTTCAGATTGTAAAAACCTATAGAATTCATTATCTATTTTTTACTGTCCATCATAAGTTGGATTACACACTCCTTGACACAATTTGATCGAATCAAGTTCCCAAGTATAGCAGCTTTCAAGAAAAATTTATATCCCCGCCGCGCTAATTCAATAATTTCAGACTTATGTATCTCGATTCACTACAGAAAATTTACATGCCTTTTCTATAATTATGTTGGCAGGCAGGAGCAAGTTGCAAAAATACATCCAAAATTGGAAAAAGAAATGCTTAAAACTTGACCAACAATATTGAAAACAATGGTTTAAAATTAACTGAAAATAGAAAAATATATTTATATCCATTAATTATAAATAAAAAATAGAAATTTTATAGTAATACAAAGATACTATAGCAGATTCTGTTATCTCCTTCCCATTATATAATCCGTAAGATTTTTTAAATCCATGATATTTAACGAGATCCAGAGATATTTATTAGCAGGTTCCCTTTGATTTTCTAAGTCATAAGCAGAATCCCTTTGATATCCCAAGCCATAAATGTAACCGTTAAGTTCACAAAAATTGAAACAAAACTAAAATCTTTACACAAATTTCTTCGGTAAATTTGTTTGATCTAGTGTCAAAGACATATGTATCTCTTCTCCTTAGTAAAACAATAGACAACATTTCATTTCTGTGTTCTAGGATCTAATATTTCGACAATACTAGCTCTGCCTCCAAAGGCATATAATGTTCCATTTACTCCAGTTAATCGAAACCAAAAATTATTCTCAAGCATTTCTGGACCGTAATTCCATTCTTCTTTGTCTAAATCGAAATTCGAAAATTTCGAATGTAGTATAATCAAAAACACGGCGCCGAAGGTCGATTCCTTTTTCTATTGTGCTCTCTTCTCCAAGGCCGATAAACATCTTATTTGATGCCAATCCGAATTACCGTTGAGTGGGTTTATGAGATATAAGACAGCTGACAGTGGCAGCTTCATCCTTAAACTTTGGCTTAGTTAATTTAACAACTTTGTTCAACAATTCTGTGTTGGCTAACACATCTTCATTGCCAAACATTTTTTGAATAACCAATTCATTATCCAATTGAGAGAAGTTTAGTAAAACGATAACATCCGAGAATACTTGAGAAAAGTTTTATCAGAAACTTTACCTTCAGCCCATTTCCAGACATGCTCAAGGATCCTTTTTTCGCGGCATTTTAAATGGAATCTGTTATCGGCACTTAACGATCTCAGCTCCTCGATAGTCAAGTCGCTCATTAATGAGTTCTCGAAAAGATGAACAGCTTTGCTAACGATATAAGCCAAATTCTTAAACTCCAAACTATAAATTAGATTGTTTCCACCAAGTCGCCAATATTTCAGACAAATATGATCGTTGATAGATTCAGTTAGAACTAGTAAACAGATTTCAACTAATTGTTCGAGCTGAAAAATCACTGTATATTTGATAATGTTTTCGACATCGTCCATTTCTTCTTCAAAATTCGCTGGTGTAGATGAACGTAATTATTTTTTCTAAAATATCTGCAGTTATACCTGGCAGTAAAATGGATTTTTCGTAATTTTCTTTCATTAGAAGTGTGTAACGGAGTTTCGGTGGGATGGCTGCGGATAGCTCGTCGGCCCAGGGTTATAATAATAATAACCTGAGAGGGAGACGGTGACTTATCAAGAGAATATTTGATGAAGAAAGATAGTACGGGGAATAATCACACGACGTACCAATTAAGTGTTAAGGCGGGATGATTCACGCTAACTTTAACACCACGGATGAGGACGGATGGTACGGGGAAAAATCACACGACGTACCAGGGAAATGTTAAGGCGGGATGGTTCACGCCAACCTTAACACCACGGATGAGGACGGATGGTACGGGGAAGAATCACACGACGTACCAGGGAAATGTTAAGGCGGGATGGTGCACGCTAACCTTAACACCACGGATGAGGACGGATGGTACGGGGAAAAATCACACGACGTACCAGGGAAGTGTTAAGGCGGGATGGTTCACGCTAACCTTAACACCACCGATGAGGACGGATAGTACGGGGAAAAATCACACGACGTACCAATTAAGTGTTAAGGCGGGATGGTTCACGCTAACCTTAACACCACGGATGGGGACGGATGGTACGGGGAAAAATCACACGACGTACCAGGGAAGTGTTAAGGCGGGATGTTTCACGCTAACCTTAACACAACGGATGGGAACGGTTATTTAAGAAAATGCACGGAGATTATTCACACGACGTGCAAGGGTTTACTAGTGGGAATTTCGCGCTCCACTAGTCACCCAGTAAAATGTCTGATCACCTAACTCGTCGAGCTTGCAGACCAGACTGATTTCTGTGGGCAAATGGCGCGCTTTATATAGCCGGGGGTCAGAGCTTCTCAGTGGCTGAGTGCCTGATGCTTCTACTGGCGTAAGTATAAAAGAGCTTGCAAGCTCTTTTGAAAAGCTTTTCTTGTACTTGACTAGTACATGTGCTGGCGTGCTGATCATGCAGCCTGTGACTATGGCAGCTTGTTTGCATGCCTCAGTGGCGTGGTTACTTGGACTTAAGTTCAAGTTTTAACTAAATAACCCAGTGGCGGGCAAAAATAATTGAATTCGGTTTTAAATTTGTAACTTCGTTACAAGTGTTAATAAATCTTTGAAGTAGTTACTTGCCGAGGATACAACGAATTTGTGCCCTTTGATTTCCAACCCATCCTCACTTTTTAAAATTAAATCACAAAACTCATTTTCCTTGCGCAATTCATTCTGTTGCTTAAGATTAAAGATTTTTCGATTCTTTTGGTTTATCCTTTGTAAATGAAAAATCTGTTGAAGGCAAATAGTAAAAATGTTGGTACTTGGTGAATAGCTTTTTATCTTATCTCTTTTTACCTTCCTTTTATTGCAGACTATGATTTTCCAAACAGTTATCGAATGGTCAAAGTTTCTTTAAGATCAATACTTGCATCAGTCTTACTTTTAGCGATGACATAATGAACTTTGCTTTGTTAGCCAATATGTAAGAGCTTAATCTGAAAGTTTGGATGCAATTTTCTTGCAGAGCTTCGATATTCTGTAATGATCTTAGAGCTCACTGTATCAGCACAGCAGAAAACATTAGTATCAAAGTTTCAAGGCACGACACAAGCTAGAGTAAATGCACAGACAATCAAAATTTTACACATTGCATAGCCAGCCCACCGTCAGCACCCATCCAGCAGTCAGCAGCATGACTCTGCATTTTCTCTGCTCTAACGGCTCAACTGAAGAATTCTGCTTGGAAATTCGTAGAGTTTCATGTTATTATAATTTTGTTAAAAAATGTGTATAAATTATGTTGCCTTTGGAAAGGTAAAAGACCAATCTCTAAATTACCAGAAAATCATTTTCCGTATGAACGATAGCTTGGGCATAAAAGCGTGCTACATTTAATCATTAGTCTCTTTTCAATAGAACACATGCAATGTATGTCTTCTTCATACGTTATATATCCGTACATAAGACCATAGATTTTTTTTAGTACGAAATTTCTTTTTCTTATACCAATTCTAGCTTTTTTACTTGTTGAACTTGTATATGCAATTTTTATGAAACGCCGTGAACAAAATTTTAGCTCTCCACGTTGACGCGTTGTCAGGCAGTGTCCAAATAAAATAAAACGAAATTTTTCCATGGCAACTCGTAAGGCCAATGTCACACGAGCGGCTTATGCCGCGTTGCCTTTTGACTGCGCACCATTGGAGTATGTATATTGTTGCGAGCGTGGCCTTTGGTTCGTTATTTAAAACACAATATTAAATAATTAATATATAAGTTCTTTATTACACTTAAATCATATAAAGTTCACAAACATTCATCTAATCAACTCAACTCTAATTATCGCTAACACTGTACTTTCAATTATCGCAATCTAATTACACTCTTTCGCTTCTTCAATTACTTTCGCTTGCTAACACTGAAACGTCTACTACAAGACTCTTTTCCTGGCGATGACAACTGTTATATTTATACCCTAGAAACTCTCCGGATTATTCTGGAGTGTTCTATTCCAAAAGCTTCTTGACTGTTCTATTCATTCTTATTCCTGAACCTTCCTGTCGATTCCATAATCGATTCTCCGAACCTGAAGTCATTTACTCTCCGAACCTGAAGTTGTTTATTGCCAGTAGATGTCACCAGTTGTCTCTTTCTATTGCACGTAACACTGCCCCCTTCTTAAACTTGTTCGTCCCGAACAACAGGTGGTCCACGGTCTTGATGCTCGTAGTATTGACACAAGCGGTCCAAATGAACAATTTTGTGCTTGCCTCTTGTGCCACGCTGAATCCTGTATACCACATCATTAATTCTAGTTACTACTGAATATGGTCCTTCCCAGTGTTGTTGCAATTTTGGAGAACGTCCCTTACGTCGTTTCGGGTTGTACAGCCAAACAATATCACCTTCGTTAAATCCTGCGGAATTAGCACGTAAGTCATAGCGGGTTTTCATCCGATCAGTATTTGTTGCTAATTTCGTCCTCGTGGCCTCGTGTACATCGGCTAATTGTTGTTTGAGCTCCGATACGTAGTCTTCTGGTAACTTTTGTTCACCTCTGGGGGTACCGAATTTGAGGTCGCTAGGTAAACGCATCTCTCTTCCGAATATGACTTTAGCTGGGGTTTGTCCGGTAGTACTATGAACGGCTGATCTATAAGCCATTAGGAATACAGGAATATGTCGATCCCAATCGCGTTGATGATAGTCAACTACTTTCTTTAGATGCTCGATCAATGTTCTGTTGAAGCGCTCTACCATGCCATCAGATTGTGGGTGTAGAGGAGTTTTTCTAGTTTTTCTTATTCCCAACATTTTACACATCTCCTGGAAAGTCCGCGATTAGAAGTTCCGTCCTTGGTCCGAATGAAGTTCGCGAGGCACACCAAACCTACTGACCCAATTCGTTATTATTTGTTCCGCAACTGTGGTTGCCTCTTGATTAAAGATTGCATAAGCTTCAGGCCATTTACTGAAATAGTCAATGGCAACTAATATATAACGGTTACCGCCATCCGTTTCTGGAAAAGGTCCAGCGATGTCTATAGCTATCCTTTCAAAGGGGGCTCCGACATTATACTTATGCATTTCTCCTCTGCTTCTGTGTTGCGGCCCTTTTCAAGCAGCACAGACAGTGCATCTGCGGCACCACTCCTCCACATCTTCTCGCATATGTAACCAATAAGACTTTTCTCGTATTTTGGAAATGGTTTTGTTCACTCCCAAATGTCCTCCAGAGGTTCCACCGTGCATTTCTTCTAGAACATCTTTGACGTTTGTTGCCGGCACGACTATCTGCATTCGGAAAGATTCGCCATTAGGTGCTTCCAACTTGCGTTTTAATATACCACATTCAACATGAAGAGAGTTCCATTGAGCCCAGTAACTTTTCAGCTTCTCACTCCGTTCCGAAATATCCTTCCAGTTTGGTCTTTCCATGTCTTCTTTCCAAGCAAGAATAGGTGAAATGTCTGGATCTTCTCGTTGTGCTGTTCGCAGGTCCTCGTTGTCCCAACCTGTAGATGGTTCCACGGTTACCAACTGTATAGTTGCTGTGGTTTCTTTTTCTTCCATCCGGGCGCAATGTTTGCATTCAAGTTTGCATGGACGTCGTGAAAGGGCGTCTGCATTTCCATGGATACGACCTCTTCGGTGTTGTATTTCAAAATCATAAGCCTGGAGTCGCTCTATCCATCTCGCCACTTGTCCCTCAGGATTCTTAAACTGCAGAAGCCATTTAAGCGCTGAATGGTCGGTGCGAAGGATGAATTTCTGTCCGTAGAGATATTTATGAAAATGCTTTGTTGAACTTACAATGGCAAGTAGCTCCTTTCTCGTAGCACAATAATTTTTCTCTGACTTTGAAAGTGCTTTGCTATAGTAAGCTACTGGAACTTCTTGACCATTCTCCTCCTGAGAAAGCACTGCACCAATACCTTCATTGCTGGCATCCGTGTCTAATGTAAATGTTTTTCCCAGCTTTAGATAGTGAAGTACTGGAGCTGTTGCTTCAAATTTTCAAAACTTTCGTTGCATTTATTCGACCATATGAACGGCTTTCCCTTTTCGGTAAGTTGATGTAGGCTTCTTGCTATATCTGCAAAACCTTTCACGAATCGCCTGTAGTAGGTAGCTAAACCAAGAAAACTCCGTAATTGATGTTTATCCTTTGGAACTGGCCAATTTTTGACGGCTTCTATCTTCTCTGGATCGGTTCTCACTCCTTGTGATGAAACTATGTGCCCTAAATATTTAACTTCATTTTTGAATAGAGCACATTTACTCGCACTGAGCTTCAATTTTGCATCTTTGAGTCTTTGAAGTACCTCCCGTAAGTTGTTTTTATGTTCCATGAATGTCCTTCCGATTACTATTATGTCATCCAAATAGACAAGACATGTTTTCCAGGTTAAACCACGTAGAACACATTCCATTAGTCGTTCGAATGTGGCTGGAGCATTACATAACCCATATGGCATTACTTTGAATTGCCATAAGCCACTGCCAACTGAGAAAGCCGTTTTCTTTCGGTCCTCGGGATGTATTTCCACTTGCCAGTAACCACTCTTCAAATCCAGCGTGGAAAACCATTGCGCTCCGGAAAGGGTATCCAATGTGTCATCAATCCGTGGTAATGGATAGCTATCTTTTCTCGTCACGTTATTTAGTTGGCGGTAGTCTACACAGAATCGGGTGCTGCCATCCTTTTTCCTAACCAGAACAACCGGCGATGTCCAAGGGCCGTTAGATTCCTCTATGATGCCTTGTTTCTTCATGGAGTTCATCATGTCTGCAACTTCTGGTTGTTTGGCTAATGGCAATCTTCGTGGTGTCTGTCGAATGGGCCTGGAATCTCCTGTGTCGATTCGATGCTGGACAAGATTTGTTTTACCGTAGTCATCATCATTCATTGCAAATAATTCCGAAAATTCATCGATCACCTCTTTGGCATCGTTGTGTTGTTGTTCACTTAAGGCACTGGACGAAAGAAGTTTCTGAACCTGTTGAGTAGTAGCTGGTATAGTTCTTGTCTCCTTAACATTACTACCATTATCCAAATTGACGATTTGGTAAATGGGTTCACAATTTCCAATTATAGCACCTTCTTTTAGTTGTACCTCATTTTCGGATGTGTTGAGCACTCTGACTGGTATTAATGTTGCACCTTCTGCCTTCACTAAAGTCTTGCCAACAATGACTTTTGTGGGGTAAGGCTCCACCAGATAGAATCGGCAGGTCCCGATGTCATCAGTAAGCTTTGTCCATATTAGTGTCTCGGAGCATGGCGAAAGAGTAATATTTTCGCAGACCATCGTCCTTACTTTCGCAGGATAATCTGCTCCTTCTCCTAGTCTCATAGGAATTTCTATATTCCCATATTTGAGAATCCGCTCTCCGACATCCAGATTTATTTTGTATGTGGTCATGAAGTCTATTCCAAGAATGCATTCATCCATTATGTCTGAAACCAGGAAAGTGTGAGGAAATAGTAGTGCGCCTAGTTCGCCTAGTTGAGAAATAACTTTTCTCCAAACACCTGTGCTGCTGCTCCAGTTGCTGTTCTTAGTAGATATTTGGTGGTGTTGTGAAGCCATTTGTTCTTAACAAGATCTGCTCTAATAATTGATCTTGAAGCTCCAGTATCGATAGTAACTGCGCAGTCATGTTTTCCTACACTTCCATATATAACAAGACTGCTATTATTTCTCTGTAACTGACCTACTTGGATGATGACTTCGGGGCTGTCGATTCCACCAACCAACTTCTGCCCCACAAAGTTGGTTTTTACTAGTTTTCCGACTGCTCAACAGGAGAGGCGATGCGACTAGTCGCTGCTTGATATCTAGTCTCTCCACGAAAAGCTTGTTCCCTGGCTCGACATCTTGGCATTCTTCTTTCCCCTCTTCTTCTGGTGATTCCACTCGTCGACGTTTTCTGCAGTCTCTTTGAAGGTGCCCTGGTTTATTACAATTCCAGCATCGAGGGACACCACGTAAAGGCGGGCTCTGTGATGATTGCACTCTGTTACAAGTACATTCTTCCACTGAAATTTCTCTCACTCGTACTGCACTCCGTGAAGCTTGTCTGGCGGATTCGTGTGCTAATGCATAGGCTAGTGCTTCTGCTGTTGATTTCTTTCCTGCTAGCCTTAATGATTGTTGTAAATTTTGATCTGTAATAGCGTTCACAAATGCCTCCGTCGCCACTTCATTGAGAAAATCAGCATTCACGCTGGAGTATGACAGATGCGCTAATCTTTCTACATCTGCCTGCAGTTGTTGTAGTGATTCGCCATGTTTTTGAATCCTGTTGCGCAACTGTAGGCGATATACTTGCTGCATGTGCTCATCTCCGTAACGTAATTCTATCGCCTGTACTAATGAAGAGTAATTACGTTGATTTTCAATCGGTACAGTTTGTAAGAGTTCTGACGCAGGACCTCGAAGTGCTAACACCAGAGCTATAGCTTTGTCTTCATCATTCCATCCATTTACCTCTGAAGCTGCCTCGAATTGTCGCTTGAAGATATGCCACGAATTTTGTCCATCAAATATGGGAGGTTTCATTCTACCTGCACCGGATATTTCAGTTGCTACGCTTAGAGGCTGACGATGCTTTATTCTTTCCAGATCTGCTTTAAAGTTATCAAGCTGTTCCGTGACATTTTGTTGTACTCCCGACACTTGTTGTCGAACTTCCAACACTTCCTGCTGTATTCCTTCAATTTTAATTTTTTGTTCGTCTAATGAGTTTTTCAGGAAAGTCTTCTGTTCCTCCAAACGAGTTTCTAGACAATTCTCCAAAGAGGTCTTTTGTTCGTCCAAACGGGTTTCCAGAGATTTCTTTTGTTCCTCAAAATCAATCTTTTTTTCATCAAAACGGGCTTCCATAGATTTCTTCTGTTCATCTAAACGTGATTCCAGAGAATTCTTTTGTTCCTCGAGAGAATTCTTTTGTTCATCAAAACGGGCTTCCATTTTGCTCATTAAAGTACTCAAAAGCTGTTCCATTTTCATCTCAGGCTCTTCTTCAAATTCGGTTTTTTCCAAGTTCTCTTCGAAAACAAATGTCTCAGGATTCTTTCCTTCCGCTATCAAAGCTTGTCTAAGTCGCTCGACTAGAACTTTCTTTGCACCTGTTGTTTGTAATGAGCGGTTCCCTAGCTCCACTTTCAAATCCTGTATTCGAAGCTCCTCCACTTTGCGCCCCATTACAGTAGGAATTCACTCACAGTTGAATATAAATTATTTTCCAGAACTTTTAAAATTTAACACAATTCCACAAAATTAATCACACTTTTAATTTTTCAGTCAATTGCCACCACTTTATTTCTCAATTATATTTCACTTCTGACACCAGTTGTTGCGAGCGTGGCCTTTGGTTCGTTATTTAAAACACAATATTAAATAATTAATATATAAGTTCTTTATTACACTTAAATCATATAAAGTTCACAAACATTCATCTAATCAACTCAACTCTAATTATCGCTAACACTGTACTTTCAATTATCGCAATCTAATTACACTCTTTCGCTTCTTCAATTACTTTCGCTTGCTAACACTGAAACGTCTACTACAAGACTCTTTTCCTGGCGATGACAACTGTTATATTTATACCCTAGAAACTCTCCGGATTATTCTGGAGTGTTCTATTCCAAAAGCTTCTTGACTGTTCTATTCATTCTTATTCCTGAACCTTCCTGTCGATTCCATAATCGATTCTCCGAACCTGAAGTCATTTACTCTCCGAACCTGAAGTTGTTTATTGCCAGTAGATGTCACCAGTTGTCTCTTTCTATTGCACGTAACAATATATAATGGAGCTGTACACACGAGCTCCCCGCGACCAAAAGGCCGCTTTGGTCGCACGAACCAATTTGGTCTGGCGTTCTCCCCTCAAGAAGCGCGAGCTGTAGAGCGTCATAGGACTACTGCTAGGCGGCATCTGTGTAGCCTACGAGCTGCCAAATGGTCGCGCGTCATTTGAAATTAGAAGCGTATAGTGCTTTTAATATGGAGTAAAACTTTTAAATTATGAATAGGAAAATTGATGTTGATAGAAGAGATACGCTAGATACCAGATTTTTGATATACTAGCAAAGAAATGTACAAAGATCAGAAAAAGACATACGATAGCTCTGAGAATTCCTTCAATTTAGGATGTTTCAAAGATAAATGCCTGGTGAAATATCTTTCGCTGTTTAGTTGATGCAAAAAGTTCTTTCCATTTTTGATTTTTTAAAAGTTTTCCAACAGCATAAAAAAATAAGACATTATTTGGAATATTTATTTTAATCAAAAGTTAAAATCAAGCTAAATAGCTAATAGCAAAGAAAACATATTTTCTGTTGTGCGATTAAAGTTACCTCTTGTTGACAACAATTAGTCTCTCATCAAGGCGCGCGGTCATTTTGAAGCTCGTGTGACAACAACGGGATTTTCATCATGACGCGCGGTTGTCTTGAAGCTCGTGTGACATTGGCCTAAGTAAACGCGTTCTCGAGTTATCGTGAGGACGGACAGAGGGACATGTAAAAATCAAAATAACTTTTAATATTATGAGTGGATGTCCAATCTTCAATACTCTACCATAATTATTTCTATGTGTTACAAACGGAATGAAAAACTGAATATGGAAACTGCATTTAGTCAGTAGGGGCTTACACTACTCAGTGTCAGTTCTACTGACGCGTGATACGTCCAATTTGGGCCAGCCTTAAGTAGCGTTTACAATGACTAGAGTAGAGTGGAGTCCCCAGATTGCATTTTCTCTCTTTTACTCAAGTTTACACTCTAATATAAGTTCTCGCGCTTTCTACCAGAGTGGATTTCACAGAGTAACGTCAGATTGGAAATCCTAATTTCACGTTGGTAGTTTCGAAAGCTTTCAGCATTTGTTTCGAAACACTAGTTTCTAACAGATGTTATGATATTTGCAAACTTTAACTAGCCAAAATTAATAAATTATATCATAAAAACAAAACAAATAATTTTTTATACAAAATTAAAAATGTATTTAGTATTTTTATGATACAATTTCAAAAAATAAAGTCAATTAAGAATTAAGATTTTCTTATGTTCGAATTGTCTTATCAATGGAATATAGATGGCAGTCGTTCATTTCGAAAGTGTCCGTAATAAATGTTAATTTGTATTTTGTGATAATTCAAATCGTTCCTAGCTCGTTCTGGTGTAATTATAGTAATATTTTCTGTAACTCAACACCATTTAGTTAACTAAATTATACGAATCGATAAACTTTGTTCTGTAAAAACATGATAATCTGTCACAATTTTCATATGATTTCGAAAATCCGAATGAAGCTCACTCTCTATTGTGCATGCACGCTCGCTACTCTGGTAAAAGCTCACTCCATTCTCTCCATTGTAAACGCTCCTTTAAGAATTGAATTGAATCTGTCTGGCCGCATTAAGGCCTAAACACAATTGACACGACCGGCGACAACTACAAGCAACAACCACTGTCAAAATTTCTAATTTCATCGCCAACTGCAGGCCTGCCAAATAGGTAATGTTGAACTGTGATAATATTTATGGCTCTTTAAGTTTATCGCACTGATTACTGGCCATATAATTGAGTGGGAATGGATTGGCTTGGTCAAGCAGGAGAAATGCGGCAAAATAAAATTTAAAGTGAACAAACAAAAAATGAGTTTTGAAGAGCGTTTGATTGAGTGCGTTCGACCGCACGAATATTTATATATGTAATTTACAAATTCGGAGGACCTATAAAAAGGAAAAACGTATGTATGTTTTCACCGCAAATACAGTACGAGACAACCAAACCATATCAAGAGATCTCTTCTTCTTTTTCGTTGTCGCTGCAATTGTGTTTCATATTTGTTCACGAAGGACTTTGACAGTGGTTGCTGCTCATAGCTGTCGCCGGTCGTCGTAATTGTGCTTAGGGCTTTATACGAGTTGTACTCGACGGCGGCTTATCTGATCTCCAACTCATTTAAACCGATTATTCATCATGATTGATTTATTGAACGATGGTGTCTCCAAAATAGCCTCGTGCTCAATACATCGAAGACTCCAATCTGTGTGATTTCACTTAAATGTAATTAAATAACTATTGATCCGATTTCGATCGATAGAATGATTCTAGTTCTTCCATTCTCGACATTCTTGGACACGAAATATCGATTTAAGCTGAACTGATCATTAGGCCAATTATTTTTACTAGATTAAATTAGACCATGCTGGTCGCCTTTCATGTCAGTATAGTCGGTTTGAATTCAAAGAAGCCTATTAAACTGATTATACTGATTTGAATGTTTTTGGAAATGGTTTAGTTTTTTTCTAAAAAGGTTTGCGGCCATATAAATAGAGATGTATAAACGGGTAGTTTTCTAATTCAAATTTTTAATTTCAGCCGTTTCTACTGCTCCCAATGCCTTGATAAGCGTAATACCAATATTTACTTATGTGAAAGATGCGTAATATTCACGACCCGTCCCATTTCAAAAGTGGATTTACTTAAGTTAAAGCCGAAAGATTTAATATTCTACTTACAATCAAAACATATATCGACTGCAGGCTGTGTGGGTAAGTTGATTGTGCACACATACACATACAAGCTACCTATTTACATTTCTATTTCTATTAAATTAAAAAAATTAAATTAAATTTCCAAACAGAAAAGGAAGAGCTTGTCAACTTAGTATTGGCTCATGTTAATTCTGATGGTGGACAACAAATACCGAATAATGAAGGAATTTCTGGACAGGATCCAAATAGTGCTACTTTTGATAATAATTGCTCCAATCCCTTCGATCAATTCAAACAATCCTGCCAGAATTTCTTTACCAATTTTACTGGAAAAATTTCATCAGATCTTAATTTTGAAACAAGGACAGCCTCGTCCAATGTTGCGAATGTACAAGTAAATATTTCCGATCAACCAAGAGTTTCTACACGGCAGATTCCCACATATGCTAGTAGCATTCATGTGAATCCAAGACAACAACAACATCAAAGCTCTTCTACACCTGTGGCAATTAATAATCATAATGGATTTGGTAGTAATTCAAATGGAACGAATGCTTATACGTTCAATAATCAAAATGAAACACCATCTTTTAACAATCCTACGACGACACCAACTATCGAGCTCAGGAAACCTAATGTCGAACGGACAAATATTATGCGCGATGCAAACTCTTCAAGTTCTCTAAGTAGCCCTTCGAGTCCAATTATTAGCGTAAGTTCATTGTCTTCTCAAAGTATTTCATCTCAAACGCAAGCGGCGCGTGCATTTGATGAACACTTTATCACTCCACACTCTAATAATATAAAGTCTACGGTGCCTAATAGAAATATTCCATCTGCTCCAGTTGATCCGAATACAAGAAGGATTTTAGACGAACCGGCACTTGATGGAAGTGGTTCTGGCTGTGAATGTTCAGACGATGAAATCATCACAAAATTTCAAACAAGGAATCGAATACAAAAGAAAAATAGTAGATTTTCACCGTCATCACAGACTGATTCAGCATTCGAAGATCAGATTCCTGGCCCCAGTGGAAGTGTTCCTGAGAGTAACTCAACCAGTAAAAGTTCAACTGGTAATCAAAAAAATTCTGGTGATTCTTCAGGATCATCATCTTTTGAAGAATTAGGAGCAGTGGGACGAGTAAGTCCTAGTGATAATGAACATTGGCAATTTGTTAATAAGACTGAAATGGGTCCTTTTGAAGAAGCTCAGCGAACAGATGTTGGTGCTTCAAAGGCCCCATTAGAAAACAGTGAATATTCCAAAGAACACACATTCCAATTTTCCAATATTACAATTATACCAGATTCTTCGGTCGAAGGAAGAAAAAGGCTGCCACGAAGGATGATCCGACGTAGGTCAGATAGCTCTTTATACGGTCAAAGGCGTAGAGAGAGTGAATTTTCACCGTTTCCATTAGTAAGTGAAGAATCTGATGGTGAAAATGTTGAGTCGTCACACAAACGACAACGTCAAAGTTGCAAAAAATGCGGCAAAAATAAGCGAAATTTGGAAAAATGCATTGCCAAGTTTATAAATCAGTTGCATTCAACTCAAATGTCCAGGGTTGATATTAAGCAAGAAGCTGATGCCTTTTTAGTTTATTTGCAAAACAGAAAATCTTTCGACTGTTCCGATTCTGAATCGAATGGGGCTGATGCGGATTCTCAGAACAATACGAAAACAGATTCGCAAATACCGCAAATTTCAATGAATCGAAGTGATAGTATAATTATGGAAATGGAAACAGGATATGGAAATGATGATGGAATTCACGTATACGCTGTGAACGCATCAGATTATGATAGACATGATAGTCGCTTCATGAATTTGTGGGACATAAGAACAAGGTAAGATTTTCTGATTAATTTATGGCAAGCTTTTTAATTATATTATTTTTTATTCTAGTTCTGAAATAGATGAATTATCGGTAAAACAGTTAAAAGAGATTTTGATGCTTAATCGAGTTGACTATAAGGGCTGCTGTGAGAAACAAGAGCTTTTGGAACGTGTTCATAGATTGTGGAAAGATTCGAAAACAAGTCCAGGTGAATTTTTGTTGTTACTGTTATTCAGTATAATGTACACTCATTTACTGAAACTCCTTTTATTTAGCTGTAGACAAGCTCGGTGTTGATGATCTTTGTAAGATTTGTATGGATGCTCCTATTGAGTGTGTAATGCTGGAATGTGGTCACATGGCAACATGCACCAATTGCGGAAAAGTTTTATCTGAATGTCCAATTTGTCGACAATATGTAGTTAGAGTAGTTCGATTCTTTAAAGCGTAAGAAATTTTTAGAAGGCTGTAAGCGAATTCTTCTTTCAAGTAACAATAGAGCGTAGCAACAAGTAACAATAATTAAAGTAAAACTCAGAATGGTTGAATATGTATTTTCCAAAAAGGTAGACAGCCGAAAGTTTACCATAAGAATCAAAATGTTTTCTCGTTTTCTTAATTACTAAGAAATAATCAATTAAAGTGAACATGCATGCACGTTTCATTTGGTCATTGATGCTGGTTTTGCAGTTGCACATAGCATCGTTTATGTGAGAGGAATTTTTTATTTTTGAAAACTTAGATGTTTTGGTGGTTTTGTAAAAACTGTGTAGGATGATTACTTAGGGGTGATGTTGATTTAAAAAATATATATTTATGTAAAATTGCTAAAATTACTAAAGTAAAAGAGACTATATATTCTGAAAATTAAATAATTTTATTTGTAAAACTTCCATCTTGGGTATACGAAAATTTTTTATTGGGTGTTTATAATTAGATGTTTCCTAAGTAACCATTTGCGGATGGTTAGAGATAAATTGATCATGATGGCCCCAAATTATGGCTATTCATTCGTCCTCATAGCCTAGTAAATTGACCGACTCAGTTAAGTCATTCAAAAAATCGTTTATTACCATTTAACCTACGACTTATATCCGTGATTTGTCGATTATTACTGGATTATAGTTTTTCATATTGTATACGAGTAAAACGCGCCAATCTAGACATACATTCAGGCTTCAAAAGTACCTGTATTAAATATATCTATCTAATCAACAGCAATTGTGATAAACACAGGTTCGTCTGTTGAGGGTCGCTTAGTATTATATTAGATGAAAAGGTGAAAAATTTGGAAGAGTTTCATGGCTAAATTAAAAAAAATCCAAAGACAATTTTAATACTCAAGTACAAAGTTAAGATGCTACAATGAGCGTGTTTAGATGGGTCAGTATGCTGCCTCTGCCGCACGAAACTTGTAGCTAGGATGATAGTTAAGGGCACGAATGAAGTGCAACTTAAAATTTGATGACCGCCGCAGCTCTTGAGGCAGAACGTTTTTTATTGCCTATTATGTGTCCCATATCATTCTAATTTCAATCAGTGCAATGTGTGTATGTGATTTGTCCCACCGACTATAGGCAGCAAGTTGATTGACGTAATCATGAACGGCATTTTGAGGCATCTCAAAGCGTAGCTTATATTGCCCCGTCTAATAGGGTCAAAGAAGAACGAAAACCTTAATTGTCAAGAGAGACTGAATGATATTATAATCAGATGCATTCCAAAAACTCCTAACGTGAACACACTTGATACAGCACAAAACATCGTTTCAATCGTTAATTAGTCATCTGTTTATCAATCAACGATATTTTATCTGTAAATTAAACAAGTTCGCAACCATTCCTACTGGATTAGCAAAGAGGAATCCAACCATGGAGCCAATTGTGGTACGTCATAAAAACCGAAACTAGGGAGCCACCGCTTGTTTGCTCTCCTACACACTTCATGGGGCCCTGAAGTTAAACATATGTACTTAAATTTGGTTACTCATATAATTCTAGTATAATATTGCAACGAAAAGCCTTGATTGACATCAAAGAACAGCACTGTTTTAAGGTAGTCTATGCGAAGGTGGAAACATGGGGACTTAGATTCTGTATTGCCTCTATTAAATTTTCTGGTGATTGGCATGGTGTTTGTATACCTCCCTCCGTGCATTAATCAACTTGAAAACAGCTTTCTTGTCTTTGCAATACAAAATTAGTTAGGGTTATAATTACAAGGGAGTCATCTATTGGCCATCATAAATGCAGTCAAATCGACCAACAAGCTATAAACTTTTGGCGACATGAATTATATATTAAGGTAATGCTGATGACCTTGTTATCATTATCAAACGCAAATATGAGCGCTTGCTTTCTAGAAAGCTTCAAGAAGCCCTAAGTGTTTTCAAAACTGGTGTGCAGTACACAAGTTATCGGTCAACCCCAGCAAAATAACAATTATACCTTTTACCAAAAGAAGGATTTAGAGGAATTTGATTACCCCTACCCTCTTTGGTAAGAAGGTCCCTATGTCCAAAGATGCTAAATATCTTGGGATAACTCTCGATGACAAGGTCAACTGGAACAAACATATCAACAAGACAGTCCAGAAAAGTACACTAATGCTGTGGAACTGTCATCAAATGATGAACAGAATGCCAGCAGAATTTATATGAAAAGGAAAAGCAGGTATATTTCATCGAGCAGCAGGCACTAAGATGGGACATACGAAAATGTGTGATGAGCACTCCATCTTCTCGATGAATATAATTAGGAAATTGCGCTATGCTATCCAACTAGAGATATTGTTCGATCCTAATTGCAAGTTATTTAATATTTTCATTGGCTATCCTCTGCTCACCGACCAACGCGTGTTTAGGAACAACACTTTATATTCATATTAGAAGATTCGCTTTACAAGGCGGCAACGACTGCTGTATCGATTGTTATTCCCCACAAAGGGTGAAATCTCCACAGAGATAACAAAAATTTTAATACACACAATAGTAGGAGTTTTGTGAAAAGATCTATTGAAGATATATAAAACATGTGGCGATGTTTATTTGGGGACAGACCAATTGAGCTGAAATTAGAAGAAGTTGTTAAAGAAAACAATATTTTTATAACAAACGAAGTGGTCTTAGAAGTGCTCTTAGTGCATTTATCGCCAACAGATCACATTGAAAATGATGATAGTCCTCATGTACAACCATCAGCTGCGGCGCAAATTACAGATGAGCTATGCGGAATTATTAAGGTAATTGAGGGAATAAAAGCCTAGCTTTGTACCTTATTTAAAAGATCACTCCATTTATTAAAAAGAAAAAGTAAATAACACTAATACAAACTTTTGTAAAAAAAACATTTCAATAAAAAATATGGAACAAGTAACGTCGTTTAGTCTAAAAATATAAATATTTATATACAAATTTGCATAATATTAATATTACCTGAGTCTTCTGAGCTTGTTATATTTACGAAGGACCTCAACTTCGCTCCTCAAACCCTCTCCACCTTCAGAAATGACAAAATCATATAAAGTCGCAGCATTCTATTGTTCTACCCGTGGGTAATTTTTTTTATTACTTCCACTCCGCCTGGTTGTTGATGGATTTTCCTTTCCATGCCTGCAATCCTCCCCCGTACTT
Organism: Dioctria linearis; assembly: GCA_963930735.1. Classification (NCBI taxonomy): domain Eukaryota; kingdom Metazoa; phylum Arthropoda; class Insecta; order Diptera; family Asilidae; genus Dioctria; species Dioctria linearis. The sequence goes on along the minus strand of OZ005740.1, from coordinate 324,170,334 downwards.
CTATTAGTTTAAGCACCATTTCTGTTGTCCCTAAAATACAAAATGATATTATAATAATTACTACAACAGGCATGCACAATACTTACACTTCACTTTTGCGGGGTACTCAAATTGTATTTATTATAAACTCTACACTTACAAAATAAATCTTATATTAAGGTGTAGGTAAGCAAACAGAAAAATTAAAAAAACATATTAACACAAAAAGTATAATTAAGAAAATTGAAAGATAACTTTATGCAAAAGAGAAATGAAATAGTAAAATTAGAGTATTATGAAAAACGTTAACAAACTAATACGAAAGTTGCGATTGCTGCTAATCCTTCTGCGATCAAGTGGTAAAGAATTCCAGAGTCCAATGAACTGGACGAAAAATTGGCGCTTACTCGGGACAGAAATAAATCGCGGCATAATTAACGAATATGTTCTATTAGATTAAGAAAATATTAGTTTACAGTACAAGTAGTATGGTTCCTTACTTATAATTAGGTACCTTAGGTTCTTTGAAAAAAATATTGTACGAAATTTAATATAATTATTAAAAGTACATTCCAAAATCGTCTTTCATATTTTCAAGCTGAAGACGATCCTAACCTCTCCAATTTCGTTTACTTAGCTTGATTTCGACAGCCAGTGAATAAACATATCCTCACAATATGTTGTCTCTTTAAATAAGTCAACTCGACTCTTTACTCGGTGATCAACCTACCCAGATGTCGTAAACTGTTATTCAAAGTAGCCAAGCTCGTTGGCATAGACATGGATTCGGATAGAGCTTGACACGATGTTACGACACAAGTTGTAATAACGAGAAGAAGACGCAGACTTGGATTAGGACAGTCCCTTATGCCCAATCTACAATGCATGGAAAAACCACGTCGTCAAAACGATATGGATTTTTGTGTTTGCTTCCCACTCTTGCATTTGCAAAAATGTCCCTTCTCTGTCAGTCATTTGACGACATGAGCACGAGCTTATGTGTAGTAGTTAATCAGCAAAAACGATATAGTAATACCTCAGGTGTATTCAGCATACTTTAGAACCATGTAGGAGAATTTAGACCAAAACAGCTGTAAACTGGAACTTGTACTTTCAGCTTTGAAAACAATATTTTTATATTATTCGACTTGTCCCAAGCAATTTCTTAGATTACTAAGTTTACTATGTCATAGTATAAATTATTGGACTCTCGCGCATAATATTAAAAGTTTTTATTGTACGGAAAAGCTCTTCAAAATATAAAATGCTATGAGATTGTTTCTAATCATTTTTACTGTCCGACGAACCGTTCTAGAAATAAATTCGAAAAACCACTTTAACAGTCAAACTTGCACAGAGGAATTGGTCATACGAAACTACATACGGGCATTCTTCTAGGGTGTCATAAGAATAGGTCTTAGACTAATTCTAGTTTTTTTTCTTGTTTGCCATTAGATATTTTTAGTGCTAAACGAGGAAAGATATTGCCTCCGTTCCTTATTTAATGGTTTTGTTCAAGGACAGTTTCCGAGAATCTGGGACTTATATGTAAATACTCTTGTAGTAGAAACTTATTATTCTACCATCGCGGAGATTCATAGATGTTTTTAGCCTCGGGCTTTGTACGAACGTTTTACTAAAGTCAGTATAAATACAATCAGTCTGATAGCCTTTGCAAACCCGCCAACGGTATCCGAGACAAATTCCAACAAGTTAATGGTTGTAGACCTGCCCGAGATAAATCCATGCTGGTTTGGAGAAAGCAAATTCTTGCAGGAAATTTATAGCTGAGAGTAAATGATAGATTTGAATAATTTAGGCATAGAAGATAATTTTGCAATAGGCCAGGCCTATAGTTAGAAATTTCACTCTTACTACCTTTTTTGTGGATAGGTATGATAAAAGAAATTTTCCATAGCTGTGGGAAACAACAGCTATTGAGAGATTTTTGGAAAATAATTCTCAGCGGAGCTGCAAGGGCATGGCAGCATGACTTAAAGAAGGCTGGAGGTATCCCATCAGAACCCGTCGTGAAATCATTTGGAAGCCCATTAATATGATCGAGTATATCCTCTCGCAATTGTAGGGATAGTGAATGAAACGTTATGAGGATCGTTCATATGACTGAAAGGTTCATTTCGAGGAAGGAAATTTGACGAAGAAAATGCATTGTCAAAAAATGAAGCAAACGTATTGCAAATTTCGGATGAATCATCACTAACAGAATCTTTGGGTTTTTTTCTTCATATTAATAAACTTAAAAAAGATACGTGGGTCACGAAATAATTTCGCACGCATGCTTTGAATATATTCATCATAAAGTATAGAGGAATTGTTGTGACTTATAATGCCTTTGTCACTCATATAACTTTTCCACAATTTATTCTTTCTATTTTAAAGATGATTTAGTTCTTTATTGAACTATGGCAGAGATGTTTTAGAAGAGGAACGCTGTCGCTCGCGGGGAACGTGAGAGGAAAATAAACGAAAAGAATTATGTAAAATTTAGAGACGTCTTCATCAACATTATTGCTAGACAGTAATGTGTGGAAATCAATAGAGGTAAGTCTACCGGAAAGTTCCGAAAAGTTAGCCTTTCTAAAATTTAAGAAGTATTGTGTTTCGTCACAATTAGTAATGTTTTCGGTTTCAAAGCAATATGAAATTAGTAGAGGGGGTGATATTTGTCAAGAGTAGACATTATAACTGGGCTAGGTTTGACTAATATGTTATCCGGGTCAGTAGAGAAAACCAGGGCCAACTGCGTCCCCATGTCATTCTTTACATTACTGATTTTGCTGAGACCAAGAGATGACATAGTGTCCAGGAATAGAGATTCCTTTGTTGACAAGTTATTAAGAGGAAGATTGTCATCGTCATCTTCATTTAGTACCCATTGTATATTAGGTAAGTTAAAATCACCAATAAGTAGTAGTTCGTCAAAAGGTTGCATCTTGCCGTGAAAAAATTAGATGTTGAAGTGAGTAGGTCGTAATAATTTTCCCCTTTGTCATCAACAATGTTTATGGAGTCTGGAGGAATATAGCAACATAGAATGTATAAGTCGTATTTTAAAAGAGACAGCTTAAGAACAAGAAGTTCAGTGTCTAGAGTGTTGGAAAAACTTGGAACTTCAATTTGGCGGCAATTAAAATTGGGAAAGGAATTATCACAGCTACAGTTTCCAGGATTCCGAGAAAACACCACACAAATAAAGGGTTTTCCAATAAGAGGTGTTATTTTAATTAGCCCGCTATTTCGGTAGATGTCACTTTTGGAGCTGTCATTTTTTATCATTTGACAAGTAGAAACTACGCCATTGATAAAAATGGAACGATACACGATTCAACAACGCATTGAAATTATTAAAATTCACTATAAAAATGGTGAAAATGTGGCAGAGACGGTTCGTAAAACTCGAACATTTTTGGGTCGTCGTGAAGCACCTTGTCGGACCGCAATACAGAAATTGGTAGAAAAATTCGAGCTGTCGGGACAAGTTAGTGATGTGAAGAATAAAACCCGTGCACGTCGCTCAAGAACAGCCGAGAATATTGCTGCTGTAGCCGAAAGTGTTGAAGAAAACCCAGGTTTGTCCATTCCTCGTCGTTCTTTGGAATTAGGCATTCCACAAACGTCATTACACCGTATTTTGCATAAAGATTTCGGTCTTAAGGCTTATAAAGTTCAGTTAACACAAGAACTCAAGCCGGCCGACCATCAACAACGTCGAATCTTTGCTGATTTGGTCCTTGAAATGCATGAAAATGATCCGGAATTCCATCGAAAACTCATCTTGAGTGATGAGGCCCATTTCCACCTCGATGGCTTCGTCAACAAGCAAAATTGTCGCATCTGGGGCTCGGAAAACCCAAGAGTTATTGTTGAAAAGCCTCTCTATCCTCAACGTGTGACTGTTTGGTGCGGTTTATGGTCCCGCGGGGTCATTGAACCTTACGTTCTCGAAAAATGAGGCTGGAGCAACAGTTACGGTGAATGGATTGCGCTATCGACAGATGATTAATGATTTTTTATGGCCGGAATTGGATGGTATTGATCTGGACAACGTTTACTTTCAACAAGACGGCGGTACGTGCCATACAGGCAACGAAACCATTGATCTTTTACGGGAAAAGTTTCCGGAACGTGTTATCTCTCGAAGAGGTGATCACAATTGGCCACCGAGATCTTGTGACTTAACATCTTGCGATTTCTTCCTTTGGGGCCACGTGAAAGAGAAGGTCTACGCCAACAGCCCAGCGTCGATTCAAGACCTCAAAGATGGAATTCGTGAGGCTATCGAGGACATAGGGCAGCCACTTTGCGATTTGGTTATGGAAAATTTCATGAAAAGGATATGGTCCTGTAGGCGTGGTCGTGGTGGTCATTTGGCTGATGTTATTTTCCATTATTAACGGCATACCTTCCTCTTTATAACGAAATAAAGATCCGATCATTTATCTCAAAAAATGGCATTTTTCTTTGAATATCAATATATCACCTCTTATTGGAAAACCCTTTACAACGTTTATTTGTCCCATTGTATCGTGTGGGAACCATCTTAAGAAATGTGATATGTGCAGTGCTGCTTCTGACCTGAATATTGTATTTTAAAAGTTTTAAATTCAGGTTTTCAAAAGTTGTTTGGATAATTTCATAGCCTTCATGTCATAGGCCCGAAAGTAAGATATTAATCTTTTGAATTATAGCGACTTATTTAGGAGTAAACATTTTTCGAGTATTTGAGTATATCGTATACATTAATAAACAATATACATTTGATTTTCCTGAGTTTCATGAGTACTATTACTGTTACTAACAATTCTGCCATTACGTGATATTGGTACCTGAATCGTTTCTTATTATTTCCTATCTTTTCCTTGTACATAATATTATATAAACAAAACAGCCCAGCAACAATTTTTATCTTCCGGACGAAAAATCCCCCAGACGAAAAGGTATCTCTTCCAACTTCGCAACTTTGTTGTAATTTTATTGCTTGGGAAACATTGCAAAGATGATAAAAATTTAATAAGAATTAAATTCGCGGTGGGGATAATAAGAAGAGATGGAAGATATGTATTTCTTTTTTTCTTCCTTCTAATAAAGAGTCTATATCATTTTGTTGCGAGTTCATCAGAAAGAAGACAAGTATTGCTGTTATATCTTCCTTCTCATAAATACGCAACAAGCATATCTTCTTTTTTACCTGAAGGCGATAAATGAGCAATAACATAGCGTCAGTTAAAAATTCTTGATGAGGATCATAAGAAGACAAGGAACGTTTATTTTTCTTCCTTGTCATAAATACGCAACAAGCATATCTTTTGTTTTTACCTGAAGGCAATAAATGAGCAATAACATAGCGTCACTTAAAAATTCTTGGTGAGGATCATAAGGGGACAAGGAAGATGCATACCTCTATTTTGTCTTCTTTCTAATAAAGAACTAATAAAGAAGAGATATCTCTTTGTTGCGAGTTTATCAGAAAGAAAAAAAGTATTGCTGTTATATCTTCCTTCTCATAAATAAGCTACAAGCATATCTTCTTTTTTAAATGAAGGCGATAAATTATCATTAACATAGCATCACTTGAAAATTCCGTCCACTTTCTTTAATCCGTTCAAGTGTCAGCAAATTATTTGTAAAGTGTGCTGTGTAAAATCAAAGTAAAAAGTAAAAATCAAGTAAAAAAAATGTTATTTTGTGCAAAAAGTGCTTCTGTAAAGTTTGAAGGCGGATATATATTACCGTGCAAAAGGTTGCTGGATTAGCGTTAAGCTCTTTATATTGTTTTTTGTTTTTTTGTTTTGCTTGCATTTAACATATTAGGTCTGTTCACGTACTTCTTGGGTGAATTCGTTCTTGGCCATCTTTGGGTAAAAATGTTGCTGTAAAATTTTGATAGTGCATGAAGAACTTTGTGTGTTTTTAGGCAGAAAGCGAAAGTTTTACCAAGTGTAAAATTTCACTGTTATGATACTAATTTGATTTAATTAGTAAAACTGGGGTTACAAATTGGTGCCAAGATTTGTAAAAAGTCACATAAATATCTAGTGAATTCCTTTCTTCGAATCGGTGTTAGCACTACCACCGAATTTGTCACTTTCCTGATCTTTTCCGTACTGATGGGGTGGGAACAAAAGATCCGGAAATTGACAGATTTGGTGGTGGTGTTAGCACTAGTCGCAGAAAGGAATTCACTAGATATTTATGTGACTTGTTATGCAAGTTACTCCGAGTTTTTACTTGGGTGAATTTGGAATAAAGCTCTATAAAAGGGGAATTGTGACGGCAGCATATTTTCCAATATTTTCAGAGTACGTGAACAGGTCTTTATAATGATCATGGCAATAATTGTAAAGAACGTCCTGATATGCAAAGCAGGGAGTTAGTGTGTGATGCATGTGATATAAAAACTCCTGAAAATAAAATTCAAAATCTTTCTGAAATTGAACAGCAATCTTGTCAAAATCTGTTTCAATCGAGCTCTTCTGATTCCGACTGTCTTAAGGAAAGTACATCATGTAGTAACGAAGAAATAAGTGAAAATTTAGGTCCATTTTCCAATATAGTTGACGTTAGAAAAAATTTGTCCGGTTGGATAGTAAAGCACAGTATTAATGATGCGGCGAACGAACTATTAAAATTTTTTAGAAGTTTGGATATAAATGTCCCTAAAGACGTGAGAACTTTAAAAATGACACCGGCTGATTGCTGCACAATTAGTATGGGAAATGGAAAATTTATTTATTATAGCCAGAAAAACTGCTTAACAGATTTTTTTATAAGTAATTCATATGTTCAAGATGAAGTATACATAGATGTTAATATAGATGGGTTGCTAATCGCCAAAAGTTCCAACATCACAATTATGGCCCATCTTATTCAGTGTTGTAGGTTCAACAAAAGTTCTTTTGATTGGTGCGTATGAAGGATGTTCAAAACTACCCTCAGTCAATCAGTATTTGGAGTCCTTCATAACTGAATTTTAAGAAATCGAGAAGAACAGATTCAGGTTTGAAAACAAACAATATAAAGTTTGTATAAGATCCTTCATTTGTGACACACCAGCTCAATCCTTCTTATTACGTGTGAAAGGGCATACTGAGTACAATTCATGCATTAAATGCACAGCAAAAGGAGAAATGTTTAAAAACCGACTAGTGTTCCGTCCTCAAGAATAATAACCAAAGAGGACAAATGAGTATCTCCGAATGCGAAACCATCCAGACCATCATTATGTACTATCTCCCACTGCATTGAAAAAATTAAATATTGATATAGTGCAACAAATAGCGTTATTGTATGTTTGGGTGTAATGAGGACCCTCATTAATGCTTAAGTTAGAGTTAAAAGTGAAGATTATTCCTTGACGTCTTGGAAAATTAAAGAATTGGGTATGGCACTTTTAAATCTTGTCGATTGTATACCTCCAGAATCTGCCAGAAAGCCTAGATTTACAAAGATCTGGACAGATGGCACGGAATTTCGCCAATTTCTCCTCTATATCGGGCCATTTATTTTAAAAAGTGTATTGAGTGCAGAACGATACAAACATTTTCTACAGCTGTCACTGGCAATACGAATATTGTGCAATGAAATAAACTGTTTGCATAATTATAGAGCAGAAAAGTCTTTGCTCGATTTTATTTATTTATTTATTTATTCATTCCACCTACCGATTTACAAAATCTCACAGACCAACAAAAGGAAAAATAGTTCTTAAAAAAATAACATGCACTAAGCTTAAAATATAACTATATACATAGTAAAGGTTGAATTATAGATAAAAATAATAAGTAAATGAGGTAATTAAACAAAAGAAAATTACAGAGTGTAAACATCTATAAAATAATTGGCAATACTGCGATAATCATAATAAAAATATACAATGAAACAAAACAGCTAAGAGAAAGAAGCGATGAAACAACTCACAGATTTCTTAATTGAGCATCTATTTTCATTAAAGTCAATCGTGCAACTACAAAGATTAAACTGTCGAATAGAACGAGAAATTGGACCATTAAGGCAGTAATTTGATCTAAGAAGCGATTCATGTAAAATAGAGAAGAACCTCAAATTTCTAGAGGGAGTGTAAAAGTAAATATGCTCAAGCAGGGAAGGAGAGACAATTCTATAATCTTGCAGATCCTTTATAAACATGACATTATGGGTCTTCCGTCTAGTAGATAATTTTTGCAAGACAATTAATTGGCATCTTGCTTGGTACGGAGGTAGATCCTCCCTCCAGCTTAGCTTCTTCAAAGCAACCCTAGTAAATCTCCTCTACACAGTCCCCACTCTGTTACTATAAACAGCATAGTAGGGATCCCAAAGAACAGAACAGTATTCAAGTATAGGTCTGACCAAGGATATATATAGGGTTCAGAAAATTCAGCAGCACCGCGCCAAACAAAGCCAAGACGAGAATTTACCTTACTCACAATAAAATCAATGTACTGGGAGAAAGTCATACGAGAATCTACTATAACACCGAGATCAGTAGCGAAATTACATTTAGAAACAGGAGAACCATTAATAAATAAGTCAAATAAAACTGATAAAGTCCTTCTAGATAACGTTAAGTGCTTACATTTAGATAAATTCAGAGTTAAACCATTTAGGTAGCACAAACGAGCGAATCTATCAACATCCTTTTTAAGGCTGGCAACATCGCAAGCATTACCAATCTTGATAAATATTTTTAAATTATCGGCAAACCCAAGGCATGATAAAAAATTGAAAATATTAAAAACATTATTAATAAACATTATAAAAAGAATGGGGCCTAAATGGCTGCCCTGTGGAACGCCAGATGGAACGCGAATAAAGCGAGATGTCACATCATTTATCACAACCATTTGCCTACAATCAAACAGATAAGCAGAAATCCAGCTGAGCAATGAGGAATGAAAGCCGAACTTACTAAGCTTAGCATGTAGCAGTCGAATGTTAACCATATCAAATGCTTTGCTGAAATCTGTATAGAGGACGTCAACTTGACCAGAGTCCTCCATAACACTTAGGGAAATTAACAAATGATGATGATTTGATTTTGTTAATAAGATACCTGAACTGTATAATCTGTCAATGTTCACATGCAATTTTCACTATCTGCTCTACCTCACTGACAACGTAAAATATTTCCGAAGTAATTTAGAAAGTACAAGTGCCTTCCAGTTTGAAAACTATTCAAGATAAAAAGAATGGTGAAAAAATCCAACTCTGTTGCAGTACAAGTGTGCAATCGGTATGTTGAATGCAGTTTATATTTGAAAAATAAAGATAATGCAACAATTTCGTTCGGTAAGATTAAAGAGAATGAATTCTCTAGCATCACATTCAAGGGATTACTGTTTTCAAAAACGAAGGCAAATAATTACTGCTTCAGAAATAACAAAATAATAAAAAAAAAAAATTGCAAAAGCATAATACCCCGTACATTGAGGGTATTGTTATTGAAAATGTATAACCATTCTTTAATGAGCCAATTGAATCTTCTTTCTTTAACATATTCAGTGCTTAAATGAGAATGGAGGACGCTCTGTGCAATTCAATCACAAGAAATTTCCTATAAAGTTATTTGCTTAGCGGATAAACATTTCAACCAATATTTTCTAGCTCCTCTCATTCATCAACAATGAATCTATCGCCTAGTGTTGGGCAGCAGCAGCACGAAGAAGAGGATAACTTATTTAGTCAAGCGTCTGAAGAACAAGAGAGAAACTTACTCTCTCGTGCCTGAAGCTAAATAAAAGAACTTGCTCTCTCAAGTGCCTGAATAAACAGATGCTAACTCATTAATAACTCTTACGAGTAATAAGAATATGAATCGCGACCATGCGGACCATTTTATACCGAATGAGGTACTCTCCTCAATAGCAATACGATATCTCCAAAGGCGAATCGTTTTCTATATTGCGGAAGATAAAAATTGTTTGCTGGGAGTGAACCCATTCATATAGCAAGAGATGTATGTAATTTCTATCTATGTATCTTCAATCAATTAATAGGTGTACATAGTCTAGTGACGCTCATTCTAAAAAGCAGTCAACCGATTAACTAATAATCAGTCAAAGCGCCATGGGTGAATTCTTATCATTCTCATTTATGATAAGAGACTGATTTGTGGTGTTTTATTATTGTAATTTTGGAGGAAAGCCGCACTGATTGACGCATGTGACGGAATGTCATGGTTCCCCCATTTAAATCTCTTTGCATTGATAAATAAAAGTGTCAGGAAAAAGATTTGTTTCACTCATGCCGTGATAACGTTATCGTTTTTATTACTGCCAGAAAATATCAATGCTTTTCTTCCATGTTTTGTTAATAAATGCTAAGAAAAAAGCTTGGTAAGTTTAAAATTAAAGGTACACCGTGAGTATAGTTAGATCTAATAAAACAACTTAATCTATAAATAGGTACTTTAGGCCTGAACTACAATTACAACTGATCAGTCGACTACGATTTTGCCCAAATGGTAAATGTATGTGGCAAGATACAATCGGTACTTCGACTGCTAAACTTTGCTCAAAGTGCAAAGTTGGTGTTGGCTGCAGCCAACTTCAGTTCAATCACAGAGGTCGGGAGTTCTGGTTTGTTCAAGCAGTTGAAGCTTTAATTTAATTAGAAATTTCACCTCAGCGTCGACTTCGACTTAAAATCAAGTCGCAGCCGACAGATCAGTCGTAAATGTAATTCACGCTTTATTCGGGAATATTTGAGACTGAAGAGATCTTATCAAGTATTTACCGTCTTTATCTTTTCATTGTGTCTTATTAGATTATACCACAATTTAGAAACTAACAGAAATACTGAATAATTTTCTGCGCAGAATATGTCTGCTAGAAATATAAAATATTACTGCTTGAATAACAGTATCGAGTCAATGTAGGTACCATCGAAACATAAATATAAAAAATTTATTTGAGTACCCATGCCAATGTCACGCATGGCCCAGCGCTATGTTGGAAAGTTACATGGTAGATCGACATTAGCAAAACAAATAATAAAAGTAATAAGATCTTAGTATATAGTATGCAGTAGACATGTTAGATCGATCTATAGATACAAAGTACACTAGGTTAGATATATTTACTCTTGTGATTATATTCACATCGTATTCTTTATATTATTTAATATTACTTTTCTGTGATCATATAAAACATAAAAAAAAAAAACCTTATTAAGTTATGTAAAACCTGTGGAATATCAAAACTTTCAAATAAAGTAGGTAGGTATGTACATATATGTCGTTAAAAAGGGCGATAAATATAAAACAAAAAACGTTCAAAGCTGATTTGATACTATTCATTATATTGGTTGTAATCACTGCCACATATAGTGGTTGTAATCGCATTATTCAAACAAATTTAATCAACTCTACCTATGTATTAAGCTTCAGTGTCTAGAATTTCCATTGGATTTGGCTTGGACAATAGGCAATCATCACACAAACCAGTCTCGTTTAAACTTTCATCAAGTGCGGTCAAATTAGGAAGTGGATGCCAACAAATTCTAGTTTCTTCAGTTGTTTAAATTATTTAGCACAAACTCGCCAAATTTATTTTCATAGCGGAATAAATAAAAATATTATGAGTGTTTTAAATTTAAGAAATTTACCCTGCGAGGAAAAATGTCTCCACGTACCGTGCCTTGAGGAGATTCAACAAGGTAAATAAATTGCAATTTATGGAGAATGGATACAAGTAAAATGCTTTTCCTATAGCATTAAAGATCATTTATTTGTATTTTCATTATAAAAGTTTACAACACAACACGCGAATTACATTAATTTCGATTTTACTTCAATAAAAGTTTTGTTTGTTTTGCTTCAATTAAAATTGTCAAAAAGGTGACCTGACAATCATGTTCATGACGTTCACGTTGTGTATTAAAGGTCGATGACATTTGTAAGGTTTATTGAATTTATCTAAACATTTATTTAAATAAAAGTTGTCTATTATCTGTAGCTGCGCAGCGCTAATAAATAAATATTATTCAATTTTTTAATTTTTTATATAACAGTTTGTGAAAGTTTTATTTATTTTTCCTCGAAGATTTTGTTTGATTTTAAAATTAATTAAAACAATTCTTAATCGTAAAGGCCAATTCAGAATCGGCGCAGTATGAATCAAACACAGAATGCAGCAACTGTGATGCAAGGTTTGATATAGAATAGAATAGAAATCATTTATTAAAGAACCTCGGCTTCCGCTACGTTACAATAATTGTTAGGTAAATCGAGTAAGTAATAGTTAATTGGTATAATCGATAATATACAAATTTGTTTAGCGAACTAACAAAGAATCAATGAACAAACTTTGCGGCAGAAAGTAATTTTAGTAATGTAGTTAGATAATGAAGTCAAACAATACCATTATCATATAGCGCGACTCGTAATCGACGCATCAGATGTATGATGCGTTGATGCATGCTGCATGTTTGATAAATGCTGCAGCAGTTTTGCCAACATACCGAGATAAAAAATAAATTTCACATTTTAATTATTTATATTATATTTCCTCCGGATCTATTTTTTTTTTTTTTTTTTAAGAAAAACGACTAAATTAAAATTATGAACAAAAGAAAAACTCTGTATTAAGGTGTTATGGTAGTAAATAAATGTGAGCTATAAAAAACGTTAGAATTGCAAAGTTCCCTATACTGTTTGCTGCGCCGATTCTGAATTGGCCTTAAATGAACCTAACGTTTGCATCATTGTCGACTGAAACTGAAAGTTTTTTTTTTATATAGTATTGACTTATCTGTTTGTTGGCCAACCAAAAAATCTGCCGAACTTAAAATGAAATATAGAATTATAAAAATTTATTTTAAATTATTTTTCTGGAATTCAGTAGAGCTATTTAATTTTAATTAGATATACAAAAGTAAGAAGGGATAGAGATACTATCAATTATTCCAGTCTAATATTTTGTGTTGATATTTTTCTTCGTATTTTCTTTTCCATTTCAACAGCAGAAACGTTTAATCGCTATTCAATCAAATTTAACAAGGCGAAGTACAGTTTCAAGTTTCAGTGTCAAATCAAGAAATTGGTAAACTGTGAAATTAATGCTGACAGATTTTCTCCACATTTATCTTTTTGAGCCAGGGGAAGCGGGGCAAGATGTTATAACTTCGAAAGATTTGACGTTCGACAATTTATCGATAGTCGGTATGTTGTAACACTTTCGACAGGCGATAATTTCGATAGAATATCGCTGAGTTTTGCTGATAGTGAAATTAGATTTGTTACATTTTTTTTTATTTATTCAATATACCTACATCATTTTATGTATAAATTATATAGATTCTTCAAACTTGAAGTTAAATAAGTCTTGAATTCAATAAGGCAGTATACCTACATTTTCGTCTTTCCATAACATAATGTCGCTGCCTTAAATAATTTTCTTTTGTCCCGGTAATTATTTCTTCCTCATTTTTGTTATCCTCCGCAAATAAAGCCACTGCGCTTGAAAAATTCATAAATTCCAATTTTATTATTATTAAAATTTATCAACAACTAGAAAAAGAATCTATAATTGTCATTTGTGCTAGGGGAAAAAATTCGGAAATAGATTCGAAACTAGCAAAATCGCCTGTCGAACGAAAATCTTATAACATACCGCCAGAGCGAAATCTTCGCTTCGATGATCGTTTTCGATACGAAGTTATAACATGTCGCCACAAATGCCGCCTTTTCCTTAATCATTGATACAGAACAGAATACGTTTGTTGGCACTTTAACAATACTACAACAGATATCCACAAATTCACCTGTTCTATTTACTTTCTATTTCTGCTTAGTTCTAGTTTATATACTATTTAATAATTTAAAAGTCCGATATTATATTATTGCTTTTAAATATAGTATAAATTTCCCCAAATTTACCCGGGGTTTGTGCGAACAAGTTTTTAAAACACCGGGAGTGCGTTCCAAAACATGCTACAGTTGACTTCAATCGTTTCAAAACGTATTAGTCAACTGAAATATATATATATAGCTTTTTATCTATTTCTTTTCTTCTAATTTTTGCCAATTTTTGCACAAGAAGTAATTTATATGCCCGAATCAGCAACAAATTGCAAGTCACAGTTCTCAAGTAACAAATTTCAAACCATTACCCCAAGAAAATTTTAGTGCAAGCTCGGGGTAGTCCATAAAACAAGATAGTCTAGCCCGGTGTAGCCCTAGGTTTACCCAGGGTTTTCATCGAACAGAACTATTATTCAATGTGGAACCACTTCCCAATTTGACATTCTTGCCGTAAGATGTAGCGACATTCGTTACATCCTTATCGACAAAAGGTTGTTTGGCATTAACGACAAATTTAGCGATGTTTTACTTATTATCTATTTGGATCCGTTCCTGAAGACTTTTATAAACGTTTTACACATTTTATTAGCGTCATCAGAAACAAGAATTTCATGGAATGTCTATTAAATTATTAAATATTAAAATAATTATTTCCAACATCTGTTTGAAACCGTTATTTTCTGCTTATAAACTTCAATAAGCTTATGTTAAAAATTTATTTCATTTAGTTCAAATTTGAGGCAGCCCCGCTCCGCAAACCAGAGAAATTAAAAAAAATCTTTAATTTTCATTTTTAAATCATTTTCAATAAAAATTGGGCGACAAATTTTAAAATTAGAAAACGTTAATTTGTTGCCTTATATGTTTAAATAAATATTCCATTAATGAATTTGCGATTTATTCAAAAATCTTAACGCCACGCCCATCTTGCTAACTGTGCACCGAGTTGTCCCAAATATGACATAGACCTAGCGTTAATGCATTCAGTAATGTGAAAAATCACGTCCTAAAATGTGCAACCAATAATATCTGCCAAAACACAAGGAATTGTAGAAACGAATAGCATTCTGCTGACTTAAGCAACGCAGTTCTCATACATATGGTTTCTTTCAATACATATTTTATTATTCTGTTTTTCGTCTCCAAAAACGACAGAAGGAATCATACCAAGCGAACCACGAGAATCATACCATTACCGAAATAAGATTCAGATTTTAAAAAGCTTCTGGAAGGAGGAAAAACGACTTTCCCATGGTTGTCCCAAAATTGTCCTGCACATTCCGTATTGGTATATATTTGCCTGTAAGATACTGAGAATGTTCTAATAGCCATGGAATAAGCTGTGGAAACATAAAACTACGTTTACATAAATACGAACGTGAACACTCCCTCTTTATACCGGACAGTTATGGGATCTATAGGGAAAGATTGGGAAGTCCTTGGGTAATTTATATAGAAATGATGCTCAAAAGATCAAATGCAGTGCAATAAATCAAAATGTATGTATGTGCTTTAATTCACTATATCCTCTACTTAAACAAAAATTAAATTAAAATTCAAATGGCTCAACAGATGTTTAACACTCCATATAATTTTTAATCGAGGTTTGATTTACAGCTGAAACGAAGAAGAAATCTATTATTACATACCGAAAAGTAGAACAGAAGAAGAATACAGCATCATGCTAGTAGCCCATAAAAATAAGTGCTCTGAATATGCTATCTATTACAAAGAAAATAATTATTCTATGGAATATAAATTTATAATAAATGCGAGTTAGTTAAAAATATTTAAGGAAAGTCACAACAAATTTCGAAAGCCTAGCAACGATCGTGAAACAAAAAATGATGCTACGACCATTTTCAAAACTTGAAAATTTCAATGCAATAAACGGTGCACTTCGAATCAAACCAACAGTAATAAAATCGTCTTATTCCATAAAGGTAGTACCTATCTAGTTCAAGTAAAATGTGATATTTTATGCACTTCGAATCAAACCGAAAGTAATAAAATCATCTTATTCCATAAAGGTAGTAGCTAGTGATATTTTCATACAAATTTTAGCGCTGGTAAAATTGCAAACAAAAATTTTACTGATTACTAGTGCAATACGGAGTTAACCGGAAAGGTTCCCTCTTTATAAAATAGTTTGCACTATACATTCTCCACACATTTTACTAGGCATTTTAATGCACGGTATCATTAAATTACTTGTAAAATTTTGACATTCCTATTTCTATGAAAATTTGCAGATTGTTTTTTGATTGAATGAGAAGTTTCGTTTGTGTTATCAAAATATAAAAATTAATTATTTTGTTTTCTCCAAATTAACATATGTACCTACCTACGTCAAAATTTTACTAGCGACTTTAATGTGAGTTATTTGGAGACCGCGTTAAATTTTACTTTGCCCTAACTCTGATACTAGGCTTAACGGTTGCTTCGCCTCGTACTAAAAAATTCTTCTAATAAAATTGCAGTTATTTGAATATGCTTATTATATATATATATATTATCTTAATGTTTATAATTATAATCTTTACAGTTCTAAGCTCATGTCTAACTGCAAACTTTCAACATGTGCAAGTGGAAGTTGTTGATTGTCCGAATTTAAAACGAGCACCATATAACCTTGCAAATATTGGTAAAATTAATTTTATCTACAAGCAAAAACAGATATTTTCTAGTTAGGTAGGTATAATACAAAAATACTTTTCCAGGTTTGGGGGGATCACCAACACTAATAGAAGTTGGAGGACCGGCATTTCTCCTGCCCGTTGTTGATACTACTAAAATTTATGACTTGAAAGAAATTTTACAGAAATCTTTTGAATGCAGTTGTAGTTCGAATATTTTGGGCATTGGAGCTGGCGCTGGACCTTTTATGCTACGAAAAATAAACGTTGAAGGAATATTCAATATAAACATCGCTGCAGATGGCACTGTAAAGAATGAGAGCTATACGGCCAAAGTGGATGGGCCAGAAGAAAACTGTGTTATAGAGAAAATTCCAAACTCAGAAACGAGATTTGCAGTTCTTTTGAATCTATTTGCTTGCGAGGCAGAGCCTGGAAAAGTATTGCGTGTTCATTGTAAAAAACGGATTGGTTCAAAGAATTTTATTGAAAGTATTCGTACGTCTTTAACTGGACATTTTAAGAAGAAGTGTGTAGGTAAAGTATATATATTGATTTTAAATCGTGTCGAGACGTGCCTCCGTGGCGCAATTGGCTAGCGCGTTCGGCTGTTAACCGAAAGGTTGGTGGTTCGAGCCCACCCGGGGGCGGATTTTTTTTATTTAATTTAATTAATTTATTTTAATTTTTTTTCAGGATTGGGTGGAATATTTTTGTTAAAGAATGGAAAAGCGAAGCAACATGTAATGCGAGATTTTTCAAAAACTCCACTCAACACTGAAGAGGAGCTAAATAATTGGCTGAAATTTTATGAAATGCCGGCTGTACTTAATGCTGTAGGGACAATGGTAACAAATGAAAATGTAATTTTACAATTAATTTTCAAAATTGTTCTTTACAAGAACTAATATTAATTTTAATAGTTTCAGGACCTCGATTTACGTCCTCATCATTTCCATAGTTTTTCTAACGAAAATTGGGGTGGACATTACCACTACGATATAACGCCCGACACCGTAGAATACGAGGGGTACTTTAATGTTGCTGAACGAGTAATTCGAATTGATAAACCACAAAAGGCTATCAATTTTGGTCGGGATTAGATTTTAAAGAAATTTATTAATAATTAAACAGCAATATTTTGTTGATTTAATAAAGAATTATAATTAAACTAAACCAAACACTTTCGATTTATGGTGTCTATAGTAGCACATCTGTATTCTTTAGAGGGCAATGTATGGTGACCGAAATTCGAAACTAATAATACTGTTTTCCTGAAATCGTAGAATATAGAACAAACTTGGATGTAAATCTCATTTAAAAGCACGGTAATGTTATGACAGACATTGGGTATCGATATCTAGATATCAAAACTACACTGACAGTTATAAAAGGGGATTGAGGTGACAAATCATACTTTACATTTCAATTCAGTTCACAGATTAAGTGTAACAAATTTGGAAATGGAAGTGACAAATATATGAGCTTTAACTCAGGCTAAACGGCAACAATTTTTTTGTAAATATACGACAAATTCAAGAATTGGAACGAAAAAATGCGTTATTTTTCAATAGATCCTGGTTGAGGTGTAAAATGTATCAGCGGATGTGGTGTCTCAATTCACAAATTTGTGTAAAACGAAGAAAAGTGTGGTAGACGGTTTGTTTAAAAATAATAAAATTGTAATGGAATAATTTATTAACTCTGCGCAGTTTAATATTTGGCCTTTTTTTTTTACTTTTCCCGGAAAATATCTTCTTTTTCACATTTTTGGGTTAGGCTGAACTGCAATAGAAGTATAAATAAGTATACATTTACTTACGTAAAGCGAAGGCGCCCTTTAATTTAACAGGCGTACACAAATTAACTATAACTCGTGTGAGGGGAACTTTCGTTAAGTTTAAATATCCAATTTTCCGTAATTATAGTGCGCTAAGAATCGCTCATTCCGTAAGAACGCAATTTGTCCAAACAATTAAATTATTACTAAAGTGCAATGTAAAAATTAAAATGGAATAAAAATGGTATTGCAAAATAATAGCACAAATTTTTGATTAAATCAACTTCTATTTGTTAATTTTTTCACTTTTACCACTTTTTACAATTAAAAACATTAAATATCAAGATAATAACCCACCCTTACGGAATGTGATATCTATTTAGGTTAAAAATATCAATTTTTCGTAAGTAACCTCAGTCTCGTTCAAATTCGTAAAGTTCTTTACTTCAATTGAAGTTTAGCCCTAACACTCCCTATACAACAAGCACACATGCATTCGATGGCGTTTTCGTTTTTGCTTCGGGTACCTGAGTATTAGGCTTAAACTCCTAAATTCTTTTAGGCTGAACTACAACAGACGTAAAAATCTTTACGAAATTGAACGCGACTGAGGAAAAATTGATATTTCTAGCCTAAATATAGAAACTATCGTACGTTTACATGAATACTTGAGTACTTGACTTGAAATCCCATGAAAGCGAAATTAGTTGATACTAATAAGGGGGTATATTGGGATTATATGGTCTTTCAAAAGTAGATCAAAGGCATGTAAACGCTGATAGGATTATGGAATTCATTGATCTTCAGAGAAAATACAAAAATTGCAAAACTATAACAAATCAGTGTTTGATGAAATATGATATTGGTGATATGGTTATGATAGTCAATGTTGACACGACAGCGGTGTAAATCGAAAATTGATTGCAAAATATAAAGGAACCAAGTGTCTTGGGAACGATCGCTATTTAATAGAAGATGTCGAGGGTTTCCCATTGACTCAGAGATCTTTTAAAGCTGTTTTTGATGTGTCCAGAATGGTGCCATATCTTAATTTAAGATCAAGTGAATTTAATTTTAATGTATGTACATATTTATAAAAAAAAAACTTGTTTCAAAAGTTAATGAATTTAATAAAAAAATTAGATTAGAGTAGATTAGTTGGAAACCAAAAGTTATTTACATAATCGATGACGATTATAGTCAAGTTGACCGATTGTAGGCACTGTAAATATTCATTTTTGTATAAACCTAGCATAAGAAAGTGGTGTGAAAACGTAGTTGAAATAATAATTCAGTGAGTAAACTAAAGAAAAGAATGATAGTTTAGGCAAAGTTACCTAATGACAAGTTAAGAAGCTGTAGAGCAATATTGGAAAATTTCTGGTGTTTTTTTTTAATGAAAAGTAATTTCATATACTTTCATCTTTTGCATTAATAGGGGAAAAGAACTTGGCTATCCACCACTACTATAGTGCAACTGAGACAACGAGTTAAAAACAAAATTCGAGAGAACGTAGGATTACCCGAACGACAAATCTTATTAAATCCCTCAAAATCCTTTCAACCTATTTATAATAATGTACATCAGGTCACACTACCTCCCATTTTTAAGAAAAAGATAAATTTCGCTTTAGCCCAGATGCTGAAAATTCCTCTCAAATGAAATTCTCATTTTTCTAGAAAATATCAGAGAATCCAGCATGAGTTCTCCCACTTAATTTCTTCATATCAAAACGAATGTAAACAGAAACAGGTGCTGTTCAAATATCATAGGTTTACAGCACCAATATGTTTCCTTTTACAGCAACAACATGTGTCCAAACATTATCAATATTTCATGAAAACCGGTTTTCACAAAAACGCGGGAGCATTTTATGAGAGTAAAACGTGAAAACTCTGCCTCTTTTCATTTATTTCTGGAAATGAAACATTTGCCATTTTGTTTCGTTGCATACAACTTGCGCTTTCACATTTTTTATCTTTATTCATAAAATTTTTAAGGAGAGTTTGATTTTTTTTCGATTTTTTTTCTTTCTTCCTTTTCTTGCCGTGTGCATTTTAAATGTAAAACATTCTGGAATCTCGCCAGCTTCTTAACTTGTCATTAGGTTAACTTTGGTTTAGGTTTGGCATCGCGTGGCAAGTTGAGATGTAAAATATTATTAATGTGTAAAAATAATGTTTTTTTTTTATTGTTTTGATACTGCCTCCTCCAGTTTACTCTGTTAAAGCCAAAACTGTTAGTACCTACATGACCATCACCAACTGAAGTTGTATTTTATTCTTATACAAATTAAAATAAAATAACATTAGCACAAGCAATAGTTCTAAAATATGCCAGGCAGACCGAAAAATAAAGCCTTCAATGAAATTGGATTCGATCACGAAATATAAATATTTGTATACCCTAGATGAAATCTAAATCTACATACATACATACATACTAAGTTTGTTATTCCACCTAGGAATAATGATGGTATCGAGCAAAATAGATTAGACACCCATACATAAAATTAAAAGTTATTTTGATTTTTGCATGTCCGTCTATGCATCCGTCCGTCCGTCTGTCCGTCTGTCCGTCCGTGCTCATGATCGCTCACGATAACTCGAGAAAGCTTTAACTTAGAAATTTTGCATGTGGTCTTAAAAAAAAAGCAAAATTAAGTTCGAAAATGGGACAAATCGAGTAACTCCTTTGTGGAGTTGCCATACAAAAATTTCGTTTTCATTACATATTTGGACACTACCTGAGAACGCTTGAGAACGTTGAGAGCTGTACATGGTGTTTTCATAAAAATAGTAAATATAATTTAAAAATGAACTAAATCGGGCAACCTCTTCCTGGTGTTGCCATATAAAAATTTAGGATTTTTACGTATACATACTGTAAAAACGATAAGTCCTATACGGTTTTAATGTACTGAAAAGTTCTTCAGAATATGAAATCCTATTAAACTGGTTATAATCATATTTTCTGTCTAACGAACCGTTCTATTAAAATATGCGGAAGACCACTTGAAAATTCAAACTAACTCGCACAAATGGGTGACCATACGAGATGACACACGGGCATTCATCTAGCGTTTTTAATTGTTTTATTTAAGGAACTAAATTGTACGGAAATAGAAGATTGGGATAGTTTTCAAAGAAAATCTTCATTCTTCAAAAATCTATATGAGAAAGCTATAAAAAACTATTAGCATTTTGGAATATGGCAGCAATACATCAACCCACTGTGCACCAGTTGGCCATAAAACTGTTGCCGATTCCAGCACCATCTGCCCAAATAGAAAGATTTTTGTCAAGCTGGTCGTATGTTCATTCTCCAAGCAGAGATCGCGGTTAATCTTTGAAAGATCTAATCGATTGTTGCATATTTATTATTCTCTTAGAATTAAAGATGATGTATACAATGAAGATGATGATAATTCTGATTAATTTATGTTAATCTGAATAACTTTCTTAATTTAAATTGCTGCTGTAATTATAACAAGTTCCGCTATATACTTCTACATTCATTTCTCTTCATTTTACTCTTATTAGTCATTAATCTCAGGTTCAATAAATTATATCAGTTATTATCCGAATCATTATTTTTCGTGTACTTATAATCTATTTTCTAATTAAGAAAACATAATAAATCAATTTAAATTTTCTATACCAATTTTTTATTCTCCAGATTGCCTATGCTCCATAGACAAGAGATTATTGTCTACAGATAAGAAATACCTAGGCGTAACCTTCCATGAACTTCTACGATTTAATAACCATGCTAAAGCGACCCAAGCCAATTTCGCGTACAGCCTCATAAGTCCTATAATCAATGTCAGGGATGGACTCACAACCCAAATAAAACTACTAATGTACAAGCAATTAATAAGGCCTGTCATCACTTATTGCTCTCCCATATGGGACACAATTTCTCTCACATATATGGACCGCCTTAGCAAGTTCGAAAGAAAGATTCTTAGAGCTTGTACAGGACTTCATAAAAGAGGCAACGGAAAATACTATTGTACGAGGCAGCCAATATAACTCCTATCAAGGAATATCTGTTCGATCTAACAGAAAAAGTAGTCGAGAAAATCCCTATGCACCCAAACCCAGTCATAAGCAACTTGCCGGATCTTCTCATACCGGCAAATTTCAAATACCTGTCATCCTTGCTTTTTGCACAGCCGCATGCTGGAAGCATCCACCTTCACGAAGGTAGAATATGTTTCTATAACACTAAGGGGGGATTACTATAGGGGGTAATTCCAAATAAACCCCTCACGATCCCGGAAATGTCTCTGATAAAACCTGCCAGTATAGGAATCTTTCAGTCCTTAACTTCCTAAAATTCCTAAGACATATCCAATCCTTACTTCCTCCCAGTCCCCCCCAAATTAATTAACAAACTCTTTCGAGAAACTCATTTATTACAGCTGATGTGGTGCCGCAGCTGTAGGAAAAAAGAAAAAAGAAACAACAACACGGGAAGTGAAAAAAAAACCGAACCAAGGATCAAAAAGAAGAATAGAGAGGACATCAAATCGAACTGAGGGCCAATGATAAGCCCCAACGCCCTAAATAAGACAAACCAAAGATATGAAAAATCGTCAAAATAAATCCAAAGAAGGAACTGAAGAATTTTGAAAGGCGCAAAAGCACTTGACTTGACTCTACAGATAACTGTAGACGCGTTCACAATAATGTATTCTACATCACGCAGCTACGTCGCACAACACTGTCGTTGATATTCTACGCTTGTTTTAAAAAAGTCTCCCGAGTAGCCAGATATGACATACATATAAGACAGAATAATGACAAATTGTTGTGATTTGTCGACAATATTATGAGACAAATATGATTTGAAACTGTGGTCACGGTTAACGCCAATTGTTACATAATATGTCATTAACAATATTTAAGTAGTGTTAATAAATACTGTTAGATTTCATTCACTTATACAGGGTGTCCCGTATGTGTTCTGACACCCGAAGGCTACGGATAGGTCATGCTTAGGCAAACAAAAAATTGTACGGGTGGGGGAGAAAATCGTAACGGTTTCCGAGATAACGGGACTTTAAGATATTGAAGTTATGGCTCAACAAATTTTTTTTTTATTTAACTACTATTTTTATCAAAAAACACGTCATCAATATCAATTTCTGTTTCATATTGAATTTCAAAAGCGGAAAAGCTTAGTTTTAAAATAACCTATCACACTCTTTACCCAAAATGTAATCCTTTCTGCGTTTTTTGCACTTTTTCTTAAGTATGTATCTCCAGCGAAAATGGCTGAAAAAGGTCATTTCCAAAAGATAATTGTCTACTTTCTGGCACTTATTGAACTTTTTCAGCCATTTTTGCTGGATACGCTTAAGAAAAAGTGCAAAAACGCAGAAAGGGTTACATTTTGGGTAGAAAGTGTGATAGGTCATTTTAAATCTATGCTTTTGGGCTTTGAAATTCAGTATGAAAATACGGTATTGATGACGTATTTTTTGATAAAAATAGTAGTTAAATAAAAAAAAACGAGTAAAAATTCCGAAATTTTAAATTTGTTGAGCCTTAACTTCAAAATGGAAAGGGCGAGGGAAAAAATGTATAGACCATTGAAAAAGTCCAACGATTATTTATGTATATCCATCAGTTCAAATCATCATCGTAGGGTGTAGCGTTCAGAAGTTACAGGGTGATTTATAAAAACATACCCAAATATCTTAAAGTTCCGTTAGCTCGGAAACAGTCACAATTTATTCAGTTTCTTCCGAAATTGTTGTCTTTAAAAAATTCGTGTCATCACAATATAAATATCGAATTATTCTGTGACATTTCGTTTTTACAAAAATTTGCTCTTTTTTGTAACACTTTATTTTATGATGACATTACATGGCTATCCGGGCTGGCTGTCTGTTAAACTAAATATAAACTGGATGAAATGACATGGAATGCAACAAAGAAACAGAAAATTATGTTATATCGAACTTTTCTGTTTCTATGCTGCTTTGCATGTCCTTTCATCCGGTTTATGTTTAGCTTAACATACTAATACCAACACCGAATGAAAAGCATGTATAGTTTTTTTGACCGTTTATTTACTAAGCCTAGTACGTGTTCAAGCATATAATTTTACACGGAAAAGAAATGTTTAGAAAATGTAAAATCACAAATATGTGCCAAAGCCCCAAACATTAAACGGTATCAATAATCAAACTGTCAACTTTTCCGGACGAAATAAATGTCTGGATGTATAAATCGCTGCGAAAAATGTCTGCACTTCATATAAGCGCATCTGCATTCCACGACCTAAACATTGATTTTTTCTTTCGAACAGCGTACTACTTTACAAAATCTCAAACCGAAATTTCCGTAGCACTTTTCGCCCACATTGCTTTTACTTACATTTTGTACAGGAAACGAAATTTTCGCTTAAAAAGCGTACTACGAACGTTTTGCAGTTCAGTTGAAGTTCAGTCATTCAGTCGGTATATCAGTTTTTGCTGGGCTGAAGTCATATTTAGCGGTTTGCCTTTGCAGCGTTGGCATATTTTTACTAATTATGGAAGCGTTTATTATAAGAAATGTAATTAGTAAACCACCAGTGATATTCAGAAGATTGGTATGTATATAACTAAGTTTGGTTTTAGGAAAATATATTTTAATTTTACAAAATTATTGCGATAATTACAATAGATCCGCGATATGAATATGAATGTATGCAAAAATACAGGGGTTTTTATTTTTTCGAGATTGTTCATTTGTTCGAAAAGAACAATAAATAACGAAAATATCCCTATAGCGATATAAAATTAATCCAGGATAAGATTAGTTCGCAAATTAAACACAGCATGTTATTTTCATTATTATGTTTATTTAAAACTGGTTTTTGTTGTGGCTGATATTATCAGTGGGTGCCTCGCAGAGAAAGAAAAATATATACATTTATGAGTACAACGACTCAAAGGGGATCGTAAATACTATACCCACACACCTAATATAAATGAACCGGACGTCCACTGCTGTAAATTTTCGTGGCTTGGGTGGGACAAATATTAACACCAGCTATTATCGTATCAGTATATCTACATAAATAAACTATAATTATGTGTTTCATTAAATGAGCCTTTGAGTACATATTTTGAATATGGCGCGTATAAATTAATCATGCACTACTATTCAATCACCGTCCGTAACTTGGGAATATCAATCCAAAACTACTTTCTACCATACCTGGGCAAATTGAATTAATTGTTTATTTCAAAATGAATTAACTATTTTTTTCAAATAATAATGATATTTCAAAAGAAAATAAAAATTCATTTGAAATAACTAGTTAATTCATTTTGAAATAAAATTGTTAATTAAAATAAAAAGAAAAATAATCTCTTTAAATCTCACACACACACGCACATAGGCCTGAGTATTTTTATTTGAAATAATTGAAAAAGCGATTGTTCCAAATTAAATATAATATGCATGGTATTTGAAGTCATCGTTATCATAAGATTTTCGGATTGCGTTGAGAGTAGCCAACGCACCTGAAAACGTAACTTAAACAAATATTTTAGAACACACTTAAAGGTTTCAAGGTCAGCTGATCGTATTACTGGCACAATTTTGGCAACAAAGTAAAAATTATCGGTCTGGTTGTTTTCTCTTATTTCATAGAAATTGTTATTATGATACAAGCACGTAATTCATATAATTCAGTAAAGTTTATGATCTATTTTAACAACATGTCAATGAGTCTTACTTTGGTGATAATTTTGCCGAGACTGTGACATTAACGCCATCAGCTGAACTTGAAGTATTAAACTATGTTTTAAAATACTCAGGCAAATTATTTTATTATTATTTTATTATCATATACTTCTATTGATGCTTGAAGAATATCCTAGCATTAAGCGTTTATTTCTTTGCGCTAGTAGAAAACAATTTTTCTTATGCGACAATGTTGAATATTGAAAAATTTTGGTGCTTCCCTCTCAGATGACCATTTTTGAAGAGCGTGTTATATTAATTGCCAATAAAGAAGCTTCATTCACATAACACGATAGATTATTTATTTGTGAATGAACTTCCTACTGAAAACAATTGACAGCAAACTACATTTAATTTTTATTTACAAAATTATAATTCAAATCACCATTTTATTTCAAATTAAGTTAATCAAAATTTCATTTCAAATAACGAATGCATCATAAAATTTAATTGAAATAATCTTAGGTTACAAGTAATTAATTCAAATATCATTAACTGATATTTTATTTGAAATAGATATTTTTTTTAATTTCAAATAAAAAATGCCAAGGTCTGCTTTCTCGCCAAGTCGTGCTAAGTATTGCTCCGTTCGATTGCCGTATTGGTCAAGATTTAAATAAAAATTTCCAATAATTGAATATTAATTGAAAATCAGACAAGGCGGTTGTGTTTTTCTCTTGTATTGTAGTCAGGCAGACCAAGCAATCCAACTTCAAAGAACAATGTCTCAGAAAAAAAGTGCCTGTCGCTAGATACATATATATATATATATATATATACATACATGAAATGAATGCAGAGCATTACCAAACCCTTACGTCTCTACCCTCTCCAAGTTCAGAAAGTCATACATCATCACGACAGAATAAAAAGGTTCGCTCCAAAATTTCGGGTTTTTAACTTTGATAAGATACAGCTTTAATATTTTCCAACTGGAGGTGATGTGACACAGGATGTGCACAGAAATGGTTGCACATTAAGTATGTGTCCTTTTTGTCGCTTCTTGTAATTTTTTTTATTCTAAAGGTAGATTACACATTGCAACTTTTACTGCGCAGCTTATAAGGTTACAGCTGCAATAGTTGCAGTGGTGCTTACACATATTGTAGTGGATTAAAGCTGCACGCAGCCTGCAGTTTTTACTACGCGCAGCTCAAAAGCTACAACCAGAGATAACTAAATACTCCGTATAAAGATGCGACAGCTAGAACAAAAATCCCAAACGCATTTCGCATCTGCAGACAACTGAGATTGCCTCCACTTTAGCAACAAGCAACATATTAAAGTTTCCAGCTACACTACGATGCGAACTTTACTTCTCAGCCATGGTCCGCAACACAAGAGATGCGGTAAGTTTAACGATCATGAAGCTGAAATTTTAGGGGGGCAAGGAATCAAACTGCAAGAAAAATATTTTTCGCAACATTGTCATCGATTGCTTTATGGCTGCCGATGATGATTGGGAGCTTTATCCTCTAGTGGGGTACATTGAAGAATTCTACTGGAATTTTTTACTTAATCATTTCTTAGAACATTCAGAACATTTTGCATTGTGATTCTTATTTTTTTCTATTTCGGTATTAAATTTAAATTAGTAAATCAGTCAAGTCAGATTTTGGAAATGATTTAGGTAATAATTTTTTATTTTATTCTTTTTTTATCTGAATTTTCACTACTGGCTTTAAATGTTGCATTTTGGCTTTGCTTAGGTATTTTTTAGGTATCGATTTCTTGACACTGATTTTAAAATTAGACTTAGGATAGGTAAATCTGCGCGCAGTTTTTGTGTCAATAGTCTCCAGTTGAACTTTGAAGTATTTCGAAGATCCAGAAGTGCAAGCTGCCGCTTGTTTGGCATTAATTTTGATAAAAACATCTCAGTACGAATCTAAAAAAGAAAGTGTTGGCTGAAAAAGTGGATAGCTAGTAAAGAGTGTACTGGAGGCGTAAAAAATTTAATGAAAGAATTACGTATTAAGCTACATTTACATTGCGACAGTAGCTTTGGTAAGTAACTTTCGTAAGTAGTTTCATTTTGACGGTTCCATACAAATCTTACTTACAAGTAACTTTCCACTTTCTGTGCCTACGGAAAGTTGAAAGTGATGAAAGTGGGAAGAAGATAACAACATCGAGAGAGCAGGTCCTAATTTTACTTGCATCCATTGTGCTGAACACTACTTACATAACAAACGGTAACAAACGTGTAAACAAAAATTTCATGAAAGTACTTGTCATGAAATTAACTTACGAAAGCTACTTTCTCCGTGTAAAGGCACTTTCACATCAAAAACAAGAACCGAAAAATATAAATCGAAAAACTCAATTTAAGGTACCTGTGGCCAAAAAGGCCCACCTAATTTTAAAATGCAATAAATCCAAGTATTTGATGATATAGAACTACAAAAACAAGTTTTCCGTGAAGTTTATTTATTTGCACAACTAAAAAAATAAAAAACTATAACAGAAGCGGGTATTTGATAAAAGAATTTAGTTTTATAAAACCTTTTCCAAGGGCCTTATTAAACTACCACAGTAAATAAGGCCCAAAGCAAAAATTAACTTTTTCAAAATCTTAATCAGAGGAATGAATGATTCCCTTTAAACTTGCTAAAACTAAGAAAATCAACAAAATTCGGTTTTTTTTTAATAATTTCGAATAAAAATAAAAATGGGCTTTTTACCACCCAGGGGCACCAACAGCTTTAGTTATAAATTTTTTAACGTTCAACAAAGTAAATCCAAACAGTCTTCATTCTTTGGAACAAAAATAATGTCACAATCATAATCCTATACATATAGGAACATTAGTTTCATTGAGAATTTAGGTTATGTAGGGTAATAAGGCCCACGGTCTACTCCAGTGGGCCTTATTACACCTATGACAAGATTTTACTAAATTACCCATTAATTAAATAAACACTCGTTCTGACGCATTGGCTTGCGGTGAATAGACTGCCGTTCGCACGTCCTTAAGGCCATATTTTTCCAGTAGTTTGGTAAATTGAACAGAGCAAAACTGAACAACATTGTCGGAGACTATCGTCTCCGAAACTCCGAACGTGTGGAACACTTCTGTCTCAATGAACTGACACACATTAACAGTGGATGCTTTCCTCATCGGTCTGAGAATTGGGAATTTGGAGAAGTAATCAAGAACTATAAGAATACAGATATTTCCACTTGTCGATCGGGGATATGGACCTAAGAAATCTATATACAACTTTTGCCAAGGGTCTTTCTGTCGTAAACTAAGCTCCCATTGATGGTCTAAGAATTGTATTAGGGGCTTTAGTTTCCTTACATATGTCACAGGCGCCTACGTAGTTTCTGTCGAGGCCAGTACAGATGTCGTCTTAAACGTTCCAGTGTTTTCCCTATACCTCCGCGCTCTTGAAATGACATCGGAGACAAGCCCTCGCGGAATCCAAAGCTTTCCAGCTTCTTCTTCCTGAATTTTGTCGCCTGTACTCGGAACAGTTCGAATATAAACGAAGTCATCAACTAAGGTCAACCTCTGGTCCAGGATCTTCAGATGGTGTCAGGCTATCACAGTGAATCCGTGACAACGCGTCAGGAACAACATTCAGGCTTCCTTTTTGGTGCTCGATAGTGAAGTCGCAGCTTCATCTTCGGATTCTACCGAGCAAGTCGACCGCTGGGGTCTATAAAGGGCCGGAACTGTACACTTAATATTGCTGCTAAGCATTCCTGCTCTGTGACGAATTAAACTTTTTAGAGACGTAAGCTATTGGCTTCTCGTGGCTATCGTCATATAGTTGTAACAGCACTCCACCAATACCTTGTTGGCTCGCGTCGCAGGAATTAAAAAATCCAAAAATATTCGATGTCGATGATCGCCCAAGTTTATAGCATCACTTCCATCCTCTAGCAACTGTTTCCTTTCTCCTCGGTCCATTTCAATATCTAACTAACCCTCCAGCTGGGCAGACCCTAAATCTGTCTCACTCACACTTCATGTAATGACTCTCCGTCTCACTGAAATTAAAATCTGAAAGTTACGGTCTTACGGCAAGCTTTGGGAGCACTAGAATCATTTTTAGTAGGTGAAAAGAAATTTTTCGAAACTGGGTTTCTTGAAGAAAAATTTTTTTTGCCGTAATTTAAGAAATACCGTAGCAAGTGTTATACCATTCTAGAATCCTTATTAAATGCGCCAACTTTTAAAGTTACTTGCGAAACTGGCATAGTACATTTTTTTTTTCATAACAGTCAGTTAAAGTTGGGTGAAATATTAATTTTCTATTCTTGGTTCGGCAAAATGTGACATTTTCTTCCAAGCTGGAACAGTAGGCTTAGAATTTAAAGCAGCAGGTTACATAAGCACTATTCGGGATTACACAAGAAAAATAAAATTTAAAAAAAGTAGAGATTTGTAGCAACAGGAGCTAAAAAACCATCACAGGGTGTACATTTTCTCGAAAACAACAGAAATGTCTATAATTTGAAAAATACATGACTTAGAATTTTTTTTATATTTTTCTGGTAACCGTTATTATTTGGTCTATCACCCGATTCCGGCTTGACGTCGACTTACGGGACACCCTGTATATGTATATATATGAAGATTGCATACAAATGAGAATTTAATAACAGTTCACAAAAAGGTAAAGCCTCTTAGATTAGGCAACATGGTAATGTGATACAGTTTGCAGGCAAGTTGAAGTCCTGAAATTAAACTAGAAAGGTTCTTTTCCACAAATACGTGCAAAGGATGTGAAAAAAGGGAAGGAAAACAAAAATATCAAGATGAGTGCTCAAAATATTTGTTTGATTACGTTTCTGTGTTCCCAACTTTTTATTTGGAATAATTTCGCCAAACCCCCCTTAAAAATATTTTAAATTTACTACTTCCATGAGCGTAACGAATACGTAAACAGAATTCAAGCATGTAGTGGGAGTTGCAGCAATTTTTCGGGCTTATGAGCTTCATTTAGTTGTATGTTCTAAGCTCCTTCCCAAATTTTTTTCTTAGAAGGGACCACCTCTTTTCACATTCTTCTTACATAATAAAATAAAATAATAAGAGTGTTACCGATTTCATTGATATTCCATTAAAATCTGGATAAACAGACTCGTCCGTTCGTTATATTGGGTACGTCTGTTTAATTTAAAGGGCGCGTTCGCTTTACGTAAGTAACTTTAACGTATACGTAACGTAGACGTCCATTTTGGTTCAGCCTATTATCTGCCTCTTAAAACCACAATATGTATATACTAGCATATGGAAAGACGCGAGCAAGTGCTTTTCATAATGGCAACCCACAATAGGAATAACAAGCCATTAGTCGGGTTTTAATTCCTTTCGTCAACTTCTGTCTGTTCGCTCATGAACGTACCTTTCATAAGTGGGTTGACAGTTAAACAATAAATACTGTACAAATGTTAGTGATGCATAAGGAAGCAATCGTAATATTTTCAAGACTTAAGGTTATGCACATTGTGGTTAGGCCTTAAGTGTTAACGTTTTTCCGCAAAAAATTGATTTATGCTGCAAGAGTTTCGTTTACCATTCTACAAATTCTTTCAGATTCTTAAACATCCACCTTTTAAACCATTCATTGGCATCAAAATACCGATTGTAACCAGTTACCACAAATTCACAGCTCTTTATATTCTATAAAATTGTTTATTAATATTCTGTTGAGCCTTTCATAAATATTCCTAACAAGAGTGCTTTTAATCTTTAGAAGTCATCATCCATCAAAGTACCTATAACTGTTAATCAGGGAACAGTATTAGGAACGCAATCTAATCTTCCAAATGGGAATGCTTATTTTTCGTTTAAAGGCATACCGTATGCAGTGCCACCTATAGGAAACCTGCGTTTTAAGGTAATAAATTTAATCTTATCATTTTATTTTGTTTAACTAATTTTGTTTTTTTTGCTGGCTAAGCCTCCGGTGCCCTTAGAGAAATTCCATCAAGAAACGATTGACTGCAGCAAAGAAGGAGGCGTCTCTTTACAAAAAGATCCATTCATTGGAAAAATAGTCGGAGGTGAAGATTGCTTATTTCTCAATGTATACACACCGAAATTAAACTCTGGAAAACCATTACCTGTTATGGTGTGGATACATGGTGGTGCATTTGTGATGGGTAGTGGAAATAGTGATTTGTAAGAGCATCTATTATTATGTATCTTGCTATTAACATAAAAAAAATGAATTTTTAGCTATCTACCTTTATATCTTATGCAGGAAGATGTTGTTATTGTAACACTAAACTATAGGTTGGGTATTTTTGGATTCCTTCACTTGCCAGACGGTGATATTCATGGAAATGCTGGCCTAAAAGATCAGGTACGTAAATCAATTTTTATTTTAAGAAGAATAAAACGCTGGGACGGAATATTTTTATAATTCTACTGTCAATTGACAAGTTAATTTATACTGGATTTATATTGCTCCATCATTTTGATAAAGTGAATGTGATAACCTTATACCGCTTTTCATGAAGTTAGTGAGATTTTTGACTTTTTAGTCAGTAAAATCTCCTGTCTTTACCGATCTGAAATATTTTGTGTTTTCCAGTAATGTTTAGGTAAATCCAGCATTATATTTTTCGTTTTGTTTGTTTTTTATGATGTTGCCAAAGCTCAGAGGATACCCTATGATGCCTTAGCACAGTCTTGGCAGGAAAGGAATAAGGGGTAGGGAATTAAGGATTATTGGGTTGAGTCAAGTATGTGACGGTGCGCATTACGCTTGAATGTTTGTGGCTCATAGTTTGGGGGGGGGGGGGAACAGATGTTGGCAAACTGTTCCACATTCGTACTGTTCTGCATATGACTCAGTCACGGAATTTCACAGTACGGCCAAATTGGACTTCAAGGATGTGAGGATGAGCTCGCGTTACAGTTCGTGTGGTCAAGGGCGGATCCAGACATTTGCTCTATTTACAAAAAAAGAATTTACAATTCTAATGTTAAAATGATGTAAGTATATAATATTATTTATAGCATAAGTATATATATTATATTACTTAGCAGCAGGTTATATTTATAGAATCATGAGCATATTGTAAATAATGTTATATTATACAGAGTGGTGAAATATAAGACTAAAGGCATTTGAAACAAGACACACTTTGATATACCTGTACACATTTTTAAACAATATGGAAGATAATTAACATAATTAAATGAAATAGTATTGGAGACAAGTTAAGTCACGCTTAGTTATAAGAAATAAATTAGGGAAAACTAATTTCTACTCTCAGAAAAATTTTCGTAAAGCATTTACGAAAACTGTCGTAAAATCTCGATCTGAATGATTTCCGTAGTATTGGAGAGAATTACTTAAAATCTATATGATTTTTGTAGAATTTGTAACGCAATTAATTTTATAAACATATTGCAAAAATCTAAAATTAAAATTTGCATAAACATTTGCAGACCCGAACAATAAGTAGGTACATTTACTCTCTGCATCAGTCAGTTTGCTACCAATTGCGTGCAATTCAAAGTTGACGTGATCAACAAAACTTCAATTAGTAAGTTGCGGAAACATTTAAAAAACGTGCACAATTTAAAGCCAAATTCGCCATACAGGTGTTGTATATCTGAATGTGCTACGGCATCATAGGGTATCCCCTGAGCTTTGGCAGCATCATAAAAAAAAGTCATTTTCAAAGCATTAGAAAGGACATTTTGAAAATTTTCGTATTTTTGTATCTAACAAATATACAAATGTTCAATCTGAAGGTACACAAACAGGTGTTCAGGGTAAATCTGAATGTATGACAACTGACAGAGTTTGGTCCGAAAACAACTGTTCACGATATCATGCTAGTACGGAGAAGAAGATGCTTCCCCAAAAACTCTTCGAATCTTCCTTAAAGTTTTCTTACAATTTGTAGTCTGCCTAAAGACAATTTTACCCGAAACGAAGTATTCCATCTACAATTGCAGACAACAATTTTATCACTAATTCAATAACCATGATCTTGAAACACAATATAAAGGCTGTCTCAGAAATGTTTTTCGTTTTTGTTTTTATCGTTACGGGCCAAACACAGCTCCCTGGGTGACATGACAGATGTCAAACGCTTGGCTAGCGTATTTTGTCTATGTGCGTTTTATAAAAATCAGGCTAAATGAGTATGAAGAAGCGGAT
The DNA here is from genome assembly GCA_963930735.1 of Dioctria linearis. Taxonomy (NCBI): domain Eukaryota; kingdom Metazoa; phylum Arthropoda; class Insecta; order Diptera; family Asilidae; genus Dioctria; species Dioctria linearis. The sequence goes on along the minus strand of OZ005740.1, from coordinate 324,136,230 downwards.
GGTGCCCATTTACAAATGGTCCTTTTTCATAAATAAAAATTCGAAAACTGCTCATTGATTTCACAGTAATTAAAATGAGTTTGAGCTAATTCTGGTGTTTTATTTTTAAGTTTCAAAAACGAAAAACATTCTGAGACACACTTTATTACTACTTACCTATTAAACAAGATAAAAATCGCCTTTAAATTAAAATACTAATACAAACTGTGAAAATCCGTTTGATTCATTGATTCATATTACAAATTTTTTAAATACTATTTGGAAAAAATTGAATATTTCGCGAATCCAAAGATTGTTACTGTTTATAGCGAAATTAGTGCAAACATGTGCAATGATTGTAAATAATCTCGATTGAAAAAATTATGCAGGTATCAATTATTATTATTAATAAAGTTTTTGGAGCTGCCCAATGATTTATAAGCAACTATTAATAATATCTTGACAAAGATATGCGCGTGGAAAAAGCCTTGGTATTCCATATTTTATTTATTTAGATGATTGTGAGATAAACAACTGTCTTGGTTCCTCAGCTCAAGCTGGCAGAAAAGCTCCAATTTTGTTTTACTCCAGATTAGCGCATTTAAGAATTTTTAAGAGTTTTTCAGCCTTAGATGACTGTCGCATTGTGTTTACAGCTGGTGATAATGCAGTTTGGCGGTAAAGTTTGAAAAAATTATAAGTGAAGTATTTTTTAGAGTCTGGACAGTTAGTTATCATTTCGCATAATTCTTTTATGGGTTTATAGTAAAATGCTACAGGGTATTAAGCGGAAATATACCAAAATTATAAACACCCTCTCCCTCCTAAAGATTGCATTTTGCTCGTTCATAACTCAAGGTTCCTCTATCAGCTCCTGAAATTTGAACCATCAATTGCGAACTGCCTATACAGTTTTCTCTTTCTGTTTCAGCATGAAAATGTCATTAGCATCCAGATATCGTCAGTTATTTTTATTAACATAATATAAATTTGTTGCCATCTCAAATAGATATTCGGTCAGTTGTAACCCCCGAAATATACAAACCATGAAGTATGACTTGAATGCGAGGATAGTGGACTGGTAGCGGCCGACATTATACACTTCTTTCCTTGTCTTACTGCTTGTTTTTTCACATAAAGGTAGCTTGCATTTCGTTCGAACACCATAATTGCCTCTGCAATTTGTTGCAAATTAAAGGCAACGTTTTTAAATCTTTTTCCAACAATTTATTTTCAAAACGACACTTTGTTAACGAAATTTTCCAGAAGTGAGTATCTACACCTTAAGAGTTCTCGAGAGTTTCCCTTCATTTGTCATTGAAATAAATATTGAAATTATGTTACATTTGTGTATAAAATTTTCAAGGTACGCAATGAAAACAAATTCAAAATAAAGTAATTTAATTAAATGTTTTGATAAACATTAGAAGCTCCAAATTTCAAATTTTGCACTGTAGTGTTAAAATTTCATCTGCGACTTGCTTTCTTTGTGTACCTTGAAAATTTTAAAATTTGTACAAATATACAATAATATCAATATTTAATTAAATGCAAAATGAAGGGTAACTATAAAAACTTTTGTGATTGTACCCATTAAGCCAATTTCAAATTTTTCGTGTGCATTTACAAACAGTCTTTTTAAAATTATTATTTTTATATTTTCTATTGCATTTGATTAGAGTCTAAATTTAAATTTTATTAGAGCTCTAGGGGCGCGATCGCCCCGATCGCCCCCCGCTCTATCCATCCTTATGTGTGGTGCGTATGGGAAGAATTCTACAGGCTAGAATTTTCGTCAGAGCAATGACCATAGAAGTAGCGGTAAAAGAGGAACAGACATCCGACATTACGTCGGTGCTCTAGGGAATCTATTGATATGTCATTGCTAATAAGCCGGAAGGCCTTCTTTTGGACTTTGTCTAACGCGGACAATGCAGTGCGTCCAGCCTCTGCCCAAATATGGGAATTATGTTCTAATTTGGGCCTGATATAAGACTTGTAGTTTGCGCCAAGTCTGATGGAGTAAAATATTTCTTGCATCTTTGCAAGAAGCCCAGGCATTTCATCGCGTTTTTGGCAATATCAAAAATATGATCGGACCAACTAAGATTGTTGGATATTTCAATGCCTAAGATGTGAAGAGATGGTGAATTTGAGATATATTCTCCTTCCGATTCGCTCTTCCCCAAGCGAGTATTTTTGTGAGGTCATAGTTTAGTGAACTGAACATATGGCCAGTTATAAAATTCACACGATAAGCAGTTTGACCAGAACGTTGATGACATATGTATAACCAATGCACAATCGGCTTTATGTCAATTATTTAGATACAAACGATGTGAACGAGAACGATTGTTCTCATGCAATTATCGGGTAGAGAATGCCAGTAATTATAACTCCTCCCGCCCTGTTTTGTGCTAATTAGGTACATGACTACTTTTAATTCTTCTTTTTAATACTAGATAAGAAATGATATTTAAATGCTTAAAGTACACTGTTCACTAATAGAGATGTTTTTACTGTGTCCTTACAGCTTTTAGCTTTAAAATGGGTAAACAAGAATATCACAAAATTCAACGGCGATCCATCAAATATAACTTTATTTGGGCAAAGTGCAGGAGCAGCATCAGTACATTTGCATACCATGATCCCTGAATCGAAAAAATATTTTCATAAAGCAATCATGCAAAGTGGAAATGCTGTGATGGAGTGGGTCATCCAGAAAGATCCTCTGTATAAAGCTCGAAAATTGGCTGAGCTGATGGGATCTAAAGCTAGAACTGATAAAGAAATCGGAGAGTTCTTAAGAAATGAAAAAGATCCGCTCACACTTTTTATGCACTATTTAAATGTTCGGACCACAGATGAAAGGCGACGGAGTGAACCAATGGTTTTTAAACCAGCTATTGAAAGTGGAAGTTCGGATGCAATCATTTCAAGAGCACCCATCGAAACTCTTTTGCAAACAAATACCATAGAAATTCCGGTAATGATGGGATATACATCTATGGAAGGTATAATGATGTTACCTACAGCACTAAAAAAATTAGAAGAATTGGATATGGACTTGGCTCGTTTGATACCTGGAAGTATGAATATAGAACCGGATGATCCGAAATGTCAGAAAATTGCCGAGGAAATTCGTCAGTTTTATTTCAAAGGACAGAAATTAAGTAAAAAGTTTATTAACGAATTGGTCGATCTATTGAGCGATTATCATTTTATAATTGGTTCGAATGTTGCAGCAGAAATTTATAGCCGGAGGCAACATAAGTCGCAGCTTTATTTTTATCGGTTTTCTTTCGATGGTGAACTCAATCTTTTCAAAGTTTTTTTCAACTCTCAAAAATTAAAGGGTGCATGTCATGGTGATGAACTGTTTTATCTCTTCCAAATGTCTGCCAGAGATCAACGTTTAAAACCTTTTACAAGGGAAGAAAAAATGGCGAAACAGATGAGTCGTATGTGGGCAAATTTTGCAAAATATGGGTAAGTGGAGTTGAGTTTTGTTATCAGGTGTGCGTTTAAAAATCTTTTTCTAGAAATCCTACGCCACCGGATGATCAATCTCTAGATTTTAAATGGGAACCTGTTAAGAAAATAGGACACAAATATGAATTTATCCTGGATTATCTTGAAATTGATGAAAATTCCCGTATGGAACGAAATCCTGGAAAGGAACGAATAGACTTCTGGCGAAAGGTCTTGAAAACGTCGAATGATAGCTTCATTAATCCCAAATTGTAGTTAAATTTCTTTTCTGCTTGTGAAGGCACTTTTACATCTAAAACATGAACCGAATACCTAAATGTAAAACGAAAAACTCAATTTATTCCACTTTAAAACAAGATTTTTGCTCAATTTTATTTGAACTGGAACATTCACCATTATGGGTATTGTTTGCTCTTTAAGGAAAATGAGTATTAAATATAAATTGTACAAACAATTTAGGAATTTGTCAACTTACCTTGCTTCGTATTTTTAATACTGTTTTCTGTTTAAGTCGTCTAGACAGCTCTTCTTTTGCTGCTTTACTAGTATTCTTGTTGCAAAGAAATTGTAGCTTTGTTAATAGAAAGTTTTTCGAAGGTACAACTGACTTCGATAAAATGTTTGCTTTCATGTAATGAAAATTGCATAACCTTTGATTACTTTAACCACGTTATATTATATTCACTCTTTGTAAAGTGCTCCCAAGTGCTGCTAACGCGACATAACTTACCAACTTGCAAATCCATTCAGATTTAAGTTTTTCGTCCTTAGGAAACTGATGAAATCTGTTTGAAATTTTGTTTTTATTGAATTTGTTAGAGCACTGGGTACACAACAATTCATGACCATTTTTAAATTTTGATTTAACTAATTAAATTGGGATCGCAAGCAAATAAATCCCGTTCAAGCTAAGCAGGTATCAGGATATCATGCATAAACGCAGTGGTCACGCCGCCTAGTTTTCAATATTGGAAAGTAGTGCTCCGCACGCCTTATTGTTCCGTTCAAACTTACCATCAGTTTAAAATTTCTCATTGAAATTTTTCCAGATTTTGTCTTTTTACATCCATGTAAAATTTGTTGCCTTTGTCAAATCTCTTCATATTTTTTAATTTCTTCAATAAAAACTTCTTCATCCATCTTGAGTTATACACAAACATTTTACAGGTAATTTTTCTAGGTTATATTATCCGTAAAAGTTGAAATTTGCTCAACTTCTCCGTTTCGATCCATTTCGGCGAATGTTTCCAATTCCACGTACGTCTCATATAAGCAAATTTGACATTTGTACGTATCGGATCGAAACGGTGCAATTGTGTTTCCCACTTAAGTTTAGTAAACACAGCTCTGCAGTGCAGTCATTCAGTCGGTATATCAGTTCTCTTCTGTCTGAGGAATGGTCATATTTGGCGGTTTGCAGCGTTAGTATATTTTTGTTTATTACGGGAATGGGAGTTTTTATCATAAGAAATGTAATTAGTAGATCACCAGTGATATTCAGAAGATTGGTATGTGCATAAATAAGTTGAGTTTTATGAAAATATGAAGTGAATAAGTGGTCAATGTGTTGTAAAAATGTAAATTAATCCGTCTAAAGTTCATTCTTTGACATAAATCTATCAGCTGAGTATTCCGTTGACACATAAACAAAATGTATAACAGAACAATGTCAATGTTAAGTTTTGGTTGTAGCCTGAGTTTGTACTGTTATAGTGCTTTAATTTTGTATTATTTTGTGATGGTATAAGAATTATTGGCATACTCCTGTATATCCTCACGACGATTTGAGTATTCAGCTATTGCCTAAGGAGTAGACTTTTAATTGTAATTAATGGAAATAATTTTATTTTGCGGCGGCAATAAGTAATTCCTTAAATATTGTAGTTTTAATTACCATGTTTAGTATAAAAAGTACTTGTCTATACTAACAAGTTAACGAAAGAACGAAACACATTTCGCACCGCGATAACAGCTGTTGAAGATGATGCAGTTCCGACAAATGAAAAAATGAAATGTCACACTCTTAATTTTCATATTCATATCATCCGTTGAATAAATATTATATTTATTCAATGATATCACGCTACGGGATGTCAAGAACTTCTCGAATTTGTCGATGAACACTAACTCCGTATATTTTATGATTAACGTGCTCAAATCTAATATATTAGATGATTAATGCAAGATCAACACCTTCAACGAAAGATAAACGAAGTCTGAAAGCTTCAAAACACTTGGTTAGCCGAGGCTTGACCCAAAAATAAAAGCTGTGCAGGTATTTTAGGGGGGTTCCTCTGTAATTTTTTGTCCCGAAGTGCAAATTCATTCAAATAAGCATTCTGTTAGCAAAGTCGAACACCTAAAAGCTGGGAATAAAGCTCTTCTTTTGTAATGGTGAATACAACTATGTGGGGAAAATGGATTTGAATTTGAACGTTAATTGGCCTATCCTGCTTTGTTGCATTTTTCCAAATTATTTTGTTTTATTAATAGGATAAGGTAAAAAAACACTCATTTATTTTATTTTTCTAAAATTATTGCAATAATTACATAAGATTCGTGATAGAATGAGCACAAAAATCCAGTGGTCTTTACTTTTTCGAGTGTTCAATTGTTCGAGAAGAACTGAAAATCCGATAAATGACGAAAATATCCCATTAAAAACTATAAAAATAAGTTAAAAACAATAAACAATTAAGATCTTTGAAATGAATATAATAATACATTTTAAATCAAAGATTAAATTAGTTCGCAAATTAAATACATCTTGCTATTTTCCAGGGTACGTATGTGCTCGCCCGCGAGCCGGAGCCAAAAAAAAAATGTTAAACGCTATCGCTCGCGAGCCGGTTCATATATTTAAATCAACGCTGAACGTATATAAATTGCAATACGGAAATTGTACCGAAAGTGTAGTTCTTAGTTTTTTTTACGACGGACATCTACAGGGAAAAGTTAAAGATAAATTACAGAAGCATACCTGTACACCTAAATAAAAAAGGAATTCGGATACCTGCTATACAGATGCCTACACGACTGGGACAATTACAATTAAAAAATATTTTGTACCTACATACATAAGTACAAGTCAATGTAACCCAAATCAGCTGTATTTTGTATACTTATTTAAGGAAGGTGAAAAACAAACAAACAAACAATAGCCGGTCTCGAGCAAGCATTTACGTACCCTGTTATTTTCATTATAATATTTATTTAAAACAGGAATTTTGTTGTGGTTGATATTATCACTGGACGCCTGGAAGAGAAAGAAAAGGCTTTATGAGTACAACGACTAATTATTAAAAATAATTTTTAAGTATTTCAAAATAAAATAAAAATAAAAATGACATCGGTACTTGTTACTTTTTTAATTTTCTCTGCTCATATGCAGTAGGTTGAGAATTGCCTGTAGACTCGTATATTGTACAGGTCTCGAAAGAGTAAAAAACTCATTAGCATTTTCCACTTAAATAAAAATTAATTGAAATAAAAATGCATTTGAAAAAAACTAGTTAATTCATCTTGAAATAAAATTATTATTTGCAATAAAAAATAATTTAAAATAAAATAAAAAAATACAAAATCTCTTTAAATCTAACAGGCCTGAGCAATTTTGATTTTGAAATTTGATATTGGCGAACGTGCTGAGGTGTGCGAAATAATTATACCTGACAAACGTAATCACCAAATAAGTAAATAATAAAAATTTATTTTAACAAAATTTTGGGTCCATTATATTTTTATTGAAAAAACAAAACTAATAACATTACTTCATGTAATTATTTTAAATTTAAGTTAACTAAAATATTAAATGTTTCAGAACCATGAACGAATTATTTATACCAAACAAAACTTAAAGGATTAACATATATCTTATCTCATAATTAATATTACTTTAAACCTATTTCTAATAATTAATACGCCCGCCCTTATTAATAATTATTCCAATTAAGCGACGAGGCATTGAACTTATGAAAGAATGAAGAGTGGATATGCCAATCTTTTGCCATTCCTGCTGAATCGCTATTCTGAGCTGTACCAAAGTGTCAAATTGGCGACCATTTGAATAGACCTTTTATGACAAGATGCGCCATAGATTCTCCATAGGGTTTAAGTCAGGGCTTATGGAGGGCCACTGCAGTAGAGGTATATTTCTCGACTCTTTTGTAAATTTGTATACCTAGCAGCGTGTATAGCGGCGTTGTCCTGCTGAAATGTCGAATTGTCGCCCCATAAGTTATCTCCAAAATCAATAAGCATACTCTCCAGTAGTTCAACATACTTCGCTGAATTCATTTTGTGTGTCACAAAACAGATTGGAGTCTTGCCTTGATATCTAAACGCAGCCCATATCATGAGTGAACCTCCTTGAAAGTTTCTAGAATGGCGCGTTTCACGTTCGTGACGGGTATCTCTTAGAGCTGAAAGTATCCGGATAATGTACTATCCGGATTATCCGAGATAATTAGGATCAGATTCCTCAAATCCGGATCCGGATTCGGATCCGAACTATCCGGATCCAGACTAAGCAAAAAAAGGTCAAAATTTCCCTCATTTTGCATTGTTTAATTGCGAAAATATAAATTTCATGAGATTCTCATTTTTTCAATGAAACAACACAATTTTGAAGCTTTTTTTCTTAGTTCGGATCCGGATTAGCTCGGATCTGGATCCGGATAGTTCGGATCTGGATTCGGATAGTTCGGATCTGGATTCGGATAGTTCGGATCTGGATCCGGATAGTTCGGATCCGGATCTCAGGAATCGGATAGTTCGCAGATCCGGCTATCCGGATATCCGGATATTAGCAAATCCGGATCCAATTTTCAGCTCTAGTATCTCCCCAATATTTTTGGCAGCCATCAGGACCGTCCAAATTGAACTTTTTTTCATCACTAAATATAACGGATTCCCATTCATCCTCCCAAAATTTATGCCTTTCCGCAAATTCAAATCTTGCAGATTTGTGGCGTGGTAAGAGCTTGGGCGTTGGGAACCGATTTTGATACTTAATATTCTCGTTCTTCTTCAGAAGTTGTTGAATTCTTCTTGTAGTCACGGGCAGAGATAATTGAAGTCTTATTTGAGATGGACTAAATTTCTTATTAACAGCTAGCCGCCTTATTTCTCTTTTAGTTCTTTCATCGACTTTTGGGGTACCACCTGGTCTCTTCTTTGCCCCGTAATTTTCCGGATCTTTAAAAAAATTATTAATTGTCGTCTTATCCCTTTTAAATTTTTCAGCTATTTTTCTAATTGTCACTCCGTATTCTCTATAAGCTGAAATTCTAGCCCGCTCTTCAACTGTTACGTTGTTCCTCTTGGCATTTTTGAAGATCATAGCTGAAAAAAAATATTACTAATTGATAACACAAATATGTATTCCTAATAAATCAAAGTACTTACTTCTTTACGGCTTAAATATATTTGTACTTAAAAAATATGACTTTCACTTTTTTGTCTGTTATATTTATTTCGCTCGACTGAATGCACTTTCCAACCAAAACTCATAGCAATCGAAATATCATAAACAAAAAACAGAAAAAAATTATTTCCGTTAGATATTTCCTAGAAGCACAAATGTTATGACGCAGTTAGAATTAAAACGAGGAAATGCATTTACCTAAAAATACTTAGAAATTTTTGTCCGATATAGTTATTTCGCAGACGTATTACCCCCAACCTCAGGCAACAAATCCTTCTTTATTATTTTCGTTCGATTGTCGTATTGAAAAATTTCTGGCAATTGAATATTAGTTCGCTTTCATCATCACTGGTTAATACCAGCTGAATGTATGTATTTGTGGCTTAATGGGCTAAGAAAAACTCCGAAATACAAGAGGGAAAGGCATCTGTGTCGTTAGCTCATTGGTAAGAGCAGTAATCCGGAAAACGGAAAGCCCTGGCTTCAAAATCCAGACGAGGTGGTTGTATTTTTCTCTTGTATTTAAAAATATAATTTAAGATCTTTAAAATTAAAAGAAAACGTTTTCCATATTCCATTCATTGTCCTCCTTGAAAATAGTCCGAAATCAATTTTAGAACTTTGTTTTTTCCAGCATCTATTTCCCTAAGTTTGTTTACGATCAAAATGTCATCTAGATCTATTGAAATTTCACACAAAAACCTATCATAATACTTATAGAATTTGTCTTATGGGAAGGCTGGAAGAAACACAAAAACACGAAAGCATTTCCGTCATTAGTAGAGGTTAATACTGCGACACTGAGTTATATGTTACCCAGAATTATTTCAGGAAACTGGATGGTAATTTATTTGAATCTACAAATCGCCAGAAGTAGATTGAATTATTCAAGTAATTCTATCATTGTTAAAATGAGCATTAGTCAACTCCTCATACTAGCTTATCCACCAAGCCATCTAAAAACGAGATATTGTTGCCGTGCAATTGAATAGAACAAAAATAGCAAATAAACCTCAACAGCTGTGGCTTATAAAGAGTAGTTTCCACAATACAGTGTATCTCTTGTATCAATTGTAGTACCATACAAGTTACTTGGAAGAAATAATTTCACAACTCCTACAGGGTGCACATTAAATAATATATATTATGGTGACTTGGTGCAGAGAATTTGAACTAAGCGTTAATCCAAAAGAGACCACAAGACGAATTGAAATCATAAAAATACGAGCAAATTGATAAGCCCTACACTTTTAGATGAAAAAATTGAGTTCTTCAAGGAGGCAAAATCTGTAGGAAAAACTAACCCTAAAAGAATTTTAATTTGTAATACCTACCCAAACTGAGTATTGAGAAGAATTTCACTCTGAATCTACAGAAGTCTTCGCACGAAAACTTGGAGATTTTTTATCATATTTATTTTTCTCGTCCTTTTTTCGTTTTTTCTCCCTTTTATTACTTTCTTTTTTCTGCGAACCCTGATCGAAAACAATTGTTATCGCTAAATTTACCATTAATGACAGGGATACCACTGAGCTGCGATATCTTTGTCTTTAATTCCTTAAAAAAAAACAAAAAAAAAACAACGAAACTGGCTGGTTCGGGTGAGCAATGAAAGAAACTTAAACCTGATAAAAAGCGATATTTTCTTAGAGACAATTTTATAATCTTATTTACGCTAAACTATTCAACTATTCAACTATTTTTTAATTAACGTAAAATGTTCGTTTTTTCTATTGTTCAAGTTAATTGAGTGCAGTACATACGTTGTTTATAATTTGCCGATTGGATGCATGCATTCATAATAAAACTATGTTATGCCCTATTTAGTTCATTATCAAAAAATAGGTATGCATGAAGTTGATGAAATATGCCTGAAACGAAGGTTTTCAAAGGTCTCTAAAATTGCTGGTAATAGCGTTATACCCTAGACACACAGCACAACTAATGAATCATTTGTACTAACTATTCATTAAAATACCGTGTGTCACATAGTATACGTCATTATAGCTCGAAAATCAGATGATAATGACGTACATTAATGAAGTGTTTTCCTGCTTCATTATAGCTATAATGAGGAAAAATGTGTTAGATTTGGCATATAATGTAAATCTGGAGCTCCGCTGTGCATCTGCCGATTTGAAAAATAAGAAGAAGAAATGCAAAGAAATGCAAATCACAAATTTTATTATCAATTTTTTTTAATATAATGTTTTTCTCATTTGCAAATTGTTAAATTGAAAATAAAATAATTGAAAACAAAGTTTATCCCGTTAATTCGATCCATATTGCTTCTTTAATGTGATAAGTTTGTCAAAATCAGTTTGACAGAACAACTTAATTAAATCATTATAGACTAATGAGTCGTTAGTTTTTTCCTCATCGAGTAGGTACGTATGAAAGTAATTCTGAACACTCGTTTTCCGTTCAACCAATTCATTTAACTCAGTTGATATTCTGTTGGTGAAGAGCTGAATTGATTATATATTTTTATGGCAACAGCTAAACCTAAATTTTTATTTGATTACACACTTTTATAGGTGCATTGTTCAGAATTTGCAATTTTTATTCTGTAGCTAAAATGTTCTGATTTTTTGTTTTTATAAGTACTTATCGCGAAATTGATACTTGCAATATCTAACCCTTAAGGTTCTCCACAAAAGATTGATGTACGTTGCAAGATTTTCGCTTACCACTCTACAAATTCTTTCAACTATTAAGCATCCAAGTTTTAAACCAATTAATTTGCTTTTACAAGTTACCACAAGCTCTCAATGTTCTATAAAATTGTTTATTAAGCCTTTCTAAAATATTCTTAACGAGAGTGTTTTTAATCTTTAGATGTCATCATCCATCAAAGTACCTATAACTGTTAATCAGGGAACAGTATTAGGAACGCAATCTAATCTTCCAAATGGGAATGCTTATTTTTCGTTTAAAGGTATACCGTATGCAGTGCCACCTATAGGAAATTTGCGTTTTAAGGTAATAAATTTAATCTCGTCACTTTTTTTTTGTTTAATTATATTTTTTCTTTTTTTTTCTGTTTAAGTCTCCGGTGCCCTTAGAGAAATTCCAACAAGAAACGATTGACTGCAGCAAAGAAGGCGGCGTCTCCTTTCAAAAAGATCCATTCACTGGAGAAATAATCGGTGGTGAAGATTGCTTATTTCTCAATGTATACACACCGAAATTAAATTCTGGAAAACCATTACCTGTTATGGTGTGGGTACATGGTGGTGCATTTGTGATGGGCAGTGGAAATAGTGATTTGTAAGAGCATCTATGATTATGTATTTAAATATCTTCCAATTAACATAAAAAAATTTATCGAATTTTTAGCCATTTACCTTTATATCTTATGCAGGAAGATGTGGTCATTGTAACACTAAACTATAGGTTGGGTATTTTTGGATTTCTTCACTTGCCAGAGGGTGATATTCATGGAAATGCTGGCCTAAAGGATCAGGTACGTAAATGGTTTAAATCGAAATTAATTTTTATTTTAAAAAGAATAAAGCGAAGGGAATATTTTTATAATTCTACTGTCAATTGACAAGTTAATTTATATTGGATTTATATTGCTCGAACATTTTGTTAAGTGGTGATATTGTTTCATGAGATATTATTAAAGCATAGTATGAAGCTGATGCATACAAAATTACGAAAATGTGCCTAGAATTCAACAAAGAATACACAGAAGATGCTGCGTTCTCTACACCGCGTAAGCAGCTTGCTCAGGAGATGGGGGTGGATGTTAAGATAATTAAGAATGGGCGCCATGTGAAAACCTAAAAGCTGCCGCAACACAAATAAGCACAACTCAATTATATTCAACAAATATGCTGAATATTTATTCACAAAACTAGTAAGATACAAAAAAAAAAGAAAATATTAGAACGCACGCACAAAAAAAAAATGAAAAAAAAAATGAAATATGAAAATCAGAAATCGGAAATATGTATATAAGTATAAGGCGCTTCATCAAGCACATTCTCAGTGAGACAAGTAAGATATTCTCAGTTGGCTTTCGGTGAACTATTTTAGTTCCATACTGAGCTACAAAAATCTAAGCTACTGAGACATGTTTCTTGTCTCAGTTGTCTATAGCTGTGTTCTTTTGTGTACCTTGTTCTAGAACTCCCATATACTGAAGAGAACAAATGGTTCTGCCGATTGAAGCGAACTATTTGTACTGTTCGCTTCATTGATAAATCTTCTATGAAATGTACGAGGCGTTCTTTTGTGAATCTTTTGCTCTGTCCTGTTCTGCGGACACAAAAGAACACAGCTTCAGATTCGTTATTTTGTGATTTTAATTAGTACTATTTGAATAAACTAACAACACTTTCCTCAATTTATTACTATCCATTTTCTGTGGTCAAAAATATTTAAATGTAATAATTGTCAAATCAGCTGATTGATTTGAACTGAGACGCTTGCTCAAAGTTTTGCCTCAGTTGTCTCACTGAGGCAGTGCTTGCCGAAAGCCCCTATAATCTTTAAAAAAATTGATTCTGATATTAGCTAGAACTAATTAGCACACCTATTGTCAGCCAGGACAAAATAGTCAAATTATACCAGACCAATTTTAATTTACATAAATACTTTCTGTGTCTATTCGGAGCTCATTGGTAGCCTCATTTTGCCGACACGTTATCCATATAATCCCCGATAATCCAAAGTTTTTTAATTTTTACTTATTTTATTTGTCGTTTCTTTCTTTTTTTTTTAATGGTATCGACACAACTTAATTTATTAACCTTTTTGTTTCTAGTTTGTTTTTTTTAAACACGTTTTAGATCAGGCAGTCAATTACTTTAACCAAAATCCAAATGCAAAAAAGTAAAAAAAAAATCATTCCAATTCTCACCTGCAATTGCATATATGCCTAATTTTTTATTCTAGTGGTTGTTTCGTTGCTTTCGTTTCAATATTCACGATATTTTATATTTTAGCATTAAATTCGTTATGTTTTGTTAATACTGCGTTCGCAAACTCTGTCCTATAAAATATTTATATTTTATAATTCCTTTCGTTCATCATAATTTGGTGTTCAGCTTTTGTATATGCCTTTGTTTTTTTATGTTGTGTGTTATATTTCACTTTATTGTTTTATTTATTTACACTTTGTGGGTTGTTTTAATCTTGTAAATATGTAGACGTAGGTATTTAAATTCACTAATTGGATTTTGGTATTTAATTTATTTCGATTTATATTGTTTTGCTTTATTATTATTATTTAATTTTTTATTTTATTTTTATTTATTTTTATTTGTTTTTATTTCCTTGTTTCGTTTTTTTCCTTATTTTAATTTTATTTTTTTATTATTTTGTTTTTATTTCTTTCTGTTTTTCTGAGATCTCTGGACTATGTATTCATTATCGAAAGCAATTGTTATCGCTAAATTTTCCATTAATGACAGGGATACATACCACTGAGCTGTAATATCTTTGTCTTTAATTCATTCCTGAGCAATGAAAGAAACTTAAACCTGATAAAAAGCGATATTATCTTATAGACAATTTCATAATCTTATTTACACTAAACTATTCAATTAACTTATTCATTTTTTTAATTAAAGTAAAAAAAATTGGCAATTTCTAAATTCAAGTAAACATCAGCAAATTAAAACAAAAATGAATGATGGCATTATTTCTATCTTAAACTAATCCGATGTTCTTTTGAAGATATGTAAGTGTTCTTTTCCAGCAGCTAACATTGGTAATATTCATAGCAAGTACATAGCATAGAGTCTTTTGTATTGGTGTAACGAATTGAAGTTAGACTGCGCTATAATGCAAACAATAAATCGTCGTCCTCGGCATCGAATTCGGATTAAATTTATATTTCTTTATCCTTAATCCATAAAAGAACAAAAGAAGGGATAATAGGAATGACACCAATCCAAAGATCCGAGTCCTTCGTTCGTATTATATAGACCCATGATACAAAGATTAACAAGGTATGGCCGAATTATCTGTCAATTGGTTGCTTGGCTGATTTGACGACAATTGTCACAAATTTGTTCGTCTCAATTTCAATCGTCCTTATCAAAGTGAAAAAAAAATTCTATTTGGAAATTTGCTTTTCCACTAGCACATAATTACTTTTCCCGAAGAAAAAATGAAGAAACTAATATTTTGTTGAATATTTTAATTATTCAAAACGTATTTCAGTTAATAAAATACGAAAAACCCAAAACAAATTCGCTGATAATGACATTGTCACCTCATGACGTAGCAACACAAAAAATTCCTCTCGAATCGGCCATACCTTGTTATCTTTGTATCATGATATAGACCTACAATGACAACAAAATGTGAACAGTATCGCTAGCTGACAGAAAAAAACACAAAATATAAATGGAGACGAACTTGGACACCGTAGTATCAAAGAGTAGAACCCAACAACTTTCAAAATTTGAAAACAAAACCTGAAATGTAAATCCAGCGTTATCTAGGAAACAGTTTGACCAGAACGTTGATGACATATGTATAACCAATGCACAATCGGCTTTATGTCAATTATTTAGATACAAACGATGTGAACGAGAACGATTGTTCTCATGCAATTATCGGGTAGAGAATGCCAGTAATTATAACTCCTCCCGCCCTGTTTTGTGCTAATTAGGTACATGACTACTTTTAATTCTTCTTTTTAATACTAGATAATAAATGATATTTAAATGCTTCAAGTACACTGTTCACTAATAGAGATGTTTTTACTGTGTCTTTACAGCTTTTGGCTTTGAAATGGGTTAACAAGAATATAACAAAATTCAATGGCGATCCATCAAATATAACTTTATTTGGGCAAAGTGCAGGAGCAGCATCAGTACATTTGCATACCATGATCCCTGAATCGAAAAAATATTTTCATAAAGCAATCATGCAAAGTGGAAATGCTGTGATGGAGTGGGTCATCCAGAAAGATCCTCTGTATAAAGCTCGAAAATTGGCTGAGCTGATGGGATCTAAAGCTAGAACTGATAAAGAAATCGGAGAGTTCTTAAGAAATGAAAAAGATCCGCTCAAACTTTTTATGCACTTTTTAAATGTTCTGACAGCAGATGAAAGGAGACGAGGTCTTCCGATGGCTTTTAAACCAGCTATTGAAAGTGGAGGTGCAGATGCAATCATTTCAAAAGCACCCCTCGAAACTATTTTGCAACCTAATACTATGGAAATTCCGATAATGATGGGATATACATCTATGGAAGGTATAACGATGTTACCTACAGCACTAAAAAAATTAGAAGAATTGGATAAGGACTTGGCTCGTTTGGTTCCTAGAAGTATTAATATAGAACCGGATGATCCGAAATGTCAGGAAATTGCCGAGGAAATTCGTCAGTTTTATTTCAAAGGACAGAAATTAAGTAAAAAGATTATCAACGAATTGGTCGATCTATTGAGCGATTATCATTTTATAATTGGTTCGAATGTTGCAGCAGAAATTTATAGCCGGAGGCAACATAAATCGCAGCTTTATTTTTATCGGTTTTCTTTCAATGGTGAACTCAATCTTTTCAAAATTTTATTCAATTTACAAAAATTGAAGGGTGCATGTCATGGTGATGAACTGTTTTATCTTTTTCAAATGTCTGCCAGAGATGAACCTTTAAGACCTGGTACAAGGGAAGAAAAAATGGTGAAGCAAATGAGTCGCATGTGGGCAAATTTTGCAAAATATGGGTAAGTGGAGTTGATTTTTGTTATCAGGAGTGCGTTTAAAAATTTTTTTTTTTCTAGAAATCCTACGCCACCGGATGATCAATCTCTAGATTTTAAATGGGAACCTGTTAAGAAAGTTGGAGACAAAGATGAATTTACGCTGGATTATCTTGAAATTGATGAAAATTCCCGTATGGAACGAAATCCTGGAAAGGAACGAATAGACTTTTGGCGGAAAGTCTTTAAAACGTGGAATGATAGCTTCACAAAACCTAAATTGTAGCTAAATTTCTTGTCTGCTTGTGAAAGTGAAATAATTTATTAATAAATTTAAAGTTTTAATTGCTTTTATTTTTAAACTTTTTCTGTAGAAATTATATTAGACTTATTATTAATTATTTTTAATTTATTTATATTTCCCAAACAACATGATCTCATTTTACCTCTTATCCAAGGTAATACTCACAATTTTATTATATATTTCACAACCCTTTTGAAGCTGTGGACAATTTTAAGTCTCTTGGAATATTTACATAAAAGATAACTGAATAAGCTGTTAAATTTTGCTGTACATTGGACAACTTTACAACACAAAAACCTCATAAATGGCTATGAAGAATTCTTAAAATCAGAAAATTTTTCTTGTAAAATTCATGATAAATAGAATGATAAAATATTTCATTGCCGACGTAGCTGTTGCAAATGGCAAAGTAAAAGGTTATCCTTGTGCTTCAGACGAGAAAAAATTATTTGTTATATCTAGAGTTTGTATTTATCTAACAGCCAACATCGAAATTTTTAATCTGAAATTAATTTAAAGATCGTTAGAAAAAATCAGTAATAAATAAAATTATATAAACTCTCGCTTTTAGAAAAAATTATATAGCATACTAAAGCAGCTGCATTTCAAAAGTTAAAGCATGATCAGAGAGCAAAAGATCAACAACTGTTGAATCAGGTGATGCAACTCGTATCAACAGTATTTCAGAAAACATCTTCTGCTCAGTTTGGATGCAGAGCTTGCCACCTTAAGCCAAGGAAATTCTTGTAAGCACCTAAAACCAAGGCGTCAGCAAGTTTTCAGAGATGGAAAACAAAATCTATCTCTAAAAAGAACGGTATGTCAATAGCCATGCAAAAAAAAGAAAAAAAAAAGAAAAAAAATGGCATTGCAGGTGTTAACATTCCCTTCAAGTCTGATAATGGACATTTTTATCGATATGTATCACGAGAAAGAAGAAAAAACAAGTTACTGTCTTAATTTTTTACTTTCTCGTCCGATATCTCAAGAACGAGCAACGCTAGGTGAAAAATTCATACCACTAAAATTGTACAGCGTAAAAAAAAGCAACAAAAAAGTATATAATCACAATTTTCGTATCCTGACGGAGATCCGAGTTATCGCAAAAAAACCAAATTTACCCCTTTTTTCAAGATGGCGGAGAAAGCTCATAGGAAACCTTGGCTCTAAGCCCCCCCCCCCCCCCCCTACACAATATCCAAAAATCAGCTTGTTTGACTCAATTATTTTCAAAGGTGTATAATAACTGGAATAAAGAAGTTTTCACTCAAAAAATACACGAACAACACCTGACGGTTCCTTTCCTACTAAATCGAAAGTGGGAAGAAGAAATTTGAAATTTCAGCAATTAACCGAAAAGTTGATGGTTCGAGTTCGAGCCCACCCGGCGCGATTTTTTTTATTTTATTTATTTATTTTGGCTTTTTCCAGGATTTGGAGGAAGGTTTTTGTTAAAGAATCGAAAAGCAAAGCATAAAGCTGAATAAATGGCTGAAATTTTATGAAATGCCGGCTGACTTAATACTGCTACGTGCAATAGAAAGAGACAACTGGTGGCATCTACTGGCAATGGAGAGTAAACAACTTCATGTTCGGAGAATCGATGATGGAATCTTCGGGAAGGTTCAGGAATATTCTGGAATATAACACTCCAGAATAATCTGGAGAGTTTTTAGGGTATAAATATAACAGTTGTCACCGCCAAAGAAAGAGTCTTGTCTTAGACGTTGCAGTGGTAACAAGCGAAAGTAATAAACAGGCGAAAGCGGCCCACAACAACGGTTGGACCGATTTCTTCAGCTGTCAATCTTGTGTAACTTTTCATAATGAGTATTACGAAATAATGTCCTTGGTTGTCAAAAAAAAAGAAAATGTGCATTTGTTTTCCAGCTGTGATTATGTATTTGAAAATTAATAATATATCAATAAACTCTTCCCAGAAGTCCTTATACTTAATAGACACCATTTTGGTTTGTTTTTTACAATGCAATTACAATAAAAAATTTCACAGATAATGAAATCGGATCAACGGTTGAACAACAAGCGCACACACTATACAAGGGTCGCATATACAACAGCGGTTTACCTGCATGCACATCCAACCATCCAACCGATCTTGCGATCGTTGGATGCTTCGTACAATTGGCCCACACACTATACAACGGTTATATGCCGCCAACAGATTGGTACAACAGTTGGACCAACAGTTGTCTGTGGGTCGCTAATTGGATTGCGATAATTGAAAGTACAGAATTAGCGATAATTAAAGTTGAGTTGATTAATTGAAGGTTTGTGAATTTTATAAGATTCGAGTTAAATAAAGAACTTGTATATTAAATATTTAATACTGTGTTTTAAATAACGAACCAACTGGTGTCAGAAGTGAAATAAACTCGCGAAATAAAGTGGTAGCAATTAACTTTAAAATTCAAAGTGTGATTAATTTTATGAAATTGTGTTAAATTTTGAAAGTTCAGGAAAATAATTTATATTCAACTGTAAGTGAATTACTATTGTAATGGGGCGCAAAGTGGAGGAGCTTCGAATACAGGATTTGAAAGTGTAGTTAGGGAACCGGTCATTACAAACGACAGGGCAAAGAAACTTCGAGCGACTTAGACAAGCTTTGATAGAGGAAGGAAAGAATCCTGAGACGTTTATTTTCGAAGAGAACCGAAGCTGAAGACGAGCCTGCGATGAAAATGGAACAGCTTTTGAATACTTTAATAAGCAAAATGGAGGCCCGTTTTGACGAACAAAAGAATTCTCTCGATTTAATAAAAATTTAATGTCCAATTGCAATAATGAGTAAGTCAGTAACTAAAAAACAATTACAGACGGAATTAGGAAATTTAATTTGCCTACCACGGGCAAAAAGGCGGATTAATTAGAGCGATTGTCTTTAGTGAAAGATAATAGCTCTGATAGTGGTGAGATGAGATTACATGTATTGCTTCGTCATCCACTGTGAATGTACATACGTCCACACCAAAGTTGAATTCGAGGTTATGGAGAAGTTCCTATTACAAAGGAGCTCGATTTAATTCGATTTTTTTTGCATTGTTGTTGTTTTACGTACATAAAATTGAACCGGATCAGATCAGAGATAAAAAAACGCAGCTATTTATTATTTATTTGTTTTATTTATTAGAAAGAAAAAATTGACGTTTTTTATACCTATAAAGATATAAATTTTATAATTCAAAATTCTTCCTTTAAGCTTTATAAATTAAAATTGTTTATTAATTTGTCGCAACTGTGCTGCCAATTTTTCAAATGTTAAAAATATGATTTATGTATACTTAAAGTTTAGGTATCAAGTATTAATCACCACAGTTCTATCATTTTGTTCGTAAATACCCTTTTTAAATCATTAAACTGGATACCTATTTTTAAGTTAAACAAATTTTGGTTAAAATTTTGGATAAAAATATTTCTTTTAAAGTTTCCAGTCTATTCTTAAACTTTGTTTTGTTCAAATTAATTTGCGAAACATATCGCTCTACGATATTTAAAGCAGTAAAAGAAAATTAAAAATTTGCTTGGAAATTCCTTATTTTAATGGAGAAATCTGCAAGTCTTTTATTAAGTGTAAAATTTGTCAAACGAAGCTAAATATTCCTATGTGGCATCACTGTAAGCCAGTCAGTATATAAGTTCTCTTCTGGCCTGCAGTGATATTTGGCGGTTTGCAGCGTTGGTATATTTATGTTTATTATGGGAATGGGAGTTTTTATCAAAAGAAATGTAATTAGTAAACCACCGGTGATAGTCAGAAGATTGGTATGTACATAAATAAGTTGAATTTTATGAAAATATAAAGTGAATGAGCAGTCAAAGTGTTGTAAAAATGTAAATTAATCCGTCTAAAGTTCATTCTTCGACATAAAACTATCAGCTGAGTATTCTGTTGACACATAAACAAAATGTATAACAGAAGAATGTCAATGTTAAGTTATGGTTGTAGCCTGGGCTTGTATTGATATAGTGCTTTAATTTTCTGTTGGTATAACAATTATTTTAATAAACATTAAAATAAAAGAAAATTATGAGAAAGTGTAAAGAATCTGTTATTTTTATCATTCACAAGCATTCTGTTAGCAAAGTCGGACACCTAAAAGCTGGGAACAAAGCCCCTGTTTTGCCATGGTGAAAATGGGGAAAATGGATTTGAGCTTGAACATGAATTGTTTTGCCAAATTATTTTGTTTTATTAGTAGGATATGGTAAAATATATTGTTTTTAATTTTTCAAAATGCGTTACAATAGATTCGAGATAGAATGAATACAAGAATATAAAAATCTTTACTTTTTCGAAAAGAACAGAAAATCTTATAAATAACACATTATTATGGGAAGTGATTTTAATAGGTCTGTCTGATGAAACCCCAGGTAAACCTAGGGCTACAGCGGGCTAGACTATCTTGGTTTTGAGAAACCTAGGGCTACCCCGAGCTTACACTAAAAATTTCTTGGGGTAATGGTTTGACATTTGTCACTTGAAAACTGTCACTTGCAATTTGTTGCTGTTTGGGGCATATAAATTACTTCTTCAGAAAAAATAAACAAAAATTAGAAGAAAAGAAATAGAAGAATAGCTAGGGCACATTTTATTTGTCTTCACCCATTTTATAAATAATTTCTACAATTAATTATACTCTGGAGAACTGACAGAGAAATGTCATTAAGCTCCATCAAGTTGGCCGGTCAACTTACTTTTCAAATTTTTTATTGCATATATCGATTGTTGGTCGTTTGTTGGCTTAATTTAAACATTTGTTGGGTAATAGTTCTTTCGAAAATCTAAAAAGAAAATTCACCATCAAGTTAGCCGGAAAATTCTTATTTGCAATTTAATTTAATTTATTACCAGCTCAATCAATGCGTATTCGTACTCGTTTTTATTAATAAAGTCGTTTGTTGGTCCCTTAATTCTTCCGCTAATTAAAAAAATAATTTACCGTTACACATAAGTTGATATAAACAAATTATAATTTTGCAGTAACACCAAGATGATAATGAAGTACACCAAAAGGTATTCTCGGTACGAACCACGTTCCACCATTTTGTCTGGAATGAAAATTGTGTTGGCGTCACTGTGTGTTTCATATGTACTCTATATATAGAAAAATAAGAAAATCTTTAATATCTTAATCAATTTGGCAATAAATTACTAAAATTGTGTATAAAATGAAAGTTTTGAATATTTAAGATGTTTTTTTATAAAGCTTTTACCATAATGAAGTTCAATAAGGTAAAAAGAGGTACTTTCAAGTTCAAGTAAAAATGTAAACAGAAACAAAAATTGTTTTTTTTAATGCCATAAATGTATTAACATAATAATGATTTTGTAGCTCTACTTGAGTATTTCGAGATCTTTTATCATCTAACGATCGTCTTTCCCCATCGTTAGCATTTTTTCTGGACTTATTTATCCTTAGTTGCAAGGACAATGTACTTTTCCGTCATCAACTATCATTGCCTGACTTATCCGATCATGACACGCTCTTTTTAACATATATGTATTCTAAACTCTACAAACTATTCAACAATATTTTCTATTCGCTCTGCTAAGCGGATATATTTCAGCTCCAAATTTGATTGTTCACAGCCTACAAAAAAATTATGGCCTAAGGCAGCCTGGGTGATCAATTTAAATTTACCATTCTTACTTTACTTGATTTTAGTAAGGCATTTGAACACTCAATCATTATCTCTTACTCCAGAGAGATAATTTTCCCAAAATACTACTTTTCATCAAAATACCCGGCTTTTGTGAGCTTTCGATCACAAAAAAGTGCAAAAGTTTTGCTTGTACTAAAAATTCCTTATGGCCAGTTTCACAGTTTGACAGTACGTTTACATGAATACTTGAAGTAATCAAAATATCATGAAAAGGCTCATTCAACGCGTAAATTTCAACTTAAGTAATTTGAAAATTAGATTCAAGAAAAATTCAAATCAAGTCAATCAACCGCCCTACCTGAGCTTCAAGTGGATTTCAAGTCAAGTAATAAGTATTCATGTAAACGTACTGTGAGTTTAAACCCAATATTTAGTTTAAACTCGACGAATGAGTTTTACAGTTTGGTTTAAATCCCGAATTAAACTAGAGTTTAAACCGTGCCATCCCTCGGTTTATGCATATTCAGGGCCTGTCCGGATCCAAGTCTTCGTCTTCGTCTTCGTCTTGTTATTACAGCTAGTGACGTAACAGAACAAGCTCAGCTATTATAATAGTTAGACGAAGACGAAGCTAACCTGTCCGAATTCGTTCGTTTGGTCAGCTTGATTTCACAGACAGCAAACAAACATAACCTCACAATACGTTGTCTATTTAAATAAGTCAACTCGAACCTTGACTCGGTGATCAAGCTAACCAAATGTCAAAACTGTTATATAAACTAGCAAAGCTCGGTGGCATAGACATGGATTCGGATAGAGCTTGTCTCGATGTTACGTCACTAGCTGTAATAACAAGACGAAGACGAAGACGAAGACTTGGCTCCGGACAGGCCCTCAGAAGCATATGAAAGCTTGTGGCCAGTGGCCGTAAATGTAACTTATAAGGCGTTTTCACTACATCGAAATCACGTAATTTTGATGAAGTGATTTCGAAATCACTGTAGGTGTTTTCACCGCTGAGATGATTTCGTTTGACAGGTACTACACTTAAATACCAAATTGGCATGTAAAATAATTAATTACATAAACAAGGCTTTTGTAATTAAAAGGATATATTGTCACATAAATTGTCAGCAACTATTAATACAATATTTAATTTAATTTTAAAATTCTTCCTTACAAATTTATTGACAAACGTATACAACAAATGTCAATTGATACAGTTTGAGAAAAGGTGGAAACCGAAAATGGGTGCGTTCGGGAAAATTTTCGTGATTTCCGACGTGTTTCATTGAAATTGCGCAAAAATGAGATGATTTCGATTCAGTTTTTTCTACTGGAAATTACGTGATTTCGAAGGTGATTTCGTCGAAATCATGCTGAAACAGCGAAATTACGTAATTTCGATGTAGTGAAAACACCCTATTAGTTGGCTTCAGCAGTCGGCCACACGCCTCAAGTGGCTTGTGGCCCGTGGCCAGAGGCCGTGAATATATTTTGGGCCTAATAAGGAATGGTTCTGAAACACATTCACTGGAATAACTTCGACTTTGCAGTAAAGTTAACTTCACTGCAGATGTGAGCAACATTACCTGCAGCATCTCCATTTTGACCATCTGCTTTGTCGTGCAAATTCAGATATCACGCATTATCAAAGTTAACTTAACAAGGTTATCTTTGGCATTATGTTCATATTAAGTTTTCTTTCATTATATTGCAAGTAACAAACGCAGCTAGAGTTAACGTCAACTAAAAAATTATAGACTGAAAATGTTTCGTTTTGCTTTTTTTCCTAAAATGCACTCTTATATTTAGGTTGCCAGTACTGTAAATTTGCAGCAACTTTGAATTTTTTTTATTGTGGCAGCTTCAAGTTCAACCAAATAAGATACCATGTGAAGCCAATGAATACAAAATTGAAGTTAAAGTTACTGCAGTGAATGCGTTTCAGGTTTTTTTTTTATCTGCACTGGGTACCTCATTGTTAGAAAAATGAAATATTGAAATCACACGCACCTGTTATCTGCAGTACTTTAGTAGGTATGTACATTAATAATTTTACAGTGTAGGTACTATTTCATTCTCTCATTTGCTTGTCCGCAAAATTTTTAAGTGGAAGATACCTGGTTCCTAGTGCGTATCTAGAGAAGTTATCGATTGAGTTGGAGCGGACTCTTTAATTTAACACTTATCCAATACAATACAAAAATGTTTTATTGAAAGACCCTGGCCAAGGCCACGTCCTTAAACGGTGGATACATATATCTACAGTGGTTACTTAATTATTAGGACAAAATCTAACATAAAAAAAGAAAATAGTAAATAGTATATACCACTTAACGTGATTGAGCAGGTACTTAATTAGGTCGGAACAACACATCTGAAGCCAGACTAGGCATAAATAATATATATATGTACGTATATATATAAAAAATATAAAAATTATAAAATTATCCGTTTTTGTTTTTGTTTTGTTTTTTATAATAGAGGTAAAAATAAGGAAAACAAGTATTGCCAGCCGTCAATCCTGACTTAACAAACAAAACCGAAATAAAAATAAAGTACAAAACGGGTAAATATAACGGTTACAAGTTGTACATTAACGCCGTCGGACGTGTTTCCAAGTTCGCTCGCTTCAACGCTTGGACCAGAGTAGGGGTTTTCCGAAAGATTCCTTCTCCCTGGTGATGCCTTCAATGCATCATCAGACATGCAATCTCTCGGATATATTTTTGGGGTGTTTAGTGTGTATTGTTCGTCATTAAAAGTTCTAAGTTTTACTCATCAGTTGATCTGATCAACTGTAACAGTGAATTAAGCGTGGCGTCGGTAACGGTAGTTTCATTTTCATGAAACTACTTGTGTTCCGTCGACTTATACAAAACAACAAAATTTTACAAATACAATTACAAATGTAACCATACAAATGTATAACAAATTACATTAAAAATTATACAATCATAAATACAATACATTCATCATTTAGCCGTACATGGCAATCAACACTTGGCCAGACATGGCAATCAATATATAGCCGGACACGGCACACTTTTTTGGCTATATACCCCATAGGTCAGGCCATGTGAAGGAACTCCAGCTTGCTAGTCGTGCCCATGGTTCTGGAACAAAACCAATAGTAGAAGAAGAAGAAGAAGAGAAGAGTAAATATAAAAGTAAAGAATACAGGAACTCATTTTCAAATAAAATACAAATAAACCCTAAACGTAAAGTAATAACCAAAAGGTTCAGTCAAGTATCCCTGAACCTTTGCGTAACCAGGTGAACTTTGAGCCATTAAAAGTAGTACAACACAAGTTATTAAATTAAATTAATATATTAAATTTGCTTTAATAATTTGCACAATTGAGTCGTATGACTCATTAATACGTGCATACTCTTGTACATAGGTTTTACAAAAATAATGCGTATAATGACTTAATTCAGAAAAAAAAACAATACTAAAACAGAAAGAAAGGTTAAAATAAGAAAATATATAAAAAAAAAGAAATAGTAGGTATTAAAAAAATAAAAATATAATTCAAATTGAAATAAGGAAAATAAAAACTAATAAAATAATAAGCTTTATATAGTAGAAAAGAGTAATAAAAAAATAAGTAAAAACGAACAAAAAAATAAGGGCTATTTACGCGTTAAGTGTTCACTCAAAGTTTATCAAAATAACTTAAGGCCTCCATCCTGAAACCCCGCTGACCCCGAAGTGCCCGAGCATATACAGGGAGACTATTCCAGTCTCTGACTCCATAGATGAAAAAGGTGCGAGAACTATATAGGAAGAAATGGCGAGGAATCGGCAATAGTAGCGTACGCTGTGATGATAGAAAATCAATATTATCCTTAAGGAATTCGGCAAAATTATTATTGATTATATTGTGCATCATAACGCATAACAGGTAGTCCAAGTAGTGATCCAACTTACATCTAAAATTTGCTTAGTTACAGCTGACACGTTATCATATCTCCTGAGGCCAAAATTATATCTAGCGCAAGCATTGAATGCCACGTTTAGCTTCCTACGACCTGAGCTATCAATATTGCAGTATACACAAGCTCCGTAAGTAATAATAGGGACAATCAGAGCCTTAATAAGTCGTTCGCTTAGCAGTCTGGGGGTATACTCTGCATGTCAGCACGAGCTTCTTAACCCGCAGTAAACCTTAGACACAGTAGCATTGATGACTTTGCCAGGACAGATCACTATCAATAAGCATACCTAAATTCTTAACCATACGGTTTTATATTCAATAGGAGTGCCATTTAGATAAAGTTATGGAAAGGATGAAACGTCAAGTGGCTGATTGTAAAGAATTATGCTCTGAGTTTTATTAGGGTTCAAGCATAACTTGTTTCTGAGTGACCAGTTTTGTATAAGAGAAAGATCCTCATTAAAGTCATCCGCATTAGTCTTAGATGACGTCAGGAATAACTGTACGTCATCAGCATACAGTATCATGGAAGAGTACTTAGGAACTATCACGATATCATTAATATACAACATAAAAAAGAAAGTACCCAATATTGTCCCTTGTGGGACACCTGATTGAAGAGGTAACAGTTTTGACGAGGACGCATTCAAGACAGTAGCTTGCTTATGGTGAGTTAAATATGACCATATAAAGTTTGCTGCAGACTGATTAAAATTGAACCGAGTCACCAATTTTTGATAAAGAATATGAAAATTGACAGAATCGAAGGCCGTGGAAAAATCCAGTAAGCATAGTATTGTGGCTCTTCGCAGTTCAATATTTTGTCTAACAGATTCATTGAGATGTAATAAGGCGGTAGCAGTACTGTGCTTAGGTCTAAAGCCACACTGCTGCTTTGCGATGAGACAATGAGCCTCCGTATAAGTCCTAATCTGCTCATAGAGTAACCTCTCGAGAACTTTAGATAGCACTGGAAGAATACTTATAGGTCTAAAGTCTTGTGGCACAGAAGGTTTACTTATTTTCTTCATCGGATAAACCTTTGCTATCTTCCACTGTGTCGGAAATGATGATATTGTAATGGCCGTGTTGAAAATATGTACCATTGGTCTAATTATAAAAGGCAAGATGAGCTTAAGGAACCGCAAATCAATATCATCTGACCCTATTGCATTTGATTTGATCGATTTTATAGCAAGTATCGTGTCAATAATAGTGACATTCCTGAAAAAGAACTGGGCGGATATATTATTCACAGTATTGGGGAACACGTTTACATTACATAGGTAAGCCAGGCTTACGAGAACTATTTACAAAGTAAGTATTAAGTCCGTCTAGGTCAATGGTACTACTGTCGTAAAATTTTGGGATAATTCCGGCTTCTTTTATATTTCTCCAGACAGTACCAGATGGCAAAGACGGATCCAACTTTCGACGAAAATACCTAGATTTCGCTTTCCGAATCTCTGCTGTAGTAATGTTTCGTAATCTTTTATAGTTTCTTTCTAGCTCTGGGCCACCAAACCTCGCTCAATTATTAATGATTTAACATTATTGTTTATCCATGGCGAGCAATAACGAGTTGTAATAGTTCGTTATGTTCCATCTATGACGGTTAAGAAGTTATTAGCTTTTAAACTATTTACGTCAGAGATAATATTGTTCCCTTAGTAACTGAAAACACGTCATTTTAGAAAAATATCGTCTAATTTCGGCAAAACAAGTGTTTTTCATAATGGCAACCGACAGTAGGAATAAGATGCTGTTCGTTAAGTTTTAATTCCTTTCGTCAACTTCTGTCTGTACGCTCTTGATCATACTTTGCATAAGCAAATTTGAACGTTTATGTAAATAATACACAAATGCATAGTTAACACAGCACACATTAAAGAGCTTGTTCCAGATGCAATCATTGTCAACTTCAACAAACTACCCTAAGTATTACAACCAGGGCTGTTATTACATCCACATAACAACTTGAACTATGGTATGGAACCAGAAGAACATACAACTATCCTTCGGAAGTCTCTGGTTGGGCATTCACTCACGACAAAAACAACAGTACTGAGTTTTGGCACTACTAATTTGGAAATACTGGAGCATCCTAAAGAATATTTGTCAACCCTGACATCTAAGATGCCATAACGAGCATAATACATCCAGTCCAAAACGAGATGTATTCCCTCAGGGTTCTATCTAGCATCTTTTTGACCGAGTGATATCATCTGGTCACCCCAGTGTATTCATAGCTGAACAAATAAATTAAAATTCTGCCCTAATTAAGGAACCGTATACCTCTGTTCATTTGTTGTTTCCGATTCATTAATCCATGCCGCAACAATAATATTCAATAAATTTTGTCTGCTTTATGAGCAAATTCCGCACTCATTGCAATTACTAGGTCAATGAAGGTAGCGTAAATAAAATGTTGTTGCTTAATATGGTTCAATGCAGACAACAATTTTTTTCTTATATCTCAGCATTTATTTTATATTTAAAGACTTTTACGGATTATTTGCCTCTTAAGTGTTAACGTTTCTCCACAAAAGATTGATTTATGCTGCAAGATTTTCGTTTACCATTCTACAAATTCTTTCAGATTCTAAAGAGGAGTCAGAACCAAGATTTGCAAGTTTCTTTCATTTTTCAATGAGAATTTCTGGCAAACTATTTGTAACAGAATAATGATTTATATCTTAAATTAAAGGTAACGATAAAGTCTAGTAAATAACGTCGGCAAAAATTAAAAAAAATGTATTGGAATTGAGATATTAGTTTTTTAAATCAAATTTCTGTTAGTAGGTATTCTCATTTCTTTAGATTGTGACTATTTTGGAAAGATAAAACCTAAATCTAGCAAATAACGTCGAGTTCTTTCATTTTTAGTAGCGCTGTTTTCAATTATTTGACTCTAATAGTACTTGTTTTTTTTCCCGATATTTCACCGACGTGAAATTGCAATATTTCGTTGAAAGATGTTGAAATACAAAGCAAAATAGTATGTTTAACAATTATGTGCA
Source organism: Dioctria linearis (assembly GCA_963930735.1). Taxonomy (NCBI): domain Eukaryota; kingdom Metazoa; phylum Arthropoda; class Insecta; order Diptera; family Asilidae; genus Dioctria; species Dioctria linearis. The sequence goes on along the minus strand of OZ005740.1, from coordinate 324,106,770 downwards.
AAATAACATGTAGAGAGTTAATTCTCGTTAAAAATTTTCAATTTATTTTTATTTATATTGTGGTCTGTGGTCTAGGTCTAGGCTAGTTTGATATTAATTTTCTCACTTTCAGGACACAAACCTACACATAGTAAACTTTATTGCTTACACGATCGCTGGTATCTAAATTGAAACTTTTGTTGAGTACTGACTCCTCTTAAGCATCCAGCTTTTAAATTCTTCATGGGCATCAAAATACCAAGGACATAATATTTTTTATTAGATTGTTATCAGCTACCACAAATTCACAGTTCTCTGTGTCCTATAAAATTCTTTATTAATTCAGCCTTTCTTAAATATTGTTAACGAGAGTGTTTTTAATCTTTAGATGTCATCATCCATCAAAGTACCCATAACTGTTACTCAGGGAACAGTATTAGGAACGCAATCTAATCTTCCAAATGGAAATGCTTATTTTTCGTTTAAAGGCATACCGTATGCAGTGCCACCTATAGGAAACCTGCGATTTAAGGTAATAAATTTATTCTTATTATTTTATTTTGTTTAACTATTTTTTTTTGCTGGCTAAGCCTCCGGTGCCCTTAGAGAAATTCCATCAAGAAACGATTGACTGCAGCAAAGAAGGAGGCGTCTCTTTACAAAAAGATCCATTCACTGGAAAAATAATCGGAGGTGAAGATTGCTTATTTCTCAATGTATACACACCGAAATTAAACTCTGGAAAACCATTACCTGTTATGGTGTGGGTACATGGTGGTGCATTTGTTGCGGGTAGTGGAAATAGTGATTTGTAAGATCATCCATGATTATGTATTTAAGTATCTTTCAATTAACATAACAATATTTATTGAATTTTTAGCCATCTACCTTTGTATCTTATGCAGGAAGATATTGTTATTGTAACGCTAAACTATAGGTTGGGGATATTTGGATTCCTTCATTTGCCAGAGGGTGATATTCATGGTAATGCTGGTCTAAGAGATCAGGTATGTAAATCAATTTATATTTTAAGAAGAATAAACCGCAGGCACGGACTATTTTTATAATTATACTCTCAATTGACAAGTTAATTTATACTGGATTTATATTGCTCCATCATTTTGGTAAAGTGATTGTGTGCTTTTTATGTAGTCAGTGGGATTTTTGTCATTTTAGTCTGATTTTGGCTGATTTTACCGATCTGAAATATTTTGAGCTAAGGAGAAACTTTTCGCTCTGTTTTCTAGTAATGTTTGAGGCACAGGGAAATAAAACCCGACGAAATAGGATCCGAAAATCAAAAATGAAATAACGCCCGAAGTCCCATACAATTTCGGGCTTGATTTTATATGACATAGGTAATACCCAAAATTTTGGATCATCCTATTTCCACATCTAGGATGTTATTTCATCTGAGACGTGCGGCTTTTATTTCATAATAAGAAGAAGACGAAGACCTGACGAAATAACGCCCTAAAATCTAAAATGAAATAACGCCCGAAAATCGTGAATGAAATAACGGCCGAAATTCCCATACGATTTAGGTTTATTAAACAAATTTTATATTGTTTCTGGAGTATTTTATCCATAAACAATTTTTTTAATTCTTTCCTCGAACAACAGATTTTTAATCAAAAACACGAATAGTATCCTGGACTACTTCACGACAGAGCGGAAAGTTGTAATGCTAAGTTTAAAGTTTTGCGCATACTAACTACAAAATCTGTCATAAAAGTTGCACCTTACAGTTGGAAAATATTTTAATAAATGTATTTAAAGAGGTTAGAATAGCAACTTTAAGTTCTTTTATCCAATAAAATGTAGAACAGTATATAAATATATCTAAAATATAAACATATTGCTAGAATCATAAATTTTTCTGTTTAATTGATATTTAACTAAGATTTCTAGCTAGCAACGGAGTGTGTATGTTTTTCATGACGCGTAACTCACACCCCCCCCCCCCCCCCCCCGCATACTATCCCTGCGGCGAGTATACATGCATGTACTTGATCGAAATATTCAATTTAAATTATCAAAAAGGCTGTTGAAAATATGCTATAGGCAGAATGTCGATTACAATACGGAATGGTTTGTTTAAACAAATAAATTATGTGCTCTGCTCTCAGAAGATGCTTTAAGAATAAATCACCACTTTAATGTTAGGCATCGCACCTTACTACATGATATACAGATATTCGGGCGTTATTTCGCTTCCTAAATTTGCATTTTGGACCTTATTTAAAGTTTTTTCGAAATTTAAGCCTAATTTCATCATCTTTTTGGGAATTATTTTCAAATGAAGAAGAGCCCAACATTTTCGAGCAATATTTCACTTGTTACTTTCGGATGTTATTTCGTTGGGTGTTATTTCCCTGTACCTTTGAGAAATGTAAATCCAACGTTATCCAGTAGACAGTTTGACCAGAACTTTGATAACATTTGTATAACCAATGCGCACTCAGCTTAATGTAAATTATCTAGATACAAACGATGTCAATGTGAGCTTTGTTCTCTGGCATTTACCGGATAGAGAATGCCAGTAATTATAACGTTTCTCTCTGTGCTTTTAATTCTCCTTTTAAATACTAGATTAGATATGAAATTTAAATGCGTAAAGTTTACTATTAACTAACAGATACATATTTCCTGTGTCCTTACAGCTTTTAGCCTTAAAATGGGTAAACAACAATATAACAAAATTTAATGGCGATCCATTAAATATAACTTTATTTGGGCAAAGTGCAGGAGCAGTATCAGTGCATTTGCATACCATGTTCCCTGAATCGAAAAAATATTTTCATAAAGCAATTATACAAAGTGGAAATTCTGTGATGGAATGGGCCATCCAGAAAGATCCGTTGTATAAAGCTCGAAAATTGGCGGAGCTGATGGGATCTAAAGCTAAAATCGACAAAGAAATCGGAGAGTTCTTAAGAAATGAAAAAGATCCACGTAAATTTTTTGTGTCCGTATTAAATGTTCTGACCACAGATGAAAGGAGACGGGATCTTCCAATGGCTTTTAAACCAGCTATTGAAAATGGAAGTTCGGATGGAATGTTTTCAAAAGCACCGCTCGAAATTCTTTTGGAGCAAAATACAATAGAAATTCCGGTAATGATGGGATATACATCTATGGAAGGTATAGCGACGTTACCTACAGCACTAAAAAAATTAGATGAATTGGATAAAGACTTGGCTCGTTTGATTCCTAGAAGTATCAACATAGAACCGGATGATCCGAAATGTCAGAATATTGCCGAGGAAATTCGTCAGTTCTATTTCAAAGGACAGAAATTAAGTAAAAAGTTTATCAACGAATTGGTCGATCTATTAAGCGATTATCATTTTATAATTGGTTCGAATGTTGCAGCAGAAATTTATAGCCGGAGGCAACATAAATCGCAGCTTTATTTTTATCGGTTTTCTTTCGATGGTGAACTCAATCTTATTAAAATTTTACTTAACTTACAAAAATTAAAGGGTGCATGTCATGGTGATGAACTATTTTATCTTTTTCAAATGTCTGCCAGAGATGAACCTTTAAAACCTGGTACAAGGGAAGAAAAAATGGTGAAACAAATGAGTCGCATGTGGGCAAATTTTGCAAAATATGGGTAAGTGGAGTTGATTTTTGTCATCAGGTATGCGTTTACAACTTTTTTTTCTAGAAATCCTACGCCACCGGATGATCAATCTCAAGATTTTAAATGGGAACCTGTTAAGAAAATAGGACACAAAGATGAATTTATCCTGGATTATCTTGAAATCGATGAATATTCACGTATGGAACGAAATCCTGGAAAGGAACGAATAGATTTCTGGCGAAAAGTCTGTAAAACGTGGAACGATGGCTACATAAAACCTAAATTGTAGCTAAATTTCTTGTCTGCTTATGAAAGTAAAATAATTTATTAAAAAACATAATATTTTAATAGCATTTATTTTTAAACTGACAATTCGTCATAATTAGGACGATGAATGTTATACAGGCTAAATTTTTCCATAATTCGTAGGCAAAGATGTATCAGTAATCATATGTCGTAAGTATTTCCAAATGGTACATACCACATTTATTTACTCTATCATCTGTAAACCAATGTTTTATGTTCATAGGGTCTTTTCTATCTTTTGAGTTATTTTGGATGTTGGGTCTGTACAAAGATGGACGCTGCATTGAGTCACCTCTTCCATTATTATCAGAGGAGATCTTATCGTAAGTTACTTGCGTTCTCTGTAGTTATAATGTTTAAATTTTTATTTATTATTGCGCGTTATGAAATGATATCGCAGGCGTCCTGATAAAAATTGTGTCTAGAGTTGTTTGAGATTATAGTAAGATAACTCAAATTGTTTTGTGGAGTGACTCATATGTGCCCCAAAACACAATCCAAATAACATCCGTAGCACCATAGATGGCACAAGAACTAGATGTCGCATGGCATACTAGAGCAGAGTATACAGATTGTGAAATAGGTAGTGCATTCTGGAATGGACCATAACATGTTGTATAGCGTACCGAAAGCAAATGTTTTTATAACAGCAGTTTTGTATACATTTGGTCCATTCCGGAATGGACCACTTAGCCATATAAATTTTGTGTACTTTTTTTGGTACTGCATGCGACAATTAATGCATGATTATTGCATGATAACCCAAAAATTTAAGTAATAGGGCAGCAATTTGGTTTTTCAGGACATTCAAGTATACAGAAAGTCGATTATGTAGTATTGAAATATATTGCTGCGAGCGTGGCTTTAGGGTTTGTTATTTAAAACACAATAATTCAGATATAATTCGCAAGTTCTTTTATTTCACTCTACTGTTTACTTTTATAAAATTCACAAAGAATTATCATTCAACTATGCTTTAATTATCGCCAGTAATGTGTACTTCAAACTATCGCAATCCATTTAGAACATTTTCTCCTGTTTATACCCGTTTACTTGTATTCACTACACTGTCTAAGACAAGACTCGCTCCTGTGGTGACAAGTACTGGATATACGAGTATACCAATGATTATTTCTTTATAGATGTGTCCAGAATCACTGACATCTTAGAAAGGAGGTCGCTACTTGTCCTTTGTTATGGTCGTAGCATATTGCATGCAGCAGTATGCTACACTGAGGCTAGCTGCGTCCATATAGGACGAGTTTGATGAAAGAAAAGAAGAAGAAGGTCTGAAAAAAAAGACAGCAGAGAGAGTATTCGAAAAAGGTTAAAATCGAATCTAAAAACACGAAAAAGAACAAAAACCCTCACAGTGGAGACATTAAGTGGAATACAGTAGAACATCCATTAAGCAAACCACCTGTTGGGGAATACGTCGCGAGGAATACATCACACATTGAGTGGAAAAATTTCACACGACAGCTAATGTGGAAGCGTAGGAACAAGTATCTGCAAATTTAACACATTTTTCTTATAATCCGATAAAGTATATTTTCTTGAGAAATAGTGCCGTATTGAATGTTTTTGAATATGTAAAATCGGCAACAATATGTTTATTCTTCATGGCACCTCAGGAGTCTGTAACCTATGCTTAGATAGCTAATTCGAAGGCATTATAAATTCACCAGAGAATTTGTAAGGCAAACAACAGCACTAAAGATTTTATTTGCACACCCGAGAATATTGGAAAAATAAAAAATTCCAGTAATCTACAAACGGCAGAGTTCGAAGTATTGCATTACTTCTCTGTGAAGACTTTGTTGAACAAGAGGAGCATAATACAGATATGATTTTCTGAAGCAGTGGGAGTATTACAGGAACAAGTTTTCGATTCATCATGAACTCCTTTGTGTCGGCGACGAGTTAATTGTGTTAAAGAAAGTAACACAGAGAGACTTGGACAATTTCTCTAGACTAACTGATGGCAAAAATCCCATTCATTCATTCATCAGAAGTGTCATTGGAACTACATTACCTGGTGCTGGTACTATTGCTTTGTCACAGAAGTTTTTCTTTCACCCCATAAATGCGGTGTGAACAAGGATATAGAGATTGGTGTTTAATTTATCGAGAACCAGAAAATTCTGACAGTTGCCTACGAATGTCGACAGGAAGGAAGAGTATTTTCTTTCAAAGCGATGCAAGAGTGATGATGTATACGATTTAATTTGACCACAGTGGTGATATGTACTGCCAATAGAATCAAGATAAATTGTTATTAGTATACCTAGGGCTCACACAAATAACTAGAAATTCGGGCTTTTGGAATTATTTAGACTAGTGGGACCTAACCACACCACATAACAAAACATTTGTTTAGGCCTCTCGGCTTAACTACGTATGGCCATTCGAAGTTAAAGGAGCTTGTTCTGTCAACTTAATAATATTTTATTAATCGCTAGAATCCACTGGCATAGTGGAACCTCTCGGAGGCGCCCCGGAGAAGGATCCTCATCAACAAAATGTTGTAAGTTGCTGTCATGTAATTATTTTTTTAATCAGTTCGTATTATTACATTGCTTGAATAATTAGATTTGAAATTTTACTAATATGTACTCAATATAGATTTATTAGATTATTTTCCTCTCATAATATTTAAACGAATAAGCAAGAATTAAGTTTACTATTACATAGTCTAGCTAATACGCACGCTAGTACGTATTCGATATAGATTTATCCTATTTTTTTTTTATACAAGCACCTAAACATGAACTAATTTGTTAGTATATGTTCTACTTACCTTAATCAGATATTTTTGAATGTCATATTATTATTTAATTCTTGAATTAATAGATATCACTAGTGGTAGTACAATTAACTGGGTTAAGTTAGCCATCAGCTCATTCACTCAACTGACCTCAAGAGGTACCAACCAATAATAAATTATAACGTAATGACGAGCTGAACTGTCTTATATTTTTCTCCTTTCATTCTCCCGGAGTATGAAGGTTGACTAGGCCCGCTACTACTCTCTTTTCAGGTCAACAGAGGGAGACTGGAAATACTCTGCCCTCAGTGTCGATTGGGTGGATGGGGCGACGTTAGCAGAAGGCAGAACATCTGCTCCTTCACATGGTTAATGGTGAGTAGTTTATAGGTCTCTTCAGGACTGGATGTGTGTGACGGCATTTGGTTTGTCAGGCACGAATTTTCTTTGTATATGGCTGGTGGCAGCGGCAGATTTTCGTGGAACCTCCCCACACTCTTCGCCAATAGCCGAGGCGAGCTAGCTTGTCGCCCTCTAGTCAACGCTGTCCACCGAGTGATCTGTCAGCTCATGCTGGCAGTCTGGACTTCACGTCCGATGTCAATCACTCTACATACTACTATAACACTCGGCAGAATCTCGGTACTGGATTATTTTGAAATAATTAGAACTGTGATTAGGGATGGGAATTTGTATTTAATACCTTGTAGTATCAATGCTAAGTAATTGCTCACATTGTCAGAAACAAATCGGAACGGGACGGAGAAGTTGAGCAAATTTCAATTTCGATGGAAGACATAACGTCCAAAATTCGGAATTTGTTTGTTTACAATTGCAGACTGTGATGCTACTTGATCGTATTAAAATTAAATAGCTTAACTTATAATTTAATTTGTACCATGATCATAACTAACATGTTTTAATGTTATTTACTGATTTAACTTTTTTTATGAACGCTAATAAAAAACAAGAGGTAAATACGATTGCAAACTTCACGCACGACTTAAAAACCAAAAAGGACGCTAATTTTTAGATAGTTTCGAAGCAATCTGATGGTGCGAGATATTTCCTACCGGATTTATTATTTTGACAACGACAGTTGTTTGCTTGTTTGTTGATTTTGTGTTGCTATGGCATTTTGTTATATTAATTACAAAGTTCGTTCTTGACTTGGCGTTATTAGCTGCGTTTTTTTATCTTTCTGATCTGATCCGGTTTAATTTTATGTATGTAAAACAACAACAATGGATCACGCATTGTTGTTGTTTTACATAAATAAAATTGAACCGGATCAGATCAGAGAGATAAAAAAACGCAGCTATTATGGCGATTTGTTACGATTAAAAGTTCAAAGTTCAAATTTCACTCTGCTCAGTATTGTGAACAGCTTTGAATTGTGAATGCGGCGGAGATAATCTGCCAATCTTTTATTAAATGTAAAATCTGTCAAATGAAGCTAAATCATCCTATGTGGCATCACTGTAAGCCAGTCAGTATATAAGTTCTCTTCTGCCTGCTGATATTTGGCGGTTTGCAGCGTTGGTATATTTCGTTTATAATGGCAGTTTTTATCATAAGAAATGTAATTAGTAGACCACCAGTGATATTCAGAAGATTGGTACGTGCATAAATAAGTTGAGTTTTATGAAAATGTAAAGTGAATGAGCAGTCAAAGGGTTAGAATGTGTTACAAAAATGTAATTAACCTGACTGAAGTTTATTCTGTGACATTAATCTATCAGCTGAGTTTTCGCTTGACACATAAACAAAATGTATAAAAGAACAGTACGAGATATGTCAATGTTAAGTTTTGGTTGTAACCTAGGTTTTACTGTTATATTTTAGCAAAGCTTTTGTTTTGTCATGGTGAATACAAATATGTGGGGAAAATTGATTTGAATTTGGACATGCATTTTGTTTATCCTGCTCTGTTTCATTTTGCCAAATGATTTTGTGTTATTAGTAGGATATGAGAAAATATCAGTCATTGCCTCTAATTTTCAAAAATTATTGCGATAATTACAGCATATTCGCGATAGAATGAACACATAAATCCAGGGGTTTGCTTTTTCGAGTGTTCACTTGTTCGAGAAGATACGAAAATCCTATATGTATATAACGAATATATGCGATATAAAAGTATAACAGTATGTTAAAAACGATGGCGCGAATAAATTAATCACGCACTTCTCAGTAATCACCGTTTTTAACTTGGGAATTAACTATCAAAAGCTGCATTCTACCAGACCTGGGCAAATTGAATAATTTTTTTTCTTCAAATAACAAACTTTATTTCCCACTACCTGCTTTCTTCTATTACTTGTTTTGCTATAAAGTAAATTGCTTTACAATATTATATTATGGTTATTCCAAGCTCCAATACTCTTATTCTTTTATTATTTGTTTTGTATAATGTGAATCTACTATGTAACTTTCCATATGTGCCTAACGCTTTGCGTGACTTTGGCACCAAACCAAACCCGAATATATGTTTATGTCTATGTTTATGTTTAAATGAATAAACTAATTATTTCAAATAATAATAAAAATATAAGAAAAGCCCGGACTCTGTAACGCGGACGAATCACAGCATGTTGTTTTTAATGAAAAATATATTTAAAAAATAAAAAAATATTAAAAACATAAGAAATTAATAACAAAATAAGTAAAAAATCTAGAATTGAACTAAGACCAATTCTTATGATATCCTAGATGAATGCCCGTATAAAATTTCGTATGGTCACCGATCTATGCAAGTTTGATTTTTGAAGTGGTTTTTTGCATATATTTCTAGAACGGATCGTCGGACAGAAAAAATGATTATAACCAATTTTATAGGATTTCGTATTTTGAAGAAGTACTAAAACAATAAAAATATATAGGACTGAAGTTTTCAAAGTATATGTAAAAATCCTAAATTATTATGTGGCAAAGAAGGGGTTGCCCGATTTAGTCCATTTTTGATTTTTTTTTTGTTATTACTATAAAAATACCATGTACCAAAGTTCAGCTCTCTATGTCGACGCGTTCTAAGGCAGTGTCCAAATGTATATAGTGGAAAACGAAACTTGTATGGCAACCACATGAAGGAGTTGCCCGTATTGTCTCATTTTCGAACTTAATTTTAATTTTTTTTTAAAGACTACAAAATTTCAGCTTTCTAAGTGCACGCGTTCTCGAGTTATAGAATGGACGGACGGACGGACGGACGAACAGACGACGGATATGCAAAAATCAAAATAACTTTTAATATTATGCGTGGGTGTCCAATCCATTTTGCTCTACCATCATTATGTCTGTGCGTTACAAACGGAACGACAAACTTAGAATACCCTATAGATTTCATCTAGGGTATACAAATTAATAAAATTAAAAAGGTAAAAGAAATTAAAAATATAAAAAAAAATTAAAAAATTGTTGAAAAAATAAAAAAAAATAAAAAAGTAGTCTTGTTCTAAGAACGGCAACTTTAGCTAGTTTTAAATAAAAAAAGAAATACAGCTTTCGTATATGCATTTCCGCCAGCCGTGCGTATTTTATCAGAGGCAATAACCTGCCTGTTGAAAGCACAGATAAGAAATATATTTGATTTATAATTTCGTAAAATTTGTGTTAAAAGTTTCACCACCGTTATGTTGGTTATTTTTATGTTATGGCACCAATACGTATGTATATCGTAGCCGCAGTAGAGCCAGCCAGAGTCAGTCCTCAAGCAGGAAGATATTGTTAGTGCATAAGCAAATATCGGAGGAAAAGCAAATAAATGAAATGAATGTGTCGTAGTCCTCGGAATACATAGACAAACCATACAAAGTCTCGAAAAGAAAGTAGCAGGCCGGTTAGCGAGCGAACATTACAATCTTCTTGCTTGTATTTTGTAATGCTAAAATTTCCATAAATCTGTAACATATTTGGTTGCAATTTGCTTTAACTTCATTTGTTTGTGGGAGCGGTAGTTTTAGGCTCTAGGACCTGTTTAAGATGAAATATTAGTTATTCTTCAATGATGAGTGCAAAAAAACAGTGAGAGTGAGTTCTTACTTCATGGCTTGTATTTTATTCCGGGGGCTACGTTTGAGTATATGGGAGGTGTATGAGGATATTATATTTGAATTTTTGTTGGGAGTATTAATTGTTTTCTGCCCTAGATAAAATGTAATGCAATATGAAAAAAGCTTTTAAACCTTTATTTTTTTTTATTTTTGTAACTTCTTTAACTCGACTCTACTCTCGAATCTCGACTCTCGAATCTTAACTCTCGAATCTCGACCTTCGAATTTCGACTTACTACTCTCGACTCACCACTCGACTCTCGACTCATATCACACACGGCCCAAAGTTGACCACTCCAAGGGTGGTAGTGACCACCCCACCCACCCCAAAACCCCCAAAACGTAAGAAAATTTTACCCCATCGGAAAGCTCCCCATTCACTCATTCTGTATCAAAAAGCGTTTACTACCCTAAACTCTTTCATCACGAACTCAGGCGCTCAGACACAAAGTTTTTTAGTCAGGGGTTTGTGAGTTGACAAAAGTTATTTAAAAAAAAGTATCCGTACTGAGTTTTCCATTCCGTTTGTAACGCAAAAAATGGATTCGATCACCATGCATAATATCGTAGAAAAAAGAAAGACAAGAAGAATCACGTAGAACATCAGAAGTGAAACGCTTCGCATTCAACTGACCTCGTGCGATGCCTCCATATAAACTCGTAATTTGCATACCTTTCGGCTTTCTTTTTTTTAAGCGAGAAAGAGAATCTAGAAACGACTACGTTATGATTATTTCTGCGCCTGCCTGTTGCTGTTGTTGCGAACACCGTGCACACATAATCATGTCGATCAATTTTGATATAAATTTCTCTACTACTAGGTACATCACAGGTTTCAAAATACATGTTCATACATATTCTGTAGACTTATATTTGTTTACTTTAGTCTGAGACAACTTACATTTTTCTCTATGCTTACATCTAGTTGTGAAAAACGAGCTAATGGACCTCTAATAGAAAGCTCTATACATTCTCTCTCTTGCTATATTATGCCTCATAAATTCTTCGCAATGATAGCTTTCTTTGGTTGAATAAAAAGTTAAAGAGCTTTCAAAAAGTAATCCGGGTTCATATGAAGATTTTCATATCTAGTTCTAAGTTGTCTCAGCTTTAGTGATACAAATTTCGAAAATCCGATTTTGATATTTAGATGATTTTGCTTAAAAATTTGGTATACCTAACCTCCTTAAGGTTTGCCGGTATGAGCCTTTTTTTAAATAACTTGTCTTTTTCCCTCAACATGCAAACAAGATTATTTTTAATATGCATTGTATTAGATGGTAGCAAATATAAATTTATTTTAACTGAAACACAATCCTTTTACCCGGCATAAATCATCTTTGAAGTTTTCGACTTTTGATATTCAGTGTTCTTATCCGAGCTAAATCGTTGCCGTAATTGCCAAAATTCTATACTACTTGTAAAGCACTTTGCTTTTCCTTGCCATATATGTAGTATGTTGCTGTTGGATATTCTGCCATAATCTTGGAGATGCTTGAGTCTTATTGGACATATGAGTATCATAGTCTAACTTTGTAACGCACAAAAATAATGCTGGTAGAGCAAAATGGATTGGACACCCAAGCGTAATACTAAAAGCATACGTTTTTGTTTTTTGTTTTTTAAATCGGGCAACTCCTTCGAAGGGTTGTCATACAAAAATTTCGTTTTTCTCTATATATTTCGTGAACTGCCTGAGAACGCGTCGACATAGAGAACTGAAATTTTCTACGTGGCCTTTTGATAGCAGTTGTAAAATGGGATAAATCGAGTAACGCCTTCTTAGTGTTGCCATATAAAAAATTAGATTTTTTATGTATCTGTGAAAACGATCAGTCCTAGACGTTTTTATTGTACTGAAAGGTTGTTCAAAATATGAAATCCTATGACATTGCTTATAATAATTTTCATGTCAGACGAACCGTTCTAAAAATATATACGAAAAACCACTTCAGGAATTAAATTTGCACAGATGGGGGTTCGTACCAAATTACAAACGGGCATTCATTTAGGGTATCATAGGAATTGGTCTTAGACCACTTCTAGCTTTTTTACTTGTTTGTAGTATTTTTAATGAAAGGAAACTAACGATGCAAACTTATGACGTCCAGGCTTTTTTACGAGTCAAAGCTGGTGTAATGATTGATCACCTATTAATCACTCTATCAGCCCTCTTGTTGTATGTGATGATTCGATCAATTATCGCTATATCAGCCCTCTTGTGAGTTGATACACGCAGCTTGCGGAGTCCTATGCCGAGTAAGCCTTAGATTTAGTGATTGGCGAGCATGCTCAGCCTATGTTTCACACTATGAGTACTTCGCGTCTTACGACAGCCTAAAATGTACCAAGAGCTGGGTGTACTGGTTGCAAATGAAAGTCCGATGTTCTCCCTTCACAGGCCAAAATTAAACTCTGTTTATTGAATTCAAAGCCATTCCATTTATACAAAATTTTACCCTTCTTCAACATAATTTTGATCACTTAAAAGAACTAATTTCACACACAAAAAAACGTGAAGCAATATGTCACAAACATAACTTACGAAAATATACTTTGTTTACAAATTCGTTGTGTACAACAGTGACCCATATCAGCAGGCGGATTTTTTGAGGGTCGCACTGTTTACATTTTATTTTTAGGTCTTCATCTTCACGCATGAAAATCAATTACTTATGTGCTGATATGAGGAAGAGAAAGTGTTGAAATTATTCGAACAAAATTTCTTCATAATTCTTTGGTCTAATTGTACTTCCCGCTCTATGCAAATTCTGCCTGCATGATATACGTGTTTTTTAACATGCTATGTTGGAATTATCTTTTTTATATATGTAGTCTTGTAATGCATCTTTTTGTTAGATCGTTTTGATATACATATCTAATTCTTTTATCATAGATGCATTACACTGGTTCAGAAGGGGAAGCAAAAGCTAACATAACCTAATTTTTAGAAGGGGTCTTTTTCTTAGCGATATTATTTGTATCTTTCCAGCTTCCATAATTTAATTATTTATATTTACATATGAGCCTATTGCATGTGTAAATCCTTTCTTCTTCCTGACACTACCGGTGAATATTAAAATGCCGATTCCTTGTTCAGCAGGAGAAAGCAAAGGAGGATCGTAAAATTTTGATTAACACCCTGGAATTCTCCTTTGGCAAGATCGGTGGTTGCCTGAAAGAAGCATTAATGCCGAGTTTTCCTTCATTTGAGTAAAAGTAGCACGGAATATATGTATAGGCGGGATATTTAAGTTATTTTGGTTTTTATGGCAAGAGCGGAAAGATTTTATAAAGGACAGAGATAACTGTTTTATACATATACATTTTTTTCTTGAAAAAACAAAATCGCTGAGAAAGTGGTCTACATACATTATCTGATAATAAAGTTTTATATCCTAGATGCAATTTGCTATTTAGTTATTATCTCATTTTCGTTTGAATAGTAGTGGTTGAATTAAATTTACGTTTGACTTCACGCAAATAACTATTAGATAAATAAACTATCATCGATATATATTACAGATTAAGTACAAAAAAAAATATATACAGGGTGTCCTGTAAGTCAACGTCAAGCCGGAATCGGGTGATAGACCAAATCATAGCAGTTACCAGAAAAATATAAAAAAAATCTAAGTCATGTATTTTTCAAATTATTAGCTCCTGTTGCTACAAATCTTTTCTTTTTTTTCAATTTTATTTTTCGTATATAATCCCGAATAGTGCTTATGTAGCCTGTTGATTTAAATTCTAAGCCAACTGTTTCAGCTTGTAAGAAAATGTCATATTTTGCCGAACCAAGAATAAAAAATTTATATTTCACCCAACTTTAACTGACTGTAATAAAAAAAAATGTACTACGCCAGTTTGGAAAGTAACTTTAAAAGTCTCCACCACTTTCTTTATATCGCACTAGTTCTTCAAAAACTTATTTGCAATCCTCGAATTTTATAATTGAGGATTTTTGCATACATGTATCTTACGCGGGGGTCTCACGAGATAGTACAGCTTTCATGGAACTTGCACTGCCATACTTCTTGCACGTGTAATCCCTACTGCCATGCAGGCAGCTCAGCTTTCATGATTGCAGAAAATGAATGTTTACGAGAAATTAATAACTTTATACCGGGAAAATTAAATTTTTTTGGGATCATTTGCATTACATCATTTACCAACATCTTCGTCATCCTTTTTATCTTCTGTTTTTCCGATTGCTAAATAAATAATAACAGTGCTAAAAACACTGAATATTATAAAAATAAGGAAAAAAGCTAGAATTGGTCTATAAGACCTGAATGTCAGTATGTAATTTCTCATGGTCAGCCCACTGTGCAGACCTGATTGGTGAAATGGTTTTTCGAATCTATTAATAAAACGGTTTGTCGGACAGTATAAATCCTCATAATCAGGTTCATAGTATTCCTAAGAGCTTTTCAGACCAATAAAACGTTTAGGACTGATCATTTTTACAGCATACGTAAAAATATCAATTTTTGAATAGCATTACCATGAACGTGTTGCCCGATTTAGTTCATTTTTGAAATTGTATTTTTTTATAAAACTTCGTATGCAAAATTTCAGGTTTCTACTTTGACGCGCTCTCAAATATATGGAGAAAAACGACATTTTTGTATGGCAACCGTATGAAGGAATTAGACGACTTGTTCCGAACTTTTTTAAAAAGACCGTGTACAAAATTTTAGCTTTCTAAATCGGCGCACGCACTCTCGAATCATCATGAGGATAGATAGACAGATAGATGGACAGAACGATCTGCAAAAATCAAAATATGTTTATTTTCTCTACCATCATTAATTCTTTGCGTTACAAACGGAAGGACTAATTTAGTATACCCTACGATTTCGTCATTTTTAGAGTATAAAAAACTATTGTTCCAGATAAAAAAAATTCATATCTCCAACGAAGCCAAGTACCACCGCAGTTTTTGGCACATGAATAAGTAAGACTTACGGCTTCAAAATAATAACACAAATAACACAAAAAAAGTGTAAGAAGCCTCAATAATATAATTAAACAATACAATGAAGTTTAATTAAGTACGCGGTGACGAGTTGGTGCATATAAATTGAACTAAGCGTTAAACCAAGAGAGAGAACAAGAAGAATTGAAGACAACAAGTAAAAAAGCTAGAATCACCAGAGCTTATCAGCTCAGATTTCAATTTATTCCTATATCTGATAATAGAATAGAATAGAATCTGACCTGATGAACGGTGATGACCGTCGCATTGTGTTTCCCGCTTTAAGGCAGAAACACATCCACGCAATCCTCAGGACTGGTCTCTCTCAGGCATCCTCGCAGCTCGCCTCAAGGCTTCCATCAGAGGAATGAAAACAAAATGATACCACCGGGCTCGGTGCTGTCTTTGTAATTTTCTTAGTACATCTGTTGACAGAAGTAGGCCTGAGAGAGAAAAATATCCAATATTGAGCAATGCGCGCTTCGCGGCTAGGCTTTGAGGCTAGCTGCTGGCTTCGTTTTGTGTTGCATCATTTAAAAACCCGTGTTGGAAATTTTGACAACACCCCGAGGAAGCCTCGCGGCCTGGATGTGTTTCTGCCATTAGAGTCCCCAGCACCCGTTGTCCAATAATGCATAAAATTTAAAGGAAAAAATTTCCAATGAATTTCTAAAAAAAAAATTGAGGTCTTCCCTACATCAGGTTGAGACTTCATTGATTTTATATTGGAGTGAGGCGAGTGCCTGTACAATACAACAATTAACTAAGTCAAACTTCGTTTCGAAATCACTATATATTCTATACACAAGGGTATTACTCACTCTTTGAAAATTTAATTCTACCTATTACGGTTCAAGAGATACAGCCCGCTGACAGACAGACGGACGGACGGAGCGGACGCTTAGTAATAAGGTCCCGTTGGCACCCTTTGGGCATGGCGCTCTAAAACGAAATTTTTGTATGGCAACTCCATGAAGGAGTTACCCGATTTGTCCCATTTTCGAACTTAAACTTACATTTTCTTAAAAAGCCCGTGCGCAAAATTTTAGCACTCTAAAGACTCGGTTTCCAAGAGATTTTGCCAGCGTGAATGCGCTAGCGCAAGTGCGCTGTAATGAAACACGAAGGAAATTATATGAATGGTTTCCAAGAAACTGCCCGACGAACTTGCGCTCACATCTGCGGACGCTAATTCGTCGGTGTTTCCATTCGACGTTTGCATTTCACATCGCAGTCATGACAAAAACAGTAAATTTTTACAAAGCTTGATCATTGATTTAGTAAAATATCGTTATCCATTAAATGTTTTTAGTTAAAATTTCAAAAGCCTCATCCTTCCTCTATTCTTTTCTGAAACTTTTCATTTACGGAATTTCTTTTAACTAATCTTAACAATAACAGTCTTATCTAATATATCTTCCTCCTGCAGTAAAAACTTGATAATTTTGAACGTTGCTTTATGAACGTTCATATCCATTAATAATTTTGTTTTTGAAGGAATTAAAACAGTAAAAAGTGAATAAACATAACCTCAAAATATGTTGTATATTTAAAACAGTCAACTCGAACCTTGACTCGATGATCAAGCTAACCAGATATTTAAACTGTTATACAATGTAGCAAAGCTCGGTGGCATAGACATGGATACGGATAGAGTTTGACTCGACGAGGACATGGATTCAGACAGGCCCTTAGTACTAGGCTTTAAGCATCCCGATTTTAAATCCTTCATTGGCATCAAAATACCAATGACATAATATTATTTATTTGATTGTTACCAGTTACCCCAAATTCACAGCTCTCTATGTCCTATAAAATTGTTTATTAATTAAGCCTTTCTTAAATATTCTTACCGAGAGTGTATTTAATCTTTAGATGTCATCATCCATCAAAGTACCTATAACTGTTAATCAGGGAACGGTATTAGGAACGCAATCAACTCTTCCAAACGGAAATGTTTATTTTTCGTTTAAAGGCATACCGTATGCAGTGCCACCTATAGGAAACCTGCGTTTTAAGGTAATAAATTTATTCTTATCATTTTATTTTGTTTAACTAATTTTTTTTTGCTGGCTAAGCCTCCGGTGCCCTTAGAGAAATTCCATCAAGAAACGATTGACTGCAGCAAAGAAGGAGGCGTCTCTTTACAAAAAGATCCATTCACTGGAAAAATAATCGGAGGTGAAGATTGCTTATTTCTCAATGTATACACACCAAAATTAAACTTAGGAAAACCATTACCTGTTATGGTGTGGGTACATGGTGGTGCATTTGTTATTGGTAGTGGAAATAGTGATTTGTAAGATCATCTATGATTATGTTTTTAAATATTTTGCAATTAACATAAAAATTTATCAAATTTTTAGCCATTTACCTTTATATCTTATGCAGGAAGATGTTGTCATTGTAACACTAAACTATAGGTTGGGTATTTTTGGATTCCTTCACTTGCCTGACGGTGATATTCATGGAAATGCTGGCCTAAGAGATCAGGTACGTAAATCAATTTTTATTTTAAGAAGAATAAAACGCAGGGACGGAATATTTTTATAATTCTACTGTCAATTGACAAGTTAACTTATACTGGATTTATATTGCTCCATCATTTTGATAAAGTGAAGGTGTGCTAATAGACTGGGAGATGATGATAGAAAAATTCAAGTCATTTGTTACAAGTATGGCGACCTTTAAAGGTGATTATTAGGTGATTTAAGAAACGAAAATCATAATTTTAGTGCTGGCCGGCGCGGCGTAATTACAGGTTAATTTAATTAATTGTCGGAAAAATTACGGTATTCAAACGATTTGTTACACAAAAACTCTTACATTTTCTTATGTCCTGCCATACTAATTAAAACGCAGTAATAATATTTTTTTTTAACATTTCTTACAGGATAATTTTTTTTTTTAAATGACAATATTCAAGTAAACATTCACGAGAATCGCAATGCCATACCATTCCAAATAGCCGCCATACCGCTGCAAAGACGTAGATTGTTTTAATTATGCAAAAATTATTAGTATATTAATTAGTATGGCGGGCGATAAGCCCCGCCAAAAATGTATATAATTGCGCTACCGCCTCGTTTATTTTAATGGACTACAAAAAAAGGTAACAGTTTTTGTGTAACAAATCATTTGAATACCGTAATTTTTCCAACAAGTTTAGTTAATTAGCTTATAGCTATACCGCGCTGGCCTGCCCTAAAATTATGATTTTCGTTTCTTGAATCACCTAATGCGACCCTTTAAGGGGCGCCATACTTGTAGCAAATGACTTGGATTTTTCTGTCATCATCTCCCGGTCTATAACTTTATATTGCTTTTTATGTAGTCAGTGGGATTTTTGACATTTTAGTCAATAAAATTTTGGTTAAATGTCTTCTGTCTTTACCGATCTGAAATATTTTGAGCTAAGTACACTATTAGTTAATATACACGTATTTACTGTGTCCTTACAGCTTTTAGCCTTAAAATGGGTAAACAAGAATATAACAAAATTCAATGGCGATCCATCAAATATAACTTTATTTGGGCACAGTGCAGGAGGAGCATCAGTACATTTTCATACCATGTTTCCTGAATCGAAAAAATATTTTCATAAAGCAATTATACAAAGTGGAAATGCTGTGATGGAGTGGGTCATCCAGAAAGATCCGCTGTATAAAGCTCGAAAATTGGCTGAGCTAATGGGATCTAAAGCTAAAACCGATAAAGAAATCGGAGAATTTTTAAGAAATGAAAAAGATCCACTAAAACTTTTTATGCACGTATTAAATGTTTTGACCGCAGATGAAAAGAGACGGGTTCTTCCACTGGCATTTAAACCAGCTATTGAAAATGGAAGTTCGGATGCAATTATTTCAAAAGCACCGATCGAAACACTTTTGCAACAAAATACTATAGAAATGCCGATAATGATGGGATATACATCTATGGAAGGTATAACGATGTTGCCTAGAGCACTAAAAAAATTAGATGAATTGGATAAAGACTTGGCTCGTTTGATTCCTAGAAGTATCAACATAGAACCGGATGATCCGAAATGCCAGCAATTTGTTGAAAAAGTTCGGCAGTTTTATTTCAAAGGGCAGAAATTAAGTAAAAAGCTTATTAACGAATTAGTCGATCTATTGGGCGATGATTATTTTATAATTGGTTCGAATGTTGCAGCAGAAATTTATAGCCGGAGGCAACATAATTCGCAGCTTTATTTTTATCGGTTTTCTTTCGATGGTGAACTCAATCTTTTCAAAGTTTTTTTTAACTCTCAAAAATTAAAGGGCGCATGTCATGGTGATGAACTGTTTTATCTCTTCCAAATGTCTGCCAGAGATCAACCTTTAAAACCTTTTACAAGGGAAGAAAAAATGGTGAAACAAATGAGTCGCATGTGGGCAAATTTTGCAAAATATGGGTAAGTGGAGTTGATTTTTGTCATCAGGTGTTCGTTTAAAACTATTTTTTTGTCTAGAAATCCTACACCACCGGATGATCAATCTCTAGATTTTAAATGGGAACCTGTTAAGAAAATAGGTGACAAAGATGAATTTATCCTGGATTATCTTGAAATTGATGAAAATTCACGTATGGATCAAAATCCTGGAAAGGATCGAATAGACTTCTGGCGGAAAGTCTTTACAACGTGGAACGATAGCTTCATAAAACCTAAATTGTAGCTAAAATGTGTAGTATAATTTTCTATTAAAAATAAGTAAAATAGCTAGAATTGGTCTAAGACCAATTCTTATGACACTCTAGATGAATGCCCATTTGTAATTTCGTATGGTCATCTCTCTGTCTAAGTTTGTTTACTGAAGTGGTTTATCGCATACGAACGGTTCTGCAGACAGTAAAAATGATTATGACCAATTTCATAGGATTTCATAATCTGAATAACTTTTCAGTGCAAAGTAGCTAGGACTGATCGTTTTTACAGTACACGTAAAAATTTTAAATTTTTATATAGCACTACCAAGATTTACACCATTTTTGAAATGGTAGTTATTATTTTTATGAAAACGCCGTTTACAAAATTTCAGCTCACACCGTTGACGCGTTCTCAGACAGTGTCCAAAACCAAATATATAGTGAAACACGATGTTTTGCTTGACAACTTAAATTTACTTTTTTATTAAAAGTCCCTGTGTAAAATTTCAGCTCTAAGTACACGCGTTCTCGAGTTATCGTGAGGACGGCCGGACGGACAGACGGACATGCCAGAATGGTAGTAACTTTTAATATTATGTATGGGTTTCTAATCCATTTTGTTCTACTATAATTATTTCTTTGTGTTACAAACGGAATGACAAAGACAAACTAAATATACCCTATGATTTGATCATCTAGAGTATAAAAAGGATCCGTGATTTTTTTTGCCACTAATATTAACTATTCAAATTACCTCACTAACACTTTTCCAAACATTTGTGCCTCTTAAATCTTGTAGTATTAAAATTCTAAGTCACCTTGGTTTACTAGGGGAATTGAACTGCTTATAGTTGAACGCGATTATGCATATAAATGCTGGAGAAGATTCGGAGGTATACTGCTCCGGGAAAACTATACCTTGTTGAGAAATAAAGTCACTGCTACAATTAGAAGGGGGAAAAAATTAACTATTGTTGGAAGAAGCTAAATCCATTGTTGTCCTCTCGCGAGCTATGGAAGAACATTAACGCAATGGATATATCCAAAATTCACAAGCTCGATACTCACCTAAACTTGGATGAGCTAAACGACTATTTTTGCAGTTCCGCAGGCGTCGTATTTAATAATTTCCGTTCCTGCATTATACTCTACAGGTTATTATGACGGGGATTTTTCATTTATGTGAATGTGACCAAGCGGGAAGTCATTTGGGCTCTAAGATCAAGCAAATCTAATGCTGTTCATCAGGACAATATTAATCTCAGTTTTCTTAAGTTCATGTTTCCATTTGTAGTCAGGCTAATTACTGACATCTTCAACACAGCTATTGCAACAGGACGTTTCCCAACGCTATGGAAATTAGCGAAGATCATACCTATGAAAAAACATACTAAGGCAAATCTACACCTATTAGTATTCTGCCTGTTTAATCAAAACTCCTTGAAAGGTTTCTTTTTGACCAGCTTATAGGTTATATTAAAGTGTATGAACTCTTAAGCTCAGCCCAATCCGGATTTCGTGCCAAGCAGTACAGTCTCACTTGCTACATTTAGTTGAGGATATTGGGCATAGTACAGAGAATATTATGGCAACAATTTTATGTCTGCTTGATTTCTGTAAAGCTTTCGATTCGAGAAATCTTAATATATTGTGCAATAAACTCAAAACTGAATACAAGCTGTCAAGCACCACGCTGAAGTTTATGCACTCATATTTATATGGTAGGCAACAGGCGGTTGTAAACGAAATGAATTGCTCCCAGCATAAAACATTATATTTGGGGGTACCGCAAGGGTCAATTTTGGGTCCTCTACTGTTTTGTCTCGACCTGGTTAAAGTTCCTAGGCAGTGTTCCCTTAAACTTTATGCTGATGATGTCCAGTTGTACTAATCTACAAGCTTAGATGATCTCCATCTGAATGTGACCAAAGCTAATAAGGATTTAGAAGTTATTTCTACCTGTGTAAAAATCAATAATATTACTCTAAATCCTGCTAAGTCGCAATCTATAGCTATTTTAAAGATCGTATCGATACGTTTCATCTGTCTTCTATATCTCTTAATGATGTGCATATTCCATTCGCTGAGTCAGTTCGGCATATCGGGGTGTATTTTGACACATCTCTTAATTAGAAAAAGCACACAAATGTTCAGGTTGGAAAAATTTATGATGGTTTGAAGGACTTATTGCGACATGCATCCCACACTCCTAGAGATACAAAGATTCATCTTATGAAGGCTATGTTACTACCAAATATATTGCCTATTCAGGATAGTAAATTCTATGTGCGCTAATTATTTGCGTGATAATGTTATGTTTCTCACATCAGCTCGTTCCAAATTGCTATTTGTACCGCGGCATAAATTGCATTTCAGTAGGTACTCGTTTGTTTTTCGTCTACGGTGTTTGTGTATGGAATACCTTCCCATTTGGAATTCGAGCAACCCGCTGTCCTGTTAGCTTCAAGAGATTGTCATTTAATCACTTTTCTAGTATGTAAGCTTATCTCATTAGTGTTCATTGTTGAATTTAATTACTTATTTTCTCTAAATTCACTTTTTATTTGCATTTAACTCTTGTAAGTACAACATAGACTAACGTATAACGACATTTTTGTGAGACTCATAATTTTCTTTTAGTAGGTGCTGTATTTATCTTGGAGTAGGCGCAAATTAATGAGCTTGATTTCACTTGTGCTCTTTTTTTAAAGAATTTTTTATTTATTTATTTATTATTTATAAATTTGTGCCATTCTTCGCTTATTTACACAACAACAGTATCACGGATTTTAAAATTAATGAAAATGGAATTCGTCGAACGTTGTGGTTAAAATACAAGTCTCCGAGAAGATCAGAATTCGGGCTCGCTACTTCCACTTACAACTAACGCAGGCTGTACATTATGATGGTATCCATTTTTTACAGAAATTCTGAGGGAGATAGTTTATTGAAATTTAAATGCTGCCGAAGCAATCACTGCAGTACCTCACACGTACACTCACCTCTAGTTTTTATCCCAGTAGGAAATGTAATGTTTACCGAATCGAGTCTGTAATGGTCTATCCCTTACTATCCAAATTACCGAATTAATTACTTTTACATTTTGATGTCATAGCAGGGTAAGTGCTTACTCGTCTCCATACCGGTAACGTGCTACTTTGCTCATTACAAGTAATATCTTATTTTGTTCATTACAAGTAATACCCGAGTGAAGCAGTTGCCGGAAACCTCTTACTTCGTTCATTACAAGTAATACTTTATTTTATTCATTACAAGTAATGCTTGAATCAACCATTTACTAGTAAGCTCTTACATAATTGGAGACTTCAAAGCTTCAATTATACAAGGTTTTTGGTATTATTATACATTTTTTTTAAGTCTTTAAAAGAATTTTTCCCTTGTACCCCATCGTGGTTGTAGGTAAGAATTACTTCGGTGGCAAATAAAGGCACTTTCACATCAAAAACAAGAATCGAAAAAATGTAAACCGAAAAACTCAATTTATTCCATTTTAAAAGAAGATTTTTGCTCCAATGATTAATAAAATCATGGGAAATAGGATAAACAATAATTTTACTAATAAAATAGTATATTTATCTTAGAGTTTTTAAGAAAAAACAACTTTTATGATTTATCGGACGAATTTTTCTGCCGAAAAAGTTTTTCGGCCGATAAAACATAAAAGTTGGTTTTTCTTCAAAATCTGAAATAAATGTAACTATTTTCTCAGTAAAATTCTTAGTTTATCCTATTTCTCTGGATTTTATTAATCATTGGAACAAAAATCTTGTTTTAAAGTGGAATAAATTGAGTTTTTCGGTTTACATTTTTCTGATCTTGTTTTTGATGTGAAAGTGCCTTAAGTGATGTACATTTTTTTCAAACCTCCCCGCAGAAGTATTTTCCTCATTAGAGTCACCTATCTATATAAACATCGAAAACACAAAATTATTTAGTTCATATTTTTGCTTACGATTTCATCTTCATATTTTTCCAACAGTAAAACAAAATTTCCTCACTATCATACTCGACGTGGCTTTCTACGAAAAGGCTTAAATCTGAACACGTCAGCTATTACCCACTCACTTACTAAAAAATACTTTTGTAATTTGGTACATTTTTCAATGTTTTTTCTGGAACATGTGAGCTATTACCAATTCACCTACCAAACCTTACTTTGGTAAACACTTACAAATCGGATTATTTTAAGGGGCGAAACCATCAATTACCAGGTACGGAGGGAAACGAATTCCTACTGGGATGGTAAAAATGGCAAACTGTCAAACAGTTAAATTATTAATTTGGAATATCTACTTCCGAATCATCTCTGATGAGCTGCTGGACAAAGGATTACATCAGAAATATCTTCAATGCTTTGATAAACAAATATTAAAAATCTTTCATTTGCGAAGTATTTAATTACAAATTAAAAACGTAGATTTTCTTCCATTTTGACAGCTAGGTAATTTAATAAATATTTGCTATAAAATCATAGTAAAGTGTGTTGCCAGTAGTCAAAATTAACGGATTAGGGTTGTCAGTAACAATGTTTTATTCAGTAACGATAAAAACTTACTATGCTTGAGAGCTTTTTAAGGTTCCGGACACGCACACATTAACAAATCGAGGTCAGGAATAAATGCAGAACGCGTTTGCATCTCTTTTCACTCATAAATAAATTTCCGTATATACGATGTATTATCTCCCTCACAATTTCTGTAAAAAATGCGTGTCATCATATGTAAATCCTGCTCTTAACACAATACAAAAGGCTTTTTTCCGAGCTCATTCCTGGAACAATGCTTTATATGCGTTTTTACTTACCAATTTTTCTTTTCCCTTATTTTATGAGTTTTTTATAAATTTAAAAAATTTTATCGTATCAGAGTGTAAAAACGCAAATGAGAGTATAAACATGAGATTCTGTGCATGTCATTGTTAATAAAAAGTTTTTTTTTTTAACGAAATTTAAAGAAAATCATTCGCAGACTTTTTCATGCTTTTCAGATATTTTGCCGACCTCACGGATAAGTTTTCACTCAAAAAGTACACGAACAACACCTGCTGAAGGTATTCCTTTCATACGTAATTCGAAAGCGGGAAGAAGAAATTTAATGACATGCATAAACTTTTCATATAGTCGCTCCAGCGAAGCAAATGACTTTATAACGGGAAAGTCTCCATATTTCATGTAAATATGTTAATTTTTCAAAGAGAATATTATCCATTAGAATTCTTGATAAGATTTTCATTGTGTTTTAACCAGGTACAAAAGCCGTTCACGTAGGTACTTTGGAATAACCTGTCCACTAGATTTCTGCCATTTTTTTCAGTCAAATTATACAAAACAAAATTTCTTCTATAGAATCAAATCTGGATTTTAAAAGCACTTTGTGCAAAACCAAGTAAAAGTTTCGAATCAAAAGCTTTATTTTATAAGCTGTTTTCAGATTTGTTGCCAGAAACCGATAAGAACGTATCTGCAATATTATAGCCGAGAGGTTTTGAAGTTTGGTGTAAGTTGTCTCAGTAGGAAGAATGCAAATGAATTCTTTGGATTGTCCTAATCACACTTTTGCTTTAGACCCCTCCCTCTAAAAAAATTTTGGAAGTCTTTTATAACCGTTATATAGAACTAAAAAAATATGCTAACTTTTAACTGTTATTGCAAGATTTTTCTAAAAATTCCATAACAGTTACGCTTATGGTCCCTGGTTATTTCCATATAAGGCAGGTACTAAATTGTACTTCATCTATTAAATAAGTAAATTCAATTTTCGTAAGAAAACAGTCATCGTGAGATTTAAAAATTTAAGAAAAATGCTTGGTTCCAGCAAAATTTTATTAGTTCTTTTTTGGTGGAACGGAAAATTTAGTTTGTTCTGCAAACATAAGCTAAGTTTTAGCATTGTGTATTCGGGCTGAGATAAATTACATCTAGATGTGAAAAACTCACAAAAAAGTGGTGGAATTAAAACGAGCTAATGGACCTTTAATAGATAGCTCTATACATTCTCTATCTCTCTCTTTTGCTGTATTATGTATTACCCATAAATTCTTCGCAATGATAGCTTTCTGTGGTTGAATAAAAAGTTAAAGAGCTTTCAAAAAGTGGATCCGAGTTTATATTGAGATTTTCTTATCTAGTTGTTAGTTGGTCTCAGATACGGGTATGCAATAGTGGACGTAGCAGCAATGAATTCACATCTCAATAGATGGCTCTAGTTGTACCGCGCTAAAGAAATTTCATACAGTATTTATCTTGTATGACAATACAAATTTATTCTTTGGTTTTTGTTCGTGCTGATTCAGTTGAATGAAAGTGTTTTAAGGCGTTATTATATAGATTTTAATTTCCTTAGTGTTTTTGAGACTGGATGAAATCTTTGACACTGTATAGATACTATGAAGGTCAAATTAAGGATATCTGTTGAAAGAAGCAATGCTGACAAAATATACATTTACACTCCGGGATAAAATACGAAACTGATTTTCACGAAGTACAGCAGAAGTATTCTGTTAAGCGGGAAGATGTGGGCTAATTACATTTTCCCTGTGGATGACGTTCTTTTCAAATTTTGAAATTGGAAAAATTTCGGTTTTGAAAGAAACGAATTTTTGTGTGGATATTAAAAAAAAAAAAGTATTTTAATAAACCCTGTGTACTATAAAAGATCTCTTATAAAAGTATACCATATCTGTGATGTGGTCTTTATTGTATGTGAAATATCTAACGACAAAAATTAGGTAGGTAGAATTATATTTTCATCTGACAGTACGTTTACATGAATACTTGAGTACTGGTCTCGAAATCCACTTGAAACTCAAGAAGGGTTTTTGGTTGAATTAATTCCAATTACTTGTCTCGAAATCCACTTGAAACTCAAGTACGGTTTTTGGTTGAATTAATTCCAGTTACTTGACTTGAAATTTTCTTGAAGTGACAGTTTACCTTTGATAATTCTGCATAAGTTCAATACATATAGATACGGATTTTAAGATAAATATTTTGAGAAAAGTGCTAAGAATCACAACCTGAATTATTAATAATAATCTCCTTCTTGTTCCCCTTTGCCGTTTTCATAACTCGAGGGAATGAAAAATGTTCAAGTACTGAAGGTGCGTTTACATGATATTTTGATTTCTTGATCTCTACTTGAATTGAAGTGTACTTCAAGTTTTCATGTAAGGTTTCAAGAATTATAACCTTTAACTTTCCTCCTAGCTCTTTCTTTAAACTTTGCTAGATTTTATCCTCATTTTCCTTTGTAATGTTTTTATAAAATTTGAATTCCATCACGTGCTTGTTTACTTTTGGGGAAAAAATTCTATTTTTTTTTATATGTAAAATCATGTTAGTACTTTTATTATAAACAATCTACGCTGGCTAATTGTTTTGATGAAGAAGGCGCTTCTAATAATTTACGAAATGCTAATAAAACTTGGAGTGAACCAGTTTGGATCACACACTTATTAAAAAATAGAACTGTCTTAGCTGATCTGGGCGGGGTAAGCAGAGTGAAAAAAGGTCATAGGGGCATCCCTCAAGGCGGTAACTTATCACCAATTTTACTATTTGTGCTCATTATGGATGTTCTTTTGCTAATACTCATCCGTATGTGGTGCAAAGCCGTATGCTACGCAGATGACCTGGTGATCTTCGTTACCGGTAGTTATGGAAGTGAACTCTATTCACTGGTGCAAAGCACGATCTAACTATTCATAGACTGGGCTACGGATTTCGGATTGTGCATCCATTAAAAACCGATCTCTGCTTTTTATTAAGGAAAGGAACACTTAGAGAACAGAGCGAACAAAGCTTTAAGAGCCTTCGCAATGTGTTGTAAAGTTATACGGAAAAAGTGGAGACTTAAACAACGGATGATTCTAATGGATATACACAAAATCGACATCCGACCAATGCTACCCTACAATAGATATCGCCTATAATAGTAAGATATAGGAAAAGGTTCAGACAGTGTGCCTCCTTAGTGTAAGTTTCGTACTCAAGTCAACTAGCATTCGGACAATCGAGGTTATCCTCAACATACACCCCGTGCAAATTTACATTAAGAAGGAGGCGTCAATCGCAGCGTTGAAGATCCAGCTTAATCAGAGCTGGATTCTCCAGGGAGTAATAGTTTCATACGAATCCATTTATGAATCTGTGCAGTCAATCGCACCTGATATCGACGGGGACAGCGATCACCCCCTCAAGATTACGCTAAAAGGCAACTTCAAAGCGAGAATCCCATCTAGGACAGTATGGGAATCACTCTCTGCGAATAAACCATTGACAGACCCTATTATGTACTGTACACAGATGCATTCAAGTCGGAAGAAAACACTGGAGTAGGCGTTTTCTGCGAGAACCCTCATGTGGAAATGGCCATACACCTCGAAAACCACGTCACAGTTTTTCAGGCGAGTCACAAGACCATCCTTGAAGCGGAAAGCTATTGCCATCTGCTCGTAAAACACCCAAGGGGCTGTCAAGGCCTTGTCAAAATCCTTCACTGATATTGAAGTATAAAACCACCCTTAATTCTCTCTCTAGGTGTAACAGGGTTCTCGTTCTATGGTCCAGGTTACGGTGGTATTAACGGAAATCTCAAAGTGCGAGCTAGCTTGCTTTTCTTGGTGCAGCGCCTGAGGCAGCCCCCTCCACAATCGGGAATGTAGCAAAACATCTTGTCTTTAACATTTTGGCTTGAAAAGACAGTCGTGTTTGTTTAGGCGATTTTTCAGGTTAAACTACAAAGGAACTGTGGGGGAAAACTTAACCAAAACTTAACGAAAAAGCTATTGCAGCTTATAAAGCCTAGCCTGAAAAACCCTTCTCGTGTCTATTCTTATTGGTCACTCATTTCTCAGGGGTTACCTGGCCAGGATGGGACTTGTTGAGAATCCTGTATGTAAAGGATGAATCCGAAACGTGACACAATTTCTTTGTCACTGTCCGGCTCTTTTCGGAAAGCGTTATATATTCCTTGGCTGACACCTCCTAGATGAATTATATAAAATGGGAAGGGAGGGTTGGGGCCAATATTAAATTTCCTAAGAGTATCCGTCTGAGACTTATGAGCAATTTATCGTAAGTTTGGAGGGTGTACAATGCGCCTTGTTATGGCCTACGTTCTAGAGACTCCCTAGGTGTCTCTATATTCCTTTTCAGTCAGCAATCCGATAGTTTTATTATAAACAAAACAACAAAAGCAACAAGAGCCAAAAGCATAATTCAGAATAAATACGAAACCAATAATAATATTTTTCAAAATTGAATAAGAGAGCAGAAGGCAAAGTTGCAGCCAAGTAAACGATAAAAGTCCCAGTATTGAAAATACAAAAGTAATGCATACTATGTAGTATAACAATTAACACAGAATAGATAATCAAAATAGTCTAAATAAAAATCGAGTCAATAAAAATAAAATTTATGTGGAGTTAAAAAGCGCCTTGATTTAGCTAAGAAGCACCTGGCAGTTAGATCATAGAGAAATGGAAAACATACCTATGGTCAGACGAAACCAAGTTTAATTTATATGTTAGTGACGGGATTAGATATATCAGACGTCGGTTTCATTCATTCATGATATGAAGTGTATTTTCATATTTTGGTGTAATCCCATTATTTTAGAGCAAGCACCTAACCGAAATTTCTCCGCAAGAAAATTGAATATCCCATATTGCAAACCTCAACTATATCCATACGAACCTGATTCTTGTTTGTTTTTATTGTAATTGCTTCTGGAACAAAAACTTACTTTTCAAACAGCCAGCACAAATTAATCTCATTAAAATGTAATAACTTTTCATAATTAAGTAAAAAATAAAAGAAGGCAGAGATTACGTAATTAAGTTGGACAAGAGAATTTGCAAGGTTAGTCGAACTAAAGTCAAAATTCGGTACAAAGACCATCCAAAAGTTTTACTGCCATTCCCTCAAGAAGCGTTAAGTACCCTAGTCCTATTTGTGTAGTAGGTATCCCTTGGATAACTAATTGCTAATTCTGTTTCATTAAGCTCTGGTAAATCCTCAACTACTTGAAATTAATTAAGCTAAGATGAATTGTGTACTATTGTTTTGAATTGGTGTTGAGATCTTTGTAGGAAGATTTGTTGTTATGTTTCTCATATCTAAAGATATTTTACTCCTAAATGCAAAAGGTAGCACATTTCATTTCCATATCATGAACCTACAAATATAAAACAGCAAGAATTGTGAACTGTCTGTCTGCAATTCAAGTATTTCAAGGCAATTTTAATAATAGAGTTTTATAAAAGGGTGCTGAAGAAATCCGGTTCTACAGCTTCAGAAACAAACAAACCACTTAAAGTGATTTTGAAAAGGCTTTATTTGCCATAAATGCAATTTCTTACTACTTTGGTACAAACCACACTTCTGTTTTGAGGCTGTGCTCGTAAAGGTACACTTGCATTTGGATGCTTGTGCTCTGGGAACTTTTTGTTGGGACTAAGGAATTTTTGTATACATATGTACATATATTCAAAATTTATGACTTTTGTCCAAATTAGACTTGCACTTTTCGATGTACTATATATAAGGTTCTTTTCGAACTGATCAAACATAGGTATTAATATCCATATCTATTAATTTAATTTTTTCGGTATATAACACTTTATGGGGCATAATCTATCAAAAGAACCTTAATTCACTCGTGGGCAATAAAATTAAAATGTATTGCAAGTAGCTGAACTAGAGTCAATAAAATAACATAGGTTGAGGGCGGTAAAAAGTTTTGAGAAGCCATTTACAACGAGCGGCTGGTGTAACTTCCTCAACTTTAGAAGATGACAATAGTACAATAAATGCTGTGAGAATGTGGTAGTCATTAATCGGTTTACGCACAAGCTATTTTTTTTTTGGAATTAACATAAAATCTACGTTTAATTTTTTTGATTTCTACATACTTAATAATATTCAAAAAAATGTATAATTCGTTTACGTTTACATGAATGCTTGAGTACTTGACTTGAAATCCAGTTGAAGCTCAGGTAGGGTTTTTGGTTGAATTAATTCCAATTACTTGACTTGAAATTTACTTGAAGTGACATTTTACCTTTGACTACTCTGCATTAAGTTCAATACATAATTGCGGATTTTTAGATAAATATCTTCAGAAAAGTGCTTAAAATCACAGTCTGAATTATCAACAATAATCTTCTTCTTGTTCCACTTTTTCACGTTTTCATATCTCGCACAAATGACAAATTTTGAAGTATCTACTGAAGTTGCGTTTACATGAATTTTTTCAAGTAAATCGAACAAAATTTTGTGATTTACTTGACTCAAGTATACTTGAAGTCAATGCGCATTTACATGATATTTTGATTATTTGATCTCTACTTGAAGTATATTTCAGGTATTCATGTCAACATACTGAATGTTACTCATAATTCCCCTCTTCATACTTCTTTCGTGTCTTCGATATAATACCTGCATGAATTTCTTCAGTTTTTCTTTCCGTTATTAAGTATTCTCCTTTTAAGGTTTCTATCAATTTGTACAATGCAATATGTGATTTGTTAATAATAATTGATAGTAACCTTCAATGCGAGCTTCCTAAATTATTTTATGTTTTTGGTAAATGATTTTCGTTAAGACCTGTTACAGATCAAAAATCCAGAAGATGAAAAGGTGGTACTTATACCTCAATGAATTCAGTTCACAAGCAAACTGCCTAAAATTTTACTCTGTGGAGGTGGTTGTTGGTTGCGCTTAGGTTCAGAGCCAATAATTTTGTTGATGATATGCCTAGATATAATACCTCTACACAATTCTAAGGAACACCAAGTAAAAAAGCTAGAATTGGTTTAAAAGACCAATTTTTATGATACCCTAGATCAGGGATTCCCAAACTATTTTGGGCAAGAGACCCCTTTTCCAATAGATCTGATACCTCGGATCCCCATAGCCAAATTACTTTAAAATTCCTATCTTCAGTTTTTTTTCCTATTGATACAAATTACTTACCAATTTAAAAACTTTGCGGTTTGTTAAGTGAGTAAACTTGACATCATTTTCTCATTAAAATTTAACAAAATAAATAGACATAAAATTCAGTAGATATCAAGTGTAATTAATAATTATTAATACAAATTACGTAAAAATACTTAAGTGGGTAATTATTTTATGAAAAAAAAAAACATTAAAATCGCAAAGTAAAGATGAAAAAATAAAAAATTCCGTGTGATGGATGACAAATTTTTAATCGAAAATTATAAACTCTCCAATAGCAAATATCGACCACAAAAACGCCTACCTTCGTTTAATCGCCAAAAATGTCGCCAACCTCTAGGGCTACATGAAACAATTAAAACTCGTCTAATTTTGCAAATTGAATATTTTATTAGATCTCTAAAGGAAAATTACAATTTATTTTTATTACTAATACAAATTTTTTAATTTGTGCTAATGCAGTATTGTAAGCTAATCCCTTCAATGTATATAGTTTCGAATTTTCAAACTTCTTATCCAAAACAACTTTTATTCTTTTTTCTTCTTCTAAATATTTGTCCTGTTTTTTTTATAACTTCTCCCCTGCACTTTTCCAGCTTTCGCTTGATCGGATATTGACCAAAAAATTGGTGAAAACTGGTGTAATTCTCCTCAAACCATGTAATTACATTTGTAAAATAAGCAAATTTCATTATTAACATCGAAAACAGTTAAGTAAATACCGACAACAATTGACGGAATGGTTCTTAGTTGCATGCAGCGCACGGAGCAGAGGTAATTTATTTCTGCGATATTTACGCAGCCGGGATTTTTTAAAGATATTTTTTTAGCGATATTTTCATTGGCGACATTTTCGTAGGAATTGTTATGGTACATAGCTTCGAGTCACTACCTTGGACGTGAAGTCCCTCCTGTCAGTATGAACTGACAGCTCACTCCCGTGGTCAGCGATAGCACAGAGCGGCACGTTAGCACCACGGCTAGTGCGGGAGAGTTATGGGGGGTTAACCAAAACCTGCCGTCGGTTACGAACTGTAATACAAAACAAAAAAAAATCGTGCCTGTACAAATGACCAAAGCACACATCCAGCCCTGAAGGGGCCATTCCACCACTTATATTTACCTTACTAAAGGCGCCGATTACAAGCCTACGTGCCATTGCCCCATCCACCCAAATTATATTTTTCTAAATTTTTTCATTTTTTCATTTGTCTCCATCTTTCAATTTTTCATTTGTTCTTTCGAGTCACTCAATTTCGCTATTTGGGACTTGAAACTTGCCACCGGAAATCAAATGGGTTGTGTGATGGAACATCAAATAACAGTTTTTTGTCGATCTTGCTATTGTGCCGGAGAATCCAAAAAATAGCATTTTTGAACAAGTATAAAGTTTTCCCTGTAATAAATCTTAGTAATCTTACTAATTACTACAATATCAAAGAAGTACAATAGGAGGTGAGTTCAATGCCTAGTGCAATGTTCTGACAAAGATGTAAATAATCAATAATAAGCCAATGACCGGCAAGGTACGCGCACCGTGAGGCAAAGTCAGTTTTCACATCTCAGGCGGACAGGCGCGTATCCAGACCTGCAGCCTAGGGGGGGTCACAACTAAAACGTTCGAGGGTGAGGAAAAAGTCGGAAGAAGTCACTTTTACATTTTTTTTTAAAATCATATTTACGTTATATCACAAAATCCAATGTTCAGATTGATTTGTAAAGCCTGCCGATAATATTATTCACATCAATGTCAATCTCAGGGTGGACATTAAGGATTCATAACCAGATACGCCTTCTAGTGCAGAGATTGTAGAAATTGCTGCTGACGGAAGCGATTCTGTCACGGGTGAAGTAATTGACTGAGAGTGAGCTTGTTCCTTGAGTCATATTTAAAGAAAACGGAGGGGGAGTGCAAGATATGTCACTGACTATTTCTTTTGATGGGAGCTTAATTGATCTTGCTTTTTTCTGAAAAAAGTTATCAATGGTTTATTCTGCTCCTATAAATTAAAAGGAAACGTGAACAACACTACTTGAATTAATACGAAAGTACAAGCAAAGCAACGCCAACTACTGCAGAGGAAAGCGAATGAATTTTTATTTTATAGTTTGCCGTAAGAATTCTGTATAAAAATTCTAAAGAAAAATGTTCAAGTAAATTTCCAACAAAAAATGTATGATAAGCCAACGCTCATAAATAGCTTTCGCGAGCAAAAACAGCCAAAACACTTGAATCAATATAACTCCTTGGAATCAATATAACTCCATTGTCGGCCACCAGGGCCCGGACTCAATAACATGGAGAGTTGTGGAGTTGCGAAGATGAGAGTTCTTTTGACACTTAACTCTCCACTCGGAATTTTGTAATTCGGGGAATTTGTATTAAGAAGTACCAAAGTCTGTATTCCACTCGACAAAAATATCGGCTGTGTTAGTTGTGGAGAAGTAAGAAGAATACTTCTCAACTGACAGTAATCGCTGTTTTTGTTGTGTTTTGTGAAGGTATCTAGTTACCTAGAATTTTATAATTAAATTATGGACTCACTGCGTATCCTGGCTATATTTACAAAAGCAAATTATGGAAATCCTTGCAATACTTACAGAGAAATATTAATTTTGGTGTCTCAAGGTACGCACTAAAAATTTTAAATTACGCGAAAATGATCAATTTGATCGTCTTCTAGTACAGAAGAGATGTTATAAAAATTTTAAATATGCGCGTTAAAGCTTGTATGTAGGATTAAATCGTATCTACATTTTGTTCCCTAATTAGATAAGTATGTAATTAGGTTTTGAGTCCGATAAATGGCTTTGGAGATAGCTGCAAAAGAAGTGAATCAGTCCATTTTAAGATGAAAAAATGTGGCCGCATTTTGTTACAAAAATGGACATATTTTCAACTTATCAATATGAAGGACTGGTCGTGAACATTCACTTTTCTTGAGAAAAATGTTCACAACAGAGTACTAATAGATATGAAACAAAGAACGGAAGAAATATATGCACCAAATACTTGACCCAAGTGCAAAAAATCCGTCTTTCGGCGGTAAAATGTTAGATATGAAGTTAAAATTATCAAAAAAAAAAACTCCACCACTATATTATTCGCTTCTCCATCTTTAATTTGATACCAAACATGACGTATTTTGTATAGCCCCAATGAGGGGTTGTAAGACCCCCCCCCCCCCCCCCAAATGAGACATCTATATTTTTGTACTCTAGACTCTAAGTCTGAAGGAAGAAGCCCCAGTACTCTACGACCCTCCCAAACAGAGTTATCCGTCCTTCAATATTCCGATACTTCCCACGTTTTCCCTAACTACCCAAGTATGTTAGATATTCGCGAATGGAGAGTTAGGGAGTTTTAATTGAGGAAAACGAGTACATGAAAAATCTAACGAAAACATGTCAGACCTTTCTAAGAAAACTGAATACTTGTGCCCTTGTCCGAAAGAGTGAACCACCAGAATCAATCCACCAATTCGTTTGGACTGTTGTCTGTAAAAAGTTAATCATTAAAGCTCTTAGGGATAATTTGCAAGTATATTTCTAAGAAAACTTTAATGCTTCCCTACGAACGTAAAACGTTTGAACAACTTAGGCTTAAATCAGTGTCGACATGTAAAATCAACGGGTGGCTAGACATTGATTGCATTGAACTAGGGTTCTACTGAAAGAACTCTAATTCAAAATTAGTTAAGTCAGTTTTTATGCTTCTGTTGCGAGCTCCCCATCAGGTTGTCCTGTTATCGATTTTATGTCCGAAAATCAGATAGGTAAAAAAAAAATTTATGATCGCTGACCAATTTCTTAGAAATAATAAGACTTTCAAATGTCGAAATTGTGTTCTTTTCATCTATAGGAGTAATCGGTGCAATAAAAAAATAAAAACATCATATTAACCGGGCTGCTAACCATTGCGTATCTATTTCTAAACAATCCCACCCTAAAATAAATATCTAATATTCTAAAATTACTTACCA
Source organism: Dioctria linearis (assembly GCA_963930735.1). NCBI lineage: Eukaryota > Metazoa > Arthropoda > Insecta > Diptera > Asilidae > Dioctria > Dioctria linearis. The sequence goes on along the minus strand of OZ005740.1, from coordinate 324,070,483 downwards.
TCCTGTGATAAAATGACTTTTCGACACTACATTAAACACAAGAAAATTCTAAAAAAATCGTACACGTTTCAAAGACGAAGTGCTACGACCAAACGACTATTATACCCACTCTACAGAATCCACTATAACTATTCAAAAGAAGATAAACAAATGCCCACCCAGCGATAGCTATCGCTACAGATTGGTAAAGTGCGTTACAGCGCCAATTCATTGCGAAGGTGAGGTGGCGCTTTGGGGGAGGTCATGACCCCCGTGACCCTCCCCCTGTATACGCGCCTGCGGGCGGAGGTTACATATACATATATATATTATCTTCGAATTGTTTTTCTTTTTATTTTGTGATTTGATTTATTTTCAATTTTTGTGTATTTTATTATAATTAATAATTAAGAAATAAATTTATTTGTACACATAAAACCTACGAGTGCTAATTTCGGGTTGCGCAAATCAAGTTAGAAAGAAAAATAAGGACTCCCTAAATTCAGTATAAGTCTAATGCCGTAGACCCATAGCGCTTCTAATGAATAAATAACTAACCATTAATTAGACCATAATAATTCATTAGGTAACTACAGCCACACAGCCATTTCTTTAATTAAGTTGTACTGTCAAACTTGTTTTGACATACTTATGACAGTGAAAAAGCGAAATGGACCGAATCCGCGCTATAAAATTTGCTTTGAAAAAACATTATAGTAAAAAGTATTTTGATAATATAGTGTTCTATATATGTGCTTTGCATTTCTTCTTCTTATTTTTAAAATAGGCAGATGCACAGCGAAGCTTCAGATTTATATTATATATAACACAGAAAAAAACAACGCTTTTCATTGGTGTACTTTATTATGATCTGCTTTTCCAGGCCTAATTATGAATACTATGTGACACTATGTGAATAATTAGTACTAATGATTCATTAGATCGTGCTGTGTGTCTAGGGTATAAAGTGCTTGGAATAAACATTATATTCATTACCAATGCCCTTTATCGACCGTTTGTCGACACTTGTTTAGCGATATTTTTTATTTCTGTATTTTGATTTGTCGGCATTATTCTAGGCGATATTCTGTTTTATCGGTTCTTTCGTTATGACATTTTCATTAACGACCTTATTCACCCTCACTTGAATAATCCATAGCCGCCCGGAGTTGTCGCAGTAAAAGTATTTAGTATCTTAAATGAAGGGTCCAACAAACCATTAAATAAGATCTTTTATGATGTAATTTAATTGCTACCATTGTAACCTGCCTGTAACAATGTGCCGCGATAAATTCGTGTACAAAATAGGTGAAGTCTCAATCTACGTAGTTCTCTGTAGAGGAAATAAAGCTAGGTACTTCTAAATTTCTGTATAAAGTTACCTTTCAATATAAACTACATATGTCGCAAACACGCAGCATGTTACAGATACACCAAAAGGAATAAAACTATTTTTTGTTCTACACAACACAAGGGAATTATTTTCTGCTTATCAAAAGCACTTAAATCCCTCTAAAAAAACTAATGAATGAAGTTTTATCTTGATGAAACTCCTACAAATCCAGAATTTTCAGTGTTGTTCTAATTTCTACATGTTTATTTATATAGAAGTACATAGGTATAGGTACTATATGTATATATGTAGCTCCGAAAAAGTACCCATTGCTCACTATAGGGGATAAATGATTTTGCAATCTGTGCAGTTGTGCTAGAAAGTTTGGTCCACTGCATACAATCAAAGCAAGACTTGTCCCCTTGATGATGACTGATAGTGTCTTTTGCAACCCCAAAATTGTTATTTCACCACTGCACATTTTGATTAGAAAGGGATTTATCATTCAAAACTTAATAAACTCTAGCTGAGAGCTTATCCAACATCACAGTTTATAGCGGATGTGTGTTTAAATCTTGAATATAACTATGGTGTCCTTTCACATGCATTACACATATGCAAGAAGTGTGCATGTTTTTAATGAGATTATATTAGTGTAAAATAGAAATTTCAGATCTTATAACATGAACGTAATCATCTGCTATACATATTACTCTGACCATATTAAGCATTAAGTGCATAATCTATAGTGAAAATGTTATGGAAGTATGGGAGCGATTGGTTAGGACGTGAAATCCGGAATGCCAGCATGAGCTGACAGATCACTCAGTGACTACGTTGCTACAGGGCGGTACGCTAGTTCGTCTCGACTAATGGCGGAGAGTGTAGGGGTTCCAAGAGAACCTGCCGCTGTCACATCACCAATTACAAAATAATATCGCGCCTGCTGACACAAAACGAAGCACACATCCAGCTCTGAAGGAACTCTTACACCACTTACCATGATGAAGGCGCAGATGAACTGCCTTCAATGCCACTGCCCCAATCCGCCCATTGCCATTGCGGGCAAGAGTTAGCAATATGTCCCTATGCTGATCTGAAAAGTTAGCGGAGGAGCGGACCTTATACAACCTTCGTCATGATAGGGCGCTAGGAGAGTGGAAGAAGAGAAAGAGAATTTACGACATCCTCGCTACCAAGTTTCTTTATTTACACAAATTCAGTATAATTCTTGTTTCATACATCTAGGCCTCGTTTGCGTTTTAGAGACTAAAAAGGACTCAACCCTGACTAACAGAAGAGTTACTACAATTCAGAAAAAATTTCCTTTGCCTTGGCACTTTTATTTTCTTCCCCTCATGGGGTGACTATCTAGCTACCTTGCTAATCTTCATTCCTTAGGATTGCAATAATTAAACAAATAAAATTTTTCCATTTCAATAACTTTAGTTGCTCTCTTTAGCATTTAGTGTCAAAAGCTTTAATTACTCACACCCTACTGGTGAAACAGGAGAAGAGGGATAACTGCAGAGAGCCTCTCAGTACAAAACCGTTAAAGACTTTAATTCCGAATTGCATGCTTTTCAAATAAAATCGATGTATTCTTATACAAAGAAAGTTCAACAATCATTCGTCAAACTTAAATAGTCAAACCAAGGCGGTATTTCATCATACCAAAATTCTATAGACTCTTATCAATTATACATATTAAAACGCCTCTATAGAATCTATAGAACAAGAGAGAGCTTTAGGCTCTCATCAAAATTCAAATTCAAATAAATTGCATATAGCCTTTTACCGAACAGGACTTATCATAATGGAATATCCTAATATCCTACTAAATTCAACGTGGCACACAATTATATAAAAGTGACATAACGTATACTCACATGGCATCCAGTCCCTCGAAGGAGCTCCCTAGAGGCGGCTGCTGGTATCCTGGGAAACTGCGTCAATGAAAAAAAAAAAACTAATATTTGATGTAAGTCGCTGTAGATGAAATGATGCTTTGTTTTTTTCTTTGATTGTTGTTCCTAATAATATACTCCGTGTTAGCTATCGATAGGATACGTTCTTCTCCTGTCTTTACATATAGTTTAGCAGCTTATTTAGTTTCATCGGTTCTGACAACTTAAACTTCCTTATTAATTTTTACAGCGATAGGATTGGGATACCACTCAAAATGTAGTTTAAGTACAAAGCTAGTAATTGCGAGAAAGTGTGGTTAAGAGAATATCAATGTTAATTTAGGCTAATGAAAATTCCGGGAATCAATATGCAAGTTAAATCACTAATACCTATATACTCCTATACAGTTACGGCCTGCGTTGACTTGACCTTCGGGTCGTGTAGGAACTCCTGGACTATTTCTTCTATCTTATTATACGGATGGATTACGATGGATTATTTTGGAAAATCCAAAATGTCACCTTCCTTATTTTACGCCAAAAACACTTTTTCTTTTTTTTTTCACAATCACCTTCTTTCCTTACAGTAAGCGAAAAAGTAAAAGGAAGCGCTCTTCCTCTCGGTTTTTGCCCTTCGTTCCGAGCGCCCTCTATCCTAATTCGATGGCGTTTGCCTAGTAGCACATTCGCTGTGTGGCACTGTGAACACTGCTATGATACATCTGTCGGCATCATACACGTAGCATGCTGCTGCATGTAGCACGCTACGACCACAACAAAGTAAGAGTTAAATTAAATGAATCTAAATGATATGAATGAAATTAAATGATGTTTATTTATTATATTTTTCTAATTTAATTTGTAATCAGGAAAGCGGATGCGGGATGTCATCAATTAATGCCAGATACATACCAACGTTTTTTTTTACATTAATAAGCCAAGCTCAGGGGATACCCTATGATGCAAAGCACAGAATGGTAGGAAGGAGATAGGGAAATGATTAGCGGATATGAGGAGAGTGGCGAGAGTGGTGACGATGTATGTCGCCCTTAAACTTCCGCAGATTGTATGTTGGAGGAAAAATAGAAGCTGGCAAACTGTTCTACATTCGCACTGTTCGGGATAAAAAAACATCACGGAATTTTACTGTACGGGCGAAAGTAATTTTAAGGGTAAACGGATGTGTGCAGTTTGCAGCGCGAGTATTGCGTGCACGAATCACTCTACAAAGGATTAGACTAGATATTTCATCAGAGCATTGACCATGCATGTAGCGATAAAGGAGCGAAAGGTAACCAACATTGCGGCGATGCTCCAGTGAGTCGATATGACAAGTTATTGCCATATCACCAATGAGCTTGAAGGCTCTCTTTTGGACAATATCCAATGAAGCTAAGGCTGTACGACCAGCCTCAGTCCGTATATTTGAATTATATTCCATTCTAGGTCCAATGTAGGACCTGTAGAGGAGCACTATATTTGACAGGTTGAAATATTTCTTACACCTTTTTCAGAAATCCAAGACATTTCGATTCTTCTTTGGCAACAGAGAAGATGTGATCTGTCCAGTTTAACTTACTGGAAATATTAATGCCAAGAATGCTTAGTGACGGTGAATCAGAAATTAATGCTCCATCTAAAGAGACGGGAGTAGTTAAGATGGTCTTGTTTTAATGAAATGAGACAGCTTTGGGTCTTAGATGCATTGAATTCGACGCGATTCGCTTTGCCTTAAGCGAAGATATTGATGTAGTTGATGAACATTGATAACGAAAGGCCTTGAAATAAAGATAACCGTATTGGAAAATAATTTTGGAGAAATTTGGCATTAAGTAAGAACAGAACAACGTTCTGCCGGGCCAGCTAGTACTATAGTATTAATTATCAATATCAAATTCTTCTTTTGATGTAATTCCATAATGAAATCGACAAAGCAATTACATTTATTATAATAGACTATAATAGACAGATCAACAGCTGTTTAATCTGGCAGCTTACCATTACTTACATGTTTCGTGTATTCATGCGTTATTCACCAAAGCATTTCTGCATCTGCGTACCAGCAAAATAAAAAGCGGTATCCATTCCTGGTTGAGTATTGAAATCAAATCAATGATTGCAGAGTGGACATTTCTTTTGCCAGATGTCCTAGATTGAGGAATCTTGAAAGTCGCAAGATTTACACGCTCTTAAGAAAGAGAATTAATGCAAAAATAGTCCGTATTATAATCGCAAGTATGATGTAAAAGTTGCCTTAAACATGATTTGCTATATTTTCTTTCGAAGGATTTTGAGAAACAACTATATTGCCAGGTTAAATAGTACACACTACGAAACGACCTCATAACTAGCTGTCAATCTGAGTTTGGCCTCAAGCATAGTTGCAAAAGTACTCTAGTTAAAGTTACAACAGACATTCTCCAAAGCTTTGGACAGAGTTTGCCTTTTTAAACTTGCTAGTAAAATTTTTCAATAAATTCCATTTATCATGTCATGCCATTTAATCAAGGAGACCTTAAACGGGCGGTCGATAAAAGTAACTTTTGGGACAATAATTACTTCAATTTTCTTGTTTTATCATTGTGGAGTACCCAAAGGATCCATTCTTGGTCCTTGCATGCACTTCAGCTTATATATTAATGGTAGCCGGTAATAATAAAAGCTGTAAACATCCTATGACGATGCTCAGGTCTATTTCAGTCGTCTTTTAGATCTCATTGAAGACTGTGTGGTACGGATGAACTGCGGTTTTCGTAACGTATAGGTACACCAGGTTGATTGATAACTTAAACTAAATTCGAGCAAGCCACAGTGTGTCGCCTTTTCCTTTGGTACCTTTGACTCATCATCAGTTCTTTCTATTATATTGAATGGTTTTTATATGTAAATAAATTTCATAACTTCGGAGTCACCTTGAAATCTAACATCAAATGTTCCGATTTCATTACCTCTAAAGACTTACGCCATCCTCCACCGTCTTTGGTTCTCTGTCTGCTAGAATGCTGTCATCTGGTTAAGTATCTAATATTACAGTATTTTACACACGGTTTACTTGTGTTTCCGATGCTAGATTCACACTGCTCCAGAAAATTATTAGTTATATTTAACGATTGTGTAAGTATTGTTTTCGAGTAACGAAGATTCGATCATGTGTCTGACCCGAATTTTACACTTAGGTTGCATATTTAAAGCGTAGATCATTATTCTTCCTGCACAACTTACTACGAGTACACAATTCTCAGCTCGTTTACTTGAGGATCTTTGAATTTCACCAGAGGTTACAAACTGTTAATTCTATGTTTTCAGACCTTTGTATTCGATAGATTTTATATTGTTCAAATTATTCGAATCTGAAATTCATTACCACATAACATTCAGAAGGCTAACTCGATCGGAACTTTCAGACTTCTTATAAATTTTTTGGCATAAGTAACTTTTTCTTCTTCTTATAACGGATATGAGGCGACAGAAACTTTCACCATGATCATTGAATAAATAATTAACAAAGAACCGGCATATCGTGTGAAAGCTTAAGCAACTCGCTGACAGAAATTTTAAACGTATAGTGCGATATTTGAAATTGATTAGAGAGAAATATTTTTACAAAACACTAAAATTGAAAGAAAATATAAGAAAATATACACCTCAAGTTTTTTTTTTATTATTTTGACACAGGGGGACATGTGATCCCATCTTAAGCACGGAGGCCATGGCGGCCCATTGTGCTGTCCTGCTAGAAGCCCATTCACCAAAACCTTTCTGTCCTCTTAATGAAGCGCATCAGGTCATGGTGAGCAAGGTTTCCAGCTCATCTAAAGATAGAAGAGGAGACCCTAGAGTATCCAGCCTGCTCCGGGCGAAGGCCGGATAAGCACACAAAAATGTTCGGTTGTGTCAGGCTCTCAGGCAGGACAGACACTCAAGGCTGTCAGCAACTCCCATCCCTATTAGGTGAGCGTTAAGCGAGCTGTGGCCTGTGAAGATGCCAACCACAGTTCTACATTGTTTTCTTCCGGGCCCCATGAGAAAATTAGAGATATTCCCTTTGGGCCCATCAAGAAATAGTTTTGTGCACCTGCAAGTACTCAGGTTAGCCTATCTCTGCTGATGCTTCCTATGAACATCCGCTTTGATGATAGACTCGATAGTCAAGAGCAGCACCTATGGCGGGTTCCGGTCCGAGAAATGGAGAATCACAGCCAGCTCTAGGCAAAAGGTCAGCGCTTTCATTCCCCATGATCCTTATGTGACCAGAAGCCCACAGAAGGGACACCTTGTTGTGGATACACAACAGACAACAGACGATTCATTATTTTTATATTTGTTGTTTGTTTTTGCTAAACGTTACCGTGAATACTAATATATTTGTATTAAAATAAAAGTCTGAGCTTCGCTTAAAACTGTTTTGTTTTTCTTTGGCCGGCATTTGGTAACATTATGGCCGGAGTTAGGACTTTGTTGGCCGACTATAGGGTAAAAGTGTACTTTTTGAAACTTATATTTTTTATTAAAATTGTGGGTATATATTAGTAGTATTGTTATGCTAAACATATGTTAAACGCTTTAAAATCTCTGTCCAAAATGTTTTCATAGCAATAGGTTTGGGACAGTCATCTTACGGCTACCTAAAAGTTCTAGCTATGCATTTTTGGCCGACTATTGGTGCTTTCTCCTTTTCGCCATTTCCGGCATCTTCCCCCAATTCCTTTTTTTTTGCATTTCTACTTCTATGCAAGATGGTTCCACTGACATCTGTGTTGCACACTTTGGATGACAGATGTCAGTGGCGCAGCTAATTATACTTATGTAGCGTTCATATGAACATAACAAAGTATCATCTTACGGTTACCTAAAAGTTCTAGCTATGCATTTTTGGCCGACTATTGGTGCTTTCCCCCTATATCTCCTTTTCGCCATTTCCGGTATCTTTCTCCAGTCCATTTTTTTGCATTTCTACCTCTTTTCCAGATGGTTCCACTGACATCTGTCTTGAACACTTTGGATGACAGATGTCAGTGGCGCAGCTAATTATACTTATGTACCGTTCGTATGACCATAACAAAGTTATATAAAAGGTTTATCCGCAATATATTAGGTGAGAAGCTTCTATGATAACAATTTGTCTTTTGAGAAAGTATCATTGTCAATGTCTTATTTCACTTTCTATAAATAATGTGTAATATAATCAATCAACAGTGAAAATCATAAGTATTCCATTGTAATTTTGAATTGCGAGTAGGATTTTTTATTCTGATTACTATTGTTTTTTTTTTTTTTTGGATTAATGGGTTTTTTCGGATTAATATTGTTAGCGAGTCTCTATTACTATTTTGTATATTTTTTATTGTATAATAAATATTTTGAATCACAAAAGTGGTTCAAGTTTTCAAAATTTAAAAAGGACATTTCGAGAATTTTTTATAAATTAGAAACTTTCAAATGCGATGCGATATCTGTGCGCTTGAACACTTTCTTAGCTAGTTCATCCAATTTGGAATAATTTTAAATTTTTAAATTTTTTTTATTTTTTTTTATTTTTTCTTTGCCACAAAAATTAATTTATCTTTACTGCCTTGATCTTGATCTAACGACAATTGCCTCTAGCAATTGAAACTCGCTGCGGGGAAACTGTATGATATCTGCAAAACCAAAATCTCCTCATATACACCCATCTATACATATCAAGAAAAAATTGTAGGCATTTGCCAGAGAAAATTCATATTAAATTTTTGGCTACATTCCATTCGCTTATGCAGTATACGCGCGCATATAAATCTCTGTCGAACCAACATAAATGGTATCCGCAAAGCTATCGGAATTCCGCATAAAGCATAACTGAATTATGAGCTAAAATGTGACCATAGATAATTACAGGTGCCAAAAGTTAAATTTTATAACTTGAGCAAATGAAGCTCTCTCTATCCATATGTGTACGTCATCGGAAAATTGTACATTTCAAGTTACTTAATTTGAGCAATGCAATTTAAAGTCACGCTTAAACCAGGAAAACTTACTTCACGCAGACTTCACCCATGGTATAAAGAGAACTCCATATACCATGGACTTCACCTATTTACTTCCCTTTCATAACACCCACCAGGCCACCACCAACCACCTCTGATTTAGTTTCCTTCATTTTAAAGTGGAAAATTTTTACCGAATTCCACAGAGAAAGCGTTCCCACTTAAGTCAACACACATCGTCACTCCTCAGTTTCATTTCAATTCATGGAAGTTGTGTACGGTACAAAGTGAAGAGTGTTTCCTACTTCAGGTACAAACAAATCTCTTCAACAACCTTTGAAAGCTTATTTTGAAATCATTTTCTAGCCGCAGGAGTCCCTGTCCTGCCATTACTTCCATGTTCCTTCTGGTCAGGCACGTTATTATGTAAATCTTTATGTACATACGTAATATGTATGTGAGAGGGGGTATGTGTAAATTTCAACCACACCGTGGCGGTCACTTATTCTGAACACGTCAGGGGCGCTATGACTGCAGACTGCAACGGTCAAATACGATATGCAAATTTTTGATAATTTCTATCCAAAGGCTTATAAAGTGTTGAGTCGGAAGCAATTATTAAAATCAATCTGGGCTACCTCAAGTACAAAATAGGCAGGTAGATATCCAACGCCAAATTAGCATGGCATGCATTTCTCGAAATTTTCTGCCCTATGAGCTTGTGGCAAAATGAATATCTGAACTTGTTCTTAGCTAAAACACTTAGGTGCCGGGCGGGCACTATGTTAAATCACAAGTTTCATATTTTTGGGCTAAGATATATAGTTCCCACCTAAAGGCTATGAATACTTAGTTACTAGGTGGTTTCAGGGTTGCAGTTTACGAGTTTACGAAGTTCAAGGATTATTTGTGTTTTATGGAAATTAATCCTCTTGGCAGTGTGACTTAGTAGAGTTAGAAGGTTACCATTAAGTTGGCGCGAAGAGAATATGAATGGTTGTGTTGTGTATGGACTGACTTTTCAATGAAGGACAAAACTAAATTATTGCAAAGTGAAAAAAAGTTAAGCACACCAATTGGGCTGTATTTGCATAAATCAGGGAGGGAAGCATTGTCTTGATTTCTTAGTAAACAGAAATAGAAGCTATAAAAAAATGTGCTTCAAACTAAATTATATGGCTTAGGTACCTATTTATTAGACACACAGCGATCCTAATGAATAATTAATTAATGACTCGTTAGACGCTAATAATTCATTAGGCAACTGCGCACACACAGGCATTTCTTTAATTAAGTTGTACTGTCAAACTGGCTTTGACATACTTATGACAGTGAAAAAGCGAGATGGATCGAATCGATTCAATAAACTAAGCTTTTATTTATTTTATTTTTCAATTTAATGATTTGGACATGAAAAACAATATATTAAAAAGTATTTTGATACCTAATATGGTTTGTGTTTTGGATTAGGGCTGTTGATTTTCGAAGCTTCGGAAGAATATTCGAATATCGAAGCCTCGAGCTTCGAAGCTTTAACCTTCAAACTGAAGAAATTTAAAGCTTTGAAGCTACCATGTGACCGATGTTCAACATTTGTAACGCTATTTTTACTCACTTCCCGTTGAGCTATTGAGAGCTAAAACATGGAAACCTTACACATTTTGCGTTATAGTATGTTTTTGAACTTTTATATAATATAAAACCAATACAGCATGGCGGACGAAATTAGCCATTAATTAGTGGTCCGATTCGATTTAAAACCAATATCTAGGGGTTAACGGCGTTGCGGATTACGAATTTTAGGTAAATATATAGAAATTCAATATGGCAGACAAATGGAGCCATTTATCGTCCAATTCGATATCTTGAGGATTATGGATTTTTGAAGAAAATTAGAAATTGTTTTTATTAACTTCAGTTGTTAGTTGGAGTTAAACCTTGTTATTCGATCAGCTTGAAACTTAACATATGTACTAACATATATTTAGTCCTTATGACAAGACAATATTTTTAAGATAACACATTTCTAAAATTCTAGAAAGGACAAAATAATAAATAAGAAAATAATTTCTAAAAAGAAATATTTAATAAAATTGTAGATTGACTTCGAAGTAGCTGGTACGAAGGCTCAAATTATTCGAAGCTTGGAGTCGAGAGCCCTTCGAAACACGAACATTCTTGAAGCATCGAAGTATGAATGCTTTACCAAGCGAATTCAAATTTATAATGTTGGATGGTGTAGTTATTTTTACGGCGATATAGTAACTTTTAGAGCATTCCAAGGGCATATTCAACATAATTAATTAATATTAAAACAACGAAATGTTATCGCATCTGTTCTCGCCTCTCATCTCAGTTCGAAGGCTTATGTGATCTAAATGATATGTCAAAAACAACTCCCAGAATCACCACCTAGTTCTCCAAGGTTTTGCTTGAACAGTGCCTGTCTTGTTCTATGTTCGCATGGTTGTTATCAGTGTCCCAAAATTGTTTCAAACATCATACATCTACGAGTATTTCTGAAAAAGATATTTATTGATTAGACTTGATAAAACTAAAGATTTGAAAGTCGCTTTTAGCTCTACTTTCTTTTTCGAGGATCATATTGACTTCATCGTGAATAAGGCTAAGGCTATTTGAAGGTTTGTAAAAGGATGGTCTAAGTAACTCAACAATCCTTATGTCGTCAAATCTCTCTACTGTGCTTTTATCAGACCTAGCTTGGAGTATGATTATCCTATCTGGGCTCCTTTTTACGAGGTGCGTATTAGTGAAGATTCCTTAGGTTTGCTTTTCGTAACCTTTCTTGGAACGATCACATTGTTCCGCCTCCATACTCGCGAAGGCTAAGCTAAACCTGCTGTCTTCAGACACCCTAGATAAAAGACGTAACTGTTCCAGGGCATTATTAACTCCCCTCAACCTCTGGCGGCTCTTAGTATTATTTCAACTTCTCCTTGCTCCCTTAGATATCATGGGGTTTTCCAAGTCCCTCATCACAGCACTAATTACGGTATGCATGTGCCGATATCTAGGATATCTCGACTTTTTAATATCTTACATTCTAAATGCATTAATGTTAATTTGAATAAAGCCCAAATCAAGAGTCAGCTAAGAAAGTTTTTATGATTTTTAACTGTTTTATTTATTTTATACTTCATTATATTTATGTAAATTTTTATTAGTAATTATTGATATTTCTAAGAAGTATTTTAAGGCTATGTAGTCAGTCTTTGGTGAACTTGAAGTGAATAAATAAATAAATAGTTAAGAGATATAAAAATTTGTTAGTTTCAGTACTTCGTTGTTACTATTTGGTACGCTTCCCAAAACTATCCATCCCAACTTAGTATTCTGGGCCACAGGATCAGGTTGCTTGAACCCGTCTAGGATAATGTTGGCATAGACATCGCCGCCCAACAAGAAATCTATTGGACCTGGTTGATAGAATGTAGGATCAGCCAACGTCATCCTTTTGAATTTTTTCGTGTTCATGTTTGAAGAAGGGGCTTCGAGGAGCAGCGAGTTCAATTTTGTCTAATACAAGCGCGTTAACAAAGAGATAAGAGTTTATTTGATCTGAAGTCGCTCGACCGTCGTTGTAGGAGATTCAACAGTGTTTTGAATCTGTGTTAAATAGATGAGTTTCTTACATCCTTTTGTAATATTACAAAGAATATAGTCTCAAAACTGTGCCAATATTTGATATGCATTGCGTAATGGAATATTAGAGAAACATTCTTCACTGTGTAAGAAGGTATAAGAAACTGTGTGGTCCCTACGAAGGAGTTATCTGATTTTTCCTATTTTCAAACATCAATTTTTTTAAAAAGGCGGTGTGTAAAATTTCGGTTGTCTAAGTAGATATCCATAGGATAGAGGGACAGACAGATGAACAGACAGACATGCAAAATTTCAAATTTTATACGTGGGTGTCCAATCCATTTTGCTCTACCAACATTACTGACATGCTTTAAAACGGAATGACAAACTTAGTATAACCTATAGATTTCATCCGGGCAACTCCTGTGCCGGATACTAACCAAATTTTCAATTATCCCAAAACTCTCCTTTCCACTTCATGCAATCAATTTAGGTTTTAGGAGGTTGAGCTAAGGAGACTATATGACCTTTGAGAGAGATCCGGACAGTGACAGAGAAAGTGAGTCACCGCTTCGGCTTCCTACTCGCATTCCATACATGTAGGGTTGTCAACAAGTCCCAGGTAAGTGAGTCACTTTATAATTCTGCTTATTAAATGATTCACTCATTTCACTCACTAAAGAATTCCCTCTCTTCTATACGCCAATAGTCATACTCGCTCGTGCTTCGGTAGTTCCATCTTTACTTCCCCATAAGAAAAATCCAGAGAATGCAATATTTCCCAGCTACTGTAAAACCATAGAGTGAACCTGCTACGTTCTATCAGAATTAAAACGGTCTTGCCTTTAATTATTCCCAGTCTTTGCGAGGACATCGTTGGACATTTCGGTAATATAAATATAGTCCAGTCAGAACCGGGCAAGCTGATTTTTTGATATTGTGTAGGGAGCACTGACATGTATATATATGGACTACTCGTTGAATCAAAAATGCATGAAATCAAATGGCATCACTTTCATATTCCTTTCTCTTTTCATGAGAGCATACTTTCCCACTGAACTGTAAAGATTGGGAACAAGAAATTGCTTGCTTTGTGCAGAGTTGGCAACTTGGTAATTAAACCTTTCCTTCCAAAACATTCTTGTGAAAAACACTTCCTTGAACTCATAATAAAAATTTAAAAACAAAGTTCCAAACATTTTGTTAATAAATCCGGTAAATCCCATTGACAGATATTTAATTAAATCCATTGACATGAAATCCCAAAATAATTTAAATTTCGTTCCAGTTTACTGCAGTTGGTAGCATTGACAGTGAGAGCATACTTTCTGAATTCAAAACTGGTGACGCATGAAACAGGAGATCGGTCAGTCCATTTATATACATGTCAGTGGTAGGGAGGGCTTAGAAAAACTTAACTTGAAATTGTCGACCAAGAGTTCTTATGAGCTTTCTCCGCCATCTTGAAAAAGGGTGTAAATTTGGTTTTTTTGCAATAACTCGGCTCTCCGTCATGATATGAAAATTGTGATTACACACTTTTTTGTTGCTTTTGTTTACGCTGTACAATTTAGGCGGTATACATTTTTCACATAGCGTTGATCGTTGTTGAGATATCGGACGGAAAGTAAAAAATTAAGAGAGTGTAGAGGAAATTATAAAAGTGCAATATAAATAAATAAAACAGAAAATTATGAATCACACGCATAAAATTTATTAGCAAATACATTTTTTGTGTTCCCTACCGCTTATTCCTTTCCGGCCAAGGCTGTGCTACGGCATCATAGGGTATCCCCTGAGCTTTGGCAACATCATAAAAAAAAACAAGATGAAAATGAATGGAGGTCCGTTTTAAAAATTTCTCGTGGTGGAACATGTGCTCTCTGTTTTAATTAATTGATTCGCGTAGGACAAAACAAACACAATACTTCCGAAAACCATCAAAAGTAAATACACTCGCAAAACTCTACTCCCCGAATAGTTTGAAGCATGAAAGTCCGTTCTCGACAACATACTGTTCCTTCATGCTTTTAGCGATTGCGATACAACATCATTTTTGTCAATATTGGCAAATCAAAATTCATCAACACTCTTGAAAAGCATCCAGAGTTACGGTCATCGGTGGAATTATTCAAACAAGAAAAAGTATATCCGGAGGCTCTGACTTCCACAGGAGTGAAATTCTTCATCCTCCTATATGGCGGTAATAAGCTGAAAAAATCTATAAATGTTTTACGATTCCGCCGATTCGCTAAATCAGTGATTAAAATAAGTTGAAACAACCTCGCACTACTACCACCAAGGAAAAAACTAGGCGACCAATCCGGTCCAACCATTGATTGTAGAAAGTAGTTTCTATAATCAATGGTCCAACTGAGCTTTTAAAGATCATGTCGCGCAAGTGCAAGGGAAAATGTGAAGCTGCCTGTGTGTGTAGAAAAGTAGAGATTGCTTGTTCCATTATTTGTCACATTTTAGTGGACAAACATGCAACAACGTCACCAAAGTTGACATCCTGCTCAACGAGGATGATGAGGATGATTCGACCATCGAAGAATTACCTCATGTGGTTGAAGAATCTCCACAATTCGTTGAGTATTCCGAGCAGGAAGACTGTGAACTACGACCATCGAAACGAAGAAAAATATAAATATCAAAAACGGACCTCCATTCGTTTTCATCATGTACAACACAAAAACAGGTATTTGCTAATAAATATTATGCGTGTGATTCATAATTTTGATGCTTTATTTATTAATATTGTATACTTTAATGATTTCCTCAGCTTACTCGGTTCACTTGTATTTTTATGCCAGTTTTTTTTCGCTATAATGACTCGACTAGTAGCGCATAGTTTTCAGAATGTCTTGCCGTTCTGTGTCTGGTTTTCTAGTTTAAAGAACACAGTTTGTCAAGTTCCTAATTTTTTTGACATTTTCGTAAAAGTTTCTTTACTGTAATTTAATAAATTCTGTCCTTTGAAAAGTGTTCCTCAGCAAGTGTACACGTTGTTTGTTGAAGTTGAGTTTCTGCGAGGTAATTATTTTATTTACTGATATGGACGCAAATAGACGCCTATTAATCAGTTCGATAATCTTCGGTGGTGCAAACGAAATTTTTTGTTAGAATTGGACTAATTTATTAATACCTGTTTGCAAGAAAGTATTCGTAGGCCTCCAAAAACAGGATAATAACAATTGGTAAAAAGTATGTACAAACCGGCCAAGAACCTTCAGAAAACCGTGGTGCCGACAAGATTTATCAGCGCAATATAGATAAGCAGACTGAAGTAATGGAGTTCATTAGTTCTTTTAAGTCTGTGGAGTCACATTATTGTAGGGTGAGTTTAGGTCGCCACTATCTTCCATCAGAACTAAATATGAGAGTAATGTGGACAATGTATATAAGTATGAAGTAAAAGAATTTCTAAAAGTCACCGAATTATATTTACTTATGAAATATAATATTAACTTCGAGTCTCCATCTACACAAAAATGAAATGTATTGAGTTAAGTAATAAAAAAGAAATTTCTAAAGATGGAACAGAACAAGAAAATTTAATGGCAGAACGAAAAGTACATAAAGTGAGGGCTAAAACTTTTTATGAGCTTTTAAAAGAAAAAAATAACGGAGCTCTCACTGTCAGAAAAACCAGGTATTACCTAAAGTGCCTGACCACTCGGCCTACTATAGTAAGCAACTATTTACTATACATGTAGGAACAATAATAAGAACTCACCTTTATACAAGCTGAGCACCTAATCGCTCAGCTTGCTGCGAGTTACGGAGAAACTAAACCTCAGTGTGTCAACATAAAAGAAGCAAAAAACGACATGAAGGGGACTCCAAAAAGAAGAGACGAAAAGCAGGGAGACCCAGCTAGCCATCGTGGGATAACTAAAATAATCCTAAGTAATCATTAAGATCAAGTGAATTGTAATAAATATTTTATTCTTAAATTTCATTGCTGTTCTTGTGACCCAAATTCCCAAATACATATGTACAACTTTGCGATCATAGAAGGAATCTCACAACCTTCTCTAAACCGTGAGACTATAACACTCTTCCATTGGACAGAAAATGAGTTTTCGAAAGGCTCAAATCAAGCGACGTCTGTAGTATTCCATAACCTTACTTCATATCAAAATAGAAATTACATTAATACTGTATTTAACACTGCTCGCAGATAGATGCAGGGGACAAAATAAAAACACAGCTATGATTGGTGGTTGTGTTCTCAGTGGTTAGTTTCAGCTAGTTTAAATTTTCGAAAAATTCAAATAACATAACTAAAAAAAAAATGTAATTGGGAGTATGTAAAAGTGTTCAAACAATTTGGCACAGCCTTTAATATAGGAGAAGATCTCGAAGTAAGAAACTGGAAGGATAATTCTTATTCAGCGATAAGGATAAGTACATCCTGGTACTTTAAATTAAAAGAAAGTAAGCAAATCATAATTGAAAAATTAAACGAAAAAATATTTGTCCAATGCGAACTTTCTACCGTACGAATATTGGGGAACGAATATCTATTGCAAAATTAAAAAAAAGTGCTAAAGATATCCAGCCTACGTTCATTGGTAGAAGTGCTGCTGTTAGTGATTCGAAAGTTAAAGATGTGGAAAAGATTTTAGAGAAGCATTTTGGACATGATTTTTATAAAAAACATTATTGCCCATGCAGGAGATTGCGAATAGAATTGGATTGTAGAGTGTATAGAAGTAGAAATCTTTTTGGAAGTATCCCAGAAAATATTTGGATGAAAAATCTTCAGGGCGATATGTGGATGATATTGCCAAAATATCTTCTACACGAAACTAAAGCAAATACTGTGAAATGATTTCTTCCTTGTCTTGCGTACACGAAAAGGAGATGAAATACAAACAATTTTGTTTCGCTTATTTGTCAGCTCTATGATACACGAATTTATCATTTGGAAGAACGCGTCATTGGACTCCATAACAGTAATAAATTTGTGAGTTCTCTAGTGATTTTAATTCCACCAATTCATATTAAAAAAAAAATTTATTTAAATAAATATCTTCTTTATTCCCTTACTACATCCAATTATTTCGACGATTATTGAACGATTTGCTTAGGCGATAAAAAAGCGAATCATCTTTAAGAAACGAATTCTTTTCTTATACATGATATGAAAATAACTCGCCAGGAAGGGATGTTGACAAATTACTTTAATGTATCGCATAGAAGATACGCATTAATTTCTTCAAGACGATTTGCCTTCGGGGTGACAGTGTCTCCCGTTGGAAGTTCAGGATGCAAGCGAATATGATTATCATCCACGAGATATTTTATCGTCCAGGTAATAAAGTGAATCTTCTGCGTTTCGCCATGTTTGCTGGGATAGAGAAAATAATTTACAAAACGTTAAATATGCCAAATTTTCCCCCAAGTTTATCAAGTTCTATTTTGATATTTTGCAAGGATTCAAGTCATGGCAATTTGATCATTTTCTCTATACTTTCAGACTTCTGTGCACCTTATAATTAAATTCGTTATATCCTGTGTTCTGCAGTGCACTGCACGAAACCAGAAGAACACTGCTTCTAGATATTTGGATATACTTTTCTACTGTCTAATCAAAAACGTGTTCCTAGTATTTACTATGTCATAAGCTGAAAACAAAAGACATATGTACGCACTGACTAATATATCTGGTCCAATTTTTCGGGGAAAATCCGATTGCCAAACTAACACATTCTAGAATGCTTACAATCTCCAGATCTCCACGTGTTGTATTTTCAATGTATGTAAGAAAATCAGTAAGAAAAGCAAATATTTTAAATACTCCCAAAAGAAGTCAACAGATAATAAAACAAACAAAAAACCTACTAACGACAAAAATTATAACAATACCATTTTCGTCATTAATTAAATTTTGTTTTATCAAAATATTTTTGAACAGCAACAAAAGTGAAATATTAGTGAAAAAAACAAACTTACTCACCTGAGTACATTCACGTTTATTCTGTATTTACACATAAACCTGCGCGTAAAAATTCCGGATAATATGTATAAAACGAACGATTTTTTCAGATGCCTGAGTAGTTCTTTAGATACGACAGTGCCGGCAACATGGCTCAACTTTGTACGTGAGGCAACGATATAATTTTTCTTTTAACACTTAACACATAAAATAAAAGATTTACAACATTAAAGAACTGTAAATTTCAGATGGAATTCTCGTTGCGATACTGTGCACTTCTTTGGTCAATGCACAGAATTTCGTATTCCCATTGGAAGATGAAAATGAATTTTATCCTCTTAGGGATAGAAAACACGATGAATTTGACTGGAGATTATTTCAATCTGTTTCAGCTGAAAATAAAGGAAAAAATATCGTCCTATCTCCTTTCTCTATAAAGTTGCTCATGTCAATTCTATCAGAAGCCGCAGTGGCTAATTGTAAAAAGCAATTAGGTTCGGTGCTACAAGGTGTTTCACCAGGTCCTGCCGTTCATGGTTTTTACAAGAACATCCTTACATCAATATCAGTAAGTAATTTTTATTTTTGTTTTGTTTTTTATTTCAACTATTATACACTTTTTTATTTTTATATGTACACAGGAAAAGGATGAGGGTTGTGAACTTAGTATGGGCAGCCAGATATACGTGGACGAAGTTTTCAATCCAGCTCCAAATTTCGTACAGCTTGCTAAAAATCTATATAATACCAACGTTTCGCGTGTTGATTTTACAAAAACGACCGAAGTTGCTGAAGCTATCAATTCTTGGGCTGCTGAGATGACCAATGGACATATAAAAGAGCTCATAACTCCAGGTATGCATCCATAAATGATTTTGTTTTTTTTTCATGAAATTTTAACTTATTGTGGCACATGCCCACCCCAGTCATACACAGTCAACAATAAAAAAATATGAAATAGTCAAATTCCACCAATTTCATGGTATACTTGGAATTTTCATCGACGTACATACACTGTGACTGTCCTTTTGTGTAGAGCAAAAGAAAAACGGGTGGAAGTTAATTTTAATTAATTTAAATTGTTAGGAGTATGCCGATAATGTCACAAAATCAGATACGGATGTTCTGTCTTGCGACCATCGAATAATAATAATATGTAATCTGTTCATAATTATTGTCACAATATCGCAATTCATCATATTGACGAACTTAGAATTCTCCGCTGAAATATACTTGTCGACGTAATTCTTACTATTCTGTGGTCTAAATCTCGTCATCGAGTAGACATCACTCTAGGAAAATTAACGATTGTTCCTTGTCCAACATCTATCAATATCTGTAGCCATTGGTGCTCGACATTTTTTTTCTTTTCGTCATGTCAGTTTGTAATACCCAAGTCCAATTAACTACAAAGGTAGATTCAAATGACGAAATTTAAAAGTTCAAAAGATGTCCATATAACAAGTTAAACATTTCGGAGAGAGAGCCCAAATATATTGAGTTTCCCCATTCCATTTCTATTTCATCTTTGAACTAACATAGTCAAAATTCAATACAAATTTTGCAAATATTCAAGATATTCTACAAGATTGATTGACACAATTCAGCATGATTCTAAACAATTCACGTACCACATGCAATATTTTTACGCATTACTTGACAACAGCTTTTAACGAAATATTAATCCACGTAAACAATGTTAAGAATGTCGAAATACAGGCACGTGGAGGAGAATCGAATTATGCGCTGCTGGCTAAGTTAGTAGTAAGGCACAGAAAATACTTTATACGAACTCTTACAACGATGTTAATTAATGACTTACCAGATGTTTGGGGTAGATATCACTTTAGGTTGGTCCAGTTCGTAAGGGAAAATATTCAAAATTTGGTCTCACTGTTCGGCATAACACGGAACCTTTGCATAAGTGAAGTTGATGTATCTTCTTAAAATTATTTTCTATATGCTTTACATAATGTACATAAAATTATGACCAGATTTTCAAAAAATTCGAATGAACTGGGCAACAGTTTTTGATACGAGTAATTAATACCAGTATGGTAGTATCTAGACCAAATTGTGGAAGACTGTAATTTTATATTGATATTGATACGCCTCAAAAGAAAAGCATAACTAATGAGGCAAAACAAGAATTATATAATCCAAGTTTTTTGGAACAACATTTTAAGAGCAAAAACCATATTACTAATGGCTGAGTTTAGGTCGAAGACAGCATATTTCATCATGGAAGTAATTCCGTCTAATGCTCTAAAGCGGTGGTACGCAAACTATGTGCCGCGGCATATTAGTGTGCCGTAAAAGAATTTAAAATGTGCCGCTAATGCGAAAATATTTAGTACGAAAATATTTTTTTTTAGTTATATAATAAAAAAAAGAAGTTAAAATATTTTTTTTGTAGTTATTTAATAAAAACAAAACACTGTCAAGAAGTAACAATAATTGATAAAAGTGACTGTTATTTAATTGAATTTTTTATGGAAAATTCAAATTTGCTTTAAATTTTCCATAGTAGGCCTTGCTATTTTTCTTAGAAATTTTTAATACTATGATTGGAATAAAGCCATTCGTAAAAAATTTCAAAATTTATAGTGGGGAAATTTGTAGAACTCATTATTTTGTTTATATCTGAAGTGAGTAGTAGTTTGTTCCTCAGTTTTTATTATTAGTAACTGATAAAAATTCCAGATATTTCTTCGATTTGACCAAGGTTATTAATTAATTGGTAGAGATCTAAATTGTTGTTATTCCAAGCAAGTAATTTAATATTTTTTTCTTAACAGCCATTACTAATTTATTTTAATACAGGCATCCTTATGGATAAATTTGTATCAAGAACTCAGAAAACTGGACATGAAAATGTCCAAAATCCAAATCCAAAATCAAATGCGAAATCAAACAGTTTGGCAAAGCGCAAATATCAAGACGACTATATTGAAATTGGGTTTATTCCATCAGAAAATGATAGTTCTCTTCCTTTTTGCTTAATTTGCTCAAAAACTCTTGCGAATGAATCAATGGTACCAAGTAAGCTTCATCGACATTTGGAAACAAAACATCCAGAAATGAAGAATAAACCAAAAATGTACTTTGACCACCTCCGAACTAATTTACAAAGGCAGTCAAAACAAATTAAGGTATTTTGTTCGATCCCTAAAAAAGCCCAAATTTCTAGCTATAAAATTGCTCAACTTTTATGCAAAAATAAAAAGCCACATACTGATGCCGAAAAGATTATTTTGCCAGCGTTAGAAATTGCCGTTGAATTAATGTTCGACCATCAAGCAGTCGAAAAAATTAAGCAAATTCCGTTGTCAGCTGATACAATTTCTCGAAGAATTCAACACATGTCGCAGGACGTTGACAATCAGATTCATGAGCATTTCGTAGCAAATACAGATGAACTTGAAAAACTTTGGGCGCTTCAAATTGACGAATCGACTGATATCAGTAGCAAAGCTCAGTTGATTGCGTTTCTACGATTCATCAGAGAAGGAAAAATTAAAAACCAATTTTTCTTCTGTAGTGAGCTGACGAAAAATACCACGGGAAAAGATGTTTTTGAGCTGGTCAATCAAAAAGTTCAATCAAAAGGACTCCAATGGGATAACTGTGTTAGTGTCTGCACTGACGGAGCTCCAGCAATGCAAGGACGGAACAAAGGCTTTGTTGCTTATGTTTTGCATCGCAATCCACAAGTAAAAATTGTGCACTGTATGATTCATCGAGAAGTTTTAGTTTCAAAAGCTCTGCCCACTCAGCTTCTGCAAACAATGAATGAAGTAATCAAAGTAGTGAACTACATCAAGTCAAATCCGCTTCGGACAAGAATATTTACGTCTTTATGTGAGGCAATGGATTCAGATCACAAAAGTTTACTATTTCATACAGAAGTCCGATGGCTCTCGAAGGGGAAAGTGCTTGCTCGTGTTGTCAGTTTGCGAACTGAGATTATTTCCTATTTTTCTACTGAAGGTGGTAAGTTCGAGTTTCTTGAAAGCGATATATGGTGGCTGGAAGTTATTTTTCTGAACGATTTATTTGAAAAATTGAACTTACTTAATTTAAGTCTGCAAGGTGAG
The DNA here is from genome assembly GCA_963930735.1 of Dioctria linearis. NCBI lineage: Eukaryota > Metazoa > Arthropoda > Insecta > Diptera > Asilidae > Dioctria > Dioctria linearis. The sequence continues at coordinate 324,047,654 of OZ005740.1, read as the reverse complement.
AAAGAAAATATGATCACAATTACAGGAAAACTCAAAGCATTCGATGAAAAACTGCAACTTTGGATCAGACAGACAAAAAAAAATAACATTGAATTTTTGCCAGGTGTCCATGCTTCTCAAAATCAGAGCAAAATAATGAACCAAATCTATGAAACATTGCAAAATCTTTCTTCATCTTTCTCCAAATATTTTCCGTCGCTTGATACTTCACAATATGGTTGGGTGATAAATCCATTCATATGCCACAATGATGTGTCTCTGTCTTTGGCAGAAGAAGAAAAACTCATTGAATTGAAAAATGATGTAGTTTTGAAAGCTGCGCTTGCTGAGAAGGACTTGCCAGAATTTTGGATTTTCGTAAAAAGTCAATATCCTGATTTAAGTTTAAAAGCCATCAAATCTTTGCTGCCATTTGGATCCTCATATCTGTGCGAATTCGGATTCTCTGCACTCACAGAGATTAAATCTAAAAAGAGAGAGCGATTGCTAATGTTGGATGATGAGCTGCGAGTTTGTTTAACAAAAATCGAACCACGTATAAAATTTATTTGCGACAAAAAACAAGCGCACTCATCCCATTAAATAAAATATATACATGTAATTTCATTTTATTAAAAAAATTCTATATAAAAGATACATTCTTTCTATTTGTGCCTTGACTTTTTTTTTTTCTCTATTTTGTGCCGGGAGGTAAAAAGTTTGCGTACCACTGCTAAAGTAATGGGAAGCAGATATATATTTACAATTATCGTTGGATTTAAACAAATTTAGAAGCACATTATCTCAACTAGCCTGGATAAAGAACTTGAATTAAGATAAAATTACCATAGTTCAACTCCAAATAGGAAATTTATAGACACATCGAGTGTCAAAGAAGAGTTGTGGAGATCAGGACAGAATCGATGACGAAATCGAAAGAAGATATTGGAGTTAGACTAGCCACATTCCAAAACACATGAACAGTCCCAAACAATAACTAAATATATTGAAATCCTCAAGAAATCCGGCACGGAGGATCAAAAGACCAAGAGCCACATAGAGAAGAATTGTTTTCTTTCTATAGCGTTCAAAAGGGGAATACAAATTATTTATGTTTGCTTCTCTATTAAATGCGGACCAATGCATTGTTCTGCTTAATGCTTGGCGCCATCCTATCTGTTTGTTGATAACAAAACTTTATTTTACTGGATTATACCACCAACAAAGGATGCTAAGAGATATTATGGCCATTGAAGGTAAGAAAGCCCTGGCTAATAAACTTTTTTCTCCTAAACTGTGCGAATGTGGAACAGTCTACCATCTTCTGTTTTTCCTCCGGTAAACAATCTGCGAAAGTTTAATAGTGACATACATAAGCACATCTGCCACTCTCATCACGTTCCTTATTTCATTTCCCTGTCTGCTTCTGCTTCTGTGGTTTGCATCATAACATAGTCCTTGAGCTTGGCTTAATAATATAAAAAATAATATAAAAAAAAACTATCTTTGTAAAGATTAAAGATTACGTTAGAAATATCTTGAAATTTCTGTCGTCGCGACCAAACACTGGAAATATACCCACACTACGCTTCGCTTCATATCAGATGTGCAAACAAAAACTCTTATGTACTAGGCAAACATCTGTCATAGCAACGTTCAATTTATCATACACATGTTGTTAGAATCCATACTAAGAATCGAAAGATAATTGGAGATTATGTCTAGAAATCTGTCGGAGGTTTAACGTGAGCACCTAGCTGTTAGCCTTAATGCGGATTAGCTACAATGTGACAATCAGTACCCTCATCCAGCAGAGTGTAATATTTTCAGTCTCGATGATTAACTGATTAACTATCAGTTATGTCAGTGCATGCTTGACATTAGACTTACTGATCGAAGAGATACCCATTAAAAATCTCTGCCAATCTCTGGATGACGGCACCCGGTTGATTTAGCACAATTCCACGCCGAAAACCAAATATCCAAGCATACATTAGTAAGCGACCATCCTTCAGATCTTCGGACGCAGTATGCAATTATATAAAGGACATACTCCTCTGTTCAAAGAAGAATGTCCGCCTAAGTCATGCAGACTCAGAGACCATATTTTTGCATGCATATGGGCTACCACACCCATCACGATGCTTCCATAAAGAGGCCTACTCCAAATTGAGGTTAATAATTCTACTGTAATAATTATCTATTATAGAGAACCATCCAGGGCTCCTCAACATCGTGGTACCAAGTTAGCAATGTCGGCTACCTAATTGGTATGGCTTCGTAGTCCCAGTAGTATCTTTACATGTAGATATCCTCTTATAAATGGGACTGCTTACTCCTTTCGGACCTAAGATCTTATTAGCAACGTCTAAAAAGATTGTATATTTCCTGTACACAAACCTTAATAGGCGCTGTCAGGGGAGACCACGAGAAGGTTAAGATATGCCCGGATTCAAGTCTAGAGAGGCTAGATATTACGCAAATCATGCCAGTAATCTTGTAACTGACCATGCATACTCGATAAATAAGCACTACTATCATACATACTTGATTTTCATTATTCATCAACTTCATCAACAACAACATTTTTCGCCCCCGGTTCAAGGGGCTATGTTTCAGATTTTATTATTTCTGACTTTCATGAGCACTTAAGTTCTTTATATAATGACCACGTTGCCATTCATTCCCTACTACAGTACACACAGAGCCAAAAATCTCATATTTTATGTCGAGAGGCAAGTAGGTACTATATGTATATATATAGTTATTCCGCCGTGTGAGCACTTATTCGCACATACGACCATCATATTTCATTCATATACGGTACTGCAGTACCCACTCATTTTTTTCAAGGAGGATATAGCAATGCGATCTTAGTAATTACAAGTTCATCTCTCCAATCAACAAATTTTCATTAACAATGCGCCGAAGAGTATGTCCAGTATTCAATTTTGAAATTCGGGTGTAACAAATTAAAAAATTCGAATCAGTTTATTTTTTTATTTCTATTTTTGTTCACAAAACACAACAACAATTATCAGATTTTCATTTCGAACTGAACAAGCCCGCAGCCTTCAGTTCAAAATGAATTATCACAGTCTGTATCGAAAATGATGACAACCCTTTATGTATTTTCTACTCCTTTACGTAAATATATCCAACGAAAAGTCTTGAAAATTTTATTCACAAGATAAAATTGCCTACCCTAAGGCATTTATTGCCGTTTGTTGTTTGATTTAGATGCAAAAGGCGAAAAAAATGCAAGTAGCAACGCCAAAAATTCTAGAAGTATTGCATTTTAGGTTCAGTTCAGATTACGATTGAAAGTCATCCTAAATCGACTGCTTTGGGTTTTTAAATTCAAAGTGACAAGTTAAGGTTCATGGAAAGTTTTATTAAATAAATTGAGCTAAGATTTTGAAATTTCTACTTTGTTGAACCATAAATTCGAAGGGGAGGAGAAAACCCAGTTATGAACCAAATTCCAAGGAATACCTATGTAAAAAATCTTAATAATCACCTCTTATCACGAATCTTTCTGAAGTTAAATACGGTGATTCATAAAATGTGATAAAGAAACTTTAATGGCCTCTCCCCATCCACGATTGATGTACCAATAAAATTTAAGTCGAAACCTTTAAAGAAGAAGCGGATCCCGGTAGTACGGAAAACCTTCCTCTCCCAGTAGCGGATCTAGTTAGGTGGCGCGGCGGGCGCGCACCCCTCCCTGAAGACTACTGAAAAAAATTGCAATAAATCTTCTGAAGTCTTCCTAACAAAATCTATTCTACTGCTCTTTTTGTAAAAAAATATAAAAATTTTGGAAGTCACTTTAATACGTTAAGGAACGCAGCCCTCATGGCTAGCCCGGCTCAGCTGTCGCTCCACTTTAAGCCGTGGCTGTTAAGGGCTGGTTTCACAGTTCGAGTTTAAACTCAGTATTAATTAAACTCCGTTCGTAGTTTAAACTGAGTTTAAACCAAAATGAGTTTCACAGTGTTCGAACTTTTTTAATATGGCAGCACTATGGAATTGTGAACTAACAAGCTATTTTCTGTACAATTGTGAACTAGCAAACTATTGTGAGTCTTTTACTGTCAAAATATTACCGGCCAAATCGTTGTGACAAAAAAAATTAATTGATTAAACCTACGGAAGTGAAAAAAATAAAATATATTAATTAAACCTACGGAAATGAGTAGAGACTCCTTGAAACGCACGAAATGTTACTTCATTCACATTTAAAGATAAACTGAGTTTAAACGCTCAATTGTGGCGGTTTAAATTAAGTTTAAACGAGGCTTAACTTACTACTGTGAAACTGTGTTGAAGAGATAAACTGAGTTTAAACCACATCTTAAGTTTAAACTTGAACTGTAAAACCGGCTCAATCATACAGAGGAAATATGAAGTGCTGATACCTGTAAAATTCATGTAGGTATGTACATGAGCGTGGCTTTTCTTGGGGTGTTTTAAGCAGGACAGAAATTAATCGGGTAAAGGCGATGTAAGGTATATTTTAATTGAAAACAGCTGCCAATTGAAAAGTCTTCGGTGCAAAGACGGCTTGCTAGAATATTATCGGCAGTTCAAAGCAAATATTTAAAGAAACAATTACAACTCGTAATTGAAGAAATTCAGCGAAACTACACAACGGCAAACAAATCATTTCATATTTTATTACATATAAAGCAAAAGATTTAGCAATTGTTTTACTAAGATACTTAGCTCAAACGTTAATTAAAAACAAAGTATAAGTGCTGATTAGGAAATTCTCAATCAGTATCTTCGGTAAATTGATTGGTCGGCCTGTTTTGCTTCGAGGGATGTTGATGAATGTATATTAGAACTTAATGACATTCCAAGTCTTGGCATGCATGAATAAATTGCTTATTCTTACAACAGGTCTCAAAAACAGTAAAATCGCACTTGGTTTAGCAATAAGAGCAACCAAGTAATAAAAGCGAAAAAGTCTGCTTTTTCGCGGGTATCAATTACATTCAGCTCCAGAATTGAAACAAGTCTACAAGACTGCACAGAACACCTGCATGTCCATTATCCAGAGAGACACATTTCTTTTTGATAGAAATGTTAGACTAAGAATCTTGGCAAGCCTTAAGGATAGCAAAAGCTTCTGATTCCTGGTCAAAACCATCAGGAACAACTTCACCAATTCCTCTATACTTTCACCACTTAAACATGGTCAAGTGGCTCTTGACTTCCTGGATAACACTAATATTTTGGTTCGTAGATTCACTTCAAATTATCATTTTCCATTCACTTCATAGATACCATTTGCCATAGGCCCTGATGGTTTCTTACCCCTGCTAATTATGTACCTCATCCTTGGCTAAACCTCTGCGCAAAATATTCTACTTGTTTTATTCGACAGGAAAATTTCCAACTGGTTGCTAACTAGCATTCCCAAGAAAGGACAGAGTAGCGATCCCTCAAATTATCGACCAACTGCAATCACTTCGATTCTTTCAAACGTTTTTGAATCTAATGTTAACTCCAAATTAATGAAGTATTTAGAAATCAAACATTTTATCAATGATTGCCGCTTCCGTACTGGACGCTCATGCCGAGACTTGCTAGCATTTCTTGCGGAACGGTGGAATCGTAATCTTCACAATTTTGGTACATGATTAGATCATTGCATAACAACCTTGATAATATCAAGTTTTGCCAACGACAGAACCCTTCTTGATTTCGCTTACTGCTTTCACACTCTTAGGGACTCCAGAGAAATGCCAGATCTGTCAATCGTGTTTGGATGATTAGATCATTGATTAAAGACCTTGATAATAACCTCGCTTGGGGTAAGGCGAATCGCGTCGAATTGAAGGCATGTAAGTCTCAAAGCTGTCTCATCTCTTTAAAACAAAATCATAACGTTTACACTCCCATATCTTTTGATGGAGCATTGATTTACGGTACACTGTCTATGCATTCTTTACATTAATATTTCCTATATCGCCAACGAAGCATCGAAATCTCTTGGATTTCTGAAAAGGTGTAAGAAATATTTCACCCAATCGAATCTAGTGCTCCTCTACAAGTCCTATATCAGACATAGAAGCGAATACAATTCCCATATCTGGGCCGGAGCTGGTCGCAAAGTTTTAGCTTTTAGAATCTACAAGCTCATTGGTGATATGGAAATAACATATCAGATCGAGTCACTCGAGCGCCGACGCAATGTTGGTTGCTTTTAGCTCCCTTCCCTATGTCCTTCCTACCAGCTGTGCTTTCCTATATTTTGCAAAGCTACAATTTTTAATGAATTCGTGAATTTGAATAAAACGTTTTTCACTATTTTTACTAAACAATAGTTGCGCCACCCCCTCACAAGAATCCTGGATCCGCCCTTGTCCCCTCCTCCAATTATGCCCCTTCGAACTTTAGATTAGATGGCATCGTACAACACTAACGCTAGATATGCCATGAAAATCATGAATATCACCTCCTCGGCATTAATAATCTAAGTAGTAGGGGATGAATTATCACCGGTTCAGACGAAGCAGGTAGGAAGCAGGTAGTAGGATGTAGGTCTTCTTTTAGCCTACAGTCCTCTTCCATCTAACTCTTGTAGAAACTATCCGATTTAATTAGTTTATTTAGTTTAGCCGATGAATGTGTGACTCTTTAGTAAAACAAGAAATTCAACAAAAGATAATGCATGGATGGCTTGATATGAGGTTCAGGTCCCAGATGGTATCTGGAACGTATGTCACAACAAGCCGCACTGTTCACCCTCTAGACCTATGAGCAAATGCTCATAAGTCCTGGCCGGATGCTCTTACAAATTTTAATATTGGCCCCCAACCCTCGTTGCCAGCTTCATACAGTTCTTCCAGGAGGTGCGAGTCAAGGAATCTGTAACGTTTTCCGGGGAGAACCAGACAGTGACATTGAAAGTTAATCACCGTTTCGGATTCCTCTACGCATCCTACGCACACATGAAAATTAACAAGCCCCAATCTATTTAGAGATAACAGATAATAGCCAGAGGGGCCGAATCAAAAATACTTCAAAGAGGGAATCTCTACATATGTATGGCATAATACAAGGATAACGTTTGTCTCTTGAATCGCTCTAATCAGTAATAAGGAAAGCAAATTCGGTAATGAAACGTAATCAGATTAGCAATTACGCCTAGAATATTTATATAGTTTACGAACTATAACTAACTGGGAGCCAAAGCAATATTGAGTAAATGAAAACAACTTTGAGTGCAATAAATAAGGAAGGAAGGCTCCAAAAATAGTAGACAATATAAATATAAAATTAAAAAAGAAGTTATAATTGATCTAATACTATGATTTTGGTGATATCCTAGTACAGTGATGGCGAAACTATGATACGGGTGTCAAAGGTGATACGTCAAGACATTTTGGGTGAGACGTCAAGACATTTTGGGTGAGACGTCAAGACATTTTGGGTGACATGCATTTTTTTCGGACGGTTTTCGCCTAAGAACAGTCAACGCATTCTAAGCTTCGCTCATTATGCCTTGTCTCAGTTCTTGGCGAGACATTCTGCGAGCTTTTATAGAAAATGCCGTGATTTTTCAGGCCATTCCCTTTAACTCGTACACGAATTTGTCTGTCTATATATTTGGTACAAATTTTATTAGTGATAAATCCGTTTCAGGAAAAATGCAGTTTTCCAATTTTTCGAAAAATTTCCCGGAATTTTCCGATTTTTCCGGACAATTTTCCGGTAAAAAAGCTTTCTAAATTATGCAGGATCAAATTCCGTATCAACTGGCATCATTACTTTCTCTCCGACAATGGTGAAAACTTGCAGAAAAAATCGAGGAAAATTCATGTAAAACGCTTTTTTGGAGTTTTTCAGACCAAGGAAGCGTTTGAGCCTTTTGCAACCTAAGACAAAGTTGTAGAGCGAAATGAGTTGCATAAAGTTGCTTTTGTGGAAAAATCCGCAGAAAACCCGGAAAAGCGGGAAAATCATCGGACAAATTTTCATCGATATCATTAGTGATAAATCTGTTTCAGCAAAAATGCAGAATTTTCCAAATTTTTCTGGAAAATTTTCAGACATTTTTATAAGCTATGCGGAATCATTTTTTTCCGTCCTACTGGTATAAATACTTTCTCTTCAACAATCATGAAAACTTGCATGACAAATCGAGGAAAATTCATGTAAATTTTTAAAAAAATTTCATAGTAATAGAAAAAATCTGTGGAAAACATGGAAAATCGGGAAAATTTATGCTATATGGGATCAAGTTGGAATACAGCTAAAAAGCGCTGGTTAAAACATAATTTGAATTTCAGAAAACCGTAGCAGTACTTCAACGAATTGACTCGAAAAATTTTTGTTTTCGGATCGGCACCAAACATGACTTAAAAATTGTTTTAAAATATCTCCCTGCAGCACGTAATAACAATTTAGTTAACGTGAAAAAGGCAGAAAAAATAAAATAAGTAAAAAACGAGTTTTCAAACAAAACTGAGGCCAAGCCGCATGAAAAAGTAGAAAATAAACTTTTTTTCACACACAGAGGTGGACTCAGATTTTATTCGCTGACAATGACCGATATATTTCAGTATGATCAATCAGAGATAATAAGAGATTTGATTCATGAAGAGAAAGAATATTCAAGAGAAATGTCATAAACAACAAATCTGAGTCCACTTCTGTGTGTGAAGAAAAGTTTATTTTCTACTTTTTCATGCGGCTTGGCCTCAGTTTTGTTTGAAAACTCGTTTTTTACTTATTTTATTATTTATTTACTGCCGGAGGCTTGGAGTGAAGGATAAAAAAAAATCACCACGAAATGACAAAAGTAGTGGTGGGTATCAGTAGCCCAGTAGGTTTGAACTTGAGAATTTTGAAAGAAATCGTTTTAAGAATGAAAAGGAATGCCACACTTTTTTCAAAAAAATATTTAACAAAATCTTTACTGGACTGCTTAAAATGAATATTTTGACACATTGAGCTCAAAAGGCTCGCCATCACTGCCCGTCACCCCTGTGTATTTGTAATAAAAATAAAAATAAATTTCTCTATGGCAACCCTACGAAGAAATTTTTCAATATTCGCCATTCTATAAACTTGGTCTTACCGTTTTTTATAAAATTCCTCAATATAAAATTTAAGTTCTCTCAGTCAACATTTTTTTCGAGTTATCATGCCGACAGATAGATTATAGCAAACGGTTGGACATGTAAAAATCAAAATGGTTTTTAATGTATTATGCGTGGGGGTGCCATGATTTAGAAACAATTGTCATAAAGCTTATTTTTTCATTTCAGACAATGTCAACGATTGCGTTGCTATTTTAACGAATGCAATATATTTTAATGGAAAATGGGCAGTACCATTCACCCAGCAGCTGACTCATCCGACAGATTTCAGAGTCTCTTCAGAAAAGTCTGTGAAAATTCCATTAATGTCGATAGTCGGTAAAGAGTTTTATTACTTAAGATCAACGGAGTTAAAGGCTAGTCTGTTGCGAATGCCTTATAAGGTAATACAACTTGTTCATTTCATTATCTTTTTTTTATTATTTTACTTTATTTACAATATTTATAGGGAGGCAAATATGCTATGACATTCATTTTACCCGATAATTCTGACAAATTAGATGAAGTTATTAGCAGAATTAAACTAGGCCAAATTCAATATCTTCAAAATCAATTCAAGAAGGAAAATATCAATGTTTACATCCCGAAATTCAAATTTGAAACTACATCAAAATTGAAAGATGTTATTTCATCGGTATGTATAAATTTTATATATAACTGTATTAGGAGGAGTATATTATATTAATAATAAATTTACAGCTTGGTATTTCGGACATCTTTACTTTCCGTAGTGAATTGCCTGGCTTAGGTGGTAGCTACCCAATTTCTGATGTTATCCAAAAAGCTGGAGTTGTTATTGATGAAAAAGGAGCAGAACTTTATGCTGCCACTGGTAGATATAACAATTAAAATATGATTAAAAATTCGTTATAATGCTAATTGTATATTTCTAGATGTTAAGATTGAATTTAAGATGGGAACTGAAGTATTCTTAGCAAATCATCCATTTGCATTTTTCCTTGAGGATGAATATACTGGAGCCCTTCTCTTTACAGGAAAGGTAGTAGATCCAACTGCCGAAAAGTAAAGAATATTCATTTTTTTTTCAAAATATTTTTTTGTTTAAAAAAATCTAATAAATGTATATATACAGGGAATTTTAGTTTTTTTAATTATGCCACCAGATTCAATTTCACAATTCTATAGCCAATTTGTAATAATTACTCTAATCAAATGACAGGAACTTCATAGCACTGCACTTTATGTTGCATTTTAGATTTTGTTCTTCTTTACAGATCCCTATTATTATAATAAATTCTCCACCCACCGAAAATTTAATACAGTGTCCTCTGTTTTAGGTGACGCATCACATTAAATTTATCCTTGTAATAATTTATGAAGTGAATGCAAAAGTTCTTATGGGAAAGTTCCAGATGGTTCTATGTAATTCCGATCATGGAACCCAATTACTCGTCTGAGCTTAATAAGGCAATTACATCAGCATCTCAATTTATCTTACATAGGAATTCTTCCAGCAGAGTTTTATCAAAGATTAAATGTTACGAGTTGTATCGTTTCTGTCTGAAAGGGACTTAATAAAGGGGTTGGAGGTGCCCAACTCAGTGTGTTAAATGAAAGAAAGCTTTCACTGTTCTAGCTAATATCTATTCAGAGTTACAGAGTCAATTATCCGCAATTTATCTTGGAATCGAAGGTTGGAAATTGTTACGCCTTTCAGGGGTGTTAAATCGATTTCCAAAGTCTTACTTTTTTTGTTTTGTTTTTTGCTTGTAAACGTTTTACAACACACACCGTATTTTATTGCAGTTTCTTGACCTTTAGACAAGGCACTCAGTTAATTAAGGGATTTTGTTCTCGTGGAGTATTGAACTCATTATATTAGCAATGAGCTTGACAGGCTCATTAAGGTTGTTAGGATATCTTTAGATGCTGGTGTAATTATTTGGAATTAGTTTTTCTGTCAAGAAGTTTGTAAGTCAATTGTTCGAGAAGACTTATAGGCGCAAATTGTCTTTAGTCTTTCAATACTTTTCAGAATGATATACTTGATTTGGTGTATGACTACTTATGGAAGAAAATATATTGTGCTATATTTTTTGTATTATATCATCAATCACAAGTAATCCCTATGTAATGTCCTCCTTTCAATACATAGACATAAAAGTTAAATTTACAATTTTCAAGGATTCTTTTATTTGTAATGAGTGAAGTGAGTCAAGGTGGTTTTCATTTGAAGTATTTCAGATCTAAATAAACTTCTGTAAAGTTACCATAAAGTTACTATAAAGTTTATGTAGCCTTGGATTCTGTATAAAATGACGTGCACCTTTTTTTTTTGTTATCATTTAGTTTTGGTTAAAAAGTTCAAAGTGGATTAAAAATTTCATATCTCAGCAAACAGATAACAAAAACTTATATGGATGTGTCGTTTTTCTTTACTCATTGTCTTCGGCTCTTGGTATTTTTGTAGAATATCAATTTCTCGTCACCAGTCACCATTCGGTGTAAAAAGGGTTCATTCGTGACAGCGCACATTTGCTCTTTAGCATCGGTGTAAACAATTGGCTCAATTTGCTGACTTTTCTGATGACAAGCAAATGTCGATGAATGATTGAATGAGAAAAATTCAAGCATCTCTGCTTTTTTGTCAACAGCTACGATGGGATTTTATGCTATGAGGGTTTGGCAGGATACCCTTGCCAAGCTCCATAGGTTTTCCAGTATGAAGCTCGTCTTCTTGGCTGTAGTAACCATTGGTTCGACATTTCTCGAACCATCATTGACACGGATTTGTTCTTATTGTCCGATACCTATTGCTTGAATATTTATTTGCGTTGTGTGTTGCCTTTCTTGAAGTTATAAAGAAGAATGCGTCGAATATCTGGCTTTGTCTCTGTAATTTTTAAAAAAATTACTGCAAAAATCGAACTTCACTCATCAAAACTTGCACTAGGAATATAAGGACTATGTGAATTTAATATCGGCTTTTATAGCAAGTTAATGCAGTTAATTTACCTCCAACTTTTCGACTTTTAGTGCACGCAATCGAAAACCCGTATCACTTATTCGATGTCCAAAAAATAATGGAATTAATAGTTACATACATACCTATACTTTGATCGGATAGAGCCAACTTAAAGCAATATATTTTCTATGTTATTTGTCAGGTTGCCGATGGTATGAATTAATACAGAACAGATATCATGAAACGTCGGCCAATCGGAATGGGTACCAATAAATGAGTTGGGTTTATTTTTGGTTGTTTAATTTCTTGTATTGTCTCCAAGGATTTCAACAAAACATTATACGAGTTTTCGTTTGAAATTCTGTAAGCTCATTATCTCAATATAATATCTAATAATAAGTAGTTTTCAACAGGTAAATGTTAATGGTATTCTTTCCTCCTTGTTAGCAGTGTTTCAGGGGGTCGCGCAAGGATCGGTGCTTGGACCGGTCCTCTTTAGTCTGTACATTAATGAAAGCGGTGATGTCGTATATAATGTACGGTTGCATCTACATGCCGATGATGTTCACTTGAGGTTGATTGAGATCTGTATTTGCAGAATCAATGATGATCTTCCTGCAATTCACAGATGATCAATTGAGATTTATCTCAATCTTAATAAGTCACAGGGCTCGGCTTTGTGCAGCTCATCTTCTGATTTTGATGATATACCCCCAGTTATGCTCAATATCGTCATGTTACCTTCTGTGACTTTTTGTATCTAATCTGGGAGTGAAGTGCAACTGCCGACTGAAGTGTTGTGATCACGTTAAGGGTACCTATGCTGGGTAAATTTTATGGTGGCTTGAAAACAATATGGATGAATATTTGCAAATATATCTCCTATGAACTTACGATTGATATTGGTTAAGACTCTTTTGTTGTCCCAGTTTACTTACGACAGTCTAATTTACCCAAAGCTTGACTCCTTGTACAAATGTAAGATGGAAGTTGCTTTTAATGGTTGTTTTCGATTCATTATTAACGTGGGCAGATCTGTCTACATTACTTTTCTTAGGACGACATTATTGCGATGCTCCATTCAATCATATTGAAAATGCAAGACATTAATCTTATCATGCAATTTAATATATTCTAGGAGGCCCATGTATCTTTATCAAAAAATAGATTTTTTTTCATTTTAGGAGAATAATGAGCTTACGTATACCACGTTTTCGTACATTGACTTAAGAGGAATCTTACTTTGTCCAAATTGCTCACCAATGAAATTCACTCCCTTACAATATTCAGTGTGCAACTTCTGTCGACGAATTCCGAGTAGCTCGACCAGCCTGTATACATAGAGTACTATTTAAGGCTTAGATATTGTGTATGTATGCCGCAATATAGTTGAAAGTCTGAGTATATATCCTTCAAATCAGTGAAAGCTGTTTGCTGAAATAACTGATTGTGAATTGCCTAATAAGTCTAGAAAATTTAAAATTAATTTAACACGAGTTTGAGCTTTGGTTTTTAACAGATTCATCATACATGTAAAATTTATTAAGCATAGATAAATGTAATATACTTACTCGTACTTTAATATTCCGTTATGTTTGGCATCTAGTAATACTATTTGATTGCTCGGTGTATATGTAGGTACATATGTATATAGCTATTTACACACCAGTCTGAAATCCAAATAAATAACATGAATATAACTGATTTTCGTATTTGATAATATTTAAAAAATTATCTAATCTAAACTATTTTGTTCGAATCAATCTTTAAATTCGGCTGGAAGGACCAGAATGTTTAGCGAGGTCTCTGGTTGTAATGCTTATTATACCTACACATACGGGAGATGTAGGTAATGAGGATCACTTAAGCGAGATTTAAAATAAAACCAAATCTATTAATGCACTATTTATTGCTTTGCTCTTATAATAAACTTTACTTATTTAACTATCAATTGAGATCAACTTTCATCACTTTGGCTTATTAATTTCGGAGCAAAAAAGATTAAAAAAACTTTAGGTTCGATCACCATTGTCAACATTGGTTGGCAATGGTGATCAGCATGTGCACAATGGTGATCAACACATATCGCACACATAATTACGAGCAGAGTTCCATCCAGTACAGTCAGCATGGGGCCAAAGCCCACAAGAAGCCCACCGATACCATATTTCGCCATCTCGTCCGAATTCACCACATACAAGATAGCAGTTACCTGCGTCTTCTGCGTCGTCGTCTTCGTCATCCTGGCATAACTCGTCCGTGTTCACGTCTGACGTCGAAGTATCATTCGATCCCTGCAGAATTTTCTTCTTAACCTTCTCAAGACTGACCTTCTGTGGCTTGCTTTTCTTTCCCACTCCTTTTCCCTTGCTTTTCACAGCTTTGCTTTAGCCTTCCTTTTGTTTTTCTTTTTCGACCAGGGCGTCTTTGATCGGTGTTGAAGTCAAAATCGTTGCATGCTGGTTTCTTCTTCCTTGTCTTGTCTTGAGAAAAGGTGCTTTCTTAGGCATTTGGATAAAATTTTGGATTCTTCCCAGATGTTGATGGTATTTCGAATTGAGAAGATGATGCAGTCGCTGGTTCAGGAATTGTGGGACAAAATGTGGATGTACTTGGAATAGGATTATCTTGTTCTAGTTCCACAGTAGCTGTTGGTACTAAGACGGAGTCAACAGCTCCAGCAGCAGTAGACTCTGAAATAGAGTCAGCAGGAGCTTGCACTACAATGGACTCTGATTGTAGGACTTCAGCTGCCATAAAATCTTCATCTGAAAATACATTGGGATTTATGGGAAATATGCCCATTGCTTTAAATCCCGCTTCGCCCTTGCTCATGGAGGCAACACTTGAGAATGCTTTTTTGACCAAGCAAGCCACATCATAAGGTGTTATTCTTTCTGAAAGTTGACTCTTCATGAAAAAAGTCGCATTCTCTTCTATATGCAGCTTTGAATGGTCCAAAAAAGGACACATCCAATGGCTGTTGGGCCATCCTTTTCAAGGGTAGGGGTCATCCTCTTTCTGGGGAAAATAAACATTGGAGGAATGTATCCACCTGCAGCACTCATGGTGCAGAGCAGAGTGATATTCTTTCCCCTTTCCCAGCTTGTTATACATCCTACCCTCTTATGTCCCTTAGCAGCTATACTTTACCAGGATCTTGGATGGTAGAAATACCCGTTTCTCGCAGTTGTAGTTGTTTTTTGGCAGAAATTGGTATTTTTCTATTTGTTCTTCTAGGAGCTTGTAGAATCGCTTAACTTCAGTTTTATTAAAAGCTGTAACCCTGTTGATGCTGGTAGTTTCGGGCTTCCGCACAGAAATATTATTCCTGGTAATAAATCCATCAAACCAAACTCGACCAGCCAATCTTGAAGACGTGTTAAAATTGTGTTTCAGCTTTAGGGCTTCCGCGAAATCGAATGCCGCCCTTTTTATTTGGCTTCGGGTGCACCCGTAGTAAACATTGGCCATTTTCTTGATTATGTCCGCTAATTCTTTTTCCATCTCAGTCGTGAAGACAGTATTACGGCCGAGACGAGGTTCCTTAGTTGTTTTTATTGTGTACCTCTTTGAAGACTGGAAAATCGAATGTTCATGCTCTTCGCTGCTTTCTGCATTGCATAATTCTGTTCGTCAATGAGCTTTACAGCCTTTTCTAGTTGGTCCATAGACCAGCTAGCTTTATTTGTCTTTTTAGGACGAACTTTTGGCATCTACAAGCAAAAAATACACTATTTCATCGAAGTTAGGTAATGTGGGCAATGGGGTCACTATGAAGGTAATTGGAGTCACCTGACTCCGATTACCTACATGGGCGAAAAAGAGAAAAAAACAATCCTAAAATGTTAGGATTATTACATATCAGAAGAACAGAAATAAAGATTTAGTAATTTAAGCCTTACCTTCGGATTTATCTACTCGAAAAATTAGATCAGAATGTCGCGAAATCTTCACACATCTTTTTCTCTACAGCGCATTGCGCGAACTGACTGAGGCACCATCCGTGCATGGGAATGACGCAAAGCTAGCGCGTAGGCATGTTGGCATCACTTGCTTGCGTTCGGTATTTGCTATTTTGTGGTGATCACCATTGCCAACTGACTCCGATTGCCTACATCTCCCCTATAATAAATTTAACTGGGTATTTTCTTCAGGATAACTGAATTTACCATAATTAATTGTAGACCCCTGATACACATAAATTAAATTACATTAAGTAAAGCGAAGCGTCAATAGGCGATGTAGTTTTCGAACTGTTACTTCCATTTTTGTTTTGATTTGTCACTGGGCCCGTTTAAACCGTGCCATTTAGAACTAGTTTTACGTAAGTCGACTTACGTAGAACTAACATGAAGTGGTATAAACATGCCGCATTACGAAATACTAGTCCTACTTTAATTCGGTTTCTGATGCAGTACTGACCTACAGAAATTACGTAGAAATAAACGTAGACATAAACCTGATATAAGGAATTTGTGTACAAAATTGAATGCGTTTGGGGTTGATAGGGTAAATTTTTATTTTATTTTAATGAAAGTGAAGTTGTATTAAGACCGAAACAAGTGCGATTAGTCTGAGAGAGAAAAATTCCCTTATAGACTTTTGTATTGAAGAAAGTATTCCGTCCTTAATGTATGGTAATAAATTTGAAACTAGGAAATTTTTAAATTTTCTTTTATGCTCAATTCTTTTATACATGAGGTGTACAATAAACTTACAATATTCATTTTCCACGTGAAGAAGCAGGCAGATCTAACAAATTTGACAACTGTCAAAGTTTTAATACGAGCGGACTAAACGGCAGCCGGATTAGTACTACGTAAGTCGACTTACGTAAAACTAGTCTTAAATAGCTGCGGTCTAAACGTACTCAATGTCTCTCGCTGAATATGTGTTTAAATAAATTTTATGTTTCTACCGACTACGAGTGGGCGCTGTTATCAGGTTAATTGCAATTACCCAGCAAGTTGTGAGGATCTGAATATCCCGTTCGTTTTCGAGGTATTTTTCAGAATATTCAGGGTATTTGACGAGATACACGGAGTAAAAGTAGAGTAATTTAAATGCCCAGTGAAATTTACTCCATATGTATCACACGTGTAAGGGGTAGGTATTAAGCAGTTATTTAACAATTGCTTTTATTATTATTAGGGTATCGTGAGACAGATAATCCGCCTCTTTTGTGATATTTAATAATTGACTTTGCACCACATTTTGATTTTACCTAATTTCTCAAAACATTAAAATCTACTTTTCTGTAGCAATATATTTTCCCTGAATATTTAGCGTAGTAAAGAAAAAAAAGAAGACATAATGTCAAGGTTATATTTATCTCTTACTTCAATAAAATTGGGAGTTTGTTCTCAACTCAATCTGTCATCCACAGAGCAGTTATATTCATATGGGTGAAAAACTGAATCCAATTTCAGCTCTGCATGGATACGTGGCATGGTATCTGGCTAAATGTAACATATCGCGCACATATTAAATATTTCACCAACCTAAGCAGCTCAACTTGTAAACGAAATTAATTGCAAATCTTGAGTCCTTATTGCTCCCCAAACATTTATTCAAAGCAACGAACGCCTTCATTAAGGCTTTTGTAAATTCCAAATATATGACTCCTTTTTATCCTAAGGTTACACACATAATATCCTCTCTAATTGGACATATCTTCGCTTCAACAATAGAAAGATTTTCTGAGAATTTTCTGGAAAATTTATCTTAACATTGTGAGCTTAGTTGAGTTTTGGTTGGATAATACACGGGGAACCACTTTCTGTTTAGCTTTACTATGAGAATCTCAAGGCAATCATTCTCTTCGCACTGAAAACGCTATTAATTATGCATACAGATATATAAGCGCTGGTGTTTTCATGGTAAATAATGAAAATATTTAACAATAAAGCTGGAGAATGTTTGACTATTTATTTTTGTTGCTGGAGGAACCGTAAGAGTAATTGGTTTGCATAGTATGTACTACATAGTTCAATTGTTCTCATCGCCGTTTATAAGTATTTTCTATGAAATTCATACTGGAGCTTTCCTGCAGATTAAAAACAACACAAGATGCTTTGTAGTTACTTGGATTGGAGTTAAACAAAATAGGATGTCAAATTATAGCTGTAGTGAGAACAGTATCTACCGAACATAGAGAGATAGAGAGAGAATAAACTTTGATGTCTTTTTCTGAATGGAATAATCCTGAAAATATAAACGAAGTGCAAAAAATGTAAATGCTGTCAACTCCTTATGTGTTGTTTGGGACTTATTCATTCCTCTCTTATGGAAGCTAAATTTACTTCTCATAGCGTTGCTGGTAATTAGGTCGAGTCGGAAGACTAAGAAAGTGGGACGATTAGGTACTTTAAATATACTTCCACCCTGCAAGTGCAAAGGATCATGGAAGAATTGGAAGAATAGACTTATTGCACTGTACAAATTAATTAGCTGTAGTCCTTAAAACATAGTTTAAAATCTTATTGTCGAAATCATTGGGTTTCCACATAGCTTCTCTATCTTGTTTTGATCTGATTATTTTTGCGCTCAGACTTTTCCATTCTCGCGTATTTTAGATTCAACAAAAGTGTACATAATATGAATAAGACATGCGCAGAAGTTTTAAAATTTGTTTTTCGATTCTATTCAAATATTTTTCTGTAACCAAAACAATTTTTGGCGCATGTGGACAACAATTGTGTACTGTGACACGTGAATATGGCATTTTAATTCGTCATACTACATTTATACAAGATTTCAGTGAACCGATCGGACATATTAATACTTTATCCATGTACCTGCTTGGTTTATCGCTGACTGACGAAGTTTAAAGTTATCTTCGGACTGGTAAAATTTGCTGATTCCCAGCATTTTAAATTTTTGTAAGTTTGTTTTAAAGAGAAAAGAAACTTCATCAAATTACCAGCAATTTGTTAAATCGTCAGTTTCTCATAGATAGATAGCTTGTGTTAAACTTGGGGGTATATGTAAGCGGTTGAAATGTAAGGGTAACTTGAAGATGAAGTTTTTTTTTTCGGTGACTTTAAGAGGAGTCAGTTCCAAGATTTGCAAGTTTCGTACATTTTTCAATGCGAATTTCTGGCAAACTTTTTGTAGCAGAATAATGATTTATATCTTAAATTAAAGGTTAGTAGGGGTATTCTCATTTCTTTAGATTGCGCCTATTTTAAAAAGATAAAGTCTAGATCTAGTGAATAACGTCGAGTTTTTTTCATTTTTAGTGGCGCTTTTTTGAATTATTTGATTCGTATAGTACCTGGGTTTTCTCCAGATATTTCGCCGACTAGAAATTGCAATATTTCGTTGAAAGTTGTTGAAATACAAAGCGAAAAATTATATTTAAAAATTATGTACAAAAAAAATTTAGTTAATTTGTAGTTAATTCTCGTTCAAATTTTTCAATTTATTTAAACTGCAAATATTCATTTTTCGTCTTAAATTGTCGCATGTAGGGTTTCCGTCCTTTACGCTAGATGTCTCTAATGTGATCTATGGTCTAGGTCTAGGCTAATTTTATATGAATTTTCTCACTTTCAAGACACAAACCTACGTACAGTAAATTTTATTGCCTACAGGCTCGCTGATATCTAAATTGAAACTTTTATTGAGTGCTGACTCCTCTAAATCTTTCTATTGTCGTCTGGGTGTATTCCCATTGAGGGCGAGTGAGATATCTACATTCTATAATCCACACTTTTCCAATTGATAGTGTTTCATCTCCCCTCGAAAGAAAAGCGAGAGTTAAAAATTGTTTTGTCAAGCCTTATTAATGAATTTCCCTCTACTGAGTAATCGAAATACAATGGAAATGGTAGCACATTTGATGTAGTTTAAAGGTTAATAGTTATTTGAGGACTACAATAGGAAAACGATTAAGTCAGAATTTAAAAAACCACAATCGTTTTTGTATGAAATAATTTGGCGTCGTCAGTATAATAAAGAATCTTTAAATTAGTTAGAATTGGGCCATTATCATTAATGTAAATAATAAAGAGTAAACGGCCGAGGTGGCTGTCCTGTGGAACATTAGACGTATTTATAATTTTTTACAGGGAGAGCACCCCTAGAAAGAATTCTTTGCACATTCGGTCTGATAAATAGGAACAGAGTCACTTTAAAAAAAGAGAGGGAAACCCATGGTTGGTTAGCTTATGAATGAGGAGGCGTTTAGCTCATTCTATCGTATTTTCCCTGTACATAGGTATTCTCTACCCCTGGGTTGGTAGTTACTTGAAGTATTGAAACAATTCAAATGATAAGGCGTATAATTAGGCCTATATGAGATATAACGAGTTTTTGTTATTCAAGCACTAATACCGACTATTTAGCTACTCTTGTTGACTTAATCAATTTGTTTCAGCCTTAAGGAGGTAACTTATCATAAGTATATCTTCAACATGAACTAAATTTAGTACAGTAGGCTCTATGCCACATAACGTAATTTACATGGGTACTGGTTATAAATTAAACTAGGTGATCCCGAGATCCTTCGCTATCTGCCATTCTCGTTGGTATCTCCTTCAAAATTTACGTTTTTGGATTATATCCAAGTACTTGTGATTAAAATTGTACGGATTTTAGGATTTAGTTTTTACAATTTTTTCAAGGACTGTGCAATGTGGAATAATATCTCGAAACTGATGGATAGTTTCTCGACTCATTCTGTCTGATGCCATTTACACCTCTTTTGTGAAAAGATCTGTTTCGTCTCTTCTTCGTTATATTTTTGTTTTTTGTTTTGTTAATTATTCTATTTACTGCGGAGTCTTTTTTCTTTACGATAATCACATTAAATTCAAATGCAATCCTATATTGATCTGCGAAGTATAAAAATTAAAGGCCATTATTATGATCTTACTAGCAATAATTTAAGAGGAGCACTTCGACCGCAACACAGCTGTTCGAATATTCCAATCTAATTATACTTTACTACTTAACTGCCATTAGAGCTGGAAAGTCAGTTGGCACGTTGGCTTTTCTTCCTCTTAATTCTCGGTAAATCGAAACGATTTCTGACTTGGTCGTTATATTAACACCATTTGAAGTTATAAAATAAACTCAAACACAAATTTGTGGATGTTCTAGTCCTCTTAGCTTCAGGAAAAATGCTGACACTAAAAATTGCAGCTCGTGTCTTTCCTCCTTCTTTTTCCGGCATCTTTCTAGTCCGATCCTTCCGGATTCGTGACTAACTTCTGACAGCTAGTGCCCGCTACCGCTATCTAGAAGCCAAGAGGAGATGTTGGATGCCAGAAAGATTAACAATCTAGGCTGTGAAGGCTGATTCACATGCAATACATCACTACAAGGTTAGTTGGTTGCGCGTGCACAATATCAATTGAGATTGCTAATGCCCTAGACTAGCGACTCATTAGTCTATAATGATTCATTATAAACTGAAGACACACAGCCATTTCTTTAATGAAATTGTACTGTCAAACTGGTTTTGACAAACTAATGACATTAAAGAAGCGATATGGATCGAAATAACGTAATTAACTTTGTTTTTATTTATTTTACTTTTTAATTTAACAATTTATATATGAGAAAACCGTTATATTAAAGAGAATATTGACAATATAGTCTGTGATTCGCATTTCTTTCGATTTATTCTTCTTATTTTTTAAATCGGCAGATGCCGTGGCGTAGCAAGAGCTTTTGCCGCCCCTTCTAACTTAATCAAAATCAAGAGTGGTTATTAACAATAATTAAACATAAATAAATAAATGAGTAAAACCTTTTATTTATTTTGTTTAAACAGATTAAACACATAATGATAAAACGTATGTTGATTTATATATTTATTTTTCTTGCTTTTTTATTACAAAAAATCTTGAATGATATTATAAAAATTTAAATTATCTGTTATTTCTCAGTATCGGTAGATTTCGTAATCTTAAATCACTCATTGTTGAACGAAGGTAATTTTTAATTAACTTTTATTTGGAAAAGCTCCGTTTACAACTAGCGCCAATGATGGCTATTGTTAAAAAAATTCTTCAGACTTTTCCAACCTATATTTTTGGATAAAGATTAAAAGTTCAAGAGGCCCTTCCCCGTTTTTCCAAAACTTAGCTTGCTTTTGTACATAGGTTGAGACATAAAATTTTGGATCCTTTTCCTTTCAATATGAAACTGTGCCTCGTCAATATCAATAAAGTTATTTACTTGACATTCCAAATTTTCATTTAGATTGTATTGGGCGCGAATATGTACTTCGCTGGATAACTCTATCCAATGACAAAAACATTTCTCTTTGCATTTCTTCTTCTAAAGATAGCCCCACGTCTTGCGAATTTTCACCACTCATAATTTTTTCCTTCTAACTCGACGCTCAGTGGATATCTTCAACTCTTCAAATATTTTTTTGGCTGTTGTAATTGTTTTTTGCACTAGGGTGTTCCTTTGTCCAATGAAATACATTTGTAAAGAATTCAGTTTTTAATCACATTGCTAGATATTTAATCCCATTGTTTGCAGGTATTGTTGCGCGTCGTTAATTTCCAAATGGATGGATTCCCACAAATGGAGGTAGCACATAAAGAAAACGATTCCATTGAGATGAGTAGTATTCCAGCGTCTGATCTCGTTTTAATATTTTCTTCCTCAGATGTCAATTTTTCCAAAGCACTTAATAAGCGTTTTTTTTTAACAACACTCATATCATCTCCTCTTGTGTTCCAACGAGTTTCTAACCAAGGTATATAAAGACAAGGTATTCCCATTACGAACCCCGTTCCGCCATATTGTCTGAATTTTTCTTTTCCTTTTTTATTAGTGGACGAAACACGTCACAGCACATCAGCTGCTTTGTGTCAAAATTCGCTTTGTCTGTGTACCGCGGTTTTATTGAAATTTTGCAGAGATATTTTGAGTGATTTGTAAATTAAAGAACAAGTAAATGTTTCTGGAAATTATGAAGTAATCTGTGCCTAATTGTAAGAACTATTTCAAAAACGACTCCGCAAAGCAAGACGTAAAATTTCATGCATTTCCCAAAGACGCATAAATGCCAAAGGACTGTTGCTCTTGATAGTGGAATTTGTATGGCGAAGCTATCTGAGCTTCTGCAATGTTACTTAGAACATTTATTGCCAACTGCAGAACTTCAAAATTTATTGAATTTTGAATCTTGTCGGCAAAAGTCTAAAGTTAAATGGGACATAAACCATGTGAGCGTTCAACACATTTCTTAAATCGACATATTGAATAAGGTTTGTACCAAAATAAAATCGTCTTGCATAAAAAGACACTGTAAAATTTCCAAATCTTATATCCTTTAGAGTATAGGTACAAACGTTTGCAATGAGGCTAGAAGAAATCTCGAAGATTATGAGTCAATTTGGAAAAGTTGGCACACGTTTCAACTCATCTATTGGTGGAAGTGTAATTTAACTGTTTGCTAATTTACTAAGTGCATTTTATATTTACTTTATATACTAAATTCAGGTTTTCAAATGCGATAAAATGTTCGGAAGGCGGGCGTGCTTTAATGCACTGAGATTTCACACATTTCATGTCTATATTAGAGTTGATATTGTGGGCTGAAATTGTCCGAGCATAGATCATACGTGGATTCATACATCAAGGCATACTAATACTACTTTCGACCAAATCTTTTTGAGAAATGGATATACAATCACAAGGATACTAAAATGTACTCTTCCAATCAACTTTCAAGTGATAAAAAAACACGACCGAAACTTTAAAATTTTTATAGAGAATCTCAAGATGGTAGCTAAAACAAAACATTTTACGCCTTTTAATTATTTATATGTATTTGTTTGCAGTAGCACAACTGTATTTTACTTATTTGGTCATTCCTTTATATGTAAAGCATGTCAATAGCACATGAACAATATTATATTAGTACAAAACGTGTATGTCTGTATCTTTGAAAACGAATATAATTTATGTCAATCCTATTCTGTTTTTATTATTCCTCGAAGTCAATCGATTCATAGGCAGTTGATCTAAAACTAGTGGGGACTGGAACTCAAAAGGGCGATCCCATCCCATCATCAACATTAAAAAGCCAATAATTATTACAGAATTTATTTCAGGTGAACTTGTAACTAAATCCAATTCAGCATTCAGATGCATTCTAAGCCCGTGAAAAATATTTCTTTATATCAAAAATACGAATCCGGTGGCACGATTAGGTTAAATATGGGAGGTGTTTGATTCTCCTGGTGGTCAGCTCATGTAGTCATACCGAGTAATGGTAAGAAAGAAAAAAAAAGTTGGTGTTGTAAGGATTTAGGGAGTGCAAATAAAATAAAATAATTAATTTAAAAGTGGATAAATATACACAACACAATTTCATGTAAAAATTTTAATTAAATATTGACATACATAATTCAAAGGAAATTTTCAATAATGAACTAATTGTTATAACAATAGCAACTTTCACTTAATACGTAAACATAATGTAAACATTTTATTTATTTATTTTTTCTTTTTATCTCGAGAGATACTGCGTAGTACTCGCATTTTTTCCAGGTAGGGTGCTTTGTTTTTTTTTTTGAGGATAACTCTTAAAAACGAGTGTAAATTATAACTCAACTATTTTTCTTGATTAAGTACATTTATAAATTCTTGTAATTTCTCCTGAACATGTCTGACTTTTATTTACTCGAATTCTCATTTCCACTTCTCTGTGTCTAAAATTAAAAAAAAACTTTTACTTTCAGAAAAACAAAACACGCCACAACATTTTTATATGTATACCTTCTCAATTCAGATAAATCACTTTCTTTAGTTAAATCGTATTCTCTTTCTAAGTCTCGAAATTCGGTAGCATGATACGGAGCCTCTGGGGAAAATTCTTGCTTGGCTAATAGATTCTATAGACGTCTTTCCACTGCTCTGATCACCAACTACAACTACTCGAGGTAAGGATATCCCGACAGTTCATCTAATACTTCAGAGTACTTCTTCTCCTTGTTGTTTTAATCATGGATCTATAAAAAGGGAAAACGTATTTAGCTATATACCATATTGAAAACTTCCTTAACAGCACCTTGAGCAGCTAAATAAAAAACTAGCTCATTGGAAACGACAAATTGCTTGGCAATATTTATTGCCATCGTTTCCGTTTGACTTTGACTTTAATTTTGTACAAGCAAAAGGCAAAACTTACATATTATCACAGCAGTTTTAACTTTGGTTATAGCCGTCTTCAGGAGAGATTTCATTGCTTGATCCAGTTTAAGTGATAATGACAATGCTCAAATGGGAACGCGTAATCTGGAATAATAAGCTAAATTTATTTTGATTAATATAAGATTCCAAATAATTACAAACTAAGCTTCCAGCAATTGCATGTAAAAGTTTGAAAATTGGGAAGAAATACAAAGCGCAATAGACAGCAGTCTTCCCATTTTTCGAGAATTTCTTATTCAGTGAGGGTCATATTACCATCATTGCAACTAAGCACATAAAGTAAAATACATATTTTTTAAAGCACTTCATGTTTACTTACAGAGGATATACAGCCTCCTGTGTACAATACAGTTTCACTTCAGAGTTTGGTGTGAGATCATTAAAAATAACCATTTCTTACAAGCGCTCAACTCAAAGGTATTTACATTATGTTTGGTATAAATAAATTCCTTAAGAAGACTATCATTGAATGTCAAATTAGTTGTAGAAAATTAAGAAAACTTTACTTAATATGAAATGTTTCGTGCTTTATTTACTTGTCATCTTTGACATAAGAGAATTGTCAGAGATTATCTTTTACTTTTCCTTTTTCATTAGTGGACGAAACACGTCACGGCCAAGTGTCAAAATCTTAATGAGAATACCTTGTCTTTATATACCTTGTTTCTAACACCTTGACTAGTGACAGAAACTATGAAATTTTGCAAAAAAAAAAAATGAACGCAAATTTGATGATTTTTTTTTTTTTGCAAATTAGACTGAAAACAACTCCAGTCGACCACCAAAGTAAGTGAAAAATCTGCCGAAATATTTTCTGTAAATTGCTAAGGGTCTTCCCACATGCGAATTTTTTAGGGAAGGAAGGAATTTGGCTTAGACGCACCAACTCAATAATGTTGTTCCGCGTAGTTCCTTATATGATTACCGAAATTAACTGTGTTCGTGTTCAATTAATTCACAGTTTTTGATATAAACAATAACTGCATCACAAATTCACAGCACGTAATGATTATTAAATTTTTATATTGTATTATCACCTCAAATCGCAGGTAAACATTGTACAGCCGTCCGATCAGAGATTTCAGAAACTTCCCATTTTCAAAATGCCCGGAACTCATTTGCTTGCAGTAATATTGGTATGCTGCCCGTACTCCCGATCGAAACTTGGTAGCACGGAATTTTTTCTACCCCCGAATACTTCTCACTCGTAAAAACTGCCTAAAAACTTCC
The DNA here is from genome assembly GCA_963930735.1 of Dioctria linearis. Taxonomy (NCBI): domain Eukaryota; kingdom Metazoa; phylum Arthropoda; class Insecta; order Diptera; family Asilidae; genus Dioctria; species Dioctria linearis. The sequence continues at coordinate 324,021,215 of OZ005740.1, read as the reverse complement.
GCGTGTGGGCAATGGCTAAGAAGATATGAGTGTTTATTTCTCGTTGCATTGGTCATGAAATTGCACTACAGGGGTAAACTAGTCATATAAAAAATTTACGAAATTCATTAATAAAATTAATTTAATTAATTTAAATATTCCAAGCAGTCAAAATGACTGTTTTTGGGCAAGGTATAAAACATACATACATCACAAACAAAGAGGGAGGGGGAGAGGGTAAATACAACTATAAATAAATGCATTTATATCATGTACTAAGTCTCCAAATTCTAAGAAATTGTGTGATTATAGACATATTTTTCTTTTAAGCAATCTAGTGTTAAGGAGGAAATCGCTTCTTACTTCCTAAGTTGTTCTTAAGTTAACTTAGCTGCAACCAGCATGGGATAACAAATTCGTTTCTCTTCGTATTGGAGATATCCATGACCGATGAGGACTCTGTTTACAATAACAATGATGGCATTAAAAAAAGTATTACCAGCTGATGTTTGTTTACATACGTGATTAAGCTTAATAATCTCAACGTCGATAAGGATTGTCGGGGACACACGTATTTTTGTTAAATTAAATACTTATTATAATAAATTATTCTGTGGATTACAACATTATTATGTTAATTTTTATTTTTAAATACGTTATACAGAAATATAAAAAATGCCGCCCCAAAATATGTGCCCGGATCGGAGCTGAAGATTTATATAATATGCCAAATCTAGCACATTTTCCCTCATTATAGTTATAATGAAGGACAAAACACTTCATTAGTGTACTTCATTATGATCTGATTTTCGAGCCATAATGACATATAATATGTGACACACGGCATTTTAATGAATAGTTAGTACCTACTAATGATTCATTTGATCGTGCTGTATGTCTAGGGTATTAATGTTTAATTTTTAATTACCTAAATATCATTTTTAATTATTTTAGGCATATGTAAATCAAATTTAAAACAATAAATGAAAATCCAAAGAGTAACGTATTTATAATTTCAATAATATTTATAGGCAGTCAAAGATCAAAGTCTATATTAGCGCTAGTAATTTAGGAATGCAATTTTAGCTACTTATGGCACTAAATCTTAATTAGAATAAAAAGTTATTCTTAAAAAAGAAAAAGAAAGTTAAACTATGTAATACGAATATGAAAGCACCCCTTATCTGTATTAGTAATTGATTCTTCTTCTCTAACTTCCCGTATTATATTTACGATTTGGGATACGACTTCGACTGTGACTATTGGAAATAGCAAGCAGTAGAATGATTACGTCGACTCTCCTAAATACTCATAGTGGTTATGACGATTACGTCGATTTTCCTAAATACTCAAAGTGGTTACGTTTTCATTTTCTGTTACTGTCATTATCCAATCAACAAATCACGGAGGACGAGTGTATCTACTTCGCCTGTTTCCGTAGAACCACAAAAACCTAGATTGTGACAAAATGATCGAAGTTGGACCAACGAAGTTTCCCATAGTCTTGTCGCCCAAAAAGTTGAAATTACACAATTAGTGGTTCTAGAATTAAGTATTTGGAGGAGCACCACAATTCTTGTAAATGACATGCATACAACATTAAGAACGCACACAAACTAATTTTGGGAGCGTAACACCTTCAAATTTGCAACTTCATTAAATTCTATAAAATTAACAACAAAGAAAAAGGAATGGTTACTAAACTCTCCTAAAATCTCGATTTCAAGTGCGTTCAAATATCCATCTACTTTGAAAGTGCTTCCAATCTCTGCTAAATGTTACAACAACTTGTTTTCCAAATATACTCCTAAATAAACAAACTTTATATGAGAGAGGAGCACATGGATGATACCCAGCAAAGAGCTGGCTTCGTAACAAGCTTCTACTTCTCTGATTAAATTATTTCCACCGACAAAAACAATTAATTATCTCTTCCAATTTAATTAAAGAAGTTCAATGCAACCCCATTACCTACGGAAATGTTGCCACTCAACTCGGATATTTGTAGGTGCACATCTACCTACATTTTTAAAAGCATTTTTCCTGGGCAAGTGTAATGAAGTAAACAAGTAATGTCGTCGCAATTGTCGTCAAGAGCTGTTTCATTTCGCCAGGTGTATATACACAACACTTTTAAAGCTGTAGGATTTATGCAAACATAAATTAACAGAATTTGTACACTAGATACATTCGTGTCTAGCCTCGTTGAAAAGCCTTAACCTTCCCCTCTAGAATCATACTTGAGTCCATGAACGTATGGCTAATAATTTACTGTCTGCCTTACTTTCCTGCTTGATTTACATTAGAGCCCGTAATTCGCGCATGTTTGATGCTTTCCTAAAAGAGCTTAAAATTTCGAGTCTCGCAAAAGCTGAATTCAACTCCTGCTTCCTTATAGTTCTAGGAGTGGAATCTTTTTTGGGCTTTGCTGGAATTGTTTACATTGTTAGTGTGCAATTTCCTGCCAGCCAAGGTGGATAAGTAATCCAGAAAAAACTTTCAATTATTTCAAAATTATGGGAATTGTTTCTTGAATTTGCAAAACTTTTCTAAAAGTTGCAGAAACCACGATTCTACCGCAATTGATTGATTGATGTGCTTTAAATAGGGGAGGATTTTACTGTATGCGAGTGAGACATGTTTATAGCCCTCAACCCTATCTTATATTTGCTGACAGAGTTTCTGGGAAGTATTTTAATAAAAGCGACGTTGGAATGGAATCACATTAAAGTTTACCCGTTCCTTGTGGAAACTTTTGATGAATTTCAATTTAAAGTTGATGTTTTGACAAAAGATTTGAAAACATATGCTTTCTGATGGTTGGGAACTTTTAGAATTTGAAAATTGCTTTCTTTTAAGGAATCGGTACATGACAATGTGAAGGCTCATGATGAAATTTAGTAATTAGACTTTTAAAAAGTTTTAATGGAAGAATTTATTTCATCAAGTCAATATAAATAACAGAATAAAATTTTGTTGGTTAACTCCAATAAATCTTTTGTGCAAGTTGATAGATTATTGAAAATTGTAGGCTATCATAACACTTATTTTGCGTAATTTTTTTTTGACGAACGATTGTTTGAATTCATTTTCTGTTTTATTTCTATTTGGACTTCTTACAGTTTTATACCTGTAATACACATAAGATAAATTTAACTGGGTATTTAAGTTAGCCTGCTTTTACTCCGTGTATCACCAAATACGCAAATATCCAAATTTTGGAGCATTCTTTATCCCCAAAATTTGCTGGGTAAAATTACCGTGATAACAGCGCCAACTGGTAGTCGCTAGTAATATAAGATTTGTGTAAGCACATATTCAGCGATAGACAGGGACAAATAAAAGCAAAAATTGTAATGAAAAGTTATAATTCCAATATTATCATTTGCTTAGCCTGCTGACGCTTCGCTTGAATTATTGCAAATATGTCAGATTTGTGCGTTACCATTCGAAATTCCCCGATTCACATGTAGCAGGGGTCTCCAACTAACTAGAAAATTCCCTTGTGTATAGAACTATCTAGTGATTGTGAAACGACGTTTGAGTTAGTTACTTGTTGTATTGTAGAGGCGCTACTATTGCAGACGTAACCAAAGGGTAAGTCAGGAATGCCTCGTTCCAATATATAATCAACAATGCCTCGACCTGATGTAGGGAAGCGCTCAATTTTTTTTTAGAAATTTTCCTGACATTATTTCTTTAGAGTTTATATGCATTTTTGCACACATTATATATGAAAATAACTCCAATCGGCCTTTAGACTGAATAAAAGTTCTGCCGAAACATTTTCTGTAAATTTCTGAGAAGAAATGAATGCTTATTTACTCATCTACGCATCTATGCTCGTAAAAATTGTTAGTGGCCCAAGCACCCGTTGTCGGGATCCAATAATGCATAACAATACTAAGGAAAAAGTTCCAGTAAATTTCTAAGAAAAAATTGCGGCCTTCCCTACATCAGGTCGAAGCATCGTTGAAAATATATTCTAGCGAGGCGTTACTCGTTGTTCTACTTCCCTTTGTATGTTTTAGTTTGGCTATGCTTTTACGGCTTATCCCTTAAACCCCTTGTCCATACAAAGCTTTTAGCGACTGAGCATGAGCAAAACTGTTCAGAATGGTATACGTGACATTATAACTAGGAAGCATTTTCGCAATCACTAGATACTTCTATACACAAGGGTAATTCAATTATCCTGAAGCAAAAACCAAATTAAATTTACTATTAGAAGCATCATATCCAGTTGGAGACATTTTTGCTAATACAATAAAATTCCTTCTCTTTTCAACCCTTGTGCCACACTCACAATGTAGAAGGGAAGAGAGTGGAGCAGAGTGAGCTTTGAGTCCAGCACGAATACAGCAATACACAATATAGCGCAGACTGAAATTAGCGCTTTGGAATTATCATAACAAAACGCCATCATAACAAATGAGCAAACAACTGTAAATTCGAAAAAGGAGACACCTGTTGGCACCATCAGATTGTTTCGAAAGTAGCTAAGAATTAATGTAATTTTTCTGGTTTATAAATCATGAAGCTTGTAAAAAACACCTCTTGTCTTTTATTAGCATTCATAAAAAGTATTAAATGAGAAAATAACTTTAAAACATATTAGTTATGATAAAAGGAAGCTTGGAGCTTTTTCCACGTCATCTACATTCTAGTAGTTCGAAATTCCAGTTTATAAGCTTTCGGAAATTGTAGCGCGAAAATAGAATAGGACCTATTTTCATGCAGCTCCACTTTACTCTACTCTGAGCCATCCTGACATGGCCATCTGCTCTACTGCGTGCGAAAAAAGACGACAGTTGCCAGTCTACGCCACTCTACTCCACTCTGCATTGTGCATGCGGAATAAATCAAAATAAATATGGTGAAAATAAAAATATGAGAAATTCTTGGTAAAGAAAATTTTGCAACGACTATAGCTTTTTTAAGAGTAACTGATGCTATTCATGCCTGTTCGAATGCAGCCACAAGAGTGGACCTCCTTTCGTTAGATTTACATCTAAAGAAAGAGGGCACTCTTACTTATATAGCACAACTTAAATGTGAAAAACACCTGAGATCAGGCAATTGAGGTGGCCACTTAGAAAACCTTGAGAAATTCTTAAAGCATGTAGTGATCAATTCCATTTCGGATATCGTTAGTCGCTTACATTTTTGAGTCTTACCTAATCTAAGATTGTTTCACTGCCTTTAAGCAACTACCTGAAACCGTTATATACTAATGTAGATGGGAGGACATAAAGCTATTGAAAGCAATGGCATTGTACATCGAGTTACTAAGTAAGGATACAAACCGGAATATATCGTACCTGTGATTTTCTGCAGCCATCCATTAATTCTCAACACAGCTCAAAACTTTGGAATAGGACAGGTTCAAACCTGAGCTGGGACTAATAACAGGCTTGATTACTTGGGCACTGACTCTTTAGAAAACATACCAAAAGATGAGTAAAACAGAAGACGGAAGTTCCGTTCTGGCATGGAAGAGAACAAAATGGCTGAACATGTTCTCTACAATTGTGAAGTTCTTGGTCACTGAAACATTTAGAAATTGCGATCTCATCACCAGATTGTCTAAACTTAGAGTGGCATATATAAATTAGGATCCGAATTGGTTGCAGTGATGATTGGGGAGGGTTTCATGTCTCGGAAGTAATAATAATAGTAAATATGGAAATTGAAAAAAAACAACGGTGATACAAAAGTATAAATCTTATACCGAAGAGAAAATTTGGCTCTGCTTTAAAATCATTCATCAAATATGAATAACATAATTCAATATTTCCAACAGATAGATTTAAGTTCATCAATCATTCCAGTAACAAAAATTGAAAACGCATTTCACTTGCAAAACGTATTCAACAGAGATACAATTATTTAATTGAATTTATCTGTTTGACTATGGAGAGACATGCATTTCTAGAAGTATTTCTACATACAGCACTAGAATTCATGCATTTTATGGTGCTTCTGGATTTTAACTGCCCAGTCCAGCCTACCAATTACGAATTGGCCAATTGACAGTATGACACTGAATTCGAGGTCAGAATAAATTGCGAATGATGATAAAATTTAGGAGCTACCATCTATCCCATATTGCCCTCTTTTATGCAAAAATAATAAAGTGCCACCATTAAAAAAACCATTCGGAAATCAATTATTCATTTGGCGGAGGACACGTATTTTATTCCCAAATGCCCCGAAGAGGGATCTACACTAATTATACACATATACCTACACGTATAATTGGACAATATTTTTGATGTAGATCCACATACATTCATACATACCTACGGCAAACAATTTTATGGGAATCCAATTAACTTAATTTAAGGAATTTAGCTAGGGACTCCCGAAAATGTCACTCTTTCTTCTACTTTCTACTATCATTCGTTAGCAGAAGAAAGTGAAAAAGTAAACAGTCGCAGGGGAATTTTCTGGAATGTATCCTTCGTGACAACCCACAATTGTGGCAAGCTATCTAAAACCACAATTGAAAATCAGTAGAAACAAGGCAATATTTTATGGGCACGTCAATTTTATCTTTTACATTTTCGGTAACATGATAATTAAAGGAAATTCGCCCTTTAATGTCTTCAAGTAGTGCTGTGCTCCTTTGCGCCCTTATAAAATATTTTCCAGAATATTAATTGAAATTTCGCTGGATTTGATGGGTTTACCTGAAGATATTGGATAAATCGTTGCTCATTCAGAAAATTCACCCGCAAATACTGGTTAGCTGGGTTCCATAGCAGATAATGTTCATTGGGTAGCGTCACGAAACCCACGTCACCCCTCTTCTCCTATTGCCCAGAGAACTCAAAGAACAACAAATGTTACATGTCAGTTTTATTCCGACATTCCATAGTACAGCTGAAGAGTAAGATACGAGTATATTCGGAATTCACATGTTCAGGTGGAATCGATAATCCACGTCCTTGAGCACGGGCCCTCTAATTCTAGAAAATGGATCAATATGGATACATATAAACAAACATGTACAGATGGATGGCAAGTGCACAGCAGACTGGATAACAAGCTTGCGTTGTGGCTACATATATTGTACAGCTTCCGTCCATAAAGGTTAATGTCACAGGACGTAATCAGGATTTCGATAAGCTTGTATCCTTGTCATTGAATGTGGCAGTTTCAAAAGGCAAGATGGAGTATTTCCATATGTTTATTTCGTTTTGCTAGTTACTTTCATTATGTATGTAAGGATGCATCTGCAAGGAAGTCCTGACCTCTGGTCGAAATCAATGGAAATCGTCTTCTCAGCAGATTACGTTACAATAAAACTTTATGCATCCATTAGGGTCCTATGATGGATTTTCTCTAAGCACTCACTCCATCATTGTATAAAACCACACTACAAATTGTCTTCTAAGCAAATTATTTTAGGTCTTGTCCTGCAGTAATAGCAGTAGTAGTATAGTAGTATAAGATTCTTAGCAGGTGACTAATTTAACGAATTTCAAACATTTTCAAGCAATTTTATGCCACATTTGATAAAACCTAGGTCAGTTAAGGGTTTTAGAAGGTTTTTTATGGTTTTCTTATCCAACCCGTTTTGTTGTTAAAAATTATTTTATTATTTACGAGTCTCACATAATCTTCTTTTCCTTGATGCTGTGCACCCTATTTTGATAAGATAATCGGAAACCTTTTCAGCATGAACTTGGAAAGTTCATAAAGGAAACTCCTTGGTCTCTCTTTAAAGATTAATAAAGTAGTGCTGAGGATGGTTTTGGTTTTTCTTTATTGAAGTAAGTAGAAAGTTAAGTAGTAGAGATTTATATATATATATATATACGTATTCAGCTTATCTTGGATTATATTCTATTTCTATGATACAAACTGAAACAGTGGCAGGAGAGAAAAATGAAATTAGGAATTTGAGGATATTGAGTAAGACTGTGGTGGAAGTTCGATATATATTAAATACAAATACAAAATAAAAATCTTTATCAAAAGACCCTGTCAAAGCTACTTCCATGATATCACCTGTATCACCTAAACAAGATGGACTTGGCTGAGACTTAATGCGGCCGTTTCTGTAAGGATTCTCATGAACCCTCAAAGGACCTACACTGCAACTGCGAGACATTGGCCAGGTGGAGACTACTCCACTTGGAACATGCTTTCCCTCCACCAAATTACGTATGGAATCGTAATCCAAGTATGGTACTGGGCTTTATTAACAGTCTAAACCTAGGAAGGGAGTAAATTGAACAGGGACTTACTCGGGATGTTTCAGGTTGTAGTGAATGCGGTCATTGCTGACCTCATGCGCAGATTTGTATGATTTTGATATTACGTTTACTTAAGGGTTAATATCGTCCTGACCGCAGTATTTCTGTATTTTCCTAAGTAGGTCAGTTTTCCCAAGGTAACGACTATCAATCCAATAATAAGAGCCATTGCATCCTTAAAGTTCATTTCATCGGAAAATTGCACCGACCCAGTAATAAATAGTACAGAAATTGGGAGAATCCCATTTTGCCTAATTCAATTTCCCAAACAGAAATTTGGACTAAATACTTAGATATTGTCTTAGATATTAATCACATATCTACGTATCACTGTGTTCGTACACGCTGAAATGAAATTTTGTGAATCTGTATGGTTGCTTTCAGCTTGAAAGATATAGGATAGTTTTGGACACGATTGATCGCGCTGTTCTCGAGATCTTAAAAATCGCCTGAAAACGTGTCGAAGTGGAAAGCTGAAATTATGTGTACACTGTAAAAATTGCACAAATTGTTGCCACAAAGCTTAGGTAGTTTTCCCTAAAATTTAGGGAATATTCCCTAGAATTTAGAGGAATATACAATTTAGGGAATATTCGCTACATTTTAGGAAAAATACCTAAGCTTTGTGGCAACAAATGTGTAAATTTTTTTACTGTGTACGGCGTAACTAAATCGGGCAACCCTTTTTTGGTGTTCTATACACAAATTTCGTTTTTAACTATATATTTGGGATAGTACCTTGACCCGAAGCTGGCATGGGGATTGCACGAAGAGGAAAAAGCCAATGCGGCTATGAGGGTCTTCGCTCAATGCAGGAGAACCTTTAGCTGCACCTAGGGCATATGCCCGAGGGTTGTGAATTGGATGTATACGTCGATCGTTAGACGTATGCTCACATATGTCTCCTGTGTATGGTGGCTAAGGACGCTTGTGAGGACTACGATTCGGATGGTGGCCCGCTTGCAAAGACTTGCCTACCTGGGAATTAGCGGCTCTATGCGATCTACGGCTACTACTGCCCTTGAGGTTCTACTTAATCTGCCAGTCGTGGATTTTGTCATTCAGGCAGATACCAAAAGGGCTATGTGGAGAGGGCGCTCATGGGGATGTTGGTGGACCGTCTGGACTGGCTCTTATCATTGTTCTTTGGCGTGTGTGGATCTGGAAAATGCTGTGGCCAGCATGCCATTTGATGTGATGGCAACTTTCAGAACTTCGATTCGGGCGTCGCTTCTCTCTAAGTTTTCCTGTAAGGGATTCGTGGTCTAAAGGAAGTACCCTATCAAGCCGGGGCGGGCGTTAACCTTCGTGAACCTGACATTGGGATGTAGTACACATTTGGAAGACACACTACTGTCTTCCAGGCTGAAGTCTTCGCCAACGCAATAGCACCGAAGGTAGCCCTTGAAATGGAGATCAAGGGAAAAGACATAGCTAACCTTTCTGATGGTCAGGCAGCTTTGATGGCTCTGAGTGGCCCTAGGATAACATCTGAGTTACTTCAGGTCAAATGTGGATAAGTTGCGTAAGTGTCCGTTCGGTGTGTTCCTGGTCACATGGGGATCATGGGGAATGAAAGGGCTGGCCTTTAGCTAAGGCTGGCACTGATTCTCCGTAGCTCGGACCGGAACCCGCCGTAGGAGTTGCCATCTCGACTATCGGCTCTCTTATCAAAGCGAATGTTCACAGGAAGCATCAGCAGAGATACAGAACCTGAGTGCTTGCAGGTGCACAAAACTTAAATGGGCCCAATAGGAATATCTCCGATTTTCTCATGGGGCTCGGAAGGAAACAATGTAGAATTGCGGTTGGCATCATTACTGGCTACAGCTCGCTTCACACTCATCTAACAAGGATGTGAGTTGTTGACAGCCCTGAGTATCTGTCCTGCCTGGCAGGAGAGCCTGAGATAACGAACACTTTTAGCGTGCTTATCTGGCCTTCGCCCGGAGCAGGCTGTATACTCTATCCTCCTATCCGTAGAGGAATTGAAAAACCTTCCTCACCAAGATCTGATGTGCTTCATTAACACGACAAGAAATTTTTTGGTGATAGTGCTTCTAGCAGGACTGCACAATGGGCCACTCTGACCTCAGTGCTTGCGATCTCTCGTTCCCCCTCCTGAAAAAAATGGCGCTCATAAGAATATCCATTTATTATAATTTGAAACGAATGTTTATTTTGCTAATAATATTCAAATTGTCGCTAAGATACGTCATGTTAAATATGTATCAACTGCGTAGGTAGGTAATAAGTGTAAATTAGTGTCAAGTCCTATTTCATGTTTAATTCAAAATTTATAACTCTAATTACTTCCTTCGCAATTCGCATTAAAATTCAGAACAGGAAAAAGCGTTGACTATAAATAAATTGCTGCACGTAAATTTTCAAATATAATTGCAAAAAATCCATTAACACAACTCGCGGTTCAAAATCCTTTACCGTGATCATAATCAAAACTCATAGTCATCAACGTCAGGATATTGCATATACATATACATACATACATACATACATCCATAGCGCTGAAAAATAACCTACTCCGATGCAAAGAAAAACGTGGAAATTGCATGTCGGAATACTTTGTACCTCACGGGAAGCACTTTGTGGCCACATTCTGTAAGCCACAAAAACCAGGAAATTTTAAAGGTGAAAGTTTATTTTTTCCACTTATTCACAATACCTGTCCGGTCTGTAATTACATGCCTACTTCGTTTTCAGTTTATTTTTTTCCCCGTACTCCTTCCAAGGATATTTCTCATAAATGCAAATTTGTTTTACCTAGTTAATATCCGTACAGTGAAAAAATTAGAGGCGGAACGGTTGGTATTATGTTGTTCCACTTTTCTTTCTAGCGGTAATTACATATTGGCAATAAAGATGAGCATAATGTATGCATGAGAAAAATAAACGTGTGGAGATTAGGAAATTTACTGCACTGCCGTTCGGTTTTTATAGTAAGATCCTATAAAATATGTATAAATGATCTGTTATGCATTTGTAGGTATGTAGCAGCCTTAGATTGTAAGCATACCACTTGGGTCGTATAAATATCATTAATTCTGGGGAGAAAACAGCTGAGACCGGCATGCATTGGTATAAAAAGTTTATAACAAAATTATTTCTTATGTGTCGTTTTATCTTATGGCTGAAAGTTTTATGATTATGCTACTAATAAAGTCAGTGAATAGTCTCAGATCCCATCGATTGTAACATTATGGATGGCACCATTTTGCTATGAATGAACAGAAGTGTACAGCAGTTCCGGTTGGTAGTTAGTAGAAAGTTTTCTTCAATTTCCGATTTCAGATGGAGACGAATTGAATGTTCGTGGGATAATTGGTTTTGAATAAAAGATTCTTTCTATACTGATTTCGAATACATTTAAAAGAAATCACTTGTATGTAGTTCTACACATGTATGTATGTTAAGATGTACTTAAAAAGGACTGGTGTGAGTGGCTATTGTCGTTTGATATAGAATAGTTCCAGATTTTGAAAGGACAATATTTCGCATAGTGCGGACGAGAAACAAATATAATTCTAATGTTACGATAATGACACTCTTTTAGGTGCCCATTTCTTTTTATACAGGGCGTCCAATCTTTTAAAGATTGCCATTTGCAAAGGTGATTGAAATGCGAAATGTGTTGTCGTTATTAAAAATCACCTCATTGTCGTTTCACAATAAAGGGCGGTATGCTAGATCAGAGGAATTCCTGTTAGTATACAAAAACTACCTAAACCAAGTGAAATATAGCAACAATTGGTGTATAAACCAATTCTTATGATACCCTAGATCAGGGGTGGCCAACCTTTCAGCTTTCCTGGGCCGCATTGGAAGTAGACGAGTTATATTGGGCCACACATAAAATATACGAACCCTAAAGATAGCTAATGAACAAAAACGAATATATACACACATACTTAGTTAACAATTTTAAGTAATTTAAGCTTCATTAATTCATAAATTTTTTATTATAAAATTTAAGAAATAGCAACATGAAATTGATGTGATATTTGACATTGTTTTTGAGACAATAATGCTACGATATTTTGCGATCTAAGGTGATGCAACTCTCAGTGAGTTCTCAAGGTGCTCATAAGTTATTTTGCTCCTACTTTTATTCTTTGTGTGCTTCATCTTAAAAAATAGCTGCTCACAAATGTAGGTGCTTCCAAATAACGATAGCATGAATTGTGAAGCAAGGGGTAATTTTCTCTGGGAAGATAATTCTTATAAAACTCCAGTAAAGAGAAATTATTAAATTTTTCTTAAAGTTGAACATCAGATTTCAGCTCTAGCCATTTCATTTGAAAATGTGCTGGTAAGTTATGTTGACTAAAACTGGAGTCGCAGTAAAAAAATTGATGATTTTTTTGGAAATCTTGAAATCTTTTCTCAGATTCCTGTATCAAATCGAAAATCAAGTTTGCATATTTTACGTTACTCTCAGGACAGTATTTAGCCAACGTTTTCAAATACATAAAATTATTTGCTTGAATTTGTGACTACCATAGTTTCAGTTTCATTTCGAAAGCAGCTATAGTTTGAGGGATAGTTGTTTTTCACTCTGAAGACGCAAATTTTGCTCATTTAAATAAGCTGTCAAGTCTACTAAAAAAAGCAAAATCTGTGAGCCTGTTTTCAACACCAAGTTCTGGCACAGATTTTATTATTGATTCCATAAATGACTTGATTTCATTTCGCAAAACATAAAATCTTTTCAGCATTTTACCCCGACTTAATCATCTCACTACCGAAAAATAAATAATGTCCCCAATGTCTTCAGTGTCAATTTGACTAAGTACAATTACACATTGAAAACTTTCTTTGGCCACATTGCGTAATTGTACATTTATTATGTCGAGAAGTAACTAAACTACTCCCATGGAAATGTTATATAGATAAAGACAATGTTTTATAAAATTAATTGAGAAAGTATTTAAGTATATGAGTTTTGTTGGGCCGCATTCAAAGCCGTCTTGGGCCACATGCGGCCCGCGGGCCGCGGGTTGGACACGCCTGCCCTAGATGAATGCCCGAATGTAATTTGGTGTGGTCATCTCTACGTACAAGTTTGACTGTTCAAGTGGCTTATGGCATTTATTTCTAGAAAGGTTCGTTGGACAGCAAAAATGATAATGACCAATTTCGCAGGATTTGAAATTTAATGAAAACATCTAGGACTGACATTTTGTACAGTATTTACCTACTTAAAAAAGCTAAATTTTTTTATGGCAACCCTACGAAGGCGTTTCCCGATAAGTTCCATTTTTGAACTTAAATGTACGAGTTTTTTTTAAAAGCCCATATGAATAATTTCAGTCGCTTAGTATAGCCACCGCGGTACTGTAGTGAGGTACTAGGAAGGTTTCCAGAATTAACGTGTGGATGATGTGTCATTTTTTTATATAATTTCTTTTACAAAAAGTAATTTTTTAATAGAATATTAACTTAGCGTACAAGCTGCAGGAGTCATTCAGACCAAACTTTTATCAGTTTTACACACTGACATATGTATATAATATGGACTGCTCGATATGCTATTTCATGCGGGTACAATTGTTTGTGTCAAAAAGGTGCCAACATTGAAAAGACCATTGGCGGGAAGTTGAAAAGTGACTTTAAAATGACCTTTCGAATTTCGAGTATCTATGAATATATTGCCTTTGAGAAAACACTTTTTATCACTAATTAACCCAAAAAAATTAATTTAAAAACATTTATTTCGACAAGGCCACTTATTTATTTGCTGTTTACAGTTCTCTCTCAGTTGGTACTCGGTGCTTAGACCGAAAGAGAACGCTATCTAGAAGTCAGCCCATTTTCTGCAGTGTATTTCTATGGACGTAGTCTCTCCATATTATACATGTCAGTGGTTTTACATAAGAATGCTGCAAATATTTTAGAATGTTAGAAGTTAGGACTAAGTTAGGGCACGGATGTGGTAGTGAGGGTGTCTGTTTCGTGGCGAGGGTTTTGGAAAGTTGGGGTCCCAAACTCAAATTCTGAGAAAAACCTAAACACATACATCACAAATAAATTTTAATTTTTTTAAGTTTTGGAATAAAAGTATTTTGCATAATTATTTGAAGTTGAATTATATAAATAAAAGGAATATAAAATAAAAAATATATTTTTTCAAATAACTCAATTAATTAAATATTTGTAATTTAATTTTTTTAGGGAGGGGGGGGGGGGATGGATGTTCAATCGATTTTGCTCTTCAATCATTATTTCTATGCGTTACAAACGGAATGACGAACCTATAGATTTCATCTAGGGTATAAAAGGTCAAGGAATGCTCAAGGATTCTTCTTCTGTGCCAATTTATTCAAGCAGTATGCTAGAGAAAAGAAATTCGAACAGGGAAACTTCAGCTCTCAATTGACAAATAGATGTCGTTAATTTTCTAGAAATCGATTCATGTCAATATTTCTTTGAAAAATAAGCACCGATACAATTATTTCTGTTGGGAATTTTAAAGTTTGTGGAATAATCAGAATAATTGATGGAAGGTAGCTAAATCAATTTTAAAAGTGACAAATGAAGGAATAAAAATTGTTTTTACCTATACATATATTTTGTACAATTGTAGGTACTTACTGTAATGTGAACGAACTTCAGCTTCGAAACTGCGAACAAACTAATGGAGTTAGACGAAGCTTGTTAATAAGAATATTGCTGTGTAGAAAATTTAATACTATACTTTTTGAGAAATCCAATTAAAATGATTTAATTATTTTGGTTTGATATCTTTCTCTTAACGATAAATAAATTTATGCCCCAATTGGATCGTTTGATATAATGTATGCACATAAATTTCCGTGCAAGTGGCAGAATAACTTATTAAATGCTATTCTAAACTAAAATAATATCGCAGCTGAAGTTTTACCGATTTACATACATAATTGTCTAAAATCATGAATATTATTAGTTCCTTTGAGAAGCTTAGCAGTATACGTTCTTGGGCACAATTTTGATGAATATGCTCCTCCTACACTGAACCAAAAAGTACGTAGATCCAATAAGAAAGTTCGTTGGATAAATTAACTTTCAATCAATTTTCAACCGATGAATGTGTTTATTGTGGTAATGAACAGAGATACATTAAAAATTAGCCTCAATAAAAAGTTCATAGATTCAATGAATGGTCAAAAATTGCATTTAATGTACTTTTTCATTCATTTAATGCATTATATTCATTAGCGCAGTAAATTTCGTACGTAGATCTTACGACCGAGGTTTATTGCTGCAATGTACTATATACCCAATGAACCTCATTAATTTATGTGACACATAAGTGTTTTCTTACCTGCTTCTTCCCAATTTTCCCCGTCATCAGTCTCCTTTAAATTTAATTATTTCTTATCTTAGTATAAATTTTACCCAGATTAAAAAAATACAAATACAAAGTACATACTGACTTCATGTACACAATCTTTCTCTCCTGTCTTTATTTATCAGAATTTACATAGTTCCTTTACACTTTTGTTTTTAGTAAGTATATTATTTAATATGCAAATTTTGAATCGTATGCGGAAGTCCATATCAATGTAATAATTAAGAAAATATTAGGTTTGTTGTTTTGTGTTTGGATCTTACTTACCAGTTAATAACCGTTTGGAAGTTTATATTCAGGCTATCTGTGGAAAACTTCCGCCATTGATGTTGAATAACATTCTAATTCTAATTTCGCTAACTGGCAGGCCTTCGAGCAATAATTTGGAGCAAAACTGCATAGTGATAGAAGATCTTGTAGAGTTCTAAAAAGTTAAAGGTAACAAAACAAATGTTAAAGCTACATTAAAATAGATGTGAAATTGCATTTACCTTGAATTAGTTATGGCTCCCAAAAACAGTCGCACAGTTTTGTGTT
This sequence comes from Dioctria linearis, assembly GCA_963930735.1. Lineage (NCBI taxonomy): Eukaryota > Metazoa > Arthropoda > Insecta > Diptera > Asilidae > Dioctria > Dioctria linearis. The sequence goes on along the minus strand of OZ005740.1, from coordinate 324,005,090 downwards.
TTCTTTATAGATCTCCTTAAGCTTGATAACGCTACTGAATAAAAAAAACACTGACATTGTTTGATTATTGAACACGAAATAAAGTGGTACTTTAAAGCAGGAACGTTCCTACGATCAATGTAAAAATTAATGAAACCAATGAAAACCAATGAACGACTTGATTGTGACAGAAGCGCATGTTCAAGAAATAAAAAAAAGTACATAGAATCAGCAAAAACTACAACTTCGCTAGAAAATAGTTATCCACAAGTATATAATAATAATAATATTGTAACTTTTTTAATTACTGGATAAAAATTTGCTCGGCCGAGCGGTAAACGAGGGAGAAGTTTTGTTCTAAAATTTAAAAACTCCTTTAAGAAATTCACTGGAATCTTCGCAATTTGAAAAGGTAACGACTATATATAATTTACGTAATGTTAGAAATAAGATTATTTTAAAAGAAAATTTATTTTGCTGTATCTGACTTTGTACTCACCTGATCAATGTTAGGCAGTTGATTCACTTGGTTATCTATTGAGGTTTAGGATTGGGATATTCTTTAATCTAGTCGAGACCCAGAATAAAGTGAGGTTAGTATTTCTGACTGCAGTCGATACCCACAGAAAGAATCTTTATTCTAGTCGAGATATAGTCGCAATAAAGAGTTTTATGTTAATAATTTATTCTTCTTACAGTCGAGACCCGCAATAAGAATCTTTATTACAGTCGAGACCCCCAATAAAGTGTTTGGTGTTAGTAATTTATTTTTATTGCCGTCGATACCCACAATTTAGAATCTTTATTACAGTCGAGACCCGCAATAAACTGTTTGGTGTTAGTAATTTATTCTTATTGCAGTCGATACCCATTATAAGAATCTTTATTACAGTCGAGACCCGTATTAAAGTGTTTGATGTTAGTAATTTATTCTTATTGTAGTCGATACCCACAATAAGAATCTTTATTACAGTCGAGACCCGCAATAAAGAGTTTGGCGTTAGTAATTTATTCTTACTGCAGTCGATACGTACAGTAAGAATCTTTTCTTTATCTGTTGTCAAAAATAAGATCTTTAATAAAGTGGAAACCCAGAATAAAAATCTCTATTTTCAACCCTTTAACCAAAATAAAGCACTTATTTTATTAGTATTAAGTTCTTATTGCAGTCGCTACCCACAATAAGAATCTTTATTTTAGTCGCTTATCAAAACAATACTCTTAATCCAGAATAATAATATTTATTTTAATCGTCAACTAAACAAAGTGTTTGATTTGTTAAAAGAAATTAGAACACTGGGAAATAACACTTATAGGAATAGATAACTACTTGATAACTGCGCTGCCAAACTGAAAAAGAGATCGAGTCAAGTCAGATTGCTGTTTATATAGCCAGAGTTTGCACACGGCACCAAAGAACGGTAGTCAATGGCAACAATATTGGCATAGCAATAATAACTTGCATAGCAACAATAACTGCGTAGGAACCAGTAACGAACCCAGGATTTGGCTTTGGAGGGGGACCATAGGTGTCCCAAGTCCTAACGAGTCGGAAAATAGGGCTCTAAAGTCGCGTCCTGTACCCATCTGAGCACTTAAGGACTGCTATTGTAGATTAAAAGGTTCTATTTTATTTTATCGGACTTTGTAATAATATACAGACCACGTTTTATTCGAAATTTGTAAATTATATTCAGAAAACTGACATTCTGGAGGGGGGCCGGTCCCGTTCGTCCCCCTCTCGGTGCACCCCTGTAGCAACTGCACCTCCTTATTTGTGTATGGAGTGTTACCATTTTAGTTATTGATGTTAACAGGTTATTCTTAGATTATCTTGAAAGCTTATTTTGAAAGAAATTCATTTTATTTTCAAATAAATTACAAAAGCTTTGGCTTTTGTCGAATATAATTCATATATTTACAAAAAAAAATAATGTGTACATTCTCAAAGCAGTACATTGAGCCGTCGTACACATAGCTAGCACGCAGCACGCACGAATGGTTGCAGTTGTTCCTAGATGTGCCATCACAATAATTTTGTTGAGCAGTGGTTCTTTCTATGATAACTGAATTAATTGTGTACGTATTCGTATGGTGCAGTTTGAAACTAGGAACTTCTGGATTTTTTTCATGCTCCTAGTCATTCATCTGTAACCTCTAAGGCACAGTAGCAGCGTGTATTCCTTAAGCAATACTCGGTGGAAATGGCGCTGCTGTTTCGTTCCAGTACATACCTCGTTTCAATTTTGCACTCTAGTACGATTTCCTCTTTACGCGGAATGTTCGTTCTGACGTATGTCATATGAATGTGATAATTCGCGTTTGTTTATCTCTGGCAATTTGAGATAATGTGATTTCGCAAACTTGAAGTGCTCACTTTTGTTTGATTTAAGTGTTGTGTTTTGCATAAACATTTCACATTACTCAACTCGCGAGCGTCTCAAGTTTTTATGTCGATGCGCCGCTTCCAGCCCAGTCGTTCATTCGGCATTATTTACTTACATCGGGGGAAGGAAATATAATTTGGTAGATTTATTAATTCAAAACTTAGAAGTGGTTCTTTGTGGTCTCTTTTTCTGTTTTCAGGCGAAGCCACCGATTAGCGGAAGTCGTGAAGCTAAGACGTTCGCAACAATACTTTATTAGCTCTATTTAGCTTTGTAATACAGGGTTTTCACATTAAGTTCGCCCTTTTGCAATTGGAATTCATCCTTTTGCAAATTAAATTCATTTTATTGCAAATTAAATTCACCATTTTACAAATGAAATTCACTATTTTGCAAATGAAATGCCCCCTTTTGCAAAAGAAATTCACCCTTTTGGAAATCAAGTACTTTTACATATATTATATTACATTTATAAAAACACTAATATTAATTACATATTAAGAAATCAAAATTTTTTATTATAATTCATAATTACATATGGAGATGAGTATATGTATGAAAACAAAAAAATTCAAAAATGTAGTATAACATGATCTATAACGGTTCTCCTGCAGCAGCAGCTGGAATTTAATATACATATTCATGTAATAATTATATGAATTTGCTGACGTAATCGTTCCAACAGAGTTATTAATTACATCTACCAAATTTTCACGATTTAAAGGATCAGCTACCAAATTTCTTGCATTAAACTTGATTTTTGAAAATACTTCTTCAATGGGGTTAAGCATTGGAGAATATGGTGGGGAAAAAGTTGAGTATGCCTTGTCTGACCAACAAGATCACGCACTTCCTGCGTCTTGTGGATACTTGCGTTGTCCAAAATCAGCCAAACTTCGCTCAGATTATCGTCTTCCAATTTCTGAAATAACTCTTTAAGAAAGTTGCAGAAAATATTTGAGTTGACTCTTAAAATTTAATTTATTATCCAATACTATTCCTAAATATTTAATTTCATTGACTTGCTCGATTTCATCACTACCCATTCTAATTTTAACACAAAGTTCACCATTAATTGCCATACATTTTGACTTCTTGGGGGACCCCAATCCTTACTTCCACCCTGTCTGAGATATCCTCACATAATCGAGTTCTTTGGTACCTTTGAGATAAATATAAGTTGAACCATTCATACTCTTTATTTTTTACACCATGTCTATATAACTTATCCATTAATATTCTATTATCAACAGTTTCAAATGCTCTTTGAAAATCTAGAAATACAGCTAGCACTTTATTTTTATATTCCAGTTCTTCCTTCCATTTGGATTAACACCCAATTCAATGCTGTCTCACAGGAATGACCTTTGCGCAAGCCGGACTGTTGTTCCGGTAAAAGTATGCTCTTGTCAAAGAAATCCTCAATTTGTATAAGATTTTTTCATGTATTGCCAATGTAATGTACTATAATATACATATATATATTCGTGCAAAAAGTACAAATTATTATTCAGAGGCAATTAATTGCGAAATTCCCGACCTGGATTAATATGCATTTGGCAATCAATCCAGTGTCTAAGCAAAAAGCATTGACTTCTTGCAGCAATAAGAAATGAAAGTATGCGCAATTCTGCTGATTCGATTTGATCGCAGAATTGGGTCACGAAAGTGACGAAAGGTAAGTGCGCTCGAGAACCAAGAAGGGCGGAGGGAGTTTTTGATTGGAGTTTGGATTTGGCAGTTTGAACGGAAAGCCGTGAGCGGAAACAGGAAAAAAGGAGTAGTTAAATAGTTTAATGAAAATAAATTGAAAAAATAAAAAGGTGTTAATAATGAAAAATTGTTTTAATTATAATTATCTGACCCGTGAAGAAAAGTTACCCTACATAATTTGGCGCAGCCGGTAGGATCTAGCGTTTTTTGTTAGATCGGGAGTTCGATAGATCGATATTAATATCGTGTGTTATAATTTATTTCGCGGGCTCGGAAATTTAAAAGTGATGCAAAAAGAATTTTTAAAAAGTGGAGAACAATATTCAATCAAAGTAAAACAAATATAAAATAAATAGAATTTCAAGAAAAGAAGCAAAAAATAATCAGAAGCACAAATGGATTAGTGGAAAGCATTCAAAAGCAATATCTATAAAATAAAGATCACCAGTAGGGGTGAGGGGGACAAAATGATCCATCTAAGAAAAAACAACTTGAAAATGGGAAAACATTGTTTTAAATTTTATTTTTAATAAGATAAGCTCCTAAAAGAGTCATTTCTCTTGACATTACACCACTTTTTTGGAAAAAATATTTATTCATTTATTAAAAATTTTAAAGAATAAAAAAAAAGAGCAAAGGGATCATTTTACCCGCAAGTTGAGGGTAAAATGATCCCTTCTACAAACAACTTAAAAATGATATTCTGACATTATAATTTCAAGATAAAACATTTTCAAAACTTAATCTTCCTCTGAACTCTGGCTAATGCTAAGGGAACATCAGAGCAAAGTTCACAAATGAAATCATCTTCGTCGTGAGCCCATTCAAAATACTTTCTGCATTGAATCCAACCGTCAATTGATGTAACGTATTCCTCACATCAGTAGATACAGGCTGCATTTCTCTCCTTGTCGTCCGAATCCGAAGAGTTGGAAAAACTTTCTTTTGTATTTTTTTGTTTTTTTGTTTTCTTCTGTTTAAGCGTCTTCTTGTCATTTCCATTTTTCGTTTGATCCCCTTCTCAAAGCGGGTTCGTTTTACCCCAAAGTGACATGAATCACCTTTTGTTAATTATAAATTTAGTTGCACATATTAACTGAAAACGAATACCACAAATCAACTCATCAACTCTTCCTAAATAAAATGCGATAAGATAAAGATCGGTCATTCACGTCGTTTGAAAAAGTACACAACAATCCAAATACCTTACCTTATATCATGAATATAAAAAACCCAAGTTCACTTGTCACTTGTCTGATTCGAACTGAATCGTGTTTCCGAACATTGTCTATGGTTAACCGCTCCGTTCAGTGCACTGTTGCCAATATTACATTTATGTTGCACAAAAGGCGAACTTAAAAATCGAGGGATCATTTCAACCCGAAGGGATCATTTTAACCCCCTCTCCCCTACAAGAGGATTAGTGCATAATCTTCAGCAGCTGAATACAGCATACGACTTTAACACAAAAAAAGTCTTCAGAAAAGGGTCAAAGGACTTTGTGATCTGTAAGCAAATTTAATTTATATTTATTATTAGTTTAACCGTTTAATCAACTTAAACAAAACAAAACAAAAAATACAAGAGTGCTTACTATATACAAAAACTGTATAAAAATATTTCTATTTCTATTAAATCTTAAGCAAAATTTTATTCCAAAAAGTAGCTAACATTGACAATAAATTTTACAGAGATGAAAGTTTAGCATTTATTTTTTTTTTTTTTTATTTAACTGAACTTTTTTCAACACATGAAAAAAAATCACTTAATTTACATGAATCAGTACGTGTTTTCTTTATTGTTTTACTTGTAATATACTGAAATACTTTTATTAAAGTTCTATCTCAATAATTAGAAAATTAACATAAATCGTATATTTCTTTCAACTTAATCTTATTATTAATATATCCTTATCACTTGTTTTTATAGTTCTAAATACCCCAAAGTACTCTAATTTTTAGGTAAAATTTAATAACATAAAGATTCAAATTATTCACAAAAGCAAATTTTTTCGCTAGCGAACAAACCTATTACGAGCTGCTAATTTCCTTGTAATTTTTTCTAGAAAACGGAAGCTCTCGATAATTGCTATTTATCCAACATGTATTTTTCTCTACAAAAAAGACTAATTATTGGTCGAAATTCTTCAGGCTTTAATGCATTTTTTACTTTTTCTACGGGTATTACTATCGACTCCTTCCATACATTTGGAAATACTCCTTCTTCCAACGATTGGTTAATGATTTTCAACATTGGTGCTCCTATTTCTTCCCAATTTTCAATAAATATTTTTGTATTAATCATATTAAAGTGTTTCTTTTTATTCATATTAGGAACTATTTTCATTAGATGATTTAGCCCTATTAAATTAAACTTAAACTTACTATCAGCTTGAAGCAATATATAACTGTATTGCACTTGGGGGATTGAATTGCTAATGTCATTTATACTTTCAATAAAAAATCTGTTTAAATGTTCTGCGCTATATCTGTATCTGTAGTATAAACTTTATCGCCAATCTTCACTTTTTTATAGCGTTTCTATCCTTCTTCATTACATATCTTTTAATGGCTTTCCACATCCCTTTAGGATTCTACGCTCCAATAATTTTGCCTGTAATATAGTCTTCTTCTTTTTTCTTCTTTTATTCTTAATAAATCATTTGTGAACCACTTGCCTCCATTTTGCTTTACTTCCTTCTTTTTCTGTAAGCTCATTTATGACAGTTTTTAATTTCTTTTCAAAAAGTTGTGCACTTACGTTTAAATCTTGTATTAAACAAGTATTTTTAACATTATATTCCACTAATCTTCTTGAAAATTTACCCTTATCATATTTTAAAAACTGAATAAATTTTTTATCATTCTCTTTATGCAAATTTACAGCAATTCTTATAAACAATGTCTCATTGTCACTAATATTAAAATCCTTACACGTTCTGGCATTTACATAATTCATGTTGGTAATTGCATAGTCAATCAATGACGTTGTATTCTGTGTTATTCTAGTATACTCCGCCACAATTTGTTTAAACCCATTATCCAAAATTACACCCTTAAGCACTCTTGCATATGTTTTATCACTAGTAAAATCCACATTAAAATCACCAACGATTATCACATTTCTATATAAATCAGATAATTTTTCACACCATTCTGTAAAATAGTCACAAAATTGTCGCACTGATGCACTTGGGGATCGATATGTTATCACAAATATGAAGCACCAAACATTTTTTGTAATCGCTATGTTAGGTAATATTTTATATTGCCATTTTTTTAAGTATAAGACTACGCCGCCAGTTCAACTCATATCAGAATCACATCTTACCACGTTATATCCTTCAATAGTTACCTCTTTAAAGCCAAAATATCATCCGTTAAATACATTTCTGAATTTTTCCGAATTCACAATTATTTCTAACTCATCAAAATTATTTAGTAGTCCTTGAATATTAAGATACACACCCTGTAATTCCTTTCATTGCTAATTAATTTTATTTTTATCAACCTCTACTTTCCTTAAGTACACAGGACACTTCCTACTATATATATCGATTCCAAGATTAAGATTATTATTCGCTCTAATGCAATTAACACACTTCTCTTTAATTTCCTTAACACATTCTCTTGTCTCATGATTTTCCGCACAACGTGCACATATAGAATTTCTTTCACACTCGCCTGCTTTATGTCCAAAACCTAGGCACTTAAAACATCTCATTATATTGTATTCCTCATAAACAGCGCAATCACCCAAACCAATATTAAATTTTCTTAGGTTCATTACCTTATGGAAACTTTCAGCATACAACTCAATCACTGCATTATAATACCAGAAACTTCTATCTCTTTTCGTCTTAGATTTCTTAAAAATTTTAATACACTTCAGTTTACTTTTCTTCAACACTTTATTTTGCAATCTCAACTTTTCTACTAACGAATTTTGATCTAGCTCATCCCTAATTTCACTATTGAATAACTGTGCATTTCTTAACCTCATTTAATACTTCCCCATCCGTCTCATTTATTTCATTTAGCTTTCCTAATATTTCTTTAATTTCCCCGCCTTGATTTAGAATTTTTGATTTATTCTCACACACAGTTTGGAATACTTTCTCAAATATATTAATTATAGCTTCCTTACCTTCCACACAGGCATCACACATATAAAGAACATTGTTCCTTGTTGCAATTAAATTTTTATCATATTCCGTCAACGTCGTACACTTTTCATGGAATAGATCATTACAGAACTCATTGCAAGGATATCCAATTTCATTTATAATGTTTTTATTACACTTTTTACACAAGAATAAAAGAATGTTAGTTTTATGTTCCTCGTATTTGCTCCACATTATTATATCTATTTTTCAGTTTAAGATCCATTCTTTTTGATCTTCCTGTTTACAAAGGGTAAAAAAAAAACAAAAACTATTATTAACATAAAGCTTTTTTCGATCGGTGCTGCTATATGTATTTTTTTATGATAAATATAAAGTGTGAGATCTGTGCTCAAGCGTAAGTGGTGCCGGTTTGTTAAAAGATATCTCAGCCCTTTAATTCAAATATAACATTTTTTAATCACAAATTTAATTCCCTAAAACTAAAATCCAAAATATCCTAAAACTACGTAAAATATTTCATAAAAATTTAACAATTCATGTAAAAGTTCAATGAGAACATCAGCCCCACCCCTGTGACTCTGCTTCCTTTATTTATGTAAAAAAAGAAAAGGATCCACCGATACTTGAATTAATTCAAAAACAGATTAGGATTTTTTGAAGTATACTGCTAATACGTGTGGGTAGAAAAATTAAAAACGGTGCAGTGTGTAGCTGCAATGTGTATGCTGCAGTGTGTAAGGCTGCAGTGTTAAAGCAGAATTAAATTTCTGGTGGAAACGGAGTTGAATTATAGTGGTTTTGTATCAGATTCTGACTGCGACGAAGCCGAGAACATATGATGTGACGTAATGTCAGTTAATGACATTTCAGAATGTAAATAATTGGAGGGAAGGGGATGTTGAAATGGTAAGTTTGTTATTAATTATGCATTTTATTTATTTATTATTAATATTTTGATAGTGTTTAGATAGAAGAGTATGGATTGCACCCTTAAAGCTTCGATTATGTGTGGGTGGAGTTGTTCCAGTCGTGCAGGTAATATAGGATTATAGATATGTGTTTTGATTTTGAGCTTTTTGTGAATTAGATACTTTGTGTACCTTTTCTTTCGCCTTTCAGGAGCACAGATTAAGGAGGAACTTGCATCGAGGGAATATGGAGACGTAAAGAAGAGAATAGTAAAAAACAAGTTTCAGTCTCTTAATTTTTTACTTTCTCGTCCGATATCTCATCAACGATCAATGCTAGCTGAGAAATTCATATGACCTAAATTGTACAGCATAAGAAAAAACAACAAAAAAGTATATAATCACAATTCTCGTATCATGACCGAGAGCCGAGTTTAGGTCGATGCGCACTTACCGGCACAATACGAACCGGGTCAAACAGGCATTAACCGGCACCCGCATTTTTCGTGCACATATAACGACATAAAACGGAAAGGAAGCTTTCAATTAAGGCAGGTGTCGAGAGAAAGCTGTAGAAAAGTGATCCCATGTTAACTTCGTAACTAGACCAGCAACCGACAACTAGTCCAACATACCGTGGCTCAGGCATTTTCCTACCACAAAACGGACCTAGCCGATTCGTTGAAACTCTTCTGTGAATTTTTTAATTTGCAACAGCTAGTGGATGCATCAACACGAATTCCTGATGCAGCTGGAGATAAAGCTAATTTACTAGATTTGTTTCTAACATCTCACCCCAACAAATATTCCGTCTCAGTCGGTTCCCTTCTTGTTAATTCAGACCACTGTTTAATGACGGTTCAATTTACCACCACAAACCTGTGCCGCCCTACTATTCCATCTACAAGTACGTTTCTATGGCACTATGTTCACAAGAGCCAATACACATCGATACCAGAGAAGTGAGCAAGGTCATTAAGGAGATCAACCTCTTCAAAGCCGGAGGTCTTGATGGTTTCTCGTCCTTGTTAATTAAAAGTTGCGTCTCATTCTTGGCTAAACTTTTGCGCAAACTATACTACCTGTCTAAAAATTTCCAACTGCTTGGAAACTAGCTCACGTTCAGCCTATTACCAAGAAAGGTGAGGTTAGCGATCTCTCAACCAATTGCAATCACTTCGATTTTTTCAAAAGCTTATGAATCTATCATCAACGATCGTCAATATGGCTTCCGGACTAGACGCTCATCTGGAGTTTTGCTGATTTTTTTTTTACGAAACGATGGAACCATAGTTTTCACAATTTTGGTGAGTACAAAATCGTTGCTCTAGATATTTGATAGAGTCTGGCATCCGACCATTTTATTCAAAATAAAGTACTTGGTCTTTCCTCTCCTCTTTGTTATGGATTGAAAGATTTTTATCTGGTCGGCTAATACGGTTTTGAATGGCGTTTAGTCAGAACCTCACCCTATCAATGCCGGTGTGCAACAGGGCTCTGTTATCTCTCCATCTTCATGTAAATTTTCATTAATGTTCTCCTTTCCCTTACTTTTAACCCCATCCATAATTTTCCCGATGACAATACCTTTGATTTCACTTTTTTTAACACTCTTGCGTATTCTAGAGGGCATACCACATCTATTTAACGAGATTGCATGATTAGATCATTCAATATTCTGATGAAATACCCAGTCTGATCCCTTGTAGAATGAGTCATGCATGCAATACTCGTGTTGCAAGACACGTACATCAATTTACCCTTCAAATTATTTTCGGCCGTGATTCTTTTTTATCTCAAGCTCTGCGAATGTGGAACAGTCTACCATCTTCTGTCTCTCCTCCGGCATATAAAATGCGAAAGTTTAAGGGCGACATACATCGGCACCACCTCCGCCACTCTCGTCATGCTTCCTAATTCCTTTCCCTATCCCTGATGGTTTCCAACATAAGGTATCCACTGAGCTTGGCTTAATAATATTAAAAAGTACATACAGGGTGTCCCGTATGTGGTGTCATATCCGAAGGCAATGGATAGGTCATGCTTATACAAGCAAAAAATTGTATGGCTGAGGGGCGGAGGGATTATAATGGTTTCCGAGATAACGGGACTTTAAGATATTTCGGTATGTTTTTATAAATCACCCGGTAACTTCTGAACGTCACACCCTGTGATGATGATTTAAAACTTCTTCGATTGATAATCGTTGGACCTTTCCAGTAGTCTATACATTTTTCCTCTCCTCCGTTTTGAAGTTAAGGCTCAAAAAATTGAAATTTCCGAATTATAACTCGTTTTTTTTATTTAACTACTACTCGTATTTTTATCAAAAAACACGTCATGAATACCAATTTTTCATATTGGATTTAAGAAGCCCAAAATTTTAGCTTTAAATTGATCGAAAATGTAACCCTTTCTGCGTATTTTGCACTTTTTCTTAAGCATATCCAGCGAAAATGATTGCAAAAGCTCATTTCCAAGATAATGGCATACTTTCTGGCACTTATTGAGTTTTTTAAGCCATTACAGCTGGAGATGCTTAAGAAAAAGTGTAAAAAACACAGAAAGGGTTGCATTTTCGGTACGGAGTGTGATAGTTAATTTTAAAGCTAAGATTTTGGGCTTCTTAAATCCTATATGAAAAATTGGTACTCATGACGTGTTTTTCGATAAAAATAGTCGTTAAATAAAAAAAAAAACGAGCAAAAATTCCGAAATTTTAACTTTGCTGAGCCATAACTTCAAAATAAAGAAGAGGATGGAAAAAAATTATAAACTGCAGGAAAGGTCCAACGAGGTGTCTATCTACCGAATGATAAACCATCGTCATAGAAGTTACAGGGTAATCTATAAAAACATACCCAAGTATTTTTAAGTCCCGTTATCTCGGAAACCGTTAGGATTCCCTCCTCCCTCACCATACAATACAATTTTTTGCTCATCTACGCATGACCTTTCCGAAGCCTTTGGATATTACACGACTTACGGGACACCCTGTATATAACTATGTAACATTGTTTTAATAACTTTATTTTGTGTGTGCAGGAATTGCAATGCGGATACTTAATATATTTTTTGTACTGATTAAACTATAGCTCAAATTAACACAATGTAAAAAAAAATATATAATAAAACCAATTTCTATTTAGCTCAGTTTTATGATCATAATTATCATTCTGCGATTAGACCCGAAGCACAACTGATTGTCTGGTTGGCTTTTTCTCTAATTAGCCTCATTTTAATATTAACATGTTCCGCAGAAGAAAGCTCACCTTTGGAGCACACCTGGAGTTTCTAAATGCGCACAAAAAGAATTTTCTTTCTTCGTTGTACACACATTTTTATTACTCTATCATCAAAATCGATTTTACTTTAGTTTTTCTTATAAATTAAAATGAAAAGTCTCAAAATCCTCCATGAAAGTTACACTCCGGGTAAATTGCCTTACTTTACTAACATTTTATCCGAATCCACGTTTATTTAATTATTAAAGTTTATTTTTTTTTCAGTATTTTATGTAATTTTATTACCATAAATATCTAGTACGATTTTCCGAGGGCAAATTTTTCATTTGTTAAACATAGAAATTTACAGTGGGAAATAACAAAGGCTTTAGCTTAAATTCACAAAAGCATTTTCAAATCCTCAATGCACTCTCACGTTCAACATCTATTGTCCGACGAAGAATAATAAATGTTTATTTTAGGCAAATCCATGTAGTTATAAATAACTGCGGGCTTAAAGTACAGATATGTATATATCCCGCCATCCCGCACCTTTTATTCGTATTTTCTACAGATATTTACCACCATAAAGCTTTTGCAGCTGTTGCAACCATAAAAACTTTCAATCTGGATATATTTGGGTTGTGTGTTTGGGTTGTGGTTTCTCAATTGAATTTTAAGGACTTGCGAAAAAATGCAAATTTATGTTAACGAGTTTCAGGGATATTTTAAACGTTGTGTAAAGTAACGAAATAAAATCATCTTTAAATTTTTACAATGATTTTGAGGATTTGTAGGGAATGTTATAAATTTACAAACACTTTTGATGGTAGAAAAGTGTTTTTTCCTTGCTTTTAAATAAAGTAAAGAATTTTCACAGTTGAAATAAATATCATTCAGGGACTGTCCATCATAATGCGAACAAATTCATTGCATATGGAAAGAATCTCAAGCAGGGTATCGACCAGGGTATACTTAATGATGGACATTAACCTATTTAACGTTTTTAAAATCAAACTGAAAAATAAGAAAGAAAACTCTACGTTTCTTCGTTGATTTTAAAGTAGCATTCTCTACAAGCACTCTTCGAGAAGCTCTATCATCTTCTGGTCTGTACTAAATTCCTAAAATTTTTACAGGACCTATACAAGATCATCAGTGTGGTGTGGAAACAAATTATCAGAAAATCTTTGCACCAATACGGGACTCAAGCAGGGATGCTTTCTGAGCCCATTGTTATTTGCGCTATTCATCAGTGATTTCGATGACCATATCCATGATTGATGATGTTGCCAAAGCTCTTGGAATACGCTATATTGCCGTAGCACAGCCTTGGCAGGAAAGGAAAAGGGGTAGGGAATCAAGGATTATTGGTTTGAGCCAATGACGTGACGGTGTGCATTTCGCTTGATTGTTTGCGGCTCATAGCTGAGAGAGAAAACAGAGTATCGAAAACTGTTCCAGATTCGTACTGCTCTGCTTATGAAGGATTCGCGGAATTTCACAGTACAGCCGAGTTCGACTTCAAGTGTGTGAGAATAAGCTCGGGTTACAGCTAGTGTGGTGCGCATAGGAAGAGTTCTACAGCTAGAGATTTTGTCAGAGCAATAGCCATAGAAGCTGCGATTAAACAGAGCTAGACATCCGGAATTACGCCAGTGCTCTAGGGAATCAATAGTATTGCTATTGATATACCATCGCTAATAAACCGGAAGGTTTTCTTTTGGACTTTGTCTAACGCTGACAATGCAGTACGTCCAGCCCCTGTCCAAATATGGGATTATATTCTTATCTATATGAGACTTGTAGATTTGCGTCAAGTCTGATTGAGTAAAGTATTACTTCCATGTTTGCAAGAAAGTCTAGTTTCATTGCGTTTTTGGAAATACCAAACAATAATCGCACCAACTAAGATTGTGGGATATTTCAATGTCTAAAATGTTTACAAATGGCGAGTTCGAGATATCTACTCCATCGACGGAAATGGGTTGAGCGGGTATTAAGATACGTTTGACTGATAACAGACAACATTGCATTTTGCAAGCATTAAATAAGACCCGATTCGCAATGCCCCAAGCGGGTATTGTTATAAGATAACTAAACATATGGTTGGCTTTGTGTGTCAAATATAACATTCACACAGAAATCAGCTATGGAGTCGAACGAGTGCACGAAATCAAAGGTACTGTCTTCTACAAAATTACAAACAGGATTGAAGGTGAGTGCTAGCAAATCATGAATAGAGATTAAGAAGATAGTAGGACAGAGAACAGAGCCTTGCGGCACACGGACATGGATTATAAAACGGTCAAAAGTGTTTTAGTTCAATATAACTGGAATTGAAGGGCGGGAGAGAAAACTTTCAATCCATTTTAAGAAAATAGGGTCTAGACCTAAGCCTCAAGTTTAGCTAAAAGAGCAGGATGCCAGACTCTATCGAAAGCCTTTGGGATATCTAATGTGATGATTTCAGATTCATCAAAATTACGCGTTACACATATTAAGATTCAGTAGCATTTTGAAGACCTCTCTTAGGCGGAAACGTAACGGTCTTGGACAGGATTGCAAGTTGGCGGGGAGCAAGGAGCTTGCGAAGAAGCATGTGAAGCAACCATTGAGTGACATGTTCTCCTTCAGATGTGCTTGAGTTGTAGCAGAATTAAACATCTGCAGCAGATTTGCGTGCAAATCTTTATAGCAAAATTAAACTTCTTCATTAAAGATTTAAACAGAATTAGACTTTTGTATAAGGAATGAGAAACCTCAGATCTCTGGTGGAGGATGCTTTTAAATAAACCTCTGAAACAAGAATGGTGATTCCTGCTGCGGCTCGTTGCCATTTTATAGCCGCCGCCACCAGTTATGTTCTCTTTTCCATGATGTGCTGCCCTGGTAATGCTTGTTTCGTTCAGTCGAATTCTAATTGTGGCTGTCATTTTATGACATTAAAAAAATGTAAATATATGGATATTTGTTTTGGCATTCAGTTTTGTCTTTTTTAGGTGGTAGCACGTCGCGGTAATTTTAAAATAATTAGCTTTGAGGAAAAATTTATTGAGGAAGTTCGAAATCATAGAATAATTTATGATTTGCAAGACAGCCAAGACAAGTGGACAAAAAAGACGTGGTTTGGATTGATATTGCGAGGCGCTTAAATAAAAATGGCAAAATTGTGATATTTTTGGCATTTAGTTTGATTTTAATTTATTTAATTTATGTATTTTATTTTTGGTCCATTGCAATAATTTCAAAATAATATAAAATATTCTCGATAAAATTTGTTTCAAAACGCTCAAAGGAAATTTCAGTATTTTCTTCTTTCACAGTCGCAGCTCACCGCCTGCCGTTGCAATTGTGTTCCTAATTTTTCGACTGCCTGTTTCGACAGCGAATTTTCCGCTGTAGTCTGTCGCTCTGTCGTCGCAATTGTGTTTAAGGCTATAATCATGAGCAAATCCAAGCGTCTTACACCACTGCTCTCTGTCATGAAGACCTCTTATGAGATTAAGGAAGAAGCACTGCGATGATTATCCAAAAACACATTAAAGCTTTCGAAGAGAGAATCAAATACTTCTTCGGTCATAATTTTGACCGCTTCTGGAGCGCTTCTTAAGAGGAGCATTGAAGTGCTTGCCACTGCGGACATGCCTATATGTTAAAAAGCAATTAAGTGGGATTGGAAAACAAACGCTACGAGGTTCCAAGCAAGCGCTTCAGGAGGGCTCTTAGAGCGCTCTGTTTCCCAACTTTCCAATAAAATACAAATACAAATAAATGAGCCGTTTATTTTCAAAGGGGCGAAAGTCCATTTAAAAAAAAATCGAGTTAGCAACCTTAATAGTTACATCTTTACATGATCTTTTCATTCTGAAGTAATTTGTTACTAATTTATTTAAAATAATTAAGATCTTGTAACATGAAAATATGCTGGGTTAATGATGTGATGAAAAAGTTTATTTTGAAAGTGGCGTAAGTCCCATTGTGAGAGTTTCAAATGGATATTGAAAATATTATGCAGTAAAATTTTATTGAGATCACAGCTTTATATTTAATTATCACAGTAACAGTTGAATTACCAATGTACAATGAATTTTTTATAAACAATTTTATATCAAATTTCACCTTCGATCAACCGCGGAAAGATATTTGCCAAAAATGTGATATTTTAAACACTAAAATTAAGGCATTGGATAATGACGAAGAAAAAACAAACCTTATAAACGAACAGAATTGGCTGGGGAATCATTAAAAAAGAACAAAATTTGGTATTACATAATTCTGGTCATTATTTCAGTTTTTCTTTCGACTTACAAAAAGCAATACCCTACCCAAATCTAACTGTACTTCAGTTGCATATTACAAGCGTAATTTGTGCATATTAAATCTGGTTTTCGCACTTCCATGATAATAATGTTCACATGTATATCTGAGATGAAACCATCGTATCCAGAGGTTCACAGGAAGTAGCATCATGTATCCTGAAGCATCTAAAACATTTTAGGAACCAAAGGCATATTATTAAGCTTACAACGATATGTGTTCAGGACAAAACAGGAATATTAAAATAGCTGTAACATAAAATTATCCGATCTACCGAAAAAAATGTATGTAGATATCATTGGCCATAAGTTCCTGCTATTAGTGCATTCATTTTTACCTAGTGATGGAGATTTCGGAGTTGTTGAAGTGCCGCTAAGAAAAAACAGTTTATTGTTTGTCACTCAGGAATTTTAGGAAGTCATAAAAACTTGTCGAAAGAATAAGTGTAACCTAATAAAATAAAACGTAGGGAGATCATTTCAAGTAGGCCTCTAGAAAACGCGATTTTTGAAAAGCTAAAATATACTGACGGTGTAAAAGCAAATTGGTTCAAAATATGTTGTATGAGATTTAAATTAAATTTTAAATTATTTTACAAACGCAACGGGGATGACCGAAAAACTTTAATAATATCAAGCTGGCACCACTATAAAAAAAAGACCATCAGTGCCCAGGGCCCAGGTCCCCGTGATCCATGGGGCCGCTAACCCTTGCGATCAAGCGGTGACCAATTCTTCAACCAGTAAGACAACCTATTATGTGTTAGTTTGATTGTTACAGTCTTGCTACTGAAAATAGACCGTGGGATTTATTCAAACTTCTATACATGACAACAAATTTTACAACAAATTGTAATACAAAGTAACGTATATTGACTCTACTTGCAGTCCCAGTATTTTTAAATTTACGAAATTTGTTCATGGAATCTATATTGGGGCGCTCACTACTCTTCTGATCAACACGATTAACGTGCGCATATCGGCAGAGAAGCCTACACGGGGGTACGGGACGGTGTGCGTGCTACTTCTCAGGCCAGCACGATTAACGTGCGCTTGCCGTTGAATTAGTCAATACGACTTGCGGGTAGGACTTGGACGGGAGATGTGTCTGGTCGAGCTGTTGCTATTAGGCAACTGACCAAACTTTCGGTACCGACTGACTTTTATAGCCAGTCTTCTGGTAGTCCACTGGTGGGGGTCAACTCTTCTTACTTTTGAGTTGTCTTCTCGCGGTCGGATATTTCACTGATCGGTGGCTGTGCTTTCGACTTGTGCCTGCTTCGATGCTCGGTGATCGACTGAGTGATTTCATTACTGGCTTTCGGCTATTTATAGGCAGGCTGGCTGATGGCGTCGGGGTGTAGAATGTTCCCTTCTACTATCACGTCACCAGGACGGGACACTCCTGAGCTGCTGATCAGCAGTGTGCTCTTCTCTCGGCGGCTGTCTTATCTTGTTGTCTAATTGCTGCTAGATACTCGTTTTCGCTGGTGTCTAGCTAGAATATATGGAACTTCTTTACAAAGTGTATACATGTTTTTTTCAAGGAAATTTTACTTTACCTATGCTTTTTTAAGAATTTAAAGCGTGATTTAATTTATTTTGAAAGTGTCGTAAGTCCATTTATAGCCATCAAAAACATATTATTTATCAAATAATGTGAATTATCCTAAATGGGATGATAAATGTGACACCGTTAGAAACTTAAAATCATTATTCTACTATGTTATTTTTAACCCATATTTTAAATTTAATCGAACGCAAACTCTTCAATATCTCGATTCGAATATAAATGGAGTTACGCCACTTTTAAAATAAACGGATATTTTAGCCGTACAAAATACAACTATTTTCCTATTTGTAACACTTATAATACACGTACTTAAAAGCACTCGTAGCATATCCCATATGGGATCTATTAAAATCCTTCAAAACTCACCAACATTGAGCTAATTTCGCAATTTTGCTATCATTTAAATGAAACATCATAAGTGCACTCTTACTACATTTGATGGAAGTAAGTTCTGTATACACCTCTATTAGCATTAAGGGCCAACCTCAAGTACTAATCAAATACAGACACTATACCTTTGTGTTGACAAATTATTCCCATACTATAGTTATGCCTTTTACGGCAATGTTGTGTAGAATATGAAAACCAAGGATAAAAGTTGGCGAAACCTTCAGAGGAATATCTACCTACTCGTATTCTTCTAGCTCTCGTTCATTTTTATTACTCAATTTTACAATTAGGGCGGTGTGAGCTGACGTGAAAAGATAAGTATAGCCGTGAAGAGTAGAGCTGGAGGGCTCCTTTGAAGTAATTTCCATTAATTTTAATGGAAACAGCTTTGTTACGCTTGCTTACGATGCGGAAAAATCGTAAAGAAAATGTTGCCTTCGTGAATCATAAATTTTGAAATTAGAATATTTTTTTATTGACTGATGATGGTTTTGAGTGCAAGTGTTATGAATAAAGAAAAGCTTTTGATATTGGAGAGAAATATTATAATAATTAGATTTTGTGTCATATTGCTTTTTTTTTAACTAAAAATGTTTACTGCTTTCGTGTAGTTGACTTCGATGAAACGTTGGAAACATATGTTTTTTTTTGTCTGAAAAATGCATGGGTATAAAAACCTCTCTTTCACTATACATCCATTGTTTCTCCAGTGATATTTGTCTCGAACACATTTGTAACTTGTAGAATCTACCTATCTGCACAGATATAATAAAAAACACCCCAGCGGGAAATATGTCAAGCTCTTGTCAGGGGAAGCGCCTCTACAATATCCAGAAAATGCCCCTAATGCAGAATCCACCGGAAGAACGAATTTGCGAGTTTGTGATTATGGAAAACATTCGAAGTGATAAGATCAAGTTTCCCTTGATTATTGAAAACAAGTGAATCGAATCTTGATACTTAAATGTGGCAGCTCTGCCGGCGGATTGAAAAATCTCATCGTGAAGGGAAACTGAATCTTACTTGCGGCGGGAATCATTAATCCGTCGGATTGAGCAATACGGGCCAATATCTTTTCCGAAGTTCTTGACATAACCAAAAGAATATTTGCGGAAGCAGTTCTTTTTCCTGAGTTAATTCTTATTCATTTTATGTTATGAAAAGATGACTCATATACATCTGAAAGCGCTCCAGAAGTTTCAATCTTTTCCGAAGAGCTCTCTTACCATAGCCAATGGAATATGTGGGGAAGCAGATCCCTTTTCTGAGTTTAGGCTAATTCATAACTTATCTGTTTTTTGAGGCCAGCCCGTCCCTTTAACTCGTACACGAATTTGTCTTTCTGTATATTTTTTTTTACTATATTCGACACTCTCGTAGACCCACTTTTCGTCACCACAGCGAGCTGAAATTTGGCACACAAGCTCATGTCGCGTGACAATTGAATCTATCAAAATTTGAACCGGAAATTTCCATGGAAAACCCGGAAAATCGGGAAAAATCATTTGAAAATTTGGTACAAAATTGATTAGTGATAAATCCGTTTCAGGAAAAATGCAGAGTTTTCCGATTTTTCCGAAAAAAATTTCCGGAATTTTCCGACTTTTCCGGAAAATTTTCCGGTAAAAAAGTTTTATAAATTATGCAGGATCAAGTTCCTTATCAACCGGCATCATTACTTTCTCTCCGACAATGGTGAAAACTTGCAGAAAAAATCGAGGAAAATTCATGTCAAACGCTTTTTCGGAGTTCTCCGACCAAGGAAGCGTTTGAGCGGTTTGCAATCGAAGACAAAGTTATAGAGCGAAATGAGTTGCATAAAGTTGCTTTTGTGGAAAATTCCATGGAAAACCCGGCAAAGCGGAAAAATTTTCATCGATATGATTAGTGATACATCTGTTTCAGGAAAAGTGCAGATTTTTCCAATTTTTCCGGAATTTTCCGACTTTTCCGGAAAATTTTCCGACAAAAAAGTTTTATAAGCTATGCGCAATCATTTTTATTCCGTCCTACTGGCGTTAATACTTTCTCTTCAACAATCATGAAAACTTGCATGAAAAATCGAGGAAAATTCTTGTAAATTTTTAAATAATTTCATAGTAATAGGAAAAGTCTGTGGAAAAATGGAAAATCGGGAAAATTCAGTAAATCAGTGTCTTTTCACCCGTCATAAAATTGTTTTAAAATATCTCCATGCAGCACGTAATAACAATTTAGTTAACGTGAAAAAGGCAGAAAATAAAATAAGTAAAAAACGAGGTTTCAAACAAAACTGAGGCCAAGCCGCATGAAAAAGTAGAAAATAAACTTTTCTTCACACACAGAGGTGATCTCAGATTTTATTCGCTGACAATCACCGATATATTTCAGTATGATCGATCAGAGGTAATAAGTGATTTGATTCATGAAGAGAAAGAATATTCAAGAGAAATGTCCCAATCAAAAAACCTGAGTCCACCTCTGTGTGTGAAGAAAAGTTTATTTTCTACTTTTCATGCGGCTTGGCCTCAGTTTTGTTTGAAAACTGGTTTTTTACTTATTTTATTTGCTGTGAAAATATGACTTTTATCATAGATGGCACAAGAACTAGATGTCGCATGGTATACTAGAGCATAGTATACAAATTGTGAAATAGGTAGTGCATTCTGGAATGGGCCAGAACACGGTTTAGAGTATGCCGAGAGCAAATGTTTTTTTAAACAGCAGTTTTGTATTCGTTTGATCGACCTCCTTAACACTTCAGATACGAAAAAATATGAATCACTCGACGTACACATCAGATCAAAAGTTGTGGTCCATTCCGGAATGGACCACCCAGCCATATAAATTTTGTATACTTTTTTGGTATTGCATGCGACATCTACTTCTTGTGCCATCTATGCTTATATGCATCTGAAAGCGCAGCAGAATTTTAATTTTTTACTACTCAGTTAAAGTGTGCGGTTAATTAAAATTGTGTAATAATATAATATAACAATAAGTATTCCAATTTTTGTTTAGCAAAAGCATGCCCTTGTAATTCGGATAGATTGAAAACTAAACAGCGCATTACCATAAAACTGATATTGTAAGTAAAACCCTTTTCTTGATTTCTTCTGTATTCCTTATAAGCGCTCCAAGAGTGCTACTCTACAATTTGCATCTGTGCATTTCCGTCTGCGGACCTGGTCACGTTAAAACGATATGAACAAGGATACGGCGGGGAGGAGCTGCGAGATTCCAAAGAAGCGCTCTTGCGTTGGTCTTTGAGCACTTCCATTTCCCGCTGGGACCACACACCTTCACTTTTCACTAAACATCTCCAGGCTATTTTAAATGAGTGATAAGCGATTGGTATGTATGTAGTTTACGATGACCAATTTAAATAAAAATCTATTTTGATTAGATCAAAACAAAATTAAATCAAAACACTGTGAACAATTCATCAATATTAGATAACTTCCAGATAACCTTACCAAATTAAAATTGAATGTTTAAAATAAATAAGCTGGAGATAATTTAACCATTTTTTGAAATTCTAAAGTAAATCTTTATAGAAAATCAATTATTTGTGTAAAATTAAAGCTCAACGCTTACTTACCACAGATCATGTAAATTATGTAAATTTTAGACCAGTTGTAAATTTCGAAAGTTCACACAAAGAATATAAAGGCGCACTAACCGCTATTTTGAGCTTCGTCGAATTTTGTCTGAATAAAACGTTTGAATTCAATAAATTCCTTCAAGTTTTATATCTGCAGAGTTCAAGAATTTTTTTGCTTATCAAAAGCAGATTTTACTGAAATATTGAAGGAAATAAATGGGGGATTCTACATCGATAATGTGTCACAAAAGTTTCATTATCTTCAAAACTGGCAGCTATATTGAACTTCTATGCAACTGGATCCTATCAAACAACGATTGGAGATGTGGTGCTCCATTCAATGGACTATTCTATGGTTTTTTAGATCTATCGTTACATGTGTTTTGGAAAGGAACTTATGTTCTAAATGGATAACTTTTCCAAATGACCATAAAAAAGCAAAAAAAATGAGCGTATATTTTACGAAAAAGTGAAAATTCCGGGTGCTATTGATGGAATACACGTTTACATGATAGCTCCAGCTGCAAATGAATATTTCTTTGTAGACAGGAGAGGTAAATATTCCTTAAATGTTCAACTGATAAGAAGCTTTTCTAATATTAAATATGTAAAATGATTGCTCAAATTTTAAGAATCTGGGTAGTAAATTCTCGCTTCCTCGCATCCACACATGATGCTGCAATTTGATATATGTCAGCTGAAAACCGGAGACTGGAAAGTGATTATGAAAACGATGAAAGAAATACCTGGTTGCTTGGAGGAGACTCTGGATTATCATTGAAGAAATGATTAATAAAACGTTCAAAAATCCTTCAACAGAGGAAGATCGAATATTCAACTGTGTTCATGGCCAAGAAAGAAATGCATTTGAAAGATGTAATGGAGTTTTGAAGGGAAAGTTAAGGTACGAATCTCTAAAAGTTATCGGAATTGTGAATGTAATGCTTATGTTATACAAAGGGTAAATTTAACTGGGTATTTGCTTCAGTCTATTTGAAGTACCTAGTTAATTGGAGACTCCTGGAGGGTGATTCTGATCTTTTGTCGTACTTTAATGTCAAAATATACGCCTAAATGAAATGAACTTTTCTATTGATTTTTTCGTGTTTTTAACCAGCTCAGCAAGCCTTGCGTGACGTAGAATGAACTGAAAATGGCACTTTAGATTATAAATTCAAATTAATTAATTTAAATTTAAGCACTTGTATTGCTTTAGTTAGGTGTAGAATATCCATTTACCACAGTATAAAATTTTTGTCACAACCTCGGAAGCAGTTGACTAATTTGTCATACTTTTAGGCATGTATTCTGACATTAATTCATTGCAAATTCATTTTAGTTTATTTTGTGGTTGATGAAAAGGATAAATCAAAATGAATATGGTGAATATAAAAAGTACGACAAATTTGAGATGAAGTGTTAAAATATGTGACAAAAATACGCCTAAGCTACGACATAGCGATCAGAATCATCCCCCTAGCATTTTCTACTGACGCGGGTAACTTATTAGTGGAGCCTAACCCAGTTTTATAGTCTACTCTTGACAAATACCACCCCCCCCCCCCTACTAATTGCATATTACTTTGAAACCGAAAACCTCACATATTGTGACGAAACGCAATACTTTTTCTAGAAAAGCTTTTTCGGAACTTTCCAGTAGACTTACGTCTATTGATTTCAACACACTGCTGTCTTGCAATAGTGTTGATGAAGATGTTTCTAAGTTTTACATAATTCTTTTCGATTTATTTTCCTCTCATGTTCCCCGTGAGCGCCGGCGGATCTGTAAAACATCAGCGCCATGGTTCAATAAAGAACTGAAACGTCTTAAAAATAGAAAGATTAAATTGGTTAAAAGTTATATGAGGGACAAAGACAGTATAAGTCACAACAACTTCCTCACATCCTATAATGAGTTCAAAGAACTTTCCTCTACACTTTATGATGAGTATATTTAAAGCATGCGTACGAAATTATTTAGTGACCCACGCATCGCTTTTAAGTTTATTAATATGAAGAAAAGAACGGACAACTACCCGAATACCAAGAGGTTCAAGGATTCTGCTAGTGATGATTCGTCTAAGAGTTTCGATATGTTTCCTCGTTTTTTTGACAATACCTCAAAATAGCAACTTCAGTCATATGCACGACTCTCATAACATTTCATTCACTATCCCTTCAATATCAGAAGAGGAAATACTCGATCATATTAATGGACTTCCAAATGACTTCACAACTGGCCCTGATGGGATTCCTCCTGCCTTTTTGAAGTCATGTTGCATCTCCCTGGCAGCCCCGCTGAGAATTATTTTCCAAAAATCACACGATAGTGGTTGTTTTCCGCAGTTGTGGAAGAACTCTTTCATCATACCTATCCACAAAAAAAATAGTAAAAATGATATTTCTAACTATAGGCCTATTGCGAAATTATCTTGCATGCCTAAATTATTCGAATCTATCATTTACTGCCAACTATCAACTTCCTGTAAGAATTTGCTCTCTTCAAACCAACATGGGTTTACATATTTCGGGCAGGTATACAGCCACTAAGTTGTTGGAATTTGTCTCGGATACCATTGGCTAGTTGGCAAAGGCTATCAGACAGATTGTATTTATACTGACTTTAATAAAGCCTTCGACAAGTTATATCACTTCGTGATACTCTTTAAAATGGAAAAGTATGGGTTTCCTCCAGCATTTTTATAATAGATAGACTCTTATTTAGATAACAGAACATAACAAATTCATTTCCGGCGTTCCATCTCTAGAGTCTTGAAGGCTTCGTCTGACGTACCTCAAGGGAGTGACTTGGGTCCGTTGATTTGAATTCTGTCTTGTCCCTGTTGTGAGGTGTTGTAACGTCTTGATTTATGCTGACGATGCTAAGCTTTTCGCTCGGATCAAATAATTATATAATTACAAATGATATAATTAAAAAACATTTGTAACCGAAAAATCTACTTAAAATTTTTGGGCAACAATTTCGGGAATGAAAGGTTATTGTAACCTCTTCATAAATAATTAATCGATTGGAAAATTTTGTGAAAAGTTGACTATTTCGAAGTAATAAGAAAATACGGGGGAATATTCTTAGAATTTGTTGGTATGCGAAAAGTACAGCCTGATTTTCGACATGAAAACAGGTTTTTCTGATGGGCAGACTAGCGTGCGGAGAGTTCCAAGCAAGTTGGTTGTAAAAAATTGAAATTCAGGTCCGTATAAAAAAAAAAAACAGCAAGAAAATTTTAGAAACCAAAGAATCGGAAAAGCAGAGGACAAAGAAGCAAAGGTCTCGAAGCGAATAGAAAAGATAAGCAAAGTTGATGTTCAGTCCTCACACAAATATGTGAACATCCCATGATGAATTCTACTGTCAGTTTTTTATGCAATAAATCCCTCGATGTACTCCCAGCTCAATCTACCTAAAATATACAAAAAAGGAACACAAAGTATCTAGATTCAAATGATTAAATTACATAATACTTATCTAAAGCTTCCTGTTGATCCAATCAACGATTTGCTGCTGACAGTGTGGTTCACGGGTTCACCCACGGCATTAAAATATCCTGTGATAAACCAGAAAAAACATACAAATTCTAGGGACAGCCGAATGTTGCCGAATTGTGTTTCCTACCTTATTACAGAAGATAATTCTGGTCAGGGATAACCTGAATTTCCTTTCACATTACACAGAAGATAATTCTGGTCAGGGATAACCTGTCCTTTCACAGTACACAGAAGATAATTCTGGTCAGGGATAACCTGAATTTCCTTTCACAGTACACAGAAGATAATTCTGGTCAGGGATAACCTGAATTTCCTTTCCCATTACACAGAAGATAATTCTGATCAGGGATAACCTGAGTGCTAGAATTCTCTAGAAGTTTTTTACTTCCGTGTGTAGAATTCTCTAGAAGTTTTTTACTTCCGCGTGCTTAGACGTAACACCCCTTTGAAATTTATTTCAGAAAATTTTAATTTGTCCATAGAAGATTGACATTTTGCTTCTTCTTTTTTTTTCAGAATAAATAAATCAAGGGTGGCGAACTGCGGAGTTGTTATGAACTATTGGATTTATTTTTATATTTTGAAGTTTTAATATTGAATTTAATATTAGTTTGTAGGGTAGTTTTAGACTATTGAATTATTGAATTATTGTGATATTTAGGTTAAGCAAATTTAAGTTTTAATAAAAATTTTATATATTGAATTTTAAAACTGAGTTGTCCATCAAAACCGGCACTCCCTTCCTTACGTTCGAGACTAGATCTCACATTGGTCCTTCAAAGCCGGATAACTCAGTCGAATCAAATATAAAATTGAATACATTGCTTAATACTATCACGTGATTCAAGCCTCTCTATACAAAATGCCTACAGATGATGAAGGCAGTATATCTGACGAAACCATTAGCTCAGTATTAGAGTTGGTTGAGTCTCAGAAAGAGGTCAACGATTTAATGGAAGACCTCTTTAGAAGGCATCAAAGAGACGGTAAAAAGAAAACTGTCAAATCGACACAAAAACGCCTACAAACGTTCACCGAATTTTGGAAAGAATTCCAAACACGGCATAGGGTAATTCAAAAGAGAGCGACAAATGAAGATCGCAAATTAGAATATTTCACGAAAGAGACATTTAGTGATGTACAGGAGTATTATATTGAAAAAGCAGCAAGCATGGAAGAGGACATAGACAAACTAACACCAACGCCTGTCAACAATCCTCCTCAGACTCAGACATCACATGCTAGCACAAATTCATGTAATAATGAAAGACTCCCCAGAATTAAACTTCCCACCTGCAATGGAGAGTACTCTACGTGGATTTCATTCCACGATTTATTTAATTCGGTTATTCATAAAAATAATAATTTAAGAGACGTTGACAAATTATATTTTCTAAAAACGAATTTAATAGGAGAAGCTGAAAAATTGCTCAGGCATTACGAAATATGCGACGCAAATTATTAACCAGCTTGGAATTGGAATTCTCGTCAATGTACAGTTAAAAAAATTATTGTCTCTCCCAACCATAAACCATGACAGTGCCGACAATATTAAAAGGCTATTAGATAACATAACCGAGGCTTTATTAGCACTACAAAATTTAGAAATAGTAACTGATAATTGGGATCCAATAATTATATATTTAACAGTGCAGAAATTGCACCCAGACACTCATCAACTATGGGAACAGAGCTTACATAATAGCACTGACTTACCAGAATTAAAAACACTCACAAAATTCCTAGATTCCCGCTTCAGAACTCTAGAAATGAAAATATGTCGTCAAATACGACACATAGAAAACCATTCTCACCAAAACCAACTTATGGATTCTTGAATAGAAGCCAAAGTTCAATACCAAAGCACCCACCTACAAAAAGGTCTTCTTGCAGCCATTGCAAGGGTGACCATATCATATTTTACTGTCCAACCTTTAGGAATATGAACAGCCGACAACGACATGAAGTTGTCACAAATAAGCATTTATGCGAAAATTGCTTATCACCCAATCACTTAACCTTAAATTGCACAAGCAATAAAAGGTGTTACCACTGTAACAAAAGTCACAATACTCTGCTCCATTATGAGCAAAACAATTCAGTGACAAATTCAACAAATGAATCCGCCCAAAATTCCAATATGGATATCGAACCAAGCACACCCTTAGCTTGTAGAAATGACGAACAACAAGTTCAAAATTTTCTAACTGCCAATATGAAAAGAGCTCTCCTCTCTACAGCTCTAATAAACGTCACCTCACCATCTGGAAGCACAATGACATTTCGAGCATTAATAGACTCTGGATCTCAAGTGTCTATTATGACCGAAAAGGCCTTTAAACTATTACAGCTTAAAGGATCTCAAACTACCCAAGAATTAATTGGACTTGGCACAACTCCCACCAATACAGCCGTTCAGCAAGCCACAGTCACAATTAATTCCCTATACAACATCACAGACTTGCTGCCTACCAATACGATTAAAGTGTCAAACTGGAAACACATTAAAAATCTCCCATTAGCAGATCCCACCTTCTCGATTCCAGGAGAAGTTGACATTCTTCTTGGAGCAGAGGTTTACGCCGCCATTATTAAAAATGGAATTAGAAGAGGATCTAGCAATACACCCACAGCCCAAAACACTGAACTAGGCTGGATTCTGGTCGGAGGAGTACCAGAAATAAAGAGCACGACTACGACTGTGCTATCTACCTATACTACAACAAACCCCAAGTTGAACAAAAAATTAAAACGAATTTGGAATCACAATACCGCGCCAACATTCACACCGAAAGATCAGCTCTGCAAGGGATTAAGACAACGCTTGCCGCCCGAAAAATATGAATATGTATCCATCAAGACGCATAATACACTTAACCACCACAGTTCTCAGAAAAAACTCTGGAAAAGTACACCAAGTGAAGCAAGGAAGTACTGCACTTTAACAACTCTTTCCACCATTAACACAAAATGGAAAAATAAAACAAAAGTATCGCCATCTCGTTCAGCGTCCACACAAACTGAACCCAATCATACAGAAATTAAAACTCTCACCACTAGATGGCATCAATATAGTCTAAAATCTACTTCTCACCGTGGACCAGTAATACGAAAGAATGATATTTCCCCAATGGCACAAGCTGGAGTAAATTATGTCAGACCTTTTATTCCTCTGCCAGAAAATGCAACAACAAATATTCTCACTCGTCCACTCTCTAAAATCTGTCCTCTCCCATTCACAAACATTTCCTGACAATCAAATATCCCCACCAAAATCTATTGCTCTCTGGCAGTCCTAAATTCCAAAACACCCGTTTTATTCAAATATAAACGATTCCAAAATCCGCCAAAAGTCACTACAAGTTTGAAAGTTGACAAGTGCGCGCAGTGGTTTTTCTTTTTGAGTTCGTTTACATTTTTTATTTTTTCATTTTTTTATTTTTTTTACTTTTCTTCTACCATGGATAGTTATTGGAGATTTTTAACTCGGAATCCTTGGATTCTGTGGATGCTGGTCTATCTCCAACTCCACCTGAATTATTGGCTCCCTTCAAGCCAATCAGGCCTATCAGCCCTCTACCTCCAACACCTAAGAAGGAAGATGAAATCAGTCATCATACGACCACCACCTGTGCACTCATCGCCTATCAAGCGAAAGGCCAGACCATTCGAGGCACAAGAAGCATCCTCTTCGGTAAAGGCACTACGAGGGTTGCCTATGCCCAACAAAATGTTGAAATTTGGGTCTGAACCGACTCCGAATCACCCTGTGATTCGTAAGGCAACAAAACCAAGGCCTCCCCCTACTAAACAAAGGGCCATGTTACCAAATTTACCGATTCTGAACGAAGCGGTATTCACAGAAGTCAGTAGATCAACCCAGCAATCGCCCAGCATGCAATCTCATAAGGTAAAACCTGTAGAAGGCGCTGATCACAGACCTAATATAAAAAGGAAGATGCCAACCAAAGTGAATAAACCACCTAGTACTGCTCTACTGTCGGAAAATCTACATGGAGTATTACCAAACGCAGTAGAGAAAACGATATCTCAACATCCACCGAGTACTCAGGCACCTCATTCAGCAAAGGGCAAATCTGAAAAACACACTCAACACAAAACATCACCGAGAAATATAGAGGAACAATATATGAATGTCCCGATTACTCCCAAAGGAATTCCGAGATCGTCCAGCACCCAGTACCAAGCAAGCATCAGAGAAAGCAGAAACAGAAATTCCAAAGGATTTAATTGGAAAAATTATTGCCACGCCAATCGTCATCAAACTGCTGGAATCGACAAATACGCCATGGAACGTCATCAGGGAAGCAAAAACGTTCTGCAAATGGTCTCTGCCTGGAAATATAACCATGAAAATGAAAAAGAAAAGGGATAAATTACATATCTTCCATCAACAAAACGTAAGTTTATTCATAAAACAAAAAATATATATTTTTTTCTTTTTCGAGGCGGGAGGATGTTCAGTCCTCACACAAATATGTGGACATCCCATGATGAATTCTACTGTCAGTTTTTTATGCAACAAATCCCTCGATGTACTCCCAGCTCAATCTACTTAAAATATACAAAAAAGGAACACAAAGTATCTAGATTCAAATGATTAAATTACATAATACTTATCTAAAGCTTCCTGTTGATCCAATCAACGATTTGCTGCTGACAGTGTGGTTCACGGGTTCACCCACGGCATTAAAATATCCTGTGATAAACCAGAAAAAACCCACAAATTTTAGTGACAGCCGAATGTTGCAGCTGTGAGATGTCGGATTTTATATAGTCTCTAAAAATATAAAGAAGACTAATAAACAATCAAAATAAATAAATCAATATAAAAATGCAGCAAAGCATACTTACCTCTTACATATTGAATTTTATAACTTATATATTGAATTTTAAAACTGAGTTGTCCATCAAAACCGGCACTCCCTTCCTTACGTTGATATAATTTCGTTTTCATTTTTTTTTTATTTTCTGGAAAGTATTGTTCATAAATTGTTTTGTTTCTTTAACTATTAATTTTCAAGTTTTTTGCGCCGACTTGTATTGAACGGTAAACATATGCATTATAAGTTAAGATAGAAGTCTCTACACACAGCAATTCCATACCAAAACGATCAAAATTTTCAATTTTAGGACCTTCCGAATTTGATGAAACTTCCAGAATTAGTTAAGTATTAAAACATATTGGATCCGTATTTTTTTGTTTAGCCTCCCGACCTCAGGTTTTGGATAAAGGGACTAAAATTTTAATCTTTTCATTGTGGACGTGTTTCTTAATTTGCTGATTACTTGGGATCAGGTTATTCGATTCGTTTGTGCGATATTTAAAAATTAAGAAGAAAAAACAATATAGAAAAAAAAGGAAATTTTTAATAATTTTGAATTTCTGACCCCCACCGGAAGGGAAAGAAAAATATATATTTTTTAAATGCTCTAAGATTAATACATATCATATCAAAAATATGGGGATGTTCAGCTCTTAGTTCACTGAGCCAAAAACAGGCATAAATACAATAAAAACGTTCATTATCTCAATTATTTTTTTCATTAATGTACCTCCAATGTAGTGGTTCATTACGTTAATAATATAAATAATATATTTCAATAAGAATATTAATGTTTGTGTTATTAACAAAATGTTTGAATAATATTATTTGACTAAAAAAGTCAATGCAGTATACATAGCCTAGACACGCCTCTGTCTTGAAAAATAGCTAAGTTCGTTTTTTTAATAATTTTTTTTATAGATTTTTCAATTTCACGTATCCTTTTCGTAGCAGACGTGAAAATTAAATTTTTGTATGGCAACCATACGAAAGTGCTTCGCGATTTTGTTCATTTTTGGAAAAAAATATTTACAATTTTTATGAAAACACTAATTAAAATTTCAGCTCACTAGATCAACTCGTTCTGAAGAAATATACTAAACAAAAAACAACGAGGTCGTATTAATTAACAGGGGATTAATAGGAAAATAAAAAAAAAATGTTATTGATATACAAATTTTTAGTTTAAGATACATAATAAATTTTTGTTTCAATTATACGAATTCCAGAGTAAAGAATATATTTTTTTAACAAAATCAAATTCACTGTTCGCTACGTTTTTTTCGATCTGGATCAACATCATCAGTACCTAATTTCCGCGGTTTTTTTTTTTTGATTGAACTAGTTTTTTGAATAACTAGTGTTGAGAAAGAAATTTTTGATCTTATGTTTTTAATTTAATATTAAAAAAAAAGTCAACAATTTTCAAATTTTTTAACCTAATACTATAATAATAATAATAATTTAGGAGTAACATTTTTTTTATTAGCGTTTCTGCAAAATTTCATATGAAAGTTTTAGAATTTACTCGGAAAAAATGATTTAATTTTATTGTTTTTAGATATACTTATTGAAATATGTGTTTAAAAAATATTATAATAATATAGTTCTGTGCTATTATTTCATAAAATTTATAATTTTATTTTTATACCTGTAAATAACAGTAGTGTTAGGCTGTGTTTTAGGGACGTTTCTCGTCTGGAGGGGGTCAAAAATCCAAAATTAATAAAAATTTCGATTCGTTAAAATAATTTTTTAATTTCTTTGAAAGCCCGATTTAATACATTTAATTTGAAATATCGCACAAAAGAATCGAATAACGTAATCCGAAATTATCAGCAAATTAAAAAGAACACGTAAAAATATTGAAATTTGAGTTACCCTGTATCCAAGACCTCTGGTCGGGAGGCTAAACAAAAAAATACAGGTCCAATATTTTTTAATACTTAAGCAATTCTGAAAGTTTCATCAAAATCGGAGGGAGGGGGGGGGGGAGTGCAATGGGATTAGGATGGAATTGCTGCATACACCAAGTTTAATACTGTTTGACCTCAATGTGTTTAAAAAGTGTTTTTCCATTTGCAATTTTTTATTTAGTTACATTAGTGGGCTAGGAATAATTGCTACCATTTGAAGGAAAAGAAAAATTCTAATGAATTCTTATAGTTGTCCCTTAAACTCGTTCTGATTTATTTCAGCTTTTTCATCAATCCACTTTTATCCCATTAAATGCATGAACACAAAGAAATGATAAAATCAGTCCGTTTACACCGACAATTACTGTAGTAAAACATTGGTTGCTTTTAATGTAATTCCGATGATAAGAGCGAAGAGGAGTCGAAACCTATTAAGAACTGTAAAAAGCCACTTTAAGTGCCCTCAGCTATATAGCTACGTGCACGTGAGAGTTAATGAACAATAAAACGAGCATTGCTAGACCTAAGAGTGGATCTATAAAAATTGCAGTTCCAGGTGAATGGTGAGGGGCTCCATTTACTATTTTCATTTCAGTACTTCCGCAATGAAGTTGACTGAATGTTTTAGGATTTCCAACCGGAAAATAGTGCTGTACTTCAAGGATGTTTCATTGGAAAGTGGTATTCATGGTCTGAGGCATACTTTTAATGGTAGTCTTCATCTTTTCGAGAGGTATCCTGGTCTTATTCTTTTATTTATTTTTTGATGTTCAAAAATCGTCTATCCCCAGGATATTTTGGTCCATGATTGTCGTTATGGCATTGTTAGGAGCTGGCTATATCAGTTGGTTTCAATTTCAACGGTACGAAGGTAACCCTACAGTGATGTCTTTGGAAAGAGATTATAGAGCTTGGAGTAGTATTTTGCCAGCAGTAACACTTTGCTATAGGAATCGCCTAGAAAAAACTTTAGCAAACGAATTCCTTCTAAGGTAAGGACTTTTTTGTTTGTTTGTGTCAATTGAGCACTTGAGTGTATCTTTTAGAATTTTGCTGGTTTGTGCAATTTACAGGAAATGGAATATAACCATAACCGATGGTGACTATATTTATTTTTTCGATTTTGTATCCGCTGTTATAAATACCACAGTGGAAAGCTATGATAATCTTGCGCAATACTCCACAGACGAGCGAATTGCTGAGTTCGATCGTTCAATTAATTGAAATTTTTCAAATTGCTAAAGTTTTTCAGCAAGAAGTGAGTGTTTTTGATAGCGACATATGTACCTATAGACGTGCAGCTCGTAAAGAATTGGGGTAAAGAAATGAGCAATACTGTTGCTTTGGTTTGTGTCCCCAAAATTTTTATGTAGTAAAGTATATCAATTCAACGCATTCGATGAGCTTGAAAAGTCATGTAACATGTGTGAATTCGTCACTTGCTATATAAATTTCGGGGGTCCCTTATTTTATAAACAAATATTTAAAATTTTCATGCCGTATGTAGCTTACTCAATTGAGCTTGAAGCTGTTGGTATGCAGATGTTGAATGAGATCAAAGTGTATTACCGAGTCGTGGAATCTGTGTACTTTCCTTAATGTCATTATTTTTTTTAATTACAATATTTCTACTTTAAGAGCAAGCAATTCCTTGAGAGACTTATCACCAAGTCAAAGGAAGTGTGTGTTTCCTGATGAAGCCTACGATAATCTGCCGGTTTGTATTACAGAAAGTTCAAAACAGACTTTTTGTAAAGCGATTTGTTTGATTAAATGTCGCACTGATATGGCCTTATCATTGTTCGATTTTTTTATCCTTTTTCTGGTAAGTGCCAAATAAGGTTTTTGTTTCTTTTTTCTAGATTTCACAGATTTATATTAAATTTTACAGTTTAAAGTAATTTTTGTTATGGCAATCGTAAAGGAACTTGTTTACATTTATAATAATAGAGGATTAAGAATAGCTACTTCCATATTTTCCGATTCACTTTTTGAGAGGTTCGAAAAATTACAACAATTTATACAAATTTTCACTCCCTCCTTACTAAATATATAGGGCTCTTGCCTTTGTTCTGTGGAGTTACTCAGGGGTCTGTTGTAATATCTCTCATGTTTAATCTCTATATAAATGATTCATGTGATGTGATACATGATGTCTAGTTGTGTCTGTATGGAGATGTTGTATAACTGTACTATGTAGACCTCGTGAACTGATTCAGGACTATATCAGCAGAATAAATGATAATCGTGCAAACAATTTATAGGTGGTCAATTGAAAATCAGCTAGTTCGCAATGCATAGCCTTCTCTAGCTCTGACCTTTATATTGATTATGATTGATTAAGTGTACCTGCCTTATGAAAATCGTATAACCAATCTTGGGGTGATAAGAAATTATAGCTTGTGGGGCTGCGATTTTGGAGAGTTAAAGATAGAGTGGCTATGTGCCAATATACCTGCTGCTGATTTCTGTTTGAGACTAGTTATGATATTCTTAGTGCACTTTTTTGCTTATGGTAAATTACTCAATTCATGAGATTTGACTACACTAAGTAACAAGATTAGTTTGCGAAGCCACCATTGTTAGCGTTTATTCCAAACCATCATCGCAATCACCATTCCATTTCATCCCAGAAAAAAAAAATTGGAAGAAACATAGCATGCTGAGTGTTTTTCAACGTGTACATTTACGCTATAGTACTGTTATATCACAATCAAATAAAGTCTTTTGTAGATGTAGAAATAGACAACATCATAGTGGAAAAGGGCTCTAAGAGCATATCGAATGAAATGGGTTTTTAGAGACTCGATTCTGCCAATGAGATTCTGGTATCATCAAGTATCTAACAAGCCTTAGTGTATATGTAGCCCACGTGTGTAAGGATAAGCACTCTTTACTATCGAAAATAATCCTTAAGTCAATGATTACTAAATCACTTTTAAATCATTTTTATGCTGTATGAAGTCTAATCAAGAAAACCTTACACTTATCCACATTTGACTCTAATTTATTTGTTGTGCATCAATCCTGTAACTTACTAACTTCCGATTGAAATTTACAGTAATACATATAGTACTGTATAGAAGCAAATAACTTAAGATAGTCAACAATATAATTAAAAGATACTGTACAGAAGAGAAAATGCTTTCTACATAATTAATGAAGATTATAAAGAGTGAGGACTTAGATGACTACCTTGGGGTATTTCTGCCGTAAATGTACGAGAGTGTACAGTTCAAACCTTGACATATTGTTAATTGTTTGTAAGAACAGGCCAAATATTCGGGTAACAGCAGATCATACTAATATGATCAAAGAATTTCACAGAGCCGAGGTAGATTCAATCGACCTGTAACCCGTTACCGTTCTCGATGGAAGAATCTAAATCTTAATAAATACCAAATAAGTAGGGGAAGGTGGCCTATAATGGCATACCATTAACATTTTATCTTGTGGATCTTAACCGTTCATATTTAAGACCACTTTAAGTATACATTTAGAAGCTTGAAAATGTTTGCTTTCATGTTTTGAAGAATGTTAGACAATAAAACAAAGACATGATTTCTTTTTGTTCATTTAAAGAAACATTTTGGCGGCGTATGTATAAAACGACATACTCTGTTTCATTTTAGGTCACCCCTGTAATTTGAATAAAACGCAACCATAACAAAAGAAATTTAGTTTATTTGTCAACATAAACGAAAATATATATTTTTTTAAACTTCTGTATGCTTATATTATGTTTCTTTGCCCAACCTCTGAATAATTTTTAGAATGCATTAGTAAAATGATACGGGTATGTCATTTTGCCCTTGGCCAATTCATGTCAATTTGTCCTTCCCCCAAGTTATGCCATTTTATCCAAATAGCCAAGAGTATAAAAAAATAATTACAATAATGTTATTATTCATCACATATCTACGAATGTCACATCAATTGCTTTTTTAGAATAGGAGAAACTTAGCAAAAATAGCCTATTAAATGAAACTAATACTTAATACAGAAAAAACACAATACTAATCCATGTAAAAAAACACTTCAGCATTCTTTTCTCCGCTAATTCGATCCAAGATAATTTTATACACTGCAATTCTTGTTGTCGGTTGTAAAGCAACTGAAGAACAAGACCAATACTATTCCCCTACATGTAAACCCTTCGCTCACAAAGCCATGTTACTGATTGGAAATAGCCTCCTTCCAAAACCCACGAGAATACTTCAAAAGTCATGAAACAGACACCCTCACTACCACATGACAGTCCCAACGGTCTCCTAACATTCTAAAATATTTGCAGTGCTCTTATGTAAATCTGACAAAAGTATGATTTGAAAAGCTCCTTCTCCGAAAACTACTATTCATTCAGAAATATGGTGTTCTGGTAATCTCAAGCTTGCTTTCTTATCGTCCGAACCAAAACAAAACTGGTATACCTTTCCTAATAAAAGTATTTAAAATTTTTTATCTTAACCAAATGCCTACGATTCTACAAACAAAAATTTTCAGCTGAATAATCATTGTATATGAACGCTGATGATATCGAATGCAGCTGCATACAGATTCGGACTCCGACTGCACATACACACATGTAATTATTACTCAGCTGAGAGTTAGTGAGCGTAAAATGGTAAGGCTAATTTGTAATCAAAACTATTTCATTATTTTATTAATTAAGGTATATAGCAAAAGTACCCTTTGGGAAGGTAAGGAACCAAGCTTTAAATTACTAGAAGACCATTTTCCTATATGGATAGTAGTTTAGGCTCTATAGAAAATATAAAGTCAATGTTTGTCACTTTTCCATAAGTGTCAATATAGAAATTTTAGAGAACGGACTCCCAACGCACATATATAGATTTCTGCTTCATGGCTTGAGAAGTATTCTCGGGGGTTTTGCTCCTTCATATATATAATATAATGTATTGCTAACTACCCTCTGTTATGGTAGCATAAGAGTGAGTGTGCTTTGGACTTTAAGTCCACTCTGTCAGCGTGAGCAGCGTGCACACAAGATCAGAACCGATCACGTGACCAGGGCATGACAGAGTATCATATACTCAATGCCACTGCGCCTGCGTGCCACACAGATGCTGATCGAGGAAGCCAGTCAACCAGTAGGGGGAGAACAGAAGGCACTAGCACCATCAGGTCTATTGCGCACAGCACCACTGCTGACCGCGCATATATAAAGGGCCCCGCCGCTGCCAGAAATCAGTCTGGATCTAGAATTTGAACTGAGCAGAGCTCCAGTACCAGAAACAGCCAGAGACCAGTGCAAATAAAGTCAAGTCCAGCCCCGTATAACGAAACTCGGAATCAACCAGCCCTGTCCGTCCGAGTAGACTAAACCAGACCAGAGGAAGTATAAGTAGAGTCAGACCACCAGGGATCAGTCAGTTGCCTCCCATGAACTAGACTGCCAACAACTGTCGACTATCCGTGCTGTTTCTGCCTAAGCCGTGCGTACGATTTTCGTATTGGCCTGGGTCAGAATATTCGCACACAAGCTTACCGGCTATCCATCCCCGTGCTGTTTCTGCCTAAAGACGTGCGTATGATTTTTGTATTGGCCTGGGTCAGAATATCCGCACTTTTATTTATACTAAGGTACCCGACTTCGTTATATACCCACTAGGATATACCATTTCCAATTAAAGAATTGAAGTGCAGTACTGAATAGTCTGCAAAGAGCGTATTAAAGGAATTATATGGATTACAGTAGCAAATAGTGAACTAGATTTGGTAAAATTAAAAGTGTTCAGTGACTAACAAACTAGATCTAATAGTGAAGCGATAATGAGTTGCAATATGAAATACATAGGTTTAACAAAATAGGACTTAGTGCTAAAACTAGAATTGTTAGAAATAAGAAACATTGAATAAAAGAAAATATAAAAACACCCGAACATAACAACCCGAAATAACATAAACGTCGAGGAACCTAACCCTGGACTACTCCCGAGCTATCCGCACACAAACACACCCGACGTTACACGTTACCTTATGATCTACGACTACTCGAATACATTGTCGCA
This sequence comes from Dioctria linearis, assembly GCA_963930735.1. Taxonomy (NCBI): domain Eukaryota; kingdom Metazoa; phylum Arthropoda; class Insecta; order Diptera; family Asilidae; genus Dioctria; species Dioctria linearis. The sequence continues at coordinate 323,966,586 of OZ005740.1, read as the reverse complement.
ACAAAAAAATGAAGTTCAAGAATCTATTTACGATTTAGATATTACATGAGAATTACATGCCGGAAATACTAGCCCAGTAGGAAATATATAAGGAGCTTTGCGAAAGAGCACATATGAAGCAGTGTGTAGTCGTAAGCGAAGAATCGAGGACAAAGACTGTTCTCCGCACACCAAACAAACCATAACATTTTTAATCTTTCCGAGTCGCAGAGTGAGTCACCATGGGACTTTCCTACCGAATTATGCTAGCAAATTTGAGAATAAAGGGTAGCAAAATCGCCAAAAAGGTAGAACAGACTACACAGTACGGATAAAACAAAACATTTATAATTAAAGAATGTTATGTTTTATTTTATTATAATTGTGTTTATACCATTAATTGCGAGAACTTTCTCTTATTTCTTTATATAAACTCCATCGAAAACTTTATACAGACTGCAGTACTTAATTAGTTCAATTGTCGGTGTAAAAATCCCTACAAAGAAGTACAGCCGAAACTTTCTCAATATTCAACCTATTACGTTTTTTATTTTTTAAGTTATTATAATCTGAATATCCTCGTTCAGCAACAGTCGTACTTTGGGGAAAGACAAATAAATTAATTATGTAGTTGTAAAGATTCTCGGAAATTGGTTGTTCAAAAATTTTTTCTGTTTTGATAAATTTAGCCAAGTTTTAGCAATATCCGTTACAATCAACAAGTTGGTCTAACTTTTCAAAAATTATAAGGCGCCTCCATTTTGAATTAATTGAAGTAATTTCGCCTGTTCTAATCTTCCTTGGATCCAAATATTCTAATAGTCTCAATTTGTGATCATTAAGATCGAAACATTTTTTAAAATGTTGACACAATTATATGTAAAATGACAAAAAAATTGTTCAAATTTAATTCCCAAAACATTCTTGAGTTTTCAAGATGTCAACAGAATGTGTTCTAACTTTATACAATTTGTTAAAATATTTTTGAAGTTATTTTCAATTAAAGGTCTTAGTGCATGGCCACAACGCCGTACTGCACCTAGCACTGAACATAGCCCAGTACAAGATATTGCGAAAATGCAGTCAAGTTTTCGTTAAAGCTATAGACAGGATTTAACACTCTAGTTGCAGTTCAAAGGGATAAATTTTATCATCCGCACACCAAGCTCAGGGCGATGTGATGTGGTGCTTGGTGCGGTGCGCTGTTGTGGCCATGCCCTTAGTTTGTGTATTAAATTTTTTTCAGAATGGAAAGTTTTATTGAGATTATTAATCTCACCTAAAATATAGCACAAAAATAATAAATAAAATTTTATCTCCGAACTATTTAGACAATCAAGAATTGAATTTTCATCAAAATTATTTGGAATTTCAAAAGTAAAGAAAGTGAAGTAATTAAGTAAAGCTGATTCTTATAATGACTTGCTCTAGCTCCAACCAGCATGTACCGCGTGATTTTAGAATCTTATTAAAATTAAAATTAAAACTATCTTGAAATTCTGCCAACTCACTTTGTGTCTTAACACTGTAAGCAAAATGATTATATACGCAAGAAAGGAAATTTTCAACTTTCCGAGGAAGTTTTTTCATAACATCCGCAGGACACAAGTGGAGGGAGTGGCAAGTGCATTCAAGATAAAATAAATGTTTATTCAATTTCTTTAGTCGTGCTCTAACTGCGGTAACTTCAACTCTCATTACAGATGTGTTGCCAGTACCAAGGCAAATAAAATTCTACGCAGAATTTCTTGCTTGCTTAACCTTATTGTTGTAGGTATAAATATAATCTCAACGACAAACAGCGGCATTCACCAGAAATCAAAAATAATCACAAATTCACAACATAAATGCGTAATTAATTTATATAGCCATTATTAAATACAGCAATCAGCATCAGCTCAGCAAATAATGACATTAACAGAATGATCAAACAAAGCAAAACGTGCCGTAAAGTGCAAATACATTTGAAGTGAAATATTCATAATAATCACCACAACACAAAATACAATTCGTTAATGGCTGAAAGAAACAAGCCAGCGCCATGCTAAATTGCTGTCACTCAGTACCGTTTACATGAATACTTGAAGTATACTCCAAGTAGAGATCAAGAAATCAAAATATCATGTAAACGCGCATGGACTTCAAGTATAATTATGAGTCAAGTAAATCACAAAATTTTGTTCGATTTACTTGAAAAAATTCATGTAAACGCAACTTCAGTAGATACTTGAAAATTGTTCATTTGTGCGAGATATGACAACTGGAAAAAGTGGAAGTGATCTTTAGCACTTTTCTAAAGATATTTGTCTAAAAATCCGCATCTATTATGTATTGAACCTAATGCAGAGTTGTCAAAGGTAAAATATCATTTCAAGTAAATTTCAAGTCAAGTATTTGGAATTAATGCAACCAAAAACCCTACTTGAGTTTCAAGTGTATTTCAAGTCAAGTAGGTACTAAAGTATTCATGTAAACGTACTGTATGACAGTTTTGTCTTGTCCAGCACAGCAACATCAATGCAAAGGCATCGGCTTCGGTGCCGTTCAGGCAAACAAGATGCAAACGCATGCAACGTACGTAAGTACATAATTTGAATCCACGCGTTCTTTTTCCACAATTCATTTCCTTTCCTCGAATTAGTAGTTTTCTTTAAATGAATAAAAAATCCCAAAAAATCTGAAACATCAACATTCACAGTAGATTTATGTAAAAAAATATTTTTAATTTTTTAAAAAAAATAATTTTATTTTTTTAAAAAAATATTTTTTTTAAAAATGTTTTTTTTGTTACGATCAATGGGAAAAAGCGAAACGTAACAAATTTGGATTTAAAGTAGCAAGGTAGCAAACATGCTTATAAGGTAGCAATTTTGAACTAATCCCATCTCATGACTAGTCACCCGTAACCTTATTGCATTTGTTGAAGGAAGTGCGTATGGTACTTTTTAATTCCGCAGTTTACAGTGTGTAATTTATAGTTATTAATATTTATTATTTATTTATATGCATAAGAAAATGAATAAATATTTACCAACCAGTTTTCTGCTTGGTAAGTCCGGCCGTGATTCTCTTTACATTATGGCATCCTTATCATAATCACACTAAAAGTATACAAGTATGATCGCTTAACCAAGAGATACTTACCTCAATTAAGACGTGGATTATTCACAAAGATCAAATTGTATCTAGTCAAACTCGGTTCATTGGATGCAGCCACTCCTATGCTACACGTTTACTACGAGGTAAGTAAAGGTGAGTAAAGCAAGTATGTTATGAATTTATACAAGAATTCCAATTTAAATATATCTATTTGAGCGAGATATCCAAGTTACTACAGTACGCTTAATGGTTAGGTGAACATATACAGGGTGTTTCATAATTGGTGCACCTAGCTCAAGGGTTTGATAGCTGAAGTGGAGGGAAGTAAAAAATTGTAAGGTGAAGGAGGGGATAAGACATGTTGTTTCGGCGGTAGGGGGGTTTTAAGATTTTTAGTACTTCTTCCACTTTACACCCTGCAACTATCTTGATAAGTAGGATTCATCTCAGCTGATAGCAAACCGTCTAAGCTTTCCAATGAATGCCCAATCAGCCTTCCTGTCACCTTCAGTCAGAAGTAGTAGGATGTCAAATTCAAGAAATTGGAAAAAAATTCGTAATTTTTTAAAATTTTAACGATTTTCCCGCCAAAATGCATAATAACTATACAGTTTTATTACAAGATTTAGAAACCCCGGAATGTTATCTTTAATTTGACGTACCTGCCTAAATGCAACCGTTTTTGAGATATTCACGTTTCTATGATTCATAATTTCATTAATTTTGCTAATTTTGCGTGGAATTGCATAATAGCAGGCGCGATTACCATTGTCAGTAAAAAAATTATTGAAAATATGAATCATAGAAACGGGAATATCTTAAAAACGATTGCATTTAGGAAGGTAGATGTGCACAGTCAAATTAAAGGTAACATTCCGGGATCTCTAAATCTTGTAATAAAACTGTATAGTTATCATGCATTTTGGCGGGAAAATCGTTAAAATTTGGAAAAATTAGGATTTTTTTCTCCAATTTTGTGACTTTGACGTCCTACAACTTCCGACCGAAGGTAACAGGATTGGGCAATCATTGGAAAGCTTAGACGGTTTGCTATCTTATGAGATGAATTCCACCTTGATAGGGTGTATATCAACATAGTTACAGGGTGTAAAGTGGAAGAAGTACTAATAATCGTAAACCCACCTACCGCCGAAACAACGCGTCTTATCGGCCCCCTTCACCTTATAATTTTTTGCTTGTCTCCACCTTAGCTATCAAATCCTTGAGCTAGGTGCAGCAATTATGAAACACCCTGTATATATGAAGAAAATATATTAAAACTGTGTCCTGTCCGTGGACGTGATATGTATATAGAAAAGGATTGATCAAAGTTTTGCTACGATCATCACTACGGCAGGTACATGTAGAAAATTACGACAAAATTTAATTTATGCTGCTTGATGTGATATAGGAAAAGTGCAAATGGTTAAATTATGTCTATTCGATATATTTATCTATATAAAAAATATGGTAAGAATTATAGTTAGATTTCATGTTCAAAATTCAATACGCTTACTGAGCTATGCCTTTTCGATTGATGTCGACTTATTCGATCACTATTCAATTGTCTGGTTTGTGTGCAAGGATGTTGTCATGCAGCAGATTGTTCGGATGCGACCTGTCGTCTTCGCCCTTTTCCTAGAGAAAAAGGTCATGATACACGATGCTACTGTTTTGGCACAGTTCGGCACCTCTATCGTCCGGTATGTTCTCCACAAGGGTATGTTTTGGAGGTCACTATAAGACCCCAAAGGCTGGTCATCGCGCGTATTTGTAGTATAAACAATTTGCCCTTCGACCTGCGCATAGCTGTGGGTGCTATTGTATGTCAGGAATCAGGGATCGGCAAAAGCTTCGGTGCGAGTATGAAATCGGGTATCATTTTTTGAGAACCTGAGAGCCTCTAGAAAGCAGCCAGGAGCTGGTATTCAAGATGTATGGGGAAATTATCATTAAGATCATAAGGGATAAATATGCATTTGGGTTGGTATTTGCTAGATTCATCAATAGGATTTGAAGTGGGAACTCGAGCACTGCACATTATCATTCTTACCTGAGTGCAAGAATTTTCCGGAACATATATTCTTCTTGAGCAATAATTAAAGGAACTTCACCTGGTAATTGTTCGAAATCAAATCAATCGCATATCTGTTCAAGACTATCCGATTCATGGTAGAAATCGGCATTGAAATTGCATAGGTTAGAAAGTTCGGATGTCATAATCCATCATCAGTAAGTTACTAAGCTTTGAGCTATGAGCGCTTCTCATATATCAGAAGAAGTTGATAACTGTGTATAGCTATACCTACTTGGAGATACTTTTGTTTCATTTTATTTATAAAAAAAATCGATTTCACGTAATATAAAATCTCAACGCTGGAGACGATATTTTCATAGGATCATAAGTAGGCGAGCAATATCCCAACGAAAGGGTAGATTTATCTAAAACAATTCAATTATTTTCCGGTCTACTAAGGGTACCCTTTTAGTTCATGATTTATTCAAATATGGAAAAACGTTGCAAGAAATTTCTCCCAGATAAATATTGAAACAAAAAAGTCGTATTTTCATATTTCAGGGAAACCAATTTTCATGTGCTGCTTCAAGTATTTTACGGTTTCCCAATATCATTACATTTTCGTTTATAAATTTAAAACAACTTTATGGCGTATTATAAGAAACTTTCTCTAAACATTTTCAGAGTCAAAGGGATTGGGATTTGTAATTTCTAGAACAAAAAAAAATCGCTTCTAAGGAATAAATTATAAGCTCCATCATAAGTTTTTAATATAAAGTTGCAACCCAATCCTCTGCTACGGTTTCACGGTCTGGTGGACGGTACTGCCGAGGAAATGTTACCTGGATGTGCTCTCAAAAACCCAGAGGGCTATTTAGATGGGAATAATTGGATGTCTGTGCACCACGTCCACGGCAACACTGGAGGTCATGATTGATTTATTGCGACAATTATAGTACTGTTAGGCTGTTAGAACGTGGGTTTGGTGGACGGAGAGCGATTCTAGGCATTCCAATATATTCCAGAAGATAGATTGCAGTGTTTGCAGGGAAGACTCTGACTATCAAAAACCTTTCCTTAATTTTTGGTGGAGGTGTCAATGATGTCCACCAGGAGTGACTAGGATGGGAAGAAGATGGTGGTAACATCTGATATTTCTATGGATCCAAGACGAGTGCGGGCACAGAGGCTAGAGTGTACTTCAGTGAGTGGCAGTGGCACGAATCTTATCTTTAGGCAAAGCTTGCAGCCATTTACCAGGCGGCACTATTCGTATCTATGTGCAGTGAGTCCTTACGGCACATCTGCATATACACTGATTGATGCATTTATGCAAAGCCAGACAAGGAATTAAGTACATGGTATAAGGTGACCCTATGATAGGTACCTAGCCATAGGGATATCTCAGGCACCGAGACGGCTCATGAGTTCAGCAAAAAGGGCTCTGAAATGAATAGCTCCATAGCAGTAGGTTATGTAAGGACTCCGATCGAAGCTCTAAAAGAGCAGATCATCAGGGGCGCCTATCATTACGGTTCATTGGACCATAGGAGACTATACTAGTAGACTGGGGAAAGCAGTCAACGATTTCTGCACGAGCTGTAAAGATTTGGAAGAAATCGAACCCATCCAACACGTACTTTGCGAGTGCCCTGCTCTGATGAGTAAAAGAGGTAGGCTACTAGCTCTCGGGGAGCTATACAATAAAGAGCTCAGACACATCCCTATGGAAAGTAGAATGTATCTAGGCTGGTGTCAAAACGGTTAACACATGAGGCCAAGGGACACACCTCTCTTACCGAACTTAATCTAACCTAAGATTGCAAAGTATCAATCTTGAGAAACCTTTTCGAACGATTCAATAGTTTCAAGAAAAATGAAGCAAAAGGTCTTACCAAAATAATATTTTAGGTTTGTTTATTAGTGTTAGTGGTATTATATTATTTTTTTTAAGTTTGTCGTATTATTTTCAGAAGGTCCTTTTTGCACGGTAACAGGAATAGTATGTCTGCAGGATAACAGTTGGCCGGCATTTACTGTGAAATCTTGTGATGCCCCACATAATTCTGCCTTAAGTAATTCAAAAGGATGCTGAAGATTTGAGTTTTCGGTCCACAAATTTTGCATTTCGAAATTTGAATTCGAAAATATTGTAATTTTAGTAAATACCTATTTCAAGTTTTTTGCGTTATGAAATTAAAGGTTTTTTTTTTTGTCAGGAAATCCCTGTTTTTTTGTTTTGCTTTTAAATGTTATTCGGTAAACAAGTAGGATGCGATATTCTGGTGCATTTCACGCTTTTGGTCTACCACCCCACCACCCCCCCCCCTCCCCCTTCTAACGGTACACAATCTGTACAGCGTAAAGGTTACTCAGAAGAAGGATGGGAAAAAAATTCAGAATAACAAAGAAGTTGGGTACCACGTGATTTTTTAATGGTTGAAATATCGAAACCAAGGATCAAAACACCACCGATTATATTATCATCGACGTTATACTTCCTATAGGGGGCGTTATTGATGTTGGAGAGTGGATCGCTTGTTTAAAAGTTGAATCCCTTTTGTTCCTCTTCAAACGTTAATTTGATTCATGTGGCGTCAATTTTTTTGAGGCGCCAGATTTTTTCGTGTATATGAAAACGAAAAATTTATATGTTTAATTCTTTAGAATATAATTAAACAAAATGAATAATAAAAAAAAATCATTTTACTATAGTTAAAGATTTTATTTTATTTTGTTTTGTATTTGAATATATATTTTTTATATTTATTAAATCTTCTTTCTATATTTTCTTATTTTTTGCATTAGAAATTTTTTAATTTTTTTAATATAATTTTTGGACTGCAGAATCCTTTTTAGGGTTCCGTACCCAAAGGATACAACGGGAACCCTATTACTAAGACTTCGCTGTTCGTCCGTCCGTCACCGGTTGTATTTCATGAACCGTAATAGGTAGACAGTTGAAATTTTCACAGAGTGTGTATTTCTATTGCCGCTATAACAACAAATAATGAAAATAAAATAAAATTAAAGATTAAAGGGAGCCTCCATACAAGAAACGTGATTTTTTCGGCGTTTTGTTTCTCGTTTTATCCTCATTCATTATTCTTATCATAAGTAGGCATTTTTTTTCAAATGACAGCATTATTATTATTTTTTGAAATGACATTTGGCCGGTTATTATTGTAGCATTTGTGATATAAAATTCTGAATACTATTACTCATTTTTTTATGATGAAATTTCTGTATATATGTATACTAGTATGCATACTAAGATGGTAAATACATTTTTACTTTATATGAATTTTCTATATTTACTAGGTGTCTGTAAATTTGATTTAAATTTCTATTTGTAGGGGAAGATGCTGTACCTTGGTACCAGTTTTGAAATAGTTTTCTTTTAACAAAACTAATAAGACAAATCTTAAGCAAGCGATAGTTATTGTTCCAAATCGATTCGAATATATTTTTATAAACAGACAACTTCTGAAAAGAAAGTATGCTGAAAACAAAGCATAAAAAATTTAGTAAACTTGTCTCTAATCGGATTACTCTTGATAAAAATACAGGTACACAACCCACCCAACAAAGCTATGTATTTGTCTTTTACATAACACATTGCACGAATATAATACAAAATTATAGCCTTAACGGGCAGTACATTTTATGGTCCTTCGAGCCGGATATAAGGTCTAGTGTTTCATTTTCTCAATCTTTTAAGTATGTCTGCACTTCAAAAACTTTTGCGCAACCAAGCCGCTTCCGCAATAATCTTTGAAAAATCGTTCAATAACTATACCAAAACTGATGTAGACAAACGAACGAAAGGACTTATTTCTGAGCGATTGACCGCTCTAAGTGAAATTTGGTCAGATTACAAGAAATATCACTACACAATTATTCAAGCCACGCAGGCTTTGGAATATAGTGAACTTCAAAAGTACGACTATTTCGCAAATGATCAATTTTCAAAGGTAGAAAATCAATACATTACCTTTCGAGGTTTCTTAGGGATGCATTAGATGCATTCGAAGCAAAGGTTGCATCAAGTCCAAAAACAGAGAATGAAACTTCTTCTTTTCTGAGATTGCCTAGCATTACAATTCCAAAATTCTCAGGTTCTTACGATGCATGGAGGCCTTTTCACGATCTATTCAATAGCCCATAGCACGAAAACTTGTACGAGTAAGTTTTCATGTCAGCAATGTGGAAGGAGGCATCATTCTTTACTTCACAGGAATAATGCAACTCCAAGGGTCTCGACCCAATTCAAGCCAAGGGAGCAGCAATCAGAAGCTCAACCTTGTAATTCACCTTCCACATCCAATAACTCTCTTCACACGCTTCACGCAAAAATCATCATACCAAACAAGCAGATTCAGGCTCTCAAGTTTCATTTGTAACCCAAGCCGCCGCACGTAAGCTGCAATCATCCACTACAAACGTGAAAATTCAAATCACTGACCTGGAAAAATTGAAATTACAAATGTTCAAAAACAAACTATATTAAACATTTATCCTTATTCCACCACAACTAAGCCAACCACAGTTACAGCCCTTATAGTGGATACAATTACGGACATTTTATCTCCTTCAGCCATTCCAAACAAAGAATGGAGTCATATACATGAGCTATCACTTACCGATCCGTTTTTCTTTAAACCAGGAAAAATTGACCTACTTTTAGCAGATGATATGTATAGCGAAATTCTCTTGGAAGGTTTACGGAAAGGTCCTCCAGGAACACCAACTGCCCAAAATAGTACCCTCGCGTGGATACTTTTCGGAAAGTTAAAGAATACATCCACATTTTTAACAGCATATGCATTAACAGCAAAGGCTCATTACGACGACGACACTTCACTGGATAAACTTTTACGTCAGTTTTGGGAAACTGGGGAAGTTAATCCAGGAAGAAAGCTGTCTAAAGCAGATCAAGATTGTGAGGAGTTTTATCAAAAAACTCATGTTCGTAACGCACATGGCTGTTACGAAGTTCGTCTGCCTTTCACCACAGAAAGTCCTAGCCTAGACGACTCTCGAGGTATGGCATTTCGTAGGCTCTACAGCCTAGAACGGCAATTAGAACGAAATCCTGAACTCTATCAGGAATACAAAGCTTGTATTAATGAATGCACGACATTAGGTCACATGACAGTGGCTAACAAGATAGTAAGCAACGAACAAAGTTACTATCTTCCTCATCATGCTGTCATCAAAAATAGCACCACTATAAAGGTTCGCGTCGTCTTTGATGCTTCAGCAAAAAACGACTAATGGAAAAAGTCTAAACAAACAGCTGCATACGGGTCCAGTACTGCAGTCTGAACTCTTCTCAATCAACCTCAGATGGCGAAAGTACAAATTCGCTATGTCTGCTGACATAGAGAAAATGTACAGGATGATAAAGGTACAACCTCCAGATCAAACCTACTAAAGAATAGTTTGGAGGAATAATCAAAATGAATCTATTAAAGATTACAAACTAACCACTGTAACCTTTGGCACCTCGCCAGCCCCATATCTCGCAATAAAAACGCTCAATCAACTAACCATTGATAAAGCTGACAAATTCCCCGAAGCTGCGAAGATAGTGTCTCGCGACTTCTATGTTGATGACCTTCTTACAGGCTCAGATACAAAGGAAGAAGCCTTCCAAATACAAGATCAGCTTATCAATCTGTTATCTTCCGGTGGGTTTAATTCGAGGAAATGGGTTAGAAATTCTTCAGAGTTATTATCTAGGATCCCCGAATCATACAGCGAAGTTGAACTTCCTTTGCGATTCGCAAGCGATGAATCTGTAAAAACTTTAAGCATTCATTGGTATCCAGGAACTGATTGCTTTAGGAAAAGAGCAGATTGCCTCTCTACAAAGTGGTCTATTCTTTCAGAAACTGCGACGCTTTTCGATCCACTGGGCTGGATATCACCAATTATAATTACTGCTAAATTCTTGATGCAAGCTTTATGGCTTGCAGGATGTTCATGCGATGAACCGGCACCCATTGATAAGCAGTGGCGCGAATTTAAGACAAAACTACATCACATTAGCAGCATCAACATACCACGTTGGTTACATACTACAAATAACTTATCCACCGTATCCTGGAGAGCATTAAAGTGCCCCAAGAAAAGAAATCAGCGATTCACCAACAAAGATGGTCCTAAAGTTAAAATAAAACTTGGCTTCAAGATTATTTAATAAGAATTATGTTGTCTTTTCTTACACCATTGGTTCTTATTTATTCATTCTCCCCACCCCCCTTGATTTTGATTTTCTACTCTCAATCGTTAGATGGGTACCGGAAATATGTGTGTGCTTTTAAAGGATAAACATTTCGTATAGTAATAAATACAACATCACATCGATCTAATTCTAGTTCTCGTAAACCAAGCATTCTATTTTATCCTGAGCAAAGGATGCCCGCTTTATACGGCCAACACACACTAAACCATTTTCTTAATTAAATGCTTAGTGAGTGAACTTGCTTCTTTCTTAAAGAGGTAGCTTAAGGTTAATTAATTGAAATACATTTACAGTCTTTCAACGGGGGGCAGTATGTTCGAACCAAATCGATTCGAATATATTTTTATAAACAGACAACTTCTGAAAAGAAAGTATGCTGAAAACAAAGCATAACAAATTTAGTAAACTTGTCTCTAATCGGATTACCCTTGTTAAGAATACAGGTACTCAACCCAACAAAGCTATGTATTTGTCTTTTACATAACACATGGCACGAATATAATACAAAATTATAGCCTTAACGGGCAGTACATTTTATGATTGTCTAACACATAACCTTACCAAAAATAGTCGAATATGCAGTTAAAATAATTTGTTAAAGAAATTTTATTTATATATATATGTATGTGTGTATGCAGGACACTACAGGCGTATCTGCATATAACAATATAATTCAATGCAGTACAAATTATTCTATATTATTATCAATTATTAGGACTGTGGACTGTTTACTATCTAACCCAAACACTACCGCCAGCTTGCCACGGCGATTATTATAAAAAAAGAAATTGTAGTTTTAATTATGTAAGATAAATACCTTGCTCGACCATCTTTGCGCGACTATTCCGCTGCTTACAGTTTTTCCTAACTTCGCTCTTGGTGTTTGTTATGGTTGCAGCTCTGTGAAAGCTCAGGAACGCTAGCATTTCAGTTATTGGGAAGAGTTAGTGGGGTGGGTAACCCAATACTACCGCTGTCACCACACTATTAACAAAAAAAAATTCATGCCTACAACAAACCAAGCACTAAAATCGGTCCTGAAGGGAGCCTTACACAACTTACCTTTACTTAGGATGAGGACACAGATGGACTGTGGTCCATGGCATTGCCTTATCCATCCAATGACATTGCGGGCAATATTGTGCAATGTCCCTATGAGGGCATGAAAGTAGCGGAGGAGCGGACCTATTTAACCTTCATAGTGAAGAGGGCTCCAGGAATGTAGGAGAAAAGAAGAAATTTTAAGCCGTCATCACATTACCCACAGTTACTATAGAGTTAGAGGATATGAGGAAGTTAATAAACAGAAAGAACTGTGCCCCATAAAATTTCTTTAATGCTGTTAAGTTTCTTAAATAATGTTCTTCGGTACTTCTTAACTAATAACATAATAAATATCTTCGTTCCTTAACTAATAATCATCTAATCACATATGTTTGTTACTAAAACAGACAGAACTTCAGATGCGGGAGTGTATGTGATTAGTCCGACAGTTCGATCACGCGAACATTCTTCAATAAAGTTGAAACAATTTTGTAATCACGATAACGTATACTTAACTAAAGTTCAAGGACATTCCAATGACGCAAATACATTCCTTTTGTACGTCATATAGAGTTGTCTTAGCTACTCTCTTATTTAGTCATGACCGCCAATGTGTAACTACTTCAAAATAATACAATCTTGGCAGAGACTTAATAATTTCTTTTTATTATTCTACAATTACGGCTTTATATATTTTCACCTTTTCTTTTCTTCGAAAAGTAATTTCTGTCTCATTGAAATACAAAATGCATATATAATAAAAAATGTCATTTCATAAAATATTTCGCTTTAACAGGTAAAGAAAATTTATTACATTCGAGGAATTTGAATAAATATACCTAGAAGGAGCTCCCTGGAGGCAAAAGAGTGAATGCTGAAAATCTGGAAAATAAATTCTTCTTCTTGCAATGCAAAATCTCGATGATGATAACGATTTTTCGATATACTCTTAGTTCGTTACTAATACGTGATGAAAAGAATGACAAAGTATCCCAGGAAGGGCTTAGGGTTTCTGAAAATTTGTTCATGGGATCCACTTGCTGCGTCAGCTTGTGAATGAAAGGAGTCTGTATGGCTCTCGCAAAATTATAAGGTGAGTCGCGATACAACGAATTATTACTGACCAGTTGGAATATGATCACTCTACTCACTGTATTCACATAATTATTGAAGCACTATTATCTAGGAATCTGCAACATAGAAGTTTCCTTACGCTATACCTACCTATCGACATGTTATTATGTGCAATTTATGTAATTATTTTCTTTCTTCTAGTTTGAGTTTGAGAATCATGTTAACTATCATTATACTCTGCAATTTATATGTTCAAATCTAAAGGCTGTAGTGCGAGGACAATCTACAACAAAAATGTAAGTTTATATATATATAAAGAAATTTCAAATAACTACAAAACTCATGTCTGCTCAAAAATATGTATAAAGGTAAAGGCGTGAGTTAGTACACAAAAAAAAAATCTGGGCCGATAATTAAATTGGCTTTTCGTTTAATCCAATTAGATTCCAGGGAATTCAGGCGCCATTTTTGCGACATCTTTCCGGACACCACGTTGGCAGCATAAAATTTGATCTCCTTTTAGGGTCAGGTAAAATGCACCACTAATTTTGGGTTGGGGACTGATCCTCCTGCCCTTATAATATATTTTTATCCTTTTACTGGTCATCATGCTCCGTACAATACTTATCATTCGGGTTTTTCCTGTTCTTCTCAAAATTCCACAGATACTTTTGGGTTCGAAGAATGCCAGCGACTAAACTAGAAAATCTGTTCACCAGTTCCAATATTTTATTTTTCGAACTATTTCTTTGGATCTTCAACTCTCATTTTCTTAATTTAGCTACATTTCACTTTTGTACGTACACCAAGAATCTCTATTTTTCCCACAAAAAAAAAAACAACCAACAGAGTAGAGCACTCGTGTATGATGTGGTAGTGGTCGGTGTGATGGGAGATGAGCAGTAAAGTTTCGACGAATTTTGTTATCTGAATCCTCTTGCAGATTCCACAGCTTCGTAAACATCGTGAACTATTCTACTTCTTGGAGCACTACTACGAAATCCACCATCGAATATTCCTCTAATTCTGTCCGTTGACGCATCATATATAAAATTTTCTAGGCGGTTATCATTCTCTCTTTGAGTGCCAATAAATTCAGAGATTCCATCGTCTGAAGTATATTTATTAAAATTCCGTTGTACCATATCACCATCAATACAGATAACATTGTTCCCATTCCATCCTGGTTTGGTTCTTGATCGTTTAGCAAATCTTCTACAGATAGTTTCTGTTTTTTCTCCTTCGGCTGCCTCTTCCTCACTGCTTTCTTGGCTGATTATCTTTTTGCTGCTTTCCATTTCATGAAAGTTTCCGGAATCTTCTTCTCCTGATTGTTCTCGTCTACGGTATCCAAAGTCTTCTCGTCTAATTTCCGTATACCTTCCTGATTCAAAGGAATTTCTTCTTCTTTTTCTGAATGCTTTTCCTCCATGTTCATGCTCAATTCGGCTAGTGGAAATGGAGGCAAAACTGTCTCGTCGTCGCTTATAATCAAATCCTCCAACGGCATTTTGTTGTTCGTTCTCTGAATAATTGTAAGAAGACACAGAATTACTTTCAAAACTAGAATAATTGTAAGAGCAGTCACTTGAAACACTGTCTTCAGTTGCAATTGAATATATTTGAAATTTCTCAGAAAATGCTCCGGCTTTTATATACTGAAAATTACATGATAACGATATTTTAATTATACTCACGGTAAACATTATAACACATTGACGACGACGACAGTCGCCTGCAGCAAAAAAGCTTACCGCAGCGATCGGGCGAAGCCCATGATCATGCATACATGGTTGCGTTTTTGCTGCAGGCGACTGTCGTCGTCGTCGACGTCATCAATGTGTTATAATATTTACCGTGAGTATAATTACTATGCCGTTATCATGAAATTTTCAGTATAAAAGCCCGAGCATTTTGTGAGAAATTTCAAATGTATTCAATTGCAACTGATCGAGCCAGACGATGTAGTATACTGCATTGTGTGGTCCTGAGACCATAACATGCTGTTAGAGACTTAATGCATTTCACTCAAGCAACGCCCTTTTTTGAATTATCCTTTTCCTTTTTTAATTAAATAACTTTTATCTATACACTAACTCTTGACTAAATAACTTTTTGCGTAAGGGCGCCGTTCATGACGTAAGTGTGAAATTTTAAGAAGAGGTTTACTGTAGTAAAAGTGGATGGACTAACATGGAGTTTTGACTTAGAATGAGTGCATGGGGAACTTTCCGTTGGACTAATTTTTTTTTTTACTTGTCCTAGGGTTCTTGGAGTGGGGTGTGCCAAGTACACCCCTTGGGATAGTCCAATTTGAGTCGTGCGTGATAGCTATTGCGACTACAGAATTGTTTTTGTGCGTGCCTGTACACAATACAGTACTTCTAGAACTACAACCATCGTTTTGATGCCAGTATATATAAGTCCTCCCATGAAAGTATGAAACGGAGAAATGAGAATAAGAAAAATGAGAATTTTTTTTAATATTAAGAAATCGAAAAATCGAAGATAAATTAATCGATGATTAAAAAAATCACACGGAAATAATCGACTAAATCATCGGCTAATCGGTTATAGAAACATCAATGTTTTTAGTCACTCGACTGATTTTCCCTATCACTATTTTCTCTGCTCATGCCTGAACGGCTTATACAAGTAATGTATAACGTTGCCCAATAGAAACAATTCAGCTTATTTGGCTTATGTCCTGCTGCTTTGATATTACGCAGCTGGGCCGTGTTTCTCTTGGTGAGTATTGAAACTTCCTAAATAATTAGCAGCGAACTGGCCGAGAAAAGTCAGTAAGATTTTGTCAGTGAGTTTTTGATCAAGTCAGTAAAGGTGAAAATCCAATGAACGCCGTAGGGATTGCGTCGCTTTGACGGTTCTCCACGTCAAGCGCGTGTAGGATTTGAGCAAGACCAATTGGTACTCTTAAGATTTATTTATAAAAAGAAAAAATGATAGAAAAGCTTGAGATATTATTTAAAAGTGAAATAGTGGATAATTCAGAGTTATTAGATGTGGCAGTTCTTGCATTTGCATCATACCAAGCATATAACTAAACAGTTTAAAATGAATAAAAAAAACTGTCAAGGCGTCCGCCGCGCATTAAAAGTAGAACAGTGCTCTACTTTCGCGTCGAGTCCGGTAAGCACGGCAGCCAATTGAGTAGCACGAACTTAAACGCGTATATTCTATTGAACTGTCAAAGCGACACGACGCCTGCCGCGTTCATTGGGCTTTCACCTTAAGATTATGTCAGTGAGTTTTTGAAGATGTCAGTAAGATTTTGTCAGTGAGTTTCTTATCAAGTCAATAAGATTTTGTCAGTGAGTGTTTGAACAAGTCAGTCAGATTTTTTTGAAAAGTAAGATTTTTTGGAGTGAGTAAGATTATAGAAGTCAGATAGATTTTAACAGTGAATTTATACCAAGTAATTCGACAGTCAGTTTTCACTAGTTTTTGCGTCAGTTCAGTGTTAAGTTAATCGGAAATAAGACAGTTCATATTTTGTGTTATTGAGTTAAGTGATTATAACCTACAGATTTAGACTGATATAGAAAATAATAACAGGAAACCAAAAAGCTACCTATCCAAAATCTGTGTTTCATTTAAAGGAGGTAGTAGATATTCCCCTGAAGAATCTTATCTATCTATCTTAACCAACAAACAAAAAAAGGAAGCAAATAAACAAAGGGGCAGCGACCATCTCCTCTAACCAAGGAAAGTACAAACAACGATTGAAAAACCGCGGCAGAACAACCAAATCTAGGTTCTCCAAGGACGTCCATCAGAAATGCCGAGGAATTTCTTCAGCCTGACTTAGAGCCGAACCTTAATTCCTGTGGGAGTGTCTAGAAGGAGTCTTAAGAAAGGAAGCTATGCTCATCAAAAAGTACTAATGTATGCAATAAAATAGAGGTGAGCATACGCAAAGCTCCTTAACATGTTAATAAAAAAGTTGAAAAGGTGACAAAGAAGTTGAGAAATTATTCGGCAAATAAAGGGAGTTTTTCCTTTATTTTCAAATTTTGTGCAATTAGATAGACAAGGCTTTTAGCCTCAAAATAAAAATACAAAAGAAAGTACTAGAACTCCCCATACATTTTAAAAAGAGATAATACTATTATTAACAATTTTTTTTTTCGTTTGTGCTCTGCTATATTTTTTTCTCATAAATGTAAAGCATTAAGTTTCATGTGATATTTGAATTATAGCAAAATCGGTTCGTCCATTCCCGAGATATGGTTTTTTCAAAATGAGGTTTCATCGAAAAATCACGAAATTTCAAACCCCTTATGGGGTAGTGCGGCGTGATAGAAGTGAATAGAAAAATACGGGTATGAAGATATTTTGGTATTCAATTCAAACTGTGAAAGTTTCATCCAAATCGGATTTCGTTGGGGCCAAAACAAGCCTTTTCGATCGGTTTCGTGTGGAATTGCAGAAAAAACATAATAATTCAATGTGAGCCAAAAGTAAATAAAAAATTTCTTTTTATTTTATTTATTTAGATTAGACTAACATAGGAATAAAAGTAGACTCTAATGAGAATGACGATAGATTGTATCCGTTTAACGCTCTTTAACCAAGTTTTATACACTTTGCCCCCAATATGTCTCAAAATTGTGTTTCTATTTGCCACATTTTATTTAGTTACATTAGTGAGCTACGGAATAATTGCTACCATTTCAAGGAAAAGAAAATTTCTAATGATTTCATGCAATTGTCCCTTAAACCCCTTGCGATTTATTTCAGCTTATTCATCAATCCACTTTTATTCCATTAAATGCATGAACACAAAGAAATGATAAAATCAGTCCTTTTACACCGACAATTACTATAGTAAAACATTGGTTGCTTTTAATGTAATTCCGATGATAAGAGCGAAGAGGAGTCGAAACCTATTAAGAACTGTAAAAAGCCACTTTAAGTGCCTCAGCTATATAGCTACGTGCACGTGGGAGTTAATGAACAATAAAAATGAGCATTCCTAGACCTAAGAGTGGTTCCATAAAAATTGCAGTTCCAGGTGAATGGTGCGGGGCTCCATTTACTATTTTCATTTCAGTACTTCCGCAATGAAGTTGACTGAATGTTTTAGAATTTCCAGCCGGAAAATAGTGCTGTGCTTCAAGGATGTTTCATTGGAAAGTGGTATTCATGGTCTGAAGCATACTTTTAATGGTAGTCTTCATCCTTTCGAGCGGTATCCGGGTCTTATTCTTTTATTTATTTTTTGATGTTCAAAATTGTCTATCCCCAGGATATTTTGGTGCATGATGGTCGTTATGGCATTGTTAGGAGCTAGCTATATCAGTTGGTTTCAATTTCAACGGTACGAAGGTAACCCTACAGTGATGTCTTTGGAAAGAGATTATAGAGCTTGGAGTAGTATTTTGCCAGCAGTAACACTTTGCTATAGGAATCGCGTAGACAAAACTTTAGCAAACGAATTCCTTCTGAGGTAAGGACTTTTTTGTTTGTTTGTGTCAATTGAGCACTTGAGTGTATCTCTTACAATTTGGCTGGTTTGTGCAATTTACAGGAAATGGAATATAACCATAACCGATGATGACTATACTTATTTTTTCGATTTTGTATCCGCTGTTATAAATACTACGGTGGAAACCTACGAAAATATTGCGCAATACTCTACTGATGAGCGGATGGCTGATTTCGATTTAGTTGAAGTTTTACAGATTGCTAAAACTTTTGAGCAAGAAGTGATCGTTTTTGATAGCGACATATCTATAGACGTGCAACTCTTAATGACTGAAAGGGGATTATGTTACAGTATAAATTCCCTTATTCCAGATATATTTAACAACAGGTAATAGTAATGGGTTTCCACTATATTGGAGGTTTCAATCTTCTGTTTTTTTTTCTTTGTATAAATGTAGCCAAGCTAAAGAAGGCTCACTCAGGAAACCTGCCACTTGTCTTAATATAAGGCGCCAGTGTTTCATCAAAATTTATGTTCCTGACAACGATGTTGTGGTAAAGAAATTAACAATATAGTTGTTTTCGGTCTCCAAATTTCTAAGTAGTAAAGTATATCAATTCAATGCATTTAATGAGCTTGAAAAAGTCATATAATATTTGAATTTGGTCCTTATTAAATAAATTTTTGGGATCAGATCCCTTAATTTATAAAAAAAAAAATATCTTAAATTTTCAGGTCGCAATTCATACACCTTACGAAGCTTACTCAATTGAGTTGGAAGCTATTGACATGGAGATGTTGAATGAGATCAAAGTGTATTACCGAGTCGTGGAAACTGTGTATGCCATTATTTTTCTTTAATTACAATTTTCAATATTTCTACTTTAAGGGCAAGCAATTCCTTGAGAGACTTATCACCGAGTCAAAGGAAGTGTGTGTTTCCTGATGAAGCCTACGATAATCTGCCGGTTTGTATTGTAGAAAGTTCAAATCAGCCGAAGTATAAACTTTTGATATTTTCAAGATTTTTAGTAAAGGGATTTGTTTGATGAAATGTCGCATTGATATGGCCTTGTCATTGTGCGACTGTGTGCCATTTTTGTATTCTTTTTCTGGTAAGTGCCAATTAAGTTTTGTGGTTTTTCCTAGATTTCCAAGATTTATATTAAATTCTAATTAAGTAAAGTATGAAATATTTTTTATGGTAATCATAATGGAAGTTTTTTACATTTAGAATAATAGAGGTTTAAGCACTTTTAGCAACTTCCATAAGCATTTTCTACAACTTCCAGATTTTTCGATTTACTTGTTTAGGGGTTTGAAAAATTATAGCAATTTATACAAATTTTCACTATCTCCTTGCTAAATATATAGAGGTTTTGCACTTGTCCTGTGGCATTACTCAGGGATCAGTATTAGGCCCTGTTCTATTTAATCTCTATATAAACGATTTATGTGAAATCAGACGTGATGTTCAGTTGAATTTGTATGCAGATGATGTACAATTGTGCTTATTTAGACCGCGTAGACTGATTGACAACTAAATAACGAATAAAAGATAATCGTGTAGAAATGTATAGATGGTCAATTAAAAGTGAACTTCTTGTTATCTTTAATAAATTGGAATGAATAGCCTTCTCTAACTCTGACTTTTATATTACTTATGCTTGATAAAGTGAAGCTACCTTATGGAAATTGTATAATCGATTTGGGGTGAATAATCGTTTGAGATGCTGCGATTATATAAAAACTACGCTGGATAATGCTTATGATGCGTTAAGGATACTGTGGCTATCAGCTGATTAGCGTTTGAGACTTACTTTTAATGCCCCTTTTTGCTTGTAGGAAATTACTCCATACATGAGGCTTGTAGACTGAGTTGGGTTGTTTTGAAGTAAAACAAAGAGCGTTTTTTAACAAACTAAATTATATTCAACAATTCACTAATAATAATCAACTGATATCATTATATATAACAATACTTTGGAATTTTTAATAAGACTCTCCATCTGACGATTGCTTAAATGTGTTAATTGCGGTTGGCAGCAGCAAAGAAGTCAGACTGTTAGGACGGATGAGGAGAATTGCTTCGAATCAAATTTAATGTGTGCATTCCTAAATTGAGGTTTATTTATGTGTCAGTTTAGTATGATGGATGCTAGGTGAAAATTATAGACTTGGCTCGGTTTACAATCAAATGCCTTAGTTTAAACCCCGGGTGAATTTTTTATCTTGAGATCATGTAGAAGCATGAGGCACACTTAAACATTCTTATGTAAACATATAAGTAACGTGTAATTTGCCCCAGTGGCAGTGGATGTAAAGGTAACTACTAGATGTGGACGATACAAGCTGATAAGATTAATGTGCGGCCGTAGTTGTATAATTTGTATACGAAACTATAGCTTGAAGTCCTACTTTCAGGGTTTAAAATGCTCGAGCTTTTTAATTGCTCTTGCTCTTACTTTGCTCTTAATTGAAACAAAGTAAAATTACTTTGCTTTGCTCTACTCTGAAAAAAAAATTAAGCATTTTACATTACTTTGCTTTACTCTGAAGACAACTCTGCTCTAAATGATTTGCTTCAAAAAACTTGCTCTGACAATTTTTGCTTTACTTTGCTGTTAAATGCTTTAAATACTTTGCTCCGCTCTTAAGTTTTTGCAAAGAAATATTATAATACAGGGTGGGCCAAAAGTCACCATGGGGTTTAAAAATTTAATAACTTTTTCGTTTATATAGAATAAATAATGGAGAGATTCACAACTGAACAGAACCAGAATAATAGAATTTTATTACTTAAATCAGCGATCAATTATTTTAACGCAAAGAGCATTTTTAAACCCCATGGTGACTTTTGGCCCACCCTGTATTATTCTGGTTCTTTGTTCAGTTGTGAATCTCTCCATTATTTATTCTCCAGATGTTATTTATATAATCTAAAAAAAAATAAATAAAAAAAATATATAAACGAAAAAGTTATTAAATTTTTAAACCCCATGGTGACTTTTGGCCCCCATGGTGACTTTTGGCCCACCCTGTATAACAATAATTTGGGTCATAGGTAAAATTTAAATAAACATGTAAAAATGCTAGAATTGGTCTAAGACCAATTCTTATGATACCCTAGATGAATGCCCTTATGAAATTTCGTATTGTCACCCGTCTGTGCAAGTTTAATTTTTGAAGTGGTTTTTCGCATATATTTTTTGAACGGTTTGTCGGACAGAAAAAATTATCATAACCAATTTTATAGGATTTTATATTCTGAAGGAGTTTTTAGTGCAATAAAAATGTCTTGGACTGATCGTTTTCATACGTAAAAAACCTAAATTTTTATATGGCAACACCAAGAATGGATTGCCCGATTTAGTCCATTTTTGAAACTTTATTTGCTAGTACAATAAAAGCACTATGTACCAAATTTCAGCTCTCTACGTCAACGCGTTCTCATGCAGTGTGCAAATATATAGCGGAAAACGAAATTTTTGTATGGCAACCCCACGAAGGAGTTGCCCGATTTGTCTCATTTTCGAACTTAATTTTACTTTTTTTTTTAGAAGAGTGTGTACAAAATTTCAGCTCTCTAAGTATAAGCGTTCTCGAGTTATCGTGCGCACGGACGGACATGCAAAAATCATAATAACTTTTAATATTATGCATGGGTGTCCAATCCATTTTGCTCTGCCATCATTATTTCGAGGTGTTACAAAAGGAATGACAAACTTAGTATACCCCTATAGATTTCATCTAGGGTATAAAAAGAAGACAATGTTTGTTAGTGTAATTTCTATGCTATTTTAGCAGAATGTGTTTACATTCGTTTTGCTCTGAAGAGATTAAGTGGGAGAAACCCATGCTGGATTCTCTGATATTTTCTGGAAAAATGATAATTTCATTTGAGAGGAACTTTACATCACTTTTCAGCATCTTGACCAAAGCGAAATTTATCTTTTTCTTAAAAATGGGAGGTAGTGTGACCCGAAGTACATTATTATGAATAGTTTGATAAGATTTTGAGGGATTCAAGAGGATTTTGTCGTCCGGGTAATCCTACGTTCTCTCGATTTTTGGTTTTTAGCTCGTTGTCTCAGTTGCTCTACAATTGTGCATAACCAAGTTCTTTTCCCCCATTCATGCAAAAGACTAAAGAATATGAAATTACTTGTTTCATTCTAAAAACCACCAAAAATATCCAATTTTGCTCTACTGCTTCCTATCTTCTTATTAGATAATTTTTGACACAGTAATCAATGAAAGTAATTCATAATTACACAACATTTGTTTATGTCTTTGCGTACACTCTGCTTGACACTTGAGTACAAAGTAAGAGCAAAGTGAGCAAAACTGCTAGAGCAATTTTAAACCCTTTTCACATTAAAAGCAAAAAGAGCTAAGCAAATTTTCATTAAACACTTTCGGAGCAAATAGCAAAGCAATTTCCAAAGCTTGTTTTAATAACCAGAACAAGAGCAGGTGGGAGCGATATGTATCGAAAGCTTTTTTGTCTATAGCAAAGCAAAGCACTGAAACCTATGCTTTGCTCCCGTTTACAACTACGTTCATCCCAAAAAAAAAAAAAACAAAATTGCAAGAAACATAGCATGCTGAGTACTTTTCCACGCGTCACATTTACGCAATAGTACTGCTATAGCACAATCAAATTAAGTATTTTGTAGATGTAGAAATAGCCAACTAGAATTATAAGATGGATTTTTATCATAGTGGAAAAGGGCTCTAAGAGCATAATATGCTGAAGCTGAACTCAGCAAAATCCAAATGTCTGGTCATAAATCGCACAAAACTCGACACAGAAGGATTTCCTCCAATTATGATTAATAACACTGTTATTCCCCTTGTACACACTGTCAGGAACCTTGGAATAATTTTCAATTGTTTATTTACGTGGGATGACCACATCAACAATATTGTTAGTAAAATTTATGGTGGTTTACGTGCGCTATGGATATCTAGTAATTTTACACCGGTTTCAATAAGGTTACTGATGATACGTCTAGTTTTAATATTGGTATTTAGTTACGGCTGTGAGGTCTTTGGCAAACTCGATTACGATAATTCCCGTAAACTTGAGATTGCCTTTAACTCTGTGGTTAGGTATGTGTATGGTCTTCGAAGATATGATCATGTCTCTCCATTCTCGGATTCAATTTTGGGTTGCGCATTATTTACGTATTTCAAATTTCGTTCGCTGGTATTTTTGGCGAAGATAATAAAAAATTATATTCCGTTATATCTATACGAAAAACTCCAATTTGCAAGATCAAGTAGGACACTGAATCTCATTGTACCAAGATCACAATTTTTAGTAACAAGACGCCTGTTCTTCAACCATTCTATTACAAACTGGAACAACTTACCTGTTTCTGTTAAAAATTTGATCCAGTTCCACTCATTGAGCATAATAAATAGTAGCATTTTCAAGGCATTAACGCCTAGTAGTTAAAACAAATGTAGCATACCAATTTTTTACTCCTTCTCTATTCTTTCTTAATTATTAATTCTTCTTTTGGTAATATTAGTAAGTTTGTTATGTAATCACTTCGTTATATTTAGTATTACGCATTATTAACTTAATTAAATACTTAACTATGTTATTCCTTTTCTAATTCTTAGTGTAATTTCTTTTTGTAATTTATTCTGGCTTGTGCACATTAATAAGATATTTTATCTTACGTGTACAATTGTTGCAAATAAATTGAATTTGAATTTGAATGAAATTGCTTTTTGAGGGCATTCCCTTTAACTCGTACACGAATTTGTCTATATATTTCTTTTTTACTATTTTCGACACTTTCGTAGACCCACTTTTCGTCATCACAGCGAGCTGAAATATGGCACACAATTTCATGTCGCGTGAAAATTGAATCTATCAAAATTTGAACCGGAAATTCCATGTAAAATCCGGAAAATCGGGAAAAATCATTTGAAAATTTGGTACAAATTTGATTAGTGATAAATCCGTTTCAGGAAAAATGCAGAGTTTTCCGATTTTTTCGAAAAAATTGTCCGGAATTTTCCGACTTTAACGGAAAATTTTCCGGTAAAAAAGTTTTCTAAATTATGCAGGATCAAGTTCCCTATCAGTGGTGAAAACTTGCAGAAAAAATCGAGGAAAATTCATGTAAAACGCTTTTCCGGAGATTTTCAGACCAAGGAAGCGTTTGAGCGTTTTGCAACCTAAGACAAAGTTGTAGAGCGAAATGAGTTGCATAAAGTTGCTTTTGTGGAAAACTCCGTGGAAAAGCCGGAAAAGCGGGAAAATCATCGGACAAATTATCATCGATATGATTAAAGATAAATCTGTTCCAGCAAAAATGCAGAATTTTCCAATTTTTCTGGAAAATTTTCAGACATTTTTATAAGCTATGCGAAATCATTTATTTCCGTTCTACTGGCATAAATACTTTCTCTTCAACAATCATGAAAACTTGCATGAAAAATCGAGGAAAATTAATGTAAATTTTTAAAAAAAATTCATAGTAATAGGAAAATTCATGTTATATGGGATCAAGTTAGAATACAGCTAAAACGCGTTGTTTAAAACATAATTTGAATTTCAGAAAACCGTTGCAGTACCTACTTCAACGATTGGATACTCGAAAAATTTTTGTTTTTGGATCGGCACCAAACATGACTTAAAAATTGTTTTAAAATATCTCCATGCAGCACGTAATAACAATTTAGTTAACGCGAAAAAGGCAGATAATAAAATAAGTAAAAAACGAGTTTTCAAACAAAACTGAGTCCAAGCCATATGAAAAAGTAGAAAATAAACTTTTTTTCACACACAGAGGTGGACTCAGATTTTATTCGCTGACAATCACCGATATATTTCAGTATGATCAATCAAAGGTAATAAGAGATTTGATTCATGAAGAGAAAGAATATTCAAGAGAAATGTCCTAATTAAAAAATCTGAGTCCACCTCTGTTTTTGAAGAAAAGTTTATTTTCTACTTTTTCATGCAGCTTGGCCTCAGTTTGTTTGAAAACTCGTTTTTTACTTATTTTATTAGATACTCGATTCTGTCATGAGATACTGGAGCCATTAAGTATCTTATAAGCTTCATTGTATATGTAGGTCACTTGTGTGAGGATGAGCACAGTTTGCTATCGAAAATGATACTTACACTTATCCACATTTTACTCTAATTTATTTGTTGCCCACCAATCCTGTAACTTGCCAACTTCCGATTGAAGTTTCAAGCAATCCTGCTGTATAGAAAACAAATAACTAGAGATCGTCAGCATATCTATATTGAAAAGACACTGTGTAAAAGGGAAAATGCTCACTACATAATTAATGAAGATTATAAAAAGTAGAGGACTTAAATGACTACCTTGGGCAATTCCGGCGGTAAATGTATGAGAGAGTACAATCCCAACCTTGACGTAAGATAAGATGGTATCTAACTTAGATCAGACCAAATATTCGGGCAGCAACAGATCAATGCTCACACGATCAAAAGACTTTATATAGTCGGTGTAGATGCAAACGATCTGTAACCCGTTCACAATTCCATCGAGAATGTAAATCTTAATAAAGACTAAATTTGCTGTATAATTTATTCTTAACTATACTCTCAAAATATTCAACGATCGTCAAAAGCTTAAATGTAGATATGAAATTAGTTATCATTTTCTGAGGATCAAATTTGTGATATAAGAAAATTTACACAGCTCTAAGAAGCAGCCAGAAGGTGGTGTTCAGGAAGTATGGGAAGATCGTCATTAAGATCATTAAAGATAAATATGCATTTGGGCAAGTACAGCTTTTGCTAGATTCTTCCATAGGGTTTGAAGTGTGAACTCGGGATTAAGCTTAAATTGAAAGTAATATGTCTCAGCAAATCACCACAATTATATTTACGGAATATTCTTTTTGAGCAATATTTAAAGGTGCGTAGTTAGTAATTTTCCGGAATTAAATCAAACGCAAATATTTTCAAGACTATCCGATTCATGGTTAAAATCGGTATTAAAATTGTATAAGTTAGAGAGAGCGCTTCTCATATATCAAAAGAAGTCGATATCTGTTTATAAACTATGCTAATATTTTGGAGATATTTTTGTCTTAATTTATTTATAAAATAATAGATTTCAGGCAATATATAAAATCTCAACGCTTGACACGTTATGCTCATAGCATAGGATGCTATTTTTGCCATACTAAAGGGTACTTTTTTTTACATTCTTGTTACATTTTAATTTTAATATTTTATATAGAGAAAATAAAACAAAACATGCTTTTGAAAAAACTTCACCTAATTTTTTTTTAATTACATTTTTTTATTTTCAGAAGGTCCATTTTGCACGGCCACAGGAATGGCATGTCTGCAGGATTTCAGTTGGCCAGTAATTACTTTCAATCCTTGTAAATGCCCACAGAAATGTGTCAGCAGTGAATATACTATGAACAGAATAGACAAGAAAACAGAGTAAGAAAAAGAAAATATCTAATTAAAAGTAATGTTAAAATTTGATTAATAAAAAAAAAAGAAAAAATTCTTAAAAAAAATATTTAAATTTTCGGTTTAGGAATTTTTGTTCTTTTCGAAATTTGAATTCGAAAACATTGTAATTTTCGAAAATGTCTAATCCGAATTGAATCGTTTGCTGTTTCGCGTTAAGTTGAAAGTTGATATGTACCTATCTGTAAATGGTGGAACATTTTTATATATTAATTAAATTTAAACTTCCTGCTATGACATTTACTAGTGTTTGCTCCTGTTGGTGTTTATTTAAATGCTGATGGTGGTTATACTCCTAAAAATAATTTTGCTGCTTTAGATATCGATGAAAATATTGTTTTTGTTCATCGAATTAGGACCACTAAGATTTTCCCAAAGCATTGTCTTTTTTTTGGTTTTTATTAAAATCGCATAATATCAGAAACACTATGTAGCAAAAATTAATATTTTGAGATTACTCGTTTATTTCTTACTATATATATAATTTTTTTTTGTCCTTGTACATGTAAATATTTAGTATGACCACCCTTAGAACTAATAACTGGTTCTTTTCCTATCTGGTATACTTTTTATACGCCGTCCTATCAGTCTTCTATACGAGATGTCACCAATATTCTACCTCTCCTAATTCTGTTAATCAAATAAACATTTTTACGATCTTCTGTATCTAGAATTTGCTATTACATAAGAATTTTCTTTTTCTATTAGATCCTGATTATTTACATTTAACCTCCTACTGAACTCACTGAACTCACTCCAAACCATGCAGCGAATGCCTTACGAGATTCAGTATATTTACAAATGTGGCAGCACCAAGCAACTATTTCGTCCATATAAAAATTCATCTAATTTTTGAAAATAATGATTTCATATCAAAGGAAGCAGTTAGTTTTTAAAACTTGTGTAAGCTCGTAAAATTTCAGGACATTGTCTCAAAAATGAGTACGCGAACAGGCCACATGTATTGGAAGAAGTACACCATTCCCGTGGATATTGTAATTAGCAAAATGGGTTCAATAACATTAACTTGCTTGTTATTATTTTTTTCCCACTTTGTGACTCCCACCAAATTTGAGCTTCGGCTAAGTGTTTGTAGTTATTATATTGAATTTTCCCCGATTTCAATTGTATATTTTTTAACTGTTTACACCCCATGATTACTATCTTAATATATACAAATCACCTGCCACTGTGTTCATACACGTTAATCTCCGAAAGCGCCCAACCGATTTCAATAAAATTTTGTGAATGTGTTTCGTTGGTTCCAGCTTGAAAGATAGGAGAGTTTTGGACACGATAGATGACGCTATTGTCGAGATCTAAAAAACTGCCTGAGAACACGTCGACGTTGAAAGCTGAAATTTTGTACGTTTGTGCATTTTCATAAAAATTGCAAATACAAGTTTAAAAATAAGACTAAATGACTAAATCGGGCAACTCCTTCGTAGGTTTCCGTACAAATACACTAAATCTGGCAACACGTTCTTGGTGTTGCCATAAAAAATTTTGGTTTTTCTTTATATTTTTGGAAACTGTCTGAGAACGCGTCGACGTGGAGAGCCCAAATTTTGTATACGGCGTTTTCATGAAAATTGCAAATACATTTCGAAAATGGGGCCAATCGAACAACTCCTTGGTAGGGTTGCCATACAAAAATTTCATATTTTACTGCCACTGCCTGAGAGCGCGCCGACGTACACTCTCCCATACATATGAATGCATGTACCCACACTCATATACGTACACACACATACACACACCTGCAAACACAGAGTGAAACCCTAGAGTACGAAAACGCGCGATCGAGTCAGATGATAGCTTAGATATAATGCATCTCTAACCACCCCACCCATCTAGGTATCTATATTATCATCAGGCAACGCCGACGGGCTCCCTTTAGTGTTTTATACAATGTGACAAAAACAGAATACAAAATTACAAAACTTAGCGAAATCTAGTAAGTGACATGGGTACAAATTAGAGAGATAACCCCTGACCAGGCCATTGATCGCTCATACGGGCAAATTACATGTCACTTTATATGATTTTGTAGTTAGGATAACATTAACAGAAAATGGACTCGAAAGGACTCCGAAATGTTTTAAATCTAATAATGTATTTATTGGAAGATCTTTGAAAATTTCGAACCTCTCTTTTGAGAGACATATATACGGCTCTGGTAAAGGTGCCTGACTTTGTAACAATTTGTAAATATGAATTCTAGGCTAGTCATGATTAGAACCTCTAAATCTACTATTTTTGGATTGAATGGATATGGCTTACCTTCACGTATTAAAATTGGAGTTCTTGCTCCTGTGATCCCTTTATATGAAACATGAAATAAGAGAAAGGAATGTGATAAAGTATAGAATGATCGAAAAGAAACATCTTCGTACAGCTGGATCCCTCGCAATTGGTGTGCGGTTCAAGTAATGGGGAATAGGGAACTATTTAATTCCCTGCTTTGAGCATCTGCACTGTAGTTAGGTTTTGCAGAAATATTTTCGTTTTGTTTGTTTCCGCGAAATCTATCAAATGGCACTATTAGTTTTTTGGTCTATAAAAACTCGTAGTATATCTTTGCACTCTACACAAGCTTTTCAAAAGAATTTTATAACTTTTAAATTGCGGTTCGCAGATTTTCTTGGAGTACCCAATAAGAACCTCTCTAGATAGCCAATAAAATTTGTAGATTGATAACGGAAAGTTTTCAGAAAAACAAGTTGATATACAAAGTTCTGCAGGTCTCTGCTTTTAGAGAGGTTCCTTTTAAGTCTACTAATTAAGTAATAATCCCCTTTCCTGTAACCTCTTTTGACTTTCTCGTCAAGCTCTTACATTTTGGAGAACGTTTATGAAGCTAATTTAAATTTTCATATATTCATAATTCTTCGACTTTTCCGTAGCTCTTCCGTTTTCGGTTGCTCCTCTTAACTTTTCTTCAAATGATCGCTGGATATGAGAGAGGAATATTTGTCGTTAGCGATTAAATGAAAAATAAGAGATAAGTTGACGAAGGGAATATTGAGACCTTTGACTAAGAAGAGATTCAATCTTTAAAGAAACAAGATCGCGGTTTATCATGTCAATCTTCTTCTTGATTTGTGTAAAGATGCTATTTCATGCTGCGCGTACAGTCCCATCGTTGAATTTACAAATCTAATTTTAAAGATGGAAGAAGACGAACATAATTGAAATCTCTTCCACTATTATGTTTTACTGTAAAAAGAAAGGAAAATAAAGAGAACAAATTGCCAAGAGAAAAGGGTATAAAAGTAGTGAAAACGAATGATAATAAAAGATGTAATAATAAATACGTCAGCAGAATTGTATAATTATAATTTTGTGTTGGAAGTTTCTAAAGATAACATTTTAATACTTTTTAATACAATTTGATTCACAGGATGCCTGACTATGACAACAATCAAGAAAAGAAATCCATTTTTAAATTAGAAGTGATTCCTCCAACCACACGAATTCGAAGGAATGTTTTATTTAGTTTTGAAGACTTTTTAGGTATGTTTTCTATGAAGCACAATATTTATTACGTACCGTTCAAAAATCTTTTTGTTTTCAGTCTCATTTGGAGGTGGAATAGCCTTGTTCCTAGGATTCAGCATTTGGTCAATATCTAGAGTATCTTACGTTATTATGAAACATGTGATAAGTTATATTGCTTACCTTTCTTCAAAAAAACCCAGTCCCATAAACCTGAAGGCTACAACAAAAACAAACTAAGTTCGAATTTTGTTGTAGTCCTTAAGAAAAGTCATAAAATATTGTTTAAACAAAAGCCATTTTGTTTCATTGAAACCAGCAAGATTTATTTTGATCTTTACCTGATAAGTGTTTTTACATAAATATTTAATATTAACATGGTGGTACAATAGAAAAGTCAGTCAGATAAACAGTTCATGATAAAATTAGCTGACTGAGGACATATCCCTAAGACATATCAATTGTGAATGTAGTTTTCTCATTTCTTGATGTTTTATTTTTCTTATTTTTTATTTAAGGTAAAGCATAAACAGAAAGATACTAAAGTGGAAATATTGAACTAGATAGGGTATCCAAACTCTTAACCGACTGCATACTGAAACATCAGCCTAAAACTACTGATACAAGCAGATACTATTACTAAGAAATTTGTGTTTTGAGGAGCTTTGTATATGTACTGACAGTAGCGATCGACTGAATATGGGCTGGAAGGTCATTCCACAAACAAAAGAGATGCTTTAATTAAGTAAGAGCTTTCCATGATTGATTTTTTGAAACGTGGTGATGTGATGTGCTCGAACCTGTGGGGAACAAAGATAAATTTTATGCCATCATTAAATGCCACATAAATCTTGCGAGCACAACCACTATCCAACTTCGGAAGAGTCAAATATCTGGAAGTAAATTAGGGCATAATGAGAGAGCTAATAAGTTTTCTGCGGCCATCAATTGATAGAACACAATGAAATAGCCAACCATAGTATACGTAAACTTTACTAATCGGTTTATTGATGCGACTACAGTATTTCATATCCAGTCTCAGAGCAATCCCAGAATCAGTGGTGACCTTCTATAAGATAGGAAGTACCACTAATGGAATCTCATTTTGTACCAGGTCGCTACTACTGGATGGTATGAGGCAGTTTGCTATCCATTAATGCATCAAGAATCAGGGCATTATGAATAGTCCATATGTGTATCCCCTCAAGGTGATCACTCAAACGCGCAATGCACTCCTCAAGTAATCCAGTAGATCTGCCTAAATATATTTATGCATCTTCACGCTTGCTTTTTGGATGATGAGGCAGTTTCCCATCCATTAATATACAAGCTGCCCAACAACGGCCAGCACTGATCCTTATGGAACCCCACCCCGAACAGAAATCATACTGGCTCGCTTACACCTTATAAGATTTCAGAGACACACTTGTGGTTTACGATTCTGAGAAATTAATTAGAGAACTTGGATTTCAAATTATATAGAAATGTATAGGAAAGTACGGTACAGAGAACACAATACCCTCACTCCTCTCTCTGTATTTCCTATAAAAATGTATATATACATTAGTTACAGAATTACGTCACAGGCTATCAGCTGGAATGTGTCAAAATTTTAGTGGGAATACCTTGTCTTCTACATACCTTGTCACATTTGAGTGACACAAACCAGAGAAATTAAAAAAAAAGCCGGAAATGAAAAAATGCAGAAGTGACAAAATCCATAAGTAATAAAAATCAGAAACGACAAAATACATAAAAATCAAAACCCGGAAATTGTAACAATTTGTAAAACTGGCATGAACTTCGTTTCGCAATTCTTGTGATGATATATTCATCTCATGGAAATGGAGTATCTTTGTAAATGAAACAGGCTAACCCAACAATGCCTGCACATGGGTCACGATTTCTGATCAGTTTTGTGATGGTCAAGGTCCAGAATGTATGATATGATATGATAGAACAAAAAAGTTTAACTTTTGGAAATTACTAATCATGGAAAAATGAATAAAAGTAAAAAAAAATATAATTTATTTGTTTTTAACGTAATCGAAAAATCTCAGAGCTCTTGAAGAATTAAAACTAAGAGGAAATCCAGCGAAAAAAACCAGAAAAGATATTCGCTTTTTTTCTGGATTTCTTCTGAATTTTGTTTCTTCTGGATTATGTTTTTGTGGATTTCGTTACTATGGATTTTGTCTTTCTGGACTTCGTACCCAACCCAGCCAACATTGCAGTATAGAGTATTAAACAATTATGGTTAATAACTAGCGTCATATGGCAATAAACTCGTTGTTATGGATCTATATTGAGCGATTGGCTTTGGACGTAACGGCCAGACTGCCAGCATGAGCTGACTGATCACTCTGGGTGATGGGATATGAAAGGGTTTTTGCTGGTTCATAGTACTTATTGAGATTGATTTCAATCTTTCGGAAAGTGTTGCTTTCGTCAACATGTACCAGTCCTCAGTTTTATCTGAGCACGATTCTTTGAAATAATCGTGGTCGGTCGTGAAGTCTTTATGCTGAACTATTTGTTCTTTTTTTCGAAGGCGCTCCATATTTCTTCGAGTTGTTTTAATTTACCGTTCACAAAGGTATTGGTACGCTTTGCTTTACCGGCTTGGTGATAAGCCCTTAGGATTAGCCTTATTTCCTTGTTTTTTTCTACTTGAGATGAGCAGAGCTCATCGAAAGAAACGGTTTCTTCTGTCATTATGGCTTTGTGAAGTAACAGACGGAAAATTCGGTGGAGATGTGGTATGAGATTTTATAATATTAAGGGTGTCTGTTTTTCGAGCTTTGATTTCATTGAATTGGGGGGGGGGGGGCTATAGACGATGCGACAAAATGGTATTTAATAGAAGAAACACAGCCGAATAGAAAACAAACAGCACAAAAGTGCAGGGCGGCACGTTACCTCGGCTCGACTATTAGCGGAGAGTGTCGGGTGGGGGGGGGATTCCACGAATACCTTCCGCTGTCCTTTTGTGAATTGTGTTAATAAGTTTGTGGTACAGAGAATGTCAAGATGGCTGAAATATTGGCGAGTGGAACAAGCTGTTCAAGATCTATATGCTATCTAAGCGCTGCCGTACTTCAACAGACCCAAATAAATACAGTGCGTCGAGCCCAATATCTCTCTGTACTGTTCGCTGGAATATCATTCCCAGGAAGGTTCGCATTAAGGTGGTATCACAATGAACCGCTTATAGTCTAAGTGAGGCTGATTGCAGAGGTCCGCGCGATGGTCTCCACTCTATCCTAACTCATACTAACCTCTTCGCTATTCAAAGTTTAGGGCGAGAAGTCTTCTATTTGAAGAAGTAAATGAAGGCTTTAAACGAAGCGCAAAAGAAACCCTTCAACTTAAGCGATATGCTTCCTTCGTTGGCTACTATTTCAAAAGAAGGCTTAAAGTCTCGCAAATAAGTGGAATAGAAGCAGAAGCTGCCGTAGCATTGATGCCCATTGAATTTTTCTTAAGAATGAAAAATGTTTTATTATTATAATTTTGTTGAAAGCATTTTTTCAACTCTTGGATGGTCGGCTGTGATCATTGTCATCAAGAGATCGGCCAAGATATTGATCATGGAAGTTGCTAAGCATTTCACGTGGATGGGACTAGAGGAAAATATTAAAATATAAAATTTTTCGATTGTCTCAGTTTTCAAAGCTATTTGAAAATAACAGTTAAATGTTGTCAAACATTTATATATTATTGTTTTATTGCAGAAGTGGCTCTTACTTTATATCTATCAGCAAGCATGGACAACATAGAAAAGTGCCTGAAAGCAGTATTTTATTTAGTTAACCAAAAACAAGTGCATTCAAAAATTCCATTCAAGATAAAGATACAAAATATAAATATATTTATCCTTTTTATATAAATATATTTATCCTTTTTATATTTACAATCTATTTATTTTCCGAACTGGCAAGACTAAAATCTTAAAAATTATTTAACGTCAATATTATTTAATAAACATATCCAATTTCAAAATAATACTGCTTATTTAAAACATTTTCAAAACATTTTTGGGTTCATACCAGTTCCGAACTCTTTGTATTATATTTCTGCGAATTTAGTATGAATTCCTTAGGATTTCAATCGGATTTCAGGTACGAAGTTTGACAATTTTCTTTAGATCCACCAGACAAATGGTAAAGCCGAATTACATATAAATAGATGCAACCGATTACAATTTCACTAGATACTAGTCACCACTCATGGCGTAAGCAGCGCTTATACACAATTAATATATCTATGCAATAAAAAATAATAAACGTTAACTCATCACATTTATACCAACCAAATATAAGCGATCTAACACAACCAAATCAACTAACCCAATAACAGCTTAGAAGTAAGGCAGTCCTAGCGATTGCGTAAAACAGATTTTGTGTCACTGAACACGAAAGGGGCCATAAACCCACTCCAATAGGTATACCGCTGAAGATCTCCGTGGCTGGAATGAAACGTCGCCACAGTGGACTTTATTACACTTCTAAATAAAACCAATTTTTGGGAAAAATATTATTAATATGACAAAATAACCTTAATTGAAACATTTGTACATAACAGAAGTCTAATTAACTTAATTTTTATATAATACTAACTATATCAGTGTGATACTTAACTATAAACCTTAATACGTTTACAAAAACTAGTCAGTTTGGGAGAAAATATTAGTTCGATAAATTAACAATGTTTTACATTATTTGTAAATTAACCTATTTATTCATAGCTAATGCCTGTAGTATTACCGAAAACCTCTCTATTAAGCTTCTATTAATTCCTGTAATATTCGAAGAATTTTAACTATTTCGTTTTTTTATATTACTGATTTCGTTTTTCTTGGTCTGTTTCTTTGACTAATCTAAGCCTAATAGGTCTACAATATCTTGTTGATGATGGCCGCGGGTTTTGCCACAACATAATGTTTTGACAGTCATATTGAAAACAACATATTTACAGGGGTACTAATGAAGTCGTCAAAACATTGGCATCTTTGAAGCTTTTATCAAAGGCTTTTTGTATATATCTTCTTAGACCTCCACTGCTATCGTTTCCCCATTTGAAAGTAATGGTAATATTTTCTCAGTCACAGCCACCATAATTGCCAAATTGATTCAAAACTTCAGCTTGAACCGAAAATAGCCACTCTACTGTGAAATCTACTAAGGCTTGAAATTGAATTTCAGCTAATGACTCCTTGATCAGGCGGATAGCAAGATTTATTTGCCTCTTTAATTGAATTATAAGACGGATACATTGATATTCCTTGTTCTAATGCTCCTTGACGTAGCTTCAAGTAGGTGCTGATTTTTGGTTAGTTGGGCTGCAATTATTAATGCCAGTCTCTGGTCAGATAAATAGGAGTAAGATGTTTTCTTATTTATCTGCTCATAAGCCATCATTCTGGTAGGTAAGAAATTAATATCTGTATCTTTCATCGTTTTGTTTTAGGACCACTTAATAATAACTATTTTCTAGGCCGTCCAGCTTTCTTCATTTATCAGTTATTTTGCTGGTACTTGGTAAATGTGGATTGCGAATTTTAAGCCAGAAATTATTCTTGGTAAGAAAATGTTCATAGCTGTGGTGAAATGTTTTCCAGCGCTGAGAAGAAAGATACAGCACGTACCAAAATATTTTCCATTATTGTTGACGGGTCCACTTCTTGTTTAAATAATATTCGTATTGTTTTCTGGGAATGCGAAGTACTCGGTTGCAATAACTTCTCAAAAATCTCTCTCCGAGAAACGACCAATTGTCTGCCTACAATATTTAAAATGTTTATTGTATCTGCAGATTTCCGCAAAGAAGATGTGACGACATTTAATTAATAATAAATACCATAGAATCAGTTGAATTTTTAAATAGAAAACGATAAGAAAAAACTGCAGTCTTTTAAATCTAACATATATCTAAAATAAAACACGCTGGTGTTTGGAATGTTTGTCTCAAACATTAAATAATTAATAAACTGAAAAAATGTTAGCGAAGAAATACATACCTGTTCCCCTTATATCTATAATCCTTAAAAAAAACCTTACCCAAGAAACACTATAACCATTGAATGCGAGCCATGACCACTTTTAAGGTGAAAGCAAACCTTCCTTTTTAATCTTTGGAAGGTCGAAAGATGCTTTCTTTATTAATTCTCTGGAAGGTGAAAGGAAGCATTCCTTATTAGGTTTTTGGAAAGTGAAAAGAAGTATTAATTTTAAATTCTTTGGAAAGTGAAAAGAGTAATCTTTTTAAATTCGGTGGAAGCATTCATTCTGCAATTTCAGAATAGTGAACTGAACCATATTAAGCATGAATTTTTCGGATGGTTGGAAAGAACCTTTCAATTTATACTCTCAGGAAGCTGAAGGGAAGCAGTCTTCCTGTTTTCACTGAGATGTAAAGGGAGACCTTTTTCTGCTTTCTTAGAAAGTAGCAGGAAATAGGCACGTCTTCACTTATTCGAATCTCGTACTTAAATGAAAATTAATTCACTTCTTCTAAAAAAATATACAAATCAGAATATTTTTCATCTTTCCCTTCCTTCATTGTTCTTAGAAAAACCACGAAACTATATGACTCATTTTCGTACTGCACGCACTTCCTAGCTTCTGCAAATATAACCACAGAAATTTCTATCTCTTCTTTGATAACAACACGAATGAATATATCTATTCATTACCTCTGCCTTCTCCAAACATTTCCTAAAAGGTACATAACTACCATACGATGATTCATCAACACATTACGCCTGCCTTCCTAAACCAGGTAAATGTAAGGTATCCGCATGTACTCATTACTAATGCATTCCAGGTAATGTGTTTTTTTTTTACAATTTGGTGACTATCAGAACCAGCTGAACACAAGCTCGCTACATGGACACGTTTAATAAATAAACGCTCAACAATACATGCGTTGACAGTAAACCTTAACTAAGTCAGGTGTTCCCACTTTTCCTGCTGGGTTAGAACCGCTAAGAGCACTCCACTCCTCAAAGTGTAGCAGTTACTGGGACGTAGCACAAATAACAATGACATATTCTAGCAAAATTACTCACATACTCTGAGCATACTTTTATAAGTATTACAAAGTTAAGAAAATCCCACGCTCTTAAGTCGAACCCCCTTAGTCCACCAGGAACAATAAAGACGGTTCCTATACGTACATAAAACAAAAAAAGCGGAATAAACTAATGATGTTCAGATAAAACTATCAAAACCCACCGTTGCTAGACTATCCTTCATCCGATACAAACTCTGAACGTAACGACGTCCGTAGGCTTCGCTGTACGCAAACAGAAAGACAAATCATAGCGATAAAGATGCGTCCCCACACATACAATATAACAAAATAGAAATCCCCTGGATCGACGTGAAAAAACAAAGAGAAATTATTCACTGAAGCATAATAAGCCTAATAATATTTAAGCATTACTCCTGATTATATCGAGTAACTTGCCTTTGGCGAACATACTTTTTACAGCAATTCTGAGCGTAAAAACAGGCGTAGGCTACGCTTTACGGAAATGGAAAGATGAGCTAGCCAATTATCACAGTTGGCCCTCAGAATAACCACCTCATCCTACACGTGAGAAACACAGCTCAACCAACCAACAAACATGTCCACCTTCATACGTTATGAGAGATAAACAGAATCGCGACACAATACTAGTAGAATTACCAAACCCCAGAATACCCTGTCATAACACATCTATAATACTTACATTCTCACGCAAAATCTCACACTATTACCATTTTTCGCTACTATTTATAAATGCACCCAGCCGTAACCCCCGGAATATAATAGAATTAAAAGGCCTTAACGTGCCGGGTACTGCATGCAGTAAGAGCTTACTCTCACTGCTTTTTTTTATACTCATCCTGGAGGAATCTTAAACCGGTCCTAAAGCTCAAAACTGTCAATTACCACAGTAAAATGAAGTTGAAACAAATTGCAGCCAAATATGTTTTCTTTCGAATAGTTTAAAAATAAAATAGCATGTAGAAAAAATTTATGGAAATTATAGCGTTTGAACAAAATACAAGCAACTTTTATAATAAAAATATCTGCAGTACGACAAGGCAAGAAGAGTGTGGATGTCGCCTACTGAACGGCCCGCTGCTCTTTTTATTGACTTTGTTCATAGCTTGTATATTCCGGGGGTTACGACCCAGTCCCCCAATTAATAGAGTAAAATTCGAAACCCACGTACATTCCGTTTACATAAATATACTCAGTCATATACAATGTCACTATTTCTATCCCGGATTTCACTGCTGCGAATCGTTATGACGACGTCATGGTTCAGCAATTAGTCCACCGTCGCCCTGGTAGTTTAGCCACGGGGTATTATTTAGTCTGGCAATAAAGGAGTTCGTCGAGTTTTGATTTTGGGCGCGTTTGTTTGTAATTGCAAATATTGTGAAATCCGGGAAAGAAATAGTGACATTGTATATGACTGAGAATATTTATGTAAACGGAATGGACGTGGGTTGCGAATTTTACTCTATTAATTGGTGGACATATAGCTGCAAAAATCCCGAACTTATTTCTTTAGTTTCAGCTCCTCCGTAATTAAGCCTCACAGGTATACATATATCCTTATCAAACAGAAAATCTATGAAAGACGAAAAGACATTAACCTGACGTTCAACCGACGAGTAGGTACCTAATGATATATCGAATTCCATTGCAATTGGGTACATTTCTCAAACAAAGCACCACGATCATTGTGATTACAAAATCACGATATGTGGTAGGGTAGATGTTATTCTTTAGAGGGCTTAAATCAGTATCGAAACTACATAAGTTAAAGGTTCTTTTGATCGAATATGCTGTATGGATTAATTTGATTGTGAAACAGAACAGTATTTGTATCCGTTGTACAGACGAGATCAAGCAAACAACCAAAGAAGGATTAGCACAGTTATCCAAGCATTTTTGGATACGATTATTATGTATTTCTTCTATATATAAAGTATACAATGAAAGTGATACTGACAATATTTCAAATAACATTTTTAGGTATAGTAATATAATTGAGATAAGGCTAATTTCCAATTACATGTACAAATAACTTAAGAAATTTAACTTATGATATAACAGGGGCAATTAAAGTAGGTGGGATATGAATTCACTACATCAAGATGAGTCTAGTTAAGAAGGTATAAGAATTGTTTCAGCCTCAGTATGTTGAAGTTGAAGTTACCAACTATTACGTTTGTTTATCGTTGGGTAATTAAAGAGACCGTATTCACAAATTAACTAGCTATATTATACTCTAGATATACAGCACGATCTAATGAATCATTAGTACTAATTATTCATTAAAATGTCGTGTGTCACAAAGTATTCATAATTATGAAATCAGATCATAATGAAGTACACTAATGAAGCGTGTTTTTCCTTCATTAGGTCTTTAATGAGCAAAAAAAAAACTAGAATTGAATGTATTTTGTATAATATAAATTTGAAGCTCCGCTGTGTATTTGCCCATTTGGAAAATAAGAAGCAAAAAAGCAAGACAGAAACTACTTAATATATTATCGAAATACCTTTTAATATAATGCTTTTTCCATTTCCAAATCGTTGAGTTAAAAACTAAAATAAATAAAAACTACATTTATAGCGTCGATTCGATCCATTTCTTTTCTTCACTGTCATTAGTATGTCGAGAGCCGTTTCACAGTACAACTTGTGGGTCTATAGTTGCCTAAGGAATCATTATGGTCTAATTAGTCGTTAGTTAATTATTCATTAAGGCGCTATGTGTCTAGGGAATTACAGTCAAACTTATTCGAGTAGCAATAGACAGCACACACATTTCTCAACTTTGGCTGCACATTGCAAAAAAAAAAAATCAATATTCCCGTCACTCGGTGCAAAGATGATTTGTTTTGCCTTAAAAGAATTTTTCAAATATATGGCTGTACTTACACCCGTACGATCATTATGGAACAATTCATAGCTTGGTATTGAAACAAGTGCAGATGGGACATTCTTATGTACACTGTAAAAAATATTACGACCATTCCCTAAATTTAATACACGTTTTTCCCTAAAAATAAATGTAATTTTCTCTGATATAAAGGGAAGATCAGTTTAATTTCCCCAAAACAATGGAACATTCAATGAATTTAGGTATTTGGCACCAGAAAACCTATAAAGTACGTAAAGTTCCCGAATTGTTAAGCTCTTTTGGATAAAAGGAAGGCAACATTAAATAAATTAGGTATTTTGCTAAATTTTTTATGGAAGTATATTTTCGTTTATATAATTCACACATAGTTTTTGAAAACAAGTCAAATATTGTTTTACAATATTTTGTTTGAGTGTTCCAATGTACCAACATAACTTCCGTACTACTTAGTGGTATGGGCCATAAGAAATGAGCTATTTAGCTCCTTCCTATGTTTTTTAAAGGGGATGGTTTTCCATCACCTATGGTGGAGTATGGTTAAAATAAATAAAAAAAAAAACCGTGTGAAAGCTTTCAACTCTCTACGCCCACGTGTTATCGTGTTACGTACTCACGACTGAAGGGACTGGTCAGATAAAACCAGACAGACGGATATAAAAAATTCAAAGCATTATGCGTGGGGATCAATTCCATTTTGCTCTAGCAGCACGGTATACGTAAGGGAAATGGGGATAGTTGCAACAAATTTACTATTTCTGTTAATAACTCCGAGTTTTAGGTCATAAGAAAAGAAATATGTAATTTTAGAAAAAAACTCAACATGTTTAGAGGTAATAAAAATTCAGAAACTTTAGATCTTTTGTTTATTTTTTGCAAAATAGGACATTTTTGAAGAATTTCCCATGTTGCAAAGTACCCCATGTTAGGGGTTATTTGCAACATTAGATGGGGGATATATTGCAACTATCAGGTGTAATGTTATGTAAATCGAATTAACTTAATTAAAAGTGAATTTTTTAACTGAAATTTTTCGTTCACAAGCGGTGTAAATACTTCTATAATTTCTTTGGGCTTACATTGCATTACCTTGAAGGTTAACAATATAACAAAATTTAATCTTGGCCACATATGTAGGCACCTTGCCATTTTTATTTTTAATATATACATACATACGTATATTACATAAAATAACAATAAACAAAACTTAACAATATTTCAATAAAAAAAAACAAAAATAAATAAAAACTTGATCAAACTTTAGTGTTTAAGCTGTTTGTTGCAACTTACCTCACATCACACTCTCACACTCTAGCATCAAAAATACACTGTAAAACAATGAATCACTGCATCCACACACTCTTGCACAACACTAATCCATAAATTTCATATTAGAGTGTATTAATGTCATGCAAAAACTTGCCAAGAAATAATGTATACCTACTGCAAAATAACCTCAACGTTAGACAATTATTACAAAGTTGTTCCAAAAACAAGTTTTCCGTACTGCTCATTGTCACGGTCTGTGGTGAGAGACTGAATAAGCACATTGAATGAAACATCTAAGAGAGATGTTTGACATGGGCGTACGACATTTGGTTGAAATTGTTTCCGAGGACCGTTGCAACTATTTCCCCATTTCCACTACCCCTAGAAACGGAACGAGTTATGAGATTTCAATTTAATAATAAACACTCCTGTACAATATAATAAATTGACAAAAGAATAAGCTAAAAAGTAAGTTAAAAATTCTAGAAATTTTCTTCTACAGCATTATATATATTTTTTTTATTATTATACGATATTAAGGTATGCTGCATTTATCTTTTAAGGTAAAGATACACGGTGAGAGAATTTTGGTTTCCAGTCTCCGATTTACGGAGACTAAATCTCCGAAATGTTTACACGGCAAGAAACTTTTGTCTGTGGAGACCAAAAATTATACGTGTCCGGTGATCATAATAAAAAAAGTCTCTAGAAACACGTCTCCGAAGAGTATACACGAAATTTGAAGTTTGGTCTCTAGAGATTTCTAAAGATCTTCGTTAATTGTCAAGTAGAGATTATTAGGAAGAATTATCTCAAAAGTTATTAATATTTTTATGGTATGGGAAAAGTGAAAAAGCCTAAAAAAGTATATCCTTGGTGTACAAATTTTACGGAATAAACACAACCATTTTTTGTTTGTTTTTTTAAATAACCAGAACTCTATTGACGAAATAAATTTTCTGCCCTAAATTTAAGAATTAATTATTAATTTTTTTATTAATTTCTTTGCAATATTTTGTCAAACGAACTCCACTTATTCCTTTTCCATTCCGAGTAGATCCTACACTTAACTGATCAGAACACACCAATAGTATCCGGAGACCTGTACAGGAGACGACTGATGAACAAACTTCGCA
This sequence comes from Dioctria linearis, assembly GCA_963930735.1. NCBI lineage: Eukaryota > Metazoa > Arthropoda > Insecta > Diptera > Asilidae > Dioctria > Dioctria linearis. Next base: position 323,923,352 of record OZ005740.1, on the reverse strand, counting down.
GACCGGAGACCGAAGCCGGAGACCTGTTTATTTTAAAATACACGACCAGAGACCAAAAAAGTATCTAGAGATTTGTTTCTTTAGAGATTTTTCGCGTGTCCAAAGTGTATACAAGGGTCTCTGGGTCTCCAGAGTAAAAAAAATTGGTCTCTAGAGGCCAAAGTCTCACACCGTGTAGCTTCACTTTTAAGCTAATATAAGAATAAAAACATGTTTTCATGAAAATGATCATAGACTGCATCCCCTTCAATCAAGCTTAATACGCATTGCCTTTAATTGCCTTTAAAAATTATCTCCACAATCAAACATTTTATTTAGTCACATTAGTGCGCCGGGGAAAGAAAAATTCTAACGATTTCTTGCAATTGTCCCTCAAACTCCTTGCGATTTATTTCAGCTTTCTCATCGAAATCCACTTTTATCCCATTAAATCCACGAACACAAAGAAATGATAAAATCAGTCGTTTTACACCGACAATTACACTGTAGTAAAATATTGGTTGCTTTTAATGTAATTCCGATGATAAGAGTGAAGACTAGTCGAAACCTATTAAGAACTGTAACAAACGACTTTAAGTGCTCTCAGCTATACAGTTACGCGTACATGGGAGTTAATGAGCAACGAAAACAAGAATTCCCAGACCTAAGGGCGAATCCATAAAAATTGCAATTCCAGGTGAATGGTTTATTTCAGCACTTTCGCAATGAAATTGACTGAAAATTTTAGAATTCCTAGCCGGAAAATAGTGCTGTGCTTCAAGGATGTTTCATTGGAAAGTGGTATTCATGGTCTGAAGCATACTTTTAATGGTAGTCTTCATCTTTTCGAGAGGTATCCGGGTCTTATTCTTTTATTTATTTTTTGATGTTCAAAAATTGTCTATCCCCAGGATATTTTGGTCCATGATGGTCTTTATGGCATTGTTAGGAGCTGGCTATATCAGTTGGTTTCAATTTCAACGGTACGAACGTAACCCTACAGTGATGTCTTTGGAAAGAGATTATAGAGCTTGGAGTAGTATTTTGCCAGCAGTAACACTTTGCTATAGGAATCGCGTGGACAAAGCTTTAGCAAACGAATTCCTTCTAAGGTAAGGACTTTTTTGTTTGTGTGTGTCTTTTGAGCACTTGAGAGTATCTCTTACAATTTGGCTGGTTTGTGCAATTTACAGGAAATGGAATATAACCGTAACCGATGATGACTATACTTATTTTTTCGATTTTGTATCCGCTGTTATAAATACTACGGTGGAAACCTACGAAAATATTGTGCAATACTCTACTGATGAGCGGATGGCTGAGTTCGATTTAGTTGAAGTTTTACAGATTGCTAAAACTTTTGAGCAAGAAGTGCGTGTTTTTGATAGTGACATATCTATAGACGTGCAGCTCTTAATGACTGAAAGGGGATTATGTTACAGTATAAATTCCCTTATTCCAGATATATTTAACAACAGGTAATAGTAATGGATTTCCACTATGCATTATTCCATTTTTTTTTCTTTGTGTAAATGTAGCCAAGCTAAAGAAGGCTCACTCAGGAAACCTGCCAATTGTCTTAATATAAGGCGCCAGTGTTTCATCAAAATTTATGTTCCTGACAACGATGTTGTGGTAAAGAAATTAACAATATAGTTGGTTTGGGTTGTGTCCCCAAATTTTTAAGTAGTAGTGAGGTATATCAATTCAACGCATTTCATGAGCTTGAAAAAGTCGTATAATATTTGAATATGGTCCTCATTAAAAAAATTTTTGGGGTCAGATCCTTTATTTTATAAAAAAAAAATATCTTAAATTTTCAGGCCGCAATTCATACACCTTACGAAGCTTACTCAATTGAGCTGGAAGCTATTGACATGGAGATGTTGAATGAGATCAAAGTGTATTACCGAGTCGTGGAAACTGTGTATGCCATTATTTTTCTTGAATTACAATTTTCAATATTTCTACTTTAAGGGCAAGCAATTCCTTGAGAGACTTATCACCGAGTCAAAGGAAGTGTGTGTTTCCTGATGAAGCCTACGATAATCTGCCGGTTTGTATTGTAGAAAGTTCAAATCAGGCGAAATATAAACTTTTGATATTTTCAAGATTTTTAGTAAAGGGATTTGTTTAATGAAATGTCGCATTGATATGGCCTTGTCATTGTGCGACTGTGTGCCATTTTTCTATCCTTTTTCTGGTAAGTACCAACTAAGTTTTTTGTTTTTGCCTAGATTAAAAGCTAAGTACACTGTAAAAAATATTACGACCATTCCCTAAATTTAAGACACGTTTTTCCCTAAAAATAAATGTAATTTTCTCTGATAGAAAGGTAAAATCAGTTTAATTTCCTCAAATCAATGGAATATTCAATGAATTTAGGTATTTGGCAGCAGAAAACCTATAAAGTACGTAAAATTCCCGACATGTTAAGCTCTCTTGAATAAAAGGAAGAGAACATTAAGTAAATTAGGTATTTTGCTACATTTTTTGTGGAAATATATTTTCGTTTATATAATTCAAACATTGTTTTTGAAAACAAGTTTTATATTGTTTTTCAATATTTTGATTGAGCGTGCCCAGCCCACCAACATAACTTCCGTACTACTTAGTAGTATGGGCCATAAGAAATGAGCTATTCAGCTCTTCTTATGTTTTTTTAAGGGGGTGGTCTTCTATCACCTTCAGCTATGGTGGAGAGTGGGACTAGTCCCTACATTTTAGGTAAAAGAAAAAGAAAACAACAATTTAAAATTCCCTATATTTTAGGGAATGTTCCCTACATTTTAGGGAATATTCCCTAAAACGTAGGGAAAAAATAAAAAATAATATGGAAATTCCCTACATTTTAGGGGGGAAAAACCAAAATTCCCTACATTTAAGGAATAAAACCTTATCTTAGTTTTCCAAGGTGGAGCTTTCCCTAATCTTAACGACAAATGCCTAACCTGTGTGGCACAAATTGTTGCCACTCACTTTAGGAAATTACTGTGTAAGTAAAGTAAGAAATATATTTTATGGTAATCGTAAAGGAACTGATTTGCATTTAGAATACTAGAGGATTAAGCATTTTCAGCATTTTCTATATTTTCGGATTCACTTTTTGAGGAATTCGACAAGGAAATTCCCTATTAAGCGCAACGCTACAATCCAGTCCTATTTCAAATATTCTACAGAATCACTAAGGACAGTTTCGATGGTAAATATTGTTGGTGGGAAAATAAAAAAAAACACAAACTTCAGGAAAGCTTTTCCGGTATGGAAACGTAGTCTAATAACACTTCGGTAAGTAAATTGTTTTTAACAAAATCATTTCCTTTATTTAAATTTTTAATATTATAAAAGAAAGAAAACATAACACAAAATAAATTAATTCAGTTAGCAAAAATCAAGAATAGGATGTGAAAAAATGACCTCATGTGAATCCGATTCAGAATAAATTAGCTGTGTTTTTTGTACATTGGTCCGGGTCAGGATAAGAATTAATTTCCGCATTAAAATATTTCGATAGACCTATGATTTAAAAGTAAATAAAAAAGTATTAAAATTTGAACGTAGTACTAATGTGAATTTTAAAATATATATTTATAAATAGACACCAAAAACGATCATAAGCTGAAACAAGAGCAGTTCAATTTTAGTTGTATTCTTAGAATATAGAGAGTACAGGAAATGTGATAAGCCAAATTTGGTATAGACAAATTCTGGTTGTGTTAGTATCTGTTGCCGCTGTAGTGAACGCTCAGTACAGCCGTGTAGTAGAATCAATATAGAGAGCAGGACAACAAGATATATGGTTGAAAATATTACGTTTGCTCCCATCGAAAATGTTCTTATTCGCTGTCATTACGCCACATACCTAAGGAATTTCGCAGCTGTCACAAACGTAAACAAAACTCGGTGGAGGAAGGCTTTTTCGACAGCTAAACATAGATTTGTCTCTTTCTTCAATATAATGCTGAGCTACTTCACGGCATGCTGAAAAATCCTCGCTCATGCACACGAATTTTACAGGTATCAACACTTCCTGTTGTCTCTATAGTCTAAGGTTGTATTATAAGATATGGATCAAAATTTGACATTAGAATTATTATTTAAAAAAGTATTTTAATGCAATGTGTTAGAAAATTCGCATTTTGCCAAAAATATTTTAAATCTTAATATCTAAAACACTCGAAAATCAATAAACAAAACTATGCTTTTGAAAAAACGCACGTCATTTTTTTTTTAATTATATTTGTTTATTTTCAGAAGGTCCATTTTGCACGGCCACTGGAATGGCATGTCTGCAGGATTTCAGTTGGCCAGTAATTACTTTAAATCCTTGTAAATGCCCACAGAAATGTGTCAGCAGTGAATATACTATGAACAGAATAGACAAGAAAACAGAGTAAGAAATAGAAAATATCTAAATAAAGTCAATATTAAAATGTGCTGTGCTGTAAATATATTTGTAAGTTGCAATTTCGATAGGGATTTGACGCGTGTTTTAGATTTTAGTGTGAAGAGTCTGTAGAAACGGAAGTAAGTCAGAATAAAAATGTAGCGCATTCTGAACTCACTCCAAAACCTTACGCGCCTTACGCGATTCAATGTATTTACATATCTGGCAAGCGCCAAAAAGACAAAATTCATATAATTTTTGAAAATTATGATTATATACCAAAGAGCAGGTAATATCAGAGCTGGGCTAGTACTTAAGTACAAGTACCGAAGGCCTGAGTACTTCATCGTAAGTACAAGTACCGCAAGTATGAGAAATACTTGTAAGTAAGTATTAAGTCTATATAAAGTACTGAATACTATTTGAAGTACTTTTTAAAGTAGTACTAGCACTTCGATGATGTGTTTGCATTTTCGAGAAAAATGGCAAAGGAACACGATGCATAGAGTACAATTTGAGGCCTTATATCTCGATAATAAAGGGTTACACTGGAATTTTCAATATAACACTTTCGTATTAGTTTTATTCGCGGAATTCAAAAATGTAATCTAAATGTATGCGTAATGAGGACGAAAAGGACATTTTTTAAATATATCCTTTTCCAAGGACTTTTGCTATGCCCGAGGATACCTTGACTAAAGATGCGTAACTTTTATTATTAGGACTTTTTCGATATCTCCGCACATTTTCGAGAAAAATGCCCAGGGAACACGTTACGTGGGACACCCGTATAATAAACTAGGAGGTCAAGTCCCTGAGTACCTACATATGTAATTTTTGAAAAAAATTGAGAATTAAGATTTTTTTTTATATTTAGCAGCATGCACATTACAAAAGAAGTCCATTGAGGCCGCCGCTTCTTCGTAAGAAAATTTCTTTAGATCAGAACATTTCAAATGAAGCCAACGAGGTCATTTGTCACAACCCACTTTTTTCAGTGCATTCCACATCGCT